>CM066036.1:124199979-125419146 GCA_033557465.1 Ichthyophis bannanicus | reverse complement strand
CACACACACACACACCATAATGATCACCCTTCTTCCCCCACTCTCTCTCTCTCTCTCACTCACTCACTCACTCACACACACACACACACACACCCCATAATGATAACCCTTCTTCCCCCACTCTCTCTCTCTCACTCTCTCACTCACTCACTCCCTCACTCACTCACACACACACACACACACCATAATGATCACCCTTCTTCCCCCACTCTCTCTCTCTCTCTCACTCACTCACACACACACACACACACACACACCATAATGATCACCCTTCTTCCCCCACTCTCTCTCTCTCACTCACTCACTCACTCACTCAAACACACACACACACACACACACACACACACCATAATGATCACCCTTCTTCCCCCACTCTCTCTCTCTCTCTCTCACTCACTCACTCACTCCCTCACTCACTCACACACACACACACACACCATAATGATCACCCTTCTTCCCTCACTCTCTCTCTCTCACTCACTCACACACACACACACACACCATAATGATCACTTCTTCCCCCACTCTCTCTCTCTCTCTCACTCACTCACTCACTCACTCACTCACTCACACACACACACACACACCATAATGATCACCCTTCTTCCCCCACTCTCTCTCTCTCTCTCACTCACTCACTCACTCCCTCACTCACTCACACACACACCATAATGATCACCCTTCTTCTCTCTCTCTCTCTCTCTCTCACTCACTCACACACACACACACACACACACCATAATGATCACCCTTCTTCCCCCACTCTCTCTCTCTCACTCACTCACACACACCATAATGATCACCCTTCTTCCCCCACTCTCTCTCTCTCTCACTCACTCACTCACACACACACACACCATAATGATCACCCTTCTTCCCCCACTCTCTCACTCACTCACACACACACACACCATAATGATCACCCTTCTTCCCCCACTCTCTCACTCACTCACACACACACACACCATAATGATCACCCTTCTTCCCCCACTCTCTCTCTCACTCACTCACTCACACACACATGCTCACACACACACACCATGACTCCCCTCTGCTTCCTGCAATCTCTCTCACACATACACATATGCCATAATGGCCTCTCTGCTTTTGCCAATCTCTCCCTCTCTCCCTCTCTCACACAAACACACATCACAATCACTATGACCTCCCTGCTGCCCTCAATCTCTCTCTTTCACACACAAACACATCATAATGACCTCCCTGCTTCCCCCAATCTCCGTCTCTCTCTTACACACACACACACGCCATAATGACCCCCCCCCCCCGCTTCCCACAATCTCTCTCTCTCTCTCTCTCTCTCTCTCTTTCACACAAACACACACATCATAATGACCCCCCCCCCCCCCCCCCCCGCTTCCCCTATCTCTCTCTCTTTCTCACTCAAACATCATAATGACCCCCTGCTTCCCCCAATCTCTCTCTCTCTCTTTCACATAAACACACACATCATAATGACCCCCCTGCTGCCCTCAATAGCTTTCTCTTTCTCACACACACACACACGCATGCATATCATAATGACCCCTCTGCTTCTCCCAGTCTCTCTCTCACATACACACGCACGCACACATAATAATGACCCCCTGCTTCTCCTAATCTCTCTATTTCTCTCTCACACATCATAATGACCCCCTGCTTCCCTCTATTTCTGGCTCACATAATAATAACCCCTCTGCTTCCCCCATTCTCTTTCCATGTCTGACATAATAATGACCTCCCTGCTTCTCCCAATCTCTCTCTCCTTCCCTAGTCATAATTACCTCCCTGCTTCTCCAATCTCTCCTGACCCCCTCTCCCCCAGGCCCAGTCTTTCTCGATTCCTCTCCCAGAATCAGCCTCTCTCTCAGTCCCTCCCCCAGACCCAGTATCTCTTGACCTCCCCCCAGACCCAATCTCTCACAGACTCTTTCTGTATGTATTTATTTAACATTTTTTATATACCGCATTTCCTTAGATCAAATCGGTTTACATTTGAACTAACATTTTACAAGGTACAGAAAGATGATGACATAACAGATAATGGGTCTGGTAGAACGTTAATCTATGGTACAGGATCAGACTTGCAAGCTGTGTGATATGGAACTATACAGATGTTCTATTGGGAGTAGTGTCTGTCATGTCTAGCTACCATGCATTTGTCTCGTTTTATTATTTAAGTATTTTCATAGTAGGTTCTCTAGCGTCCGCTGGATTTTGGCTGGCCATATCATGCTATGTTTTTTCACCAAAGTGTTCTCTGAAAGGAAGTGTTTTTATTTCCTTGCAAAAGAGTGTAATGTAGCAGTGGCATTTCCTTTCTTCACTGCAAGGCTGTGCTAGCTGTTAATTATAGACATCGGTGGCTCACTGCTGCCGGCCGCACTGTGGAGAGAGTCTAAAAACCGCAGTGTTTCACATTCCTTCAGACTTCCTCATTGCGGTGGGGAAGTCCTGAATAAAAATGAAATGTTGCTTTTTCTGACCGTCTCCACAGCAGGTCCGGCAGCATGGAGCAACTGATGGCTGAACTAGCTCAGTATTGTCATGGCCCCGGAATCGGCAAAGGCAACGGCAAAGAGGGGGGGTGATTGACCTAAGGCAATCTTTACTCGCCCATCCCTAGCAGAAGCGACAAGCAAAGCGGAACACAGTTGCACACGTTTGTCGTTTACCCGCGTGATCAGTGCAGCTGCGCCTGTCCTGTGCAATAAGTATTATAAAACTTTTAAAAGCCTACGGACTTTTTAGGGGCCCTCAGCCAAACCTGAGGGGGCCTGGGCTCTTGAGGCCCTCCTGTAGCTACGCCCCTGGATGTAGATTAATTGCACAGGAAGGCACCTATATTTTGCCTGTTTTATATAGACACCTAGGGGTATGTCTATTAAAATGTCTAAGGCTTTTGCAGCTAATGCCGGGCATTCGTGCAAATAACGCTCGCCTTTTGCAGATAAAGTGCTATCTGTTGGGGGCATGCACAGAACTTCCCCAGTAGATACCACAGTGAAACACAGGGATTGCATCACAGCAGCATCACCGATGCAGCTAACACCACCCTTTGAAGTGGCGGCAAAACGTGTGGCTACCACATCAGAGGGAGTAGAAGCAGCAGATAATAGCAGGCAGGAACTGCAACAACGAGCTGGAGCCTTAGGTAAGCACTGCATAATGGTTCCCTTGCCATTTCTACCACTGCTGGCCCAGAGAGGGACAGCAGCAGTGGCAATGAGGGAAATGCCTCCGATCCTTGCACCAGCCCTATGACTCTGACCATGCTCTGCCCAGAGCATGCCCCTACGATGCATGTACTTTTACACCCAACCTGACCATATATGTATTAAAATTATTTCATAATTGTACCCCCTAGGGAGGAATAATTTCCTAATATGCCTAAGTTTGATGAGCCCAATAGACAGGATTCCGTGGAGCATCTGCTGGTATATTGTTGCAAGATTACATTTGTGATGTCATAGTAGATGAGTTCTACGGCTTGTCTGAGCTCTGATGCTATCGAAGAATAAGTGAGCACATTGTTACAGATAAGCATCCCCAGGAGCACATTATTATCAGAAAAAATAAACCATTCCCAGGAGCACAGTCAAGGTGAAGTAAGAAAAAAATGTAAGCAATACTTTATACCCTTTGGAGCATTATAAAGGAACAAGCCTGCCATTTTCTTTTCAAAAGGATTAATTCCATCTGTGTTTCTTGCATAGCTCTTTTGCCAGTAAGACCTCTGAGGCACATTCCAAAATGCGTGTTCGTCACCTTGTAATCCTGTGTTTGTTGAAAAATTGACAAAACTATGCAGGTTCTGTTTTCCAAGGTCAGCAACAGAACAACTTTAGCAGTTAGTCAACTTGCCATAAGTCTCAACTATTTGAGCCCTTCAAATTCTACATTTTCAGGTGGGGATGCACAGAAAAAAGTTTCTATTCATTTTTAGGTCCTTTTTGGACTTTTTCTCAGTTTTACGATATGTTTCCTTTTCCTTTCACAAATCTGTGTTAATAAAAACTTTGTAATGCATGTTCTGTTGATTCAGCACGCACTTAATTTCTTTTAAGACACATTAATAAACTGTGCATTTATCACTACAAATTGCTATTTCAAGCTGTATTTAAAACATTTATGTAGCTAACAAAATAAAGTGCATAACTCAGTCAATGACCGGAGCATTTGCTCTCTGTGTTAAGGAACTTATATTGCAAGATAAGTCTTTGCCATGTTTGCAAAAGAGATTCCTGACTTTGGAGAGAATTTTACATTATTTAGCTATGGTTTCCCTGAGATTTATACAGCACATTTAATGTTAGAAAATGCAAGGTCATGCATTTGGGCTGCAGCAATCCAAGGGAGCAATATAGTATATGGGATGAAGTACTTCTCTCCGCAAAAGAAGAGTGGGGCCTAGGTGTGATTGTGTGTCTGATGATCTTAAAGTAGCTAAATAGATAGAAAAGGCGACAGCAAAAGCTAGAAGGATGCTTGGGTGCATAGGGAGAGGAATGGCCAGCAGAAGAAAGGAGGCGATAGTACCAGGGACGGTTCTACCATTAGGCCAACTGAGGCGGTGGCCTCAGACAGAGGTTTTTAGGGGGCAGCACTGATTTGCCACTCCCTAGAAACTGCCTATGGTAGAACCACCGATGCCATCCAGCCAGATTCATCATTGAAAATCAAATGAAAGCAGCCACAGGAACATTTCTCCATTCCCGCAGCTCTGCTTTCAAACTGCTGGGTCGCATGGAGCCGGTGGGGTGGGGGTGGCCCGAGGTCATCGCTTCCGCCGCCCTTCCGCTTCCCTTCCATGCCCCCACCCCGCTGGCTCCGGGACATGACCCAGCAGTTTGAAAGCAGAGCCGTGGGAAAGGAGAAATGTTCCTGTGCCTGCTTTCATTTGATTTTCAATGATGAATCAGTGAGGTGAGATGAGGAGGGAAGGGAGCAGACAAGGGGGGGCCTGGAAGGGAGCAGACAAGGGGGGGTGGGAAGGGAGCAGACAAGGGGGGCCGGGAAGGGAGCAGACACCCGGGGATGGCACTGGAAGGCGGATGGACAGGGGAGAGGGGGAGCTGGAAGGGAGCTGACATTGGAGGGGGCACTGGGACTAGTGGCAGTACTGGGAAGGCAAGGGGGTTGGTACTGGGAGGGGAGGCTGTAAAGGGAGCTGATACTAGGGAGAGTTACTGGGACTGAAAAAAGGCTGATGGAAGAAAATGAAGAAAGCAAAAGGAGAGACAAGAAATGCCAGATGAACTATAGACCATAGAAAGAGCTAAGAGAAGACAGAGGAAAACGAAAACCTCAGATCGGGACCAGCATGATTAAAATCATCAGACAACAAAGGTAGAAAAAATCATTTTATTTTCAATTTAGTGATTGGACTTTGTGCTATCTATATTTCACAGAGTATTAGGAACCGCATCTCTTATCTGGTGTGGCACCGCATGCGGAGTCTGGCTTCTTGGGGTTTCATTTTAATTTTTGTCTACGTATTTTTATTTTTGCTTTAGGTTGTGGTCACTTATTCTGTACTTGGTCAGGGTCTGTGTTCTGAGTGTGCGACCAAGGCCAGGTGTTCTGTTAACATGGAGTTTGTACGTAGGGATCTGTACTATAGTAATTTGACTTGTTCAGCTTTTCAAATAGGTGTATGGATGTTTTGGGGCCCATTGCAATGTTTATAGTGCTGCCTTTTTCTTGGTAGGCCCCTTATTGTATGAGTTTTGGAAGTGTATGCTGGTATGGTATGGTAGATTTGGCCTTGCAGATCTTAGTGACTTTAGTAGGGTTTTATATTAGTTCCCAATATGCCTGGTACTGGAGAATGTTTGTTGTTGGTGAGATGACCAGAATCAGATTTTTTTTTTTTTTTAAATATATTGAGTTCTGTGGGTGAATGTCCTACCTCTGCTCTGCACCCATAGTTGAGGAGGGGGTTCTGTGAATGAAAAATGTATGTTCAAAAAGAAAAAGCAAGCACCATAACGCAGTTTATAACAAAATACAAATGAATTATAATTTGGAGTTATAAACTGCTGTGGTTCTCGCTCTCTATTAGTTCCTTGGTGTGTGAACATCTTGCATTTGCTCCACATTATCTAATTTACTTTTTGATTTGGTTCAGTCCCTGACTGGAGTTTTGAGATAGATCCCCACCCGGGGGGGAGGACACGCACTGGGGGGGGGGCAGTGCACCAGGGGGGGGCGCATGCCAGGGGGACGCCATCTCATCCCTCTTCTCAGGCAGCAGATTGCCTTGAGCCGCCACTGTACAGTACCTCTGTATAAGTCTTTGGTGCAACCTCATTTGGAGTATTATGTGCAATTCTGGAGATCGCACCTTCAAAAGTATATAAACAGGTTAGAGTCCATACAGAGGGTGACTACTAAAATGGTTAGTGGTCTTCATTATAAAGCATATGAGGACAGACTTAAGGATCTTAATATGTACACCTTAGAGGAAAGGCGGGATAGAGGTGATATGATTGAAATGTTTAAATACCTCCATGGCATAAATGCACAGGAGGAGAGCCTCTTTCAATTGAAAGCAAGCTCTACTACAAGGGGACATGGGATGAGGGTGAAAGGGGATAGATTCAGGAGTGATATGCGGAAATATTTCTTTACAGAAAGAGTGGTAGATCCGTGGAATAGTCTCCCTGTGGAGGTGATAGAGATGAGGACGATATCTGAATTCAAAAAGGCATGGGACAAACACAGAGGATCTCTAAAGGAAAAAAGGGGACTGTTGTAGTGGTTGATATGGAAAGACAGACTAGATAGGCCATGTGGTCTCTTTCTGTCGACATGTTTCTATATTTGTATTTTTTAGAACAAATTCACCTCTTTCATGATTAGGAAAAGCATTTCTTCTTATATAAGATCTTCCTTTCCTAGGATATTGTCGTGGTTTATATGTGCTATTTGCAGCAGTATTACAGAAAGATGATAGAGCACAGACCATGCCTGCCACCCATCCTTAGGACTGCTCACTTATTTAAGAGGACAGCATGGGAGGTTATACTAAAGCCATCAGTCCCTGTAATTCAAATTCTTTGTGCTAGTATTTGTTCCTATAAGTAAATGTGATGCATTTGTGCCTTTCTCTTTCAGATATTTGAAAAAGGTTTGCGTTGGTTTAAGGAAAGTACAGCAGTAAACAGGTTGGCAAATGCCGCTGATAAAACGTCAAACACCAAAAGTATAGTTTTCAGGTCCTGTATCACAGGGTTTCTCTTGATACTGTGAAAGCAACAGGGCTGGATTTAGACATTGGGAACCTGGGATGGCGTTGCCACTATTCTCTCCTCGAAAACATCACCATCATCACTGCTGCCCAGATCCTCCTCTAACCCACATCACATCCCACTATGTCAGATTCTCATTAAGCACCACGAGGCATATAATTCAGCAGTGCACTCACAGACCCTGGCCATGCCCATCTCTCCTCTCACAAGGGCGCCCTGTTAGCAGGAAACCCATATGAGGGGCGGGCTGCCAAAGGGCCTATGAGCATATACCATGAATGAATCACATGCGCCACAGCGTCTCTCCTTGACGTCGGTGCTGCTGCGGGCGCTGGCAGGCCCAGATAGACATCATCAGCAGTGGACCCACCAGTGCTTATGAATATCTAGCAAAACAGGCAGTTGTCTTCTTGCCTATCCTTAAACGTGGACCTGCGAGGCAAAACTCAAGTCCTAACCACTGCACAACAGCAGCACCCATGCATGGTTTCAGGATGCACGTATACCAGGTAGTCCGGGGATCCATAGTCTGTTCTCTGCACTGCAAAAATCTGTATCTGTGATAACTGGTTATAGAAAAGAGAAGGAGTAGAGGTAGTTGTGAGTGAAATCTATTGATGCCTTCACCTTGCCTGGGAGCGAGTTCTGATTGAGCTAGAACCCCAGAAGTGAAGGAGGAAAATGCCAAGCAAAATATTTCCCATTCCATGTCTACATTATGTAGCAGGACCCCAGAAAGCTTCCTTTATATTTAGAGTGAGGAATCTACTGGATTCTCTGTACCTAGTGTGACCTCTGTCTAAGATGATGTAATGGAAAATGGGCTAAGAGATCCATCACTGTCAATAAGTATATGCTTCAAAAGTTTTTGGAGGGAACTGTGGTCTGGGGCATTTTTTCCAGTAATGGCAGAGTAAGCAGAGTGGCAGAGTAGTTAGACCTTGAAAGGAGGTGTGGAGGTCCTCTAGTCTAGGCCACCTTGGCCTAAGAGAAAAAGATTGGAGTATAGGCCTGAAGAGGGTCTGGATTGGACTACCAGATTTAAACAGCTCCTGAAAGCAGCAGAAGCTTGAATGGACTCGTTCAACTGTTTCTAGAGGAGTCAAGCTGCAAGTAGGATTTGTGTACACCTCCTCAGGTTAGTGGGACCTGGAGGGTGTATCCATTCTAACATCCTGACAAGTCCAGACTGTCATGCGATTGAGTGAACCCTGGTGCATCCCCTGCACACAGTAAGGAGGATTTTGAGAATTTCTGACAGTGTTTTGCCACTGAGGAGTTTTGTGAGGTTTTTTTGGATGGCTTTCGTCTTTGGAGCGGTGATGTACTTTTCCCCTTAGCTGCTATTTGTGGAGAGTGGTTTTGGATTCTTATACAGAATCTAAAGAACATCACTGTGCACTTAATACAAGTACCACAGGGATTCTTTGACATCTTGAGGAAGTCAGTCTTATTAAAGTGTTTTTGAGAGAGAAAAGGAGTGGGCACCTATGCTGGTGCCCAGAGAAGTGAGACGCTAATAGGAAACCAGGAAAGTGGCAGGACCTACAGTAAACAGGAAGAAGTGGCAGAAGAGGATTCTTGGAAAAGCTGCTACTTCTATTAATTTTTATTTGTCTAAAATTTTCAGTTGCTTTGGTTCAACGGTATCAGTGATTTTGCTGAACTGTTCCTTTTGCTGCTGTTTTGTAAATATTTTATTGAGTTGATTCATCTAATAAAGGTGCTTTTAAGAAAATATCCCTGGACTAGGCTGGAGTTTCTTTTAAAGTGTGGAGCAGCAAGAAGGGTTTTTTTGCAGTATGATCAGGCAGTCAGGGCTTTGGGGTATCTGTCTATTCCTGTCCACCAGAACCTCTTTATTTGATTTTCACAAATTATTAGTGTACTATCTGGACTTTGGCAAGCCAGTACATGGTCCCCAGTGGAGTCCAGCTTATATCTTTGTAAAATTGTATTTAAAAATAGATCCATGCAGTATGTTTCCAATGTTCAATACAATTACGATTTTGAATTCCATGCGTGCAAATCTGTTTAAATACAGCACGCATTTTGATTGCGGCTGTGCACGACCAGAAAAAAAGTTCAGTTCCACGTCGTCTACAATTAATTTTTCACAATTCTTGGATACCTCTTTTGCACGTTTCACATATGCGTTCTTTAAGTGCACATTGTATGCACCCTAGAACTTTTTAAAGCACAGAAATTGATTGTGTGCCCCGTTAATTCATACGTATGTACTTAGACAAGTGATTTGCCCACACTTTACATTTTTAGGCATCCAAACAAACCAAACGCATTTGCACAGGTAGCCCATTTCTACGTAGGCATTTGCTGAACATATAATCATAATTCCTGCTTACCCCCCTGGTGTACAAAACTAACGGATCAATAATATAGGTCAAATATTTTTCACACAGTGCAATCACAAAATCCTATATTATTTTATGGTTGCTATGCTCCGTCATAAGAACATATACAATATTTCTTTTGTCTGGCATTACAATGAGGTTACTATGAAGTAGCTTCCTTTCACAAGTCCTTTTATTCTCTTTAAAGTGATCATAAAGTGCATCCAAAACAAAATTAAATAAAACCCATTCCATCTAATAACCAACGCGTTTCGAACTTCTCATTGCAGTTCTGCCTCAGGGTCAACCTATATAGAGATGGGTCAAATCATCCATGTCTTCATGACAAACAGGAGTCCTCAGATCATCCCGGATTTGCTCCTTCTTATAAACTTATTTTCTTCGCTTGTAAATGTATCACTGGTCTACATTGTCAAAGAGCTCAAGTTTGGTTTCATCTCTCACAGAACATTTTCTCAAAAGGATTGTGGCTTCTCAAGGTGGGATTGGGCAAAGATCAGTCATGCCTTTTTATGTCTATCTTTGAATAGTGGGGTCCTCCTTGGCCTTTGCCCATGAAGCCCTTCTTTGTTTAGTGTGTGGCATATGGTATGGGTTGAAACCACCATGCTAGATTGCTCCAGATCAGCCTTAAGCTCTTTAGATGTTGTACGTGGTGTTTTTCCAACAATTCACACTAACTTTCAAAAACTCTTGGATTTATTTTCCTCTTCCCACCATGACAGTTCCATGAGCAGAAAACCTCTTAATAACATTGTGAACTGTAGACACAGGAACTGCAAGGTCTTTTGCGATGGCCTTGTACCCCTTTGAAGTTAGATGTTTGGTGATAATGGCTTTTCTGACAGTCTCAGGCAGCTCTCTTGTCTTCACCATTGTAAAAATGGAACAGGGAGTGAATGTGGCCATTTTAAACATTAGAACCATCATTCATTGGTTGAGTCAGGTCATGTGTGTACTGACAATTGATCACAGGTGTGTCTAATATTACTGCAGTGGGAATGTGGTTCTTCTGTTCAAACTGCAGTGTTCCAGTTTTTATACTATTTCCTGTTTCATTTTTTGAATTGATCTTGTTTTAATTGATTCTTTTATGTGTCAAATATGTGTGCATCTATAGTCCAAAGCCATTTCAATAGCCAACTTTTTAAAGGAGATATTGAACATTAAGGGGCTGAACTGCAAGGGTGTCAATAATCTTGACCAAAACTGTATTAGAATTTTTTGAAGATGTACAACAGAAACGCGAGTAAGGGTAAGCCATTCGACGTAGTGCCTCTGGATTTTCAGAAGGCATTGATAAAGGTTCCTCAGAAAAGACTCTCCAAAAAATTAAAAAGTCATTGGAGAGGAGGCAGCGACCTACTGTTGACTGGTAACTAGTTAGAAGAAAGGAAACAGAGAGCAGGACTAAAAGGTCATTTCATCCAGTAGAAAGAAGATCTGCAAACAGACGTCATGGTCAAGGCAATCAAATTTTCAGATGACACAAAATTATTCGAAACTGGTAAAACATAAGTGGATTGTGAGGAATTGCAAGAGGAGCTTGCCACAATGGGAATATAAATAGCTATGAAGATGTGCAAAGTGCTGCACATAGGAAAAAATAATCCTAATTATCAAAGCAATCTTCACACTGCCCACATTGTTGCAAGGTCCGTGACTACTTCTTATGCATGGACTTTGCGTGAGTTTTCAAAGCGAAAGCATGCACATACGTTCACTATAACTCATTTAGAAAATCATCTAAAGGAAACATAGTCATTCACACTTACTACTTCCATGGGTAGTTTTGCTGACTAAAGATGCATAGCTTTGGAAATACAAAAATATGGGGCCCTTTTACTAAAATGTGCTAAGCAGTTAACATGCGTTTTACAGCGTGGATGCTGTGGTAACTGTTAACGCTCAGTTACTGTGTGCTAATTCCTGCATTAATTGCTCATTGTGTGAGAGGGTGGGGAATGGGCAGGTTATGGGTGGATAGTGGGTGTGCTCTCAGTGTTGCAATTAGTCATCTCGATAGATGCCTACATATCTTTATAACTTACTAACGTAAGTAGCAAAGATTGCACTTTAAGCTAAAGCGCGGATGCTTGCACCAGTCCTAGAACTGGTGTAAATTCCCACATCTATATTGTTCAAGAACACACATAAATTATAGTATTTCACAGTCTATGCAGGCTTGTGCACTCTGGCCATGATCTGCTCAAACGTCTCCCATGTGCAGGCTCACCAGCAAAATATGCATCACCATGCAACATGTACCCTTTCCACTGGTCAGTATTTTATGAGATCATTAATGTGCACATGTGGCTAAAATAATGGTCCGTTAAATTTGCACTTGAGCATCAAAAAGTACATGCCCCCTTTTTACAATTACCCCGTGAATCCTTAGGTTAGTATGCAACAATGGTGAAAAAAGCAAATAAAATATTAGGAATTATGTAGAAAGGAATGGAAAGCACTGAGAATTTAATAGATTGACCTGTGGTTGTATTTTATGCAATTCTGCTGTCACATCTTAGAATGTTGTAGAACTAGAAGAGGTGAAGAAAAAGGCAGGGAATATCTTTCTTATGAAGAAAGGGCTCTTTGCCTTATACAGGAGTCATCTGAGAGACAATATAATAAGAGTATAAAATCATGTGCGGTGTGAAATGTTAAAAAGGAAATGATTATTTACTCTATCAAATAGTAGTAGGATTAGGTGACACGCTATGAAACAAATTGGCAGGACACTGAAGACAAATTAAAGAAAATATTTCTTCAATCAATGGATAATAAACTAGGGAATATGTTGCCAGAGAAGTTGGTCAAGTCTGCTAGTTGAACTGAGTTTAAAATAAGACTTGGGCATGTTTCTGGAGGATAGGTCCAGATAGTTTTGAGTGCCTCCATCTCTTACTTCAGGAAAAGTATAGTTTCTCACCTGTAACAGGTGATCTCCGGGAACATCAGGAATCACTCTTTACATATGGGTGATGTCCTCAGATGGACCCACATGGGAACACTCCCCAGCATCCAATAGGAAACATTTGGGAGCATCCTTCTGCACATGTGCGCATACTTTCCCACTTTCCCAGTGATTCTCCTCAGTAAGGTTCATAACGGAGAAAAAGAAAAACCTACAACTCCTTAGGGAGGAGGGCAATTGTGAAGACTGACTCCTGCTGTTCCCGGAGATCACCTGTTATAGATGAGTAACTACACTATCTCCAGGAACAAGCAGGAATGCAGACTTCACATATAGGACTCCCTAGCTCCAGGCTACTGGAAAACAGAGGAGTAGGGCCCGTTACAAATGGAAAAAAAGCGCTGAAGAACAACACTGGGAGCCCAGGGGATTTAGCAGACTCGGCATCCCCAACACGCCCCCATGGAGACGACAATGTTAGTAGCCTGGATGGACAGAGGGAAGGAAGTATAGCTAAGTCCTGTCAGACGGCTGCCTGGGTGAGAATCTTCACAGTCTTGGCAAGTGCATATATCTATATGATTTGCAAGGGATTGTGGGCAATGCAGTTCATTCACACCAGACACAGCTGCTCACAATAATTAGTTGTGCTTTAGGGTAAAGCCAATAAAATATTTATTTATGGGGTTATTTCTCCCAACACAGATATGCTTGGTAGCACATAAATCAGGTTACTTGCTTTCAGTGTTAAACTTGGAAAAACAAAAGTCAGGAAACAACATTTGAACTTGTCAGGCAATCAAAGCAAAAGAAATAAGACCTGGTTGGCAACAAACTGGTCTTTTTCTGTAGGCTTTAGCTAATATTCTCTTAGCAATATATCAAACAACAAACAAAAGCCACAAAGAAAGGAAAAACTGTTCTTCTCAGGTTAACTTCTTGTATCTTCCCACATAGATTCAGAAGTGATTCTCTCAGAGCCCACAAGCAATTAGGTAAGGCTCAATTGCTAGCAGTTATCCAGCTGAAACCCCTTAGCTGGCTTGCTTTGTACTGTGTGGGTCAAATCCTGCTTCAGGAGCTTTTCTGAGTAGATTAAAGAACAAATTTTTATTTCTTTGTGATGGTTGCTGTACTTTATAAAAGAAAATCACCAAAGGAGTTTAGACAGAGAGCAGTCCATGTAAACAGATTCTTCATCTGCTATCACCCCCTCTTCTTCAACAAGCATGGGTTCAATATCATGGATTGGCACAGATGAATCTCCCAATGGAGCACTTTCAGGAGAATACTTGTTTCCCTGCTGTCTTTCAAGGTTATAGCTAGGGCATAGATCAGTGTTCATACCTGAGCTTCCATTGCTGTTAGAGTTCCTCTCTATATAGCCTGGCCAGTATGTAGTCCAGTTCTTATGTCCAGCCTTCCAATCCAGATCCCTGGACACTGGATCTCTCTTCACATACCTTCTGGCACGGGTCTTAGGGTCCCTTCCACGTGCAGCCGTCTCTCTCACAGGTACCGTCTGGAGATTCCTAGCTCTGCAGAACCATTCCTCTGGCTTTCCCCAGTCCAATGGTGTATGCTGGCCCTTGGAATGCCTCCCAGTATACGTACTGCTCTGGACTCTTCTAGACCTCTCAAAGGCTTTTCTCCTCTTTCTTCCAAAGGGTTTCTTTCCGTCTCTGTCCGTCCGGTTTGGCTTCTGCTTCTGATGATCCTCCTGATGATGAAGATGATCAAGCTCAAGCTCCTTCTCTGTAGAATAAACTCTACCTTTATTCTGCCTAGATGAGTGCTCCCCCCTAATACAGCGCAGCTGTGCTGAATCAGGCCCTGCCCTTTGAGATGAGTGCTTAGGGATTACCTCATAGCCCTCCTGATTGAACACACATTTCCCCACTTCAGCTCCTCTAATGGCTGTTGGAAACCTGGTGCATTCTGGGACTGGTAGTCTTTTATAAGAAAATTCTGTTTTCTTATTTCTACCAGAACTGACAGGTTGCTTGTTCAGAGTTACTTCACCTTTTCTATAGCTCCTTCTTGAGCTATGATAAGCTTCCTTATCACAGTCCCAAAGAAGTGCCAGAGTACGGTTTGGTCAAAGTCGCTGTCCTTAGAAGAATCCTTGTCAAGGCAATAATGGGCTGCAAAGGTGTGAACTGAGGACCATGTGGCAGCATGGCAGATCTCCGCTATGGAGACAGAGCATAAGTGGATTATAGACATGGCCATGGCCTGAACATTGGAGGGTCGTGTTACCACTCACAATGTCAGACCCGCTTGAGTGTATGCAAAGGATATGCAGTCTGCTATCCAAAAAGAAAGTGTGTGTTTGGAGACCAAGGCGATTAGGGTCAAAAGAAATGAATACTTGCAAGGATTTCTGGTTCTGTCAAGGTAATTGTAGAGCTACCTTGCTAAAGCTGGTTTGCAATCTAGGCTATGAAGCACCACCTCAGTCTGAAATAGAGTGGAGGAGTGGCCTAGTGGTTGGGGCAATGTACTTTAGGCCGGAAGGTCGGGGGTTCAAATCCCACTAGAGGACAGCAACCTTGGGCCGGAAGGACTGGGGTTTCTAGTCCCACAGGTGCTCCTTGTGGTCTTGGGCAAGCCACTTAACCCTCCATAGCCCATGTTCCCTGTAAAATAGTTATCTCCAAGTTATAATGCCCTGTTCAATGTAATTTTAGTTTGTTCAATGTAAACTGCACTGATGCAGAATAGCGCGGTATATAAGAGAATGTAAATAAATAAATAAAATGCATGTAGTTTAGGAAAAAGGTCAGAAGAACTACCAACTGGTTGAGATGGAAAGGAGAGACAACCTTTGGAAAGAAATGCGGATGTGTTCTCAGGACCACCTTGTCATGGTGGAAATGTGTATAAGGCACATGTGCAAGTAAGACCTGTAGTTCACTGACCTGGCAAGCACAACTAGGGAGGAGACCTTCCAAGTAAGAAACTTGAGGGAGGTAGTGCCGACAAGCTCAAAAGGATGCTTGAGAAGTTGAGCACAAACCACATTAAGGTCCCAGACAACAAGTGAGGGCCGGATTGGTGACTTTCTCAAGAGGAGACCCCCGCATAAAGCAAGCTACCAATGGATATGTGGAAATGGGTTTTCCATCAATCCCCCGATGAGAAGCCGAAATGGCAATGAGGTGAACAAGAATGGAATTAGTTTTGAGACCTGTAGAAAAGAGGTGGAGGAAGTACAGCAGGAGAAACTCCACCGGACAACTGAAGGAGTTGAGGGTGTGCTGAGCGCACCAAATGGCAAACTGGAGCCTCTTAAAGGCATAGGTGCAGTGTGTGGAGTTCTTCCAGGACATGAAGAGGATATCTTTAATGGAATCAAGTAAATTGAGGTCAGAAAAAACTAGCTTCTTAGGCACAGTGCACGGACATTGGGATGCAGCAGCGCCTCCTGATCCTGTGAGATCAGGTCTGGTGCGCATCCCAGACAGAGGCTGGTGCTGAGCTGGACAAAGAAGTAGGGGAAACTACAGCTGTCAGGGCCAGAATAGGGCTACAAGGATCATGGTGCCCTTATCAGCCTGTAGCTTGAATAGCGTTTCGGCTATAAGCAGAATGGTAGGGAAAGTGTATAGCAGACCCATTACCCAGTGAAAGAGGAAAGCATCCATGGCTTGACATTGCAGAGACTGCACCTTACAGCAGAAGCAAGGGACCTGCATGTTGAGCGGGGTGGCAAACAGGTCAAAATCTGGGATTCCCCTTAACTCGAAGATGCAATCAATTATTCTCCGATAAAGAGTCCATTCGTGAGGTCAGAGGATCCAAATGAGACTGTCCACAAGAACATTCAGATCCTCCGGCAGGTAAACTGCTCGGAGAACTATTCCATTAGTCAGGGCAAAGTCCAGAAACAGACTGCCTCCCAGCAGAGGAGATGAGTCAGTGCCTCCCTGCTTACTGACACAAAATATAGCAACCTGGTTGTCTATCTGAACCAAGATAGATTGATGTAATAACTGATGATGAAACACCTGAAGGGCATTGGTTATCGCTCTCAACTCCAGGATGTTGATCTGATGCAAGGCTTCCTGTTGAGACCAGAGGCTCTGCGTGCACAGGCCATCGGGATGAGCTCCCCAGCCCTATTTGGATGCTTTGGTTGTTAGCATCCGTTGAGGTGGAGGCATCTGAAAAGGTAATCCAAAAAGACTCTTGTGTTGCTTTTCCCATTTTTTAAGCCTTTCTTTGTCATTTACTGACACAAATTACAAGAGTCCAGGTTGTGGTCAGTGCCCAAAGACTGTAAGCACCAATTGTGCTTGTTGGTGGGCAAAATGGTGTGGTTGCAGAAAGTACATTTCTTGAAACCGCTGGCTGACTTCTCCATGTCAGGAAAAACAGACTTTGCCAGGTGAAAAGACTCAATGGCGGCCGGAACCAACGAAAAACCCACGGGAACCGCAAGGTAAAAAAAGAGAGAAAATAAGTTAGTTGAAGTGCCAAAAAGGGCACTGGTGTCGACGAGCAACAGTACTAAATTAGACAAGAAGGCAAAAAGAAAAAATAAGCACCCTGAAAGGCACGAAATAAAAAAGGTTCATCTGTGGTAACAGGACA
Organism: Ichthyophis bannanicus; assembly: GCA_033557465.1. Taxonomy (NCBI): domain Eukaryota; kingdom Metazoa; phylum Chordata; class Amphibia; order Gymnophiona; family Ichthyophiidae; genus Ichthyophis; species Ichthyophis bannanicus. Next base: position 125,402,011 of record CM066036.1, on the reverse strand, counting down.
AGTGTCTGTTGAGCTCCATGGAAAAACTAAGACTGAGGAGAATCACTGAGAAGACAGAAAGGCATGCATGGGGATTGGATGCTGAGGAGTGTTCCCGCGTGGGCTCTGTCAGAGGACATCACCCATATGTGAAGACTGCATTCCTGCTTGTTCCTGGAGATTGACCTTTCCTGTCAGGATCTACTAGGAACCTTTCGCTTGATTCAGATTGACCATCTTTGGAGACAGCATACCTGGTTTGATGGGCTATTGGTCTGACCCAGCATGGCAGCTCTTAGGTAAATTATCCTTTCATACAAATAATTGTGAATATTTCAACACATTGTGAATGTTATAACAAATTATAGCATGATGTATTGTGAATTAAAAGGTGTCTAATAAAGCTTGAAGACAGATTTCAGTTGAAAGGGTGGTACTGGCCATTTCTACAAAACTTAAATGCAAGTGTATGCTATTTGTATGGGAGGAGGAGATGAATGTATTTCTTTCTCAATTATAAGAACATAAGAAATGCCATACTGGGTCAGACCATCAAGCCCAGTATCTTGTTTATCAACAGTGGCCAATCCAGATCGCAAGTACCTGTCAGGTTCTCAAAAGGTGCACAGATTCCATGCTGCTTATCCCAGGGGTTGATCACAAAATATTTTACTATTTTATAGTTCTTATGCTCCGTTGTAAGAATATATCAAGTATTTCTTTTGTCAGACATTTAGAATGAGGTTACTATGAAGCAGTAAGTAAAACATGAAGGGCCTAATATTTATTTGGGTAGGCTATGCGCCGCTACTGTGCATAATGCTGCCTGCTGACCCCTAACCCCGGATATTCGGCATTGAATATCCGGGTTTGGCGCAAAGAAGACAACTCCGCATTGCCTAACTGGGTAGCAGCAATATTGCACTGCTACCCGGGTTAGCATCTGCGGGTAAACTAGGCAAGCCAAAAGCTAACTGGGTAGCAGTGCAATATCAGTGCTACCCGGTTAGTGGCAGTCTCCGCCCCCCAATACACCCGATGCTAACCAAATAGCACCGATGCTAACCAGATAGCATAGGGGAGTTGGTAGGGGTATTCAACGGCACTAACTGTGTAAATGCCATCGCATATTCCCATCTAAGGCATTTACATGGTTTACTGGACTGTAAACCGTGTAAATGCCTTTCGAATATCAGGTCCAATTTCCCTTTCTTAAATCCCTGCTGGCTGTTTCCCATTAAGCCATGTCTATTCATATGCCCAGTAATTTTGTTCTACCATTGTGCCGAGCATCAAAATCAGGCCCCCTATTCTGTAGTTTCTTAGATCACACCCAGGGGCCATTTTAAAAATTGGTTACATGAGGGCTTAATAAATCCCAGACACTGGGTCTCCATGGGACCTAAAAATTAAAACCTGGTGCTCAGTATTTCTTTCCCTCTAGTCTCACGGTTTCATCTCTTATAAGAGTTGAAATGTCCAGCCTGAACTTTCCGCACTATATGACTGATCTCAGAGGGGATTCCCTCCCCCTCTTGAATTTCATTGGGAAGAGTGAGGAGAAGTGAGGGTTCTCAGTCACCGGATCCTAAGTTTTTGGGCTGACTCCTAGATTTAATGAGAGTTTGTTGAGGCTTGGGTTACATATTATTAATAGTAGGTCTACAATTTTTTATTTAAGCTCTTTCAGAACTCTGGTATGAATATCATCAGGCCTCAGTTATTTGTTTCTATTTAGCTTGTCAATTTGCTCTAATATATCTTCCATTTTCACAGTGATATGCTTCATTTCCTCTGAATCATCAGCTTAAAGAATGGTTTTAGTATCTCTCCCACCACATAAATGTAAATGTATTTAAATGGTTTTGATACCTTTTCAATAAATTGTTTACTACTAATTCCTGAAAGCATTTAGGATCCAGTTTTCAAAAAGGCCAATATCCAAATGGTTAAGCATCGGCGGGATATTCAATGGCCATATCCAAATACGGTAGGAGCTGACGCTGAATATCTGAGCTGAACAGTAAAATCCAGATAAGTGCCAGCACTCCTTCAGTCAGTGTAATATTCAGCCAGCATTTATCCGGATTTCAACTTAGGGCAGCTTTCCATGTGGTCTACGTTGCCCAGATAAGTGCCAACTGAAAATCTTGTTAACTGGATAAAATTGGCACTTATCCAAATTGTGTCGACACCGCCCTTGCTCCACCCATGGACCGCCTCTGCACTAACCAGGTAGTGCTGTTGAATATCGCAGTCAGCACCCTTAAATGGATAGCCGCTTGTTGGCCAGCCGGCTAAAGGTCTTGAATATCGGCCCCACAGTTTTTCTGCTTCAACTTTACCTCTTTGGGCATCCCTTCTATCTCCTGGTAGAAACATGATGACAGAAAAGACCACATGGCCAATCCAGTCTGCCCTTCCATATCACCCACAACAAGAGTCCCCTTTTTCCCCTTTAGAGATCCTCTGTGTTTGTCCCATGCTTTTTTTAATTTAGATACTGTCCTCGTCTCTACCACCTCCACTGGGAGACTATTCCATGCATCTACCACTCTCTCCTAAAAGAAATATTTCCACATATTACTCCTGAGTCTATCCCCTTTCACCCTCATCCTATGTTCCCTCATAGCAGAGCTTGCTTTCATTCAAAAGAGACCCTCCTCTTCTGCATTTATGTCACAGAGGTATTTAAACATCTCTATCATATCTCTTCTATCCCGCCTTTCCTCTAAAGCATACATATTAATAAAAAAGACCATTAACCATTTTAGTACCCACCCTCTGCACTGACTCTAAACTGTTTATATCCTTTTGAAGGTGTGGTCTCCAGAATTGCAAGCAATACTCCAAATGAGGTCGCACCAAAGACTTATACAGAGGCATTATCACCTCCTTTCTTCTGCTGGCCATTCCTCTTCCTTTGCACCCAAGCATCCTTCTAGTTTTTGCCATCACCTTTTCTACCTGCTTAGTTACTTTGAGGTCGTCAGACACAATAATGCCTAGGTCCCGTTCTTCTTTCGTAAACAGAAGTACGTCACCCCTATACTGTACTGCTCCCTTGGATTGTTGCAGCCCAAATGCATGACCCTACATTTTTTAGCATTAAATCTCAGCTGCCAAATTCTAGACCATTCTTCAAGCTTAGCTAGATCCCTCCTCATGTTATATACACCTTCCTGGGTGTCTACTCTGTTGCAGATTTTGGTATCATCCGCAATAGCCCTTCCGCAATATCACTAACAAAGATGTTAAAAAGAATCAGACCAAGAACAGATCCCTGTGGCACGCCACTGGTAACCTCCTTCTCCTCAGAGTGAACTCCATTTATCTGTACCCTTTGTCGCTTCCCACTCAACCAATTTCTAACCCAAGCAGTAACTTTAGGGTTCATCCCTAGGGTACTCAGTTTGTTTATAAGTCGCCTGTGTGGAACATTGTCAAATGCTTTACTGAAATCTAAATACACCACATCTAGGGCTCTCCCTCGCTCCAAGTCCCTTGTCATCCAGTCAAAGAAATCAATCAGATTTGTCTGACAAGACATGCCCCTGGTGAATCCATGCTGCCTCTGATCTGGTAATCTGTTGGACTCCAGAAACCTCACTATTTTCTCTTTCAGCAGCGTTTCAAATAATTTATTCACTACCGTGGTTAAACTAACCGGCCTGTAGTTTTTAACCACATCCTTACTTCCACTTTTGTGTAAAGTGACCACACGTGTCTCTCTCCAGTCCTCTGGCACCACCTACAACTCCAAAAAGTCATTGAAAAGGTCAGTGAGTGGAGCTTCTAGAATTTCCCCAAGTTCCTTCAGTATTCTCAGATGTATCCCATCTGGTCCCATCGCTTTGTCCACTTTTAATTTAGCTAATTCCTCTCAAACACAGTCCTCTGAAAATCATTTGAGATGCCCATCACTTTTGTTCTTGTTTATGGGTGTTGTCTGAGGTCCTACGCCTGGCCCTTCATCTGTGAATACAAAAGAGAAATATTTGTTAAGCAATTCTGCTTTATCCTCATCAGCTTCTACATATTCCTCCCCTTCACCCTTTAGACTTACAATACCAGTTTTGCCCTTCTTCCTCTCATTAACATATCTGAAAATACCTTATCTCCCCCGTTTTATTAGATTGGCTATTTAGTCTTCTTTTTGTATCTTTGCTTTCTTGACTAGTTTGCCAGCCTCTCTAAGTTTTTCCAAATATAGATGCCTGTCTTCCTCTCTTTGTGAACTCTTGTATTTCATGAAGGCCTCCCTCTTTTTTGTCACCTTTTCAGCTACCTCTTTTGAGAACCATAGTGGCCTCCTCTTCCTTTTACCTTTATTTACCATTCTAACAAAAGGTTGGTTGCCCTTAAAATGTCCCCTTTCAGTTTTGCCCACTGTTCTACATCCCCCAGCTGTTCCCATCCTGCTAATGACTCCTTAAGGTATTGGCCCACATTGGCAAATTTAGATGTCCTAAAATCTAAGACCCTTGCTTCTGAATGGATTTTATCGGCCCTAGCCCTAATAGTGAACCACATCATCTGGTGATCCCCTTCTTCCTACCCTGTCCTTTCTGAATAACGTATAGCCTGGTATAGTTTATATCCCAGTCATGGTTGTCCATGAACCATGTCTTTGTAACTGCCACTAAATGCAAGTCAGCCTCTTCCATTAAAGCCTCAACATCTCCCATGCTATGGACATTTATAGATGCTGCTTTCCAGATGTTGTCCCTTTTACCTATTTCTATAAAGGTATTTAATGTTTCACTTACCTGGGGGCTTTCTTCACCCATCCCCAATGAATCTAGTTTAAAGCCCTCTTAGGTTAGCCAGTCTGCTACTGAAGACATGTTGACCCTTCTTGGACAGATGGATACCATCTCTGCTCTGCAGACCTTGGAACTTCATCCCATGGTCCAGGAAACCTATACGCTCTTGATGACACCATCCACACAGCCATGCATTTATCTCCAGAATGCAAGCTTCTCTGCCTTGGCCTTTACCTTCAACAGGTAAAATTGAAGAGAACACCACCTGCACCCCTATCTGCTTCACCCTTTGTCCCAGAGTCATGAAATCAGTCTTGATATGCTTGATATACCTGTCAGTATCATTTGTACCATCATAGATTAGCAACATCTGGTAATAGTCAGTAGGTTTGATGAGTCTCAGCAAACTCTCTGTAACTACTTGAATTTTGGCACCTGGCAGACAGCATACCTCTCTGGACATCATCTGGTCAGCAGATGGTTGCCTTGGTACCCCTCAGAAGAGAGTTTACCAACCACCACTACCGTTTGCTTCTTAGTGATCACTTACTCTGCAACTTTGGGGTGCTTGAGCTCTGGTTCTTCCCCCTTCCTGAGATGCCTCTGCCTCCTCCACATCCAGGGTTGCATAATGGTTCTTCAATTCCATGACTTGAGGAGTTAGATTGGTGATTCTGCAGGCCCTGGTGACCCGTGTCCAACCTTTGTCCTTCTGTAGACTCCCAACTTCACCTTTGCTGGATGTTTCAAGAAGCATCTCATCAATGTACTTCTCACTGTCTTGAATGCTTCTCAGCCTTGCCACCTCTTCTCTAAGCTCCTCCACTTGTTTCCTGAGAGCTTCAGCATGTAGGCATCCTGCACATGGAACCAATCCTTCAACTGGCACTGGGATCTCTGTCTGGACAGGGGCAGAAGCTGTAATGAGGGCAAGCCATTGTTCAGTTGGTGCAGCTTTGGTACCTTGCTGATTCCCTCACCAGCTTCCTGCTCTTGAAAAACGTTTTATCATTTGTTTTTGCCTTTATGGTAAACCTCTTGGCTTTGCTTTATTAATGCACATTTAGCTTGCCAGTGATTATGTGCTTTCCCATTTTCCTTATTTAGCTTTTCATTTCTTAAGATACCTTTTTTTAATATATATTTTATTGCAAATTTTATAGGTATACGCATAAAGCATAACACCATGAAAACACCTTTTAGCAAATACATAATCAAAAGAAAGAATAATCAAAAGAAAAAGAAAAGGTTTTCTAGCCCACATTAAGGGAGGACAATCACTTCTAACAAGCAGAAGCAAACAAAAACTTACAGGACAGTCCAAAACTAAACCACTAAACAAAATAAAAAAAAATTATATACCATAACACAAAACCTCTGTAAGACTCTACTTGTTAGTCAAAAGATTTTCCAAATGAAGAGGGTCAGTAAACACATATTTAACATTATTCAAAGTGATTAAACCTCTATAAGGAAATCACAAAAAGAAAGTTCCCCCCCTGCAGCCAAGACACAAGGTCTAAGCTGAAGGAAGGACTTCCTCCGCACCTGAGTTGACCTTGCCACATCTGGGAAAACAGAAACCTTATATCAAAAATACAGGAAATCTTTTTTCAAGAAATAAGCCCTCAAGATTTTAACCTTATCAGCCACAGCAGATAAGGACACGATTAACGTTGCCGAGCTGAGATCTCCTCATTAGAAGATTCCAAAAAAGCAGTAAGATCCAAATCAGGTTGTGTCTCAACATGGGCAACATCATCATCACATGTCACTAATCAAGTAGGCAGATAATAAAGATCAGAAACTCCAATAGACTCAAAATCAGAAATTAATAAAATCTCTTTGCAATATTTCCTAAATAATATTAATGGAGAAAACAATTGCGTCTTAGGAAAATTAAGTGACCTTAAATTCTTTGCTCAATGAACGTTTTCTAGGGCTTCAGTTTGTTTAAGCAACACATACCTATTTTTCACTCCCGCATGACCCCCCTCTTGCAATAAACCCAAAGGTTTATCCACATCATCCAATCGCTGGGAGCAAGTAGCAATCCTAGTATCCACCTCATGGGACTTAGTAACAGTTTGATCAGTAAAGCTAGATAGCAAAGCATTGGTCTCAGAAACCACTTTCCAAATGTCAAATAAGGAAACATCAGCAGAAGAGGCCGAAGGTAATAAACCCAACTGAATAGGAGTTAATAATAGAGAGCCAACAGGCTTGGCGGCTTTCCAGCTGTGTGGCGAACCCTGTATTTTCACTTCAGTCGCCAGGGAAATGAAAATCCAGGGTTAAGGGGTCAGCAGGCAGGGCTACAGCCCTACGGCGCTTAGACCTGCCCAATGCAAGATCGGGCCCCAAGTATTTGCTTAAGTGAGGGTTATTTAAGCATTAACACATATATGACCACATATGCACATTAATGATCTCGTTAAAATTCCCACCAAACTGTGCCTGTGTGCACACCTACCAGCAAAGGACACATTATGCAATGTGCATAATTCCCACCAGTTTTAAATTATGCACATTACATGATGGTGTTTCCTTTGCTGGTTGGCGTGCACATAGGCAGAATTTGGGTAGAGCATGGGTGCAGTACACAAGTATGGGTATAGATCATCAGATCCTATAATTTGCCTGTATTCTTTTTTTTTTTATTTATGCAAATTTACAATACACCAACAAGTAACAACTTGTACAGATAACGACTTTCCAGACCACAAGTCCACAACAGAGAGGCAAATATAGGTCACAAAACACAGGAAAATTGTCACCTAGCAAATATAAAGTAAAAAAGATGGACAAGAGAAGAGTACCACACTCTAACCGTAAGTAGACCTCCTAATCCGGAGGACTACCGGGGGATAAAGGAGAGGAGTGAGCCAACAAATTCCCCTGTTTAGAATTAATAAAAGAGGCTAGTTGAGAAGGTTCAAAGAAAATATATCTGTTTCCAGATAGTTTCACCAAACATTTACAGGGAAATCACAGAAAAAACAACCCCCCCCCCCCCCAAATGAAGAACCCCTGACCGGTACAAAAGAAACTGCTTCCTTCTCTTCTGAGTTGCTCTCGAGACATCTGGACACATTCTAATACGTGATTCCAAAAATTCTTTTCCAGTAGACCTGAAAAAAAAAGCCTCAGAAGCCAGTCTCTATCCAACTCTAGGGTGAAGGTCACCAACAGCGTAGCAGTCATCCCAATCGCAGTAGGGGACTGTTCCAAAAAAGTCGAAAGGTCCAAACTGTCCGCAGACATCACCAGGTGATCTCCTTCACCCTTAACTCCAATCTTAGAGGTCGGAAGATAGAAAGCTTTAGATATTGGAGGAATTGCATCTGCCGATACCTTAAGTACTGTAATAAGAAACTACTTGAATAGTTCCAAGGCCGAAACCGATGGAACTTTAGGAAAGTTCAGAACACGGAGGTTACGGCTTTTGGCAGCATTTTCAAAAAACTCCAGCCTCCTATGTACCACCGCCGAATCTCTTATCAAATTATGGGAAACATACTTAATCTTCCCAAGGGACTCTTCTAAGGAGGCCACTTTAGCATTCATCTCAGTCTGAGTAGATTGATAAACTTGTAACTGTTGCCCAAAAAGCTGAAACTGTTGATGAATAAATTGGAGCTGTACTGTTATATTTATTTACATTCTCCTATATACCGTGCTATACTGCATCAGTGTGGTTTACATTGAACAAACTGAAATTACATTGAACAGGGCATTATAACTTGGTGATAACTATTTTACAGAAAACATGGGCTATGGAGGGTTAAGTGGCTTGCCCAAGACCACAAGGAGCACCTGTGGGACTAGAAACCCCAGTCCTTCTGGCCCAAGGTTGCTGTCCTCTAGTGGGATTTGAACCCCTGACCTTCTGGCCTGAAGTACCTTGCCCCAACCACTAGGCCACTCCTCCACTTGTATATTAAGGTGCATGACTGAAAAAGCTTCCCATAAAGAGTCAATAGTAACAACTTTAGGTTTTTCCAGAAGAAGACTTTGGGCACTCACCATTTGCGGGTAACTAGCTCCAGACCCGAGAGAGATTTCTCAGAGGAGAAACGAGGGAAAGAGACCCGATCCTCAACTGCCCCCTCCATGCCAGACAGCACTTCTGGAGTTACCTGCCCGGCTGGACTACCTTCCATGCCGGCAGAATGTTGTCGAGGCTGTTCAGTAGGGCAAAACGACCTTCCACCAATCCCTCCTGAATCTTCTGGCAGAATCGCACCTTCCGCTTGCACTGGCGGAACACGGCACTCCGGGCTCAAAGATGCCTCAAGTCTCCCGGCATCCCGGGACCCTCCATCCGCCCCAAGAATGCCTAGCGAGGGCTCCGGAGTCACTGCACTCTTCTCCGCGGTCACCACGAAGGAATCCATGGGTCCGCGAGATGTCGGCTTTCCAGCCCCCGCGTCCTCCGTTGTCGCCAGCTTAGCCTTACTTTTTCTGCCCTTATGCGGCATTGAACAAACACCTTAAAATCCCGAGGAAACTCTGGCAGACTTCAAAAGTCACGGAGCTCACCGACGTACGTCCATTATCGTCGCCATCTTGCCCCCAATTTGCCTGTGTTCTTGAGAAATCTAGACAAAGGGACTTAAACCAGCTCTAGGACCGGTGCAAATTCCCGCACCTTAATTTAAGGTGTGATTTCTGCCACTTACGTTAGTATTAAGAAAAGTAGGTGCCTATTTGTCTTTATAAAATAGTTCCTAAGTAGGTGCTTACTTTTATGCTTAAAGTAGGTGCTTCCTTATAAAATTACCCTCATAATGCCACCCCCCACCACCTGTTTGGTCTGCCCTATCATGTTAGTATCATTCATACATTGGTATTACATTTTCCACCAGCCCCTGACATCTTATTGTGTCTATATTTTCATTTAGTAGCACACATTTTAATTCCCCAATCTTATTTTTTAGATTTAGGACTATAATTACGATTCATGCTGGAGTAGAGCACAAAAGTGAAAAAAGAAAGACTGGATGTCTATTTTCTTGCACAATGTGGAAGTAGTGTTCATTTTTTCCTTCTAGTTTGAATTTTCTCTTTTGCAGATTTTGAAAGGGAGACAAGTATTAAAGGTGTGTTTTCAGCGCGTACACTTTAGTGGGAGAGGCATTATTGAAGTTATTGCATTCTGATTATCCAGCTCTGTCTGCCATTTCTCACGGCCATATGTGTATACTGTCACGGAGACCCTTATGGTAGAGCCTCTATGAACCCTATTTAGGCACTGCCTAGGGTATTGTGAGTTTTAAACTGCTTCTCTACTTTAAACAGAGTCAGTCAGTCGAGTGGTTAAACAATAAATTGGGGATTTATTCCCTTTCCCGAAACAGAAAACATTCTTGGAAGTGCAAACAGAACAAAACAGCATTAGAACAAAAGCAGTTACAGAAAAATATCTTCTTTTACCTTGTTCAGGTCACAAGGTCATTCTCCTGAAGGTCAACATAAAGAAGTGATGTCGTCTGACAAATAAATCGTACAGTCCATCGGTACTGGGTCTGGAAAATAGTTATTATTCTCCCATTGCATTATCTCGGGTCCACTCCCGATACTCTCAATGTCACACTCTTTACATGTGCTGGAGCAGGGCACATTCCCCTGTGGCAGACAAACCCCTTTTCCTATAAAGTGCTCCTTAAAGTCAGGGTTATAAATGCCTGGTGCATGAAAGGCTTCTTGCTGGTTTCTCTCTCCTGTCCCACCTAGTGAGAACTCTGTATATCCTCCTGGGTTAAAGCTATGCTCAGGGCCACGCCCTTTAAAACATGCAGAGCTTCCAGCCTCTTCTTTATAAAAACAAGGCTTCCAGCTTTTTACCTTGTTTCTGGCTTTGAAGTCACGCTTGGGCTTTCTCTCCCCTGGCACACTTCCTCCAGCCTGAGCTATGCTCCTCGGTTGCTCATTCAGTCCTCCTGAGTTACTGCCCCACTTCCTGCTCCTGTGGGAACTCTCTCTAGGACTGCCTTTCCAGAGACCTCCTTCTCCACTCCTCTCTTGCCAAGGACTTCCTCCAATCCTCTCTTGCCAAGGACCTCCACTCCTGCCTTTCCAAAGACTTCCTCTCCTGTCTTTCCAAAGACCTCCCCTTCCTGGTTCTAACCAGGAACTTATATGCTTCCCTTCTCTGCACGTTACGTGGGACTCTGAGCACAGGTGCTCCTGATGAGCTTTTCTGTTTCTGCCTGCGTCAGAACTATTACAGGGAAACTTCACTTTAAATCCTTTTAGCTTTTCTTGTGCTGACGGCACTTGTTGCTCAGCTGTTTCTACATGTGCTGAGTCTTCCTGTCTAGCTAAATCTGAGGTAAGTTGTTCCTCCTTTTCACTAACCTCCATAGGCTCTATATTATCCACTGTATCACAATACACATGATTGACAGCTACATGAAGCCAAAACTGTTGTTGTTAAGTGCCATCAAATCGGTGTCGACTCATGGTGACCCTCTGAATAGTTGTCCTAAACTGCATTCGGTCTACGGTCAGGCGGCTCATTGTTGACAGAGTGACACCCATAGCTGCTTTTTATTGTGTCAATCCATCTCATTGCCGGCCTTCCTCTTTTGCTTTAATCTTCAACCTTGCCAAGGATGATGTCTTCCTCTAATGATCTCTCTCTTCGCATGATGTGCCCAAATATGAAAGTCACTCTTGTCATTTGAACTTCTAAAGAAAGCTGAGGTTTGATCTCTAGTACTGACTGATTTGCTATTCGAGCAGTCCATGATATACACAGTATTCTTCGCTAGCACCATAATTCAAAGGCATCGATTTTCCTCCTGTCTATTTTTCACTGTCCAACTTTCACATCCATAAGATGTTATTGAAAATACCATGGTTTGGACAAGTCAAATGTTTGTATGGAGAGAAACATTTCTGCTCTTGACAATCTTGTCTAGTTCCTTCATAGCCATTCTGCCAAGAACAATGTGTCATCAGTTTTCTTGACTGCTTGTCATTTCTTTATTGATTATTGATCCAATTTCTTCTCCATCAGTGATGAATTTATTGATTTTGCTGGTTGTCAGGATCTTTGTTGTCTTTACATTAAGGTGCAGGCCCATTTTAATACTATGTTCCTTGATCTTGAGATGCAAATGTTTCAGATCGCCTTCAGTTTCAGCAAGTATTGTGGTATCATCAGTATACAGAAGGTTGTTGATGAGTCTTTCACGAGTCTTCCACCATTCTTCACACCTCTGTTATCTTCATACAGTCCTGCTTCTCTGATTTGTTCTGCATATAAATTAAACATGTGGAGGCACATTCTGACCTGGCTGTCCAGCCCTTTGTGCAGCCAACTGGAAGCGGGATGCCCAGACGTAGACCCGATTCTGATTCTGCAGGGACTCGACATACCCGCAGGATCAGAATCAGATCTATGGCCTGAATGTGCAGGCCAAGCCCTGATTCTGATTGGTCTGCACACCCAGCAGATCCCCGGCTACCTCTGTCAGGCTCCTGAATGGAGCCCAAGTGCCATGGCATCCCATCACCATGGCACTACGGTTCCATTCAGGAGCCACAAATGCCAGCTGCCGCAGATTTTCTTCATTCCCCCACAGCCGGACTCTCAATCCGGCCTCCCATGCCCATGGTCCGGCTGCGGGGAACTTTCTCACCCCCCCACCCACCTATCATTTTTGTCCTGGCCCGGTGACAGGATCCCCCGATGTCCAGGGGGATTTATTCCACCTCTGCGGTGGAATAAGTCCCCGTCTATGTTCATTGCTCCGGACATACATGGCCGACCTCAGAATCGGCCCTGTACATCTGGGGTCGCGGCCTGCCCATGCCCTGCCCTTGCTCTGCCTCAGAAATGCCCCCTCCCACCCCCGTTTAAGCCTCCCCATACAAATGTGCTATTCGTATGGGGAGGCAGGGGAGCGAATAGCGGAGATGGATGTCCAATTTGGACGTCCATCCCTTCTATTCGCTGTACTGAATGACCCCCGTAGGGGGAAAGTATGCAGCCTTGTCATACACCTTTGCTGATTTTAAACCATTCTGTTTCACCTTGTTCCATTCGAACTGTTGCTTCTTGATCAATGTAAAGGTTTTGCAAGAGAACTATCAGGTCTTCTAGTATACCCATGCTTCTTAATGTGGTACGGAGTTTCTCATGGTTTACACAGTCAAAAGCCTCGATGTAGTCAATAAAACACATACAGATATCTTTTTGGTATTTTATCTTTTCAAGGATCCAGCTCATATCCGAGATGATGTCTCTTGTTCCTCGCTCTTTCCTGAACCCTGCTTGCTCTTCATGCAGTTCTCGTTCCAGGTATGGTTGTAGAAGCTTGCTGGCATGTTGAGATCAGAGCAATTGTGCAATTATTTCCACAGTCAGTCAGATCATCTTTCTTCAGTACTGGTATAAACACATCTTTTCTAGTCAGTGGGCCATGATGTTGTCTTCCAAATTTCCTGGCAGAGCCTTGTAAGTATGGCAACAGTCGCTACTGATTGCTGTAATACTTCAATGGGAATACCATCAATACCTGGTGCTTTGTTTCTTGATAATGCTTTCAATGCAGCTTTGCCTTCCTCTTTCATCACCGGTGGTTCTTGATCATACAAACAGCTGTTAGTCCACTTGATTTTTATGATATAATGACTCTGTATACTCTTTCCACCTTTTCTTAATCTTCTCAGCATCATTCAGCAGGGATCCTTGAGCATCTTTTAGCATTCCAATTCTAGGCTGGAATTTTCTCTTTAACTCTTGTAGCTTTAGGAAAGCCGATCTTGTTCTTCCTCTAATAGTTTCTGATCCTATTTCCTTGCATACATCATTGTAGTACTTCTCCTTGTCTTGTTTTGTCGCATCTTGGAAATCTCTTAGTTCTGGGAGTGCCTCTCTTTTTCCTCAGACTTTAGCTTCTCTGTGTTTCTGGGCTATTTTCAGAGTTTCTTTGGTCATCCATTTTGGCCGCTTTTTCTTTTTCACTTTTGTAGAGACTTCTCACTTTCTTCGAGCACAACTTTCTTGATGTCCTTCCATAACTCTTCTGGTGCTCTGTCATTTGTATCCAAAGCAGTGAATTGATTTTGCAAGCAGTCTAATTTAAACTCACATGTGCAAATTCAGATGCTACACTGCTTAAATCCTCCAAAACAAAAGACTAACTTGCATAGTTTAAACTTAAGATCATAAGAACATAAGATATGCCATACTGGGTCAGACCAAGGTCCATCAAGCCCAGTATCCTGTTTCCAACAGTGGCCAATCTAGGTCATACATACCCAGCAGTTTCCCCAAAAGACACAGGTTCTGCAATGCTTGTACAAGGTCAAGCATTGATATCCTGGGTCCCTTCTTAATAATGGTTTATGGACCTTTCCTCCATGAACTTGTCCAAACCTTTTTTAAACCCAGTTACACTAACAGCCTTTACTACATCCTCCGGTAACAAATTCCAGAGTTTGATTACACGTTGAGTGAAAAAATATTTTCTTTTATTAGTCTTAAATAGTTTACCCTGTAGCTTCATTGCATGTCCCCTAGTCTTCCTATATTCTGATAACGTAAACAGTCGATCTATGTTTACCCGTTCCACTCCGTTCATTAATTTATAGACTTCTATCATATCTCCCCTCAGCCATCTCTTTTCCAGGTTGAAGAGCCCTAACCTTTTTAGCCTTTCTTCATGAGGGTATCCTTCCATCCCCTTTACCATTTTGGTGGCTCTTCTCTGAACCTTTTGCAATAACACTATATTCTTTTTAAGATATGGCGACCAGAATTGCACACAGTATTCAAGGTGCGGTCTCACCATGGAACGGTATAGAGGCATTATAATATCTTTTGTTTTATTTTCCATTCCTTTCCTTATGATACCTAGCATTCTATTTGCTCTCTTGGCTGCCGCTGCACACTGGGCTGAGGGTTTTAACATGTTATCCACAATGACGCCTAAATCTTTTTCCTGGGTGGTGGTTCCTAATGTGGAACCTTGCATCGTGTAACCATAGTTTGGGTTGTTCTTTCCCGGGTGCATAACTTTGCACTTGTTCACATTAAATTTCATCTGCCATTTTGATGCCCAGTCTTCCAATTTATCAAGATCCTCTTGCAATTTTCCACAATCCTCTTGGGTTTTAACAACTTTAAAGAGTTTTGTGTCATCTGCAAATTTGATAACCTCACTCGTTATTCCACTTTCCAGGTCATTTATGAATATGTCAAAAAGCAGCGGACCCAGCACAGATCCCTGGGGTACACCACTATTCACCTTTCTCCATTGGGAAAATTGTCCATTTAGCCCAACCCTCTGCTTTCTATCTTTTAACCAGTAGTACACTGCCTCCTATCCCATGACTCTTTAGTTTTGCCAAAAGTCTCTGATAAGGGACCTTGTCAAAGGCTTTCTGAAAGTCCAGATACACTATATCAACCGACTCACCTTTGTCCACCTGTTTATTCACACTTTCAAAAAAACATAACAGATTAGTAAAACAAGATCTTCCTTGTCTAAAGCCATGTTGGCTGTCTCCCATTAGGCCATGACTATCTACATGCTGAGTAATTTTATTCTTTATGATGGTTTCTACCATTTTTCCCGGTACTGACGTGAGGCTCACCGGTCTGTAGTTTCCCGGATCACCCCTCAAACCCTTTTTAAAAATTGGTGTTACATTGGCGATCCGCCAGTCTTCAGGTATTAGAGATGATTTTAATGATAGTTCACAGATTACTAATAGCAGGTCTGCAATCTCATATTTCAGTTCTTTCAACGCCCTTGGATGTGTACCATCCGGCTCAGGTGATTTGCTACTCTTCAGTTTATCTAATAGTTGTAATACATATTCCAGATGTATCGATATTTCCTTCAATTCTTCCACACCTTTAAATACCACTTCAGTCATGGGTAACATCCCTACATCTTCCTCAGTAAAGACCGAAGCAAAGAATTCATTCAGTCTCTCCGCTATCGCCTTGTCTCCTCTTAGTGCCCCTTTAACTCCTCTATCATCTAATGGTCCAACTGACTTTCTCACAGGTTTTTTGCTACGAATGTACTTGAAAAAGTCTTTATTTCGCGCTTTTGTTTCCGCAGCAAGCTTCTTCTCAAATTCTCTCTTTGCCTTCTTTATCAATGCCTTGCATTTGACCTGCCAGTGCTTGTGCTGTTTCCAGGTTTCATCGTTTGGCTCTTTTTCCATTTCCTGAAAGATGCTTTCTTGGCAACAACAGCCTCTCTGACCTCACCTTTAAACCATGCTGGCAGTTTTTTGGACTTCCTTCCACTTTTCTTAAAGCGTGGAATACAGCTGGTCTGGGCTTCCAAGATAGTATTTTTCAACAACACCCAAGCTTGATGTAAGTCTTTAACCTTTGCAACTGCTCTTTTTAGTTTTTTCTTAAGTATTTTCCTCATTTTATCATAGTCTCCCTTTCGAAAGTTAAAAGGTAGTACTGTGGATTTCCTTACTATCCCTCCTCCACTAATTAAATCAAACTTGCCGAATAGGTCACACGCAGGCAGGAAGATGGACAGGATGCACTCCTAAGGTGCTCTTTCTATACTTTGTACAAGAAAGCCTAAATAATATGGAAAAGGTGCAATTAGAAACTTGTTCAAAATGTGGAACTTGACTTTTGCCCAGTAGTGCTTCACTGGGCAAAAGTCCCGTTATGCTTTTAGAAGAAGTTCATCCTTCTAAGAGTCGGCCTTGGTTTCAGCTTCCTAAATTTGCAAACATTAATAGCCTTGAGGAAAAAACATGCCAAGTTAAGCTGTTCATTGACTTCCAGTCTTTCTGTGCACTTTTTGCCCATTCCTTAAAATGGACCCTTGGGCACTGATATTCGACGGCAGTGACCACTGCTGTTTTAACTAGACTTGATTTTCAGTGCCATCTGAATATCACCACTGACTGGATAGCGACCAGGACTGGCCCAGTTTTAGCAGACATCTTTTCTGCAGTCTTGGTGATATTCTGTAGCACTATCCAGATATTGCGGCTGAATAGCAGGATCACCGGGGTTTAGCTGGTTAGCAGCTAAACTGTTTTGAATATGCCTCCTTTATGTTTAACCCTCGAGCTTCTAGCCTAAGGATTTTTCAGCTATTGGTACGTTTATGGTTCACCCATAGAACATGTACATTCCATAGGGTTAAATCAAGATTTGCCATGTGATTACTAAAATGGCTTTAAGGAAATGCAAGTAGCACATTTTTTACACTAAACCAATAGACTCAGAATAGAAGGTTTTGTCATTCTTCTCCTTTGAAGTATTAAGCCCTACTAGAGATTTACCACACAGGACAGCATCAATAAGTATATAGTCTGAGATGTGAAGTATATAGATCAAAATGGCTTTATATTCCCACAAACAGATATATTTATGTCTAGACCTAAGTCTATCAGGCTTTAGAATTTTATATTTAGGCATGTCTTCAATTTCAGAAAAATATTATTTCGGCTCCATAGATAACAAATCATATTTCAGGCTAGAATGGGATTGGGTCCATTTCAGGTAAATCCTTCTGAGATAACAAAGGGGAAGATTATTTGTATTCAGAATCAAAATGTTGAAACATTGTAAGTCTTCTATAGTCCTTTAAAAAAGAAACTGGACTTTTATCATGAGATTTCGCAGTGTCTGAAAATTAAATAAAGCCTTTTGGTGAGACAGAGTCCCAGATCAGTTTATTGCCCTAGAGAATAACAAACTCTTAAAAACCGTGTTCTGCTGCTGGAACAAAAAAAAATTGTAGTTGCAGCCTGAAAACCAAGTCTGATAATAAATTATGTAAGAAGACCTTTAATTCTCAGCTCTAGAGATTTTGTATTACAGCAAAAAGTAAGATTTTTCTACTGTCACATATCAAAAGTTTTAAACTTAAAAATTCATTTACCATAGTTCAACATACCCTGCAATTTCAACAAATTCCAGGGTACATTTACTAAAGTGCAGTATTGTATCGCGAGTCCAGCCCCAAAACTTAGCACAAAAGTGAGACACCAGAGTTAACTACTGGGTGCAGATCCCTATGCAGTTAGCACATAATCAGCTTCACTCCCGCGCAAAGCCATTTGCCCCAGATACCTAGGCTACGGTTACTGCCACTCACGCGGTGCACACTCCTCCCCCTAACCTGCCCAGTCTCCACCTCAATGTTCCTGCAAAGCTGTGCGGAAGTCCTCCTTTCAGGCTGCTGTCCACAGCAGCACGAGTGGAGGATTCCCATCCAGCTTCGCAGGCACCACCAAAGAAGCTAGAGAGCATACCGTTACTGGAGGTCCAAAGGTGCCCCACCTCTCCGCAAGCAAGCATACAGGCTGATGCAGAAAACTAGAAAACTAGGTCGGGGGTTCAAATCCCACTAGAGGACAGCAACCTTGGGCCGGAAGGACTGGGGTTTCTAGTCCCACAGGTGCTCCTTGTGGTCTTGGGCAAGCCACTTAACCCTCCATAGCCCATGTTCCCTGTAAAATAGTTATCTCCAAGTTATAATGCCCTGTTCAATGTAATTTCAGTTTGTTCAATGTAACCCGCACTGATGCAGAATAGCGCGGTATATAAGAAAATGTAAATAAATAAATAAATATAATGCCACTTTAACGCATACGAACCCATATGCCAAATGCAGAAAAGAAATAGACGCGTACGTAAGAAGTGTGCAAAAAATGAGTGCACACGGAATACCCTATGTATTTAAATGTATTAAAATGATATTCAAATGGGTTGGGCATACTCAAATAACATGCTAATGAGGTCTGCGCCCAATGCACAGAAACACGTTAGAGATTACCCAATCAGGTGTTAAGTTCGAGAGTATTGATATTCTATGCCTGCTCAGGAGGTGATGTTAAGCTCTGGCACACCCTCAAGACACATTCTTCACCATGCCCTGAGCCGCTACCATCCACGCGGTTGGCTTCAATGGAAATCTTGTATTCATCGGCATATGAACATCAGCGTTCACATTCAGCGTTTTTTGTCAGCGTATAAATTTCAGTATTCTTGTATTCATCAGCATATATCACTTCGGTGTTCAAGAAGATTTGAAGAAGATATCTTTTGCTGCTAATCCTTTTATCGATCTGCTGCTCGCAAGAGCCAGTCAAAGGGAGAAAAACAGAGACCCGAAAGAGGAGGATATTGCCACTGTTCATGAGCACAGCATACCAGGACTGGCGAAGTTACTTTTGGGCACTGGATCATTCCAAAATGTTGTTGGTCTGACCTATGGATGGACCAGTCATCATTTTCAAGGCCTTTCAAGCAGGTATTGCAGGCCTTGAAAAATCATATTGGGGAGCATATCCGGTACCCAGAGCAGGAGGAAGAAAGGCAGGTGTCGAAAGGTGGACTTTTTTAATATTGCTGGCCTAACAAATTGGAGCAATAGACTGCAGACATGTAGCCCTAATGCCCCCCACAGACAGAGAAACGGCATTCCGGAACAGGAAAAGCTTCCACTCAGTGTCCAAGTGGTGTGTGATGGTCACATGAAGATCCTGAATGTCAAGTTCCCAGGCAGCATTCACGATTCCTTTATCTAGAAGTGCCGGACACAAGTGCATCTGAAATCATGCGCATGCTCAGGCCATCATTTCTTGCATCTCTATTGCTTACACATGCATTACTCTGCTGGTTAGCGTCTGTCTTTTCTTTTACGCCGGGGTTTTTACATGTGTCTCGTGCATATGCTCGGTTTTACGCATCCTTCATTTGCATACTCTTCCTTTTCTTCATTGGCGCGTTAGATGTGCACTGTTGGGGCGCTACGTAGACTCACATAGAGCCACTACCATGCATGTCTAGTGCCAGTTTTCTGCATTAGCCTGATAGGGCTAAAGCTAAGGGAATTACAGTGGCCAAGAAAGCTTAAGTCTTTGACTTCTCAAATGGTCAACTTCTACAATGCCAACACAATATCCTGAGGCTCCATCATCTCCAAAGATTCAGCACAGCTCCAAAGCAGTGGAGACAGACACATTAATTTGTCTGTAGAAATCTTTAAGCAGCAGCTTACAAAGCCACAAATGTTACAGCGGCTTATAATATCTGCAGTTCAATTATCCTTAGCAAGGAATGGTTTATTCATTCTTACAGACTTGTGTTCCTCTACTGAGTCTCAATTAACCAGCAGGATGGGTCGGAGTGACCAAAGGTTAGATTTGTTTTCTAGAATTGATTTTGGCCTCCAGGTTTTTACACTAAAGGACACAGCCTATGGAGGTAGATACAATATTCTGAGACAGCTCCATTATTTCTGTTCGCGTCTGTCTAGACAAAGATCTTGATTTAACGAAAAACGTATTTAATGAATTTCATGTGGCCTGAAGAGTAAACAACTGTGATTAGATGTGTCAGTTACAAGGGGTTGTCAATAATTCAGTTTTAAGACCCCCGAGGATCAGTTCTTCTGAAGCAGTGTTCTTTAGAACAACATTACTAATACAAATTCTAGAGGGTGGGAAGGAACAACTGACTTCAGATACGAGTAGTCACGGTTATGTAATATCTATATATGGAATATATATATATAAAATATGCATTGCATAATATATCAGATATACATTATATGTGTGTATACTGAGAAAATGTGTATCCTAAAACATTTTGGGTTACTTATGTTTTTAAAGGCCGATATTCACATCACTGGCTATTTAAATGCCCTAGCGGTCAGCCATGATGTTTAAATATCCTACGAATATTCAGCAACAATATCCATATCGTGGTTACCACTGAATATCTGGCTTGTGCGGCCACACTCCAAATAATTGCCACCATTTTTCAGACAGTGGCCAGCACCACCTTCGCTCCACCCACAAACTGCCCAGTGCAATATAGTTTTTTCCCAATTTACAGGGGAAGGGAAGTTGTAAAATACTTTCTCAAGCTGTCAAAGGCAACAGAGGGATGCGGCTCATGTATCATACTGGCTTTCAGAACCAAGGAATACTTGACGAGGGGTTTTCTTATGCTCCATACATTTGTCCTCTTCCTTTCATATGCAGGAATTTTTCTTGCAAGGAGTGGCTCTCTTTGATTGCCGCTGGCGGAGGGGACAGGGGCCGGAATTGAATTGAAGCAGCTGCTGATTGAGAGCGATCCTCTTACTTTGTGCTGACTTTGCTCTGCGTGAACGCCAAATAGGGCAACCGCCCCTCCCCTGAGCACAATGTGCGATCATGACCCATAATTTGGGAACTGCTGCTCTAAGGTAGACAGAAGAAGTCTCCTCTTTGGCCTGATTATTTTGGCACCTTAAAATTATGGCATCCTAGGCAGTTGCCTCTGCCTAAAGGTGGGCCTTCCTAGATGTAGACATTTTTTTCTACGAGCAAAATTCATAAGGAATTGGCTCATGTGAGTGCTGTGGTGTAAACAGCCAGCCAGCTCCATGCAGCAGTATGTGAGACGGAGGAGACGTTTGACATGTGGGGGTACTGGGCAGGGAGACAGTAGATGCTGGATATGTGTGGGAAGATGGCTGGTGAGACAGGCACAGGAAATGATGGCCTTTGGGGGGGCAACTAGGGAAACAGATGAGATAACAGTCATGGGGGGGGGAACTATGGAAATGCTGGACATGGAAAGGAGGAGACAGATGGGAGATGTTTGACATTGGGGGGGTTACTGGGGAGGCGAGAGAGAAGACATGCTGGACATGGAGGATGCGATGACTGAAATTAAGGGTGGGGCTAGGGAGACAGACAAAAGAGGGCTGGGCATGAGGGCAGAGCTAGGGAGACAGAAGAGATGCTGGATATAGAAGTTGGGCTTGGGAGACAGAAAAACATAAGAAATGCCATACTGGATCAGACCAAGGTCCATCAAGCCCAGTATCCTATTTCTAACAGTGGCCAATCCAGGTTCCCAAAAAGGCACACAGGTTCCACAAGGCTCCTCCCAGGGTAAGCAGTGGATTTCCCGGGTCCTCTTTAATAATGGTTTATGGACCTTTCCTCCAGAAACTTGTTCATACCTTTTTTAAACCCAGCTACACTAACAGCTTTTATTACATCCTCCGGTAACAAATTCCAGAGTTTGATTACGCGTTGAGTAAAAATATATCTTCTCTTATTAGTCTTAAATGAGTTACACTGTAGCTTCATTGCATGTCCTCTTGTCTTCCTACTTTTTGATGGCATAAACTAAAATAATCTCTTTGCCTGTGCTACTCCTGAACAGGTAGCAAAATTGAACCTCTGTTCTTTGGCTCCAGTTCTCTAAATTCAAGTGCAAATTCAAATGCAAATAGAGTGAGGAATGAAATAAAAACAAAACACACATAAACAGAGACTTATCAATAACAGTACTACTTAAGGCCTTAAGGGAAAGACTCAGGCCTGCTAACTTGAGCAGTGTCCTCTATTCCCTCAACCTAGCTAGGCCATAGTACTTCATTTATTAGGAAGAAACTGCTACATGGTACAGATTCATCTTATTACACTACGTCATGCCTCTGCTTTACTTTCTGTTTATCTACATGTTACAGGTCAAGTTAAATACTTCATGTTACAGGTCAGAACTAAGCACAGACATATTGCCCAGCATAATCAAAACAAAAGCTCCCTGTCTTACAAGATGTAACCTTGAATGTCTCTTTCTTATTTATAAACACTCCCTTGTAATACTGACAAATATCAGAGATATTTTTCACACTTTATACTAACTTTTTCAGAGGGTCCTGGTATCCCACTTCAAGTCTACTGATCTACGTTTATCCGTTCCACTCCATTCATTAATTTATAGACCTCTATCCTATCCCCCTCAGCTGTCTCTCTTCTAAATTGAAGAGCCCCAGCCTTTTAAGCCTTTCCTTATAGGAGTATCCCTCCATACCCTTTACCATTTTGGTGACTCTTCTCTGTATCTTTTCTAATTCTACTATATCTTTTTTAAGATATGTGACCAGAATTGCACACAATATTCAAGGTGTGGTTGCACCATGGAACAATACAGAGGCATTATAATATCCTTGGTTTTATTCTCCATTCCTTTCCTTATGATTCCTAACATTCTATTTGCTTTCTTGGCTGCCGCTGCACACTGGGCGGAAGGTTACAACGTATTACCCACAATAACGCCTAAATCTTTTTCCTGGGAGGTTGTTTCTAAGGTGGTACCTTGCATAATGCAACCATAGTTTGGGTTGTTCTTTTCTAGGTGCATAACTTTGCACTTGTCCACATTAAATTTCATCTGCCGTTTGGACAGCCAGTCTTCTAATTTATCATGGTCTTCTTATCCTCTTGTGTTTTAACAACTATGAATAATTTTGTGTCATCTGCAAATTTGCTCATCTCACTCATTATTCCTATTTCCAGGTAATTTATGAAGATGTTAAAAAGCAGCAGGCCCAGCACAGATCCCTGGGGTACTCCACTCCTTTCTCAATTGAGAAAATTGACCATTTAGATGCAGGTCATATGTTGGGGGGGGGAACTAGGGAGGCAGAAGGGAGTTCCTAAACATGGGATAGAGACAGGAGAGACCTGGATAGGGAAGGTGAGAAAGGAGAAAGCGAAGGTGGAGGAGAGAGGTGGAGATTTAACAAAAACCTGGGCAATAAGAGGCTTGGGAAGGAGAGACAGATGGGAATGGGGGGGCTGGATGAGGGAAAGTGATGGAAAGCTGTGGGTAAATGCAGTAAACAGTGGGAGATTGACAACTAAATAGTAAAAGGAGAAGAAAGAAAATGGAAAAGTGGAGATCAGGGGGAGAGAAAAAAATGCATATAGACAGGTGAACCTGGAAACAAGAGTTAAGAGAAAATGGAGGAAAACAGAAACCAGAACCATTGTTCTTGTTGTTAAGTGCCGTCGAGTTGGAGTCGACTCATGGCGACCCTCTGGATAGCTATCCTAAATTGTGTTCGGTCTTCAGTCAGGCGGCTCATTGTTGACAGACTGGTACCCATAGCTGCTGTTATTGTATCGATCCATCTCATTGCTGGCCTTCCTCTTTTGCGTTGACCTTCTATCTTGCCAAGCATAATGTCTTTCTCTAATGATCTCTCTCTTCGCATGATGTGTCCAAAGTATGAAAGTCGAAGTCTTGTCATCTGAGCTTCTAACGAAAGCTTAGGTTTGATCTCCTCTAGTACCGACTGGTTTGTTCTTCGGGCAGTCCATGGTATACACAGTATTCGCCGCCAGCACCATAATTCAAAGGCATCAAGTTTCTTCCTGTCTATCTTTTTCACTGTCCAGCTTTCACATCCATATGATGTTATTGAAAATACCATGGCTTGAACAAGTCGAATCTTTGTATGGAGAGAGACATCTCTGCTCTTAAGAATCTTATGCCAAGAGCAATGCGTCGTCTGATTTCTTGACTGCTTGTTGCTTTATTATTGATAGTTGATCCAAGTAGGTTAAAGTTGTTCACAATTTCAATTTCTTCTCCTTCAACGATGAATCTGTTGATTATGCCAGTTGTCATGATCTTTGTCTTCTTTACATTAAGGTGCAGGCCCATTTTGAGACTATGTTCTTTGATTGTGAGAAGCAAATGTTTCAGATCATCTTCACTATCAGCCAGTAATGTGGTATCATCAGCATAGCGAAGATTGTTGATGAGTCTTCCACCAATCTTCACACCTCTGTTGTCTTCATACAATCCTGCTTCTCTGATGATTTGTTCTGCATATAAATTAAACAGGTAGGGGGAAAGTATGCAGCCTTGTCTTACACCTTTGCTTATTTTAAACCATTCTGTTTCTCCTTGTTCCGTTCGAACTGTTGCTTCTTGATCAATGTACAGATTGTGCAAGAGAACGATCAGGTGTTCTAGTATACCCATGCTTCTTAATGTGGCCCAGAGTTTCTCATGGTTTACACAGTCAAAAGCCTTGCTATAGTCGATAAAGCACAAATAGATATCCTTTTGGTATTCTTTAGTCTTTTCAAGGATTCATCTCACATCCGCAATGATGTCTCTCGTTCCTCGCCCTTTCCTGAACCCTGCTTGCACTTCAGGTAGTTCTTATTCCAGGCATGGTTGTAGTCTCTTTTGAATAATCTTCAGTAGAATCTTGCTGGCATGTGGGATTAGAGCGATTGTGCGATAATTTCCACAGTCAGTTGGATCACCTTTCTTTAGTATTGGTATAGACACAGATCTTTTCCAGTCAGTTGGCCATGATGTTGTCTTCCATATTTCTTGGCAGAGCCTTGTGAGTACGGTAACAGCTGCATCAGATTGCTGCAATACTTCTATGGGAATGCTATCAATGCCTGGTGCTTTGTTCTTTGATAAGGCTTTCAATGCTGCTTCAACTTCTTCTTTCATCACCAATGGTTCCCGATCATAAGGTACAAGTTGAAACGGCTGTTTGTCCACTTGATCTTTATCATATAAAAACTCTGTATATTCCTTCCACCTTTTCTTGATCTTCTCAGCATCATTCAACATAGAACCTTGAGCATCTTGTAACATTCCAATTCGAGGCTGGAACTTTTTCTTTAACTCTCGTAGCTTTAGGAAAGCCGATCTTGTTCTTCCTCTAATAGTTTCTGCTTCTATTTCCTTGCAAGTGTCATTGTAGTACTTTTCCTTGTCCTGTCTTGCTGCACGTTGGAAATCTCTGTTGAGTTCTGCGATTGTCTTTCTTTCTCCTCTGGCTTTAGCTTCTCTGCGTTTCTGGGCAATTTTCAGAGTTTCTTCCGTCATCCATTTTGGCCGTTTTTGCTTTTTCACCTTTTGTAGAGACTTCTCGCTTTTTTCCAAGACAACCTTCTTGATGTCATTCCATAACTCTTCCGGAGCTCTGTCATTTGTATCTAAAGCAGCAAATCGATTTTGCAGGCAGTCTTTATATTCCAGTGGTATATTCTCAAGGTCATATTTTGCTGCATTCATGAGTGGTTTGCTCTTTTTCAACTTTAGCTTGAGTTTGCATACTAGTAGTTGATGATCTGTACCACAGTCAGCTCCAGGTTTTGTCTTTGTTGATGTTACAGAGCTTTTCCATCGTTGACTTCCACATATGTAGTCAATTTGATTTTTATATCATCCATTCGGTGAAGTCCATGTGTACAGTTGCCGCTTGTGTTGCTGGAAGAAGGTGTTTGAGATGAATAGATCATTGGTCTTGCAGAATTCTATCAGTCTTTCTCCAGCTTCATTTCTGTTGCCAAGTCCATATTTTCCAACTACTTTGCCTTCTTCTTTGTTGCCAACTTTTGCGTTCCAGTCACCCATGACTATCAGGATATCCTGTTTGCATGTTCTGTCAATTTCAGCTTGTACTTGTTCATAGAACTCTTCAATTTCATTCTCTTCTGCAGCTGTTGTTGGGGCATATACTTGAATTATAGTTGTGTTGATAGGCAATCCTCGTAGACGAATAGAGATTAAGCGTTCGCTGATTGCATTGTATTTCATTACAGTTCTTGCAAGTTTCTTCTTTATTATAAATGCAACACCATTTCTTCTTTGTCTTTCATTTCCAGCATAGTAGACCATGTGATCATCTGATGCAAAGTGCCCCATGCCAGTCCATTTCAGTTTGCTGACACCCAACAGATCAAGTTGTACACGTTCCATTTCATTCTTGACCACCTCCAACTTCCCTTGGTTCATGCTTCGTACGTTCCATGTTCCAATGTGTAAGACATCTTTACAGCTTCTGACTCTCATTTCATGCACAGCTACATCAGCAGTCAGACTTCCCAAGGGCTTTGATCCAACCACATCATAGATGCTGGCTTTACTCTGAAAAGTCTTCAGCTCTTCCCCAGTAGCTAGTTGAGTGCCTTCTGACCTGGGGGTCTCATCTTCCAGCACCATAGCACAATTTGTTTTGTTGTAACTATCCATTGGGTTTTCATGGCAAAATACAGAAGTAGATTGCCGGGCCTTTCTTCCGCGCAGTTTAAGTTTGGTGTTGTTGCCATTGTCACAAAAATGTGATCCTCCGCCGTCAACACTGTCCCATTCTGCTGCTGCCCAGATGGGTGGTTTGTCTTGGTCTGGCACCTCAGCTGAGACCTGTCCACCAGAACCATGCGATTAGAAATATAAAATACCCAGAAAACAAAGTAGAAAAAATATATTAATTTCTATTTAGTGATTGGAATATGTGAGTTTTTGGAATGTACATCTGCCAGAACTGGTGATAGATAGATATTTATTTATTTAACCTGTTTTATATACTACCTTTTGACACGTCAAGGCGGTTTACATCAAACAGAAGCAAACGAATCATACATAGAACCGTAATAGACATTGAACCTTCATTGCAACATGAAACGTAGGTAACTATATAAATTAGCATGAGCTAAAAATATATACATGAGGTGCATAGCATACATGGGACATGGCTGGTAAATACGCTAGGGTGGAGAAGAAGAGACGGGAGTATGAGGTAGGAAGAGGGCTAGAAGGGAGGACAGGGTTGGTAGGGGGGTGGGGCATAGGGGATGATACAGTTAGTGAAAGATATGGCTGGGGACCAGCTCAGGGCCAATCTCTGGGAGGGAACCTCAAAGCCCACCAGCTTTTTTCTGCGCCAGACATAGACACACTGCCCCCGGTCACTTATTCCTCACATCTGCACAGACATGCTGCTCCCAAACACTCGACCCCCCATGTGCACATGTACACACACACACACACACACACACACACACACACACACTCACACATACACATACACATAGCCCGATTTTCAGCTGCCCGCTGTTTGAAAGGGCTAAACAACCCTCCCCGCAGACCTGTAAACCATATATTCAGTGCCGCGGTGATGGCATTGAATATCCGATGATCACCGCAAGGACAGGAAGCTGCCGATGCTAATTGGACAGCAGCAATATTAGCGGCTGCCCGGTTAGCGACTGGTGCATTAAAGATAGGTGAGGGTTTTCCTTGCCTATCCTTAAGGTGCCGATTGCTAACTGGGCAGCTTGCAATATCGCTGCTGCCTGGTTAGCACCATTCCTCACCTCCACTCCGCCCCAGAACATCCCCCACAAGCCCTGATACTAACCGGATAGCATCGGGGTGCATAGGGGACATAGACGGGGATATGCAAACTGTGTAAGTGCCATTGAATATCCCCATCTAAGGCATTTACTCGGTTTACTAGGTTGTAAACCGTGTAAATGCCCTTCGAATATGGGGCCCGTAGCTCACACACACTGCAAATGTTCAAGAAGCTGCACCATTACTTTGAAGCCCATGTGTCAGACATGCTCAGTACATCGGATAATCACTTTAAAAAGCATAGATTTACATATTAATATATTTCTATTTATGTTGTTTGATCATTTTATTTATTAGTTTCTGGGGTCATGGGAATTTTCCTCAGCTAAAATGAGGTCACACCAGAATTTTATTTATTTATTTATTTCATGCTTTTGCATACCGCGCTCTTTAAAATCAGTGTGGTTTACAGATAACATTTTGGACAGAGCAAGAAGAGCCTGCTCTGCACTTACATCGAACGGGTAATACAACTTGGATTCAGAACAGGGGTAACTATATACAGACTATATACAGTCTAGGCAGGAAGTTGCTATACAGTTGTAACGACATGGCTTGCGCTGGGAGCTATGTACAGGGATGTAATTTACTGGGTTGTCTGTTTTTTACAGTTAGGTTGTGGGGTTGTGTCGGTGAGGACGTGCTGTTGGCCTGGGCGTAGTGTAGGAGAAAAAGGTGGTGCTTTAGTGCCTTTCTGAATTGGGCAAGGTCAGTGATCGTGCGGATGGTCACTGGGAGCTCGTTCCAGCAGGTAGGTGTGTAGAACATAAAAGCTTGGGAAGAGCTGCTGTAAACTATCATGTTTATAGTATAGTTGAGCGAGAAGGAAAGCTGAAGTATCTTTTAGCTCTCTTGACATTGTGTTACGATAGGTTATAGATCTGGGTATCCATCAATTGAGTGTCACCTTTCTGACAGTTTTCAAAATAAAAAAAACTGTTTGGGCCATATTGTATTGTTGCAATTGCCTGCCATTGTTGTTTATTATCAGAAGGAAATGTCCAGTGTATTTGTGTTTAACTCTTTAGAGCACCGCTTGCAAGTCTTTTGGTATTAGTACAACAGAGCGCTCTGTTCAGGAAGGCTTTAACATTTACACTCGATATATATATCAAAAAATTATGTCTATTTCATCAAGGTAAAGCCATTTACCACAGTTTCCTTTGTCTAAACATATAACACAAAGAGGTGGTCTCAGATCTAGCAGGCATTAATTAGGCATATGAAAGCCTAAGTGTCACTGCCTTGTTGCATCAGTGACCAACACTCCTTGGGAAACAGCAAATAAAGACAAGCAACAGATCATGCCAGCATAACTTAGCTTTTTCAAAAAAATCTTGACAGGTAGCAAGATCTGTTTGCTTCCCCAACGCCTCACTTCGGTGCCCTTAAAGCATTTTACTGATAAGCTTCGTCAGGGGAATAGAAAGTAGCTGTTAACAAAGAAACACAAATTTACTCAAACTCATTTAAAAACTTACAATAAACTTCAATAACATTTCCCATAACAATCAATACACAATATAAACACCTCATCGAGTTACTTAACCTAAACAGATATTATGCAGCTAAAGCATTCATTACCCAACATTCCTTCAACATGGCCGGCTTGTCTGAAAAACGCCGCGCATGAACATAGGTGAGGCTCTGTTTTCCAGATATGTACTGTAGCAGACTTAGATGTTGACCATGTGACTGGTTAGTGACCTCTTCAGTTTATTACATTTACTAGTGGTTATCTTGCTATCTGTGATCTTTCTGCGGATCATTTTAATTATTGCTGTTTATAATATTTATTTTTATTATACATCTGGTTTTTGGGGGTTTTTTTTGCTTTTCTTGCTCTGTATTTTTATTTGAGAACTGATGAGGGGCCACATGAGATCTCTTCAGTTCATGATCTGCAACCTCATTTTGAATTGGTCCTTAAAACCTATCACAGTCCTCTGGCTCCAGTTCTAATATTCATGTTTTCCCAATGCACAGTTGGGTAGCGATAGCCATATTAGTGACTAATGAAACACTTGATGCCATCTTGATTGAAAAGAATAAACTAAAACTTAACCCAGCCAAATCTTCAGCCATATGGGTCTCTGGTTGTTCAACCAAGCCACATGTTCCACCTCAAGTTAAAGGCACACTAATTGCTACAGTAGACGCATTAAAAAATCCCGATATGTTACAATGACTCGGCGCATACTTTTGATACACTGATTTTAAGTGTAGTTAGATCCTGTTTTTTCATACTTCATCAAATTCGCTCAGAGGCCTCCTTATTAGCTGACTGCTGTTAGAACTTCGCTTCATTCCTTAGTATTAAAATGGTTAGATTACCGCAACTTGGTGTATAGTGAAATTAGACTATCAAATGTAGAACATTTGCAAAGTATCCAAAGTAAAGCAGTTAAACCTTTATATATAACCAAGAAGTATGATCATGTAGCCTCCTTGCCAATTTCTGAACACTGGATCCTAATTATATATCATATTCCTTTTAAACTTACTCCCACATAAGTATAAAGCATTAAATCAAGGACTCATTTTGACCAATAACGTCCCAATATGAGTCCCAGTGTCATCTGCCCCAGTTTTCATGAGCCAGACAGCATTTTGCTATGTAGCCCTATATTTGTGTAATTCCGTTTCTCCTAATCTATGAAAAAAAACATTCAAGAAGAACTTGAAGACTATTTTTGCCAAAGCTTTTGAAAACCTCCCAGACTCTATGGACATGTAGTCACATTTCCAAATGTATGATCTGACCTTTCCTTGTATAATCCTATGATGCCCGCATCCTTTCCCTTCTTTTGTTTAATCTTCTTGTATCCCAGGCTGAAAATCTATTTTACTCTGTTCTCAATTAATATAAATATTGTTTTAAAGAAATGTCCTCATTTTTTTCTATTAATTGTACACTGCTTTGTTGTATATGTTTATGAACGGTGGTATAGCAAATCCATAATACATTTAGAAACTTGAGGAATTAGAACTTTCACTTTCGAGGTGTGTCTCTATGTTACGTTGGTCTTCATAACAAGAACATGGACTATGATCTCTTTAGCATCTTTTCTCAGCAGCAGATAGCCTGAAACTAGAGCTTATAGGACATTGGCAGTATTTTATCAGAAACATACAGTAAATATTGAGCTACTCATATGCTAGTTTCTTCCTTGAATAATTCCTGCTTCTTCACCAGCAATTTATTTCCTTCAACGTCTCTTTTTTACTTACTGTAGTATAAAAGCTCCTTATCTAACAATGGAGTAGAAGGCATGGGAGGAGATTGACGTGGTGGCGGAGTATGCCTCGCAGGGCTAAGAGAAGCTCCCCCAGGGGACACAGCTTTCCAGCAAAGAAAAAACATGCCTGTCCATTGGCTCCACCAGGACTCCCAATGAGGCAGCAGAGGAACCGTCCTTCACAGTACCTTTATTCTCCCTCTTTTCCATAATACTAAGCGTCCAAACACTTCCAGGAGCAATCTATTCTGTCGCCTCCTTTTACTATTTAGTTTGTTACTATTGTTCCTGTTCCGAAGCCAGTAACTCTTGCTACTCTGCAGCCTTTAGTTCTGTCTTCTGAAGAGGTCGATGGGGAGATTACCCTGAAAGATATTCTTGGAGCGATTAGAGTTATGGATTCTAAAGTCACCAGTATCAGCGCTCTGTGGGATTTTACACACGGGGTAGTAGGGAAACTTTCTGATTTGGAAACCAGGGTAATGGTAACTGATAAAGCTGTTTCTCAGTTAAATGTTCAGCTTTCCTCTTTTGTGAATGTGAATGCTAATCTTGTTAAAGATTCCTGTGTTATGTATGCTAAAATTGAGGCATTAGAGAGTGCCTCTAAATTGCAGAATTTACGAATATTGAATTTTCCTTATACACATTTATTATAGGCAGAGTGTTTATTATTACAAAAATATTTTGAAGAGGTTTTGAATATACCAGATAATATTGAAATTGCTCAAGCATTTTACATTTCAACTAAAGTTAGGGTGCCCCCGTTGAGGAGGATGGGTTTGACTCCTTAGCCCCTATAGTTAGCCAGAATTTATCTTGTTTTCTAGAATATTCCACTGATAATATTACTAGACATAATACATTACTTGTGACTTTTATGGCAGAATCTGTTAAGGTGCAACTTTTGAGATTATTTTTTTTTAAAAGCTGCAATGTTTTGTGGTCAAACTGTGAGGATATTTCCGGATTTTACTAGAGCCAGTCAGGCTGGCCGGAAGCAGTTCTTATAGTTAGTCTAAAGTGATGGCTTTAGGTGCTACTTTTTATTTGAAGTTCCCCTGTAAGTGTCTTGTGACCCTACAGGGGCAGAGATAAACCTTTTTTGACAAATTGGATGAGGAACTTGTGGCGATGGATTAATATATTACTTTCTCTTATATGGGCATGTTTAATGTCTTTAGTTCCTTGAAATATGTAGTTGTTGAATATCCCAGCTCAGCACCTTAATGTGGGCTTCGCTTGATCAATGGTTATGGTTGATGCTGCCACATAGGTTTAAATTTTATTTTGTGAAATGATTGATTTACTTGTCTTTGTTGTTGTTTTTAATCTGATAAAATGCAATAAATATATATTGAAATCTAAAAGCTCCCAACCTTCCTGTTCAGACAAGGTGGATTAGCTGGAGAGGTCCATCTTCCAAACTGCATGTACGGTAGTTCGACTGAATCCATGACTTGTAATCCTGCCCTTCTTTTCAATGGCTCTATTCAACACCCGCCATTCTTTGTAAGCGCCATAGTGCTGGGTGAGGTTTGCATGTTATACTATTTCATTCCCTTTCTATGTATAAAGTCTTATCTGTCCTTTTAACGCCATAGGACTGCAAATGGTGTGGGTGATTGATTCTGTTATGCTTCCCTAATACAGATGTTTCATTCTCAGAGATGAGGTTTGCTGAGTTTAAGCACAACACATATGCTTAATTTTAATAGGTTTTTCAAGCAAAAAAAAAATCTTTTTACTGCATACCGTGTTTGCTAGACAATATTCAAAAGACCAAATAATATTCCATCAATTTCAAAAATAATTGCACATTTGGGGTCAATTATTTTTATGTACATGCAGCATATTGTACAGAATAAACCAGCTAACCATGAAAATGTAGACTTGTTAAGCAGAAGTTTCAAACTCCAGTTCTTGAAGGTCACAAAGAGATCAGGGTAACTACAATGAATGTTCATGAGATTTATGGGAAGATGCTAGTTCTAGTGATAATGGGGGGAGAAATGTCCCATGAATATTCATTGAAGATATCCTCAGAACCAAGCCTATTTGTGATCTTATTTGTGTTGGGGATCTTGGCATTAAAAATACAGACCTGCTGAAACGTACTGTTAAAAATGACACAATTTCCTCCTGTAAAATACAGTCCGTTTATCTAGTAAAGCCCAGATCTGGATTTAGACATAGGCGACATAGGCCACTGCCTCTGGCAGCAAATTTTGATAGGCGCCTGAGCATTACTTTTGTGCCCCATTCAGGCCCGCTCGTTGTCTTCCCACGTTGGACGCAGCAACAGTGACATCTTTGAAATGAAATGAGTGTGGGGCCTGCAGCCTTCATGCTCTGACAGGTCCTGCAATGCCCAGCCTTTCGCACACATGTCCATGATAATGTGAAACCCATGCAAGGGAAAAAGGTACGACATTATAGGGCCTGTTGGAGTCAGACAAGCAGGCCCTTCAAGGATGCTGCAGATGGCACAGGAAGGGACAGGAAGCTGAGGGGGGGATGGTGAGGAGAGGATATAAATAGAGACAGAGGGTAAGCAGGGGGGAAGAGCAGCAATCAGAGGAGAATTGCCTATGGGCACCTGAAGAGTAAATCCAGCCCTGATAAAGCAGCATTACTGAGTGTTCTTTTTAATAAGCCGCTGTCATTTATTACTATAAGCTAGTCATTAAGAAGTAGATTTGAATAACCGCAAACCCATCCAATTTTCAAATACAGAATACTCATGCACATAGTGCTGGAATATCAGCTTCCTTTGCCCCAAAAAAATATCTGCACATCCTTACTTGTTTCAAAATATGGCAGAAGTTAGCCACATTAGCAACATGCCTACAGCATGGACTTTTTCGGAAGTCAGCATGTGCTCATATAGCCTAAGTTTCAGCCATGACTTAGGTGGCCAAATTTTGGCTGTCTACGCTTAGGTGAATGTTCAGCTAAACGTAGGCATCCAGATATTTGGCTGAAAATATTCTAGATCTAGGTGGACAAAATTTGGTTGCCTAGATTTAGATTGCTGAGCCATAGCAATAAATAGACACCTAACCACCACTGTAGCTTTGTTGCCTTCACTCCCTCCGGCTTTATTAAAATAAAGCCAGCAACCCTCGTAGCATCCCTTTCCCTTGCATCCAACTTCAAAAGTGAAGTAGGAGGAGGGTGAGTAGTTCCCTACAATCCTCTCTCCCTCCTGGAAAAGTGAGCCTGGGTTGAAAGAGGTCAGAAGAGATTTCAAGGGGAGAGTGGCTGTTAGCCGTTGCACTACTTTAGTTTTCTGAAGCTTCAGGAAGGGAGGGTATCAATGGGGACCTATTGATCCCTCCCCTTGCCCCCCCCCCCCCCCCACACAATCAATTTTTTAAGCTGGATGAGAGGGGAGCTAAAAATCTGCTTAGCCCTGTAAGACAGACATAGTCCCAGATTTATGCTTAGGCAATATAGGAAACATAGGCAACTGCCCCCCAGCGCCAAATTCCTATAGGTGCTGGAGGACTGGACTATGAATGGTGCAGTAGTTCACTTCAGCGATCCAATTTGCCCAGCAGGCCGGAATGCTGATAATGAAATTCAGCATGGGTCTTGCCCAGGTCTTGTGGCATCCTGCCACTCCTCTTTCAGGGCTTCCAGTCACCATGGAAACTGCACGAGGAGAGGGGATGGGACACTGCAAGGCCTGAGTAGACCCTGCACTGAATTTCATTATCAGCTTTGCTATTATGCTGGATAGACTAGATCACTGAAATGTACAGTGGTGAGAGGTGGACAATGGGACAAGGCAGGATCTGGACAGAGGCAATCAGAGGAGGAGAAAGCAGAGGATCTCTCCCCCCACCCCCGCAGCCCCCCACCCCAATTGCCTATGGGTGCCTACTGTGGTAATCTGGCCTTGGACAACCTTAAGTGAATTAAATTTATTTATTTTATTACATTTTTATACTGCACAATGGAATACTGCCCTGTGAGGTGTACATAATAAATACATAAAACAGCAATAAAAATAAATATAAACCCAAACCAGCCTACCCCCAGTAATCTTCAGACCCCAAAGCAGGACCAAAAGCTTGCCTAAAAAGAGTTTTAACAGCCTTTCAAAACAGTCGCAATCGTCCAATAAGCGAAACTCCCATTCAAGGCCTGATACTGTGGAAGTGAATTCCACAGTATCAGCCCTTGAACAGAAAACGCCTTATCCCTATGTTGAGTTTACATATCGTCCGAACAGACGGTACCATCAGCAAATGATCCAGTTGGAACCACATTGCACAGGCTGGTGAGTAAACCACCAACCTAGAACAAAGGTAATTAGGTGTCTGATTATGGAACACCTTATACACTAATTCTAAAACCTTAAATTGGACCTGGAAAACCTCTGGCAACCAATGCAGCTGAACCAAAGCTAGCGTTCCATAAAACTTTAACTAGGTAGCAGTATTTTGTAGCCGGAACACATAATTCTGAGGAAGCCCTACCAACAAGGCATCGCAGTAATCAAGCC
The DNA here is from genome assembly GCA_033557465.1 of Ichthyophis bannanicus. Taxonomy (NCBI): domain Eukaryota; kingdom Metazoa; phylum Chordata; class Amphibia; order Gymnophiona; family Ichthyophiidae; genus Ichthyophis; species Ichthyophis bannanicus. The sequence goes on along the minus strand of CM066036.1, from coordinate 125,366,533 downwards.
ATGGCATCAACGACGCACACGTCATTGTACCCAAAAAAACCTTCAGTCAAATAAGGCCGCAATTGTAGAATCCACCGTAATAAAAGAAAAAAATTCTTGACCACCGAAGAAACATAGAGGCCCATACTTAAGGTCAAATCCAGAATAAACCTGAGTTCCTGACAGTCACACACAAGAGTTACCAAATTGGATCCAACCCCCACTGGGCAATGATCAACCCATGGACAAGATGCCTCAAACTTCGAAATTATTTCTTTGCCCCTCCCACTCTTAAGGTTCATTCTGATGATCTTTATCATGATGGCAGTTGTGACACCCTAATATATCTCAGGTATGAAAACAGCAAATACAACAGAAAAACTGGAAAGCTGGATCCTAAAACCAACCCTTGATTCTAAATAGGAAAATATGTGTAAAGCTAAATAAAATAGAGAGTTGGCCTAGGAACTAACCAACAAAAATGAGGAACAGAACCAAGAACCAGACAAATTGCTGCTTTAATTAACTTTGGTAATATCACTCCTTTCACTCAATATTGTAAATCTGTAGCATGGATGACAGTTTGGCATATGACACGGACATATATTTTGACACATATAAAACTACCTGGTACATGATAACCTCATAGGTTTCATTGTTTCTTACAGTGGGGGTGTACTATCGACCGCCTGGCCAGAATGAACAAATGGATGATGAAATGCTCAAAGAAATCAAGGAAGCTAACAAACGTTACAGCACAGTAATAATAATGGGTGATTTCAATTACCCCGGTATCGACTGGGTCAGTGTCACGGCAGGACATGCTAGGGAGATAAAGTTCCCAGATGAAATAAATGACTGCTTCTTGGAGCAGCTGGTTCATGAACCGCCCAGAGTGGAAGCTGTATTGGACCTGGTCCTTAGTGGAACACCAGATCTGCTGCAAGAGATAAAGGTGTTGGGGCCACTTGGCAATAGTGATCATAGCATGATCGCGGTTTATTTAATTAGTGGAGGAGAGATAGTAAGGAAATCCACAGTACTACCTTTTAACTTTCAAAAGGGAGACTATGATAAAATGAGGAAAATAGTTAAGAAAAAACTAAAAGGAGCTGCTGCAAAGGTTAAAGACTTACATCAAGCTTAGGTGTTGTTGAAAAATACTACCTTGGAAGCCCAGACCGGCTGTATTCCATGCTTTAAGAAAAGTGGAAGGAAGTCCAAAAAACTGCCAGCATGGTTTAAAGGTGAGGTCAGAGAGGCTGTTGTCAAAAAAGCATCTTTCAGGAAATGGAAAAAAGAGCCAAACATCGAAACCTGGAAACAGCACAAGCACTGGCAAGTTAAATGCAAGGCATTGATAAGGCAGGCAAAGGGAGAATTTGAGAAGAAGCTTGCTGCGGAAGCAAAAACGCATAATAAAGACTTTTTCAAGTACATTCATAGCAAAAAACCTGTGAGAGAGTCAGTTGGTCCATTAAATTATAGAGGGGTTAAAGGGGCACTAAGAGGCGACAAGGCGATAGCGGAGAGACTGAATGAATTCTCTGCTTTGGTCTTTATAGAGGAAGATGTAGGGATGTTACCCATGACTGAAGTGGTATTTAAAGGTGCGGAAGAATTGAAGAAAATATCGATACATCTGGAAGATGTATTCCAACTATTTGATAAACTGAAGAGTAGCAAATCACCTGGACCGGATGATTATACATCCAAGGGTGTTGAAAGAACTGAAATATGAGATTGCAGACCTGCGATTAGTAATCTGTGAACTATCATTAAAATCATCTGTAATACCTGAAGGTTGGAGGCTGGCGAACGTAACACCAATTTTTAAAAAGGGTTCCAGGGGTGATCCGGGAAACTACAGACCGGTGAGCCTGACGTCAGTAGCAGGAAAAATGGTAGAAACCATCATAAAGAACAAAATTGCTGAACATGTAGATAGTCATGGCTTAATGGGAGACAACCAACATGGCTTTAGACAAGGAAGTCTTACTAATCTGTTATGTTTTTTTGAAGGTGTGAATAAACAGGTAGACAAAGGTAAGTCAGTTGATATAGTGTATTTGGACTTTCAGAAAGCCTTTGACAAGGTCCCTCATCAGAGACTTTTGGCAAAACTAAAGAGTCATGGGATAGGAGGCAGTGTACTATTGTGGATCAGGAACTAGTTAAAAGATAGAAAGCAGAGGGTAGGGCTAAATGGCCAATTTTCCCAAATGAGAAAGGTGAATAGTGGTGTACCCCAGGGATTTGTGCTGGGTCCGCTGCTTTTTGACATATTCATAAATGACCTGGAAAAGGGAATGAGTGAGTGAGGTTATCAAATTTGCAGATAACACAAAACTATTTAAAGTTGTTAAAACCCAAGGGATTGTGGAAATTTGCATGAGGATCTTGATAAATTGGAAGACTGAGCATCGAAATGGCAGATGAAATTTAATGTGGACAAGTGCAAAGTTATGCACCTAGGGAAGAACAACCCAAACTATGGTTACACGATGCAAGGTTCCACATTAGGAACTACCACCCAGGAAAAAGATTTAGGCGTCATTGTGGATAACATGTTAAAACCCTCGGCCCAGTGTGCAGCGGCAGCCAAGAGAGCAAATAGAATGCTAGTTATCATAAGGAAAGGAATGGAAACTAAAACAAAGGATATTATAATGCCTCTATATCGTTCCATGGTGAGACCGCACCTTGAATATTGTGTGCAATTCTGGTCGCCGTATCTTAAAAAGAATATAGCGTTATTGCAAAAGATTCAGAGAAGAGCCACCAAAATGGTAAAGGGGATGGAAGGATATCCCCATGAAGAAAGGCTAAAAAGGTTAGGGCTCTTCAACCTGGAAAAGAGATGGCTGAGGGGAGATATGATAGAAGTCTATAAATTAATTGGAACCTATGTAACCTGTGTCTTTTGGGGAAACTGCTAGGTACATATGACCTAGATTGGCCACTGTTGGAAACAGGATACTGGGCTTGATGGACCATGGTCTGACCCAGTATGGCATATCTTATGTTCTTATGGTCAACATTATTGGCACTCTTACATTTTTGGTATGTTGTGTACAATATCTTGAGAAATAATTGGAAATATTCCAACTGTATGTCATCATCATATTTTAATAGTATGTTCAATGGTATGCAACAAAAAAAAGATGTCTGTGCAATTTAGACATAGTAATTTCTGAGAAAAAACAAAATATGACCTCGACAGGATTAATAGCACCTTTCACTAATATTTGGTTGTACAACCTTTGGTGTGATGACAGCTTCCAAATGTTTCTTGTAGCAATCTATAAGTTTTGTACATCTGTCTGCTGATAGTTTCTCCCACTCTTCAAGTGCGATTTGGTCCAGCTCATGAATGTTTCCAGGATTCCTTTTATCAATGGCAGATTTCAGCTATCTCCAATAGTCCTCTGACTTCATGATTCCTTTATGTTCCAGGCCTCCAGTTCCAGAGGCAGCAAAATAACCCCACAAAATTATGGAACCTCCACCATATTTAACTATAGGAAGGGTGTTTTTTCCTTATAAGCTTCTTTTCTTCACCTGTATATCATCGCTGGTCTGCAATGTCAAAGAGCTCAAATTTGGTTTCATCTGTCCACAGAAAGCTTTCCCAGAAGGATTGTGGTTTCTCAAGGTGGGATTGGGAAAAGATCAGGTGCACCTTTTTGTATCTGTCTTTGAGCAGTGGGGTCCTCCTTGGCCTTTGCCCGTGAAGTTCTTCTTTATTTAATGTGTGGCATATGGTGCGGTTCGAAACCACCAATCTAGATTGCTCATGGTCAGCCTTAAGCTCTTTGGATGTTGTATGTGGTGTTTTTCCAACAGAGTGCACTAACCTTCAAAGACTTCTTGGATTAATGTTCCTCTTCCCACCACATCCTGGGTGGTTCTTGACAGTTCCATGAGCAGAAAACTTCTTAATGAGATTGTAAATTGTAGACACAGGAATTCCAAGGTCTTTGGAGATGGCCTTGTACCCCTTTGAAGTTTTATGTTTGATAATGGCTTTTCTGATGGTCTCATGCAGCTCTCTTGTCTTCACCATTGTGAAAATAGAAAAGGGAGTGAATGTGGCTATTTTGAACATTAGAATTATCATTCATTGGTTGATTCAAGTCATGTGAGTACTGACAATTGATCACAGGTGTGTCTAATTTTACTGCAATGGGAATGTGATTCTTCTGTTCAAACTGATTTGAATTTATTTATTTATTTAAAAGTATTTATATCACACTTTATCCTGGAATCAAAGCAGATTTCACTGCAAACCAATCAAGTAGGGTAGTGCGGGGGAATTATTATTATTATTATTATTATTATTATTAACAATTCTTATATACCGCACTATTAGACATCAGCGCGGTTTACATTGAACAAAAAACATCCGACAATTTACATATGTCTGGTCAATTACATTTAACAGGAGATATAAACTTGGGAAATAGGGGAAACTATATACAAAGGTGTGTTATCTGACAAGAGATATCATGGTTAACTATATACAAAGGTGGTGCAATAGTATATGGAACTGTTTGTATTTACATTGTGTAGTTGGCCTGTTGCGATGGTCTGTCTGTTTGGCCACTCCTGCTATTCACCTGGAGGTTATGTTCTGAGCTGTCATTGAGATATTTAAGGAAGAGGAAATGTTTCAGTGACTTTCTGAACTGACTCAAATTTGGTACTGATCTGATTTGTGCTGGTAAGGTGTTCCATAAAGTGGGGGCACAGAGTCGGAATGCTCTGTTGGCTGTTGATCTGGCACATCTTGTGGTGTCGTTTGGGATAGCTAGTGTGTTCATTTCTGCTGTTCTTCTTGGCCTGTTTGGTGCGAGTGGTAGTATGAGGTTGGAGAGAGAAGAAGAGGTGAGCCCCTTGGTCGCTTTAAATGTTAGCAGTACAGTCTTGAAACTGATCCTTGCTTGAATGGGAAGCCAGTGTAGCTGTTTTAGGAGTGGTGTCACGTGGTCTCTCCTAGATGCCCCGAGGAGTACCCTCGCTGCACTATTCATGGCCAGTTGCAGGGGGTTCAGGGTGGACCGGGGGAGCCCCTGTAGAATAGAGTTTGCAAAGTCGAAATGGGGAAGTATAAGGGCTTGATAAATGGTACGGAAATCATCTGGTTCAAGTAGTGTGCGTAGGTGTCTGAGGGATCTAATTTTAAAGTAGATTGCCTTGACTGTGTTGGCTATGTGACTCTTCATGTCAAGGTTTTGGTCCAGTGTTACTCCAAGGTAACGTATTGCAGGTTTCACTTGGAGCTGGGCATCCTTTACATTAATACAACTAGGAGGAGTGAAGTTGGTGTTCCTTGAGACGAAAAGGACTTCCGTCTTTTTGTGTTGTATTCTCAGGTTTTGGGATAGGAGCCACTCTGCTACGGCGTCAAAACAGTTAGTCAGCGGTGTGAGATCCAGGCAATCCAATGATATTGGCATATATAGTAGCACATCGTCTGCATATATCATGTAACTGACATTAAAGGATCTGATGATGTTGCAGAGGGGTTGAATATATATATTAAACATCAATGCAGATAAGGAGGATCCTTGGGGTACACCTTGAATTGTTTATAAGGGTGCCAATAACCATGCCCTGGCAATGTCACAGTTTTTATACTATTTCCTACTATTTCCTTTTTAATTGGTCTTGTTTTACTTGATTCTTTTATGTGTCAAATTTGTGTGCATATATAGTCCAAAGCCATTTCACTGGCCACTTTTTTTCAGGAGATATTGGACATTAAGGGGTTGAACTGCAAGGGTGCCAATAGCGTTGATCACATCTAGCTCCTGCGGGATGAGAACTGGGTGGAGCCGGTGCACGTCCCGATTCTGTGCACCCGGTCCGCATCGGAATGTGCCTCCACATCAGCAGTTCCCATCTAGCATCGGTTAGACTCTACCTCATAATGGCCCCTATTTACTAACACCATGTGATAACAACATTATCACACGTTATCTGCCGCAAAGCCTACAATCGTTAGTAATTATGGACCTAGGTGACTAGGTATCAAACTAAGAGAAAGGGCTTGTGTTGGACAGGGAGAAATCACAGTGGTTACTGGAGGAAAAAAACAGATACAATCCTAAGGCAGCATGATCCACTATTGAAATCTTCCTCTTTACCAGTCTTCTAGTCCAGCCTTTCCAACTGGCATTCCTTGGCATTGCAGATATGCGCTCCTCTTGCCCTTGACTCATATTTCATTAACTATGTACTGCTTATCAAATTCCATCCTGGTGGTATTCTCTCTGCTTTTTGTAATATGCTCTGGGTAAGGCGCCAACTAGATATCATTATACTAATAATGACAGAACAGAGACCTTGGCAAGGTGACATAGTGTGGCCCAGGAAATGAGAAGTGTTCTAGAAGAGAACAAATAAGAAAAAGACTGAGAGAGACCATACGAGTGAAAAAGTGAAAGAGTAAAATCAGCAGCAGGTCCAAAATTCCAAAAGTGAGGGAGGAAAAAGAAGCGTTAGCAACTGTCATTATTCATTCCTGGTTTTCTTCTGTTACACGCACTAGCTTCTGGGCTCCCTTTTCTTAAGAAAATTCATCCATGCAATAGGATAAACCCAGGATTGCATGATGAGGTTCCTTATGGCAGTCCTATGAGGGAGCCAAGCCGATAGGCCTAGCTGATTTTCAAATTCCACACTAGGACTCGGACGAGGAAGGCAATCTCCTGAAGCCATTCACCGAAGGAAAACCCGACTTACCCAGATAAACTGGCTTTTTGAAAACTGCCCATCTCCTCACCCAGGTAAAAGTGTGGGTGGAGCTCAATAACACATAGAATTTTCCCCACATTCTGAGTAGGTCGTCCTGAGGCGTGTTTAGGTCAGGGAAGGGAAATAACATGGGTAGATTACATTTTCAAATCTATGTCAGTTAAAGTATCCCTGCAGGTTCTCTTCCTGAAAACTGACTCCTAAGGGAGGGACTGGGCTTTAGCCAGGACAAAGGATAAATGTCTAATACTGTACATGAGTGTGTTATGGAAGTACCTGCCATGAAGGACCTTACATCACCTAAGAATCACGGGCAGTCTTCAGAAGTTATTTACCCGGTAACTTGACTGCCTGTCCAGTCTCTCCCTGGCTAAAAGTACATATGGGGTGTAACAGCTTAGTTTTAGCTAAGATGCAAGAAGACAGGCCCAGGGACATGTTTTGATCAGGGGAAGAGAATAACACACTTAGTTTAAATGTTCAAATGGGGACATGTTCCGTGCAATCCAGTTAGCTGCTAAATGTTACCACTAACCAGACAGCAGCACTGCTCTCCAGTGATCCCAGATATTTAGCCACAGAAACGGAATATGTTCTGCCACTTTAATAAAACCCGGATATTCAGCTGCAGAACCTATTCCGTTTCTGCGGCTAAATATCTGGGATCGCTGGAGAGCAGTGCTGCTGTCTGGTTGGTGGTAACATTTAGCAGCTAACTGGATTGCACGGACCAGTTAAAGCTAGGACAGCCATTCATCTATCGTAACTTTAACCAAATTAAGATATCCGATTAGTGGCTGAATATCACCACTAACCAGATATCCACCATCACTGCTCCCAATCTGCCCACAGACGGTGGAAAAATGCCTGGTTAAAGCCGGGTTGGTCTGTGGGTGATCGGGGAATATTCAGCAGCACTACCCGGTTTATGCCGCTGAGTGTCGGGCTGAGCACATTTTAACCAGTTAGAAGGTCTGCTGACCAATTCACGTGCCCCCCATTGTTTTCTAGGGAAAAGGTAGCTACTGTAAAAGCAGGTCTGCAGGTTCTTGGGACATGTTATGTTCTCATACTCTCCCTTTGTAAACTGATGCAAGGCCAGTGGGCGAGAGAGCCCTCAAGCTTTGCTTCAGTGTGCCCAATTCAAAAATTGTTTATTTAACAGTCAAGGGAAACATGAATGTACCCAGAGGATTCAGAGGAAGAAGCATTCTGAATAGCTTCCCCTCGATCCCACCAATTGTCTCCTTCCCAAGCAGAAATTTTAGGTTTTCGTGTAGCCTGCAGTCTTTCATCTTCATTTGAAACATGTTGTTAGCTGCTCTGAATACAGTGGAATCATTTTTAATGAAAAGCTATTATCAGGAACAGATCAGTGGAAACCATTTTCTGTATATTGATATGCATTTAGCAGGGCTTCTCTGCAGAATGGAAACCAGACTATTTAGGAAACTGCAGCCAATACCCTAATATGCCTTCTAAGCACATCCTCGGTTCAAGACTATAAACCTTTATAAAGCACGCATTTCCGAGGTTAGAAAGCAAAGCACTTTGCATTCTGCTTTCTGATCAGTAGAGTCCTTTGTTTCTAACTTTAAAAAGCAAACAGCACTCTGCAATATAAATACCAAATGCTAATAAAAAAAGAATAAAGCCTTTAAATAGTACACATAGTACTTAACAGCAGCATATCAAAATGCCAGTAGAAAACCAAACCAGTTACGGACAGCAGCTGCTCTCTCTCTCTCTCTCTCTTTTACAAAATCCCTCCTGGATTCTTGCTGCAATTATTTTCCAGTTCCTAAAAGTATGCAGATTCTTAAGAATTAAATGAAAATGTAAAGTGATGGCATCTATTATAGGAGGCAGAAGGGAGCCTAATGAAGTAACGGATACCTCAGCAAATCTGAAGCCGTCAGCAGACGTGCCAGATGAGATTACCAAGGAGCTGCAAAGTGGCTTTATTAAAGCAAATCCTCCAGAGTAGGGAAGCAGCAGCCATTCCGGGTCTTACCTCGGATAAAAAACAGCCCCTGCCGCACAGAGCGAAAACGAAGAAAGAAGGTGTGTTTTCAAATAAGCAAAGAGGAAAAACTACAGTTTTAAATTAAAAATGATTCCATCTTCATTATGGGACGTTGAGCCCGTTAAGAGACCAAAGCTACGAGCTCTTTCACGGGCGCACAATAAGTGCGCCATGCACTTAAAATGCAATTTGGCGTGCGTTAACTTCGCGCTCAGGCCTGTGGTAATAGTTACAGCGGGGGCATGACAGTTAACGCCTTCTGATTCTCGTGCTGTCAACTGTGCATTAGGGTGCCGAATGGGAAGGTTAAAGGCAGAGGGTGCGCATGGCGAGCACTTAGCACAAGGGTACATATCATACGCTGTCAATGTTACCACTAGCCAACACCACCTCAGTGGGTAGAAGGAAGCAGACTCAAGGGTACTCATCCATGCGTTAACTCTCGGAAACATGCTGGCCTTACCTCCACCACTTACTGTGAAGGCTTTGCACTTAAAACACATTACCTTTTGCACCAAACAAGCATTAAGTACAAAACCCTAATGCGCCGTAGTACAAAGCTCCCTTATTAGATAAAATACAGGGCTTGCCTTCCGTGCTAATGGCTTACACTAGGTTTGTTCTGCTGAAACCATAGCAGGAATGAACGTCCTTCATATACTCTTACTGAATGCACAAAGAATTATGCACACAGTCTACAGTACTTTCATTTAACAAGCATCACATTGTCTCCTCTGGGAGGTCAATATGGACGAACCTCTTTCTTACACCAAGTCCTATTTTCCATAGGTTCTTTCTCTTGCTGAACCAGTAGTGATGGCCGACTGGCAGTCCACTAGAGTTGTCGGCAATTCCGTGTTATAAGGAGTGACTTGTAGTTTTGCCATGGGGTAAACTCTGCCTTTGCCTGGGACTGTGGCAATACCTAGAGCACACTAGCAAAGCAGAATACAATAAAGGGCTGAACATCTATTTGGTCATGATGCTGGAGATATTCTACTGTTTGTGCTATGATGTGTGTATATATTTATTTATCTAGATGTTGCTGAAGGCACAGTGGGGATTTCCCTGTTCCCTGAAGGCTTACAATCTAAGAACTAGATTCACTAACCTATGTTAGTTACGTGGGTTATTAATGACTAGATTGCACTGGCAGTTGTGGGGCTGGCCTTAAGTAGTACACAGCAAATCCTGAGGCAATAGAGGTTATAATGACTTACCCAAGGTCACAAGGAGCCGCAGCAGGATTCAAACCCTGCTTTGCTTGGTTCTTATCCTGCTGTTTTAACCACTGAGCTACTCCTCTGTAATGTACCTATTAGGAGGGCAATTATCAGTCCCTCCATGGAGCTTTCAGGCTGTGCATACTTTGGCTAGCATGGCTCTTCCGCCAGTGCACATACTTTCCCCATGTGGCACTGTCATCAACAGGGTGTCAACTCTTTGCCCTTATATGTACAGCATTTGCTTGATGCGTCTATTTAATATGCATTATTGTAGACTTTGATCCCAGAGTTTGGTCTGGCCCTCAGATATTTAATGAAATGATCATATGGCTGTGGAAAGCTAACAGTCCATGTCATAGTGTCACAGACATGGGCAGCAGTCTGAGCTGGCCTTGAATGTTTATAAAAGATAAATCTGGTGGTGTCTGAGAGTATCCATAGACCTGGATTTAGGCATAGGCAATGTAGATAACTGCCTAGGGTAGCAAACTTTGAAGGCGTCACATACACAGGCCAAACAGGTGTCTCATGCTTATTTTTGGGCCATATTCATGTGCTGCTTCAGTGGAGCACCCCTGGGGCTCTATGGCCTCTTCTGATGCTCTCCAAACTTTGGGATCTCTGACAACCCACTGTTCTCTAGAATCTATTGCCTGGTCTTGTCCAGGAGAGCCAAAATCTTAATTCTGGCACTGAGCATCCCTGTATTTTCTGCCACATATTCCTTGTTTCTGATTGCAACTCCTCATACAACACATGTCCCTCTGTACATAGTCCTTCATAGATGTTTCAAGGAGCAGTGTGAGGTCATGCCAATTTGCCATTCTGGAATGAAGAGGTGAACTCAAGAATAACCAAAAAACAAAGGGGGCGAAGGATATTCAGCAGTGGCAGCTAATATAGTTCAAGCGGCTAGCCATCGCTGCTGAAACTTGAACCCGGATAGTCAATGCTGAGGTCATTTCCATCCACTGGTATTGAATATCCGGGTTGGTCGGATAGGAAGGAAGCTAGCCATGCCTAACTTTCATCACTTGGCGATAACCGGGCAGCAACTCAATATCGCCGCTGCCCGGTTATCACCGGGAGCCACCCCCATGATGCCCCAATGCTAGCCAGCTAGCATCATTAATCGCTTGGAATATCCCCCCCCCCCCCAACTGATTGAAATACCTGTAAAAAGATAGAATAAGAAGCAAGAGACTAATGAAGGTCACAGATGCCTTTATTTGATGAAACCCCAATGCGTTTCGGCAACGCCTTCTTCAGGGAGTATGCAGCTTATAAAATAAAAATGACAAATAAAACAATATGTAAAAAATGTCATGAATACAATAGAACATTAAAAAGTGATACATTAATAAACCATATTAAAACTATAAAAAAGGAAACAAAACGCAGGGCAGCAAAGGAAAAACGTATATAAATACTGATTGTAAAAGTGTGAAAGAGGCACTACCAAGGGTGTGAGAAGGACACTAGGAAAACATTAAAATATAAATATATAAAACAGTACTCACTGGAGCACCCTGTAGTAAATCTCACGTAGAGAATGGTCTTAATCGTCCCACTCTAGCTATAAAACGAACAATAAGACATGATGGAATAATAATTTCAATATTAGTCTTAATAATTCATTATACCTTTCAGGAAAAATAAAATATAAAGTGAAACTAAAAATTTTTAACAATCTAGTCAATAATGAAACATAAAAAACAATAAATATAAACAGTGAACGTCTCACAAATGCAGAAATTCGAATGCTGTGATATGGTATATAAAACCTTAAAAAGCATGGATACCACCAAAACCAGAAAATGTCATTCTAAAAAACAGAGGATACTAAGACGATTAAATGTGGCAACAATGTAACAAAAAATACATGTATGGAAATTGTATCTGGTGAGTATGAGTCATACACCTCCTAATCAGTGCCAAAAGGTCAGAATATTAAACCAATTCCTTTGATACAACCACCATTCCAAAAGGTAAAGTGTTTAAACAAAATGAAAGTTAAAAGCTAAGCCGAGTGAACGCGTGAGCGTGCTCTGATATTGTAATCGATTGTAAAAATAGTAAATCATAACCTCATGATCCAATAAAAAGAGAAAAATCTTGTACTCTGTAAACATGATATTAAAAACCACAAACTACATCTAACCGTACTAAATAAACATTTATAGATGATGTATCTGGTAAAAAAGCGGGGGATTACTAACCTCAGAATGTATAGACGAAAGTACAAAATATATAACCAAGTGTCTTTGATATAGCGGTCATGTAGAAAAACATAGCCTTCTATACAAACGCCCAACTACGTGCCAAAATACAAGTGAAGGATAATCTTCGGGCGGAGTGAAAACCCCCAAACAACCAATTAAAGAACGGAGCTATATGAAAAATCGTAGTCTTGCTCATAAAAATGAAACAAAAACGAAAAAGATAGTCTTTTGTAAAATACAATACAGTACTAAAAAGGTGGTACATTGTGACCTAACGGCATAGATCTCACAGACTGCTAAAGCGAATGGAATCTGGTGCTCTGCAACCATAATATTAAAAACCATAGAACACATCTGAACGGAAAAAAACATTTATGCAAACAGTATCTAGTAAAAAACGAAAATTACTAACCTCAGAGTATATAAATGAAAATTCCAGATATTTAGACAAATATCTCCGATGTAGCGATCATGTGGAAGTACAAAGCCTTTTGTAGACGCCCAACTGAACGCCAAAATGAAAGTGAAAGCTGATCTTAGGGGCGGAGTTAAGGCCCTGCACAGACTCAATGCAGCATTAAAATCTGGCGTAAAGGTATTAAAAACAAACAACCATCCTATACTATATGCATCCCCATTTGAAAAATAACAACAAAAACAAAGAACTTAAAACTACTCATTATTCAATAAAAAATCAAAAGCATAAAAAACTGCAAGTATAGATAAAATAGAAATATGGAGATAAGAGAGACTATTCCAAAGACCAAATTATATCAGTGTAATAAGCATTTAATCATAGAAAGACAGAGAGGTCAATTTCCTGGTTTAAACCATGGAGTTCCAAGCTGTCAAACTCATAGATATAACGCTGTTCTAATTTAAGTAAGATTTTATCAATATCATCTTCTCTCCAATGTGGTGTTACTGCCTTCAAAACCAGATATTTCAAGTCACTGAATGTCCTAATTTTGTCCAATGAGAGACCAAGGGCTTATCTGGGGCACTTCTTTGTATGCAACTTCTATGTTCAATAATACGAGTGCGTACTTGTCTTCTAGTCTTGCCTATATAAATAAGATTGCAAGGGCATAGTATAAGATAAATAACATTTTCAATTTTCATCTTGCAATTAGAATAATGATGTATGTATGTCTTTTGACCTGATACCGGGTGTATGAAGCTGTCTTTTGCAGTGAGCGTGTGGGAGCAAACTGAACAATGGCCACACTTTTTATAGGTAGAGTAGGACTATTAAGACCATTCTCTACATGAGATTTACTACAGGGTGCTCCAGTGAGTACTGTTTCATACATTTATATTTTAATGTTTTCCTAGTGTCCTCCTCACACCCTTGGCAGTGCCTCTTTCACACTTTTACAATCAGTATTTATATACGTTTTTCCTTTGCTGCCCTGCGTTTTGTTTCCTTTTTTATAGTTTTAATATGGTTTATTAATGTATCACTTTTTAATGTTCTATTGTATTCATGACATTTTTTACATATTGTTTTATTTGTCATTTTTATTTTATAAGCTGCATACCCCCTGAAGAAGGCGTTGCCGAAACGCGTTGGGGTTTCGTCAAATAAAGGCACCTGTGACCTTCATTCGTCTCTTGCTTCTTGTGTTTTGTGGTTTCTACTACAAGAGCTTCCGCTCTTCCTTGTGTTCAAAATATAAAATAAGCCAGAGAATAAAAGGTTTTAAAATCTAGAAAAATAAATGTTAAAAAGACATATAAACGGTGCAGCACCCAGGAAGGTTCATAAATAACTTTAGATTGAATCATAGCAATTTCTCATAGATGAAATAGTTCTGTTCTAAGAAGCACTGCTGATGTGTGTCACTTCTTCTCCCTGCAGGTTGTGATCCTTGGTAAACACACAAGAGGCTATCACTACATGCTGACTAACCTGGTAAGGCTTTGTTTCTGTGAACGAGGGCTGCGGATAAAGCTCTAGAGCAGAATATTCTCCAATCTGGCTGTGTCACCTTTAATTACCCAAGGTGGAAATGTGTACAATAGAGCAGAGAGATTAGCTATTGGGTTTTGAAAAAAGAACTTCTGTTAATACTAGAAAGAATTCATACTATATTTCCATATTTTATTTCATCTAAGTGTCTCATGTTTCCTCACTTGAAACAGCAAGTAAATAGCATCTGGTATGCCCTTCCAGCCATTTCAGTTCTCGAAAGAGCCACTTGGTAGCGTCACTTCCTTGTCTCACATCTTGGAAAATATGAAGCCACTGTAAACATCATTTTGCATACACATAAAGAATGATTTTACAGACCGTATAAGCCCGGTTTTTTTCTCTTTTGTCTGCACGGTCACAGAATTGACCTATTGAACTCAACAAACAATGCAATGTAGATGTGTGAAAAGTTAATGGCTGGATGCACAATTTTGTTCTGCACAGTTTTGGACAAATGAAGGCTGCCAAATTTTATTTTCTCTGGCATTTGTAATTCCTCTTTTTTGTTTCAGGAAATTCAAGAAAGTTAATCATGGGGTCTGCATGTGATATGCACACATTTCAATAAGGCCATGTCCAGTTCTTATGCCATTCAAAATCATCAGAATATCGAAACGGATGAAAGAAACAGCTTATAGCAGTAATTGGATACGTTTGCATGTGTATCAGTAATGAAATGATATCTGCTCACCTACTCCTGTACTCCCCTATCCCACCGAGAAGATTCTGGCACTAGGGGTGGCCATCTTAGATATATGTTGGACCCCCATAAAATACATCACTTCATGTACAGTCGCCTAATTATATGCTAGTTGTTGGAATACTTGTCCATTCCCAGTGGGAACTGAGCAATCAGTCAAAGCAAATGCTTGCTGTGCATGGCATTATCCAACATAAAACCAATCTGTCAACCTGCCAATCACTTTCACAAAATGATTCTCTTTGAGTGACATTATTATGTCACACAAACAGCAGGCACCTTGGAAGACTGCTAACAGATTCACTACCCTTACAAACTTGAAGCATCCACTCTCGCTTGTTTTTTTTTTAATGTTCTTTTGTTTTGGCTTCCAGTTGACTTTTTTTCAAGTAGAGAGAACACCAGTAGGTCAATGAATTCCCAGAGAACCATATTGGCTTCAGAAGGGTAATTTTATGACAGGGATACCTGGGTTTGGTAATGGAGAAGGCTCCTATTTTTAGCTTATTTTCTAAAGACACTAACACAAATGTTTGTATTTTATAAAATATGCACGTAAATCGCAGCTCCACCCATGCACTGCCCAAACTCCTCCCCTGAGCATGTCTCTAAAGTATACTCCAAAGTGTACCATGCGTACTCTTAGGTGTGACTTATGAGGCATTTTGCATGCATAAATCAGCATTAGATTTATAAAATTACTTCCTCCATTCAGTGAAATTCAGATGTGCCTGAAAAATTTTGCATAGAGGGCAAAGTCAAATATTCCTTTAGATGGCGGGAGTTTCTTCTTACTTTCCTTTATAGCATCCAGAGTTCTGGGCAGATGTCCAGATATTTGGGTCATTTTTATGTCCTAAGGGTTTTGGAGAATCAAGGGCAATGTTAATATTATAATATATCAGCATTAGTCACTTTGGATGTATATAAATATATGTCTATGTATATATGGGTTTGTTTCAATATAAACATATCGTATATTCAGGTTTCCCAGACCAGTCCTGTAGACCCCATAGCCATCCAGGTTTTCATAGCTGTTGCATAGTTGTTGGGATACTCGCCCATTCCCAGTGGGCGCCTGTGCCAGGTGGAGGAGGTAACCCTCCCATCACCATCGACTCCTGGTCACTGCAGATGGTGAGGGAGGGTTACCTCTTCCACCTGACTCAGGTTGCCCCTCCATTCTTTCTGGGAGAACCCCCCAGGACTCACCTCCAGCAGACTTTACTACTGCAAGGCCTTCTCGAGGACAAGGCGGTGGAACCAGTGCCTGCACACCTCAAGGGCAAGGGGTTCTACTCCCAGTACTTCCTCGTACCCAAGAGGATCAGAGGCTTCCAGCCCATTCTGGACCTGCGGGATCTAAACAGGTTCCTGGTGAAGGAGAAGTTCAAAATGCTCTCCCTTGGAACACTGCTGCCATACCTCCAGCCAGGAGACTGGCTATGCTCCTTGGACCTAAAGGATGTGAACACACACATCCTAATCCATCCCAACCACAGGAAATACCTCAGGTTTGTGGTGGGAGGCTGCCACTACCTGTGCAGGATGCTACCCTTTGGGTTGGCCTCCGCACCAAGAGTGTTCACCAAGTGCCTGATGGTAGTTGCGACCTGCCTTTGTCTCCCCCTACCTGGACAACTGGCTCATAAGAGGCAGCACTGCCGCAGAGTTGCAACACACAACTGCACTCACCTTCCTCATCCTGCAGCACTTGGGCTTTGTAATAAAACACCCAAAGTCCCATCTCCTCCCGACAGTGTCTGGAGTTTATAGGGGCAAGACTGGATACCATTCAGGCCAAAGCCTTTCTCCCTCGAGACAGGGCCGACAGCCTCAGTGTGCTGGCCATGGCCATGCAGCACTGACACTCAGTGTCTGCTCACCTGCTATACCTGTTGGGTCACATGGTGTCCACAGTTTGTTACTCCGGTCGTCCACCTTCATATGAGGACGGCTCAATGGGTCCTCAGCTCCCAGTGGACCCAGGCCGCAGGCCAACTGCAGGACAGGGTGGTGGTGGCTCACCAATTGGTCGACTTTCTCCCCTGGTGGCAAGCCCCCCAGCACCTCCTGGCCAGGATACCCTTCCAGGCCCCTGCCCTCCAGAGGGTCCTAATCATGGACACCTCCCTCTTAGGCTGGGGAGTCCACTGCGATGGCCTCTGCACTCGGCAGCTGGTCGCAGATAGACAGTCTGCAGCAGATCAACCTCTTGAAGCTTTGGGCTATATCCCTGGCCCTCCGAGCCTTCTGTCACCACCAGCAAAACCATTCACTGCTGGTCCAGACTGACAATCAATTGGCAATGTTCTATATTAACAAGCAAGAGGGCACAGGTTCGTACACCCTCTGCCAAGAGGAAGTGGCTCTCTGTTCATATGTGAGCTGCCATGGAATGCTCCTGCGGAGTCAGGACAATGCCCTGGCAGACAGGCTGAGCAGGGTCCTACAACCACATGAGTGGCGACTAGACCCCAGAGTGGCCTACCAGCTCTTCCAGCTTTGGAGGACTCCATGGATGGACCTTTTCACCAGTCCGGCCAATGCCCAGCTGCCCCGCTTCTACTCGACAGCCACACCCATCCCAGGTGGCAGCGGATACATTCCTCATCCCATGGACGGAGGACCTTCTCTAAGCCTTCCCACCCCATGTCACTGATTTCCATGACCCTGTTCAAGGCTCAGCACAATGGGGCATCACTGATAATAGTAGCCTCTCGGTGACTCAGGCAACCGTAGTTCCCATTGTTCCTTTGCTTATTAATGGTGGCCTGGTCCCCCTGGGGAATGCCCCAGGGCTGCTGTTGCAGGAGGAGGGCTCCCTCCTATACCCCAACTTGGGGTCTCTGTCACTAATGGCCTTGCTGCTGAAAGGGTAGCCTTGGCCCCATTCAACCTTTCAGGAGAGGTGGAGGATGTCCTCCTGGCTTCCTGTAGGACCTCCACAAGATGGATTTATGCCTTCAAATGGTGCATGTTCTCACTGTGGTACACAGAGCGACTGATTGACCCATTCTCATGCTCTGTGCAGCTTGTGTTGCAATATTTGATTCACCTTCTTAGGCAGGACTGAAGTCCAACTCTGTTAGGGTCCACCTCAGTGCACTCACAGCATACCACCACCTTATTGAGGGCAAGTCCCTCTCTGTCCAACCTCTCATGACCTGCTTCTTGTGGAGTCACTTGTTGTCCAAGCCTCCAGTCCACCCACTGGCAGCGTTGTGGGACCTCAAACATGGTGCTGGTGTAACTCACTGGCCAACTGTTTGAGCCCCTGACTACTTGCCACCTACAGTACCTTTCCTGGAAGGTCGTGTTCTTGATGGTACTCACATCGGCTCGCAGAGTCAGCAAGCTCCAGCCGTTGGTGGCATATCCATCCTACACGAGGTTCTATAAGAACAGAGTTGTGCTCTGCATGCACCCCAAGTTCCTTCCTAAGGTGGTGACCCTTTCCATCTCAATCAGGAGGTGGTACTCTCCACTTTTGTTCCACGGCCTCACACCAACAGGCTGGAGACCGTCCTTCATATTCTGGACTGTAAGATGGCCCTGTCCTTCTACCTCCAACGTACTCAGAGCCATTGCAAAGCCTCACAGCTTTTCGTCTCCTTTGACACCAGTCAGCTGGGGGCAGCGGTGACCAAGTGTACTCTGTCCACCGGGGTGGCAGACTGCATTGCCCTTGCTATGAGTAGGCTGGGCTCTTGCTGGAGCCCCGGGTCATGGCGCACAGCGTCAGGGCCATGGCAGCATCTGTGGCAAACCTGCATTCCATTCCTTTGTCAGAAATCTGCTGGGCCACCGCCTGGTCATCAGTCCATACCTTAACAGCTCATTACTGCCTGGAGAGGGAGTCCGTAGGAACAGTGCCTTTGGCAAGTTGGTACTCCATCATTTATTTGGAGTATAAGCAACTCCTGCCCTCTGGCCCCTGTGTGTTCAGGCTACCGCAATGCTGGTTTCTCACTGGACACTTGAGCCGCTTCGGAGTCTGTCTTCTCAAGGACTCATTGCTGCTGCTCACAGCTCACCTTTTCCTGGTCACCCGTGGCTTGTTACAGGTTTTCGGCTGCCTGTAGCTAGGGAGTCCCATATCTGAGGACTGACTTCCTGCTTGTTTCCAGAGAAAGAGCAGTTACTCACCTGTAACAGGTGTTCTTCGGGGACAGCAGGAATCAGTCCTCACAACCCTCCCTCCTCCCCATGGAGTTGCTTTTTGTGTCTGTTTTTGCCTTTGAGCTATATCATTCTACTGAGGCAAGATGGCACCCTTGGGCGGGAAGGGGACCACGCATGTGTGGTACATCTCCCAAAAGCTTTCTTTGAATGCTGCAGAGAAGCTACTGCTCGGGTTCCGTCGGCACAGACATCACCCATATGTGAGGACTGATTCCTGCTGTCCTCGGAGAACACCTGTTACAGATGAATAACTACGCTTTACATCGGGTGAGAGTTGGGAAGGGGTATTAAATCATGGCCTTTACAGCCCCAGTACTATAAAAACAACATGTAACAATTTACTTGATACATGAAAGAAAGAAGATAGCTGGCTCCCTTTCTGGTTCTATTTAACCTCTATAAGCATGCAGCTTTCATAAGCACTTCACACTGTCAGGAATCTAGGTAAATTGGGATGTTTTTGTGCTTTCTCTCACTTGAACCTCAGGCTAACCTCTGTGAAGGCGCAGAACGGGTTCAGGACACAACTACAGCACTTGGTCCATCAACCCGGATCCCAAAGCTGAAGTCCGGTTTGGATATTGCAGGAAAATACTAAAGCAGGTTCCCTTGAAATCACAGTAATTTCCAGCAAACAATCCTGTGGCCCACACCTCTAAAAAAAAGAAAAAAAAAAAGTCTGTTCATCCCCCAGGCTTCACTTAGCCCCAGGGCCGGATGCGGCCTCTCTCTCTCTCGCTCTCTCTCTCTCTCTCTCTCTCTCTCACAAAGCAAAACAGTTCAGGAGAGTAATGAAAACAAAGTTACAAATAGTTCTTTTAAACCATCAGGGTATGAACCCATAGTCTTTTGCAGATCAAAGCAGTGTTGCTCCACTATACAGTAAGCAACGGTTTAGCAGCCCAGCCCCCCCCCCTTCCCCCTTTCCAGCTTTCCTGTCAACTTGACTGAACCTGCCCTAGGGCTAAAGTCTTCGCTGCCTCATCAAAAGTACCTCCATGCTTTCCATGTCCTTGTTCTCTTCGTACTTCAGAGCTTCCATTGGTTCTTCCTCATCAGGTCTTCTGCCCCCTTTCCTTAGAAACACTAGAGGCTTTTCTGGGGCATGACCATGTGACCCCTCCCCCTTCCAGCCTCTCTTTGCTTCCAAGGTATAGTTCCTGGTGAGCCAGGGAAACTGAGCCAGCTCTGGATCCTGCAACAGATCAGTGGACTGGCTCAGCTCCTGCCCAGCGTAGGGTTGCCAACTGGCCGGTTTTTAGCCGGCCTGGCCGGTTTTTCCATGGCCAGGCCGGCTGCCGGCACAGATGGAAAACCGGCCACTGAAAAGCAGGTTTTTTGCTCTGGCCGCAAGATCGGGAGCGGCCAGAGCAAAAAACCGGCTTTTGTGCCGAAGTCCGCGGCGCGAACGCGATTCCCCATAGCAGTGCAGCCACTGCTTCTGCTTTGTACAGAGCAGCGGCTGCAATACACTTACCTTGAAAACTAAAGATAAACTGTGTGAGGAGCCCTCCGGTCATCGCAGAGCCCGAGGAAGTGATGTCATGGGGGCGGGCTACTCACAGGTTGTCTTTCCTTTTCAAATTAACTTTAGCTGCAATAAAGTTAATTTGAAAAGGAAAGACAACCTGTGAGGAGCCCGCCCCCATGACATCACTTCCTCGGGCTCTGCGATGACCGGAGGGCTCCTTACACAGTTTGTCTTTACTTTTCAAAGTAAGTGTATTGCAGCCGCTGCTCTGTACAAAGCAGAAGCAGCGGCTTGGGCAGAGGGGGGGGTGATGGTGTGTGAACCAGCAAGGGGGGGGTGTGGTGGTGTGAGTGAACCATCAAGGGGGTGAGGGGGGTGGTGTTGTGAGTGAACCAGCAAGGGGGGGGTGGTGGTGTGAGTGAACCAGCAAGGGGGGGGGGTGGTGTGAGTGAACCAGCAAGGGGGGGGGGGTGGTGGTGTGAGTGAACCAGCAGTTGAGGGGGCGGTTGGTGTGAGTGAACCAGCAGGGGAGGGGGGGTGATTGATTTACCCATAAAGAGGGGTGAGTAAGTGACAGGGGGGTGAGTGAGTGAACCAGCACTGAGGGGAGGGGGGGTGTGAGAACCAACACTGAGGGGGGGTGTGACTGAATCCTCGGTAATTTTTGTGGGTGGGGGTGGGGCAGGGGTGGGACTAGGGGCGGAGAATGGGTGTAGCATGGCGAGCCACAGGTGTCGGGTTTTTCTCGGAGAAAAAGTTGGCAACCCTACAGGCTCCTCACAGGTTGTCTTTCCTTTTCAAATTAACTTTAGCTGCAATAAAGTTAATTTGAAAAGGAAAGACAACCTGTGAGGAGCCCGCCCCCATGACATCACTTCCTCGGGCTCTGCGATGACCGGAGGGCTCCTTACACAGTTTGTCTTTACTTTTCAAAGTAAGTGTATTGCAGCCACTGCTCTGTACAAAGAAGAAGCAGCGGCTTGGGCAGAGGGGGGGGGGGTGATGGTGTGAGTGAACCAGCCAGGGGGGGGTGGTGGTGTTAGTGAACCAGCAAGGGGGGGGGGTTGTTAGTGAACCAGCAAGGGGGGGGGGTGGTGTGAGTGAACCAGTAGGGGGGTGGTGGTGGTGTGAGTGAACCAGCAAGGGGGGGGTGGTGGTGTGAGTGAACCAGCAAGGTGGGGGGGGTGGTGGTGGTGTGAGTGAACCAGCAAGGGGGGGGTGGTGGTGTGAGTGAACCAGCAAGGGGGGGGGGGTGATGGTGTGAGTGAACCAGCACGGGGGGGGGTTGTTAGTGAACCAGCAAGGGGGGGGGGGTGTGAGTGAACCAGCAAGGGGGGGGGGGTGGGTGGTGTGAGTGAACCAGCAAGGGGGGTGGTGGTGGTGTGAGTGAACCAGCAAGGGGGGGGTGGTGGTGTGAGTGAACCAGCAAGGGGGGGTGGTGGTGGTGTGAGTGAACCAGCAAGGGGGGGTGGTGTGAGTGAACCAGCAAGGGGGGGGGTGGTGGTGTGAGTGAACCAGCAGGGGAGGGGAGGTGATGGTGTGAGTGAACCAGCAAGGGGGGGGGTGGTGTGAGTGAACCAGCAAGGGGGGGGTGGTGGTGTGAGTGAACCAGCAGTGGAGGGGGGGGTTGGTGTGAGTGAACCAGCAGGGGAGGGGGGGTGAGTGAGTGACCCAGCAGGAGGGGTGAGTAAGTGACAGGAGGGTGGGTGAGTGAACCAGCAGTGGAGGGGGGGGGTGTGAGTGAACCAGCAGGGGAGGGGGTTGGTGTGAACCAGCAGGGGAGGGGGGTTGGTGTGAGTGAACCAGCAGGGGAGGGGTGAGTGAGTGACAGGGGGGTGGTGAGTGAACCAGCAGGGAGGGGAGGGGAGGGGTGGTGTGAGTGAACCAGCAGGGGAGGGGGGGTGAGTGAGTGAACCAGCAGGGGAGGGGGGTGAGTGAGTCAGCAGGGGGGGGTGAGTGAGTGAACCAGCACTGAGGGGAGGGGGGGTGAGTGAACCAGCACTGAGGTGGGGTTTGACTGAATCCTCGGTAATTTTTGTGGGTGGGGCTGGGGGCGGGGCAGGGGTGGGACTAGGGGCGGAGAATGGGTGGAGCATGGCGAGCCACAGGTGTCGGGTTTTTCTCGGTGAAAAAGTTGGCAACCCTAGCCCAGCGGGGCATGTGGAAGGGTACGGCCCCTCTTCCGGAGGCCAAGCTGGGGCTTTATTGAACTTGCTGGGGGTAGTTTCTCCTAATGGGTTAGTTTTGTGCATACTATGGCAGTCATGAACCTCACTTCTAAGCCAGGGTGTGTGGAGTATGATCTTAATCTCTCAAATTTACTGCTAATGCTCAGCGTAATGCTTGCATCGTGCCAAAGAGAGTCTCCTGCTGGAGTTCATAAGATGTAACATGTATGGGTAGTTTGTCAAGATGTGCTTGGAAATTCTTCTTTTTCGGGCCTGTGGCTCCCAGTACAATGGGAAACATTTCTGTATCTTTCTGCCACATTTTCTTGGTCTCTGACTGCATTACTTGATACTTCAAGTTCTTCTCCCTCTCCACGCAATTCACAGAATGATCACTCAGTACCGAGACTTCTGTTATCAATGCCGTTCCAGTGTTCTTCTCCTTTGGCACATTTCCTCTTTCTTCCAGCTTTTGGCGGACTCTCTGTATATACTCTCTTGATTTAAATATGGAGTTTGTAGCATAAATATAGCAGTACATTATCTCCTCTTTATCTGCAGAATTCCACTTAACTGTAGTTAATCCTCTTTTTCATAAATTTCTGTGGTTTATCTCCTGCCACAGTGGGTCCATGAACAGGTTCACCGTGGTCTTTATCTGTGGCAGGGATGTTATCTGCTTCTGCAGCACTTGCACTATCGCAACCACCATCGTTAGCCCTAGTGCTTAAGTTATGGGTGGGCATCTTTTTATCCTGGGCGACGTGCGGCCAGTTTGTATATTTCTTCTTTGTTCCTAACATACTTTAATGGTAGTGTCGCCTTGCTGAGATTTGGTATAGATGTTATACAACGGGGTCACCACATGAAGGTACTCAGCAAGACCTGAGGAGGGAACTTTATTCTCTCCCCCTAAGAGATGCACATCAATTCAACAACTGCTGCACATCCCTTTGCTGGCTTTGGGCTTTCCCCAGTGTTGCAAGGGAGCCTGCACTAATCCAAAGATTCCTCTCCCCTGACTATTAGGTAACTGATCATCATACCCCCCCCCCCGCCCCTTTAAGCGATTGCAACATCGCAGAGGATCACCATTATCCTCTGAGGGGTCAGCATTCCAGGAGAGAGCATCAGCGTTACCCTGTAGTTTTCCAGCCCTATCTTCCACTTGGATATATAGCTCTGTAAGGCCAAATACCACCTTGTAAGACGGGTATTATTATTTCTCATTTGATTCAACCACATCAAGGGGCCATGATTGGTTACAAGCGTAAACATCCGACTCATCAAATAATATTTTAAGGCCTCTATGGCCAATCTTTTTCAATGGTGGCATAGTGTTTTCTGGGGGTGCCAGCTTCCTACTTAAAAACAGAATGGTATGTTCTTCCCCTTCGTGTTTCTGAGACAGAACCACCCCTAGGCCCATTTTGGAAGCATCAGTCTGCAGTATAAAGGGCTTGGTAAAGTCCACCCCCCCCCCCCTCAAAATGGGTTCCTTACATAGACTAGTCCTAAGGTTGCCGAAGGAGACCTCCTCATGATTGGCCCAGCATAGCTGATTAGGTCTGCTTTTCTTTCACATATCTGTGAGGAGACTGGCCTCTGCAGCAAACCCAAGGATAAAATGTCGGTAGTACCCAACTAGGCCCAAGAAACTCCTCAGCTGTTTTTGTTGTCATTTGGGGAAACTCGCAGATACTTTGAACCTTATCTAGCAAGGGTTTTATCTGCCCCTGTCTGACTAGGTAGCCCAGATACTTTACCTTGCACCTGGCGAACATGCACTTATGCGGATTTAAGGTGAGACCTGCCTTACGTACTACTTCTAGGATTGCCCTCACTCTCGGGATGTGTGTTTTCCAGTCGAGGATAAAGATGATGATCTCATCCATATAGGTGACTGCATGTTCTTGATGGCATCTGAGTACCTGGTCGAGGAGCCTCTGACAAGTGGCAGAAGCCCCACTGAGGCCAAAGAGCATTCGGCAGAATTGGTACAGGCCTTTTGGGATGCTAAAAGCTGTTTTTGGCCGAGAGTCCTTAGCCAGTGGAATTTTCCAGTAGCCCTTGGTGAGGTCTAAGGTGGTTAAATACTGCGCTCGCCCTAACCTATCCAGGAGCTCATCCACCTGAGGCATAGGATATGCGTTGAAGGTGGAGAGGGCATTTACTTGGCGGAAGACAATGCAAAAGTATTGAGTCCCATCTGGTTTTGGTACTAGGACAATTGGACATATTCCTCAACCACCCCGAACCTCTCCATTTCCCTCACTTGATTGATTTTCCCTGAGAAGAGTATGTATTACATGCGTGCTGAGATGAGTTTCTTTGGGTGCGGAGGTTAGTACATCCCAAAAGGCATCTAACAACTCCCCTAGATCGGCCTTCTGGGTTGGGTTTAGGTCCCCCCCCCCCCCCCCCAAATAAGGGATTTCTCACTTCCATAGAAATCGCTGACTTGGTGTCCTAAATCCTCCGCCTCTGCTGCCTTCAACACTGCAGTCAGGGCTTGTTGCTCCCGCCACGGTTTAATCACATTAATGTGATATGTCTGTCTCTGGTCCCTATTGTTTACCAGTTCATAAGTGTGGGCCCCAAGCTGTCGGATTACAGTCAGAGGTGCCTTCCACTTAGACATAAACTTAGGTGGAGCATCGGAGATCATTACTAGTACTTTGCCACCCTCCTCTAAACTTCTGGACTGAGTGCAGAGATCATAGTACCTTTTCTGTCTCCCTGGCTCTGTATTAAATTCTCCTGAGCGTGTTTAGTGACCCTTTATAACCTCCCCTTAAGGTCCTTAAGGAAGGCTGATATAGCCTGGGGATCCCTCTCCGGCTCTACCCACTGTTCTTTTAGGATATCAAGGACTCCTCTAGGAAGATGCCCGTATAACAGTTCATACCGGGAGACGCCCAATGAGGTCTGAATAGTCTCTCGACAAGCATAGCGTGTAAAGAGCAATAACTGATCCCATTTCTCTAATCCTCTTTTTAACATAGCCTTCAGAGTTTTATTGAACCACCCTACCTACCCATTTGTCTAAAGATGGTAGGCAGAGGTTTTCAGATGGACTATGTCAAACGCCTCCCACATTTGCCTGATATAGTTTGACATGAAATTGGTACCCCGATCTGACAGTTCTTCCCTCAGGAAGACTATTCACAGAAGAACTTAATAAGCTCACTGGCTATGACCTTAGCAGAGATAGTCCGTAAGGGGACAGCCCATGGAAACCAGGTGGCTTGGTCCATGATGGCCAATATGTATGCAAAACCTCGAGGGGTTTTGATAAGGGGTCCCACGTTGTCCATGGCTAGCCTGGTTACTGGTTCCTTAATAGCGGCTAAGGGCTGGAGGGGCACTGGGGCTGGGTGAGAGGATGACACCTGCTGGCACTGAGAGCAGGAGGAGCAATACCGGGCTACCTCCCTATAAACCCCTGGCCAATAAAACCTCTGCAGTATCTGCTACAAAGTGCCCTGAATTCCCTTGTGCCCGGCCAGGGGATGGTCGTGGGCCAGTTTTAAGACCAGGTCTTTAAAGGTCCGAGAAACCGCTAGTTGCCTCTTCCTCCCAAGACTAATGGGGTCTGGGCTTTCCCTGTACAGGATTCCCTGCTCCAGAACTAACCCAGGAAGACCAGCCCTAAGAGGCTCACGAGCTTGCTCGTATGCTCTATCAAGGGCCAGATCTGCCTTTTGC
Organism: Ichthyophis bannanicus; assembly: GCA_033557465.1. Lineage (NCBI taxonomy): Eukaryota > Metazoa > Chordata > Amphibia > Gymnophiona > Ichthyophiidae > Ichthyophis > Ichthyophis bannanicus. Next base: position 125,340,114 of record CM066036.1, on the reverse strand, counting down.
TCGTGTAAGAAGGAAGGAAACTGCTCCATCAGCTCCTCTGGGGCCCACAGCATCTCCTGCCCAGTCATGATATTCACCCTCCCTTGGGTTTTATCTACTCGCTCCCTCCTGCAGTCAGTCTTCTCTTTTCTCCTTTTCCCCGGGGCTGCTATCACATCTCCCGAGAAGGGGAAAATTTTGAAATGGGGTATCCTCCTTTTTTCCTGAAGGGACTTCTTCTCTGATGCTTTAGGAGCGTGTGGAAACCAGCCTTTTCATTCCCTATAGACAATGGGTAAAGAAAGGTCAATCCCACCCAAACACTAGGGGATAGGGTAACCTGGGGAGCATCGCCAAGGGATTGTCTTACTAAAACCAGGATCCTACACAGGATAGGAGGTAGAAGCCCCATGAACACATTGGAACCTTATAACCCTTCTATATCGATCATCTTGCTCTCAGAGGTGGGCTTTTATGATCTCCCAGAGCTTCTAGGAGATCATGCTCTGATTGGCTTCTGAGTCCAATAGGGCTTTAGTGGGGACGCCCTCTATGGAAACCTTCTGGAAAACCCCTTTTCCCGGCCCTTCCTTGACGCATTCCACCAAACCAAGCTGGGCCTTACAATCTTTCTTCAGATACCCCCTCTTTCCACACTGGAAGCATTTATAACCTTCCAATTGTCTCATCTGCATAGGGAGTTTTTCTCTTTCCCGTTTCCCTTCCCGGGGCCCACTATCAAAGATGACCCTGTGTCTTCGTTAGGAGAGGAGTTCTAGGGGAAACCCCTAGACAGGATTAGGCAAGCTGTGCCTCAAAATACAGCTCAGTCACCCAGTTAACTTCCTCTGTGGATTGGTAACCCTGCTTAATAAGCCACCCCCTTATTACTGGCCCCCACCCCAGGGACTGCAAAAACAAACTGCTCTAATATTATGTCCTCTATTATTTGGGCTATTGTCCTACCCTCGGTGTCTAGCCATTTGTTGGCCAGGTCTCTTAACCTTTGAACGAGGGCTCTAGGTCTTTGGCTAGCAGGGTTTCCAAGAAGGCTCTTTTATAGGAGTTCTTTGTTAAGTCATACCTGTCTTTGATGGCTGCTTTAACGGCTGCGTGGTACATGGCCTGCATAGCAGGTAAAGTTCTCTACATGGCCAAGGCTTCGCCAGTTAGACACAGCTATTCTGACGGCCCATTGTTCCAGTGGCCAACCCATCGCAGTTGCTATCCTTTCAAAGGTCCCCAAAAAATCATCTGTGTCTGCCAATTTCCCAAAAGCAAAGGGTCCATAAGGTTGTAGTCCTACCGCATTACCGGGTGCACCTCCTGAGTCCTGCACCACGGGCAGTCTGCCTCCCTTTTCTCCAGTCTCAGCCTTAAGCCATCTGCAGCAAGCCCAAAAAGCAGCGCTGCTGTTCTTGCATGGCAGTCAAGGCAGCTTGCTGTGCCCTCAGGGATTCATTCTGCTGCTTCTGAAACTGGGCGGCCATCCACTTAAAGATTTCCTTGGGATCCATCGGGAACCTTCCTGCAATGAGAAGCAAGAAAAAGGAAACCAAATGCGGTCCCCTAGGTGAACACCTAAGCCCTCGCACCTCGGGCCCTCTCGCTTTTAATCAGGAGGTTTCACCTCCTCTGCCTATGCCAGCTAACAGCAAAGCCCGCCCCAGGTACCCTTACCAGGTGTGGCCGCTGGTAATCGCCTGGGCTAAGGCGTTGGGAGTCTGTCCTGCATCCTGGTTCCAAGTGTCACAACTCCTTCACCGAATTCTTGGTCAATGCAACACTGTGAAGGTGCGGAGCGGGTTCCAGAGACAACTGCGGCACTCTGTCCACTAACCCAGATCCCAAAACTGAAATTCGGTTCGGATATTGCAGGAAAACACTAAAGCAGATTCCCTTGGAATCACAGTAATTTCCAGCAAACAATCCAGTGGCCCACACCTCTAACCCCTCCCCCCCACCCCCCACCGTGGCCTCTCTCTCCACACACACCAAGCAAAACAGTTCAGGAGAATAATGAAAACAAAGTTACAAGTAGTCCTTTTAAACCATCAGGGTTTTGAACCCGCAGTCTTTTGCAGGTCAAAGCAGTGTTGTTCCACTACACAGTAAGCAACGGTTTAGCAGCCCTTCCCTTCCCCCCTTCCAAGTTCACTGTCAGCTGAATGAACCTGCCCTCGGGCTAAAGTCTTCGCTGCCTCATCAAAAGTACCTCCAATGGTTCCAGGTCCTTGTTCTCTTACTCCAGAGCTTCCATAGGTTCTTCCTCCTCAGGTCCTCTGCCCCCTTCCCTTAGAAACACATACAGTACTGATCAAGTCTCACCTCTTAAAGCACTTTCTTGGTTTCTGATTCCTATAGGATCAAAGACAAAATTCAGTCACTCACCCGCAAGATTCAGTACACTGTTCTCTATCCTCTTTCCTCCCTAATTGTCTCCTACTGTCCCAGCCGCTCTCTCAGATCTTCACAATTCAACCTGTTAACCATACCACCGCCCCCCCCCCCTCAATTAAAATTAGTAATGACAGTTAGTGGTGTTTAGCTATCTTGCATCGTCCTTGCAGAATACACTTCCTTTGGATCTTCACCTAGATCCCTCCGCTATAAAATAGAAATTTAGTGTAAAGAACTGGCTCCTTTGGAGACTGCTATACTCTTCTTGAGAATGGTGGGCATGGTCGTTAGCCAAGCTTTTCCCCTAGCCTGTTGTATCTCTGTTTAACCTCACTGTTTCTGGTATGATATTGTTGTTCTGTGCACCCTCGGGTCTATTGTTCCTGTCTTGTCTTCAGTTTTTTGATGTGTTTTGTTTAAGGTCCTACATTCACATATTTTTTAACAGCTTTGATGGTTATTTTTCTGGCCAAATGGCAGTATATCAAATATTGTAAATAAATAAACGTGTCCCATGTACATGATCCATCCCCCAGATCCCATGTACATGTGATTCCTCAGATTTTGTATTTCCCCGGTATAGAATGTATACATGCAGTGTGCTCATAGAAGTACCATGAGCATAGGGTTGTCAACTCAAGCAGTTCAACCAGTCAGGCTGATCAGTTCTAATTTTGCTACATGGATTTCTAGTTCTGATTAAGATAAATGAGTGGGACAATTAGAACTACAATTCCATGTGTGCAGTTTGGCAGGGGCTTCCAACCTGTGGTCCGTGTATCCCTGGGGATCCATGAGACCATTACATGGGGTCCATATGATACAGTATAGAGAAAAAAGAGTGTGCAGCTAGTGGACCTTAGCTGACAGAAGAGAGAGAGAGACTGGGAAGATCCTGCTTGTGGGGGGGGGGGGGGAGAGAGAAAGAGATTGGGACTGAGACTGGTAGAGACTGGCTAAAGGGAAAGAGACTGCTGGATACAGGAAAGGGAAAGGAGACAAACAGGGCTTGTGGAACAGACTTGGGGCTGAGAGGGTGGGGATGAATTGAAGGTTCCTGTACTAGGGGCCCACATGATCCAAAGTTTCAGAACCTCTTCAATAGGCAAAACCACATTTGGGTTGAGTTTGGATGAATTCTTAATCCTACATCCCTGCATAATACATTTCCAATGAGCACCAATTTGAAACTCGTCCAGCAGAGACTTAAAAGCCAGCTGAGCTTACCTTCTAGCAATAATTCTCCTATATTCCCTAGGCTGATTACAGGTGCAGAGGGAAAGGGAGGGGGCCCAAGCCTGATCACTCTCCTCCTCCTCCTCCTCCTCCTGGGACCTGTCACCTAATCAGCCTGCAGCTGTCTTCTGCTGCCAGAGTTCTGTGACCCCAGACAGATTATCCTACCCTACATTCTTTTCTTCCTGACACACATCAATCCCTCCCTTCCTCCTAGTACCCATCCTTCCCAACCTGTCACTGCTCTCCTTCTGCTCCTATCACACATCTCTTACCTATCCCTCATCTCTCTTCTCCTCCACTTTCTCCTTACCTCTCTTCTTCCTCCTCTTCCATCCACTCTGTCCCATTCCAGAATGTACCCTTCTCTCCCAGGATTCTGCGGCAGCTGCAGATGGGAAGAGGGGATGCTGTGAAGGAATAGGGGGAAATGGAGGTGGCAGCTGTAGTACTGGAGGTGAGGCAGAGGTTGCAAAGGTTCACTGTGATAGAGCTGCCCCTGGGTTTGAGGGGTCAGCAGAAATAGCATTTACATTGGCAAAATACTGGCCACTTGTCAACCCTATTTTACATTCTTACAATTGCAGTCTTGTACTACTTGCTTTTTGTAGAGAAAATGGAACTACAACCTCATCTATATAATGGAGTAAAACCATGTACTTCATGACGTGGAACTATCTAATTACCATAACAATCTATTAAGACAAAAGGTAATCTAGGGATAAAACCCAAAGGCTAAGCTATATATTAAGAAAACTGGGAATTTGGCAATCTCCAGGACAAGCAGGAATGCAGTCTTCACACATAAGTGAATGTCACCGACAGAGGCCGTGCGGGAACGCTCCACAGTGTCCAATTGGAAAGCCTTTGGGAGTACTCCACTGCATCTGAGTGCCTGCATTTCCAACTCCTCTCCTCAGTTCTTTGTTTTTCGCGGAGCCAGCAGGACGTACAATCCTGTCAGCACCGAAAAACATTGTGCTTCTGCCTTCCCGTCACTGTTGGTTCCATCAAATCCAACACCAGTCCCGATAATTCTTTCTTTTTTTATTTTATAAATTTTCCATTCCTTTTCTTTTCATTTTTAATGTGGTTTTAACTGCCAAACTAGGCCTCCACAGCCTTATCTTCGATCTTGAAGACAACTTTTTTGAGGCATGGAAAAGCCAACTAGTGGTTTTAAAAAATGTACCAAGTGTGCTGGTACCATATCAGTCCCTCTTCACCCCTCTACTATGGAACTCCCTACCTGCTCCTATTTGTCTCATCTCAGATTTGGCCACCTTTCACAAAGCAATCAAAACACACCTATTCCATCTTGCTTTTGACCACGTAACTTAAAGCCTGGCCCATCAATATCATACTCAAGATTCTGTTAAACCGTAAATAGATCCCAGCCCTAGATGCTACTGTGTATCATCTATTATGTAAATATGTTAATTGCTTTATATCTTGTTCACATGTTCAATGAATCTGTTCAATGTAATATGTTCAATGTTAGCTGTTCTATGTAATATGTTTTTGTTTTGTAAACCATGCTGATCATGAATAGTGCAGTATAAAACCAAATAAATAAATAAATCAGTCACTGATAAACATGACTGGTGCCTAAAATGTTTGGGCCTTGAACATCAACCCAATTCTTGTCCTTTATGGAACAAATGACAAGGAGAGGCCTAAAGAACCGAGCCAGACAGTATGGATCGTTGTTTGCCCAGGACTCGATTTCAGGGGCTTCCACTTCATTGAGGACATCTATTTGCTCTCATGGGTCTCAAGTTTCTTCAAGTCCAAACATAAAAGTAAGTCAATGTCATCGGCATTAAAGACCGAGACCAGAGAGAAGTCCCAGCATAAGCATCGCGACTCCCATAGAGATGTTTCCAATGCAGATTGACTAACCAAACAGCCTGGCAGAAGGACCTGCCCTCCAAAGCACAGGACGAGCTCCGGGATGCTCCCGAGGAATTGACTCCTGAGAGCTACCGGTTCCATGTTCTGGGATGGTGGCTCAAAGCCCCGTGGGTAATTCCACCCAGACATCAGCCATCTCCCTAGACCAGTGCATGCTGGCTCTCAAGAGGAGTTTGGCCACACTCCTGGCAGCCTTGGTACTGATAGCATCGAGAGCTCCAGGAGTGCAGGCTTTGGCACCAAGCCTACAGCTAGTTGTATCGGCCCCGATGCCGTCCCTTGACCTGACATTGTTGGAACTCCCGAGGCCAGTGCCTTCATTGGAACTGACCGACTAATTCCTATGGTATCCAACAGGCTCAGACTGCCATGGCTTTCAATTCTGATACTTCTGAGCATCTGTATCAGTATCGACCCTCGACATCCATAAAACATCAAGGTCAAACCTAAGATTGCCGATACTTCGACTTCTTACCAGACTCTGATTTCAGTTCTTCAGAATCTGATGAAGGATTACTCGATTTCCAAGAACTTCCAGACATCCCTTCAGATCCTTCGCCACCTCAGGAATGGCGTCAGTCCCCACCAGAAGAAATATCCTTTCAGGACTTCATACAGGACATGGCAGCAGGATTTGCCATCACAGTAGCCTGGAGAAGGAACCGAGAGCAGAGGAATTGGAAATACTCCAATAGCTCAATAGCTTCCCACACCCAAGGAGGCAGCTGCATTATCAGTGCATTGGATCCTGCAGGATCTTATGCTCCGCATGTGGGAGGCTCGCTCACAGTACTGCCTGTCAGTAAGAGGTTCAATACCATGTGCCGAGTACCAGAGTGTCCAGGTTTACAAAAACCTCCGCTTCCCCACCACTCAATGGTGGTGGAACCAGCGATGCACCGAATAAAGAGCTAAAAAAAACAATTCATCCATGCCTCCTGACAGAGACTCAAGGATATTCAATGCCTTCAGGCGTTGATGCATCCAGGCATGCATGTTGGCCTCCAGAATAAACTCATACATGCTGTACATGGGCATGTTTCTGAAGGATGTCACCAAGGATCTGGAGACTTTTGCCCCATGCTTCCTGAGAATAAATGGAGTGCATTCCAGACACTCATCAAGCAAGGCCAAAATACTTCTAAGTTTATTACCAGGGTCTCTTTTGATGCCTTTGAATCAACAAGCAGAGCTTCATCAATCTGCTTTGAGGCTCACAGAATGGCCTGGTTACAGGCATCAGATCTCGTGCAATGGGCCCAGGATAAACTGGCCAATATCCTATGTACTGGAGAAAACCTTTTGGAAAAGATTGGATGGGAAAAGCAGGAGAGATTGAGACAGATGATCTCACCCTAAAATGCCTTTCCAGGAAAACAGCTGGCCCATTCAAGAGGAAGACTCTTCCCAAGAAATCTTTCTATTCTAAAAAGAAGAGATACTATCCTTCTTAGCCTCCTTCAATGGCCTATCAGCTTCAGCATCCTCAGCAGTGACAGCAGGGCCCTCGCCAACCCAAGAAGCCCAAGGCTCCTAAGCTTTAACCAGCTGCACAGACACAACATGTGTCTAGTTCTTGACTCCTTCCTAAAAAGCATTGCCAATCTGCCTCTGAGGGTCCCCAGCCCCTCCACATAGCAGGCAGACTCTGTCACCATGCCCACAGATGGCACCTCATAACATCAGAGCAGTGGACACTCCAGATTGTCCAAAGGGGTATCAGTTTCACTTCAAAACCTTACCCCCATCAGCTTCACAGGGAATTATCCCACCCATCCCCTTCCAAGCACTCTCCTAAAAGAAGAGGTGACCACCCTGTTATCCCATGGTGCCATAGAAAGAGTTCCTCCTCTTCAAGAAAGGATAGCATTCTACTTGCCATATTTCTCATTCCAAAGAAAACAGGAGGATTCAGGCCCATCTTAGATCTCAGAGACCTAAACAAGTTCCTGGTCCAAGAAAAATTCAAAATGATTTCTCTAGGAACTCTTCTTCCATATCTCCAGAGATACGATTTGGTTATGTTTTCTAGACCTAAAAGAGGTGTACACACATTTACTGATCCACCCCTTGCACAGACAGTATCTGCCCTACATGTTTCAAGGAAACCATTATCAATACCGGATTCTCCCCTTCTCTAGCCTCTGCACTAACAGTCTTCACAAAATGCATGTCAGTGGTCGCTGCCTACCTTTGTGCTTTGGGAGTATTCGTCTTCCCTTATTTAGATGACTGGTTGATCAGGGGAGATTCTCCTCAGGAGATAAGACTCACCCTTTATTGCACCATCATGGTGCTCCAACATCTGGGATTTGTCATAAACTTCCCAAAGTCTCACCTCACTCCAACCCAACATCTGGAGTTCACTGGAGCACTCTTAGACACGCAACAGACCTGAGCTTTCCTCCCACAGGATTGCTGTGCCCACCTCATAGAGCTGGCAAGAGGAGTACAACAACAAAGCCGAATAACAGCTCAAGAGATACTACAACTATAGGACACATGGCCTCCACAGTCCTTGTCATCCCCTATGCTCAATTACACATGTGACAAGCGCAATGGACTCTGTTTTCCCAATGGACACAGGCAAAGGGGCATCTCAGGGACAAGATCCAAATTACCTCTCAACTGATCAAGTCCCTTCTGTGGTGGTGTTCCCCACAAAACCTACTCATCAGGTCACCTTTTCAGATTCCTTTACCTCCAATACACCCTGACAATGGATGCTTCCAAGCTGGTTTGGAGGGCACATCTAAACAACCTAACCACACAAGGAATGTGGACACCACAGGAATCTGCCCTGCAGATCAACCTGCTCAAACTATGAGCACTGACAAATGCTCTTTGGGTTTCTCAACACCAACTTTTGGGGCAACCTGTTCAAGTCAGGACGGACAACCAAGTTGCCATGTTCTACGTGAAGAAACAGGGGGTGAACGGTGTCCCATCCCCTCTGCGAGGAAGTGATTCGCCTATGGTCCTTTGCCATGTCACACCACATTCACCTCAGAGCAGTGTACCTCCTGGCGAACTCAGTGTCCTGGCGGACACACTAAGCCACATCCTTCATCCACACAAATGGACCTTTATGCTTATACAATTTCTTGATATACCTCCCAGGCTGAAGGGCATCAGAGCAGTTTACAATCACTACAAGCAGGTATTGGATACATTCCCTCATCCCCAAAGGGCTCACAATCAGATAAAAAAAACTAGATAATAGGGGAGAGCCGACAGTTGCCCAAGAGCGCAGGGTTCAGAACAATGTATCCTTGAAGGATACTACCAAAAGAATGAAGTTAGGGCATATCAGCAGAGAGGTTCCAATAAGGACAAAAGTAGCCCAAATGCCCTTGAGTACAGAGCAGACAGAGCTTAAAGACTCCAAATTGGAGTGAAGGACTAGCCTGGTGGTTAGAGCACTTGATTGGAAACCAAGAGACCAGGGTTCAATTCCCACTAGCATTCCTTGTGGCCTTAAGCAAGTCACTTAACCCTCTAATGCCTCAGAAGAATCCAAGTTATCAATGTCCCTGTTTAATGTACATTGCCAAGTTTAAGTTATAATGTAAACCGCTTTGACTAAAATGATAAAGCTTTATAAAAAAAAACCTGTTAAATAAATAAATTACCCCTGCCTACCGATAGCCAGATGAATATGAATAAAATACAATCTCTAAAATGCTTGTATGCAAATGCTAGAAGTCTAAAAAAATAAGATGGGAGAGTTAGAATATATAGCACTAAATGAGAGGTTAGATATGATTGGTATTTATTTATGTGATTTTTATACCACCATATCAAAAATCATAGCGGTTTACATAAAACAACTGAATTACATTGAACAAGGTAGTGATGACATATAACTAACAAACAATCAGAGAGATATACATGATTCGAATACCAGAAAACTATTTACAATTAGTCTGTTCTTGATGACTCATGTGCTTTCAGTATTATGCATTTTTGAAGAGGTAATCAGAGCAATGTAATGTATTGTGGGGTTGAGAGTAAGTAGAGAAATTGTGGAGTGTAAGGTGCTTGATTCTTCTCAAGGTTATGTCAGGTCAGTTAGTTGGAGTGATCTCTGTTTGTCCAAAATGTTCTATAAATAAGAAAGTTTTGAGATGTGTGCGGAAGGTGGAAAGGTCAGTCATATTTCTAAGTCCCTGTGGTAATGCGTTCCAGAGCATTGGAGAGAGATACTCGAATGCCCTGTTACTTGTGTATTGTTTTGTCATTCTGTAATCCGGGGGGAATAGGAGGGGTGTTATTCATTGCGCCTCTTCAGTGTCGATCATTGGGGGTGTTTTTGATAAGCTGAGATAGGGTAGGGTGGCTAATTCTCTAATGATTTTGAATGCTGTCATGAAAAGTTTATATTTAATTCTGCTTTGCATGGGGAGTCAATGAAGGGTGTGAAATATGGTTGTGATATGATCTGTACAGTGTGAGTTAGATATGATGCGAGCTGCCATGTGTTGTGCCATTTGGTGGTGTGTAATTTTGATTTTTGGAAATTATTAGTACTTCCATCTTTTTATATTTTTCAATCCATGGGATTTTAGGTAGGCATCAATTTCTGTAAAGCATGTAATTATGGGATCAAGTATTTGTGTCCCTACATTAAAAGGCATGTATAGCATTATATCATCGGCATAGATGGCATAATCAACATTGAATTTCTTTATTAGCTGACAAATTGGCTGAATGTATATATTAAAAGGAGAGCCGATAGTGCTGAGCCTTGAGGGAGTCCTGTAGTTTGCTTGAAGGTGCTAGAGAATTGTTGGCCAATATTTACCTGTTGCGTTCTGTCAAGTATGATGAATACCATTTAAGAGTGGTACCACCAAGTCCAATTTGAATGAGTGTATGTAAAAGTAATGAGTGGATAACTGATCTCAGAGACATGGTAGAAGGAGGACAACCAGTGAGACACTGTGATACCTGGGTACAAACTATATCGTAATGATAGAGCTGATCAAATTGGTGGAGGGGTTGCGCTCTATGTTAGAGAGGGTATTGAGTCACAAAGGATTAAATTTTGCAGGAAACAGAATTTGCTGTAGAATCTTTATGGATTGAAATTCCATGTAAAAAGGGAAAGGCGTTGATAGTGGGGGTGTACTATCGACCGCCTGGCCAGAATGAACAAATGGATGATGAAATGCTCAAAGAAATCAGGGAAGTTAACAAAAGTTACAGCACAGTAATAATAATGGGTGATTTCAATTACCCCGGTATTGACTGGGTTGGTGTCACGACAGGACATGCCAGGGAGATAAAGTTTCTAGATGAAATAAATGACTGCTTCTTGGAGCAACTGATTCATGAACTGACCAGAGGTGAAGCCATTTTGGACCTGGTCCTTAGTGGAACACCAGATGTGGTGCAAGAGATTAGGGTGTTGGGGCCACTTGGCAATAGTGGTCATAGCATGATCGCATTTGATTTAATTAATGATGGAGGGATGGTAAGGAAATCCTTTTAACTTTCGAAAGGGAGACTATGATAAAATTAGGAAAATAGTTAAGAAAAAACTAAAAGGAGCAGTTGCAAAGGTTAAAGACTTACATCAAGCTTGGGTGTTGTTTAAAAATACTATCTTGGAAGCCCAGACCAGCTCTATTCCACATTTTAAGAAAAGTGGAAGGAAGACCAAAAAACTGCCAGCAGTGTTTAAAGGCGAGGTCAGAGAGGCTGTTGCCAAAAAAGCATCTTTCAGGAAATGCTTTGTTATCCAGGTTTTAACACCTGTTCATTGTAAACACAGAGTACCCTAGGAAATGTGTAGTTCTTTGTTTATTGTAAACCACACTAATGTTGAATAGCGCGGTATAAAAGAGACTGGAAATAAATAAATAAATAAATAAAATGGAAAAAAGAGCCAAATGACGAAAACTGGAAACAGCACCAGCACTGGCAAGTTAAATGCAAGGCATTGATAAGGCAGGCAAAGAGAGAATTTGAGAAGAAGCTTGTTGTGGAAGCAAAAACGTGTAATAAAGACTTTTTCAAGTACATTCACAGCAAAAAAACCTTTGAGAGAGTCAGCTGGACCATGAGATGATAGAGGGGTAAAGGGGGCACTAAAGGGACAAGGCCATAGCGGAGAGACTGAATGAATTCTTTGCTTCGGTTTTTACTGAGGAAGATGTAGAGATGTTACCCATGACTGAAGTGGTATTTAAAGGTGATACTGTGGAAGAATTGAAAGAATATCGATTTACCAGGAAGATGTATTACAACTATTTGATAAACTGAAGAGTAGCAAATCACCGGGACCGGATGATATACATCCAAGGGTGTTGAAAGAACTGAAATATGAGATTGCAGACCTGCTATTAGTAATCTGTGAACTATCATTAAAATCATCCTTAATCCCTGGCCAATTTAACGCCAATTTTTCAAAAGGGTTCCAGGGGTGATCCAGGAAAATACAGACTGGTGAGCCTGACATCAGTACCAGGAAAAATGGTAGAAACCATCATAAAGAACAAAATTACTGAACATGTAGATAGTCATGGCTTAATGGGAGACAGCCAACATGGCGTTAAACAAGGATGATCTTGTTTTACTAATCTGTTGTTTTTTTTAAGGTGTGAATAAACTGGTAGACAAAGGTGAGTCAGTTGATGTAGTGTATCTGGACTTTCAGAAAGCTTTTGACAGGGTCCCCCATCAGAGATCTTTGACAAAACTAAAAAGTCATGGGATAGGAGGCAGTGTACTATTGTGGATCAGGAACTGGTTAAAAGATAGAAAGCAGAGGGTAGGGCTAAATGGCCAATTTTCCCAATGGAGAAAGGTGAATAGTGGAGTACCCCAGAGATCTGTGCTGGGTCCGCTGCTTTTTGACAGATTCATAAATGACCTGGAAAAGGGAATAACGAGTGAGGTTATCAAATTTGCAGATAAGACAAAACTATTTGAAGTTGTTAAAACCCATGAGGATTGTGGAAAATTGCAAGAGTATCTTGATAAATTGGAAGACTGGGCATCAAAATGGCAGATGAAATTTAATGTGGACAAGTGCAAAGTTATACACCTAGGAAAGAACAACACAAACTATGGTTACACGATGCAAGGTTCCACATTAGGAACCACCATCCAGGAAAAAGATTTAGGCGTCATCATGGATAACATGTTAAAACCCTCGGCCCAGTGTGCAGCGGCGGCCAAGAGAGCAAATAGAATGCTAGGTACCATAAGGAAAGGAATGGAAAATAAAACAAAGGATATTATAATGCCTCTGTATTGTTCCATGGTGCGATTGCACCTTGAATATTGTGTGCAATTCTGGTCGCCGTATCTTAAAAAGGATATAGCGTTATTAGAAAAGGTACAGAGAAGAGTCACCAAAATGGTAAAAGGGATGGAAGGATACCCCTATGAAGAGAGGCTAAAAAGGTTGGGGTTCTTCAACCTGGAAAAGAGACAGCTGAGGGGAGATATGATAGAGGTCTATAAATTAATGAATGGAATGGAACTGGTAAACGTAGATCGATTGTTTACACCATCAGAATATAGAAAGACTAGGGGGCATGCAATGCAGCTACAGGGTAACCTATTTAAGACTAATAAAAGAAAATATTTTTTCACTCAACGTGTAATCAAACTCTGGAATTTGTTACCGGAAGATGTAGTAAAGGCTGTTAGTGTAGCTGGGTTTAAAAAATGTTTGGACAAGTTCCTGGAGGAAAGGTCCATAAACCATTATTAAGAAGGGACCCAGGATATCAATGCTTGACCCAGTACAAGCATTGCGGAACCTGTGTCTTTTGGGGAAACTGCTAGGTATATATGACCTAGATTGGCCACTGTTGGAAACAGGATACTGGGCTTGATGGACCTTGGTCCAACCCAGTATGGCATATCTTATGTTATGTTCTTAATCTGGTTACCTGAGGCAACAGTGGGTTAAGTGGCTTGCATCGGCAGAAGGTTACTCGGCCCTTCCAGATGTGGGAACTCCATTCATAGATCTTTTTGCCACTACACAAAACACACATAGAAATGACGACAGAAAAAGACCACATGGCCTATCTAGTCTGTCCTTACATAACAACTAAAACAGTCCCCTTTTTACCTTTAGAGATCCTCTGTGTTTGTCCCATGCTTTTTTGAATTCAAGTTACTGTCCTCATCTCTACCACCTCCACTGGGAGACTATTCCACGGATCCACTACTCTTTCCGTAAAGAAATATTTCCGCATATCACTCCTGAATCTATCTCCCTTCACCCTCATCCCATGTCCCCTCGTAGCAGAACTTGCTTTCAATTGAAAGAGGCTCTCTCCCTGAACATTTAGAAATATGACACAGCTTCCACACTTCTGCTCCAGGGTTCCATCACTGCACAGACAGGCCCCGGATGCCTTCCTTATCCATTGGGGACAGGGACTGCTCTATGCATTCCCTCCCATCCCTTTGATACGAAAGTTTGTTCAAATTATAGGCCGACAGAGGCTTGATGATTCTCATAGCACCCTTCTGGCCCTGTCAATTGTGGTTTCTTCTGCTTCTTTGCCTTGCGCAGACTCAGCCACTCAACCTGGGATTTGCACCCAACCTCCTCTCTGAGGACCATGGGATGCTCCTCCATCTCCATCTTCACTCACTATGCCTGATCGCATAGCTGCTGACAGACTAGTGCTCACCCACCTCAACCTACCACAGGTGGTCAAGGATGTCCTAGCATCTCATAAGGATTCCACCAGGCAATCTTATGCCTTCAGATGGTGTAAGTTTGCCCTCTGGTGCCCCCCAAAGAACATTGACCCCTTTTGTTGCCCAGTGGAGTCACTTCTACAATATCTCCTCCACTTATCCTTGACAGGTCTGAAAACTAACTCAGTAAGAGTTCACCTTAGTGCTATTGTGGCCTCTCAGACCAGTGGATGGACAGCCTATCTCCTCACACCCCTTAGTAGCACGCTTCAATGCAGGGTCTCCTGCTGTCCAAGCCACCCATTAAGCCACCTCCGGTGGCCTGGGATCTGAATGTGATTCTGGCGCAGCTCCAAAAGCCACCTTTAAAACCTTTATCCACCACTTCAGTATAATGCGCCAACAATCTAAACATGAAATGAGGAACAGGCTTGGGACTCAGGTGGGGATTAGGCTGGGGGCATGGTAGGGCATAGTTAGTCTGGTGCCATGGATAAATGCTCAGAGAACAGGCAAAAGGTTTTATTTTCCTTCGAAAATCTTTCAGATTTTCTAGTGCGTGAATGTCATCTGGTAGTGCATTCCAGAGTCTCAGGGTGAACAGTGAGAAAGCCCTACTTGATGTTCGAGCATTGTATTTCCGGTTGTCTGTAGGGATAGCAAGAGTAGTTTGAGTGCTTCTGGGTCAGTTGTCTGGTGCTTCTGGGTCAGTTGTCTGGTGGTCTTTCTATAAGGGTTTCTAGATGATCTGGTGATAGATGGTGGAGCGCTTTGAAGGTAGTGATTAATACTTTGTACTTAACATGGGCTCTTATTGGAAGCCAATGGAGATTACTGAGTATAATATGTTCACATTTGGGGTGCCAGTTAGTACTCTTGTGGCAGTGTTCATTGCCATTTTCAGCGGGTGGATAGATGAGGCTGGTAACCCTGTAGCATAATGTTACAGAAGTCAAGGTGAGGCAGAGTTAAGGTTTGGAAAATTGTCCAGAAGTGGGTTTGGTTCAGGAGTGGTTTGAGAGCTTTGACTTCTGATTTTCTGGTAGAAGAGGCTTATAGTGGAGTTTATGTGCTGAGTTAGAGTAAGACCCTGGTTCAGTGTGATCCCAAGGTATCTTACATTAGATTTAGTGTGGATTTTTTCTCCATCCATATCTAAATATGGCGGAGGTGAGAAACAGGGATCTCTGGTGACATGAAGTAGCTCCGTCTTTTGGTAGTTCAAATTAAGGTTATATGTTTTAAGCCATTGTGAGATAGCATTGAAGCAGTCTATCAGAGGGGTGTATACTGGAGTAAGGGTGGAGATAGGGATATACAACATATTTACAGTACTCTTATTTTCTGATGCCATTATTCTTGCTTCTCATCTCCCTCCTTCCCTCTGATACGTACTTATAATGACATCATAGAATTTAGGTCGTCATTGCTCTTCCTTTGCTGTGCTTTAATTAATTATTGCTGTTGTGCTGTTTGAGATTCTGTTACATGTCAGAGTTTGTGCAGTTTGGAACCGCTGTGGCTGGGAGTCCTTGCTATTCTGTACCATTGAAGTGCCTGCCTTGTATTACCTTAGACTCCATTTTATTTTAATCTTTTCCTTTCTCTTACCTTCCTTTCATGGTCCTATCTCGTTATTTGTTCTTCCTTCTTATCTTCCCTAACTTTCTTCCATCTTTCTGCATACCCCTCACCATTCCTCTTTTTTACCCTTTCCTTCTCTCCTCACCCTTTTTATCCTCTAACCTCTCCTCGTCTCTTGCGCTTCACCTTCTACTTTGTCTTATTCATCCTTCTCCTTCTTCACTTTTACAATCACATCCTCCTTTCCATTGTACTGCCTCATCTCTCCCTCATATTCTACTTCTACTTTTATCATCCGGCGATATTAATCCCAATCCTGGTCCCCCACCATCTCTTTCTTTCCACACTGCTCTCTAATCCATATTCTTCTCCTTTCCTCCTCTTCCCTTCCCTTGTGCCTCATGGAACGCTCATTCCATTGTTAACAAACTGGTATTCATCCATGATCCCTTCATCTCTTCTGCTTTTAATTTCCTGGCTCTCACTGAAATCTGGCTCTTACCAGACGATACTACCTCGACTGCTGCACTTTTACGTGGCGGCTTCCACTTCTCTCACACCCCTCGGCCACATGATTGCGGTGGAAGTGTTGGCCTTTTACTTTTTCCTTCTTGCAGATTTCAACCTCTCTTATTACCTCAGTCCCATTCCTCTCCCTCCTTTGAGGTCCATTCTGTTCGTCTTTTCCATCCCCTTTCCTCTTCGGATTGCTGTAATCTACAGACCACTAGATAAGTCATTTTCTAAATCCATTTCTGACTTCAACTCCTGGCTCTCATTATTTTTAGATCCTTCTTCACCTTCTATCATTCTTGGTGATTTTAAGTTTCATGTTGATAACCCCTCTGACCCATATGCTTCTAAGCTCCTTTCATTTACCTCCTCTTATGACCTTCTTCTCTGCTCCTCCTCACCTACTCATCAGCTTGGTCACTGTCTCGATCTTGTCTTCTACTCTAATTGTTTACCCTCTAATTTCTGCTCCTCTGGTCTTCCTTTGTCAACCACCATCTCTTAAGCTTTATTCTCAATTACTCCCCACCTCAATTTCAGCTTTTTTTCTTCCCTTCTTTTTAGGAATCTACATGTTTTTGACCCATTAACTCTATTATCTACTGTCTCTTCACTTCTTCATACCACTTTGTCCTGTAATTCTGTTGACGAGGCCATTCTCCATTATAATACTGCTCTCTCATCTGCTCTTGGTGCCATTGCTCCACCCATAGCTCATCCTATCAGGCAAACCCACCACCTGTTTTTCTTATCCTATCCCTACCTATTTCCTCAATTCTGTCTCTTCCTCTGTTACCCCGTCCATCTCATATATCATTAATCTTTCATTCTCTACTACAGCCTTCCCTGCAGCCTTCAGAAAACCTTCTCTTGACCCTTCAACTCCTTCCAGTTATCGTCCTATTTCACTTCTTCCTTTCATTTCTTGAGTGAGCTGTCCTCCATCGTTGCCTTGAATTTCTCACCTCTCATGCACTCCTGGATCCACTCCTTTCTGACTTTCGTCCTTTTCATTCCACCGAAACGGCTCTTACCAAAGTCTCTAGTGATGTATTTTAGCAAAGTCCAAAGGTCTCTATTCTTCCCTTATTCTTCTTGACCGCTCCGCAGCTTTTGATACTGTTAATCACATTCTCCTCCTTGACACATTATCTTCTCTGGGTTTTAGAGACTCTGTCTTGGTTTGTTTCTTATCTTTCAAATTGCTCTTTTAGTGTTTGTTCACATGGTTTCTCCTCTTCTGCCATTCCCCTCTTAGTTGGTGTACCTCAAGGGTCTGTTCTAGAGTCTTTCCTTTTCTCTCTCTATACCCTCTCTCTATGCATTCACTCTACGGTCCCTTGGTGCCCTCACCTCTTCCCATGATTTTCGCTATCATTTGTATGCTGATGATTCTCAAATCTATATTTCCTCACCTGATATTTCTCCTATACTCCAATCCCATATCTCCACTTGTTTGTCTGACGATGCTGCCTGGATGTCTCTCCACCATCTGAAATTGAATATGGATAAAATGAGCTTTCTCATCTTTCCTCCTAAGCCCTCCTCCCCTCTTCCTCCTTTCTCTATCACTGTCAATAATACTATATTACAACCTGCCTCTTTAGCCCGTAACCTTGGAGTCATTTTTGACTTCTCAATCTCCTTCTCTCATATTCAACAGATTGCTAAAACCTGTTTCTTTTTGATTAACATTAGCAAAATTTGGCCCTTCCTCTCTGAAGACACTACTAGGACCCTTATTCACTCCTTAATTACCTCCCGTCTTGACTATTGCAATCTCCTCCTTGCTGGTCTTCCTCAGTCCCATCTTTTTCTTCTTCAGTCTGTTCAGAACTCTGCAGCATGACTGATTTTCTGCCAGCCGTGTTACTCTCATGTGACCCCTGTATTGAAATCGCTTCACTGGCTTCCCTTTCGGTTCCGTATTCATTTCAAACTACTTCTCCTGACCTTTAAATTCATTCACTCTACGGTCCCTCATTATCTTTCCTCCCTCTTCTCTCCCTACTCTCCCCCCCCCCCTCGTGAACTCCACTCCTCCTCTGGTCTCCTCCTCTCTATGCCCTTCTCTTCTAATGCTAACTCCAGACTTCGATCCTTTCACATTGCTGCTCCTTATGCCTGGAATAAGCTTCCCCTATCTTTACGTCAAGTCTCTTCTCTCTCCCTTTTCAAGTCCTTGCTAAAAACATATCTCTTTGAGACCGCTTTCAGACCATGATCTTTTTTTTCCTTGTGCCTGCTCTTCCCTATGACCTCATGCTTCTTGTATTGTCACGTCTGTTTGTCTTTTAGATTGCGAGCTCTTTGAGCAGGGACTGTCTTTCTCTGTGTTTGTACAGCGCTGCGTACGCCTTGTAGCGCTTAATAAATTAATAATAATAATAATGTCATCGACATGTAAGTGATACAGGACATTGTGAGAGCGGATGATATTACAGATACATTGAATGAATAGGGTAAACAGGTGTGTAGACAATGCCAAAGTTTTCTTGATGAGAGAAATCATTTTTTTTCTAGAAGAAAAATAACTATACTTCTAAAGGCCTACGAAATGGGCCTACGAAGCCTTCTGCGCTTGTTTGTTTCTACAGTTCTTGCCATTAATGAGGTGCTTGGCAACAGCTCATTAATAGCAAATATAAATAAACTTTCACATGAAGCAGACTTCACAAAAATAACACAGGTACACTAAAAAAAATTTTTAAAACTGCCTCTAATGTTTCGATTGATTTTTACGTTTTTTGGTGCGCTGAATCCAAATCTGGTAACCAATTTGCTCCATCATGTACAGATTTTTTGCTACATTGGGTTAGCAGTTTGAGGTGAACGTTTCAGATTGAGTGCGATCGAGATAAAAGTTTCTTGGATGAATTCTTTATACTAATTGTTTAGTAGTTATTCAAATAAGAATAAAGAAAATTGTAACAAGGCAGCACATAAGAATAGAGTAATGTCAACAAAACACACTGTGATGGTAGCAAAATTGTCTGCACTTAAAACAGCCACATACATGTGCACAAACATTGAGCATATAAGAGCGAGGTTAGACACAAAGCAAAGCAAAGAAATGTGCAAAAAATGTTGTACAGGTATGTATGTAAGAATAGAAAACGCAAACCGCACCATTGCAATACATGAAGACAAACACCCGATGGTGTGAAAATAAAATTCTAATAAATGAGATCCGACACTGTGGTAATAACTAGCAAATTTTTATTTCAAAGTTTAGTAAAAACACGATATTTGTCAACACAGTTTAGATTTTAAAGTCATTCTTGGGTCAATCAATCTCCTGGTGGGCCCGTTTCTTCTTCCCCCGAATGCTTCTCTTGGTGCGCTGCTTGGCGTATTTTTCATCTGGGGTTTCCCGCAGCAGCAACCAGCAGAAATCAGCCATCATAGTGGTGTTCCATCTTCCTTGGTACCTTCTCTCTGCGTCCTTGATGTCCTGGTGAAACCTTTCACCTTGTTCTTCACTGTACGCCCCCAAGTTTTCGGGAAAGTAGTTCACATGGGAGTGCAAGAAATGGACTTTCAGGCTCATGTTACAGCCTTGTTCTTTGAAGGCATTGAGCATCCTGGCAACAATATCCTTATAGTTCTCATCCCGCCTGTTCCCCAAAAATTTGAGAACAACATCCTTGAAGGAATCCCAGGCTTCTTTTTCCTTCTCAGACATCATTTCAGCGAATGCTCCATCTGAAATGAGTTTCCTTATATCAGGGCCAACAAACACTCCTTCCTTTAGCTTTGCTTCAGAAAGTCGGGGGAACTTTGAGCAAAGGTACCGAAAGCACTCACCATCTTTTGGAAGGGACTTGATGAATTGCTTAATGAGACCCAACTTAATGTGGAGAGGTGGTAATAGAATTTTATCACGAGGTACCAAGCTCTCATGAAGAACATTTTTCTCACCGGGTCTCAAATACTCCCGAATTGGCCAGTCTTTTTTCCCCCAGTGTAGGTCGCGGGCCCGGCTATCCCACAAGCAAAGGAAGCAGGGATATTTGGTGAAACCGGATTGCTGCCCTAATAGCATGGATAGAATTTTAAAGTCTCCACAAATCATCCACTTATGCTCATCATAACGAATCTTCTGAAGAATCAGGGCCAAATTCTCGTATTTTTCTTGGAGAATAACAGAGTGAGCAATAGGAACTGAAGCGAATGTGTTGCCATTATGAAGAAGAACACCTTTTATGCTGTCTTTTGACGAATCAATGAACAGCCGCCATTCAGCAGGATCATACTTGAGTTTAAACTTTTCCATCACTCCGTATATATCGTTGCAAAATACCAAATCTTCCTCTTTGCTGAAATACTTCAAAAATTGTGTCTCGCGGTTGCGGTACCAATAAAAAGTTGTTCCTGGTGACAATAGATTTTTCTGTTTAAGCCGAGAACCTAGCAGTTGGGCAGCATCTTTTGGGAGTCCTAAATCCCGGACTAAATCATTCAATTCAGCTTGAGAGAAAAGTTCAGGTTTCGGATCTGGTTCAGTTTCAAACTCGGAAGTACTGGACTCATCGGGAAAAGCCATCTGATGAGTCTCATCATGATAGGAACCGTCCACACAAATATGATCCAAAGATTTTGGTGGTTCAGGCACAGGTACTTCATTGCTATGAGGCATAGGCCTAATTGCTGAGGGAAGGTTGGGGTAACTTATTACGTTCTTATTTTTTAAGTTGTATCCCTTCACAATGCAAGAGCAAAAATAGCAGTCACTGCTGTGGTCTCTTTGTTCACGCCACATCATAGGTATTCCGAAACGAAATGCTTGTTTTTTACCTTTCATCCATAAGCGTAGATCTTCCTCACATGTCTTGCACACTTTGTGAGGAGCCCACGGTTTGTCTTGATCGCCTAACTTCAAACCGAAATAGGCGAAATATACTTTTTTAATAAATGCAGAAATGTTCCTCTGCCGCTTTTTCACGGTATACTCCCCACAAATAAAACAAAAACTGTCCGGAGAGTTGACGCAACCTCTGGCTCTGTGAGCCATCACAAATACACAGCACTGCAAACTACAACTGTAGTGAACCACTTCGGAATAAAGCTGGATTACGACTGAGCAAACAAAAGGTAATAATGAACTTGCAAGAAACTGAAATTTGACAGGAACGTTCATGTTGCAACCACCGTGTTTGAGCGAGCGAACGAGGCGAGGCGAACAGGAAAGAACATGCGCCAGCGCGAGTACTGGATTTAGCCCCCCGCCTCCCAATTGTCCTGTTAATGTATAAAATGAATACAAAACACTCTAAAATATCATGAGGGAGTGTTTCTAGTTAGTTAACCATTACAACCTCTATTTTGGGCCAAGAAAATAAACTGCAGTCGGCTAAAAAGAAATTATGTGAACATTCCTTATATGGGTAAGAAATCTAATTTTGCAAGAAAACGTGACATGATGGAACATTTTGGCTATTTTTCCTGGATTCAGCACCCCAAAATCTATAGGAATCAGTTGCAAAACTGGAGGCAGTTTTTTGGTAGTGTACCTGTGTAATTAATACTTTTGCAGAAAAACTAAAGTGCAAATCCAACACCATACCAATGACACTACCTACAAACACTGAATCTAATAACACATGGACCTCCTTCAACACGATAGATCAAAAACACCTTCTTAGGATCATAACACTTATCAACACCACAACTTCTCCACTTGACCCATGTCCTGTGTCATGGATCAAATGCACAAAAGAAGAACTCGCTGAAAACATCCAACAAATGGTGAACCAATCCCTTGTTCAGGGCACCATGCCCAACGCCCTAAAACTCACAACGCTTCGACCAATAATAAAAAACAATAAACTTGACCCAAAAGACCCAAACTCTTACCGACCGATAGCCAGCATTCCATTTATAGCTAAAATAATAGAAAAAAACGTCCAATTACAATTGCAAGACCATATCGATGAACACAAACCCTTAGACTCTCACCAGTTTGGCTTCCGCCCCTACCATGGTGTAGAAACCCTTCTAACTACACTGATAGACTTCCTCATCAAAGGCACAGATGATAGCAGTCAAGGCTTCCTACTCCTCTTCATAGACATCTCTGCCGCCTTTGACAACATCAACCACATTACTTTGATCAATAGATTAGAAAATCTAGGAATAGGTGGGACAGTACTCAATTGGTTTAAGTCTTACATCACAAACAGACTAATACGTGTTCAAATAGACCAGGAAGTGTCAGAAACCTTCCCCCAAGGACAAGGAATACCCCAGGGATCCGCCCTTTCTGCCCTCCTTTTCAACCTGTACCTCCAACCCATTACAAAAATATTCAGAAAACACAAAATTAGTCACTTCATCTATGCTGATGACATCATGCTTGCTCTCCCCATATCCATCAAAAATCCTACCTACGATGCCCTATCAAAATGCATGGCGGAGACCACCTCCTGGATGGAATCTAACTACCTTAGCATCAACCTCAAAAAAAACTGAGGCAATGTTCGTAACAAGATCACCCGTGACTGAGGACACCTATCCAACATCAATCTCAATCATAAATACAACTATACCCGTCAAAAAGAGGTAAAATACCTAGGGGTAATAATAGACCATACACTCACCATGCTACCACATATAAAACAGACGGTAAAAACCATATTCTACAAACTCAAAACCATACAACACCTAAGACCCCTTCTTGACACCCATGACTTTAGATCAGTTGTTAACACACTCATCACCCCACACTTCGACTATTGTAATAGTCTCTTAATTGGCCTACCACAAAAAAGTATATACCTACTTCAAAGAGCCCAGAACATCTGTGCCAAAGTAGTCACAAAAGCCCGCCTAGTAGATCATGTAACCCCAATAATGCTGGAACTGCATTGGTTCCCTATAAACAGCAGAATCAGATATAAAATCCTCCTAATCACATTCAAGCTCCTGAACAACATCGCCCCATCATATCTATCCATGCTATTACATGCCCCATCAGAATCAAGAACTCGCAGACTAAACGCAACACACTCACTTGAAATACCAAATTCATTCAAAAAAACTAAAAAATCCACCAGCACCAGAGCCTTCTCATTCACTGCCCCCATGCTCTGGAATAATCTCCCAATAAACCTTCGGATCATAAAAGACCTCACCCAATTTAGAAAGGAACTTAAGACATACCTTTTCTCCGAACACTATGAAATCCCATACCCCCAAGTCCAACCACACACCATCCCCAAACACTCAAACACAAAGCCCTAAAACCACACTCAACTACCCACACACATACACCCACCACATACCCCCACCACATACACCCCAAAACACTCCCAAGAGATGAAAAAAGGAAATAAATTCCTCCACACACACACATATGAAAGGTAGAAAACTCTGACTACCTATAAAAAGGTAGAAAAACTCTGATCAACACTACGCTACAGAAACTTATTAATGTATATAAAATGTAAATAGTTTTGACAATTAATGCACAGTTATTTGTATAAAGTTACAATGTTAAAAATCTCTGTTAATAACTATTATCTGTATAAAGTTAAAAAATCTCTGTTCCATGTAATGTATACACTAGTATACAGATTTGTTTACTTGTTCCATGTAAACCGCCCCTGATCTCTGGAAGGGGCGGTATAGAAGAAATAGATAAATAAATAAATAAATAAATAAATAAATACTGCAAAGTAATTTTGCAAAAGTGCACTTGATGTGAACTATAGCACAGATGCCTAAGCTTTTACATTTTTGTGTGTTTCTAGGTATTTTGAATTATTTTTCACACAAATACATTTTTTTCAGTTACATCACACTTTTGTACATGAGGTTAAAGGTCGGTGCCTAGACTTTTTGAAAATGAATCTCTGTTTTCAAAAGTGTACAAAAAAGGTTTGTAATACTATTTGTCACTTATTTGGGTCCATAATTTATTTCTGTTCTTAACTCTCGTGCAAGTTTGAAATTCAAACAAGCAGAATTCTTGTTCAATACCCAGCAGGCCATGTACTCCCCAGCCACTAGCATGGAGAGAAGATGCAGTGATTGAGCCAAACATGTGATCACTTATTTAAATTTTCTTCACTTATGTCTTCTTAGGGTTTTACAGGTATTATGCTGGACAGAGTCATGCATGGAGGAGCCAACGTGACTGGATTCCAGATCGTTAGTAATGAAAATGCATTTGTGCAGCAGTTCTTACAGAGATGGGTTAGACTGGATGAAAGAGAATTCCCTGAAGCCAGGAACTCTCCATTAAAGGTAGACTTTCTCTAATTAAAACATTACACCTTTGGATCTACCCTATTCCCTATCTATTTTTTTGTCACGCTAAAGATAACCTCTCCTATACAGTACTCTCAGCACATCTGGCATCTACGATTTACCGCTAAACTTCAATATGAGTTGCCTTATGTGTGCATCACATATTAACCTATTAATGAGGCCAACATTTTACTTGTAGTAGGATCGATTATTCAATAGCTTTACTCAGAGTGGGTTTTATTGACCCATTTAAAAATTTGGCCCCTTTAACCAATCCGTTTCATCTAGTCATTGAAGCTACGGTTATGGAAGGACAGACTAGATAGGCCATGTGGTCTTTTTCTGTCATCATGTTTCTATGTTTCTATGTTTCTAACTAAGAGGCCCTTTTACTAAAGGTATGCGCTTACTACTCAACTAGCATTAATATCATCGCATGGTAAGTGCACCCCTCATGCTCTGTCGGGGCATGCCCAGCATGTCCCCAGCAGTTTGCACATGATTCTGAACGCTAATTTGTGGCCTACTTAATGAGGGTGCACCTAATGTCTGTACTTTACATTTATAACCTGCTTTTCTAGATGACATGTTTGTATTTTAACATATGCCTTCATGTGCCCCTCTCCACGTAGAACTCATTAAAAAAACAAGTGTATTTCTTCTGCATAGGAATCAAGGATTGAATTGTTCAGGGATAATTCAGTAGTCTGTAGCATTATATTTAAACTTCATTATAATTCTAGCCATAGTAAGGCTGAGAAAACAGCCAATGGATTTGGTAGCTTATTGGACAAAGAGTAAACCTAAATCAGGTAAGAGCAGAAGTATGTTCTGTACATAAGAAGGTCATCTGGGTAACCTATGAAAATGTTTTTCATTGAAAAATCCATGGAGGACCACTTTGTATTCTGCAAAGCTCATTTTGAATAATCAAGACTTCATGCTAGAAAATGTGTTCTCTACTAATGGAGCAGATCAGCATTACAAAAAATTCTTCAACCCATTTCTGGTTATCTAGGATGCCTGGTAATTGGCAATACTTTCATTGTGTCCCTAGTATCTAAAAATAAAATAAAATAGATCTAAAAATTCTTAAAAATGAAAGCCACAGGTGAATTTGTTTGCATGCATATTAAAAAGAATTTCTCTAAAGTCTAAGGTAAAATAACCACTGAGCCTTGTGCAATTGAATGTCAGACTCTGGCATGTTTTGCTGGCTTTCAAGACCTGCAAATCCCCATATACAGCTGGAACCTCATCTGTAAGCTTTGTCAATACATCAGGCTAGAGCATAATACTGTATGCAATCCGACTCTCATTCTGCCCTTCCATGCAGTGCCGGCCCAAGAGTACCTGAGACCCTAGGTGAACCATTGGCCGTGTGCCCTGCCTGTCTCTACACATAGTCCTGACGTGATAAAGAGAGACCCCTTAATAACTCTTTTTTGTCAGAGCTATCATTCAAAAGAAGGAGGAATTAGATCCACCTCTCGCCGTGATAGCTCCTTTTATTAATTTCAAAAACAGTGTAGTAATTTAAAACACTCAGCTGTAGGAAAACCTTAAGTGCCAAATAAACTTCATCCGAAGGTGTTTACTATAACCCAACGGACAGGGAGAAACCCTATGAATGAGGGAATCCCTGTCTACAATGGTTAAATGAATCAAAATTACTTAAGATGACAAATCAGATGATGCTGTACCACTCTAAGTAGGTGTTTAAACCTGAAGGGGAAACTGTTCCTAATGTGTAATTCCACCGTTGTTCCAACTTCTGCAGTCTGGAGACCCGATCACCTCCCCTGGAATCTGATGGGACACTATCCACAACTCGACAGAGGCTGATCAAACGAGTGCATTCTTTGCAAGCAATGCTCAACCATAGGTGCCGTGAGATTTTTTGTGCGGAGTCTAGAGGCATGCTCTCCTAGACGAACTTTAATGCTCCGTATAGTGCACCCTATGTAGTAAAGGGAACAAGGGCATTGAATCAAGTATACCACAAAGGTGGAATCACATGTGGTATGCCACCTTGGTGTGGACATCCATCCAGACGGGCCCTGAAATAGCCATCGAGCAGTAACGGTACAAGCCACATTCACAGTTTCCCCTTCAGGTTTAAACACCTACTTAGAGTGGTACAGCATCATCTGATTTGTCTTCTTAAGTAATTTTGATTCATTTAACCATTGTGGACAAGGGATTCCCTCATTCATAGGGTTTCTCCCTGTCCGTTGGGTTATAGTAAACATCTTCGGGTTTTTGATTGGTCCTGGACAGTGGTTGCTATTTCTTCAGCATTTACGTCACACGCCGGTTCGTACAAAAGTTGATCGGCTCTGTTTCATCTGGTCATTGAAGCTACGATTGCTGCAGGCATCTTGTTCAACCTGATGCAGGGTCATGGTATTTTCTGATCCGAAACGTGCCACGTCGTTCATCATAGATTCTGTGGCATCTTTAAGCTTGTGATGAAGTTTATTTGGCAGTTAAGGTTTTCCTACAGCTGAGTGTTTTAAATTACTACACTGTTTTTGAAACTAACAAAAGGAGCTATCACGGCGAGAGGTGGATCTAATTCCTCCTTCTTTTGAATGATAGCTCCGACAAAAAGAGTTATTATTAAGGGGTCTCTCTTTATCACATCAGGGTTTTCTCTGTCTGTTTGGTAATTTACTCTGCACGACGGGTTTGTCTTTAATTTCTACACATAGTCCAGCATTTCCCTTCCTTCCTCCCCAAAGGTATCCAGTGTCTCTCTCCTTTCCTTCTCCTCCCCTCCAACCCATGTGTCCAGTCTATTCTCCAATCTGCTCCCAAGATATCCAGCTTATCCTCTTCTCTCTCTTCCCGCATCCCCACCTGTTCTCCCCACTGAGGTCTCTATCATTTCCCCTCTTACTTTCCACTGCTGTTGCTCCCAACCCAGCTGCCCACTCTTCCTCTGCTGGAGTTGATTCATAGTAACATATACATAGTCTATGATGGCAGATAAAGACCACGTCTAGTCTGCCCAGTAAGGTGGCTAGAGTGATTGTAACTGCAGCTCCGTGCAGGTCGCCCCCCCTCTATGCCTGTGTTTAGGGTATTACCTGCTGCTCCCCTCTATTGATTCATCTGTATCTAAAAGCAGCTTCGCTCAGCAGCAGGTCTTTGAACACCTGCAACCATGCTGAAGGCTTACAAGACCCACTCCCTCTGACAAAGAACATCAGAGGAGGTGGATGTGACAGGCCTTAAGTGTGTACGCACATGCACAGGTGTTCAAAGGTCCACCATTGCACTGTGCTGCTTACAGGTAAGGATAACTAGAGTGGGCAGAGGTGTGCCGCTCTTCAAAGGATCACCGCACAGTTCTGCCTTGCCCAATGCTATCGCCATGCTGTTACCTCCCAAAGTGTGTTTCCCTAGTGACTGGCTGGCTCCAATTCCAGGATGTTAGCCCACTTTCCTAATACAGTTCTCAGAAAACTAAGGTATTATCTTTGCCAAGCGTCAGCACTACCATTAGGTGAACTAGGCAGTTGCCTGGAGCTCCAGCGGTCAGAGGCGGCCCGCTGTCACCACTGACACCCCTCTCTGGGGAAGCAGGAACAGCGCTACAGCACCGGAAGTGACCAGACGTGCCCACAGTGCCGCTTTAAAAGCATTGCCACGACTGCACATCACAGAGTGGGTGGTGGTGACAATGGGCGTGGGGGCAGGAGCAGGGGGGCACTAAGAATGAGGTTTATCTAGGGCACCAGCCCTGCCTCGGCCCTTCATCCTTCAGAGGAAATAGAATTTGTCGGGTCAATATGAAGTTTGTGGTCTGCGATTTATTTTTTTAAACGCCAGCTGTGGCATTTAAAATGAAACAGGATATTCAGCTCCAGAATCTGGACATCGGCCAGCATTGAAAATATGGTTTTAGCCCCGACTGCCAGTACTGTCTGAACAGCAGCGATATTCAGCTGCTGCACTGTCGTCCTGCGTTTCTGTATGTGCTGCTGTCAATGGCCGATCTGTCCTCCCAGTTGTTGCAATGCTTTACAAAAGCAGGCAGCTTCTTTCTCCTTAAACCAAGCAGGTTAATGCCTGCGCTCCTCTGTCCCCTGCAAGAAAACATTTACATGCTAAGTCCTGGATCAGTGCTTATTGTACTCTTTGTCCTTTCATCAAGCACAGGACTTGGGTCTTGGACTTTGTCAGTTTGGCTCACTGCACTTTAAACCCTGCTTGCTGGTGTGAGCAGTCTGCCAAGAGTTTGCTGTTAGGGACTGATTGTTCTTTCTATGCTCCTATAACATAGATTGTACTTTAACAATCCAAGTGGTCCTAATGGATTTCTCAGGTGCCCCTGCTGTCTGCTCTATGGCAGTAACTATGACCATAACCTCCCTGTCTTCTCTTTCTCTGTTGTGAGTAGGCAATCATTTTTTGACACAAATTATGTCAACAGGTGTCATGCCACGGTCCCCATGGAGGGACTTTTCGATGAACTGACAGCTGTATGACCCAAGCTTCCTGGATAAATACATAGTTGATTGGCACCTGTGATCTACT
This sequence comes from Ichthyophis bannanicus, assembly GCA_033557465.1. Taxonomy (NCBI): domain Eukaryota; kingdom Metazoa; phylum Chordata; class Amphibia; order Gymnophiona; family Ichthyophiidae; genus Ichthyophis; species Ichthyophis bannanicus. The sequence continues at coordinate 125,311,020 of CM066036.1, read as the reverse complement.
GCAGTGAGCCAAATAACTTTGACGAAGACATAACACAAGTCAAAGACATGAGCGTGAGAGCAGGCAGACGCAGCTATGGTATTATTTATTGAAAAGATCCAGTTTGTTAGAACTGTGGTGGAAACCATTACTTGTAGTGTCCTTCAGTTTTGACTTTGGTGCCGGTGCAAAAATAGCTTTTCTTCATGGTACTACACACAATAATTTTCTCCATGGCTTGTTAGGAATTACATCAAACAAGAGTTCATAAAAGGTAATAAAACACTTCATATATATGACGAGAGAGAGAGATATTAGAGGAATAGTCGTACATATGAGGGGTAATTTTATAAGAGAGTTTTTGCACTTAAGAAGCATCTTACATGCATACAGCAGGGTTTATCAAATTGCCTCATGCATAAAGGTACATGTAGCAGTGGCATTCCAAGCCTTCCCACCCCCCTTCCCCCCCCCCCCCCCAGCTCATGGTGCTCCCCTCCGCTGGACCCACATGGTGGAGATACATGTGACAAGCATACTTCAGTGTCTTTGCTGACTTGCCACGCTGCCCCCCCCCCTGCAGGCCAGCAGTTCACATGACTTCAGGCTGGAGGGAACAGCCACTAGGCCTGGAGTGGAGGCAGCGCGGCAAGTCAGCAAAGATGTTGAGGTATATTTGACACACGCAGCTCTGCCATCTGATCCTCTGGCATTTTCACACCTCCTCCTGCGTAGTTTGACATATTCCACACCCCCAGAAGCAGCCCCATGCAAGCTCCCACAAGGATCGGTCCTCACACCCCTTTTGTTTAATCTCTTCCTTGCACCCCTTGCCCTCTGCATTCAGTAGACCAGTCTCTCTGCCTTCTTCTATGCTGATGGCATCATCATTCTACATCCCTCTTCACCCTGATCTCACTCCTCTGAATTCCTATCTCACTCTTCTATCAAATTGGCTCTCTTCTAACTGCCTTCATCTTAACCTGACCAAAACCTCATGTACTTGGTTCACCTTTGAGAGCCCATGCCCTTCACTTTCACTCTCCATTGACGGTTCCACAATTCCTCTGGTCTCTTCTTTCCGGTATCTTGGTGTTCTGCTTGACTCTACTCTTTCCTTTAAAGACCATATTTCTCTTCTCACAAAAACCTCTTACTTTTTCTTACGCCAAATTCGTTCTATTCGTCCCTTTCTTCTTCTGCCCTGACTAGCCTTACCATAGCTATCGTACTCTCTCGTATTGATTATTGTAATTCAGTCCTCACAGGTCTTACCCGCACTCAGCTACATCGTTTGCAATTATTACAGAACACTGCTGCCAGGATTATCACTTATTCTTCTTACAGAGATCATGTTACACCACTTCTGTATCACCTACATTGGCTACCTATCAAGCTCTGTATTCACTTTAAAATTCTCACTCTAGTTCACCGAGCCATTTGCACCCAAACGCCTCAGTACCTCACTGACCTTCTACAGTTCCACACTCCCACTCGTTCCCTCCGTTCAATCCATGCCAATCGCCTTCACCTCCCCTCACCCTCACGCACACACCTTCAATCAACCCAGCATTCAGCTTTTTTCTTCCATGGTCCAGCCCCATGGAATTCCTTGCCCACCTCACTCTGTCTTGAAACAAATTTTCCTGCCTTTAAGTTACAGTTGAAAACTCATCTCTTCACCACAGCTTATAACCTCCCGTCCTCTCACTCCTGACCTGGTTTATTAATGTTTGTCTAAGTTCTTCTTCTATGTATTTTCTCTACACGCTTTATAATTTCCTCTTTCCTGTCTAAGATTGTAGTTCTTTTCCTTTTTCCTGGCCTTGTGCCTCTCTTTGGTTGTTAACTTATTGTGAATTGCCCTGATGTCACATAGGGCGGTATATCATATCCAAATAAACTGAAACTGAAGGGCTCTTCCAGAAACAACATGCCCTCTAGGTCCTCCCCTAGAAATTCAAGGTGCCTCTAGTGCCTCTCACTCAGCAGGCCACCCACCCACCCCCAATCCCCAATCCCAGGATTGCTGGGGTCATTGGTGTTTAGTAGGAGTAGAAGCAATGCTTACTTCCTCCTGCTTGACATGCAGTCCCAATCCAAAATGGCCCCAATGACCGCTAGTGGTAATCTTGCGGCACTTATCCAGAAAAGTGACTGTCCAAACTGGATATTCAGTAGCTACCACTGTCTGGATACTACCACTGAATATCCGGTTCATATTTAAATGCTGCGGCTGACTAACACAGTGTTTAAAATGAGGAAAATAGTTTAAAAAAAACTAAAAGGAGCAGTTGCAAAAGTTAAAGACTTACATCAAACTTGGGTGTATTTTAAAAATACTATCTTAGAAACCCAGACCAGCTGTATTCCATGCTTTAAGAAAAGTGGAAGGGGATCCAGAAAACTGCCAGCATGGTTTAAAGGTGAGGTCAGAGAGGATGTTGTTGCCAAGAAAGCATCTTTCAGGAAATGGAAAAAAGAGCCAAATGACGAAAACTGGAAACAGCACAAGCACTGGCAACTTAAATGCAAGGCATTGATAAGGCAGGCAAAGAGAATTTGAGAAGAAACTTGCTGTGGAAGCAAAATGCATAATAAAGACTTTTTCAAGTACATTCGTAGCAAAAAAACCTGTGAGAGAGTCAGTTGGTCCATTAGATGATAGAGGGATAAAAGGGGCAATAAGAGGGGACAAGGCTATAGCGGAGAGACTGAATGAATTCTTTGCTTCGGTGTTTACTGAGGAAGATGTGGGGATGTTACCTATGACTGAAGTGGTATTTAAAGGTGATACTGCAGAAGAATTGAAGGAAATATCGCTATACTGGTAAGATGTATTACAACTATTTGATAAACTGAAGAGTAACAAATCACCTGGACCGGATGGTATACATCCAAGGGTGTTGAAAGAACTGAAATATGAGATTGCAGACCTGCTATTAGTAATCTGTGAACTATCATTAAAATCATCTGTAATACCTGAAGATTGGAGGATCGCCAATGTAATGCCAATTTTTAAAAAGGGTTCCAGGGGTGATCCAGGAAACTGCAGACTGGTGAGCCTGATGTCAGTACCAGGAAAAATGGTAGAAACCATCATAAAGAACAAAATTGCTGAACATGTCATGGCTTAATGGGAGACAGCCAACATGGCTTTAGACAAGGAAGATCTTGTCTTACTAATCTGTTTTTTTTTTTTGAAGGTGTGAATAAACAGGTAGACAAAGGTGAGTCAGTAGATATAGTGTATTTGGACTTTCAGAAAGCCTTTGACAAAGTCCCTCATCAGAGACTTTTGGCAAAACTAAAGAGTCATGGGATAGGAGGCAGTGTACTAGACATAGCACCCATCTGGGCAGCAAGAGTATGAGACAGTGTTGGCAGCAGAGGATCACATTTCTGTAACAGCAACCACACTGGCATTACCTGGATGGAAGAAAGGCTGAAAGAAATGGAATGTGCACAGCTTAATCTGTTGGGTGTCAGAGAAATGGAATAGACTAGAATTGGACGCTTTAAATCTGAGAATCACATGGTATACTACACTGGTAATGAAAGGCAAAGAAGAACCAGTATTGCATTTATAGTTCAGAAGAGCTTGGAAGAACTTAATGAAATACATGCAGTCAGTGAAAACTTCGGCATGGAGGGGACAATAATGTGTTTGAGATTTATGCTGCTGTTATTGTTCAGTAGTAGAATAACAGAGGTAATGACTGTTGTTGATGATGTAATGTTTGGCAAATCACACTGTGGTAACCAATGCATCAATACTGAGAAGATAAAGGAAAGGTGGAAAGAATACACAGAGTCATTATACCATAAAGATCAAATGGATCAACAGCCATTTCCACCTGTGCCATATGATCAGGATACGTTGTTGATGAAAGGAGAAGCCGAAGCAGCACTGAAAGTATTATCAAACAACAAATCACCAGGCACTGATGGCATTCCTATTACCGTCAGATGCAACTGTTAGAATACTTACAAAACTGTCAGAAAATTTGGAAGGCAATGTCATGATCAGGCGCCATTGGTGATGAAAGAAGAAGTCAAAGCAGCATTGAAAGCATTATCAAAGAACAAAGCACCCTGGGTATTGATGAAATTCCCATTGAAGTATTACAGCAATTGGATGCAGCTGTTGCCATACTTACAGGGATCTGCCAGGAAATGTGGAGGACAACATCATGGCCAACTGACTGTAAAAATCTGTGTTTATACCAATACTAAAGAAAGGTTATCCAGCTGTCTGTGCAAGTGATTGCAGAATTGCTCTGATCCCATGCCAACAAAGTTCTACTCAAAATAATTCAGTGGAGACTAAAACCGTACCTGGAACAAGAAATGCCTGAAATGCAATCAGGGTTCAGAAAAGGGCGAGGAACAGGAGACATCATTGTGAATGGGTGAGAGATTCTTGAAAAGAAAAAAGAATACCAAAAGGATATCTGCATGTGTTTCCTTGCCTACAGCAAGGTCTTTGATTGGGTAAGTCTTGAAAAGCTCTGAGCAACATTAAAAAGCATGGTATATCGGAAAACCTGATAGTTCTCATGCACAATCATTGTTGTTGTTGTTAAGTGCCGTCGAGTCGGAGTCAACTCATGGCGACCCTCTGGATAGCTATCCTAAATTGTTTTCGGTCTTCAGTCAGGCGGCTCATTGTTGACAGACTGGTACCCATAGCTTCTGTTATTGTATCGATCCATCTCATTGCTGGCCTTCCTCTTTTGCGTTGACCTTCTACCTTGCCAAGCATGATGTCTTTCTCTAATGATCTCTCTCTTCGCATGATGTGTCCAAAGTATGAAAGTTGAAGTCTTGTCATCTGAGCTTCTAAAGAAAGCTTAGGTTTGATCTCCGACTGGTTTGTTCTTTGGGCAGTCCATGGTATACACAGTATTTGCCGCCAGCACCATAATTCAAAGGCATCAATTTTCTTCCTGTCTATCTTTTTCACTGTCCAGCTTTCACATCCATATGATACTGTCAGAAAATTTGGAAGGCAATGTAGAACATTGACCAATAAGCAATAGTTCTAAAAGAACAAGGAGAAACAGAATGGCTTAAAATTGGCAAAGGTGTATGACAGTCTTTTGCATTGAGTGGCACATGTACGATTTCCTCCCAGTTGGTGAGGTGTCTTATGTGTGCACTAGGTGCAAGGAGCTCTTTACCTTCAAGGAATGAATCCGATCTCTGGATGCTAGAGTTGCAGACTTGGAGGCCATAAGGAAGACAGAGAGATACATAGACGAGATCTATAGGGATGTAGTACTGAAGTCTCACCTCCAATCTGGCAGCCTCTCAGTAGCCATGGAGGAGTGAGGTCACGTGAAAGGAGAGCGTCATCTTGGTGTGTCGGGAAGTGATCCTGCAGCTAGGACCTGTCTGCCAAGAGATGTAAAACCCTCTCACTCCGAGGAGGTTTCTCCAAGGCCATGTGCCCATGAGGGAAGAGTTAGGACAGCTGTTATAGTTGGTGATTCAATCATTGGGCATTTAGATAGCTGGGTGGCTGGTGGACGTGAGGACCGCCTGGTAACATGCCTGCCTGGTGCAAAGGTAGTGGACCTCACACACTGCCTAGACAAGCTTTTAGATAATGCTAGAGAGGAGTCTGCTGTCTTGGTACATGTTGGCACCAATGACATAGGAAAGTATGAGAGGGAGGTTCTGGAGGCCAAGATGAAATTCAGAACTTCAAGGATAGCATTCTCTGAAATGCTTCCCATTGTATGCACAGAACCCAAAAGGCAGGCAGAGCTCCAGATTCTCAATGTGTGGATGAGACGATGGTGCAAAGAAGAAGGTTTTGGATTTGTTAGGAACTGGGCAACATTCTGGGGAAAGGAGGGCTCTTCTGAAGGCATGGGCTCCACCTTAAAAGGGATGGAACCAGGCTGCTGCATTAACCTTTATAAAGGAGATAGAGCAGCTTTTAAACTAGATAGTATGGAAAGCAGACAGTCGCCCAGGAGCGCATGGTTTGGAAGGATGTATCCTTGAAGGATACTAGCAAAACAGGAAAGTTAGGGCATCTCAACAGAGAGGTTCCAATAAAGATAAAAGAAACCCAGATGTCCTTCAGTACAGAGCCGAAAGATTCCAAATTACACCTATCAACTGATATCCAGATTAATATGAATAAAATACAACCTCTAAAATGCCTGTTTGCAAATGCTAGGAGTCTAAAAAATAAGATGGGAGAGCTAGAATATATAGCACTAAATGAAAGGTTAGATATAATTGGCATCTCAGAGCCCTGATAGAAGGGGACACTGTGATACCTACGTAGGTACAAACTATATCGCAATGATAGAGTAGATCAATTTGGTGGAGGGGTTGCGCTCTGTTAGAGAGGGCATTGAGTCACATAGTATTAAAGTTTTTCAAGAAACAAAGTACACTCTAGAATCTCTATGGGTAGAAGTTCCATGTAAAAAGCCGAAGTCGACAACAGTGGGGGTGTACTACCAACTGCCTGGTCAGAATAAAAGATGGATGATGCAATGCTAAAAGAAATCAGGGATGCTAACAAAACGTACAACACAGTAATAATGGGTGATTTCAATTACCCTGGTATCGACTGTGTCAATGTCACAACAGGACATACTAGAGAGAGAAAGTTTCTAGATTAAATAAGTGACTGCTTCTTGGAGCAGCTGGTTCATGAACCGACAAAAGGGGAAGCTATTATGGAACTAGTCCTTAGTGGAACACAGGATCTGGTGCAAGAGATAAGGGTGTTGGGGCACGTGGCAATAGTGATCATAGCATGATTGCATTTCATTTAATAAATGGAAGAAAGACAGCAAGGGAAATCCACAGTACTAACTTTTAACTTTCAAAAGGGAGACTTTGATAAAATGAGGAAAATAGTTAAGTAAAAACTAAAGGAGCAGCTGCAAAGGTTAAAGATTTACATCAAGCATGGGCGTGGTTTAAAAGTAGTATCTTAGAAGCCCAGACCAGACTTTAAGAAAAGTGGAAGGGAGGCCAAAAAATTGCCAGCATGGTTTAAAGGCAAGGTCAGAGAGGTTGTTGTTGCCAAAACAGAATCCTTCAGGAAATGGAAAAAGGAGCCTAAAGATGAACACCGGAAACAACATAAGCATTGGCAAATTAGATGCAAGGCATTGATAAGGCAGGCAAAGAGAGAATTTGAAAAGAAGTTTGCTGTAGAAGCAAAAACGCATAAAAACTTTTTCAAGTGCATTTATAGCAAAAAAACCTGAGAGTCAGTTGGACCATTGGATGATAGAGGGGTAAAAGGGGCGCTAAGGGAGAACAAGGCCATAGTGGAGAGACTGAATGAATTCTTTGCTTCGGTCTTTACTGAAGAAGATGTAGGGAAGTTACCCGAGCCTGAAATAGTATGTAAAGGTGATGTAGCAGAAGACTTGAAAGAAATGTCAATAAACCGGGAGCATGTATTACAACTGTTTGATAAACTGAAGAGTAGAAAATCACCTGTACTGGATGCTATACATCCAAGGGTGTTGAAAGAACTGAAATATGAATTTGTAAGTCAACTATTAGTAATCTGTGAACTATCATTAAAATCATCTATAGTACTCGAGGACTGGAGAGTGTCTAATGTAATGTCAATTTTTAAAAAGTGTCCCAGGGGCGATCCAGGACACTACAGACAGGTGAGTCTGATGTCAGTATTGGGCAAAATGACAGAAACCATTATAAAGAATAAAATTACTGAACAAGTAGATAGCCATGGTTTAATGGGAGAAAGCCAACATGGATTTAGCCGAGGAAAAGCTTGTCTTACTAATCTGCTATATTTTTTTGAAGGTGTGAATAAACAGGTAGATAAAGTGAGCCAGTTGATAGAGGGCCTGATTCTGATCTGGATGTGCCGGCCTTCTGTGAGTGATCCGGGATTCTGATCCTATGGAGCACATCTAGTCCCGCAGGATCAGAAAAGCGTCCAGGCCTGTATGTGCAGGCCGGGATCCAGATTTTGTTCGGCCTGCACGTACAGGCCTTGTCCAGATAACTCAGTCAGGACTCCTGAATGGAGCTACACCACTATGGCGTCTAGTTGCCATGATCCCTGGCCGCCGGTATAAAAGCTTCATTCCCCACAGCCCGACCCCCAATCTGGCCTTCCAAGGCCAGGGTCGGTCTGCGAGGAATCCCCTCTACCCTCTCCTACCTCCTCCAATGGCCGGGCCCGCCTTCCCACGCTGACTAGGGGAACTTATTCCACCACATTGAAATTGGCCCTGTATGTCCAGGACCGTCGACAAACCACTGCCTGCCCTAACTCTGCCCCCACTCCGCTCCTTTCCTGCTCCCATCTAACCGCACCATACAACATGTGGGGAAGTTAGTCGGGGTCGGAAGGGGACCTGAATAGCGGGGATAGACGTCTATCCCTGTTCTTCGCATCTCGGAATGACCCTGATAGTGTATCTGGATTTTCAGAAAGCCTTTGACAAGGTCCCTCATGAGAGACGCTTGACAAAATTAAAAAGTCATGGGATTGGAGGCAGTGTACTATTGTGGACCAGGAAATGGTTAAAAGATAGAAAGCAGAGAGTAAGGCTAAATGGCCAATTTTCTCATTGGAGAAAGGTGAATAGTGGAGTATTCCAGGAATCTGTGCTTGGCCCACTGATTTTTAACATATTCATAAATTTATTTATTTATTTACAGTCTCTTTTATACCGCACTATTCGGCATCAGCACGGTTTACATGGAACAAAAATACTCAGTACAGTTAACACGTATGAGTTTACAGATAACAGGGCAAAAAACTTGGATAACAAGGGGCAACTATTTACAAAGCAAACTGCGTAAAGTCATATGAACAGGGAGGTTTCATAGAATCATATGAACCACTTGGAGTTAGAGTATCATTCTGGGCGTGTTGTTGAGGATCCCTTGATTGCTTGTGGTGTGGTGTCGTTGCTATCAATGAGGTACTTGATGAAAAGGTGGTGTTTGAGGGCTTTCCTAAACAGTGTTAGGCTCCTGATGGCCCGAATATTTGGGGGTAATGCATTCCAGCATATTGGCATGTAGACTAAAGGCCCTGTTGGCTGTAGTTGTGGTGCATTTTGTTAGTGCCTTCGGAACTTTTAGTGAGTTTATAGCCGTGGATCTTCTTGCTCTATTTGGGGATGTGGTGTGGATGAGGGCAGTTGAGGAGGCAGAGGAGAGCTTGTTAACAGCTTTGAATGTGAGTAACATGGTCTTGAAAACGATCCTGGCCTGGATGGGTAGCCAGTGTAACTGCTTCAGAAGAGGCGTCACATGGTCGCTCCTGGAGGCTCCATGCAGAACCCTCGCTGCCGCATTCATGGCGAGTTGTAGCGGGTTCAAGGTGGATTGGGGACGGCCTTGTAAAATGGCACTGGCATAGTCAAAATGAGGTATGACCAGCGCCTGGTAGATTGTAAATTACCTGGAAATAGGAATAATGAGTGAGGTGATCGAATTTGCAGATGACACAAAATTATTCAAAGTTGTTAAAATGCATGAGGATTGTGAAAAATTGCAAGAGGACCTTGAAAAATTGGAAGACTGGACGTCCAAATGGCAGATTAAATTTAATGTGGACAAGTGCAAAGTTATGCACCTAGGAAAGAACAACCCAATCTACAGTTACACAATGCAAGGTATCACCTTAGAAACCACCAACCAGGAAAAAGATTTAGGCATCATCGTGGCTAATACATTGAAACCCTCTGCCCAGTGTGCATTGGCAGCCAAGAAAGCAAATAGAATGCTAGGAATCATAAGGAAAGGAATGCAGAATAAAACAAAGGATATTATAATGCCTCTGTATCGTTCCATGGTGCAACTGCACCTTGAACATTGTGTGCAATTCTGGTTGCCATATCTTAAAAAGTATAGAACTGAATTAGAAAAAGTACAAAGAAGAGTGACAAAAATGGTAACGGGAATGGTAGGATACCCCTATGAGGAGAGGCTTAAAAGGTTGAGGCTCTTCAACTTGGAAAAGAGATGGCTGAGAAGGGGATATGATAGAGGACTATAAATTAATGAATGGAGTGGAAAAGATAAACTTAGATCGGTTGTTAACGCTGTCAAAAAGTAGAAAGACTAGAGGATACACGATGAAGCTACAAAGCAACCCATTTAAGACTAATAAGAGAAAATATTTTTTTACTCAACACGTAATCAAACTCCAGAATTCATTACCAGAGGATGAGTTAAAGCTGTTAGTGTAGCTGAGTTTAAAAATGGTTTGGACAAGTTCTTGGAGGAAAGTTCCATAAACTATTATTAAAGAGGACCTGGTAAATCCACTGCTTGCCCCAGGACAAGCATTGTGGAACCTGTGTGCCTCTTTGGGAACCTGCCAGGTACTTGTGGCCTGGATTAGCCACTGTTGGGAACAGGTTACTGAGCTTGATGGACCTTAATCTGACCCAGTAAGGCATAGAGAAGAAATAGAAATAGTAGACAACTGCAACCTACTTGGATCCATGATCAATAATAAAACAACAAACAGTCAAGAAATCCAGTGACTCATTTTTCTTAGCAGAACAACTATAAAGGAAATGTATCTCTGTGTACAAAGATTTGACTTGTTCAAGCCATGGTACTTTCCATAACATATGGATGAGAAAATGGAACAGTGAAGAAACAAGACAGAAAGAAAATCAATGCTTCAAATTATAGTGTTGGCAAAGAATACTGTATATACCATGGACTACCCTGGTACTGGAGGAAATGAAACCTAAGCTTTCCTTGGAGACTCAAATGACAAGATTTCAACTTTTCATACTTTGGACACATCGAAGTTGAAGGTTCATACAAATAAGGAAGACCAGCAGTGAGATGGATCGATACAATAACAGCAGCTATGGATGCCACTCTAGCAACAATTACCGTATTTTCATGTATATAGCCCGCACACGAGTATATCCCGCACCCTTGTATAGCCCACGGAAAATCAATATTTTTGTAAGTAAAGCTTTTTGCATTACCCAAGCCTTGCATTCCCTGCAGACTATACTTAGTGAAAATTACAAATAAAAGTTAAATATAGGATCTAATGTTTGGAAATGGAATAAACACGTATAGTCCGGTCCAGTTATGATGAACTAAGTCAAAGGTGATTTGGAAGTGCGATCGATGGCTAAACACGGCAGAGAAATCACTACCTATTGCTATCACTACCTAACTTTGTTCATCTTTAGGTTTACTGCCACGCCTAAATACATTTTATTATATTTGGCTGTGATCCTATGTTGATGCTTATCGATATATTTCCTCTGAATCTGCTATAGTTAAACTGAAATATAAATGTTTTGTTAAATCAGTTGTATATACTGGGTAATTTTTGGTTAAATAAGCCCCATTTAACAATGCCAAAGCAAAAGTTATACACAGCTGATTTCAAATTATCAGCAATCGAATACGTGAAAGTGCATGGAAACCAGGAAGTTGGACGTATATTTTCTGTTGATGAGATGTCGATTCGCAAGTGGCGCAAAGATGAAAATGCTTTGAAGGAAATGAATACCAGGAAGTGTGCACAGCATGGTAAGCAAGCCAAATGCACAAATCTTGAGGCAAATCTCAAGCAGTGGGTAAATGAGCTACGGAAAAGCAACAGGATTGTTTCCACTATGAGCATCAAAAATAAGAATTAGCCACTGAGATGAAGATCCCTGATTTTTCTGGAGGTGTGAACTGGATGTATACATTTATGTGTAGGAATGACTTACGTATACGAGCAAGAACCACAGTGGGTCAAAAGCTGCCAGATGACTGGGAGGAGAAAATGGTAAAATTCATAGATTTTGGTAATGGTGAATGCCTGAAAAGTAATCTCCAACTGGGAGATATAATTAGCATGGATGAAGTCCCGATGAGTTTTGATATTCCGAACACAAGAACAGTTGCTGAGCATATGAGTTACAACAGGTCATGAAAGAACCAGTTTCACTGTTGTGTTAGCATGTACTGCAAACAGCAGGAAGCTTAAGCCCTTCATAATCGGCAAGCGTATAACTATGCCATGTGAAAACTTTCCGAAGTTCGTTATTGTCATGTGCAACAAAAAGGGTTGGATGAACGAGGATATCATGAAAGACTGGGTTGGAAAATGCTTCCATGCTCGATCAGGTGGATTTTTTGCTAAGAAATCTTTATTAATTTGTGATTCTATGTCAACCCACAAGCAGGAGTCAATGAAGAAATTGTTAAATGCCACTGGAGCCCACATAGCAATTATCCCTGGAAGACTCACATGCAAGCTACAGCCTTTAGATATAACTGTGAACCACGCATTTAAATGTCTTGTTAGAAAAGAGTGGGATAATTGGATGTGCGAGGGCACACATATGTTCACGCCTTCAGGGAAATAGATGCGAGCTACGTATGCAGAAGTCTGCAGAAAGGGTGAAACTGCATGGGAAGCCGCGAAACCCAATTCCATCATAAACGGATTTATAAAAGCAGGAATACTAGGAGAGATGTCTGAGGACTCAGCTGATGAGGAAGACTATGAATGTGGCAATGATGAAGCAGAAGCATTTGCTGCTTAACATTTCGCCAGCTCAGATGATGATATGGACTCTGAAGGCTTCCGAGAATGAACAAGATAATGTTTGAAACATTTATCAGTACCGCATATAGGCCTACTGATGTTTTATTTTTAAATAAAAAATACTTTAATCGAACCATTTACAGAAAAGTTTAAACTCGGTTATGAATTTTATTATTAGTTTTCAGTGTGCCTGTTAAGGAAATGCAAACTGTTAGTGTTTTGAAATATTGAAATACAAAATACATACCATTAGAACTGACATCAAACATTTTCTCTACTGCTTTTTAATAAGATGTACCCTTTGTGTAAATGTAAATATGAGTACAACCTGCACCCTTGTTTATCCCGCACCGCTCATCAGCAGAATATAAAAACGGATATACCCCCGCGGGTTATATATACAAAAATACGGTAGCTGCCTAACTGAAAATCTAACACAGTTTGGGACAACTATTCACTGGGTCACCATGAGTCAAGATAAACTCAATGGCACTTAGCAACAACAATAACATGCTCCTAAATTAAGGCCTCTGTTTATTTGCCTAGATTTATGAGTCTAATTAAATGCCTAGGGCAGAAAACTAGTTTAAGCTTCTAATTGTTTTCACTCGCCCTAAATCTGCCCTGTTGCAACCCATTTTTTAGATTCCTAAGCTTAGTTTAGTGAAATATTTAGCATTAATTTAGGAACTCAGCCCTATTACATTTTCAAAGAGGCCAATTTAGGAGCTTAACTCTCAAAGTTAGGAACATAAACCCTAAGAATATCAGCCTCAGAGGTTTTTGCCTCTGAGGGGTGTTTTTGGAGGAGTAGCCAAGTGGTTAAAGCAACTGCCTACCAGAAGATCAATTCCCACTGGCGCTCCTTGTGACCTTGTGCAAGTCACTCTACCCTCTATTGCCTCGGAAGAAAAGACCTGGTAATCTACTTCCGGTGACACATTACCAAGAAAACCCAGAGGCAGGTGGGTCACCAGGAGTTTTGTTTATGTTTATTTCATCATTTGATATACCACCCCCCCACCCCCATTACATCGGGGTGGTTTACAATACAATAAAAACCTATAGAGAAAAAGAAAAGAAGTTACAATTGTCCAAAAAAGAGAAATGAAAACCTTTAGACATTGAAGTTCAACAGAGAGTAGATAAGAGAAAGTCAGGAGGGAAGGTTAAAGGCGGAGGAAAAGAGGTGGGTTTTCAGTAGGGAACAGAATTTGGGGTAGGACTCCTCCAGTCGAAGGGCAGTGGGCAGAGAGTTCCATAGGGAGGGACCGAGGTAGAAGAAGGCTGAATGTCTGGTTGATTGGAGATGTGCCTGTGAGGGGGAAGGTAGATATAGGCGATTTATGTGGATGGAACGGAGACTGCGAGAGGGTGTATGAAATTTTAATAGATCGGCCAGATATTGAGGTTTGTGGGAATAGATAGCATGATGCACCAAAGTAAGAACCTTAAATTGTATTTGGAAGTCCAGTGGTAGCCAGTGAAGGTGTTGAAGAATTGGTGAAACGTGGTCTCTGGAGGAGGCATGAGATGCCATCCTAGCTGCAGTGTTTTGCAATAATTGCAACCTACGACGTTGGTATTGAATACCAGCAAGTATAGAATTGCCAAAATCTAGTCTGGAGATAACTAATGAGAGGAGAAGAGTAAGTAAAGCCTGTGTGGAGAGGAAGGGCCTGATCGCACTAATGCGTTGAAGGAAGAAAAAGGAACGCCGAAAAACCTGAGAGATATGGTCATTAAATGAGAGATTACTGTCCAGGATAATACCCAGGTAACGGAGCTTGGTCACAAGTGTGACTGGAGTGCCTGAGAAAGAAGGAGTGGGTAATGGGCAAGTAGAACCATGAGGGAACCAAATTGCGGCAGTTTTGGAGACATTAAGGATGAGACAGTTTACCGAGAGCCATGCAGCGACCGAAGAAAGACATTCATTGAGACGGGTGATGTCTGGGTGAGAAGAAGAGGTATGATGCATGAGGAAGATGTCATCGTCATAGTAATATGCGAAGATGCCTAACTGCTGGATTAACAAAGCCAGTGGGGCCAAGAATATGTTAAACAGTAGGGGCGCCAACACTGAGCCTTGTGGGACACCACAAACAAGTGGAGGATAATCTGTGGTAGAGGAGCTAGAGGTAACAGCAAATTATCTGCAGTGGAGAAAGGAGTGGAACCAGTGATAGACGGTGCCCTGAAGACCTGCATCCCGAAGTCTGGAAAGAAGGAGAGTGTGGTCGACCAAGTCGAAGGCAGCGGAGAGATCTAGTGACATCGCCGCTGTGATATCACCATGATCATGTGAGGAGTGTATTTCATTCATAACGACAGTGGCAATGGAATCTATGCTATGGCCTGGCCGAAAGCCAGATTGACGGGGGTGAAGAAAATGGGTTGAATCTAAGCGGTGGGAGAGCTGGGAGAAGACTGCTTTCTCTAGGAGTTTTGACGTGAATGGTAGATTAGAAACAGGACGGTAGTTTGCTGGAATAGAGGAATCAAGTGAGGGATTCTTCAGTAGAGGGTGGACCAAGGCATGCCTCCATGGGTGAGGGAAAGACCCAGAGGAGAGGCTAGAGTTAATAATGGTAAGCAATGGCAGAAACAGACCCAGTGAAGGCTCAGATAGCCAGGTGGAAGATATGGGGTCTAATGGACAAGTGGTTTTGTGAGTGATGGAGATAGGTTTAAGGAGCTTTGAAGATGTAAGGGAATAGAAGTTAGCCCAGGAATGAGACAATGGGGAGGTTGGAGGTGGGGAGATAGGAGGAGGGGAGGATAACGCCTGGGGGCAGGAAGGAAGGGATGAACGCAGATCCAGGATTTTAGCAGAAAAAAAGGATGCTAGTTGGGTAGGGGTGGGAGCCAGAGCGGAAGATGCAGCGGTATTAGATGGGCAGTGAGAGTGTAGCCGTGAGAGAGTCTGAAGAGTAGAAAAGAGATGGTGAGACCTATTAGGGGCGGAAGTGATAGCTTCTGAGTAAAACGTGCGCTTGGCGTGGTGAATACTTGAACAGTACTGTTGATGACAAGATTTAAAATATTGATGAGCTGCTGGTGATTGAGCTTTTCTCCAGAGATGTTCAGCTCTATGCAGGTGTGAGCGCTGTAATCTGAGTCCTGCATGAAACCAAGGATGGTGCACAGCATGATGTGAGAAACGAAGTTGCAAGGGTGCAACCTGATCCAGAGCATGAGAGAGCGTTGAATTCCAAGTGTCAACCTGGGATGTGGAAGAAAGGGATGAGAAATCTGAAGGAAGGAGCTGATGTGCTGCGGGAAAGTTCTGTAATGTTACAGAATTAATACGGCGCGAAAACCAGGTCAGGAGGGAGGAGGTACTGTAGGATGACAAACCAGGTGGGGAATTAGGCCATCTAAACTGAAGAGAAAAAGCAAGAAAGAAGTGATCAGACCAAGGGACTGGTTTGTGGGCAAATGAGGGTAGTGGGACATGAGAGTTTTGTGGTGTAATGACTAAGTCTAGGGTGTGGCCAGCAGCATGGGTAGGGAAATTGACGTGCTGTGTTAGTGACAGATCGTGCAAGAGTTAGCACTGACGTAATGGCACTAAAAAAATAAAATAAAGTGCACCAAGGCCCTTTAACCACCTTGCACTGTGAGTTACTGTCATTCTCCATCTCTTTTTAAAGTGCTAGGACCTTTTTCCTTTATGTAGTGCCTCCATAGCTATCTTCACTTTGCCATTACCTTACCATGTAGACCACATCACTGGTGATGACTCAAACTCCAGAGGACTCAGAGTAGAAGAGGGGTATGGCAGATCCAGGTCACATTAAAGGCAGTAGAAGTCAAAGAGTTCATGAGGTGAACTTTTTGCAAGCAGTGAGGAGCGTGAGAATCTTTTTTTTTTTTTTTAAGCCTCCTGTGCCTGCAACTCCTGCTTCCCACATGATCTTGCAGCGTCTCGAGCTATAGTAAAAGTTTTTCCCTCTGCAATTCAGGTTGCAGAAAGGCCAACAAGGGGAGTGAGGAGAAGGCGCGGTGTCACTGACAGCATCCATGCGGCCTGGTATGTTGTCTTTATCATACACCCGAATCAAACCTACTTCATATGCACTTTGATGGGATTGTGATCCTGTAGAGTAGGGTTATGGTGGTTTGTATGAAGAAATTATTCAACTTTGAGTTTACGCTTTTCTTGGACAGCCTAAGTGAGCTTAGTAGGCAGAATGAGTCCTAGCTAGACCAGTTGAATTTTGGGTTGGAAACATGCAGAAATGATACGAACAGTTGGGGACTGAGCTCTCTGTTCTTCAGGCATTTGCACTTAGTGACATGCCTTCAGTCGTTGCCTGGTAACCAGGAGTGCAGAGGTAGATTTACTGTACATAAGTATATTAACTGATGATGTGCTTCCTTTTATTATCGTAATTTATGGCACCCATGTGCCTACCACAGGAGGACTTGGATTCTAGATTAATGCCCAAGAAATTCAAATAGCATGCAGTGAATCTCTTCGGAGCTGCACAATCTCTGCTAGCGCATACACCATCATTTTGCAGGTAGAAAAGGGGGAACAACACATTTGTACAACAGCTAGAGTCTTTAAGCAATAATACATTTTTGTTAAAACTATATGCTGAAAGTCCATTTAAGGAAATACTTTAAACAAAATAGTGCAACGGATATTGGAAAAACAAAACAAAACTCAGAAGTTGTTCGAAAGTGCAGATGCAATTATTTTTTCACCATAATGCCAGAAATAAGACTTGCACAAAATGTATTATAAAAATCCCACAGCTGCACAAAATTATGCAGCTTAAATATTTATTTCTAACTTTTTAAAATTGTAAAACTAGTCATCGACCATTCTTTATGGTGCACATAAATGCATTCCTAATAAAAGGGACAATAGAATTAAGTATTCACAGACACATATATCAAATACAGCTACACCAAATGCATCAATAAATAAAATCTATAAAATACCGAAATGAAGCCGTGCTAGGGTTACCAGAGTGATAGCCTCTGGGTGTTTTACCTTTGCACTGATGTTAATGAATAGCTGAGCCAAACTTATAAGTATAAGTAACCCTGTGTAGGGGGTTTTACTTCTGAACTCTGGTTTAAGGGTTGGTAGTATTCAAGCTGAGAACTGATGCAGTGAGCTCAGATCATTCCAGGTATTATGATCCAAAAGTGACTCCGTTTATTTAGAAGTCTCATTCGCAGATAGAGAAGAGACGGCTGAGGGGAGATATGACAGAGGGCTGTGAAATCCCAGGTGGAATAGAACAGGTAAACATGAATCAATCCGTTCTTTACTCTTTCAGAAACTACAAATACTAGGGTCATGCCATGATGTTACAGAGTAATACATTTAAAACAAATTGGAAGAAATATGTTTTAATTCAACACATAATTAATCTTTTGAATTCGTTGCCAGAAGATATGGAAAAGCAGTTAGCGTATCTGGGTTTAAACACATCGAGGTAAGTTCCTGGAGAAAAAATTCTGAAACCGTTATTAAGATAGATTTGGGGAGGCCACTGCTTATTCCTGTGGGTAAGCAGCATGGTCTCAAGCTAATTTTTGGGATCCTGCCAGATACTTGTGACTGGATTGGCCAGTGTTAGAAACCTTCGGTCTGACCCAGGATGGCAATTTTTATAGTCTTATAGGTGAAATTACTTCTCTTGACCTAAGACTGTGCAAGCAGCAAATGTATTACCATGCTTTGTGACTCCTCTTTCTGTCAAGGCTAAAACAGTTCAAATTACAGGCTTGCAAGCACTTCAAGAGTCTCTCTGGCTATTTCTGAGACCTTATTTCCAGTAGCTGACTGAGAGCACATAACAAATAAATTCCCAGAAAGGATGGAGATTCTAGATTGAAGGGACTGACTCAGAAACGCAGTATGGAGGGAATGAATTACGCACAGTCACTAGATGCCAGACCTCCTGGAAATCCTGAAAGGCTTATGCCTCGTCTTCCATTTAGGGGATAAGCATTTGGCCAGTCTAGAAGTAGGCTAAGAGCTTCTTCAGTGGGAGAACCAGGAGCTAACATACAAAGATTTTAATTTTCAACTGCTCTATGCAGGTCTGAAAAAGCTTTTCCTATCTAAACCTCTTAGGATCTCCTAGCACACACTAACAACATACATCATGCTTAGGGGTGTGCATGCCACACAGAGAGGGAGTGCACAGGCAGAAGTGCTGAATTTTTCTTTCTTAGCACGGGAACTAGAAGTTGCTGCAGTTAGGAGCAAAAGGCACATTCAATAGAAGCTGATTCACATCTTCTCTGCCTCTTTCCTTGTGCTGTGCATCCCGCTGGACTCTTACCCCTTCTCCCAAGAAGGAGAGATGGAACTGAACAAAGTCACTGGTGGTGCCGCGTCCCCCTAACAAAGAAGAAGTATGAAGGAGAACTGAAGTTGCTATGTTTTTGCCTGAGAAAGGAGGGCAAAATGGAGAAGAGAGGAAGTGGAAGGTGCAGGGAGGAAAGTATGTAAGGGCGAGAGGGGCATGTAGGGTAGGGGGCACAGTTAGAAGGAAGGGAGGCTGAGAGTGAGAGGGCAGTGCAGGGTGCAGGAGTGAGTTTGGAGAGAGAGGAAGGGGAGGAGTGGCTGTAAGCAAGTGGTGAGAGAGGGATAACAGGATTATTTTGAGGCTGACAAATTCCTATTGTTTTTTGTGTGTGAGGTGGAGTCTTATGTTGGAGCACTTCCTCCTGGCAAGCTGGTGTAACCCCCTGCCCGTGTGTAGTCCTTACAATGTCCGAACCAAACTGAAGCGTGAGTGGATGGAAAGACAGAGTCCCTTATTAAGCCATAGGCTGCCCGACACAGGCTGTGTTTCGTCACCCTTCGTCAGGGGCTAACCAGGCATAAAAACTCTGTTGAGGGCTCTTAAAAAAGTCTTATGGCATGCTTTTATAGGAAAATCTAAATAGACATTGGTACTTAAAACAGCTACCGTCTGAAACCCATAGACCTGCAGCTAAGCCAAATCAAGGGAAATGTACACAATAGGGGGCGAGAGGTTGGTGTGAATGGTTCAGGAGAAAGACCTTGGTGTGATTATCTCTGATGATCTCAAGGTGGCAAAGCAGTGCGACAAGGCGGTGGCAAAAGCCAGGAGGATGTTGGGCTGCATACAAAAAGGGATTACCAGCAGAAAGGAAGAGGTATTTATGCCACTGTACAGGGTGCTGGTGAGGCCTCACTTGGAATACTGTGTTCAGTTTTGGAGACCATATCTTGCAAAAGATGTAAAAAGACTGGAAACTGGGTTTCAGACAGTAGCTGTTTTAAGTACCAATGTCTTTAAAAAGGAGATAGAGCAGCCCCTGACGAAGGGTGACGAAACACGGCCTGTGTCGGGCAGCCTATGGCTCAATAAAGGACTCTGTCTTTCCATCCACTCACGCTTCAGTTTGGTTCGTTCTTGGTTCTGCGTGATTATTGCTTCCCAGTGTTGTACATCCTTACAATGTCCTCCATACTGCTTGGCAGACAGTGATCACAGCCATCCATGAGCAATGCGGTCTTTCAGTCTCTACCCTTGAGAAGACTTAGCGGGTTCTATGACTGGGACCAGTATATGCTGGGCTACCTATGGCACTTAATACTCCATTTAGTCCTCTTCCCTTCTAAAAATAACTGAATACAGACCAGAATCTTTGTTCTGAACCAAAGGGTTTCCTTAAAGAACTTTAGGGTCACTGTTGACAAGAACAAAATACCCCTGGCAGAAACAACAAAAACAGAACTATATTTAAAGCAGTTAATTCCTTTTGCTTTTAGTCAAAATATGTTACAGGCAGATTAATGCTTTCTTCTCTCATTCTATTATAGTGTTACAATTCACTGTTCCAAAGTACCTCTCCACTCATAAGAACATTACATTTGCTAAATTGGGTCAGACCAATGGTCCATCCAGGGCCACTCTTACCTATGGGCAAAAGAGACAGCTGCCCCAGCCCCTGCACAATGGGAGCCCAGCTTTCGAAACTTGAGGAATGGTCAAGAGTTTGACAGCTAAGTTTTTAATGCTAAAAAAATGCAAGGTCATACATTTGAGCT
Organism: Ichthyophis bannanicus; assembly: GCA_033557465.1. Classification (NCBI taxonomy): domain Eukaryota; kingdom Metazoa; phylum Chordata; class Amphibia; order Gymnophiona; family Ichthyophiidae; genus Ichthyophis; species Ichthyophis bannanicus. The sequence goes on along the minus strand of CM066036.1, from coordinate 125,290,432 downwards.
GCAAAAACTCAAGCAATGCAGTATAGGAGAATGTCCGCTCTGGAATGAGGGAACATAAGATGAAGGTGAAAGGGGATAGACTTGGGAGTAATATGAGGAAATATTTCTTTATGGAAAGGGTTGTGGATGCAGGGAACAGCCTCCCAATGGAGGTTGTGGGGACGAGAACTGTATCTGAATCCAAAGCAGCACAGAGAATCTCTGAGGGAGAGGAAGGGATTATAGGATTTAATAGTTCGTATGGATGGGTAGACTGTATGGTCTCTGCCTACCACTAGAGGTTAAACCTAATGGTAATACTGTGAGACTGCTGCTAGGGTATCGAGCACGACAAAGACCACAGCCAACACAAGGAATATCCAAAAGATACTTTATTGAAGACCTAACTAAACAAGTTTCGGCCCTAGGCCTTCATCAGGGGTCTGAAAGCAGACACATAAACACACAATTAAAATATAGAAAGTACAATACTCAGAAATATTAAAAAATGAACAAATAAAATACAATACATTACCTTGTGTTGGCCGTGGTCTTTGTCCTCCGCTACTTTCTACTTAATACTCTGCGGAAGGCCTCCTTCTCCTTTTTTAAGAACATAAGAACATAAGAACATAAGAAATGCCATACTGGGTCAGACCGAGGTCCATCAAGCCCAGTATCCTGTTTCCAACAGTGGCCAATCTAGGTCATACGTACCTAGCAGTTTCCCCAAAAGACACAGGTTCTGCAGTGCTTGTACTAGGCCAAGCATTGATATCCTGGGTCCCTTTTTAATAGTGGTTTATGGACCTTTCCTCCAGGAACTTGTCCAAACCTTTTTTAAACCCAGCTATACTAACAGCCCTTACTACATCCTCCGGTAACAGATTCCAGAGTTTGATTACACGTTGAGAGAAGAAATATTTTCTCCTATTTGTCTTAAATAGTTTACCCTGTAGCTTCATTACATGCCCCCTAGTCCTTCTATATTCTGATAGCGTAAACAATTTATCCACGTTTATCCGTTCCACTCCATTCATTAATTTATACACCTCTATCATATCTCCCCTCAGCCGCCTCTTTTCTAGGTTAAAGAGCCCTAACCTTTTTAGCCTCTCTTCATAGGAGTAGCCTTCCATCCCCTTCACCAATTTGGTGGCTCTTCTCTGTACTTTTTCTAATAACTCTATGTCCTTTTTAAGATACGGTGACCAGAATTGCACACAATATTCAAGGTGCGGTCGTACCATGGAGCGATACAGAGGCATTATAATATCCTTTGTTTTATTCTCCATCCCTTTCCTTAGGATACCTAGCATTCTATTTGCTTTCTTGGCCGCCGCTGCACACTGGGCGGAGGGTTTTAACATGTTATCCACGATGACTCCTAAATCTTTTTCCTGGGTGGTGGTTTCTAATGTGGAGCCTTGCATCTTGTAACTATAGTGTGGGTTGTTCTTTCCTAGGTGCATAACTTTGCACTTGTCCACATTAAATTTCATCTGCCATTTGGATGCCCAGTCTTCCAATTTATCCAGATCCTCCTGCAGTTTTCCACAATCCTCTTGGGTTTTAACAACTTTAAACAGTTTTGTGTCATCTGCAAATTTGATTACCTCACTAGTTATTCCCTTTTCCAGGTCATTTATGAATATGTCAAAAAGTAGCGGACCCAGTACAGATCCCTGGGGTACTCCACTATTCACCTTTTTCCATTGGGAATATTGGCCATTTAGCCCTACCCTCTGCTTTCTATCTTTTAACCAGTTCCCGATCCACAATAGTACACTGCCTCCTATCCCATGACTTTTTAGCTTCGCCAAAAGTCTCTGATGGGGGACCTTGTCAAAAGCTTTCTGAAAGTCCAGATACACTATATCAACCGACTCACCTTTGTCTACCTGTTTATGCACACCTTCAAAAAAACAGATCAGATTAGTAAGACAAGATCTGCCTTGTCTAAAGCCATGTTGGCTGTCTCCCATTAGGCCATGACTATCTACATGCTGTGTAATTTTGTTCTTTATGATGGCTTCTACCATTTTCCCTGGTACTGACGTCAGGCTCACCGGTCTGTAATTTCCCGGGTCACCCCTGGAACCCTTTTTAAAAATTGGTGTTACGTTGGCGACCCTCCAATCTTCAGGTATTACAGATGATTTTAATGAAAGTTCACAGATTACCAATAACAGGTCTGCAATCTCATATTTCAGTTCTTTCAACACTCTGGGATGTATACCATCCGGTCCAGGTGATTTGCTACTATTCAGTTTATCAAATAGTTGTAATATATCTTCCCGGTGTAGCGATATTTCTCTCAATTCCTCTGCAGTATCACCTTTAAATACCACTTCAGTCTTGGGTAACACCCCTACATCTTCCTCAGTAAAGACCGAAGCAAAGAATTCATTCAGTCTCTCTGCTATAGCCTTGTCTCCTCTTACTGCCCCTTTTACCCCTCTATCATCTAATGGTCCAATTGACTCTCTCACAGGCCTTTTGCTACGAATGTACTTGAAAAAGTCTTTATTTCGTGTTTTTGCTTCCATAGCAAGTTTCTTCTCAAATTCCCGCTTTGCCTGCCTTATCAATGCTTTGCATTTAACTTGCCAGTGCTTGTGCTGTTTCCAGTTTTCATCATTTGGCTCTTTTTTCCATTTTCTGAAGGTTGCTCTTTTGGCAGCAACAGCCTCTCTGACCTCACCTTTAAACCATGCTGGCAGTTTTTTGGACTTTCTTCCACTTTTCTTAATGCGTGGAATACAGCTGGTCTGGGCTTCGAGGATAGTATTTTTAAATAACACCCAAGCTTGCTGTAAGTCTTTAACCTTTGGAACCGCTCCTTTTAGTTTTTTCCGAACTATATTCCTCATTCTATCATAGTCACCCTTTTGAAAGTTAAAAGGTAGTACTGTGGATTCCTTTACTATCTGTCCTCCACTGATTAAATCAAACATGATCATACTATGATCACTATTGCCAAGTGGTCCCAACACCCTTATTTCTTGCACCAGATCTGGCGTTCCACTAAGGACTAGGTCCAGTATGGCTTCCCCTCTGGTCGGTTCATGAACCAGCTGCTCCAAGAAGCAGTCATTTATTTCATCTAGAAACTTTATCTCTTTAGCTTGTCCTGCTGTGACACTGTCCCAGTCGATACCGGGGTAATTGAAATCACCCATTATTACTACTCTGTTGTGGCTTTTGTTAGCTTCCTTGATTTCTTTGAGCATTTCATCATCCATTTGTTCATTCTGGCCAGGTGGTCGATAGTATACTCCCACTGCCATCACCTTCCCCTTCATAAATGGAATTTCAATCCATAGAGATTCTACAGCATATTTTGTTCCCTGCAAAACTTTAATCCTTTCTGACTCAATGCCCTCTCTAACATAGAGCGCAACCCCTCCACCAATTTGTTCAGCTCTATCATTACGATATAGTTTGTATCCAGGTATCACAGTGTCCCACTGGTTATCCTCCTTCCACCATGTCTCTGAGAGTGCAATCATATCTAACCTCTCATTTAATGCTATATATTCTAATTCTCCCATCTTATTGTTTAGACTTCTAGCATTGGCATACAAGCATTTTAGAGACTGCATTTTATTAATATTAATCTGGCTATTGGTAGGCATGGGTAATTGGGAATCTTTATGCTCTGTCTGCTCCTTACTCAAGGGCATTTGGGCTACTATACTCCCTTTTGGAACCTCACTGCTTTTGGTAGTATCCTTCAAGGATACCTTTGTCCGAACCGTGCGCTCCTGGGTGACTGTCGGCTTTCCCCTATTTTCTAGTTTAAAAGCTTCTCTATCTCTTTTTTAAAGGTTAATGCCAGCAGTCTGGTCCCATCCTGATTAAGGTGAAGCCCATCCCTTCGGAAGAGCCCCCCCTTTCCCCAGAATGTTCCCCAGTTCCTAACAAATCCAAAACCCTCATCCTTGCACCATTGTCTCATCCACGCATTGAGACTCCGGAGCTCTGCCTGTCTTTTGGGTCCTGCACGTGGAACAGGAAGCATTTCGGAGAACGCTATCCTGGAAGTTCTGGATTTCAACTTCCTACCTAAAAGCTTAAATTTAGCCTCCAGAACTTCCCTACCACATTTTCCTATGTCATTGGTACCAACATGTACCAAGACAGCAGACTCCCCCCCAGCACTATCTATGATCCTATCTAGGCGGTGCGTGAGATCTGCTACCTTCGCACCAGGCAGGCATGTTACCAGGCGATCCTCACGTCCACCAGCCACCCAGCTATCTACATTCCTAATGATTGAATCACCAACTATAACAGCTGTCCTGACCCTCCCCTCATGGGGACATGGCCCTGGAGAAACGTCCTCGGTGCGAGAGGGTTTTACATCACCTGGAGGACAGGTCCTAGTTACAGGATCACTTCCTGCCACACCAGGGTGATGCTCTCCTGTCACGTGACCTCTCTCCTCCATGGCAACAGGGATGCTGCCAGACTGGAGGTGGGACTTCAGGACTATATCCCTGTAGGTCTCGTCCATGTACTTCTCTGTCTTTCTTATGTCTTCCAGGTCTGCTACTCTAGCCTCTAGAGAACGGACTCGTTCCCTGAGAGCAAAGAGCTCCCTGCACTTAGTGCATATGTAGGACCTCTCACCAACTGGGAGATAATCATACATGTGACACTCGATGCAAAAGACTGGAGAACCCCCATCTCGTTGCTGGACCTCTGACTGCATCTTAGTTTAAAGCTTGTGTTTAGGTCTTTTAAATCGGTATAATAAGGATTGGTGTAGATGCTTATACTAATAAAAGTGTATCTAATACCCCTAATACACCCTGTGTACCTGAAACTAATTAATCACGGGTCCTCTGTGTATGACTGATTTGGATTAAGAGCTGCACCTGAGAGCAGCCCCTTTCCTCTAAGATGTCCAAGTACCTATAAAACTACAATTTCCCCAGGGGTGGGTGGGTGCTGGGGAGGGAGGGGGGGAGATAAGTCCTATTAAAGAGGGCAGTTACAAGGTACCCTGTCCTGAACCCTCAGCAGGGGGATGGGGGTACCACACAAGGCCCAGTTAATTGAGAGAGGCAAGGTAAGTACAGCTGAGAAGGCTGAATTAGCAACAGTTAGACAAACAGTAAATAATTAAATAAACAGCTAGAACTCACAGTAAGATGTCCCAGGAGGCAAAAATCCACTCACTAGCAGAGCTCTGTAAAAGTTCAGCCTTTCTCTGATCAGAGAAAAGCAAACTAAAACAGCCTATGCACACGTGGAGAAAACAGGAACAAGGTTACAGGATACCTCAGGGGGAGGGGGTCAGGGGGAGGAGTCACTCAGGCAGGCAAGGACAGGAAAAAGCTTAACAACAGCAGGCTCTGGGGAGAGAGATTAATTCAAAATGGCTACCACACACACAGGGGGAGGAGTCACTCAGGCAGGCAAGGACAGGAAAAGCTTAACAGCAGGCTCTGGGGAGAGAGATTAATTCAAAATGGCTACCACACAAGGCCCAGTTAATTGAGAGAGGCAAGGTAAGTACAGCTGAGAAGGCTGAATTAGCACACCACTAAGACAAACACTAAATAATTAAACAAACAACAGTTAGACAAACAGTAAATAATTAAATAAACAGCTAGAACTCACAGTAAGATGTCCCAGGAGGCAAAAATCCACTCACTAGCAGAGCTCTGTAAAAGTTCAGCCTTTCTCTGATCAGAGAAAAGCAAACTAAAACAGCCTATGCACACGTGGAGAAAACAGGAACAAGGTTACAGGATACCTCAGGGGGAGGGGGTCAGGGGGAGGAGTCACTCAGGCAGGCAAGGACAGGAAAAAGCTTAACAACAGCAGGCTCTGGGGAGAGAGATTAATTCAAAATGGCTACCACACACACAGGGGGAGGAGTCACTCAGGCAGGCAAGGACAGGAAAAGCTTAACAGCAGGCTCTGGGGAGAGAGATTAATTCAAAATGGCTACCACACAAGGCCCAGTTAATTGAGAGAGGCAAGGTAAGTACAGCTGAGAAGGCTGAATTAGCACACCACTAAGACAAACACTAAATAATTAAACAAACAACAGTTAGACAAACAGTAAATAATTAAATAAACAGCTAGAACTCACAGTAAGATGTCCCAGGAGGCAAAAATCCACTCACTAGCAGAGCTCTGTAAAAGTTCAGCCTTTCTCTGATCAGAGAAAAGCAAACTAAAACAGCCTATGCACACGTGGAGAAAACAGGAACAAGGTTACAGGATACCTCAGGGGGAGGGGGTCAGGGGGAGGAGTCACTCAGGCAGGCAAGGACAGGAAAAAGCTTAACAACAGCAGGCTCTGGGGAGAGAGATTAATTCAAAATGGCTACCACACACACAGGGTATCGAGGACACCATTTTAAGCCTGGCACCAGCCCAGATGGGAGACAGTGGGGGTTGCTGCTGTTCAAGCCCCAGTAGAGCATCAGGGAGAGCATCAGGGAGGTGGGAGGGCTTCCGCTTGGGCTGCTGGGGGGGGGGGATTTAAGAGGGGGGGACTTCCACTATGGCTTTGGCAGGAGGAAGGGATCAGACAGTTACGAGGAGAGGTGTTAGGAGGCCTGGACTTCCTGGTGGTGAAGGGAGGTAGGGAACCTCATCCCACCTGTTCAATAATACCCTTGTGGCCCCTCTAAAATGGTCACCGAGAGCATCGGACTACATGTTTGCCATCCATTGTGCCCAGTGGAAAGTTAATGCCAGTTTTGAGCTGGCATCGATGTTCCAAAACTACCACAGGTTGCAGTGATTTACTTCGAGATGTGATATGTATTTGAATATTAATGATGTATTTTGCATACTTTTTCATGCTTTACATCTCATTAATATTCAATGCATGTTATGGTGGGAATTTGTGCATTGTGGTGCAATAACGCACATTATTGCCCTTCAGTATGTGTTAAGGGGCAAATGACATGTGTTATTGCTGTGCGCATAGCACACTTCAGTAACTATCCCCCTCAAACGGCAAATGAAATTTCTTGTAGACAAGTGAAAAGTGAGGTACATAGAAAAAAGTAATTCTGGGTTCTGTATTAGGAGTTACCAACCATGAAAAGGATGAGGGAGTCACTGCAGACAATACATCGAACTTTAGCATGCAGCAGTGGTCAAAAAGTGCAAATAGAATGATAGGAAATTTTCGAAAAGGAAATGTTTCCGTTTAGATTCATGGTGCAGATCTGGCCTTCCCATCTGAAAAGGATTAAAGTTTTGCAGGAAACAAAATTTGCTGTAGAATCTCTATGGATTGAAATTCCATGTAAAAAGGGGAAGGCGATGGCAGTGGGGGTGTACTATCGACCGCCTGTCCAGAATGAACAAATGGATGATGAAATGCTCAAAGAAATCAGGGAAGCTAACAAAAGTTGCAGCGCAGTAATAATAACGGGTGATTTCAATTACCCTGGTATTGACTGGGTCAGTGTAACGGCAGGACATGCTAGGAAGATAAAGTTCCTAGATGACATAAATGACTGCTTCTTGGAGCAGCTGGTTCATGAACTGACCAGAGGGGAAGCCATATTAGACCTAGTCCTTAGTGGAACACCAGACCTAGTGTAAGAGATAAGGGTGTTGGGGCCACTTGGCAATAGTGATCATAGCATGATTGCCTTTGATTTAATTAGTGGAGGAGGGATAGTAAGGAAATCCACAGTACTACCTTTTAACTTTCGAAAGGGAGACTATGATAAAAAGAGGAAAATAGTTAAGAAAAAACTAAAAGGAGCAGTTGCAAAGGTTAAAGACTTACATCAAGCTTGGGTGTTGTTGAAAAACACTATCTTGGAAGCCCAGACCAGCTGTATTCCACGCTTTAAGAAAAGTGGAAGGAAGTCCAAAAAACTGCCAGCATGGTTTAAAGGTGAGGTCAGAGAGGCTGTTGTTGCCAAAAAAGCATCTTTCAGGAAATGGAAAAAAGAGCCAAATGACAAAAACTGGTAACAGCACAAGCACTGGCAAGTCAAATGCAAGGCATTGATAAAGCAGGCAAAGTGAGAATTTGAGAAGAAGCTTGCTGCAGAAGCAAAAACGTGAAATAAAGATTTTTTCAAGTACATTCATAGCAAAAAACCTGTGAGAGAGTCAGTTGGTCCATTAGATGATAGAGGAGTTAAAGGGGCACTAAGAGGCAACAAGGTGATAGCAGAGAGACTGAATGAATTCTTTGCTTTGGTCTTTACTGAGGAAGATGTAGGGATGTTACCCATGACTGAAGTGGTATTTAAAGGTGCACAAGAATTGAAGGAAATATCGATATATCGGGAAGATGTATTACAACTATTAGATAAACTGAAGAGTAGCAAATCACCTGGGCCGGATGGCATACATCCAAGGGTGTTGAAAGAACTGAAATATGAGATTGCAGACCTGCTATTAGTAATCTGTGAACTATCATTAAAATCATCTCTAATACCTGAAGATTGGAGGATCGCCAGTGTAACACCAATTTTTAAAAAGGGTTCCAGGGGTGATCTGGGAAACTACAGACCGGTGAGCCTCACGTCAGTACCGGGAAAAATGGTAGAAACCATCATAAAGAATAAAATTACTCAGCATGTAGATAGTCATGGCCTAATGGGAGACAGCCAACATGGCTTTAGACAAGGAAGATCTTGTCTTACTAATCTGTTATGTTTTTTTTGAAAGTGTGAATAAACAGGTGGACAAAGGTGAGTTGATATAGTGTATCTGGACTTTCACAAAGCCTTTGACAAGGTCCCTCATCAGAGACTTTTGGCAAAACTAAAGAGTCATGGGATAGGAGGCAGTGTACTATTGTGGATCAGGAACTGGTTAAAAGATAGAAAGCAGAGGATTGGGCTAAATGGCCAATTTTCCCAATGGAGAAAGGTGAATAGTGGTGTACCCCAGGGATCTGTGCTGGTCCGCTGCTTTTTGACATATTCATAAATGACCTGGAAAGTGGAATAACGAGCGAGGTTATCAAATTTGCAGATGACACAAAACTATTTAAAGTTGTTAAAACCCAAGAGGATTGTGGAAAATTGCAAGAGGATCTTGATAAATTGGAAGACTGGGCATCAAAATGGCAGATGAAATTTAATGTGGACAAATGCAAAGTTATGTACCTAGGGAAGAACAACCCAAACTATGGTTACACAATGCAAGGTTCCACATTAGGAACCACCACCCAGGAAAAAAGATTTAGGCGTCATTGTGGATAGCATGTTAAAACCCTCAGCCCAGTGTGCAGCGGCAGCCAAGAGAGCAAATAGAATGCTAGGTATCATAAGGAAAGGAATGGAAAATAAAACAAAAGATATTATAATGCCTCTATATCGTTCCATGGTGAGACTGCACCTTGAATATTGTGTGCAATTCTGGTCGCCGTATCTTAAAAAGGATATAGCATTATTAGAAAAGGTTCAGAGAAGAGCCACCAAAATGGTAAAGGGGATGGAAGGATACTCCTATGAAGAAAGGCTAAAAAGGTTAGGGCTCTTTAACCTGGAAAAGAGACGGCTGAGGGGAGATACGATAGAGGTCTATAAATTAATGAACGGAGTGGAACGGGTAAACGTAGATCGATTGTTTACGTTATCAGAATATAGAAAGACTAGGGGACATGCAATGAAGCTACAGGGTAAACTATTTAAGACTAATAAAAGAAAATATTTTTTCACTCAACGTGTAATCAAACTCTGAAATTTATTACCGGAGGATGTAGTAAAGGCTGTTAGTGTAGCTGGGTTTAAAAAAGGTTTGGACAAGTTCCTGGAGGAAAGGTCCATAAACCATTATTAAGAAGGGACCTAGGATATCAATGCTTGACCCAGTACAAGCATTGCAGAACCTGTGTCTTTTGGGGAAACTGCTAGGTACATATGACCTAGATTGGCCACTGTTGGAAACAGGATACTGGGCTTGATGGGTCTGACCCAGTATGGCATATCTTACATTCTTATGTTCTTATGAGATATAGGGGAACTGGAAAAGATACAAAGAAGGGCAACAAAAATAACAAGAGGATGTAATGGCTCCCTTACAGAGAACGACTAAACAGGTCAGGGCTCTTCAGCTTGGACAAGAGACAACTGAGGGTGGTTATGATAAGTTTATCAAATCGTGAGTAATGCCGATCAGGTTAATAGAGAACTGTTTTTTCAGGAGCTAGCCTATTAATAGTGCATCTGAGTGCATGCCACTTCCAGCTTCCCGCCTCTAACAGCAGCCAGTCTGGGTCATCAGGAAGTATCCCTCCGATCCCAAAGAGGAAATCCATTCATTGCTGCTTAGTCCCAGGAGTAAGTGGTGGCTTTCCCAAATCTACCTAGCTGTTTATGGGCTTTTCTTCTAGGAATATGCACAAACCACTTTCAAGCCCACCTATGTGGCAACAAATTTTACAGCTTGATTGATTGTTGAGAGAAAAAAAGCCTCCAATTTGTTTTAATTCTGCTACCTGTTAGTTTCATGGAGTGCACCCTAGTCATTCCTGTTTGTAGAAGTAAATAACCATTCTGATAACGGTAAAATGGCTTAATCCCTGGCCTTCTGATGAACTGTGTTCTTTAAAAAAAAAACAAAAGGACATGCTGAGAGGAGCTGGCAAAAATCTAGTCATAGCAAGCATAGAGCTGAGTGTAAGTATCTCTGTGCACTTAGAAACAGAAAATCGTTTGTTTCAAACCCAACTGCATATACCAACAGCTAGGGAAACATTTAGGATGATGAAAAATGTATCTTTTAATACCTCAGCCTCAGTCATTGTGAGATTTTATTTTTTCATGAGGCTTGAAGAATGGTATGTGTTGATTAGGACTGACTTTGCCAAAACTGGGACCCCATGAGATTCCCTGTCTGCTTGATCCACTGTCTAATGAAGAGAGAGTTCATTCTTTCCTCCTTGAACCCTTCTTCCAGTATATTGCACCCTGGGCCAGCTTGGATAATTGAACCTTCTGCCCATGGTTGACTGGTCGTCGTTTAGAGTGATGTCCTGTGATGTCAGTGTGCATTTTTCATGTGAATTTCTTTTCTATTTCATAAAATAGAGTATGTGACTATTTGACTTTAAGGGTGCACGTGGCTGAAAACACACACCTTGAGGGTGATTTTAGAGAGCACGTCCAGGGTAGAATGTGCAGAAAAATGCCAAGGACGTCTATGTCTCTGGCTGATTTCAGGAACATAGATGTCCCCGATGTGGACGTGCATACGGGCGGCCACATAGACCTCCCCATAGGGATGCTTGGGTGGGGAACATCCATCTCAGTCAAGCTAGCATAAGGAGATGCCCAGCAGAATAGCAAAGTGAAAACATGAACCCCCATTACCTGTCAGTGTTCACGGAAATAGTGTAAAATAAAGGGAGGATCAGTGTAGTGCCTTCTCCACGCCTTCCAGACATTGGGCTGACAAAAGGAGCATTTTCCAGATGCCTGCTCGTGCCTGGAACAGGTTTAATGTTAGACATGATTCGGGACTTCCAGGGCATTCCTGAGATCAGGGGGGGCATCCAGGTTCTCAGGAATGCCCCAGCTATGCCTTCGCCACGCCCCTTTCAGTCTTGGACATCCTCATGCTAGAACGTCCGCAGACCTGGCTTCTAAAATGGCTCTGGGGATGTTTCTGCGATTTGGACATCAGCATGCCCATTTGCAGACATCCAAATTGTGAATAGTGCTATTTTAAAAAAACACCTTAAATCTGGATGTGATCCCTTATACCAGCCCTATGGTTTTATGAAAGGCGGTACAGCAAGAGTCGTCATAAGCATAAATGCCGGTGCCTAGACTTGTGAAGAGCATACATAAATTATAGTATTTTTATAATTTACTCATGTACTTGTGCACTTGCCCACATTCTCCCCATGTGCCTTCCCAGAGCGAAAGCACACACCATCAGCCCTACACACATTGCGACCAGCTAAAGCACGCACGTAAAGGCACATCTGCATGCGTAAATCACTTAAATACCTTGGTTTCAACATGTCTGTGCGCAACCTTTGACATCTCCTTATAAAATGACCCCCTTATTATAAACCCCTCTATGAGTGACGTGTCAGTTCCATACTCTCTGAAAAAGGCTATGCTGAAACCACTATTGAGAAAAATCTCTTTAGAAGCCGTTAGTTTCCAATATTTCATTTATTTAAATACATTTATATCCCATCTATTAATATTCCTAAGCAGGAAACCAAAAGTGTTTCACATAATCAATAAACACATAGCACATCCATCAAATACAGTAATATATAAATACTTATTCACTTAATAACATTTAGTAAAAAAAAAAACATTGAATGGTCAGTTTTGTCTCAGGAACAGTCTTTTCCTTGCTGGTATTCAGGTCATCCACGGGACTGAAACTGCCTTGGTGTCCTGTGTTGGATAATCTTTTGCAATATGCAGATAATAGAAATTCTTTTTGTCTTGCCTGCAACATTTGACGACATTGATCATCACATTTTGGGGCCATTTTACTAAGGGCGCTAGGGAGTTGGGCCGAATGTGCCGACAGTGCTGAAAGTGACACATTAGGCGCAACACCATTGCATTAGTTGTCGTGGCGTGGAAAGTATTTCCCTGGTAGTTAACATGGTGCCCTGTCCCTTATTGCATGCTGCATTAGTGTGGGTGCTTTTAAGTCCACTTATTGAGGTGGCATTAGGTGATCCCACGCTAATGCAGTTAGCACGCGGTGTGAACCCCGTACACACTCTGCCCACTTGCTACCCTAACGCCAGTTAGACAATGCGGGAATCATCCTGTGCTGTCATGACCTTGAGCTAGCAGGGAACAAGTGTCTCAGCACGCATTCAGCTTGCGCCAGAACACGCATTGTCAGCGAACGCCCTTTAGTAAAAGTCCCCCTTTGTCAACCACCCAGCTGAAGCATGGCTTCGAGATTCTCTTCCTAACTCTTCAGTTTATTCTTGAGTGGAAGGGCACAGGTGATAATGGGAGAAGTTTGCTCTCCTAGCAAAGCACTGTCATATGATATAATGTTCCTCATGGGATATATTGTCCTCTTTACTCTTTAACAGGCCGATGCAGCAACCCTGTGCTAGAGCCCAGTGCTTAAAGCTCTGCGCAGGGTTTCATAGCATTACTTTAACGCTGACTCTGCACTGGAATGAAATAGTCAAATTACCCAGTGCGCAAAAAGTCAGCATTAATTCGGGAGAGCAAGCCAAACACACGCAGCTCGATTTATATATGGAGTCTCTAGATACAATTCAGTGGCTCCTTTACTTTGAGCCCGATTCTATGAGGCAAACAGCAGGACTGCATGCCCCCCTGTGCGTGCTGTGGGGGATGGGGGATGAAGAGGGCAGAGAGTGGGAGAGGTGTGGGCGGGACCTCCCCCCTCCCACCCGATGTACAGGGCCGATTCCGCTCACGGCCCTGTATGTCCTGGGGTTACCGGGAAACTCCCTGCTTATACCACCTCTGATGTAGAATAAGAGCAGAACGCTCCCGCAAACATGGCCGGCAGCCTCCCCCCCCCCCCCCGGAGCCCAGAAGCCCCCCCCCCCCCCACAGGAACACCAGGACAGGGAGAGTGAGTCCCTGCTGCCCATTCTGGACCCCAGCGGCCCCCATTCGGATTGGGCAGCAGAGACGTGGGGGTCCAGGGATACGGGCAGATGGAGCCATGGGGAGGACGTCCCCACGACTGTGGAACGGGCACACCGAGCCGCCGTCAGGTCTGATTCTGACAGCCATGGGAACGTTTTGCTCCCGTGTTTCAGAATTGGGTCCAAACGGACCCGTCCTGCATGGGGCTGTCTGGATGGCCCGCACGTGCCCTTTCTGGAATAGGGCTTTTTGTGATTTGCATTGACTCAGGGTTTCAGATTGAGCTCATTTTAAGTTTTATGCACTTTTTTATAAAACTTTTTAATGATTACGTTTTTCTTCCTTGCTGCTTCCACTTTTAGTGATTAAATCTAAATGCTTACAATCTGCCAGTGTTCTTTTACTCCCTCCATGTAGAGGTATTAGTGTAAAATCAAGATTTATACATACTGTTCCTTACAGAGCTGCAGAACTCTGGTTGTAGTTACCAATGGAGATTAAGGACTCTTTTATCTGTTTTACATTTTCAGCTGCTTGATTCTTAACTGATTTCAGTTTCCTTAGTTGATGTTGATGGCAGGTGGTAATCTTTGTTCTTCTGAAATGTATTTTCTATTGTTAACCGCACTGAACCACTGGGTTTGGGACTGTAGCGGTATACAAGTATGTATTAAAATAGAATAGAATAGAAGATTTATTTATTTATTTAGCTGGTTTTCTACACCACATTTCAGAATGTCACGGTGGTTTACAAGGAACAAGTTGAACAGTAACGTACATAGAACGTTTGCAATAACAAACAAAACATCAACTTACGAACTGGGGAAAAGCTAGAGGTGTCTTTCTGAGCCACGAATAGCGGGGATGTATATCCTGCCTGGACGTACATCCCCGCTATTCGTCCCCCTGCCACTCCTGGTACAAAGGCTTCCCATGTGAACAGCACTGTTGTACAGGGAGCCTTAGACAGGGGGTAGGAGGGGATGGTCTGGAGACGGAGCAAGGGCAGGGCATGGGCGGACCATGACCCCGGACGTACAGGGCCGATTCTGAAGTCGGCCCTGTACGTCCGGGGTTGGCCATGTAGATGGGGGACACCAGAGCAGAGGGGGCAGTGACGAGTTGAGGGAGCACAGGGAGATCCCTGCAGCCCGACCCTGGCCATGGGAGGCTTGATCAGGGGTCAGGCTGCGGGGAAAGGTTGTTGGGTCTTGCAGTTGGTGATCACGGCTCCTGAATGTAGCCGCCGTGCCATGGTGACGGGATGCCATGGCACTGCAGCTCCATTCAGAAGCCTGGCTGAGTTAGCTGGGGATCTGCTGAGCATGCAGCCCATCAGAATCGGGGCCCAGCCTGCACGTCCAGACCAGTAGATCCGATTCTGAGGGGTCGCACAGGGGCTGGATGGCCAGAATAGAATCGGCCTCAAGGGGTATTGGAGAGAACCTATATGCATAATCCTGTGGTAGCTATAACATTGGTGCATAAGGGAACCTATATGCTAAGGGTGGGGGGGAAGGGGGGAAAGAACTTGGGGAAGAGGGGAGGGGGGACAGGGAGGGGTGAAGGCAGGAAGGGTAATAATTTCACAGGTTAAGACATGATTAGGTAGATGCATTGTCAAAGTGTTCAGTGAATAGATATGTCTTTATCTTCTTGCGGAAGTCTTCCAGTTTATTTGTTGATCAGATATTGTCTGGGAGGCTATTCCAGATGTTTGGTGCGAATAGGGAGAATGCCCTGTTCGATGTGGCCTGTGTACACTTCTTGTTTATTAGCGGAATGGTAAGTGTGGATTGCATGCTGGCTCTTCTGAGCCTATTGGCCTTTGCTTTCTGGAGTAGGGATTGTACGGTGTGGGCTTTAATGGGGAGCCAGTGGAGATCTTTAAGTAT
Source organism: Ichthyophis bannanicus (assembly GCA_033557465.1). Lineage (NCBI taxonomy): Eukaryota > Metazoa > Chordata > Amphibia > Gymnophiona > Ichthyophiidae > Ichthyophis > Ichthyophis bannanicus. The sequence goes on along the minus strand of CM066036.1, from coordinate 125,274,990 downwards.
ATGTTCCTGTTTGGATGCTCCTGTAAGAACTCTGGCAGCTATATTCTGTGCCATCTGTAAAGGGTGTATTGCATATGCTGGTAGCCCATGAAGGATGATATTACAATAGTCCAGGTGTGGTATGACCATAGCCTGAAATACTGTGCGGTAATCATGGTGATCCAGGAGTGGTTGATGTCCCAGAACTGTTTTTATTTTCTGGTACGTCAGCTTTATGGTGTTATTAATGTGTTGCTGGAGGGTTAGACCCTTGTCCAGAGTAATTCCTAGGGATTTGCCTTGAAGCTGGTATGTCGATGTGTGCTGGAGGTGTGAAATTTGTGTCTTTAATAACATGGAGAACTTCCGTCATTTATGAGTAGATTGTGAGAAGTCAACCAATTTGAGATGGTTGTGAAACATTCTATCAGAGGAGAATATACAGGTCATAGGGTAGAGAATGGAACATAAAGCATGATGTTGTCAGCATAGATAGGGTATGAAACATTGTGATTTGATGATATTGCATATGGGTTGAATATTAAATAACAGAGCTGATAAAACAGAGCCTTGAGTTGGTGCAAATTTGGCATGCTGTCCCAGAGAAACAGGGTTATCTGAGGTGAAGTTTGACACTTCTCTCAAATGACCTAGGCATCGGGGAAAGCCCGCGATGGGTATCAGCATACTGTTGGGTGTCCAGTGGTCCCCCCGAGCACTGACCTGACAAAAACAAAGTCCCCAATGGTCCCAATCCCCCACCCGCCTGATAACCAATTCCCTGGTAGCCCATCGGCCCCTATCCACCCACCCACTAAAAAAAATCTCTGGTGGCCCAGTGGCCCCAATCTCCCCCACCCAATAAAAAAAACACCTGAAGGCCCAGAGGTCCTGATCCCACCCACTCAATAACAAAAATTCTTGGTGGTCCAGTGACCCCCAATGCCTCCACCCCCTCCCGGTACTTTTAATCTGGAACAGGAGCAATGCCCATGCACTCCTGCTCCCGTGCCATCGTCATGAAAAATGGTAGCACCTTGCCCTGTGTAGTGCATCCTGGGATGCACTGGGCAGGGTCAGACTGCCATATAAGGCCTTTTTTGCAGACTGCAGACATCCATATCCAATGCATGCAAGTTTCTAAAATCAGGTAGAAACCTGCACGTACCAGTATTCTGCACATCCCCATTTTCGCTTTTATGTGCTGGATACATGTATCTTTTAGGATAGGAAAGGCATATTTTTCAAGGCACTTATATCTGTCCACCTTCTCTGCTGCCCCTCCCACTGAATATCAGATGTTTTGATTTGGACATCTCAAATTTCACCTTCACGGACTTTCTAAAATGTACCTTTACTGGATAGTCTTTACAGGATGAGTGTTTTTCAGTGGTATTTCAATCACATATAATAATTCTCTATATATGTTATGAATTGGAACTATATGTTTTTATTGATTATTTCATTCTGATGTTTTATTTTTTCTTGTGGTATATTTTATTATGTGTGTTTTTGTATACCTCTCCTGGAACATCACTGAAGAGACAAGTAATAAATTGTTAATTAAATAAATAAAAAGTAAATAAATAAATTAAAATATGCTTTGCTGCAAAATAAGCCACTCAAAACTGCCTCCATAATTTTTGTCCTAGAACAGTAGTCTTCAATTCAGTCTTTGAGGACAAGATATACAGTATTTGCATTGGGCATATTCAAGGTGGATATCCTGAAAACTATCTAAGGGAAGTTGGAAGTGATCAAGAATGAAATGGAACATGTACAACTTGATCTGTTGTGTATAAGCGAACTGAAATCGGGCACTTTGCATGAGATGATCACATGGTCTACTATGCTGGAAATGAAAGACAACATTTGCATTTATAATTAAGAAGAAACTTGCAAAAACTGTAATGAAATACAAAACAGTCAATGAACACTTAATTTCTATTCATCTACGAGGAATGCCTATCAACACCACTATAATTCAAGTATATGCCCCAACAACAGCTGCAGAAGAGTATGAAATTGAGTTCTATGAGCAAGAACAAGCTGAAATTGACAGAACATGCAAACAGGATATCCTGATAGTCATGGGTGACTGGAACGCAAAAGTTGGCAACAAAGAAGGCAAAATGGTTGGAAAATATGGATTTGACAACAGAAATAAGCTAGAGAAAGACTGATAGAATTCTGCAAGACAAATGATCTATTCATCTCAAACACCTTCTTCCAGAAGCACAAGCGGCAACTGTACACATGGACTTCACCCAATGGATTGTATAAAAATCAAATTGACTACATCTTTGTAAGTCAACAATGAAAAAGCTCTATAACATCAACAAAGACAAAATCTGGAGCTGACTGTGGTAAAGATCACCAACTACTAGTATGCAAACTCAAGCTAAAGTTGAAAAAGAGCAAACCACTCATGAATGTAGCAAAATATGACCTTGAGAATATACCACTGGAACTTAATGAATGCATGCAAAATCGCTTTGCTGCTTTAGATACAAATGACAGAGCTCCAGAAGAGTTATGGGATGACATCAAGAAGGTTGTGTTGGAAGAAGCGAGAAGTCTCTACAAAAGATGAAAAAGCAAAACCGGCCAAAATGGATGACCAACGAAACTCTGAAAATAGCCCAGAAACGCAGAGAAGCTAAAGCAAAAAGAGAAAGAGAGGCAATTGCAGAACTCAACAGAGATTTCCAATGTGCAGCAAGACAAGACAAGACAAGAAGTACTACAATGACACATGCAAGGAAATAGAAGCAGAAACTATTCGAGGAAGAACAAGATCGACTTTCCTAAAGCTACGAGAGTTAAAGAAAAAATTAAAGCCTCGAATTGGAATGTTGCAAGATGCTCAAGGTTCTATGTTGAATAATGCTGAGAAGATCAAGAAAAGGTGGAAAGAATGTATAGAGTTTTTATATGATAAAGATCAAGTGGACCAACTGCCGTTTCAACCTATTCCTTATGATCCGGAAATAGGTGATGAAAGAAGAAGTCGAGCATTGAAAGCCTTATCAAAGAACAAAGCCCCAGGCATTGATGGCATTCCCATAGAAGTATTACAGCAATCTGATGCAGCTGTTATTTACAAGGCTCTGCCGGGAAATTTGTAAGACCACATCTTGGCCAACTGACTGGAAAAGATCTGTGTTTATACCAATACTAAAGAAAGGTGATCCAACTGACTGTGGAAATTATCTCACTATCGCTCTGATCCCACATACCAACAAGATTCTACTGAAGATTATTTAACAGAATACAACCATACCTGCAATGAGAACTACCTGAAGTGTAAGCAGGGTTCAGGAAAGGATGAGGAATGAGAGACATCATCGCAGATGTGAGATGGATCCTGGAAAAATACCAAAAAGATATATATTTGTGCTTTATTGACTACAGCAAGGCTTTTGACTGTGTAAACCATGAAAAACTCTGGGCCACATTAAGAAGCATGGGTATACCAGAACACCTGATCGTTCTCTTGCACAACCTTTACATTGATCAAGAAGCAACAGTTCAAACAGAACAAGGAGAAACAGAATGGTTTAAAATCAGCAAAGGTCTCCGACAAGGCTTGCATACTTTCTCCCTGCCTGTTTAATTTATATGCAGAACAAATTATACTTGGATCAACTATCAATAAAGAAGCAACAAGCAGTTAAGAAATCTGACGACGCATTGCTCTTGGCAGAATGGCTAGGAAGGACCTAGACAAGATAAGAGCAGAGATATCTCTCTCCATACAAAGATTCGACTTATTCAAGCCATGGCATTTTCAATAGCGTCATATGGATGCGAAAGTTGGACAGTGAAAAAGATAGACAGGAGGAAAATTGATGCCTTTGAATTATTGTGCTGCCAATGAATACTGTGTATATCATGAACTGCCCAAAGAACAAACCAGTCAGTACTAGAGGAGATCAAACCTAAGCTTTCTTTAGAAGCTCAGATGACAAGACTTTGACTTTCATACTTCGGACACATCATGCAAAGAGAGAGATCATTAGAAAAAGACATCATGCTCGGAAAGGTAGAAGGTCAACGCAAAAGAGGAAGGCCAGCAATGAGATGGATCGATACAATAACAGCAGCTACAGGTGTCAGTCTGTCAACAATGAGCCGCCTGACTGAAAACCGAACACAATTTAGGACAACTATTGTGATGGGGCCTGTGGTTAGAGGCCTGTTTAGCCCTATATAGGCGGTTGCCTAGGGCGTATGCACAAGTAATTGCTCTGGCCTTGTAAATAAAAAGTCTTTCAGAGCAACTTGAAATGAAAAGTGGGTTTTATTCCCCGTCCCGCTCGGACTTTGTCAAAGGAAACAGAAACTTTAAATCAGATAAGCTTAGCAACAAAAGTGGTGACACACGTATTTTCTCTTGTTATATTCACAGAGTTCTCTTCATCCAGTATTTACATCATACGGTTGCATTTAACACAGACATTGCAATCCATAGGAATATCCTCTTGCAGACTAGCAGCGTCTTCCCATATCATTTCCCCAGCACTACTCACACTGCTGGTATCAGACCCTTCTTGAGAATGGTATTCAGCTATAGCGTCTTGTGACACTTCACTATAACAGTCACTGGAGGCTTTTCCCCCTTTGGGTCTATATCTCTCTCGGTAGCTGGTTCTGCCTGGGCTTGCCTCCCAGAACATTAGCTCTGAAACATCTTGCTTCTTATGTCTGTAATCAGAACCCCGCCCTTTGCAGTTATAAGCTTTAAACTTCTCTTTGTTATTATAGGGAAGTTTCCTTCTCTCTGCAGGGCTTGTCTTTATGCTTGGCTCTCTATAGCCTTTGCTTCTAGCCTCCCGGGCTGGTTGAACAGGAATATATTTGTTCCTAACTTTACACCTATTTCTTAAGCTGTAGCCATGCATGGAGTGCCCATCCCCCAACACTTCCCTCTCACCGTGACCTCTGCCTTGAGCTGGCAAATACTGGCCTCTGGGGTAGTGGGGTAATCCTGGCTTCTCTCCAAAGCTATTCCTGGTAGCAGGTCTTCCCTTAGTGCAGCTTGCCTTGAACCTTCCTTCTCGAGAGCTGGAGACAGACTCACTTCCTGACTCCTCGTGAGAAGAATTTCCTCCCAGCAATCCCCTGGGGCTTCTGCTCAGCTGACCTGGGACACACCTCCTGCTCCTCTCTCTCCTACTGCTTCCCGTGGTGATCCTGCTTCTGACTCTCCTTTCTAACTGACTGGAACCCTGCCCTAAATAATCCCTAGCTCTACACGTGACCTGGGGACTCTCACTCAGGTGTTCCTGATGGGACTTTTGTTTGCTACGTAGCAAGAATTTCCCTTGCTGCAGTGAATCATGGTGCCTAGTGCTGCTTTCTACAGCTGACTCTGAGGTAAGTCTTTCTTTTATCTTATTTTCCCTGGGCTGTGTGCCCCTTGCTGCATCACATATCCCCCCTCTTAAGATATTCCGTGCTGGTAAACTATTGTGCACACAGCGCGGAATCTGTCCTAGCCTCATGAGTGTTCCCTCATACCTGCTGTACGCTGGGTTACCCTCCTCGTAGGGCTTCCGGGGACCTGTGTGTGCTGCCCGGTACTTGGGTACTATATTAAAACTGCTAACAGTGGCCATCCTTTCATGCCATGGTTTTAAAACATTTATGTGGTACGTCTGAAGGCGCCCTCTGTCACTCTTGACTAGATATGACACCGGACCCTTGCGATCCACTACCGTATAGGGACCCTTCCACCGGGCCTCAAATTTTGGCCCTGGATCAGTGACCATTACCACGACCTTATCACCTGTGGCCAACTGTCTAGGTTTTTTACCCCTGTCATAGTACTTTTTCTGTGTTTTTCTACTATCCTGTAGATTCTTATCCGCGGCTTGAGATGCCCTCTGGAGGCGACTCCGTAGCCCGCAAAGAAATTGAGGAACTCCTATTTCTTCCTCACCTTCCTTAGGTTGCCCTTGGGGTTCCTTTTCCTTAACCAGGCCTTTCTTTAGGCCTTCACCAAATGGGGGCCAGTCCCGGCCTAACACCAAATCAAAGGGTAGTTTGGGGACTACCGCTACCAAAATCTTTCTCCGAACCCCTAATCCTTGTATCCTCAGCTGGTACAGCGGATAACCAGTGGAAGATCCATGGATACACCTGATATTGGCTACTCCTTCGGCGTGACTCGGGGGAAAACCCCTCTGGGCCTGTATGGTTTCCCAAAAACGGCGAGAGACCATACTTTGGTCGGCCCCCGAGTCAAGCAAGGCCTTAGCTGGGACTCCCTGTATCTCTACATCCACTCGGAAACCTGCAGCTGTGTGGTGAACCTGGCCAGTAACAAGTGCTGTGCGAGACCTGCATTCCCTTTTAAAGTGTCCACTTTTCCCACACTTAAAACACTTTAATACCTTGTTACCTTCTGCTTTTATATACCTGGATTCCTGTGAACCCACCTTGTTCCTTAAAGACATATTAGCATTTCTTACAGAGTTGTCTAACCCTGACCTGCTGCTAGCGCTGGCTCCTTTGATTAGTTCAGCCTCAAAGAATCTTTCCGTTAGATGCGCTGCTTCAGCAGAGGTTCTACAATTCTGTAGAGTAAGAAATGTTCTAACCTCTTCAGGTACTGCGTCAAAGAACTGCTCTAATACAATTAGATCCAGTACTTCCTCCATTCGTTTACCCTCGGGTTCAAGCCACTTTAAAACCAACCCATGCACTCGGTGATACAGTGCCTTTGGTGTTTCCTCTGGTTGAATCCGGGTAGACCTGAGCATGCGTCTGTACATGGTAGGGGTTAAGCCCAACCTATCCCGTACAGCTCTCTTAACCTCTTGATAGTCACTTGCAAGAGCTGCTGGCATGGCCCTATAGGCTGCCTGAGCCTCACCAGTTAACGCTGAGGCCAGCCTAACGGCTAACTGCTCTTGTGGCCACTTAGCATTACTAGCTATTCGTTCAAATGTTTGCACAAAGTCATCAAAATTGTCACTAGCATGCATTTGTCCTAAAGTCCAAATCCCACAGCTCTGTGGGCCTACCCCACAGATAGGAACGGCTGCTGGTGATTCGTCCTTCTTAGGCTCCTCCAGGATAGTCCGCATTAAGTCCGTCAGGGGCTTCTGTTGCTCCACCAGGGCAGCGATGGCCTGCTCCTGGTTCTGCCGAGCTAGCTCTCCCTGTTTCTCGAACTGGCTGCTCATCCACCTGAGAACCTCCCGTGCATCCATCGTCGTCGTCATCTCCTTTCCTGAAACAAATCAGAAACACACCAAACCAAGTGCGGCACAATAACAATGATAAAAATTTCTCCTCCCAAGCCTCCTCTTCTCACCAGCGATCCTCCCCAACCTGTGCCCAAATACCCGTTACCTGAGCAAGGTGGAGGGTCTTATTTTGAGAAGGTGCTTGCTGTCGCACTCCTGGAACCTGGATCCTCCTCCGCGCGTGCCAACTCCGCTCGTCCCGCGTTGTCGCTCTGCACTGTAGCTCCTTGTTTCCTGGACTGGATCCGATAAAACTACGCCAACCTGTGATGGGGCCTGTGGTTAGAGGCCTGTTTAGCCCTATATAGGCGGTTGCCTAGGGCGTATGCACAAGTAATTGCTCTGGCCTTGTAAATAAAAAGTCTTTCAGAGCAACTTGAAATGAAAAGTGGGTTTTATTCCCCGTCCCGCTCGGACTTTGTCAAAGGAAACAGAAACTTTAAATCAGATAAGCTTAGCAACAAAAGTGGTGACACACGTATTTTCTCTTGTTATATTCACAGAGTTCTCTTCAACCAGTATTTACATCATACGGTTGCATTTAACACAGACATTGCAATCCATAGGAATATCCTCTTGCAGACTAGCAGCGTCTTCCCATATCATTTCCCCAGCACTACTCACACTGCTGGTATCAGACCCTTCTTGAGAATGGTATTCAGCTATAGCGTCTTGTGACACTTCACTATAACAGTCACTGGAGGCTTTTCCCCCTTTGGGTCTATATCTCTCTCGGTAGCTGGTTCTGCCTGGGCTTGCCTCCCAGAACATTAGCTCTGAAACATCTTGCTTCTTATGTCTGTAATCAGAACCCCGCCCTTTGCAGTTATAAGCTTTAAACTTCTCTTTGTTATTATAGGGAAGTTTCCTTCTCTCTGCAGGGCTTGTCTTTATGCTTGGCTCTCTATAGCCTTTGCTTCTAGCCTCCCGGGCTGGTTGAACAGGAATATATTTGTTCCTAACTTTACACCTATTTCTTAAGCTGTAGCCATGCATGGAGTGCCCATCCCCCAACACTTCCCTCTCACCGTGACCTCTGCCTTGAGCTGGCAAATACTGGCCTCTGGGGTAGTGGGGTAATCCTGGCTTCTCTCCAAAGCTATTCCTGGTAGCAGGTCTTCCCTTAGTGCAGCTTGCCTTGAACCTTCCTTCTCGAGAGCTGGAGACAGACTCACTTCCTGACTCCTCGTGAGAAGAATTTCCTCCCAGCAATCCCCTGGGGCTTCTGCTCAGCTGACCTGGGACACACCTCCTGCTCCTCTCTCTCCTACTGCTTCCCGTGGTGATCCTGCTTCTGACTCTCCTTTCTAACTGACTGGAACCCTGCCCTAAATAATCCCTAGCTCTACACGTGACCTGGGGACTCTCACTCAGGTGTTCCTGATGGGACTTTTGTTTGCTACGTAGCAAGAATTTCCCTTGCTGCAGTGAATCATGGTGCCTAGTGCTGCTTTCTACAGCTGACTCTGAGGTAAGTCTTTCTTTTATCTTATTTTCCCTGGGCTGTGTGCCCCTTGCTGCATCACACTATCCAGAGGTTCACCAAGAGCTGACACCAACTCAATGGCACTCAACAACAACAATCCTGAAAACTGACTGACTGCATGAGCTCCAAGCACTGGGTTAAAGGTCCACTGCCCTTGAAAAACTTACCAATAAGCCAAATGACTCCATTGTTATCATCCCGAACTGTCTTAAATATTAAAAAATGACATTGTAAATTTATAGCCACTTTTGTCAGTACTAACACTGTGCACTTGATGAAAGCGTGAATAAAATACAGTTCTCCTTTTAATCCTATCCAGAACAAAGAAGACACCTCAAAAAAATGACCAACATGAAATTTCACTCTGACTCATTGAAAGAGTTGAATGTTAGTGAAACACTAGCTGGGAATTTTAACAGTGAGCCTTGTTCTACTTGACTTTGTCAAGGCTTAAAAATAACATTTCTTTAGCTCATGTTGAGTTTGAACCTTCTTGTGTGTGTGTGACTTCCTGAATAGAAAGCTGAACTTGAATTTGCAATGGCTTATGCTTTTGAAGAATACCTTAGGAATTATCTGGGTGTGACCTCCCTTCCTTATCCAGTTCTTTCATTTCCCAAAATATCTTGTGTTTTCTGTGCAGTTCCTATCTAAGCAGCTACTATCTTTTTGCTCAGAAACCTGTCCGAGCCTCGGAATGATTAGTCCCAGAAAATATCAATTTTTCCTGAAAAGTTTCCTTATTTGTGGCTTTTGTGTATGGAGCTTTATCTGTCCTTTCTGATGCAGCATGGCTAGCAATTACAGAATCTAGTAAAGTTCACTACTGAATTATACAGGAGAATAATTCTGGTGACCAGTCAACTGTGGAATATTGTCCTGCCATCTAGGGGTGATAAACAGCTGGCTATAGCTATCTGGTACTCGCTGATTTTGTTTTACTTCCTTTAATTATATTGCCTCATACCAGAAAGAAAGGATGAATGGATCCATCCAGATGTTTCTCCACAGGCGCTCCTTGTGCCCAATGGCACAAGAGATGATCTCATAACTTCCATACAGAGAAAATGACTCACAAATTAAGACTTTCGGCGTCAAGGTAGTGGGAAGACAGAGCACGTTCTGGATTGCTTTTACTGCGGCACAGTGTGAGCCTGCCTCCACATTTGACACTGTTGATGGAAAATGGCATTCCATCACTGCAAAAAGTATTCATAATATGGTCTCTCCCCTTCCCTGCCCAGCCAGTGAAATACTTAAATATTTTACTGCCACGAGCTGCTGCTTAAGGGAGGGAGGGAGAAGTAGTGTGACATACCGAGCTGTCTTAAGGTGAAGGTTTCATTCAAGTTCAAGCAACAGATTTAACACCAACAATGACAGGTGCTGCTGATTTCTGTCGTAGTGCAAAGTCATTACTCTGCACATGAGATGCCTTATTCTGTGGTTTTAAGCTCCAAGTATTCCCAGATGTCGGCCGAGCTACACAACTTAGACGTAAACAATTTCTGGAGCTCAGGAATAGAGTTGTTGCTTTAGGTGCATCCTTTTTTCTAAGGTTTCCTTGTCGCTGCCTAGTTGTTTACCAGGGGCAAAATTATGCTTATACTGATGTGTTACATTTACAGAAATTTCTGACTTCGAAGGAAATGGCTGAGAAGTAGGATTGAGGAATTGTTTTGTTTGCTCCCTTATGTGGGGTTGTAAAACTCCTAATTTCTAATAAGCTTTATTTTGAATTTTCTTGTTATGTTGTATATCTCTCCTTGATGTGTATCAATTTTTCTTTTGTATCTTTTTCTTGAATGACCAATGGATTACCTGGATTTTGTTTCTTCTTTTAGTTCTGTATTCAGGGAAGAAAATTGTTAAATAAAAGATTTACTCTGCACATGAATCTACAGACTAACCGCTGTACTATATTCTTTGTGCATCCCTGAGAGTGCTTCTGCCCTGCCCTTTCCTCTGCTGTCACTTGTCCTCCAGTAGCTGTGAATAATCCTGCCTAAGTAATAGCTAAGGAACGAGAGGTATCATCAGAGGAGATGTTGGAATGGAGTGTTTACTGCTAGTGCTGGCATTTTGTTTGGAGGGGAAGGAGGGTGGGACTGGGAGGTTGACCCAGACGTTTACCTCTACTCCTTTAGTCTTCTGGTTCCTTCAGAACCAAGACTGGACTTTGGTTGCCATGAGCTTTCATTCACAACTGACAGACTTTTTCCTCTATTTTGAGTCCCCTCTTCACTTACTTTAGTTCAACTATTGAAGCAACAGCTGTCAGCAGGGCCGTACCAAGCCATAAATGCACTCTTTGTGACTTGCACATCTAGCGCACTCCCCTCCCCACAATCACCACAAGTTTGCCATTTGCCCAGCATCTCCCCGTGCCTTACCTTACCTCTCCATTCCAGCCAGCTCCCCACACTGCCTGCCCTTGCTCCGTTGCCATTTTTTATGTTTCCTTGGCAGCGGCGGGGGACGATGGGGGCAGCAAAAAACCTGTGAGAGAGTCAGTTGGTCCATTACATGATAGAGGGGTTAAAGGGGCAATAAGAGGTGACAAGGCGATAGCGGAGAGACTGAATGAATTCTTTGCTTCAGTCTTTACTGAGGAAGATGTAGGGATGTTACCCATGACTGAAGTGGTATTTAAAGGTGTGGAAGAATTGAAGGAAATATCGATACATCGGGAAGATGTATTACAACTGTTAGATAAACTGAAGAGTAGCAAATCACCTGGGCCGGATGGTATACATCCAAGGGTGTTGAAAGAACTGAAAAATGAGATTGCAGACATGCTATTAATAATCTGTGAATTTTCATTAAAATCATCTGTAATACCTGAAGACTGGAGGATCGCCAATATAACGCCAATTTTTAAAAAGGATTCCAGGGGTGATCGGGGAAACTACAGACCGGTGAGCCTGAGGTCAGTACCGGGAAAAATGGTAGAAATCATCATAAAGAACAAAATTACTCAGCATGTAGATAGTCATGGCCTAATGGGAGACAGCCAACATGGCTTTAGACAAGGAAGATCTTGTCTTACTAATCTGTTATGTTTTTTTAAAGGTGTGAATAAAAGGTGGACAAAGGTGAGTCGGTTGATATAGTGTATCTGGACTTTCAGAAAGCCTTTGACAAGGTCCCTCATCAGAGACTTCTGGCAAAACTAGAGTCATGGGATAGGAGGCAGTGTACTATTGTGGATCAGGAACTGGTTAAAAGATAGAAAGCAGAGGGTAGGGCTAAATGGCCCGTTTTCCCAATGGAGAAAGGTGAATAGTGGTGTACCCCAGGGATCTGTGCTGGGTCCGCTGCTTTTTGACATATTCATAAATGACCTGGAAAAGGGAATAACGAGTGAGGTTATCAGATTTGCACTGGCCCGGAGCTTTGATGCATATCATTCAGTTCCCTCTCTATGTTATAACTCACGGATATGTTAGTTTTACAGTAAATCAATTACTTATCAAAAATTGCACAATATTTTACAACCAGATATAAGGCCAGTGGAAAAGGTACCAGATGTTGAAACTTAAATTCAACAATCATGATTTCTTCAAACACAACACCTCCCAGAACCTTTCCAGAGTCTTTGGGGGCTCTGTAAAAAAATACAATTGGACATCATACTTTTAAATATTAAGCCTTTGTCTATATGTACATAATGGAGGTAATTTTATAAGGAGCCGCCCAGATTTATGTGCAAACAACGCATATCAATTCCGGTCTTTATTCATTTACGCATGTAAGTGTCCATATAAAATACAGACTACAGTGGAAGTACACATAGTTTGCATTGCACAGACTTTCGCTGTGGGCATGTACATGGGCAGAGTTTGGACGGAGCCTGTGTGGTGTGAGCAATTATGCGTTTAGATTATAAAATTCTTTAATTGATATGTATAATTGCAAAAAGTAGGAGCAGTCATTTACCTCAGCTCCAGGGCTAGTGTGAGCGATTATGCCTTAATGTATACACCTATTTTCACACTTACTTGACTTTATAAAACAGTGTAAGAGCATACTTGATTTTGTAAATAGCTTAACTAGGTGTCCGTTTGTAAAATTACTCTCAATGGGTAAATCGCCCACCTCCCACTATGCAATGATATTTCATTGAGTTTGCATAACTGTCAGGATCTATTGTTTTGCTCTGAATTTAGCTGCCCTTTGCTACCCACCTCAAAACTGCCATCTCTAGGCGACCGTCTAGTCTTGTCTAATGGCTGGGCCGGCACTGATCAGATAAAAACATGCTGTCCCTTAAAAGTGGATTCAGAATGTTTTTCACTTAGAAATTTTCTGGAAAGTGACGTCTTAGATTCTGATGTAGTGAAATGTGACTTTTTTTCACAGTGGGCATTGTGCAACAATTAGCTCTAAAATGTTGGCTAATGCACAATTTACCGGCATTTCTGCTGTTTAACATGTGAAAGCCTTTTTGAAAATAAAGCCTCTAGAGTGATAGAAACTGGCCTTTCTGAGGTCTCCCCAACCCCACTCCTGCCCCCCTCAGGAATTGCTTCTTTGAGGTAAGCCTGGCTTCAGAAGGCTTAAGGGGGTGTAAGGGGACAGTTGTTGTTAAAGATGTGGGGTATGGCTTGGCAGAGAGTCGTCTTCATGTTGCAGAGTTGTGAGGATTTCACTGGGCCTAATGGGGCACCAGGGACTTGAGACCACCGGGGGGGGGGGGGGGGGAACTGCTGAAATGCGTCCTGTAGCTCCTTTAAGATCTACTGCCATCTGAAGGAGAACATTTAGTTTCATTTATTTGCTTCTTGCTTCACCAGTGCCAGGAATGCACAAAGTTCCCAGCCATGGCAACACAAGTAAATTATTTTCCAATAGTCAGCTACAGGATGCAGATTAGACAAGATCTCATTTACATCCCAAAACCAAATATCACATAAGCCGCTGCTTAGCCCCCCCCCCCCCCCCCCCCCAAAAAAAAAAGGTTCACAGGTTAATCCATCAGTCTCAGTGCTCAGTTTTATTATTTCTGTGGCTTTTTGCTAGTTCATTTATTTATAAGTCAATTAGGGTAGAAAATTAGATAATAAAATTCTTTTGGCCCGACCTGAAAGGTCTGTGTTAAAGCTGCCAACTTTGCATTCAGTCTGCAGAAACTGAACCTTGTAGGCTTTCCTAATATATACAGTTAGATTTAACAAATATAAAAAGACTGTTCTTTACATGTAGGTACAAATGCCTTTTTACTACTCTTGTTATTGCTGTTATTTTTATTACTCTTTTCTTTGGCTTTGCACATATTCCTGCACAGAAAGTGAAATGTACAATTTGTGCAGACCTATAAAATGAAACGAAAAAGCCGACAGATAATTTTAATAAACTGGAGATGAAAAAAAGTGTACACATGAATCACAGTACTGGCATTTTTTAAAAAGAGATGACCTGAGCTCTTCTGAGCCAGTTTAAATCTCTTTTTAGAACTGTGAATAGGGGGGGGGTCATTCTGAAATGCAAATTGGCCACCTGGATGTGCGGAATAGACACTTTTCACGTGAAAACATCTAGACCCGTATTCCTAAACCACGCAGCCCTGCATGTACACGGCACAAAAATGGGAGCGGGAGGAACGGGGGCATGGCAAGCTGCAGAGATATGGAAAACATATTCAGGAAAGGCCTGTGTACGTCCTGAGAGATCCTGCAGATGCCTACTTTATACCAGCAGCAAGCAATGTGGAATAAGAACAGCACTTAGAAAATATCTGCTCTGATCTTCAACACATCCCATAGAGATGAATGGCTGTGACACGTCTGTATTGAACTGCTGTTTCTGTTGTCTGGGAGAACACAAGATGCAGTTGTACAGAATAGACTGCATAGGTGAGGAACGTTTGTAAGGTTAGGGAGCAATAAAAAGCACCCCTACAATAGTCTTTATTCTGGCTATGCTGACATTTGCTGTTTGTACTAAAGGGGCTATTCTAGGCTTCCCTAATAATTCCAGTGTTTGGAAAGATGGGAATGTAGATATAAGGATGGTATGTGAGTTAGTATGGAGCAGAATTCTGTTTGGCTGAGAAATGCAGAGCAGATGTGTTGTCCTGAGATGCCATGTCATTATGTCTTACCAGCAGTTGTTTATAGGTGCAGGGCATGGTTTTGGCAGAGGTATGTTGTTTGTGATTGCAAGCAAAAGTGTGTGAGTGTTTGTGGGTGTGGTATGGGGGTGCAGGGGAAGCCCTGGTGTGCTGATCCACAACCCTGGGGGGACATGTATGCCTGGCCAGCGCCTGGATCGTGGGGCTGACCGCAGCATCACCAGGAGCCAGTATGAATGGGCAGTATATTTTGAAAAGCTGCTCTCAATATAGCAGGACATGTCCCTGTCAATGGTGGGGGACCTTCGGAGTGGGGACATGCTGCACTGCAAACAGCACTGATACATTTCTGACTGCATCATGTTATATGTGGCTGTAATTACTAAGCTGTTCTTCAAATGCCATGTTTGTTTTGCTGCAGGGCCAATTGTTCCCAGACAAACCAGTTTTCATTCTGCAAATTTTTTTTGAAACATTGGTCAACTAACCATTTCTAAGCAATACCTTTTTATTGGCCTAACTTAGTTCATTTTGACAAGCTCTGCGCCCTTCATTAGCTCAATGCAAAGTGCACAAGGAAAGGCGCTACCCGCGTGTACATGTAAACGACAAATGGCACTACAGTGCGGGTATCATGGGATGTGTTTGCAAAGCTGTAAGGTATAAAATAAAGGGATACAGGGAGTAGTGTGTTTGTAGATTTTTATTTATTTATTTATTTATTTCTTCTATACCGCCCCTTCCAGAGATCAGGGGCGGTTTACATGGAACGAATTAACAACTTATGTATACTATTGTATACGTTACATTGAACATAAAGAAACTTTCTAACTTTTTACATGGAACAATGTGTACAATACATTGAGTAGATAAACTTTCTAACTTTTTACATGGAACAATGTATACAATATATTGGGTAGATAAACTTTCTAATTTTTTTTACAAATGATGACAGATGTAGAAGACTGTCCAAACTATTTACATAAGGTATTTACAGGTTGTTCTTTATAATGTTTTACAGAATACTCGTGTGCCTTGTGTATGTGGTGGAATTCATTTCCATTTTATCATAATTTTTTGTGTGTGTGCGGGGGTTATCTAGTTTTGGTTTTGGGAGTTCTGAGTTGGTGTGTCTGTGGAGGTTGTGGGACATGGCTTGGGGGGGTAGGGGATTTGGAAATGTTCTGTGAATAAGTAGGTTTTGAGTTCCTTTCGAAATTGGGAGAGGTCTTTTATGATGCGGAGGTCTAGCGGGAGTTCATTCCAGAGCATTGGGGCAGTGAATGTGAAGGCTCTGTCACTTGAGGATTTTTTAGTCTTCATGAATGATTTTGGCATATTAAGTGAGTGGACTGCATTTTGTCTGCGAGCTCTTGATTTGGATGGGGTTTGTAGTAGTGTTGAAAGATGAGATGGGGCGATGTCATTTAGGAGCTTGAACGTTGTTAGGAGAATTTTGTATCTGATACGGCTGTTTATAGGGAGCCAATGTAGTTCTAGGAGTATAGGGGTCACATGGTCTGTTAGATGAGCTTTAGTAATTACTTTTGCACAGATGTTCTGTGCTCTTTGTAATAGGTATGTGTTTTTCTGTGGTAGGCCAATTAGAAGACTGTTGCAGTAATCAAAATGGGGTGTGATAAGTGTATTGACAACCGATCTAAAGTCATGTGTGTCCAGGAGGGGCCTTAGGTGTTGTATGGTTTTGAGTTTATGATATATGGTTCTTACTGTTTGCTTTATGTGTGGTATCATGGTGAGGGTATGATCTATTATTACACCCAGGTATTTTACCTCTTTTTTAACAGGTATAGTTGTATTATTGATTGATATTGTTGTTGGAAAAGTATCCTCATTCACAGGTGTTCTTGTAACGAACATTGCTTCAGTTTTTTTGAGAATGCTGAGGTAATTGGTTTCCATCCAAGAGGTGGTCTCAGCCATGCATTCAGCTAGTTTGTCGTATGTGTGATTTTTTGTGCTTATGGGGATAGCAAGCATGATATCGTCAGCATATATAAAGTGACTAATCATGTGTTTTCTAAATATGTTTGTGATAGGCTGCAGGTATATGTTGAATAGGACGGCGGAAAGGGCTGATCCTTGGGGTATACCTTGTCCTTGGGGGAAGGATTCTGATGCTTTTTGGTCTATTTGGACACGTATTAGTCTATGTGTGATGTAGGACTTGAACCATTTGAGGACAGTTCCACCTATCCCTAATTTTTCTAGTCTGTAGGTCAGGGTAGGGTGGTTGATGTTGTCAAAGGCGGCCGAGATGTCTATAAAGAGTAGTAGGAAACCTTGATTGTTGGTATCTGTGCCTTTGATGAGGTGGTCCATCAGTGTAATCAAGAGGGTTTTGTATGGTCGAAAACCAAATTGGTGTGTCAAGAGGTTTATGTTCATCGATATGCTCTTGTAATTGTAATTGGATTGTTTTTTCTATTATTTTAGCAATGAATGGAATGCTAGCTATCGGTCTGTATGAGTTGGGGTCTTTTGAGTCAAGTTTGTTGTTTTTTATTATTGGGCGAAGCATTGTGAGCTTTAGGGCATCAGGCATGATGCCTTGAGAGAGGGACTGGTTCACGATGTGTTGGATGTTTTCAGCGAGTTCTTCCTTTGTACATTTAATCCAGGACACTGGACAAGGATCTAGTGGGGAGGTTGTAGTGTTGATCATTGTTATGATTTTAATAAGTTGTTTTCGGTCAACCATGTGGAACGTTGTCCAGTTGTTGCTAGTTTCGGTGCTTGTGGTTAGTGATGCTGTTAGAGAATTGGGTTTAGATTTTAGTTTTTCTGCAAAGTGATTTGCTAATGTTTGGATGCTTATAGCTGGTAGTTTAGGATCGGAGTTCTTTGTTTTGGTTAGTGTTTTTACAATTGCAAATAGTTCTCTAGGTCGGTTGATGGCTAGATTTATTACTTTAGAATGATAATCCCTTTTTGATTTATTTATTGCGTTCTTGTATTCGTTAAGTGTGTTCATGTATTGTAATTTATTTTCATCTGATTTGGTTTTCCTCCATCTCTTTTCCTGTTTCCTCAGTTGTTTTTTTAAGTTTGCTAGTTCTTTAGTGAACCATTTTTCTGTTTTCTTTGATGTCTGGTTTGATGTCTGGTTTGAGCACCTTGCACAAGAGCCGTCGCATCATTACTACTACTACTACTATTAATTATTTATATAGCACTACAAGGCGTATGCAGCGCTGTACAAACACATAAAGAAGACAGTCCCTGCTCGTAGAGCTTACAGTCTAATCAAGACAGAACAGTACGAGAGAAACAAGGGGGGTTCAAATAGGCAAGGAGACAAGAAAAACATGGGATTAGGATCCAACTGCAGCCTCAAAGAGTTAAGTCTTTAGCATGGATTTGAAGAGAGGGAGAGAAGAGACTTGGTGTAAAGATAGAGGAAGTTTGTTCCAGGCATAAGGAGCAGCAAGGTGAAAAGATCGAAGTCTGGAGTTTGCAGAGGAAAAGAGCATAGAGAGAAGAAAGAAAGAGGAGGAGCGGAGTTCACAAGGAGGGGTGTAGGGAGAGAGAAGAGAGGAAAGGTAATGAGGGCAGTAGAGCGAATACATTTATATGCTAGAAGGAGAAGTTTGAATTGGATATGAAAATGGAAGGGGAGCCAGTGAAGTGATTATAGAAGAGGGGTTATCTGAGTGTATCGGGGCTGGCGGAAGATTAGCTGCGCAGCAGAGTTCTGGATAGACTGAAGAGGAGAGAGATGGCACTGAGGGAGACCAACAAGGAGGACGTTGCAATAGTCAAGACGGGAGTTGACCAAAGAGTAGACAAGAGCCTTAGTAGTGTGTTCAGAGAGGAAGGGATGAATTGTGTTAATGCTGTGGAGAAAGAAACGACAGGCTTTAGCTATATGTGTGGAGAAGGAAAGGGAGGAGTCAAAGATGACCCCAAGGTTGTGGGCCGAGGAAACAGGAAAAAGAAGAGTGTTGTCAACCGTGTTAGAGAAAGGAGGAAGGGGGAGGGTTACGGTTAGGGGGAAAATAAAAAATTCAGTTTTAGCCATATTCAATTTTAGGAAAACTAGACAGTTGCCTAGAGCCTTAGCATTCCAGGGGCACACCATTGCATCAGAGGGGGGTGGAGGACAGAAGCAGCAGGTCATAGAGGGCAGGAACCACAAAGCAGCGCCAGAGAGTCCAGGGCAAGTGTTGCGTCGCTGTTTCAAGGCCATTGCCACTGCTGAATGTCCCAGAGAGAGTGGCAACAGCAGCCATGGGGGAGGGGGTGGCAGGATTGAGGCCCCGCCTAGTGACATCTAAGCCTTGCACCGGCCCAGCCCTTCACATTAATTTAAGAAAATGCTTAAAAGTCAAAGATATATTGTAGGTTGTAAGCTCTGATGGGCAGGAACCATCTCTTGCGTGTCTCTCTATAGTGCTGCGAACACCTTGTTGCGCTATCTAAGCGATCAGTAGTAGTATATTGTAGGCAGAGCATGCTCTGACAGCTCATTACATGTTCTTTGACAGAGAGAGTCCTGTACTAAAGCTCATGCCATTAACTACATTTAACTATTAAGTAATATCTTTTAGGGGAGTAGAAATTATTTTCTGGTTCATTTTTATTTTTTCATTGGTGGGGGTTTTCATTTTTGTTTTCGCTCTCTTCCTGCTGTACTTATCTATTATGTTATTGGCTATAATGGGGGCTGATGTTTATTAGGGCTGTGCAATCATTAGCATGCATTCAGCTCATTAGCATGCCTTAAAAATTCAGTGCATGCTAAATCAATTTAATGTCATGTTAACCTACAAATTACTGTGTATTAAATCAATTTGAATACATTAAAAAATTCTAACATGTTAAAACATTTTTATTAAATGTATGAAATGAACCAAGAAACATTTAAAAATCAAGAAAAGAGCCCAAACAAGTCAAAAACAGACTGAAAATGTTTGCCCTGTACACACTCCTAATGTATGTTATGAGTTTTGCAACCTAGATTGTCTGTTTCTTGTGTGATTTCACTCTGTGCATCGCTTTGTGTGACCTTTCCAGTTGGGGAGGTGGTTCAGAAATATTTGAGTTTGGATCATTTCCTTTCATTTTTTCCATTTTAGTGCATATCAAAACCATTGAGCAAGCACTGAAAAAGAAAAATGAAACAAAACAAAGGGGTCCTTTTAGTAAAATGCACTAAGGAGTTAACGTGGGTTTAGGCGAGCAGTATCCACGCACTCGGACCCCAGTTAGTATGGGGCAGCAGGTAGTTAGCACACTGTGATATGTACGCTAACTGCAACTCCCGCCTTGTGGTGGTGAATGGACAGGTTAATTAATTTATTAATTTATTAATTTTATTTATTTATTTAACTGTATTTATATCCTGCTTTTCACCGGGTCAAAGCGGTGTAACAAAAAAAGGGGGGGGGGGGGTAATCAGTCATAGAGTAGGGCCATCACCAGGAGGGCAACATTGATGATTTCAGGAAAGGATGGACATAGACATGGACGAGGTAACATAATTTTGATCATAAGTTCTTGATGAGTGGGTTATTGGACAGTTATTTGTGGGAGCTTGTTTCTATTTTGTGATATTCTTGGAATAAGATGGTTTTTAGCTGTTTTTTGAATGACAAAAGATTGCTGTTGTTCTTGATGCAGGTTGGTAGAGAATTCCAGAGGGACGGAGCATAAAGTTCAAAGGCTCTGTTGCAGGTCCGTTGTGTGCTTTTGGTTCTTTTGTGAGGGACGGTGAGGGAGTTGCTGGAGGTCTGTCTGGTTGTCTTGCTGTGGGCTGGACGAGACAGGAGGGTGCGGAGCTGGGTGCCTTGTGTTTGGTGGATGGCTTTGTGGGTAAGTAGAATAGCTTTGTATTTAATTCTTGCTTCAAGGGGAATTATGTGTAGGTCCCTCAGAATTGGGATGATGTGGTCTCGCTTCTTTGCATTTTGAATGATTCTTGCCGTGGTGTTCAAGGCAGTTCGGAGGGGGTTGGTCTGTGTGGCGGGTAGTCCATGGTAGATTATGTTGCAGTAGTCCAGGTGTGGGAGCGTCATAGCTTGCATTACTGTCCTAAAGTCCTGAGGTTCAAGGAGAGGTCGGAGACGTTGTACCGTTTTAGCTTTGTGGAATATAGTTCCGGTGGTTTTAGAGATTTGTTGCTTGAGGGTTAGAGCTTGGTCAATGATAATGTCCAGATATCTTATTTGTGGCTGTATCCGGGTTTGTGTGGTTCCCATGTTGAGGTGTGTAGGTGGCTTGAAGTCCGGGTCTTTTGTTACTATGAGAGCTTCGGTTTTCTTTATATTCATAGACAGGTTGTTCTCTTGTAGGTTAAGGGCAGAAAGTTAGTATGGTAAGCGCCTTGCAGTCAGCATGGGGGTAAGCACTGTGTGCTGTCATTGTAGCAATTAGCACGGATGCAATGATCTCAACCTGAATAGGCTTATACAGGCAACC
Source organism: Ichthyophis bannanicus (assembly GCA_033557465.1). Classification (NCBI taxonomy): domain Eukaryota; kingdom Metazoa; phylum Chordata; class Amphibia; order Gymnophiona; family Ichthyophiidae; genus Ichthyophis; species Ichthyophis bannanicus. The sequence goes on along the minus strand of CM066036.1, from coordinate 125,253,755 downwards.
GATCTAGATCTGCAGTTCTCTAGTTAACTTCTTCACTTTCTTTTCTCTTTATTTTGTATACCTAAGGTTGTCTCAGAGACATAGTTCCTCATACTGTTCTGTCTGTCCTTTTAGTATACATCAGCGTTGACCCATGATGCAGTCCTAGTCATCGCAGAGGCTTTCCGTTACCTGAGGAGGCAGCGCGTTGATGTTTCCAGGAGAGGCAGTGCCGGAGACTGCCTAGCAAATCCTGCAGTGCCCTGGAGCCAAGGAATTGATATCGAAAGAGCACTGAAAATGGTAAGGCCAACAGCAAATAGACAACAGAAGCCAGGCACTCAAATTGCTTAATATCTCATAGAAGAGAGTATTATATATGTATGCAGCCAACGTTTTGGTTCAAGAGAATCAACTTCAGAGATCTCCAGAAGGATACATGGTTATTTAGGTGCATGTTTACTAAAGGTTAATGCACATTACGTAACGTTAGCGTGCGTTAAGTGCTGCCACTGCCCATCCTATTCTATGGGTTGTTGCCGCATTTAACACGCATTAACTTTCATCAGCGCACATTAACAACATGCCCCTTAGCTCCACCAACATTCTTATAAATAAGGAGCTCTTCTTTGTGTTTATGGAATAACGGTATTATTGATATCCTTTTGTGTTATGAACTGGGCACAAGACTCACTTTGCATGTTTCTTTTCAAGCAATTTGATTTTATAGGCAGGAGCTCTTAGCGAAGGGAATTAAAGCATGCTCAACGAACGAGTAAGCCAAGATACAATAGTGTTATGTAAGATAGTCCTACAGTGGATAGCTAATAATTTTATTTTGGCCTATTCCTTTGGATTTCCAGCTAAACTGGAAAAGCCTACAAGCCTTTCTTGGCTGTGACACTATGGTGATTATTTTAGAAGCCATATTTGTGTTTTGGATGTCTGAAAACAGATACACACAAGTTCATTTCACTTGGCATCCTCGGAGCCATTACAGAAACTGAGTATATGATGTCCCTAACATGAGGTCGTCCAAGTAGAACAGGGGCGTGCCAGAGAAGTGGTCTGCGCAGAGCGATGAAGATGCATGTCATGGTGCGATACCAGAATGGCCCTAGTTGTTGAGGTATCTCTGCCTATACCAGAACCCAACCGAAGGTCCAAAAAAGTGCTCGTTTCATGATGGCCACACTACTACTAGGTGAGAAGACCACAATGAGCTGTCATCATCACTGTCAATATTTCCTAGGCAAAGAAACCTGCATGTAAATACAAAGCTCAAACAGATTACTAACCCGCCACCGCACATCTGAGTATCTGCAATGTCACTGAATATTGATGTCCCCCTTTTTGGAAAAGGCTGATGTCCAAGACTCCATTTCTGCAGCCATCCATTTGGGGATGTCCATGTTTCTAAAATCAGTCTGAAATGTAAACGTCCCCAGGGTTTTCTCAGACGTTTTGCCCTGGACATCCCAGATTGCACCTGAATGCCCTTTCTAAAATGTTACTTTATAGACCTTCATTTGCAACTAACCAGGACTTTTTCTCCAATTGTATTTCCTTCTTCCAACTCTGCCCATTTGTAACAGCAATAGTCCACGACTGGGTCACTATAGACTCCTTCCAGAAACCAACTAATAAGTCCAGTCACTAGGCGCCGACATTTCATGATGAGTGGAATTCCATCCCCTCCCCCACAGGGAATGCGAACACCACCTCTGCATCATCTCCAACTGGCTCAAGGAGCAGATGAGCTGACCTAGGAAATGAACCCAGCGCTGGTTACCTAGAATTTACATGTATACAATCAATTTATGCACTTAAAGTTATTGTGTGCATACAATGCACAAGTGAAATGAACCAAAAAAAGACAAAAAAATCAGGAAAAACTTCAATTTAAATGAAGATGAACCAAATTTTCTTGGGGAGGGGGGAGCAGGCACATACCATTATTATGATGTTTTTTTCCACATGTAAACTGTCATTTTAGAAAGGACTTCCCGGTGAAATCTTGGGTATCCAGGGCATAGCATCCATAAAATGCCAGAGACAAAATGGATGGCCACCCGGGCAACCTCATAGACATCCCCCTACAAATACTTGGGGTGGGGACATCTATCCTCTGCTTAACGCATGTTTGTGCAAACTATTTTACATGTGAGGACGTGCATCAGCGTGCCAAACTGAAAACAAGCGTCCTTGTTTCGCTGCAATGTTCGTTATCATGGAAAGTCAAGGATGGGAGTACCTTCCGCCCTATGCCCTCCAGATATCTGGATGGCAGAGTGAGAGCTTTTTTGATGCCTATTCATGTCCTGGAGCAGGAATACACTTGGACGGTCCCACTAGTGAGTGGGGACATGCTTGCTATATCTGAAATCGGGAGTGCATGCCCAACTTACCCAGAATGCCCCCGGTAACGCCACGCCCCTTCGTGACTTGAATGTCCTCCTGCTGGGAATGTCTATAGAACCAGCTTCTAAAATGGGCCAGGGATGTCTCTGTAATTTGGACATCTGCATGTCCATTTTCAGACGTCCCATATAGTTTCTAAAACAACTCCCCCTGTAGCCAGTTTTAAATGGGAAAAAGGCCTGTATATGTGCATAAAAAGAATGCATGTCAAGAGATTGCACATACATTGTTTGTGGCCCACACATAGGCATTTACAGGGGCGTAGTTTAAGCAGAGCAGAGGCAAAGGTGTGATATGTTCACATATTTATAAAATGCGAAGGTACGAGTATAGAGGACATGCACAAATTTGCACCACCTTTTGCTATTGGGCTACTTCTGGCTGCCTATTTTATAAAGGCACTAAGCTTGCCATCAGCAAAGGTAATTTCTTATTTACCAGGGATATCTAGTAATTAAAAGGACCAGATGGTTTTGAATGCTTTACTATCACTTAAAAATAATTGCCTTCATCTTCCTTTTGTCAACAATTTACACAGTTATATTATCAGACACAACTTCAGTTCAATCAACTGAGAGATTTTCATTGACTAAAATCATTTTTGTTGTTCTACCTGATTTCTACAATATTAGGTTCACTTGGCTGAATAGCTAGATATTGAATTTCAATTGATTTGAAGAGGGGCAATAGGAAATCAATCATGAAGAATAAGCGTCCTTCCATGGAAGATTAAACATAAACATCAAGTCGATATTAACTTCTGTTGAGTTGCATATCAAAATATATTGACTTGAAAGGTTAAATTTGCTTAGGTCAGGATTTGTTTGGAAGGGCAATTAATCTTGAGGCTTATTCTAAATGTGAGTCAATATTGTTAGAAATAATTAAATCCATTGTAACAAGCTTATTTGACAAGAATAACAACTTGTGCTGCATAAGTTCAGCTATATTTTTAGGATGGTAATAGGGAGCAGTGCAGATTGTGGTCAGTGGGTAGATCTCTCATCCTGTCGTCACATTACTGCTGCCAAGGTTCTGACTTTGTGCTTAATTGATTTCTATCCATCAGAACGGTCAGTATCCATCCGTAAGTGGGTGTGTACTGGACAAAGTTACTCATCTTGTAGCTGGCTCCGAAGTTCTAATAGGCAAAATTTTCTATGCAGAAGGCGCAATAAGGCCAGAAAAACATTGAGTTCACAAACCTAAGGGATATGTTTACTAAAATGCAGTGCGCTTTTGCACCTAGAACATGGCATGTGCAAAACGATAGGTGCAAACCCTGTGTGGAAAAAGCAGTGGGTGTACCTAGCATCCACCCTGCATTTAACGCACAAGGCAGACACCATGGAATCCTCTTAAACAGGATTGAATCAATAGGCATACTGGGAACCGAACCCTCCTAAAATGGTTCTCTTCATACATATCAAACAGAATGCAACAGGTTCAATTCAACGGCGAAAAAGCTGAGGCATTCCCACAAACGCAAGGCATACCTCAGGGCTCTGCTCTCTCCGCACTGCTTTTCATCGTCTATATGCAACCCCTTTGTGAAATCTTCCGTCAGCACAGAATCAACTACCACATCTATGCGGACGATATTATGCTGTACACACCACTTGATATCGATAACCCTAACTATAACCAGCTGGAAACATGCCTAAGCGAAATGATAACATGGTTACAGCAAAACAACATGGCAATCAACCATAAGAAAACCGAGGTGATGTATATCTCCAGAAAACCAAATTTTGACCCACCTGCAACAATCAATCTGTGTAGCAATACGTACAACACAAAGAATGAAATAAAATATCTGGGAGTTACATTTGATAGCGACCTAAAGATGGAAAAACACCTCCGCAAAACCAACAAGGCCGTTTTCCACAAACTTAGAGTCCTACAACCACTACGGAGCATTATTGAACCTCATGACTTCCGGTCTGTTGCTCAAGCACTTATTATGCCACACTTTGACTACTGCAACGCCATCTTACAGGGTCTACCAAAGAAAACCCTTAACATTCTACAAATGGCGCAAAATGTAGCAGCTAGGATCATCATGAGAAAAAACCTCGCTGAACACATTACACCTGTGTTGATCGAGCTGCATTGGCTCCCCATTACAGCTCGGATAAAATATAAGACTCTAATAACCACATTCAAAATCATGCAGAACATAGCACCATCCTTTCTATCCACCCTAATCAGCATACAACCTCCCAACAGAAGCAGGAGAACCATCAACTCAAACCTACTCCAAGTTCCAACCGATATCAGATCTGTCAAAACCAGTACTAGCCACCAAGCATACTCCTACACAGCCCCGACACTCTGGAACCAACTACCGCCCGAGCTACGAGCTAGCAAAGACCTAATGGAATTCAGAAAAAACCTTAAGACATATCTATTCCAATGTCAGTACAATTTGATTTAAATCCCAGTGGTCTACAATATGCCACCTAATGAATCAGGGTTACAGTCATGTAAAAATGTACATATGTAAATTATTGCTCCCCTTTTCAAAACCTATTTACTGTGTGATGTGTGATGTGCTTTCTCTCCAAATCAATGTATTTATACCTCAAAATTTTATGTCATGATTTGACACGGTCCAACTTGTAATCAAACCGCTACTGATCGCTGGAAGTAGCGGTATACAAATGTATGCTAAATAAATAAATAAATAACACAGACGTGCATTCCCTGCCTCGGCAGATATTGCATGATCACCTGCACCTCCTTCCGAGGCAGGGAAAGTAGACTCGACGGAAAAGCACAGGAAATGGATAAGTAATGCCCCCCAGCTGCTGATCAAGTCCCCCTCACACAGTTCCCCCTTGGCCAATCAAGACCCCCTAGATCAAGACCTTCTCCACAGAGCAAACTCCACCTCCTATCAAGACCCCCTAAACAGAAATTCCCCCTGCTGATCACCCCCAACTTTAGAATCCCCTTTTCGAGATGGCAACCAATCAGGCCCCCCTTCCACCAGGCCTATCCTCCAGCCTCTACTGGGACTTACCAGGAGCTCCCTGCTCACCTGGTGGCAAGCGGGGCAGGAGTAGTCCACCTCCTCTCCTGCCCCGCATCCAGTAGCTGTCCAAAATAGTGCCGGTCTTTCAGTACTGCCCCCTAGGAGTAAACTGATGATAAGCTGGAGGTAAGGAAACCAGAGATAGTGGTGAAGGAGAAAAACACAAGCATGACATTGACAACAGAGGTGTCGGTTCCAAGTGATTATTATGTACAACATGTGGAAATAGAGAAGATCCTGAAGTACCAAGAAATATGGTCAGAGGCCAAGAAATTGTGACAGAAAGATGGAGATATTTCTCATCCTAATAGGAACCACAAGCCTGATTAAAAGCAATTTCCAAACACATGTCCTGTACATAGTACAGCCTATGAACTCCAGAAGGAGGTTCTCTTTGGCATGGTGCAAGCACTATGGTGAGTGTTAGCAGTAAATATGAGAGATTGGGATCTTACTCCACATACCCTGGTTTTGAAGAGTGAGGTTTTGTACTATTATGGTATGTGCAAGACTAAACCATTTAGAGACATTTCCCCCCCCCCCCCACCCCCATCCCAGGGAAGGTTTGAGCATACATTTGAAAATTCAACCTTTGTTATTTAACATCTACGTAAGCCCCCTCAATTACCTTATATATGGCACTGCAATCGGCGCATTTATTATGCGGATGATCTCATCTTATTGGCACATATGGATTCAAACTCAATTGACTTAACATCTATTCATTTTTGTCTTGCTAAAGTAGTGTTAAGTGAGAATCGGAAATTAAACCCTACTACTATTTGGTTGACGGAGTCTAACTACTCCTCCTGTCTCACCAATACTCTGTGATCCTTCTATTGCTCTTCAATCATCTTTCAAATCCTTGGGGGTTATATTATATAGTATCCTTCAATTTGATCACATTTCTGCAGTCATTAAATGTTTCTTTCTAGCTCAGACAATTTAGAGCTTTTCACCCTTTCTTGGACTATTTTGCGTTATGGACCTTCGCTCTTAGTTTTTATTATATCATGACTGGAGTATTGTAAAGTGGTGTATGCTGATTGTTTTTCTTACCATCTAAAGAAGTTTCAGATGGTACAAAATGTAGCAGTCTACATAAAGGCAATCACGTGTCTCCTCTATATCAAGAACATTGGCTATTAATAAAACGTTGCATTCCCTATAAAATTTGAGTCATGACCCATAAAGCTGTCTATACGGATTCATCTCTATATCTTGCATCTCTCATTTCTTTGCATGTTCTGAGTCATTCATTACGCTTGATCTATTCTACCTTCAGTTTCAAGAGCACAATTGGGAAGTACCTGGAGGTCAGCATTTTTCGCATTGGCCCCTCGCCTTTGGAACAATTTACCTTTATCACTCTATTAAGTCTTCATGCAAGGCCTTCAAAACCAGTCTTAAAACACATCTTTTTCAATTAGGTTTTGGGCTGGACTGGCACTCGGGGGAGGATGTGCAGATGACTTAGTGAAATCTTCTTTAAGGTTTTTTTATTATTTATTTTATTTTTGATTGCTATTTTATTTTAATTGTTTATAATATTTGATTTTAACTGATATTTTTGGGAATATGGTACCTACTTTTACTTATTTTCTATACTCTTCAATTAATATTTATCTGTATAGGGATTGTAGTTCTTTTCTGTTTCATATTATATAAACCACTTTGATATGTGTTTTAAAGGCGGTATATCAAAATTCAATAAATCATAAACCATACACTTTGCTTTTAAGACCTAAACACGCCTCAAGGAAACTGATTTATTTCTACTGTAAAATACTATTGCATTTAAGGCACTACATACTACACCCCAATCTATGCAAAAAACATTATCTTTTTATAGCGCATCCAGGGTTATATACGTGGAGCACGATTCCATTATGTGCACATCTGGCCTATGGACCTGTCTAAATGAAAAATGGGCCCCGTATGACTCTAATTTCACATGCATGGGTCTAGACGTGCCCGCAGGTCCGGAATCGGGGACAAAGATGTGTTTGGCACAGCATGCCAAACCCCAGGGCGTGGGTATATGTAGCAAGCGGAGTGGATGTCCCTGCGCTCGGCGAATTCTGAAAAGATGTACGGCTCCACTGCTGCCCATCTCAATGCGGCCACACCTCCTCAGTTAAAACAGGAATCCCCAAAGCTGCTGCTCACACGACGGTGTGGTGCCCATGCAAACCACCCATGAAAACAGATGATACAGATGTGCTGATGAAAAACAGACCATATAAGCTAGCCCTTTGCATGACAAGGACACTGCAAGGTGATCTCTGTGCACTCAGAGATGTTACAACACCAAGTAGAAAGTGAGACGAGAGTCCTGACATACCTTGCAGCACAACATACATGGCAGTAGGTGAACATTTTAGTTGTGCTTGCATTGGTCATCTCTGACAACGGTCTGTACAATGCTATGTATGGACCAGAAGAAATCAGAAATGGTCCTCTATAGCTAAATATCAGAGAATATCCCTGACATTAAATAGCGAACCTCAGATTGAGGGCCTGCACCAGCGCAAACAGCACCGCTAGATGCCCAAGGGCACCAGCATCTCTCTATACAAATGTGCACAGTTGTGAGACCACAGATGGTGTTGTGTGCTATGTTGCATGCATTCATTCTGAGGGTCCCTTATCGCTGGCAGATATGTGCTTTGAAATTCAGCAGTATAGACCCCATTCTGATGTAGCCTGGCCAATCACACTGACACCTGATTACACTGCAGTCAGCCCTGTGGACCAGATACTGATTCCCCCCAAAATTGCACACACCAGGTCCCCCCATACACCTCTCTAACCACACACACATACACACTCTCTCACTTGCAGTCACACAAAACATACTTCTGCAGTACAGATGCCCTGCACCCTCTAGAAAACAGCTGGTATAACATGATGGCATGGGGTCCCAGGACTACTAATCTGATCTGCGTTTCTCACCCACTCATGCATCCAGCCTATACTCACCCTTATACAATCCCTACATCAACAGTCCCACTTCTCGGATGACAGGCATTGTTAGGGTGCCCTAGATCACCTCCTCTAGCTCACACAGCAATTGTCAGCATAGCCAGAATAATCACCATTGCACCTCTTAATATTTCTGTAGGGGTGTTTAGTAATATGTCTTCACCATTCAACCTTCCCCCACCTCTGCATTCTATTCTTTACAACTGCATCTTGTGGTCTTCAGACTTCAGACACACTGGCTCACAACATCTTTGTCACAGCCATTCATCTCTATGGGGCGCATTGCAGAGCAGAGCAGAAACATTTCTAAGTCCGGGCCTTATTCCATGTTTCCACTGGTATAACATGGACATCCGCGGGAAACACACAGAATGTACACAGGTCTTTCCTGAATATGCATTGCATGTCTCCCCTGCTGACCATGCCCCCATTCCACCCCCTCCCACCCATGTTCTGAGGTCCCTGTGCTAGCACCATGTACAAGGAGAGTCAGGGGTGTATCAGAATACGGTTGTAGACGTTTTTGCTAGAAAAAACATCTACGCCACACATCCAAGGGCTTATTCCTGTTCCGGAATGACCCCCTTAGGCTATGAGACCTTCTGGCTTTGCCCTCTGAAACAATTTAATTTGACACATACCAGGAGGTTAGCTTTCGTTTTGGGCAGCTGTGAAATATGCTTCCTAAAGAAATCAGATTAATCATTTGGTTTTCAAAGTTTACCAGTAGAAAAAAAGTTTATAAAATTCCTCCCATAATGTCAGAAATCATGGATTTTAATATGATTGGCCTTTGAAGAGATTTAACATTTCAACCCTACTGACTTGTTTTAGCCAATTCAGATGAGTGGTTCAAGCACCGTGGTAATAATTTAATACATACATTATATTTCAGGTCCAAGTACAAGGAATGACTGGAAATATTCAGTTTGACACTTATGGACGTAGAACAAATTATACTATTGATGTGTATGAAATGAAAGCCAGTCGGCCCCGGAAAGTAAGTATTTCTCCTATTAAATCCTTTGTATGGGGCCTACAAAGAACAGGCGAGAAGGAAAGAGGGATAATGAATGAAAGAATGGGGTTGTATTACTGCTATTATTAAACATTTATATAGGAGCATGATTAATAAAGTGCAGTCATGCTTACTGCAGGGTTTAATGAACATTAAACAGCGCAGGACTACAGTGAATACAATCACACACCAAAACGGCAAGCATTGTAAAAAACCTGCACTGGGGCGAGCACTAGGTGGGTTAGAAGTGGAGAAGGGGTGGCATTAAGTGCTCCTGCGTTAATTGCAATTAACGTTTTAGTGGAGTGAGGTACTTTCCAGCAAGGGAACTGCCCCACCAGCGGGTATGCCCCCAGCAGTGTAAGGGCATTGCACTTCCCGCACTAATTTCGACTCCCATTGCACATTAGGGTACGAATCCTCAGTGCCCTTCAGTAAACATGCCTCATAGTGCCAAAATGCCTATGTACCTAAATGTAACTCACTTTGAATTTTCAAGGAAAGGTGTGAGCTAAATCCAGTTCCCTACATCCAAGGTGTATGCTGTGCTGTGTACATACATCTAAGAAGTGGTTCATGTAGAACTTACAATTTAGTCAAGATAGAAAGAAAGATAAATGTTTAGGGAAAATTGAGGTTAATAGTGTAATTGAACACAAAGACCAATTTATCTAATTGGGTAAAGATGTAAGAATCGAATCATTGAATCAACATTAATATGATGATACTCATCAAAACTCCCATTGAACCCCCCTTATAGTCAACTAACTTGAACTTTCGTAGTCTAAGGCTCGCCCTCTAACTAGACTGACAAGGGTTAGTGGCACCTTATATACTAACCAACTAGAGTGTAAGATCTAATGAGCAGAGACTGTCCATTGGAGAGGGTAATTCTTTTTAATAGGGGCATGCACTTGTGAGCACACATTTGATTAGTTTGGGTGCCTAAAATTTACAGTACACACAAATCACTTGTAAATATTTGCACCTATAAATTTGTGTGTGTGCAATTAATTTGCATGCTTAAAAAAGTTAATGTGTGCCTAAAGAATGTGAAATGAACCAAACGAGCAAAAATCTGGAAAAAGTTTTGGTTTAAACAAAGATAAACCTAATTTTTTTTGAGCATCACACCCTGTCATTAGGATGTTTTTGCCCACATCTATAGTCAGTTTTACATGTTAAAAAGACCTTATATAAAATTCCATAGTTGGAGGTGTGCATACGAAGTAGACATACCAAGAGACTGTGGGTACCTTTATGTGGTCCACGCATAGGTGTTCACAGGGGGCATAGTTTGGGAAGAGCAGAAGCAGAGTTACAATGTATTCACATATTTATAATATACAGAGGTACACGTGGAGAGGACATGCACAAATATATACCTTTTTCGGAGCAGGTGTAAGTTTTTGCTAATAGGGCTAAGTTTGGGTACCTATTTTATAAAGGAACATAGATGCTTTGCAGCGTTGAGAATTGTTGCTTTGTGAGACCGGGGAAGAAGAAAATTCAGTCCCGATGCAGATATTAGTCAAATTGTGATCTCCTAGCAGCTGGCGTCTTTTCATGGAGTACTGCAGCCAATTTATGATATTTTATGAAATCATGACTTAGCAAGATGAATATTGAAATGCTGTTAAGACTATTCTTTTTAATAACAGCTGATGTTTTCATGAATTGCTGCAGAAGATATGAATTTTTAAATTTGGATTTGTTATCAACCAGTGGAAAGACGCTTTGAATTAATTTTTGTGAAATTACTTGCACTATGATGATAACCAAGGAGTTTGTACCATGCGTTGTTTCTGTGAAGTGCTCTACTTTATTTTGATGGTTCAAAACAAAATTGTAATATTATGGTAAAAGAAGAGATTTTGGATTGACTATGGGCCCGGTGGGACATGCAGCCCCCGCTAGCCATCCTGCCCTGAGTCCACATCCCTCCCTCTCTCTCTCCCCAGATGGCCAGAGCCGCAGTGTGGGCAGAGCAGGAGGGAACGGAGTGTGGGCAGAGACGAGGCAGGCCAAGGCGGCAGAATGCACAGGGCCAATTCAGGTCACGGCCCTCTATGTCCTGCAGAAGGGGGGGTGGACATCCTGCTTATTCCACCGCGAAGGTGAAATAAACAGGGGGAATGGCAGGAAGTATATCCCAGGGCTGGGGGGCGGAGGCAGGTAGGTCCCCACCACCCGATCTGGGCCCTGGCTGCCCCACCAGAGGTTGGATGGCAGGGATTCGGGGGTCTTCACTGCGGCAGGCCGACTGAATGGCAGGATGGACGTCCCGACAGGTATGCAGAGGCATGCCGGGCCATCTGAGGGCCTGATCCTGCACCGGCGGGAACATCTGGCTTCCGCGGTGCAGATTCGTGTCCTAAAGGGCCAGTCCTGCATGGGGACGTCCAGATGGCCCGGACGTGCCCCTAAGGGAATCGGGCTCTGTGTCTTTTAATCAGGCATAAAATAGGTGTCATTTTCAACTAGGTGTCCTGTTATAAAATCACCCCATGGGATCATTTTTTAAAATCATTTTTGAATGTATAGGGGCCACATACAAGTGTAAATGGTCTCTTAGAAAGTACCAATTGGCGTAAAGGTATGTGCATTGACGTGACGGTGCAAAGGTGTAAGTGGAGGCATGATCTGGACAGATTGCTGGCAGGATTCGCAGATACACATTGATAACATACCTTAATCCATGCGCCAACTAACTTGTGAACTTTAAATGCATTCTTTTACATGTGCTGTAAAGCAGGTGCAAATGATCACGCCCAAATTTAAGACAAGATCTCTGCCCCTTATGTTAATATTTTATAAAGACAAGTAGGTGGCCTAAAATAGACTCATTTTGCTGCCTTAACCTTAATACCCTATTATAACTCTGCCTTCTATGTGTTTCTTATAGCTCTGCATATGTCTGGTACAAGCTATATAAGTCCTCTCCAGTCTCACGCCCCTCCTGGTGCCTGCACACTATCTGGGAGGGGTTAGGCTATGGTGGAAGCAGAGGGCACTGGCCAATGGGGTTGGGGCACATAGGCCTTGAGCACAACACTATTGAGCAATATAATGTCACTAAATAGAGAACACTAATCCAGTCCCTCCTGCACACATGTGCTGCCTTTTGCCTGGGGAAGGGCTGGAAGTGGAAATTACACCGCAGTAGACCTGCAGTTTTGTCTTCCTGGAGCTCAGAACTTAATTGCCAGCAGAGGGGGGTGAGGAGGAGGAGTAAATGCTGAAAGGGGAATGAGGCGAAACGAGGGGTTAATGTCTCGACGCTGTGTAGGGGAGGGCGGGATTACAGAGAGGAATGATCTAGTGAAGCCTTTCTCTCAACCTCTTTTTATCCCTTGCCTATCTGGTATTGCCTTATCTCCTCTTTTTCTATCAGTGCGTTTTTCCCTCTCTCCCTCCTTTCCCCCACTAGTGCTTCTCCCAGGCCATGACAGTAGCAAAGGAGATACATGCAGGAAATGGCACAGCTCTCTTATGCCTCCTGCTGGTAGGAAAGAGGTCAACAAGAGGAAGGACCATGAATGAACTCTGTGGGCAGGTTGATGGAACAGAGGCTACCATAGTGTTAGAGGAACCCTATATGCAGGACCCTGCAATCGCTGCAACAGACATTGCTGCATCTGAGTACTGGTAACTTTCTTTCTAGAGAAAAACACTTTGTACGTGCCAAATACTATAACCACGATGCATTTTCTAGGTTGGTTACTGGAATGAATATGAAAGATTTGTGCCTGCAGCGGATCAGCCACCCACAAATGAATCTTCCTCGGTAGAGAACAGGACAATAGTAGTCACTACAATCCTGGTGAGTTAGAGCTTACTTTTTTTAAATGTGAAAAGAAGGGGAGAAGAGGGGAATTTCTTTTTGTGATCAGCAGCCCCCTAATCTAATCAGGAACATATTTATTTTTACTCAGATTTTTATTGAGTCACAAAATCCAGTTTGGTATTGCAGTTCAAAAGAAAGGCCTGCTCCCTGGAAAACAGCCGGGGTGGGCCCTGTCATAATTGCTATATTTAGCTCTTCTGTGCAAGGGCGCCTATGACAGTACTAAGGGCCAGAGTTACTAAGCTGTCTAAATGGAATAATGCACTTTATTTGCCAAATAACGCACCTTAAGTGATAATAATATGTTATTTGTCCTTTGCGCTGGATAATTTTACTGCAACACTTGTTAAATAACGATGAGATGCAAGCAAGCAAATGCATGCAATGCAGCTTATTATACACAATGACTAATGCAGCTTGTTAAATCTGGCAGGTTATGTTATACATAGAAAGATGACGGTGCCTTAGCAAGTGTCACTTTTTCCCCCCAGGAATATCATACCACTAATGCGCAGCCTTCCGCTCCTAGGGAGCAATTAAACGGGGCTGATGCATTCAAGAAGTATCCCCTAACCCCTGATGATTTTTCATGTTCTAGAACATTTGTTTTGAAGTGTTGACTTTGTTTTTTAAGGGTCTACATTTATATTCCTTTGTACCCGTTGGCTCTGCCCCTGTCTTTTATGCCCCAGAGTGGCTATTGAGATCTCATGGCTGGGGGCTTCTAGCTTATCTCCCTTTTCCCCCTAGTTTTGGGAAATAAATTCTAGAGCCGATAGTATCTTTCTCTGGGTCCAGTTTATGAAATGAATTTCCGGTAACGGTGCAAATGATTAGTGACATTTGCAGCTTCTAGAAATAGGTAAAGACGACCTATTTTCTCAAGCTGTTGGAGAGTGTGTCATCATAAGGCCACTGCTGGTATTTAATTTGGTTACGTTACGCTGTTTGTCATGTTATTTCTTTTGTTTTATTGTAAACTGCTTAGGGATATTGGGAGGGATAGTCAAAGCCATTTACACAGTTTTCAGACTTGCAAGCCGTATAAATGCCGCTGAGTTGGATATTCAGCAGTCTAATATGGTTAGTGGCACTGAACATCAGTGGCTGTCACTGCTACGTGCCCCAACACTAAGCGATTAGCATCTGGGTGTTCGGGGTGGAGCACAGGTGGCACTTGTCACTAATCAGACAGCGCCTTAATATCACTCCTGCCCGGTTAGTGACATGTGGTGATGGCTCGCTGACACCACTGAATATCTCACCCCATTATGATTTGCAGTATATAAATCTGCTAATATCTAGAAATATCATACAAATGAAAATATATCATGTAAATGTATTTATAATCCCCTTTCTAAAAGAACCCCCCATTCCTTCCCCGGAACCATCTTGTGGTCTTTCTGGTGAATAGTAGAGGGGGCAGGAGCAATCCCCAGGGGGGGTTCATGCCCTGATGGTTTCTGGCCTCAAAATGGCAGCCTCATCACCCTAGCCATAGTCTTATAGTACTATTGCTAGGGGGTCAGGCTGGCCCAGGAGTTCCCAAACCTGCCTCCGAGCTGGTCGGGTTTTCCGGATATCCACAATAAATATGCCTTAGAGAGATTTGCATACACTGTCTCCACTGCTTGCAAATCTCTCTCATGTGGATATCGGAAAACCTGGCTGCCTGGGAGGACAAGTTTGGGAACCCCTGAGCTGGCAGTTAGTGAATCCTGCGGCAAATGTTTGTGCAGTCAAATCGTGCATTACTACAACATAGTAACTAGAGCTCTAAATTTGTATTTGAGGAGACTTCATCTGATAATATTTCTATGTTTCTATAAAAAGGGGACTGTTGTAGTTGTTGATATGGAAGGATAGACTAGATAGGCCACGTGGTCTTTTTATGTCGTCATATTTCTATGATAAAAAATGCATCTGCACTGCTAGTGTCAGGGGTAACTTCCAGAATATATCACTCCAGTGCTAAAACTCTTGCACTGGCTCCCAGTGGAATATATGTGCTGTTGAGTCAATGCTGACTTCTGGCAACCCAGCAGCCCCTGGAGTTTCTTCACAAGGTGTGACCAGACCTTTCTTCCGAGGCAATGGACTTGCCAAAGGCCACGAGGAATGCTAGTGGACACTGAACCCTCATCTCTAGGTTACCAGACCACTGCTCCAACCACTAAGCCGCTCCTCTACTCCATGTGGTATATAGAGTCTCATTTAAGATTCTGTACCTGGTGCTTAAAGCCTTGACTGACAGGAGGGAAAGGGTGCAGGGGTTCTTGATGATGTTGATAAAGTACTATGGACCTGCATATATGTTGTGTTCTTCACAACAAGTCCTCTTAGAACCAGTTTGAAAGTCCACATACCGGAGACAGATAAAAGGGCTTGCACCTTGCAGGCCTGGAAGTATTGAATAGTATGCCTCATGAATTGTAGGTTGTAAAAGAGAAGGCTATATTCCAGAAACTATCTAAATTGTGACTGTTTACAGTTGTGTATGGTTGATTCCTGAGATAGACAACAAGGGGGCACAATTTTTGGATGCTGCAAGTCTGAGAATATGGGTCAAATTCTGTTGTTAGAAATGATTGTCAGTTCTGTTATACACTACCTTGGTTCGTTTTTAAGGGAGTACACATGCCTATTAAGTAATAAATAATTACTAGCTGAACAGAGTACATACCACTTTCAGAACATACTTGTTATGATGGTTTTGCATTCTCCTTGATACAATGTACTGTATCTTGTGTTTAATTATGCTGTCTCCAAGAATTTGATTTAGAACTGTGATATACTAATGGCTTGAGTAGCATCTATTATGTTCAGAAGATTTCTTCTTTTTTTTTAACTAAGACAAATCCATTTCACATTAAAATCTCAATTTGTTTGATGTTAAGTTGGGAGTCCACGCCTTTCAACTATATATAACAAACCAAAAATTGCCATGTCTCTACAAAAGAGACTAGCAGCTTCTATTTTCCTCCTATTACCGTGTGCTACGTTCATAACCCGTTTGATGTCTCCCTTCTCTAATCAAAGGAAAATCCATACGTAATGAAAAAGAAAAACCATGAGCAGCTAGAAGGAAATAACCGATACGAAGGATACTGTGTTGACCTCGCTTCTGAAATAGCTAAGCATGTTGGAATAACATACAAATTATCAATCGTAGAAGATGGAAAATACGGAGCAAGAGACCCTGAAACTAAAATATGGAACGGCATGGTGGGTGAACTGGTCTATGGGGTGAGTATGGCTATTTCATGCTATATTATAGAATATGGTGCTTCACAATATTTTTTGCTCAAGGTTCTGAATTCCTGCAAAATTTCTAGGCCATGCAACCAGATCAAAATTAAAGAATGAAAGCACTGAGGGGTCGATGGTCAGTGCCTTTAAAGCACGTGGCTGCGCCGCTTTAATTAAAACCAGATATTCAGCACCAGAGCCTATCTGGTATCTGGCACCGAATATCCAGTCTCACTAACCAGGGGTATAGCTATCTAATTAACGGCAATATTTAGCTGCTAACCAGATAGCAAAATTGAATACAGTTAGGACAGCTATTGACCCACACACAGACTGTCCCAGAATGAACCACACGTCTTTCCTGTGGTCTGTGGGGGGAATATTCAGTGGCAAACCACCTAGATCCGTCTGAATATCGACCCCTGATTGCTTAAATAGAAAATCTGACTGCTGAAAAATTAGATAGGGATGTTTAATTCAGGATTTTGCAGCATTCTATACGATGCATGCCTATCTGTGTTTTAAAATTGTGTTTTTTTCGCGACGACAACTTATCATTAAAATTACAAAGTATGGCAAAAATATAATTTCTAGACATTGCACCACATAGGCCTGTGAAAAATCAAGTGAGAGTGGCACACACACAGTTCAGAAGATTAGGATCTATCCCATCAGCCAGCAAATTAACAATTATTTATTTAAACAAAGAAGTAAAAGCCATGCTAATGCATTGGTTTTCAAAGAAAAGATCTCTGCCAAATACTGGAAACCTAAGTAGATTTCCTGGATTTCATGTCAGAAGGTCTTTATTGTCTACAGAGGGGAAGAAGCAGATAGAGGGCCCTAGGTAACCATAGCTACCCTCTGCAGACACCTGACCTTGAGGACTTTGGTGGGCCTCCTCCTCCTCCAGCCCCACTTTACAGTGACAGATTGCCCAATAGTTTGCAAGCACAGAGTTAAAAACAATGGACCAATATTTTAAAAGATTTCCGTGGTCGGCTCCAAAGCCAAACATATCTAGAAATATTCTTTTTTTTTTTTTAAATAATTGCTCCAGGTATACCCATAATGTTATGTGTAGACTGCACCATTGTGGATTCTGCACATACAGTTTATGCATGGACTGGGGGCAGGCACTACGGTTATACACAGAGTGGTGTAACTTACAGTATATGTTTAAGTTAGGCCACTGAAAAAGCAGGCCTGACTTATGTGTTCGGGCCGTGACATGTATACGGCAGCACCCTTTTAAAGACCAGTGCCACAAAACATAAACATAAGTGCCTTTGCTTAACTTTGTGGTGCATAACCTTTTTCAATATGAGGCCCAAAAGAATCTATAGGTTTTGTTCAGGCATATTATCAGGCCTTCCTCCAGCTACATTTCCTAATTGTCACCTATAACTCTCCACCACCCCCCCCCCCCCCCAACCCTCAGCAGAAACTAATTCTTCAAGTAATTGTGCCCTTAGAACCTAAGAATCAACTGGTCCAACCTTCTGTAAATCAGCATGTGTTTTTCACAGGCTCCTTGAAAATGTAAAGTCGAAATCTGAGAGGCCAGCCCAAGAGTTATTTCAAGGTGTTGGCCCCTAGGCAAACCTTAAAGCCTTATGTCCCCCGAGCTATCAGAATCTATTGTTTAGCTTTGAATGCCTTGCTCTTTGTCAACCCCTGAGACGTTACCACCGTAGACGACTGACTGGTTTGCCTAATGGTTGGGCTGGCTCTGCCTGTACATTGGCTCTTTGAGCACCCCTCAGCAGGCATGCACTACCAGCCTCTGGTGATCAGAGAAGGGCATCAGGATGGAAGTGGCATCACTTCAGCAACACCAATGGGTGGGGCTTAGGCAAGTGTCAGCACAGCTCACCTGAAACAGCAAAGAAATATTTGCTGGTACACAGGAAACGTCTATTACAGTAAGTGCAAAAATCCCATGAAATCCTAGCGGGGACTATGATGATGTATCTACTAACTAATAAGAATGCTCAAAACTGATGTTGAGATCAAGTACTGGGTTGTAGAGTATCTTTTCCCTGCCTTGTCATCCATACCCTCAGGGCCATACCAAGCCATAAATGTGCCCTGTGTGACTTGCATCTGGCGTACCCTCTGCCCTCCCCCCCCCCCCCCCCCAGTTTGTCCTTTGCCCCATGCCCAGCATCTCCCTATCTTACCTCCATGTCTCCAGCCGGCTTCTCACCCAGCCTGCCCTTGCCCCGCTGCTTTTAGAGTTCCCATGGCAGCAGTAGCAGGACCTCAAATTGGAAAAACAAACACACAGGTCTCTCCAGCTCCATGCTTGCATGCTGGCCTGATCCCCTACCTCTGACATATGCTCGCATCAGAGGACGGACCAGACCAGCCATTCAAACACGAAGTTGCAAGGACCCGCATTTGAGTGGCTGGTCTGGTCCCTCTCTCCTCTGACGTGAGCATACATCAGAGGAGGGGGATTAGGCCAGCATGCAAGCATGGTGTCTGGGTTTTTTTTCAATTGGAGCCACTGCCAAGAGAACCCTAAAAGCGGTGGTGGAACAAGGGCAAGCGGCGTGGAGGATAGCCGAGGCCGGCATCTTCTAATACACCCCTATTTTTTTGGCCCTCTGTGCGGCTGCACCGCTCACACAGGGCTTGGTTCGGCACTGCATACACTGGTATACTGGTCTGAAATCTGTATTTAACTAAAAGGTTCTTGGCATTTAAGCTGTTTGCTTTCAAATCTTTCAAATCTTCTGCCTGCATCCTCTTAGTCAAGTTTAGTCTGACCCTGCTGTGATGCTTACGTTGCTTGCCCACTATTCAAAACCTCTTTATCAGAGTTATGGAGAATGGCACATAAATGCCACTGAGCGAAGCACAGACCTTAAAAGAAAGATTAGGTTAGAAAGATTAGGTTATTGGTGTGCTAAATAAGAAATGAATATAGCTGCCAAAGAAAAGGATTAGTAAGATACCGAAACTGATGACAAGAAGAAAACAAACTCGGAATATGATGCAATCTTGCTTTCTCTTTTCTTATGCAAAGTAGATGACTTTCTACTGGCTTTCTGCAGATCATCGTAGATACAATTTTATTTTCAAAGTAATAGAAGGCAGAGGTTTGTATTTTCAATATGTGAACCCAGGGTTAAACGGGGTTTGGTGAAATGCCCTATGTATAAATAGATAGTGTATTAACTATTCACAGGGATACCATTAGTGAGGGATTTTCTAGCTGGTTTCATGATCTAGAGGACCACAAGAGGAGCAAGAGAGAAAGCAGAATTAACAAAAGGAAGTGTTTTGAAGGTAAACGTATCTTTTTACTTCCGCGTTTTCTGCCTTTCAGAAGTAGACTGAGTGTCCAGCAGTCAAAGAGCTCAGGTCTTGTGAAAGGCGCATCCTAAGCACTAAGGGGATAAAAGAAGAAAGGGCAAGTCTAGCAGTTGACTCAAAGAAAGGGCAATAGCAAAGAAGGGTTGTTTCCAAGTGCTGACTAAGGCCCAAGATTTTCCCATGTGACCTGATTTCCTACCTCCCAAAAAAGATGCAAAGGCATAAGGAACAGAAGCCCAAAGTCTTGAGGGTGAATCCTCACCAAGCCAACCTGGCTGAGGGGAAAGAAGAAAAGCTCTGTTGTAATTGAAGAATATCATTATCTCAAAAAGGCAAAGGGGGACTCTCATGTATTTCAACTTGCTAGGCAGAACGTTACCTGTAAGTGCTTAGTTCAAGAGCTAGCTGGAGAGACGACATACAGATCAAAAACTAAAGACTAGAAGAATCTTGAACCTATTTTTGGGATGAGCCAGACCTGCATCCCAGGATTCAGGGAACCAACTGATATGAGAGAGTGAGGGTAGTGTCTTTACAGAAATAAGGGATCTGAAGAAGTGAAGTTCAATTAAGAATCCAAGCCCAAGGGAAGTAAAGAGGACACTGAAGGAAAGCATCTGTTTTTGAGGAACCTTCTGGTGAAAGGAGAAATAAGAAGAGAAAGATAACAGGAGAAGACCCAGGAGTTAAAATCCCAGCCTCTGAACTATAGCTTTTATTGTGGTTTTCTAGTTTTACCCTAAATTTATTGCCTATGAAGTAACAGATAAAGTTCTGTTTATTAATGGCCAGTAAATTATATTTTTACCTTATCACTGCGTAAGTCTTGAAGGAAATAGATCTGCACTTGTAAGTATTTATCTTCTGGAATATATTCTAAATCTTGCGGAAGAAAAGAGACTTCTTAGGTTAAAGCTGATAAATCTGTGTATTTTAAAGTTCAGTGTTTTTTTTGCTGAGTCAATCAGGTCTTAGTATCACTAGAGAGCTTTTCATTTAAATCAAATCGGAGTATAGCTTAGCATAGGAAGTAAAATAGAGTAAATAGTTACTGAAATAAATTTGTTTTGAGAGCTTTTTATTTAAATCAAATCAGAGTATAGATTAACATACAAGTACAATAAATAGTCTCTTGCTATAAAAAATAAACTTGTTTCTAGTGATCTTTACAAAGAGGCCTTCCAGTTAGGAGGTAAAAGATCTGTGAAGTTGTCTTAAATAGCTGCTAAAGGCAAGTGACAAATCAAAGGGGCAATTTGAAAAGCCCCCTCTATCAAATCAAGGGCTGTGCGAATCACACAGGAAATTGGTAAGACTTTACCTTAGAAGCACAGGTCAGGACACCGTGTAGCAAGCCAGCTTTTATTAAGCCTTCTTTCCCTCAGACCCATCCCAGGGATAATCTTAGCTTTATAGGCTCCTAAACCTATTAAAGGGAAGGAGGTACCCATATTCACTTTTAGGTGTGGCTGGCTTTCCTTATCAGGAATACATTAATTAAGGACCTAAGATTAATTAATCTGGAAGTGAACAAAGTCCATTAAACGTATTAGGTATAGTTGTATTAGTATAAATAACTCCAGCAAACCTAAGTAAGTAAACAACTTAAATACCTAAACAAAACCTTAAAACTAAGATGCAGACGGCAGTCCAGCTGTGAGAGGGTGCTTTCCAGCCTTTTGAATTGAGTGTCACATGTATGATTTTCTCCAGTTGGTGAGGGGTCTTATGTGTGCACTAGCTGCAAGGAGCTCTTTGCTCTCAAGGAATGAGTCCGATCTCTGGAGACTAGAGTAGCAGACTTGGAGGACATAAGGGAGACAGCCAGAGTATTGAAGTCCTACTTCCAGTTTGGCAGCCTCCCTGTTGCCATGGAGGGGAGAGGTCACTTGATAGGAAAGTATCACCCTGGTGTGGCAGGAAGTGATCCTGTAGCTAGTACCTGTCCTCCAGGTGATGTAAAACCCTCTCGCACTGAGGAGGTTTCTACAGGGTCACGTGCCCATGAGGGGAAGGGTTGAAAGGAGGACGACCACTGGGACACACTGATATTTAGGTACAAATTATATTGCATTGATAGAGCAGATAAAATTGGAGGAGGGGTTGCACTCTATGCATTGAGTCACACAGGATTAAAGTTTTTCAGGAAACAAAATACACTGTAGAATATCTATGGATTGAAATTCCATGTACCTGCTGTAGCTGAGTGTACCTTGCCTTGAAATACTTCTGAAAAAACCGTATAAGCCAAATCCAAAATATCTTCCCTTCCCTACAAACAAACAAATAGTGAAATCTCACTGTATGAAATTAAAGATCATAAAATTCTTGCAACGTAGGTCTGTATTTTACTGCATTCTACTATTGTTATGCTATTTCCCTCAACAGGCTAAAATTATTAGAAATGTGAACTTCATTGACAGGCTCATATTAAGGCATAAGCAACATAGTCAACTTCCTAGGATGCCAAATTTTGAAGGTGCCAAATATCCATGCCAGAGAGGAGCTTGCTTTAGCTTACTTTATGGCCAGGTACATGTGTTGCTCAAAGCCGCACCACTGTGGCGCTCTGGCCGTCCTCTGCTCCTCTTCTGACTCTTCCCCCCCCCCAACCCCCACCCCTTCCAATCTCTGGGATCTGCTGTCTGGTCCTTGCCTGTAGGTGTCAAGATCTTAAATCCAGCCCTGTTATCATGGCTTCATTTTTCCACTAATGTTTGTTCAGAATTAATTAATTTATATGAAAGACTGCTAATGGTAATGATGTAACCCTTCAGTATTTTACACCAAGTCTTTGTCCTTTAATAAAGGCACTTCTGATTTTTTCTTAATGCATTTCAGAATGGCTTTCCTTCTTATAATATAGACTTGCCAAATAATGCTTTTTATGTTCACTGCATTCAGTCAGTTCTTTAAGTTTAAATAAAAGATCATTTGTCTCAGATCAAGGGCAGATGGAGTCCCAGTTCAATCACATGTATCTGAAGTAAAATTGCTGGAAAATACTTTGTATGTGATACTTCACAAAAATAAGTTGGATATTTCCTAATACATTGAATCTCCCATGGTTATTCACATCTGAAACTAGGGCCTGTGTAGTTTAGCAAACCCTGGTGTAGCCACATCTGTGAATAATTCTAATAGTAGTCCTTTTTTTTATAATTTGCAATAAAATACAAGCGCAAAACTTGAAGAAAAGATATTACTATAACAGGCAATTAGAAAAGGAAAAATAATATCATATTCACAAAATAAATGCATGGTAATTCTATAACAAACCACAATTAAAGGAGCCAAGATGAAGAAAAAGAGGGAACTTGGAGATTTGAGTCTCCCACAAATACAGGAAAATCACAACAGATCAAAGGAAAAGAGAGAACAAAAGTTGAAGTTTAAACATTCTTGCCTACCACATTAGGGACAATGGAGGAGGACAAAGCAATAGGGACAGAACGTAGCTCCCAGAGCAAGCACTGCTTGGTGCTTGACCAGAATAGCTTTATGCCCGGCTTGTATTGGCCTAGACAAATCAAGAAATATCATAACTTTGCAACCAAGAAAACTAGTCTGTTTAAAGCGAAAATACAAACATAGAATCCAATTTCTATCAGGTTCCAAGGCAAATGTTGCCAGTAAGGTGGCCTTAGTTGACTAAATAGACTGGGAACCCTCCAGGAATCCAGTTGCATCCAAACTCTCCAACTCAATACTTCTCTCAACATTAACATACATACCAATCCCAGTATCCACATAAGAAGCCCTGGTCAAGGGGGGTATAGCATCTTTAGAAACTTGTAATACTTCCTCCAGATATTTCTTAAACAAATCCATTGCAGACATCATTGGTGACTCAGAGAACTTTATAAACCATAAATTCAAATGCCGGTTAAAGTTCTAAATGTATTCCAACTTTCCCAAAACACACAAATTCTCCTTGACCAAGAAAGATTAATTATCTTGCAAGTCACCAAGCCGTTTTTCCAAAGTCTCCAGCCTCCTCCCATAACATAAGAACATAAACTTTTTAGCCTCTCTTCACAGGGTATCCTTCAGTCCCCTTTACCATTTTGCTGGCTCTTCTCAGTACCTTTTCTAATAATGCTATATCCTTTTTAAGATACGGTGACCAGAATTGCACACAATATTCAAGGAACAATACACCATGGAACAATACAGAGGTATTTATAATATCCTTTGTTTATTCTCTGTTCCTTTCCTTAAGATACCTAGCATTCTATTTGCTCTCTTGGCCACCGCTGCACACTGGGCGGAGGTTTTCAACATGTTGCCTAAATCGTTTTCCTGGGTGGTGGTTCCCAACGTGGAATCTTCCATCGTGTAACCATAGTTTGGGGGGTTCTTTCTTAGGTGCATAACTTTGCACTTGTCCACATTAAATTTCATCTGCTATTTGGATGCCCAGTCTTCCAGTTTATCAAGGTCCTCTTGCTAGTTTTCACAATCCTTATTGGTTTTAACAACTTTGAATAATTTTGTGTCATCTGAAAATCTGATTACCTCACTCGTTATTCCCATTTCCAGGTCATTTATGAATATATTAAAAAGAGCAGACCCAGCACAGATCCCCAGGGTGCTCCACTATTCACCTTTCTCCATCGGGAAAATTGGCCATTTAGCCCTACCCTCTGCTTTCTTTCTTTTAACCAGTTCCTGATCCCCAATAGTACACTGCCTCCTATCCCATGACTTTTTAATTTTGCCAAAAAATCTCTTATGAGGGACCTTGTCAAAGGCTTTCTGAAAATCCAGATACACTATATCAACCGACTCACCTTTGTCTGCCTGTTTATTCACACCTTCAAAAAAATATAACAGATTAGTAAGACAAGACCTTCCTTGGCTAAAGCCATGTTGGCTGCCTCCCATTAAGCATGACTATCTACATGTTCAGTAATTTTGTTCTTTATAATGGTTTCTACCATTTTTCCCAGTAATGAGTCAGGCTCACCAGTCTGTAGTTTCCAGGATCAGCCCTGGAAAATTGGTGTTACATTGGCCTTCCTCCAATCTTCAGGTATTACAGATGATTTTAAGAAGAAATTAGACCTTACCTGCTAATTGTCTTTCCTTGAGTGCTCTCCGGGCCAGTCCAGGACATTTGGGTGGTCAATCCGCTCCAGCAGCTGGGGACTGAATACTGAATGGTTTTTCCTGACAGCTTACCCAGCTCCCCCTGGTGTCAGAGAATCAGTCTTACAGTAACAAAGCAGAGAAACTTAACCTAGCACTGGAACCAAAAACAACAAACGCTAACTGTCGGACTAGCCTTTAGAACATACAACATAAGGAGAAAGAACCACTTCATGCTGTCGCTGATATCCTCTGTGCTTGCCCTTCAATCCGATTTCCCCTTTTTTTTTTTTTTGTCTGGGAAGAACCCTTGCTCTCAAAAGAAGGAACTCCCCCCCCCCCCCGGATCCATTTCCACTTAGGTACCCCTAGCTATAGCCCCGAAACGAGGTCGACAACCCATGCGAAATCAGCCAACACCCCGCCGAGGCAGCACTCCGCCAAAAGCTCTCAGATAACTCGGGAGGGCCCTGGACTGGCCCGGAGAGCACTCAAGGAAAGACAATTAGCAGGTAAGGTCTAATTTCTTCTTCCTAATCGTCTCTCCGGGCCAGTCCAGGGCATTTGGGCAGTACCAAAGCAGTACCTAAATCCGGGAGGGTCCTGCGAGCCCCGCAACGATTGCCGAGGCCCCAACACTAGCATCAGTCCTGGCCTGAACATCCAAGCAATAATGCTTCGTGAACGTATGCAACAAAGACCACGTTGCAGCTCAACAGATGTCCACCGGCGGCACCAACGCATATTCCGCCCAAGAAGCAGCTTGCCCCCTAGTTGAATGCGCTCCAAGCCCTACCGGAATAGGCTTGCCCTTAGCCTCATAGGCCGCCCGAATGGCATGCTTCACCCACCGAGCGATAGAAGCCTTAGTAGCAGCGTTCCCTCTAGCTGGTCCGCCATAGAGGATAAACAACCGGTCCAATCGCCGAAAAGAGTCAGTTTTCCTGAGATAGGTACGCAACACCCGACCGAGATCCAGCCGTCGAAGCGCACGATCACCACTACCGACGGCCAGCTCGTTAAAAGTGGGAAGCGAAATGACCTGGTTCATGTGAAAACTGGAAACCACCTTAGGAAGAAAGGACGGCACCGGCCGTAACACCACCTTCTCCTGCGAAAAATGAAGATAAGGCTCCTTGCACGAGAGAGCCTACAGATCGGAAATTCTCCTAGCCGAACACAACGCCACCAGAAAAGCCATCTTCCAGGACAACTCCCGAAGATGCTCCGACGACGCAGGCACAAAAGGAGGTTCTGTCAAGGCCTGTAAGACCAAATTCAAATCCCAAGGCGGTACCACAGGCCACAGCGGAGGCCGAATGTTCTTGGCCGCCCGCAAAAAACATAGCACACCGGGATGTGTAGAAAGAGATCTCCCTTGCACTCTTCCTCTGTAGCAGGACAGGGCCGCCAGCTGCACCCTCAGCGTGCTAACTGCCAGGCCCTTCTCAAGCCCCGCCTGAAGAAAACCTAAGATGTCAGATAGTTGCGCCCCCCAGGGCGTAACCTGGCGAACGCTACACCAGGCCTCAAAAACGCGCCAGACCCTAATATATGCTAACGAAGTGGATCGTCTCCTGGACTGCAACAAAGTGGCTATGACTGCCCTCGAGTAGCCCTTCCGGCGCAAGTGTTCCCTTTCAAGAGCCAAGCCGTAAGCAAGAACCGATCCACCTGTGGCATGAGCACGGGGCCTTGCTGCAACAGATCGAACTGAGCGGGGAGACACCAGGGAGGAGCCACGAGAAGCCTCATCAGGTCGGCATACCACAGACGTCTGGGCCAATCCGGAGCCACTAGGACTACTGTCCCCCGGTGACTCGCAATCCGCTGCACCACTCGCCCCAAGAGCAGCCACGGAGGGAACACGTAGAGCAGCTGATCCTGCGGCCAAGGCTGCACCAGGCCGTCAAGACCTTCCGACATGTGTTCCCTGCGCCTGCTGTAAAACCGCGCCGCTTTGGCATTGCCCTGGGTAGCCATGAGGTCCATTACTGGCTGGCCCCAACGCTGAGAAATCTCCTGAAATATCGTCCAATCCAATTCCCACTCCCCGGGGTCTAGAAGATGACGACTGAGATAATCGGCTTGAACATTGTCCTTGCCGGCCACATGGGCTGCGGAAATCGCTACAAGATGGAACTCTGCCCAGTGAAACAAAAGTTGACTTTCTTCCAACAACGGAGCACTGCCGGTGCCTCCCTGTCTGTTTATGTAAGACACGGCCACCCAATTGTCGGAGAACACCCGAACGGCTTTCCCTTCGAACACCTTGACAAAAGCTAAGAATGCCAAGCGCACCGCCCGCAGTTCCAGACGATTGATCGACCAAGCTCTCTCTTCCGCTGACCACGTCCCTTGAGTTATGCGCGACAAACAATGAGCCCCCCAGCCGGAGAGACTCGCATCTGTCGTGAGTAAGGTCCACTCCGGCAGATCTAGCGGAACACCTGCCGTCAAATGGGTGGGCACCAACCACCACTGTAGACTGCCCCGTACCACCTCCGGACAGGGCAATCTCCGGGAAAGAGGATGATCCTGCGGCGACCACCGAGACAGCAACACCTGTTGAAGCGGCCACATACGTGCTCTGGCCCACGGAACCAGATCTAAAGCCGCCGCCATCGATCCTAACAACTGAAGATACTTCCAGGCTGTCGGAGCCTTTAAGAGCATGAAAGACGACACCTGAGCGAAAATCTTTTTCACCCTTTCCTGCGGAAGAAATACTGAGCCTTTCTCCATGTCGAAGAGAGCTCCGAGATAAGTTAACCGCCTGGCCAGCTCCAAATGACTCTTTGCGCGGTTGATGACCCATCCTAACTGTTCGAGGAAGTCTACCACGCGAGCAGTGGCCGCTACCGACTCCGCGCGAGACGGCGCCCGAATAAGCCAGTCGTCGAGATAGGGATGGACTTGAATTCCCTCCTTCCGCAGCGCCGCAGCAGCTACCACCATCACTTTGGTAAACGTCCACGGCGCCGTCGCGAGGCCAAACGGCAACGCTCGGAACTGAAAATGGCCCATGGGAACTGCAAAATGCAAGAACTTTTGATGCTTTTTCCTGATGGGAATGTGCAAATAGGCCTCCGTTAGATCTATGGACGTAAGCACCTCGCCCCTGCCTGACGAACCGGATCACCAAACGCAAAGTTTCCATACGGAAATGTGGCACCCGCAAGGCCCGATTTACGTGTTTGAGATCCAGAATAGGCCGAAAAGAACCTTCTTTCTTGGGAACCACAAAATAAATCGAGTATCGACCTAAGCCGTACTGGTCGGGAGGAACTGGAACCACTGTGTGAAGCTGCAACAAGCATAGCAACGTCTCGCCGACAGCCACTTGCTTCGTTTGGGGACCGCACGGCGAACAAACAAACGCGTCCGGTAAAGGTTGCGCGAACTCCAGCGCATACCCGTCCCGGACAATGTCGAGAACCCACTGGTCCGTAATTATACTGGTCCAGGCGGAGAGAAACTGGTGTAACCGTTCCCCTACCGGAATCTACACCTGGACCGGCCTCCCTTCATTGCGGCTTCTTAACTGCGGACTGCTGGGCATTAAAGAAACCCCTATTGAAAGATCTGGCTCTGCGAAAGGACTGCCCCGAGCCACAAAATGACCCCGCTGATACGGAGAGAAACGCGATCCGCGGAACGTACGAAAATCCCTGCCGTGCCCTCTCTGCACGGACGACAACTTCGCCGCTCTTGGACGGTCCTCGGGAAGACGACCCCCTTTGGAGTCCCCCAAATCTTTAACTATTTTCTCTAACGCTTCCCCAAACAGCAACTTGCCTTTGTACAGGAGCTTACTGAGACGCGCCTTAGACGCATCGGCCGCCCAATTCCATAGCCAGAGGAAACGCCTGGCAGCAATTAACGATGCCATGGACTTCGCTGAGATACGCACCAAATCATAACAGAGATCCACCAAATAAGCCACCGCCGACTCCAACTTGGCGCCCTCTGAGGCATTTTCTACCTTATCTGGACTCTGCTCTCCCTGGAGCCAACGGATAGAGGCCCGGGACACATAGGCGCCACAAACCGAAGCCTGCAAAGCCAAGGCACTGGAATCAAAGGCCTGCTTTAACAGAGCCTCCAACCTACGATCCTGCAAATCCTTAAGAGCTGCCGCGCCCTCCACGGGAATGGTGGTCTTCTTAGTGACCGCTGAAACTAGCGCATCCACCTTAGGCATACGCAATAAATCCCACTCTTCCTGGGGCACGGGGTACAGGCGAGCAATAGTGCGACCACCCCTTAGGGACGCTTCCGGGCATTCCCATTCCGACTCTATCATTTGTTTAATTACCCTATGAATCGGAAAACATCTTTGCTCTGACCGAAAACCCTGCAACAAGGGATCTTCAAGTGGCTCTTGCTGCACTGCCAGGAGCACTATATTTAGGGCCGCTAGCGACTGGGATATCAAAGCCCCTAGTTCTTCCTTACGAAAAACTCTAAAGATATTGGGATCCTGTCCTGGTCCCAATTCACCTTCCTCCAGCTCACCTGGGCAGGCATCAAACCCTGAGTCTGAGAGAATCTCGCCCTCCTCAGCTACCTGGGACAAAGCACTAGGCACCACTCCTGCATCCAATGCCTGTGCGCAAACCTTTTCCCCCGAAGAGCAGCCTTCCCCAGGGTCTGCCCCCGTCTGTACCACTTTTTGGGACTCAACCAGGCTGTCTGAGGTAGAACAGTGAGACACCTGTTCCCTCTTTAACAAATAGGCATGATGCAGCACAAAATAAACTCGGGGGAGAAGAAAGAACCTAAAGTCTGCTGCAAGGAGGAGGAAGCCTGCTGCTTTGATTCCTCCAGAGAAGGAGCTCTACGGGACTTAGCTTTCTTTTTCTGAGGCTTCCCCTGCAGCGCGGGAGAGACGGCCGGCTCGCACAAAATGGTCGCCGTTCCCGCTCTTTCTGAAGAGCCGTGAGACAGTGCCCCACCGTTCTCTGCTACTTTGCCTTCCATGAGCCCCCGAACTAAAAGCGACCCCAGCGAAAAATAACAAGAAGAGGCCGCAAAAAACCCCGAAGGAGTCTCTACCCGCTAAACCGCTGCAACCGGGACCCCGAGGCAACGCCTCTAGCTCTGTTCTGGCACTAAAAACGAACCGCCAAGCCAGAAACTGCGTGTCCACTACAGCTAACCCCGCGGCGCCGAAATACCACCCCGGAGTAACTAAGGGCTGCTCTCGCCCCCCTCAGAGGCTTACCTGCAGTGTCCTCGAGGAGCAGAAACCCCCCCGAAGCACTGTGCCACTGCTAGCGGTAAGCCGGGGAAGGACTGTACTCGGGGATGAGGGAAAGGATCCTGGGGCTCCCAGGCCTCTTTCCACTACTGCGGGCTGCAACCCCCTAGGAGACAGGCTCTGCCTCCACCAGCCGGACACTACGCCGGCAGGAGAACGGGGGCTCCCGAACCGCTGAAGCACTGCCCTGCTAGGACAGAGGATTCAGCAAGGAGAAGTACAAGCAGCGCCATTCTATATATATATATTTTTTTTTTTTAATCAAGCCCGACTCATAAAATAGGCTTTCTCTTAGCTGATGTTCTGACTCCCTTTCCTTTAGCTATTCCTTTTCTCTTATATCTAAAAATGTCCAAGTCGTCTCTCAGGGGAGCTGGTGAAATCGACGTCCTATCCAGCTGCTGAGGACTGAAAGACTGATTCTCTGACACCAGGGGGAGCTGGGTAAGCTGTCAGGAAAAACCGTTCAGTATTCAGTCCCCAGCTGCTGGAGCGGATTGACCACCCAAATGTCCTGGACTGGCCCGGAGAGACGATTAGGAATAATAGTTCACAGATTACTAATAGTAGGTCTGCAATCTCATATTTCAGTTCTTTCAACACCCCTGGATGTATGCCATCCAGTCCAGGTGATTTGCTACTCTTCAGTTTATCAAATAGTTGTAATACATCTTCCCGGTGTATTGATATTTCTTTAAATTCTTCCGCAGCATCTCCTTTAAATACTATTTCAGTCATGGGTAACATTCCTACATCTTCCTCAGTAAAGACCAAAGCAAAGAATTCATTCAGTCTCTCCGCTATGGCCTTGTCCCCTCTTAGTGCCCCTTTTACCCCTCTATCATCTAATGGTCCAACTGACTATCTCACAGGTTGTTTGCTACGAATGTACTTGAAAAAGTCTTTATTATACTTTTTTGCTTCCTCAGCAGGCTTCTTCTCAAATTCTCTCTTTGCCTGCCTTATCAATGCCTTGCATCTAACTTGCCAGTGCTGGTATTGTTTCGAGTTCGTCATTTGGCTCCTTTTTCC
Organism: Ichthyophis bannanicus; assembly: GCA_033557465.1. Lineage (NCBI taxonomy): Eukaryota > Metazoa > Chordata > Amphibia > Gymnophiona > Ichthyophiidae > Ichthyophis > Ichthyophis bannanicus. The sequence continues at coordinate 125,222,509 of CM066036.1, read as the reverse complement.
ATTTCCTGAAAGATGCTTTTTTGGCAACAACAGCCTCTCTGACATCATCTTTAAACTATGCTTGCATTTTTTTGGACTTTCTTCCACTTTTCTAGAAACTTTATCTCTCTAGCATGTCCAGCTGTGTCACTGACCCAGTTGATACCGGGGTAATTGAAATTACCCATTATTATTACTGTGTTGTAACTTTTGTTAACTTCCCTGATTTCTTTGAGCATTTCATCATCCATTTGTTCATTCTGGCCGGGTGGTTGATAGTACATCCCCACTACCAAAGCCTTCCCCTGCCCCTTTTTATGTTAGAATTTCAATCCATAGAGATTCTACAGTGAATTTTGTTTCCTGCAAAACTTTAATCCTTTATGACTCAATGCCCTCTCTAACATAGAGCGCAACCCCTCCACTAATTTCATCTTCTCTGTCATTATGATATAGTTTGTACCCAGGTAACACAGTGTCCCATTGGTTGTCCTCCTTCCACCATGTCTCTGAGATACCAATCATATCTAACCTCTCATTGAAAAGCGGTATATAAATGCAGTTAAATAAATAAATAAAATAAATAAATATATTCTAAATCTCCTATCTTATTTTTTAGACTTCTAGCATGGGCAGGGGTAAGTTGGAATCTTTAAGCCCTGTCTGCTCTGTACTCAAGGGCATTTGGGTTACTTTTGTCTTTATTGGAACCTCTCTACTGATATGCCCTAAATTCAATCTTTTGCTAGTATCCTTCAAGGATACGTTGTTCCGAACCATGTGCTCTTGGGCGACTGTTGGCTTTCCCCTATTATCTAGTTTAAAAACTGCTCTATCTCCTTTTTAAAGGTTAATGCCAGCAGCCTGGTTCTGTTCCGGTTAAGGTGGAGCCCATCCCTTTGGAAGAGCCCCTCCTTTCCCCAGAATGTTCCCCAGTTCCTAACAAATCCAAAACCCTAATCCTTGCTTCATTGTCTCATCCATGCATTCAGACTCCGGAGCTCTGCCTGCCTTTTGGGTCCTGTGCGTGGAACGGGAAACATTTCAGAGAATGCTACCCTGGAAGTTCTGGATTTCAACTTCCTACCTAAAAGCCTAAATTTAGCCTCCAGAACTTCCCTACCACACTTTCCTATGTCATTGGTACTGACATGTACCAAGACAGCAGATTCCTCCCCCGCACTATGTACAGTAAGACCTTGTCTAGATGGTGCATGAGGTCTGCTACCTTCGCACCACGCAGGCGATCTTCATATCCACCAACCACCCAACTATCTACATACCTAATAATCGAATCACCAACTATAACGGCTGTCCTAACCCTTCCCTCGTGAGCACATGGCCATGGAGAAACCTCCTCGGTGTGAGAGTGTTTTACATCACCTGGAGGTCAGATCCTACCTACAGGATCACTTCCTGCCGCACCAGGGTGATGCTCTCCTGTCACGTGACCTCTCTCCTCCATGGCAACAGGGATGCTGCCAGACTGGAGGCAGAAGGCAATTAGGTCACTTACTGAACGTGTTCCAAAGTAGCAAAAATTCAGATACGTTCAACTGTAACACAGTGAGAAAAGTAGATCTGTTGATCAATGAAGACAACTGCACTCTTGAATTTATACAGTAAGCGAAACAAGGTCTCAGACTTATGTTGCACTCAATCTAGACTTTCGTCTGTTCATGTAGTGCTTATTGCATCAATGACCTTTATAACATGTAAACTTTCGCTACTGTTTAAAGTTGTGCTTAATAGATGTATTTATACTGCAGTGCAACCGCTATCTCCAAATGTCTCTTATCCTACTCAAAAAAACTCTTCAACTAACACCAACCCAAGTTATTTAACTTAGCTGATTGATATTGTATACTTTTAGTAGTGATATATGGTTATTTGTTGAGATATGCAGGGACTTAGCTGTACTGCAATGTTGAACCTCCACCATCACTCAATGAAGATCTCGACGCACTCTCTGGGTGCCATTAAGGCGTTTCACAACCAAAGTTTCATCAGGAGATCTGTTATAACCACCATTCCCGTGTTTCCAAAATGATGCTGCCCACGTCTTCATTCATATATTGAAATCAACATTCGTGTATCGAACCAAACTCCATTTGCATAGACGACTGTTGATTTCAATATACGAATGAAGATGTGGGCAGCATCATTTTAGACTGGAGGCAGGACTTCAGTACTATATCCCTGTTGGTCTCGTCTGTGTACCTCTCTGTCTTCCTTATACCCTCCGCTACTCTAGCCTCCAAAGATCGGACTCGTTCCCTGAGAGCAAAGAGCTTGCACCTAGTGCACATGTAAGACCCCTCACCTGGGAGAAAATCATACATGTGACACCTGATGCTAAAGAGTGGAAAACCCCCCATATCGCTGCTGGACTGCTATCTGCATCTTAGTTTTAAGGTTGTGTTTAGGTGTTTAAGTTCTTTACTTACTAAGGGTTTCTAGGGATACTAATAACACTATTCCTAATATGTTTAATGTACTTTGTTCACCTGACACTTAATTAATCTCAGGTCCTTAATATATGCATGATGAGGATAAACAGCTGCACCTGAGAGTGAATATGGCACCTCCTTTCCTTTAAGAGATGTAAGCACCTATAAAGCCACGAATATCCCAGGGGTGGGTGAGTGTCGGATAGGGAAGGAAAGAAAGCTTATTAAAAACTGGCTGCTACACATTACCCTATTCTGTGCTTCTAAGGTAATCTGTGACCAATTTCCTGGGTGATTCACATAGCCCTTGCTTTGATAGGGGGAGTCTTTCAAAATGCCCCTTTGATCTGTCCCTTGCCTTTAACACCTATTTAAAACAATTTCATGGGTCTCTTGCCCCCTATCTAAAAGGCCTCTTTGTAAAGGTCTCTAGAAACAATTTATTGCTCAAAGAATACTGACCCTGTTTTTCCTTTTATGCTAAGTTATACTCTTGAGTTGATTTAAATTAAAGCTCTTTGCTAATACTAGGCCCTGACTGAGTGTTCATTTTTTTTTATGTTTAAATATTTATTGAGTTATATTCATACTTTCAGGAAGCTGAATGAAAGCAAATTGACAATAGGAAAAACAATTCAGAAAACACACACAAGGGAAATAGAAATCATTTGTCAAAAATTAGCCCTCAAGTAAAAGGAAAAAAGGGAGAGGCTACAGGAAAAATGCATAATTACCACAGTAGGGAAATAAAATTAAACATGGCAATGTGAAGACTTATGCGTCAGCCTTATGAGAAGCAACAACAGATTCCGCTCTAGCAATCAGAAATTCCAGCAGCTGGTGGGGCTCAAAAAACAAATACAGTTTATCTTTATAGGAAACATCACATCTAACAGGAAACTTCAACAAAAATGACCCACCAAGGGCAAGCACCCTAGGCTTAAGCCCAAGGAACTCTTTCCTCCTCAGTTGGGTATCTCTAGCAAGATCAGGGTAAATACAGACATGAGAACCCATAAACTGCTCACTGAAATTCCTAAAATATGATCTCAGAATTAAACTTTTATCAGATTCCAAGGCTAAAGTAATCAGAAGAGTACAGCGGTCAGTTACCAATTCAACAGAGTTCTCCAGAAACCACCCCGTAAGGTCTCCAGAGAACCCCGGAGGCTCACTCCCACTGGCTCGGTCTCTCCAACCCATTGACAAATATTGAGCCCTAGTTAATGGGGGCAGGTCTTCCCTAGGAAGTTTTAAAACCTCCTGGAAATACCTACAAATCATTTCCAAGGGTGACTGCAATGGGGATCTAGGAAAATTTATCAGTCTTAAGTTGTTCTTCAGGACTTGATTCTCCAGATGTTCTATTCTCCTAGCCCATACACTCCATTCTTTAATATGGGCACAATGTAGACCCTTAAGTTGCTCTAGATCTACATTTAACTGGGCCAACGTCCCCTCCTGATCCTTTTGTTTTCTTGAAACCTCCCAAATTTCTTCACGAAGACAATTAGTTTCAGTTGTAACACAAGCAGCTATTGTACCAAGAGAGGAATTCATAGCTGATATAGCTTCCCACAGCACCTCTAAAGTTACTTTTGAAGGCCTCACCAAAACGCCAGCACCGGAGATAACCAACGGGTTAATCGTCTCCTGGGCAGGGCTGCCTTCCACCAAAGAGCAGTCCACAGTACTTCCAACTTCTCCAGGGACTCCACATGGAAGAGCGAAAACAGAATCGGAGCCCTCTACACCTCTCTGCATCGGTGTGCTAACTTTCACACCGGAGGGACGTGCTCCACAGTCTGCCGCTGCGCTTCCGGGGCATGGTGGTGGGGCCCGCTGCTCAGGGGATAGTATAACCCCTGATGTGCTCAGTTCCATCAAAAAGGCGAACCCGCCGAAGACGCCGCTCCTGCTGGTGACACTGTAAAACCACACATCGACAGTGTCTTTTGGCCGGCTTGATTATGTGTTGCCTCACCCGAGGGTAGGTAAGCCTGCTTGCGCTTCCTCCTTCCCATCACCAAGCTGCTAACTGCACCAACACAAGACACCGCCGTAGAGTCTATCGTCAACAGCTAAACACTGCCACCATCTTGCCTCTCCCCTATGAGTGTTAAATTTAAACTAGAAGCTCTCTGCTGGGTTTTAAATTTAAAATGAAAGCTCTCTGCTATTTTCTGATTTTAAACTGTCAGCCCTCTGCTGGGTTTTAAACTTAAAATGCAAGCTACCTGTTGAGTTTTTAATTTAACTGAAAGTTCTTTGCTGATACTAGGCCCTGACTGATTTAACAAATATGCTGAATTCTAATTTACACAGATTAATTAGCTTTAATGTAAAGAATTCCCTTTTCCCCAAGATTTAGAAAAAATTCCCAGAAGTAAATACAATTGCAGATTTCTCTCCAGAAGTAGCAGTCCCTTTTTGTAGTCCTTCCCAGGGTTTCCTCATGATGTATTTGGACACCAAGGGATGCAGAACTTATATATTGTCCAAATGTGCCGCTAGTGATCTCTCCAACTTGCCGATCGCTTTCCAAACCTTCCCAGAGTCACCTCCTTTGGGATGCACTCCATGTCCACCGGCACAATCACTGGGGTTCCTCCCACCATAGGTTAAACACCATCCTCACTCTCCACTCCTAGAGAGCCTCACCAATCCTCATCGGCTCCTGAACAGAAACAGAGGAGGTTTGCAAAGCAGGACATTCAAGTTTTGGAGCTCTGGATTGCCCGGCGACACAGGCTGCTGAACCAGTGCAATCCACTGGCAGAGCTCTCTGTAACAGGCTACTATCCTTCACACTTCCAAGTCGAGGAGGCAAATCACAAACCTCAGGGCTTGATGAGATCTCACGAATGTTAAGAGAGAGTCTTCCAATGCCAGCTTCTCCCACCTGAGAGGCCACTTCAACAGCAGGAGCCGCAAGTCGAGCAATCGACTGCTGGGTCATGGCAGGCATAGCTTCCTGCTCCGTTGGGTAAGCTCGTTTTTTTGCCTAGCATTTACCCATGATGGTCTGGTAACAAAGCAACATTCCAAACAGAAGGCTGACACGGAGCTCTTATGCTGCATGTCTGTCTGCCGCCATCTTGACTCCAATTCTAATGGCAGTCTAATGGAAAACCACTAGATAAGGGGGTGCTGAGCAGACACACACACTTCTGTCTATGGAAAGAGGCTGGGAGCACAGGATGAGAAACTGGGGAAGGGGAGGGTGAAAGCCAATGGGGATGCAGCACATAGAGTTACATAAGAACATACCATACTGGATCAGACCAAGTCCATCGAGCCCAGTATCCTGTTTCTAACAGTGGCTAATCCAGGTTTCCAAAAGGCACACAGGTTCCACAATGCTTGTCCTGGGGCAAGCAGTGGATTTCCTGGGTCTTCTTTAACAATGGTTTATGGCAGAAAGGAGTTTTTACCACAGTCCCTGTATGTGAGTCGGACCCACCCTCCTTCCCCCAAGGCTCAGATGGTTTTTAAGCTGATATGTCTCCGGCACTCATGGCTTGAATCTCTGCCTGCTCATCTGACATTCTTGCCTGGATGTCTTACCACCATTTGAAACTGAAAATGGTCAAGACTGAGCTGCTTATTTTTCCCCCTAAACCAACCTCCCCCTTCCCCCTTTCTCTATCTCTGTGGATGAATCTATACTACTCCCTATCTCCTCAGTCCGCAACCTTGGAGTCATCTTTGACTCCTCCCATTCTTCTCCACACACATCCAGCTAATAGCTAAAACGTGTCGTCACTTTCTCTATAATATCAGCAAAATTTGCCCCTTCCTTTCTTAACACACTACTAAGACACTTGCCCACTTTTTGGTCACCTCCTGTTTGGACTATTGCAACCTCCTCCTTGCTGGTCTCCCTCTGAATCATCTCTTTCCCCTTCAATGTGTTCAAAACTCTGCTGTGCAGCTGAACTTCCACTGTGCTCATATAACCCCTCTGCTCAAGTCACTTCACTGGCTCCCCTTCTGTTTACATATCCAATTCAAACTTCTCCTTCTGACCTACAAGTGCATTCATTCTGCTGCCCTCACTACCTTTCCTCTCTCATCTCATCCTACACCCCTCCTCAGGAACTCCACTTTTTGGGGGGATTGCTTCTGTCTGTGCTCTTTACTTCCACTGCCAATTCCAGACTTCAATCCTTTCACCTTGTTGCTCCTTCTGCCTGGTACAAACTACCTGTGTCTGTACGTTGGGGTTCTTCTCTTCCTAAATCCATGCTATAAGCTCACTTCTTTGAGGCTGCTTTTGGATCATGATCCTCTTAGTTTCCTATATGTCTCCTTACATTTCCTTAGTTATATCCATGTCCCCAGCTGCAGGGCCATCCCGTCCATTGAGCGAGAATGTTATTCACACAGGGCCTGGTGCAAACCAAATTCTCGCTCAATGGATGGCTGCAGAGGGAGCCGGGGAAGCCCGAGCGTGGCCCCAGCTCCCTCTGCACAGCCCGCCAGCGTGAAGAGCCTTTTCCTTCACGCTGTCGGCTGTTTCAATGAAGCCGCGAATGCCGGGAGAGGTTCCAACATGGGAAACCACTGTTCTGAGAATTGCCCTCATGGCAGGTTACTTTTATAGACCTTTTTCACTCATAAAATACTGCTTCTAAAATTATGTCTATCCTAAAAGTATGTGTGGTTAAAACTGGCATGTACATGTAGTGTAGGATTGCTGAGGGAAGGAGTTTGGGTGGCGTGTGGGCAGTGTTGATTTATAAGCGGATTTTATAAACTATATGTGTACATGTATAAAGTGCACGCTAACGCATGCGCCTCTTTTAAAGCGGGTGTAATGTCTGTGCCTTCAGTCTAGGCACCCTGTTATAAAATTACCCCTACTTGTCCCTACAGGACTGCCAGATTTCCTGAATATTATTTTATAAAGCTTAAAGTTCTAGAAGCTTCTGACAAACTATCACAGAGCTCAACAGGCACCATTATGAGCTGCCAGAGCTTCAGAGTAAATCATAGAACAATTCCAGGTGATGTACAAACGCCCTTGTACCAATCACACAAGCTCATTGTGCTCTTTCATCCAAAAGCAAGCATCACTTCTGCAAAGTCTCATCTAGGACTTTATCTTCAAACAGTTTTTCCCCAAATAGCATCTATGACAAACCTCTATTGAAAATAAGGCTAATACTGTTTCTTTCTCAACCCATTTAACAGGCAAAGTAATTCTTCACTCGTCGAATGTAATGGAACTGGATGACAAATATGAAATTTTCTCCTTAGAGCCTATGGTATATTAGGCACAAGCCATCAGCAGCCTGTACGACATCGAGGGGGATTCATCAGTTTGCAGGAGTGTAAAGGCTTACACAAACACAAATTTGATGGCAGGTTTCTTTACATTAGCTATCGGTTTTGCAACGAACCAGCAAGTCTATCATTAGGCAGCAGGATCCCATCCGTTTCTGCTGCTGCTTGCTCTGTGCTTTTGCCGTACATGGGCTCGCTTCCTTTGCAGCAGGAAATGCTACGCTCTTCCCGCATCTCTCCTGTAAGCTTAGCAGACAAGCAAGTTTAAATGGAGATAAAAAGGACTTGTCTGGAAGATAACCTAGTTGCAACAGATGGAGACTCATAGCGAACAAAGATTTTCATTTTTGGATTTTTACTTTAACCACAGTGTTTTGGGGGCATGTTTACCAAGTGTGCTAGCTGTTAGTGTAGGCTTGAGCGTGTACCAATGGACCATGTTAACAACTAATGCACACACCACACAGTGCAGGGTTCATTTTGTGCTACCTTGTGCACCATAGAGAGGGACATGGGATGGATCGGGGTGGAGAAGAATGCATGTCAGCCGGTGAGAGCTAGCGTGCAGAACTTGCCGCATGCTAGCCGTTCCAATATACTACAGCGCTGGAGGTTAGTACTGCAATATTACTAGAAGTTACCAACACTTGTTTGAGAGCTGCTGGAGCCAGGGCAGGAACAGAGGGGAACTGCTCCTACCCAAATCCTCACTAGGACTGCATGGGAGGCCCTGGGAAAGACCTGTGGGGGTGAGGGGGGATCCAGGTTAGGTGCCTGTTGCTGGTGGTGGGAAGTCAGGGGTTCAGGATCTTAGGGGGACCTTATCTGTTGGGTTACTGTAAAAGGGAGTGGTACTGAAGAGGGGGGTGTAGGTGGTTCTGATCTGGGGGGTGTTGTGGGGCCAGAGAGCGGGGATTTACAAAGAGAGGAGGGGATTGCACATTGCTATCATTATCGGGACCACGTTCCCTGCCTTGGCAGGTATAATGGGTACTCTCACATCACCAACCAGGGCAAGGAGTACCAGCCTGTGCAGTAGGTGTCTGCCCTGTGTGTTAAATGCAGGACTGATGTTGGGCATTTACCACACAGGGTTTGCACCTATCACACCATCATTTTGCACCTACTGTGCAATAGGTGCAAACACTTAACCACAGTTTAGTAAATTATTAACACTTTGTACATTGCAAAACCAGCAGTGGCTCAGCAAAGGAACACGCCATGAAATTTGAGAGTTTGGCAGCCTAAAAAAAGATCAGAGTTGGGGGTTAGAGGGCTACAATCTGAGGAATTGCCCTGGACCTGCATGCTACAGGGGGCTCCTTTGGGAACTTCCCTGGGCCCCAGCATATGCAGCATAGGCCCTGAAACTTGTTTGCCTTGCCTGCATAGAAAAGTGGGACTTGGCCTTAAAGGGGCGGTGACAAGGTCTCTGTTGGCACTGTTGAAATGGACGACTGCTGTAGTTTGAGATGAAGCTGCATTTTGTAGTGTCATGAATACAAGCGTCCTGCGGTAAAAGCTTCAGTGATTACATCATAGCGGTGTACGACCATGTTAATGAACTCATGCTCCAGCTATCTGAGGGAGATATTATGTACTAAATAGTTTTCCTATTTTTGTACTTCTAGCAAAACCTATTGAACTATACTGCCCTTAGGAGGAGAAGGAGATCTCATCTAACAGAAATGAGAACCGACTTCTTCCTGGAACTGAACACCAAGCAGCAAACCCAAAATTAATTACCCACAGGGTAAAAGGGTGGTCCTAGCATGTTCTAGGCAGAGATGACCCTAGTCTGACAAAGTTCAAGGGTCAGGAATGTATAGGATAGGGAAAACACTAGTTTCTTAAGTCCCAGGTAAATCCAGTAGATTATTACTGACACAACGGAGACACACTTTGGTTAGTGTCCACTTTAAGGGTAAGATTACAGTTTCATATGTAGAGTTTTTATGCTCTTGCTGTGGGAGCGAGGATCTGGAAGCCAAATTGAGGCTTTTAGGTAGAAAGTTGAAATCGAGAGCAGCATTCTCAGAAATGCTTCCTGTTCCACACGCAGGACCCAAGAGGCAGGCAGAGCTCCTGAGTCTCAATGCGTGGATGAGGCGATGGCGCACGGAAGAGGATTTTCAGTTTGTTAGGAACTGGGCAACATTCTGGAGAATGAGAAGTGGCCTTTTCCAAAAGGATGGGTTCTATCTTAACCAGGGTGGAACCGGGCTTTTGGTATTAACTTTTAAAAAGGAGATAGAGCAGCTTTCAAACTGGCTGTCCCTAAGGTCTACCTCTAATGTACATACCCCCACCTTACCTCCTTTCTCCCCTCCCCATGCACCTACTTTTATCTCTCCCTTACCTCTCCTTCTTTCTTCCCAGATGCATACCTCGAACTTTCTTTATCCCCAGGCATGCAACTATCTCCAGCTCCCAGCCACCCTCTCGACTCACCATCAGTCCTCTCCAGCTTCCAGTCACCCCCCCCCCGACTCACCATCAGTCCTCTTCAGCCCCCAGTCACCCCTTTGACTTGCCATCAGGCCTATCTAGTTCCCAGCGACCCCCTCGACTCACCATCAGTCCTCTCCAGCTCCCAGTCACCCTCCTCCGACTCACCATCAGTCCTCTTCAGCCCCCAGTCACCCCTTTGACTTGCCATCAGTCCTATCTAGTTCCCAGTGACCCCCTCGACTCACCATCAGTCCTCTCCAGCTCCCAGTCACCCCCCTCCGACTCACCATCAGTCCTCTTCAGCCCCCAGTCACCCCTTTGACTTGCCATCAGTCCTATCTAGTTCCCAGCGACCCCCTCGACTCACCATCAGTCCTCTTCAGCCCCCAGTCACCCCTTTGACTTGCCATCAGGCCTATCTAGTTCCCAACGACCCCCTCGACTCACCATCAGTCCTCTCCAGCTCCCAGTCACCCCCCTCCGACTCACCATCAGTCCTCTTCAGCCCCCAGTCACCCCTTTGACTTGCCATCAGTCCTATCTAGTTCCCAGCGACCCCCTCGACTCACCATCAGTCCTCTTCAGCCCCCAGTCACCCCTTTGACTTGCCATCAGGCCTATCTAGTTCCCAGCGACCCCCTCGACTCACCATCAGTCCTCTCCAGCTCCCAGTCACCCCCCTCCGACTCACCATCAGTCCTCTTCAGCCCCCAGTCACCCCTTTGACTTGCCATCAGTCCTATCTAGTTCCCAGCGACCCCCTCGACTCACCATCAGTCCTCTTCAGCCCCCAGTCACCCCTTTGACTTGCCATCAGGCCTATCTAGTTCCCAGCGACCCCCTCGACTCACCATCAGTCCTCTCCAGCTCCCAGTCACCCCCCTCCGACTCACCATCAGTCCTCTTCAGCCCCCAGTCACCCCTTTGACTTGCCATCAGTCCTATCTAGTTCCCAGCGACCCCCTCGACTCACCATCAGTCCTCTCCAGCTCCCAGTCACCCCTTTGACTTGCCATCAGTCCTCTTCAGCCCCCAGTCACCCCTTTGACTTGCCATCAGTCCTATCTAGTTCCCAGCGACCCCCTCGACTCATCATCAGTCCTCTCCAGCTCCCAGTCACCCCCCTCCCCCCCGACTCACCATCAGTCCTCTTCAGCCCCCAGTCACCCCTTTGACTTGCCATCAGTCCTATCTTATTCCCAGCGACACCCTCGACTCACCGTCAGCTGCAGCACAGCTCCCATGGCTGTGCTGCAGCGAACAGTGAGGTAGGCTCAGGCACACTTAGTTTGGGTGCTTCAAGCCTGCCTCATTGTTCGCTGATGCCAGGGCTTGTGCAGGATTCTGCATAGATGGGGAATTCTGCACTGCACAGTTGCACAGAATTCCCCCAGAGGTTAAAACAGAGAGTAGGGTTAAAAGGTCCATTTTCTCAATGGAGAAAAGAGAATAGTGAAGTGTCCAAATCATCTGTACTAGGCATACTGCTTTTTAACATATTTATAAATGACCTTGAAATGGGAACAACAAGTGAGGTGATCAAATTTGCAGACAACACAAAATTACTCAAAGTTGTTAAATTACAGGAGGACCTTGAGAAAAAGGGAAGCTGGGAATGCAAATGACAGATGAAATTTAATGTAGGCAAATGTATACCAAGCTCTTATCCTACCCCACTTTGATTTCGCCAACGCCATTTTCCAAGGCCTCCCACAGTCTACTCTGAACCCCCTTCAGCTAGCCATGAACGCCGCTGCTAGAGTTATTTCTGGAGCATCGAGATTTGACCACATCACACCCATCTTAATTCAACTCCACTGGCTCCCAACACACGGAAGAATACTATTCAAGACTCTGACGCTTACCTTTAAAGCCATCAATGGCATAACCGCTTCACAACTAGTGGATCTAATTCAGCCCACCCCACCTAACAGATCCAGAAGATCCACATCAGCAAACACTCTAACTATCCCAAGTGCATCAACAAAATGCACACTAACAACGTCAAACAGGGCTTTCAGTCTTTATGCTCCCAAGTGTTGGAACATATTACCACCAGCAATCCGAGCCATCACCGATCTCACACAATTCAGGAAAGCACTAAAACATTACTTATTTATACAACATTACCAGATCAACCATACTCCACCATAGCCACATCTTCCTTCCAGAAACCTCTACATATTAGTCCCTATACTTAATATCTTTCTGTAGGTTCATAACCCACTATGCAAAGCTTACTGCTACATATGTAAATAGTTGATGTGCATGTTTCCCTAAGTTATCCAAGTTGTATTTCCTTGTTCTCTGTAAAACTAACGTTTGTTCATTATGTTTCACTGTTCCATGTAAACCGCGCTGATACTAAATAGTGCGGTATATAAGAAACTAAATAAAAAAATTAAAAAAAAAAAAGCAAAGTTATGCACTTAGGGAGGAACAACCCAAACTAGCTATACGATGCCAGGTTCCATATATTAGGAATCACCACCCTGGAAAAGGACCTAGGCATCAATGTGGACAACATGTTGAAATCCTCTTCTCAAGAGTGCAGCAGTGGCCAAGAAAGCTCATCAAATGCTAGGAATTATAAGGAAAGGAATGGATAATAAAATAGACTATCATAATCCTTCTATATCCCTCCATGGTGCAACTGCACCTTGAGTATTGTGTGCAGTTCTGGTCGCCACATCTAAAAAAAGATTTAGGTACAGAGAAGGGAGACCAAAATGATAAATGGGATGAAAGGATATCACTATCAGGAAAAGCTTAAAAGGTTAGGGCTCTTCAGCTTGTCGAAGAGATGGCAGTGGCGAGATAAGATAGAGGTCTATAAAATAAGGAGTGGAGTGGAACAGGTAAATGTAGATTGATCATTTACTCCTTCAAAACATATAAAGACTAAGGCACATGCAATGAAGTTACTAAGTAGTATAGTAAAGACTAATTGAAGAAAATATTTTTTCACTCAATACATAGTTAAGCTTTGGGACTCATTGCTGGAGGATGTACTAAAAGCAGTTAGCATAGTTGCATTTAAAAATGGTTTGGACAAGTTCCTAGAGAAAATATCAATATACTTAAAGTGAACTGGGGAAAATTCCCTGCTTAACCTTGGAATAAGCCAAATGGAATTCTCTAGCTTTTAGGATCCTAGATTGGTCACTGCTGGAAACGGGTACAGGGCTTGATGGGCCTTTGATCTCATCCTTTATGGCAAATCTTATGTTCTAACTTTGTAAGCCACATTAAAGAGGTCATTTTAAAAGCTCTATTTGTAATTTGCATGTCTGAAAACACCCATTCAAACATGCTAATTAGCTCCATGTAACAAGAGGCATTTTAGAAATGACCTATTTAACACGTGATCACGCCTATGTCTAACAGGGTGTGGCAGAGGCGTGTCCAGGGCAGTCTGTAATTGATTTATGTGTGCATCTGATTTTGAAACCACACCACCCGTTTATGACTAGTGGCGGACACAGCTATGTCTATACCTGCTCCAGGCCATGAATAGTCATTTGAAAAGTGCTCGTTACGGAGGCGGAGCCTAGCGTCGAGCAAGATGGCTGCATAGAGCTTTAGCTCCGGAGGGTGAGGATAGTATCCTGAAGAATTTCCCCAAACCTGGTGGTGCGTAAAGGGCTGTTTGGGTCTGCGAGCCAGGAGGAGAATGTCTGCTTCAAAGCCGACGCGGCTTGAGTTCCCGAATGCGCCAAACAGCGGTACTAAGCGCTCGAAAACGGAGCCCCCCTCACCGCAAAAGATGGCGCCTGTGCGCGACCCCGAGGCCCTGCAGGAGCTCCTTGTAGAGGTGCGAGCCGTCCGGGAGATGGTGCGGGTGAATGGGGAGGCACTGTCGGCAGTCCAGGAGGATGTCGGGGCGCTGCGGATCTCTTTGGAAGCCCTTAACCTGAGGCAAGACAAGACGGAGAGTGTACTGGGCGTGCACGATGAGAGGCTGCGTCTTCTGGAAAGGCAGGTGAAGCAAATTAAATCGCTGCAAAAGGAGCTGGAAGAAGGAAACAACCGAGCAAGAAGAAATAATGTGCGAATCGTCGATATTCCTGAGGGGGCTGAGGGCAAAGATATGGTGGCTTTCTTGCAGAAGCTGATCCCTCAGGTGCTGCGACTCTCTTTCTCGCTCCCTTTTGAGATAGAACGCGCACATCGGGTTCCATACCAGCCCCAGCTAAACAGTAAACGGGAGAGGCCGGTCATCCTAAAGATACTGCGGTTCCAACAAGTAATGCAGATTATGGAGGCCTCCCGGGCGCGTGCCCCGGTGGAATACGAAGGGCACAGGTTGCTCTTCTTTCTGGACTTTGCCAAACATACAGTGGATAGACGGAGGGGCCTGTTAGCTTTGAGGCCACGTTTGCAGCAGCTTCAAGCCAAGTTCGGGCTGTTCTACCCGGCTCGGATGCGCGTGACCTTGCACAATCAAACCAGGACTTTTGAGGACCCGGAGGCTTTGGCGGCGTTCTTGCAGGAAAAAGAACAATTGCAGATGCGCTGAGGCCCAGTAAGGAGGGTCTGGTGTCAAAGTGGCTGGAACTCGTGGAGGAGCTGTTTGTTTGCTATGGGTCTGTGGGGTGCCACTGCTTGGATAGTTGGGTGGGGGTTGGTGGTGGGGCCCTGTCTGTGTCCAAGGGGTGATTTCCCTGGTTCACGAAGGGTAAGGGCTGGTTCTTTGTAACAAGTGTTATGGTTTGCTTGTGTGTTGGGGTGTGTGGGTATGTGTGTTAGGCGGTGGAGGGATGAGGGTGGGCGCTGGGTTTGGATTCCCCTTTATAATAGTTTCTCTGTTAAAATGAGGCTTGGGCTAAGGTTTGGGGTAGTTTTCTTTTTTTTCAAATGCTTATGTTCCCCTCTGTGCCCATCTTGTATCCTCTGGGCTCACCTATTATTTTGCTAAAAGGGATTCTCGCCCGGGGCCTTCAGGGATATTGGGGTTACGTGGAGTATGGGGGGCAATGTCAGTTGGTAAGGGTAATATGTTTACGAGGGTTCCATTTCTGGGCTAATAACCTAAGACGGGGCAGGGCTGACGACACACTCTGGGCATATGTGGCGGGACCAGGGGTCCACATGTAGTGGGACTTTATTATGATTATATATGGTGCATATCAGGGTACTCTCTTTGAATGTCAAGGGGATTAACAATCCTGTTAAACGTAAGAAAATAATTTTGTATGGGAGACAGGAGAAAGCTGATGTCCTGTTTCTTCAGGAGACTCATCTAGACTCCAGAGAATCGCTGAAACTAAGCATTCATCCCTTTACCGTTGCAGCCTTTTCGGCTGCGATACATAAGCACAATGGTGTGGCTATCTTGATGCGGAAGTCTCTGGACCCAGAGGTGCTCCAAACTCGTTCGGATTCTGAAGGTAGGTGGGTTAGAGCCCTTTTGAAAGTGGGGGGAATGGAGATAACTTTCTTTAATATCTATGCTCCTAATGTTGATAGTCCGGGCTTTTTCAATACACTGGCTGAAGAGCTTTTTGCGACTTCTTCTGTGCCGCTAGTTCTAGGGGGTGACTTTAACTTGGTGTTGGATCCTCTTATAGATCGAACTCCCGTGAAAACGGTGAAGCCCTCGAGGGCTCATGCCATTCTTCGGCCCCTTCTGGAGGGGATCGGTTGGTTGATGTTTTGGAGGCTTCAGCATCCGTCTGGTAAGGAGTTTACTTATTACTCTCCCCCACATAAGACTTCCTCCCGTATAGACATGTTTTTAATTTCCAAGACGCTTGTCCCTGTGACTATAGAGTCAAGGATCCATGCGATGCATATCTCAGATCACGCTGCCATATCTTTATTGCTAGGGGTAGGTACCCTTGATGCTCCTTCTGGGAGATGGTCTTTCGATCAGAGCCTCTTGGATCGGGAGGAGTTCCGGTCGACAATACGGCTGGCGATTCGGGACTACTTTCAGTTTAACCAGGTACAGGATACGACGGGTTGGGCCTGGTGGGAAGGTTTTAAAGCCTCCATCAGAGCAGCGATTACCAGCTATAGTATTTGGCAACAAAAGCAGGCTAAGACCCAGCTTCAAGATCTGGAGGTACGCATCAAAGCGGGTGAGCGTGTCCTCTGTCGCCGCTCCGATCCTTGTATCTTGTTGAAATTGCAGTGTTTGCGATATCAATATAACCAGTTGTTATCGGATGAGGTGTCGCGTAGTATTCAGGTGCAGGAAGGTACCTACTACTGGGAGAGCAATAAGGCAGGGAAACTGTTGGCCAATACTTTGAGAGCCCGTAGGGCGGCGGGTCGGATTGCCGCTATTCGGGACCCACAGGATCAGAGTCTCCTGACTACGGATGTGGCAATCGCAGAGGCTTTTGAAGCCTTCTACAGGGATCTTTATGCTTCTGAGGTAGATTTCACGTAGGAGGGTTTTGCGATATTGGTCGCTGAGCTGCAGAGGCCTGTGTTGGATGAAGAGGAAGTGGATAGGTTAGACGCTGCCTTCTCGCTAGGAGAGATACATCAAGCGATTACTTCCCTGTCGGGGGGGAAGGCAGCTGGCCCGGACGGGCTCCCTATTGAATTCTTTAAAACTTTCGCGGTAGAGCTGGCCCCGTGGCTCCAGTTGTATTTTCAAGCCTTAGTTCAAGAGCCGTCTCAATCCGGTGCTTTTGCTGCAGCGAACGTTATTGTGTTAGAGAAACCCGGGAGGGATCCCCAGCTGGTTAGTAACTATCGCCCTATTTCGCTCTTGAACTCCGACTATAAAATTTATGCGGCGATCCTGGCTTGCCGGGTGGCTGAAGTTGCCCCTCGATTGATTCACCCTGATCAGTGCGGTTTTGTGGAGGGCAGGTCCACGGCTGACAATGCCAGATTGTTCTGCCACGCCTTACTAGGGGCTGAACAAGTGGACTACCCCGTTATCGGTTTCTCACTCGACGCCGAGAAGGCGTTTGATCGTTTGGAGTGGCCTTTCATGTTTGCGGTGTTAGATTGGTTTGGTTTTGGTAAGGGATTTCTCCAACTTCTTCAAGTGTTATACGCCCGACCCACTGCTTGTGTCTGTGTGAATGGCACGCAATCGAAGGGAATGATGCTAGGTCGGGGCACCCGTCAGGGATGCCCTCTTTCCCCGTTGTTATTTAATCTTGCGCTGGAGCCTTTGACGTTGCTAATCCGCCAGAATCAGCATATTCAGGGGATCCGTATGGCGGGCTTGGAAGTCAAGTTATCGACTTACGCTGATGACCTGCTTTTATTCTCTACTCCGGGCTCCCTATCACAGATTTTCAGTCTTATTGATCGGTATTCCTCCCTGTCCGGTTATAAAGTAAATTGGTCAAAATCCACAGTGTTTCCGATGAACTCGAGGGCGCAGAAAAGGGATGTGGAGAACTTTTCTTTGGTATGGGAGCCAAAGATGATCAAGTATCTGGGGGTACAGTTCTGCTACCCTTTGGATGAGACCATTCGATTCAACTCTTCTTGGCTGAGAGATTTAGTACGGGACCTGTCTAGTAAGTGGTCTCCTTTGGCTTTGTCATGGTGGGGGCGGCTAGAGACTATTAAGATGGCCATTACCCCTAAGATTAACTATATCCTTGAAATGCTCCCCTGCTACCTCCCAAAGCAGGTTTATCACCAGATCGAGGGTCTGTTAAGTCGTTACCTGTGGAACAACAAGCCGCCCAGAATTGCATTGGCAAAATTGAAAGCTAGGAAGGAGGAGGGTGGGGTTAACTTTCCTGATTTTTGGGCCTATCATTCTGCTTTCTTACTTAAACAAGGATCGAGATGGCTGGAGAAGGTTACGGAGCGGAGCCCTACTTGGCTAGTGTTGGAGCAGAAGCTCATTGCCCCGATTCCTAGCTATCTCCTACCTCAGATGGTTTGTCCGCAAGAGGCTGCCCCAGCAATGGTTTGTGATTCGCAAAGAGCTTTTGCAACTCTGCGGCGAGCTTTGTCATATGACAAGGAGATGTTTGCTTCTATGCCCCTTTGGTACAACCCCTTATTTAAAATACAGTGTGAGACTTTTGCTTGGCGCAAGTGGTACCAGAGGGGCATTTGGGAGCTGGGGCAACTTGTGGCGCAGGGTAGTTGGAAGCCGTTTGAAATGGTACAAAGGGAGTATCTCCTCCCTGGTTCTTTATACTTTCAATGGTTGCAAATTAGGCATTGTGTGGGGAAGGTGATTGGGAATACGCAGCAGTTGGCTGCGGAGGATAAGGTGGGGCTCTTGATTCAACAGGTGGTACAGCAGACTGGGGTCGCGTCTCAATATTACAGGCTGCTACAGCAGAAGGACCCTTCTCGGATCCAGGGATTGAAGGGTGTTTGGCACCAGGAAGTTGATGTCGACCTTCCCGCCCAGAGTTGGGCTAGGTTCTGGTCTAAGTCGGTCAGGGTGTCAAGGTCGGCATCACTGACCCAATCCCTCTTCTTTTTTGCACATAGGGCCTACTGTACACCTGTTAAATTGGCTAAGTGGGATGAGACTTCTGGCAACAAGTGCTGGTCATGTCAACGGGATGTTGGCACGCTAGAGCACACCGTGTTTGGCTGCCCTTGTGTCCGGGTTTTTTGGGAGCGGGTTTGGGAAAGGATACAACTTGTGCTGAAGTTTCAGGCGCCTCTCTCATGGACCATAGTAGCCCTTCGATCACAAGCTATCATTCCTCCTCTGGATAAGGATTGTTATTTCCTTCTTGACTTCATGTTGGGGGTAGCCTTACAAATGGTTCTCCGGAATTGGAAGCACACCTATGATGTAAACTGGCTTGCCTGGTGGAATCAGCTTTCGTTGTATAGTAAATATGAACAATTGTCCAGAAAAGGTGGACCCCTTGGAGTTGCCCAACATGTGAAATGGCAGGCTCTTAACGAGTTTGTTGCCCATGGTTGCTTAGTGAGTTAACTGCCCGACAGTCTGGTGTTGGTGGTTATTGCCCATAGGAGAATGCTCCCTGATGGACCCTGGGGGGGGAGGGGGGGAGGGGGTGGGGGTTTTGTGTAAGCTGAAAGATTTACTGTATTTTGTTCTTTTGGTCCTTTTTGTAGTTTGTAGCTGTTTTGTTTGGTGTTTGAAAATAATAAAAATAATTAAAAAAAAAAAAGAAAAGTGCTCGTTACAGACAGCATGCAACAGTAGGAAGACGAGGGGAATGCCCTCTGATTCCCCCAATAATTTTCACCTCCTCAAGGTGGTATGCAGGTAAATACAGAGACGTTTTTGTGAGCTGCCACACCACTGTACGTCTGTGTTTGCAAAACAGCAGACCAGGACGTGCATGTGGCAACAAAAACATGTACTTTTTATGAAATACCATCATGGGCATGACTGTTGCTGGTTTTGCAAACGTTCACAAGTGCATGTTTCTAAAATCAGTCATTTCACTGCACGTGTCTGGGGCTTTATTTTTCATGTCCCTATTCCTTTGTATGTTGGCAAAGGCATTTATC
The DNA here is from genome assembly GCA_033557465.1 of Ichthyophis bannanicus. Lineage (NCBI taxonomy): Eukaryota > Metazoa > Chordata > Amphibia > Gymnophiona > Ichthyophiidae > Ichthyophis > Ichthyophis bannanicus. The sequence continues at coordinate 125,202,902 of CM066036.1, read as the reverse complement.
TTTTGGGGTAGAGATTAAGGTGGCAAATTAAGGGATAGAGATTAAGGTGTACATATTCTTATGTTCTTTAGAATGCATTTAGACATGCCGACCTGCTCTGCGGCCCTTACCATGGAATTTCAGATGTTTTGACTTAGACATCCCGGAAGACGCCTGAATGGCATTTCTCAAACGCCACTTTAGTTGTTGTTATGGGAATGCAGTAGATACATTTTTAAATATTAAAAAAATATATATCCATTTATGTCTTGCTTGTTCCTATAAAAGAAAATATCAGTATGAGAGTCGCACTTCGATGCATTCTTGGCGTCCTAAATTCTCACCGGGCAGTATTTTGGAGCAAGATAAACATCTCTGAAATGTTTTAAGAGGAAAATTAAATTTGCTGAGGTTGAGCTGACTCATAAGACTTACGACAAATTAAAGTAGAGCTGTAGTAAGATGGGTGTAGAGAGACCAAAGAGCATTGTATGTTGCCTCTAACAGTAGAGATACTTAAACCTCCTGTGAATCAGCAAATGATACGAAGCCTGGTTCATCTAACAACCCTTCTCGATAATGGATATCGTTGCTGTTCATGGTTTAAAAGTCCACGTTTATCTGTTTAAGGGGATTAGTGACTAAGCTGTGGCAAAATATCACATTTTTCCACAGCGTAATCTACTGCAGGGCAGTACCACAGGTTAGCAACTGCCCTGGTAAATGACTAATGCAGCTTACAGTCCACCTTTCAAGCTGCGTTATTTTTCGCCCCTGGAGCACCAGGCCGCTATCATGTGACTCGATACTCCAGAGAGCTTTTTTAAGGGCCCATTCTAAAAAAAAAAGTCCTAAGAAGACTCCTTCCCTCCAGTTGTCCCCTTAGATCCCCCAAGTAGGTATTCACGCCCACTCCCCAAAACCCCACTCCATTCTACAAGTCAAACCTTCCTCACTCCCCAAACAAGCACCCCACTGCCCCCCTGCTGCAGGGTTCCAGTTCCTAGGGGCTAAGGACAAGAACAATCCCCAGTCACTTCTGCCTCAACTCAAAATGGCACCAGTTGACGCGTTTTGGTAGTACCCCTTATTTGGCAGCTTGACCCCTAGCTGTAGTATCATGAGACTACCACTATGTGTAAACCTGCAGCATTTTGAACCCGGCATCAGATACAGCAGGATTGCTCCTTTCCTTAGTCCATATTATAGGCACCAGGGAACCCTCCAGTAGGTCCGAGGATTGGGAGGTTTCAGGGGCTGGTGGACTTCCTTTGGAGATAGGCAGCTTCAGGGTGGTGCGGGATAGAGAGGTTGACTTTGATGGATCCAGGGAGGCTTGACTGAAGGGAAAAGGGGGTCCACATAGGAAATCTTTTAGAAAAGGTCGGGGAGGAAAAATAACACCAGCTCAAAGCTGTCATTATTTTTCCACAAATAAAGCAGTTCGCCAAGTTCACCACAAGCTGTATTATTCAACTTCCATAAGAATGACGTGCTTTGCCTGCTTTGCATCTCATCATTATGTAAGATACGTGCGAGATAATGCAGGATTTTGCCATCTAACATGCACTGCACATTAAGTCCTGAAGGTTAGCATGGGGGTAGCGCTGGGTCAGTGCTATCAAATGGAGGCATGCCCAACATGTACTCTTCTAGTTAACACAGGTTTCACCCCACCCCTGTGCTAAGTGGTTTACCGCACAACGCCACCCATTGAGGTGACGGTAAGGGCAGCCACGTTGAATGTGCATTAAAGATTCCAGAGCTAACTGCAACGTGGAAGCTCCTCCCCTGAACTGTCCAGTCCCCTCCCCGTCCCAAGCTAAACGGGTAACAGTATCGGTAACCGCAGTGCACTAGGCGCACGCTATACCCTGCACTAACCATTATTGTTAACAATTACTGTGGTTTATTACACATGGCCCATAGTGTGTTATTCTCTTAGTCCACATTACTAACTACCCTGCTAAATCTGTTATTTCAGTGGTATTCACTCCCAGTCCTCAAGGAATGTTATTTGGTCAGGTTTTCAGGATATCATGAATAAATATGCATGAGAGAGATTTGCATACAATGCAGTAGTAGGTGTTCAGATCTCACTCATACATATTCGTTAGCGATATCCTGAAAACCTGACTTGTTGGCGACACTCTAGGAGGGAATATCAAGGTCTTATTTCCTTTTTTCATGTACAAATTCTTGGAGCAAAGATTCAGAATAAACTACAATAAGATCTATATCAAAACCTAATACACAGATATATAAAAAATACTCAACCTGTTTCAAAGCCAACAGATAAGAACCATAGACCATAAATCCTGTCCTTCATTAAAAACCTGGAAACCTGCTGTTCTGAACGGCACCCAAAGCCATAATATTTTTTTTTAATCTGGTAATCCACTGGAGTTAAACAAAACAAGTTTAGTTTGATTATTTTTATTTTAAGACGGAACCCTGATCAGAAAGAGCGTGAACGTCCCGCTTTCAAGAATTCATTCAAAGCATCAGAACAGAAGGAAATCTTCACAAAGGAGCTCCCATAACGTTTCCTGCAGTGTCTGATCCAGCATGCAAATACCCTTTCCTAAAAGAGCAAAACTATTTGTTGATCATCATATATCTGATTCAGAGTCTCTCTATTTTTGTAGAATATATGGCAAAATGTAGGCTTCAGCCACAGCTTTATTGACAACTCTCTAATCCCAAACAAATGCTTGCCAAATGACTGCAGTGTTGTTGTCGTTGCCAAATGCCCAAAATAATTTGCAGAAATGTATTTTACATTTTTATTTTTAAGACCATCCAATTTTTGATGAGCCGTGATTGCCTACATCAAGAGAGAAAGCAAGGGAGAGGATCAATGAAAGACTGTCATTACCACAGTACTTATAGTATGTGCAGAGAACCTGGTGATACCAGCTCCGCTCTCATATTCACCACTTGCTCTGCAGCCCTGAGCAAGTCACTTGACCTCCCTGAGTTTGGACAAGCTCTGTGAGGTAGGGGCACAGCAGCCTTATAAACCATCTGGTACAGGACTCTGTACATCGATGGCTCTCTAGAAATGATTAATAAGAGAGAGAGAGAGAGAATAAAATGTGAGGGCCTTGCCAATTGCATTGTTTCTTGTCCCAGGCAAAACTAAACATGTAAACCAGTGATTAATATTCTGCCATTTTTCAGCACAGCTCTAGAAGAGCCTGAAGCACAATTCCTCACCTGCTGCTGAGAGCAGTCTGTTTGTAAGTGTTCACTCAGCAGAATTCACAGAGAAGCATCTTGTCTCCAAAATGTGCATGCAGAAAAGTAGAACGGGATTAACTATTTTATGTCAATGTAATCTTATTTGGAGTTAACATTTTCCTACTGTATTGTGCTTTAGAAGTATCACACCTATCCCTTGCATGCTAGTATACAAGTAAAAGATTCTTCATTTCAACTATCAATTAGTTCAGAGGCAATATCTACGAGGCCCATCTACACTATGACTGTGTGACTGGTGAAATTTCCGAACCACAACTAATCCTGACTCCCTGGAAGCCTTTAAGAGGGTATCTGATTCCTAGTATTCAGGAAGTCAGCCTCTTTTTTTTACATCAGGAAAGTCCACAGGATGCTTGAAGATGTACGCTGAGCTATAAAGTCCCCACCTGCTCTTTGTAATCTGGAGTCAGATTATCACACTGCCTGCACAGTTATTGCAGGAATTGGCAACCAGTGGCTGTACCGCACAGCCGCGGCACTCCCCATGTGCTAATTTGCCACATCAGGAAGCAGGAAGGAACGGAGAATGGGCAGGTTGTGGATATGGACAGTGCTTGCTGTCAAGAGGAGGTGATTAGTGCATCTGTGCTATCTACATGCATTTACCTCAACCTGATACCTTCATTCCCCTAATCACCACTTCTTAACATTCTTAACCCCAACCCCTTCCCAGTGAACATCCTTAACTCCCTCAGTCCCCCATTCAGCATGCTTACCCAACCCTCACCCCCCAATCACCCTGTGCACTTACCTGTTGGGTTATTGGGGGAGGGGGGCTCGAGTGATCCCCAGATCTTCCTGCCCTGTCAATGGCCAGAATTTCAAAATGACAGCTCTGACCTCTAGTGGTAGTCTCACAGTACTACTGCTACAGGTCAAACTGCCAAATAAGGAGCAGACATCCTTATTTGGCAAGTTGACACCCCCCCCCCCCCCCCCCCCCCAGCAATAATACCACAACACTATCATTAAGGATCAGAGGTACCATTTTGAATTGTGGCCAGTGTTGGGGCATGAACATCTGTCTGTGATGATCACTCCTGCACCTCCCCCCCCCCCCCACACTAACTTATTAGGGGCATCCTCCATAATTGCCATGGGGGATTGGGGTTTGAGGGGTTAAGGATGCTCTTTGGGGGGCAAAGTTAAAACTGCTGATCGAGGAAGGGAAAAGATGCTCAACTGGAGAAACCATGTGTTAATTTTTTTTGACTAATGCACAGTAACAGCAAAGCTTTACTCCACGTTAGTAAACCGGCCCCTTCAGGTCAGTATAGAAAGATGATCTACACTATTGTGTTTTGTGTACCCGTGAATATGCTGTGCTCTCAGGAAAAGGAGGTGGTGTACATGAGCAGGAGTGTTTGTGTTTTTATCTGTACTACTTAATTCTTCTCTCTCTTGATTTCTGCATCTTTAGCGACTTTCCCTAACTCTTTGATCCTAGTTATATTAAAATCATGAACAATGTTTTGTCCTTCTCAACCATGAATTCCCCTTTTTTAATGAGGTTTTTACAGCCTTGAAAACTCGATATACTGCAGCAGGCTTTTTTTTTTAAATTTTGGTTGGTCCTTCTAAAGGTGATAAAACCTACAAATATTACTGTAATGGTGGACAACCTTTCAGCTAGCCTGCAAATTAATTTTCAGAGTCCTTGAAAAGTCATGTATTGCCCTGGGATTCGATTGGATTGTTTGGAAAGCCAATATTTATTGACTGCAATGAAGTATTTAAAGAGCTATTGCCAGCACAGAGCTAGGCTGATCCAGCTTTTAGCATGTGCAATCTGGAATTCGCAATCCAAGATCCTAATGATTTGTAATTAATTTTCATTTTTCAACCCAGTCTAGTGATTGTGATTTGGATTGAGGATTGCAAGCAACAACTGGCCATATGTGAGAGACCGCTTTAACAGGCAACAAGATTTTAATCCAGCGTTGTGTTAAAAAGACTAGCTACTAGCTGCAGTGTTCTTCACTCTCAATGTTCAAGGGCCACCAATGGTCAAGTTTTCAGGATATCCCTAAAGAATATGCATTAGAGATGTCTGTATACAGTGGACGTAGTATGCATGCAAATCTATCTCATGCATATTCATTAGAGATATCCCAAAAACCTAATCCATTGGTGGACCTCAAAGACTGGGCATTACTCACTGTAGTATTAGAGTTACTTATGTGTGTTGTTGCGTTACTATGCGCTAATGCAGTTGACGTACATTATTAATAACTAGGTCCTATGGGACCTGTGGAAAAATAACATATATTAATGGCATTCTCCAGGAACAAGCAGATGTCAGTCCACACATATGGGTGACATCTGTGCTGACAAAGCCCACGCAAGCATTTCCCCAGCTTTCAAAGAAAGCCTTTGGGACATGCTACCACGCATGCATGGTCCCCTTCCCGTCCAAGGGCGCCATCTTGCTCAGTCCCCTTTATTCCATGGAACCCAATGGATGTCTGTCCTGTTTCCATGGAAAAATCCTTGCTAATTATCCTTAAAATAGTTAGTTGCCCGGTTTGCTTACCAGTTCCTCTTCCTGCCTCGAGCCAGCACCTTCACCAGCGCTGTTCTCGGGTCCTTTTGTATTTTTTTGATCAAGGCTCGCCTCGACTGGCGTTCGCACCTTTTTCTGCCCAGGGGTCGTCGACTCCATCTAGGTATTACCGACCATGTCCCCCGGTGGGGTCAAAAAATGCAAACCGCTGCTGTCAAACCATGTCAGTCACAACACCCATGACTGCTGCCTGCGCTGCCTGGGCCCAGATCATGACAGCACCTCCTGTGACGTGTGCCAGACCATGATGCCTAAAACCAATAAAAAGAGGTCTGAGTTGCAAGAAAAACTGTTCCCCAGGTCCGACTCAGCACCGGCCTCCCCAATGCTGAGTTCCAAGCCCAGCACTTCCTGTGAGGTCTGGGTGTCCTCGGAGTCCCGCAGCAGCAGCTCCTCCAAGAAGACTTTGGACCCCGAGAGAAAGAAGAAAAAAATCCTCGAAGTCCACTGCGGTTGCACTGGAGAAACCTGGTAAAACCACCCGGAGGGACTCAGGCGGCTCCGAGAAGCGCCCTACCAAGGTCCTCAAGAAGGATTCCTTGGCTGGCAGAGACCGTGCAAGGTTCCTCGAGACCTTAGTCCTCATCAAGGATGCACTCATGAGAGTGCCGGTGCCAGGCCTGAATTCCCCTGTGCCCGCGCCTAAAGCTGCGGAGCCTTCTGGCTTGGAAACTAGGATGGCGGCCTTGGAGCAGAACATCACTGCTATCCTGGCTCTGCAGCAGGCAATGATGGCTGTTTCGTCTACATCATCTGTCCCCACAACCAGACCTTCGACTGCAGTGGAGTCCCCGGTTGTCGAGCCAGCTCCGAGTGCCATCGGCCTCAGGTTAGCCTTCTTTGCCAGTCGAGGTCTCGGTCCCATTCCTCGGGCATCTGATCTTCCCTGGCCAGTTTCCTCGACTCTGATCCCAGGTCCTCTGGAGGCTGCTGGCCACTCAGACCTGGCCTTGACATTATGAGTCACAGGGTCTTGGATTCATCGTCACCGCTCGACTCCAAGTGGGAGACTGATGACAAGGCATCCCCGGAAACCAAGTGGCACCGAGATATTCCCTCAGACCCATCACCCCCAATGCCATTCTCCTCCAGAATATGTTGCCTTCCATGACTTTGTCAAGGATATGGCCATAGCCCTCTCAGTGCAAACCGAGGCGGAGGAAGATCTGCGCACCGAGGAACTGGAGATTCTCCAGTTTGAGTCTCCACTCAAGGAGACTCATGGTGTCTGTGCAGCCGATCCTTGAGTGGCTGCTACTTAGAATGTGGGAGACACCGGCCTCTATGCCAGTGGTGAGCCAGCACCTCGATGCCATCTACCACGTCCGGAAGGGCCCTGGGTTCCAGAAGCCCCAACTCCCACATAATTCCATGGCCGTCAAGTCAACCATGCAGAAACTTAAGAGCCAAAAGACCCACTCTTCGGTCCCTCCTGGAAGGGACAGAAGAGCTATCGATGCCCTCAGGTGCAAGTGTTACCAGGGCTCCATGCTGGGATGCTGGATTCAAGCCTATGAACTGTGTACATAGGCATGTACCTAAAGGCCCTAATCCAGGAGTTGTCTGGATTTTCAGTGGGGCTTATCAGTGAACCCCTCCAACGGTTCTAATCCCTGATCTCTGGGATCAAGGACTGCCCTACGTTCCTTTCCTAGGCAGCCTATGACGCCTTTGAGTCAGCAGCTCAGGTAGCAGCGGCCGGCATCAGCGCCCGACGCCAAGCCTGGCTACAGTTTCGGACCTCGAGCAATGGGTTCAAGACAAGCTGCTCAACGTCCCCTGCACAGGGGAGAACCTGTTTGGAAAGCCTATGGCCAACAAGGCAGCTGAGATCGAGGCCAATGTGGTGACTTGACAGAGGCTCTCCAAAAAGACCTCATCCTTTCTCTGTAAGAAACCATGAGGGAAAAGACCCCTGTTCCCAAGGAAAAAGTGGCCCTGTCAGCAGTCACTACTACCAGCCCTTCTCAGGCCAGCAACAGGGTTCTTACCCTAAAAGACAAAGCCATGGAACTCAGAAGCCAAAGGCACAGAAGCCCCAGGCCCCAGTTCCTGCCTAGTCTGGGGGGAGCTTTTGGCTCCCGGGACAGGGCTTCCCCTACCCCAGGAGACCTTCACCAGCCCACAGGCCACCTGGAACTCTTCACCCACAGGTGGGCCAGTGTCACCTCAGACCATGGGTACTGCAGGTGGTAAGGGAAGGATACCTCCTCCACCTACAGCAGGTACCACCCAGGTTCTTTCCAAGAGAGCCAGTGTGACGTCTCCTTCACCGGACCCTTCTGCTTTCAGAGCTCACAGGTCCACTCAAGGACAACACAGTGGAGCCTGTACCCAAACATCTATGAGGAAAAGGCTACTACTCCAGATTCTTCTTTGTCCCAAAAAGAACTGGGGGCCTCAGGCTCATACTAGACCTGAGAAAGTTTCTGGTGAGGGAGAGGTTCAAGATGCTCTCCCTTGGAGCACTGCTGCCTTACCTCCACCAGGGAGATTGGCTGTGTTCCTTGGTCCTAAAGGATGCATATACCCACATCCTGGTCCACCCTTTCCACAGGCAGTACCTACAGTTCGTGGCGGGAGGAGGGCACTACCAGTGCAGGGTGCTACCCTTCGGTCTGCTCTCCTCGCCAAGGGTCTTTACCAAATGTCTAGTGGTGGTAGCTGCCTACCTGTGCCTACAAGGGGCTTTCGTCTTCCCCTACCTGGACAACTGGCTCATCAGGGGAGTTACAGCCTCAGAGGTCAGTCAGGCCGCACAGCGTGCAACCCTCTTTCTGCAGCACCTGGGGTTCATCATCAATTATCCCAAATCCCATCTCTCTCCATCCCAAAGCCTGGAGTTCATAGGTGCTCAATTGGACACATTACAGGTCAAGGCCATCCTCCCAAAGGAAAGGGAAGAATGCCTCAGGCAACTGGCAAGAGAGGTACAACGCCGCCGGTCAGTGCCAGCTCATCTCTTACTCCACCTACTGGGCCATATGGCCGTACCGGTCTTCATCACACCCTCAACCCGTTTACACATGCGGACAGCCCAGTGGTGCCTATGCTCACAGTGGACTCAGGCCACGGGCAGGCTATGGGACAGGGTCAGGGTTACCTGCCAGCTGATGGAGTCCCACAACTGTTGGCAAAACGTATGCCACCTCCAGGCAGGAATGTCCTTCCAGGCACCCGCGCTGCAGAGGACCCTGACCGCAGACGACGACTCCTGGGTTGGGGGGCACATTGCAGATACCACCAAACACAGGACAGCTGGTCTCAGGAGGAGTCACTGCTAGAGATCAATCTCCTTGAGCTCAGGGCAATATTCTTGGCCCTACGAGCATTCCTCTACTGCCTGCAATACTGACCTGTGCTGATCCAGACGGACAACCAGGTCACCATGTTTTATATCAACAAGCAGGGGGGCACGGGTTTGTACTCCCTCTGTCAGGAGGCAGTGGCCTTCCTCTCCTTTGCAGCACACAACAGCATGTTTCTGTGAGTGGAGTACTTCCTGGGCCAGGACAACTGCCTAACAGACAGGCTAAGCAGAGTTTTCGTCCACACAAGTGTGGCTTAAACCCCAGCATAACAAAGCAGCTCTTCCACCTCTGGGGCAGGCTCATGATGGACCTATTTGCCTCTCTGGACAGCACACACAGCCACCCCGCTTCTGCTCCCATCAGCCACACCCAAAGAGAATGGCAGCAGATGCCTTCCTGATCTCATGGTCTGATGGCCTATTCTATGCCTTCCCACCGACCCTTCCCCCAGCCCCGGTCGCCAGGACCCTCTTCAAGTTCCAGAGTGAAAGGGCATCAGTTATACTGATTGCTCCCAGGGTGGCCCAGGCAATCTTCATTCCCTCTGCTGATTTCCCTGTCGGTGGAACTCCCAGTCCCTCCGGGCCGAGCCCCAGATCTCTTGTCCCAGGAGAAGGGCTCCCTCCTGCATCCCAATTTGGGGTCGCTAATGCTAACAGCATGGCTGTTGAAAGGGTAGTGATGGCCCCTTTCAATCTTCCAGGAGAAGTCAAGGAGATCCTTCTGGCCTGGAAAAACCCCTCCACCAGACGGGCTTATGCTTTAAGTAGAGAAAGTTATCCACCTGGTGTGTGGAAAGGGAGGAGAATCTCTTCTCCCACCACGTGCAACTAGTACTTCAGTACCTACTGCACCTGTCACACACCAGGCTGAAATCTAACTTGGTGAGCGCCATAGCCACTCACCACCACACTATCGAGGGAAAGCCCCTCTCAAGCCAGCCCCTCATCTCCAGGTTCCTCCGGGGCCTCCTGTTATCCAAGCCCCCTCTCTGCCCTCCAGCTGCAGTGGGACCTCAACATGGTGCTCTCCCAGCTCACCAAGTCATCATTCGAGCCCCTGGCCACTTGCCACCTGTGGTACCTGTCTTGGAAAGTGGCCTTTCTGGTGGCCCTCATGTCCACTCAAAAAGTGAGCAAACTCCAGGCCCTGGTGGTAGATCCACCATATACAAGATTCTACGAGAACAGGGTAATGCTCCGCAAACACACCAAATTCCTCTTGAAGGTGGTGTCTCCTTTTCACCTCAACAAAGAGGTGGTTCTCCCCACCTTCTTCCCACAGCCTCATGCCAGCAGGGAGGAACTAGTGCTTCATACACTACATTGCAAATGGGCCCTGTCCTTCTATTTACAGCAGACTCAGGCCCATCGAAAAACTCCTCAGCTCTTCGTGTCTTATAACCCCAACAACTGTGACTAAGCCAGTGATGGCTAACCTTTTTGAGCCCGAGTGCCCAAACTGCCGCACAAAACCAAAGAATTTCCTCAAAGTGCCAGCACGTCAATTAAAGCCCCATTTGCATAAGGTGCTTCATTTGCATAAATATTTGCATAATGTTACCATACACTAACTTTTAGTAAACATGCCTCTTAATGAGTATATGGATAAAGAAAGACTAAAAGGTTTCTACATTACTATAATCCAGTACCAACCGCCAGGCACATTAGGAACTACTACAAACGCTGCCCATTTAGAACCCATAGCAAACCCGCCGTATCCTAACAGCACTACCAGGACTCACAAAGCACCATACTCTACCTATCAAAAGGCAACACTGCAAATATTAAACCAATACATCTCAGAGAACAACAATACATGACCTACTGGGGAAAGAACAAGTGGCAATGTCAAATAGGAATTATATAAACAGAATACCTCAGCTCAGTTACACATGCAGAACAGACCATCACCAAACAAGGAATCACAATTTAGAAACAGGAAGACAATAATTAAACTGGGAACCCCAAAAGCCAAACTTGGAATATACAACAACACTGTAGAAATAAAACTATATATTAATTTCCTCTTGTACTAAACAAAGCGCAAAAATTAATGATGCACATTTCCCAGAGCTGACATATTTCAGTTAATAAATTCAAAATAAAGAGATATTTTTCTACCTTTTGTGCATTTTTTTTCAGTTGCAATTGTTCCAGCCACTTTCTTCTGGTTTCTTCGTGTCTTCTGCTAACTCTCCATCTGCTGTCCATTTGTCCTTTCTTCTGTCTTCTTGGTTTTTTTTTCCATTCTCTCTCTACATCTGCTTTAACATACTAATCTTTCTCCTTTGGCTCTTTCCTCATTCCTATTTCATCTACTCAAAATTTACCCCTCCATCCTCAATCCCCACTTACTCTCCCAATACCCGGCCAATTGTAGATTTTTTATCCCTCCCACACAAAATATTTTTCCCCTCTCCATTTTACTCTCCCAGCCCCATCCCATTCTAATCCTCCCCCAACACCAGCTCCCTTCTAGTTCCAGCCTCACCCAGCATCCATTCCCTTCTAGTCCCTGCATCAGCCCATTTCCAGTCCTAGCAGCCCCCCAACCCAATACCAGTCCTATCCCCCCCTCATCAACCCACTTCCAGTCCTAACCCCCCATCACCCCATTTTCAGTTTAAGCCCCCCCCTATAACCCATTACCAGTCCTAACCCCCCACTTCCAGTCAGCCCCCCATAGCCCATTGCCAGTCCTAACCCCCCCATCAGCCCACAGTCCATTACCAGTCCTAACCCCATCAGCCCACCTCAAGTCCTAACCCCTCCCCATCAGCCCATTTCTTGTCCCAGCCCCCCCATAGCCCATTATCAGTCCTAAACCCCCCCATAGCCCATTACCAGTCCTAACCCCATCAGACCACCTCCAGTGTTAACCCCCCATCAGCCCATTTCCAGTCCTAACCCCACCCAACAGCCCACCTCAAGTCGTAACCACTCCCAATCAGCCCATTAGAAGTCCTAACCCCCCCCCCTAACCCATTAGCAGTCCTAACCCCCCCTCTCTAGCCCATTAGCAGTCCTAACCCCCCCCCATAGCCCATTACCAGTCCTAACCCCCCATCACCCCATTTCCAGACAGCCCCCATCAGCCCACAGCCCATTAGCAGTCCTAACCCCCCCTAGACCATTAGCATTACTAAACCCCCATCCTAGCCCATTAGCAGTCCTAACCCCCCCCAGCCCATTAGCAGTCCTAACCCCCCCAGCCCATTAGCAGTCCTAACCCCCCCCTAGCCCATTAGCCGTCCTAACCCCCCCCTCCTAGCCCATTAGCAGTCCTAACCCCCCCCCAGCCCATTAGCAGTCCTAACCCCCCCTAGCCCATTAGCAGTCCGAACCCCCCAGCCCATTAGCAGTCCTAACCCCCCCTAGCCCATTAGCAGTCCTAACCCCCCCTCTCTAGCCCATTAGCAGTCCAAACCCCCCCCAGCCCATTAGCAGTCCAAACCCCCCCCCCACGCCCATTAGCACTCCCACCCCCCCCCCCCCCCCCGGCAAATTTAAAAACAGAAAAAGCGGGCTCTGGCTGCTGCCGCGGACGCGGCAGCATGCAGTGTCCCGCGGGGCCCCCTCCGCCCGCTAAGCCCCTCTGCAAGGGCTTTCAGATTCGCGAGGGAGACAGCGTCTCCCTCGCGTCTCTTGTTAAGCCCGCAGGGGCTAATGGGAAATTTCCCATCAGTCCCTCGCGTCTAAAGGGGCTGATGGGAAATTTCCCATTAACCCCTACGGGCTTAACAGAGACGCGAGGGAGACGCTGTCTCCCTCGCGAATCTGAAAGCCCTTGCAGAGGGGCTTAGCGGGCGGAGGGGGCCCCGCGGGACACTGCATGCTGCCGCGTCCGCGGCAGCAGCCAGAGCCCGCTTTTTCTTTTTTTGCGGACCTTCACGCGTGCCAGCTGCAAGGCCTTCGCGTGCCACAGCTGGCACGCGTGCCATAGGTTCGCCATCGCTGGACTAAGCAAACTCTGTCCACTTGGATGGCAGACTGTATCGCCCCCATCTATGAGAGAGGTGGCCTCTCCCTCGAGCACTGGATAACAGCGCATTGTGTGAGGACGATGGCCGCGTCGGTGGCCAACCTCCGCTCAGTGCCGATGACTGAAATCTGCAAGGCTGCCACATGGTCTTCAATTCATACGTTCGCAGCTCACAACTGCCCGGAGAGCGAGTCGTGCAGGGACAGTGCCTTTGGCCAGGCAGTACTCCATAATATCCTCAGGGTGTAGACAACTCCTGCCCTCTGACCCTTCTGTGTTCAGGCTACCGGAGTGATAGTTTCACTGGATGCTAGGGTCTTGCAAAGTCTCTCAGTGGGGTCTCACCTTCTGCAACTCGCAGCTACCCGACTGGTCGCCATTGGTGCTGTCGTGGTTCAGTCCTCGGCAGCCTGGAGCTAAGGAGTCCCATATGTGAGGACTGACTTCCTGCTTGTTCCTGGAGAAAGCGTAGGTACCCACATGTAACAGGTGTTCTCCAGGGACAGCAGGAATCGTCCTCCCAACCCTCCCTCCTCCCCTGGGAGTTGCCTCCCTACCTTGTTTTAGTTTTTACGGCCGTCCTAGCTGTCATTTGACTAAGCAAGATGGCACCCTTGGGCGGGAAGGGGACCACACATGAGTGGTAGCATGTCCCAAAGGCTTTCTTTGAAAGCTGGAGAAATGCTCCACATGGGCTCTATCGGTCCCATCATCACCCATATGTGAGGATTGATTCCTGCTGTCCCTGGAGAACACATGTTACAGGTGAGTAACTATGCTTTAGCCCACATTAGTAACATTAGCCCTCCGTCTTTTCACAGAAATATGTGACACTCTGAGTTTTGTTCCTAACTAAAAAATATTTAATGAGGTAAAAATCCGCAACATAGTACAGAAAGCAGAAAAATAACAGCAAAAGCAGTCTGTACGTTTTTGCAGTCCAGTCTTCACAGAAATACAGAGGCCTAGAATAGAGAAAATATCAAGTCCATACAACATCATTTCTCAAGCTTCTTTTTTTAAAATAAGCATTTGTAGATTATAATTTTCAAAAGAAAATACAGAAAAAAACCCAAAATATATCCCAAGAAAACAACTAAGTTCCTCCAAATAAAGTCTCCATGTATGGAGAGCAAGAAAACATAGAAACATAGAAACATGATGACAGAAAAAGACCACATGGCCTATCTAGTCTGTCCTTCCATATCAACCACTACAACAGTCCCCTTTTTTTCCTTTAGAGATCCTGTGTTTGTCCCATGCTTCTTTGAATTCAGATACTGTCCTCATCTTTACCACATCCAATGGGAGTCTATTCCACGGATCCACCACTCTTTCCGTAAAGAAATATTTCCACATATCACTCCTGAATCTATCCCCTTTCACCCTCATTCCATGTCCCCTCGTAGCAGAGCTTGCTTTCAATCGAAAGAGGCTCTGCTCCTGTGCATTTATGCCATGGAAGTATTTAAACGTCTCGATCATATCACTTCTATCCCGCCTTTCCTCTAAGGTGTATATATTAAGATCCTTAAGTCTGTCCTCATATGCTTTATAATGAAGATCGCTAACCATTTTAGTAGCCACCCTCTGTACTGACTCTAGCCTGTTTATATCCTTTTGAAGGTGCGGTCTCCAGAATTGCACACAGTACTCCAAATGAGGTCGCACCAAAGACGTATACAGAGGCACTATCATCTCCTTTTTTCTGCTGGCCATTCCTCTCATTATGCACCAAAGCATCCTTCTAGCTTTTGCTGTCACCTTTTCTACCTGTTTAGCTACTTTAAGATCATCAGACACAACCACACCTAGGTCCCGCTCTTCTACTGTGGACAGAAGTACTTTACCCCCTATACTATATCACTCCCTTGGATTGCTGCAGCCCAAATGCATTACCTTGCATTTTTTAACATTAAATCTCAGCTGCCAAATTCTAGACCATTCTTCAAGCTTAGCTAAATCTCTCCTGGGTGTCTACTCTATTGCAGATTTTGGTATCATCCGCAAAGAAAGATGTTAAAAAGAATCAGACCAAGGACAGATCCCTGGGGCACACCACTGGTAACCTCCTCCTCCTCAGAGTGAGCTCCATTTACCTGTACCCTTTGTCACCTCCCACTCAATCAATTTCCAACCCAAGCAGTAACTTTAGGGTGCATCCCTAGGGTGCTCAGTTTGTTTATAAGTCGCCTGTGAGGAGCGGTGTCAAAGGCTTTACTGAAATCTAAATACACCACATCTAGGGCTCTCCTTCGGTCCATCTCTTTGGTAACCTAGTCAAAGAAATAGTTGCAAGAAATAAAATAAGAAACTTAGGTGTTCACCATTTAAAACATAGTAACATAGTATATGATGACAGATGAAAACCAGCATGGTCCTTCTAGTCTGCCCAGCAAGGTGGCAAGAGTAGGTGCACCTGCCGCTCTATGCAGGTCACCCCTCCCCATGCCTTTGTTTAGGGGTGTACCCACCGCTCCATGCAGGTCACCTCTATTTGTTGAGATATAAGAGACAGTTAAGTTTATTTTGATTTTATCCTGTTTCTATAAAGGGATCCACTGCATTGTCATTTTGACCCTTTATGATTCCCTTGCGAAACAAACAATTTTCTTTTTTCAGTTAAGAATTTGTCTAATTGAGTAGAATCCGAAAAAACATAATCCACATCTTGAGAATCAAGGAAACTTAAAACAAATGTAGCCCCCATTGCAACTGAAGTAAGGTCTTCCTGTGTGCTTGAGTTGCCCTTGCAACATTTGTTTTTGCAGTAAGTCTTTAAAACGGCCATTTTATCTAATTCAGTTTTAGAAGTAACCAGCAAAGTAGCTATTGTGACAATATTATCCTGAAAAGCCTCTAGAAATTCTGACAAATTAAAATTCTCAGTGGTCTTGAGCACATCTAAGGCACTTTCTTCATTCTGTTTAAGTATTCTAGAAGGCAAATAAACTTCTCAAGCTTCTGGGATGAACTTGAGGAAATTTTGGATTCTCTCCGACTTCCTGTCAGCTTCATTCTCATTATAGCCCTTGCTGGAATCTCCTGAGATTCATTTATTTATACATTTATTTGATTGTATATAACACAGTTACAAACTAAAAGCTCACCACAGTGCACAATAATTGACATAATTAATAAAATACAAAAATAAAATCCATATCATAAAACAACAATAAAATCCCACATACAAAATACTCATGTAAGAGGTCCCAACGCTCATGGGGTTGTTCATACTGCAAAGGCCCTCAAACAGTTTATTTTTAACTGGTCCTCTTCCTTCCTCTCACTCAGCTAGCAACCACTTTTAACCAAGGAAGACAGGTTCTCCATGGGGAAAAGGATTTCCCGTCAAGTTCCAGGTGTACAAGTTCAAATTATTCTCCAACACTGACTTGGGTGCACCGACTGATTTTACTTTCAAATACAGCTTATATTAGAGTTAAATCTACAGTCCTTCTCGTTAAAGTCCATAAAACTCGGGTGGCATGTGTTGTATCCCTTCTGATATTTGTGCCTGTGTTCGCACTTAGTCAATAATCAGTCTGGATTGTGGTGGGGGTCCCAGTGTAGGGACACCTGCCTATTCCCACTCTTGGCAGGATGTGAGAGCCTCTTCCATCTAAGGGATTCGTCCTTCCATAGCACACCTTTTGCAGGGCATGGGTGTCCTATCACATACCTTTTCCTATAGTTGAGCTTCAACCTTGGCTTCTTTCCTCCTTTAGGCTCATACCACAGGTAGAAGGTTGGCAAACTCTTTGCCTTACACATATACTTCACATGCAAACAAATATAATATCAAGGGAATCTTCTCATTAGGCATAAAATATACCTAGGCTCTAGAGTTGGGCCTCAGAGAAATTAGACAACACTCTGCATATCACTATGACCACCACGCATGCTGGTATCCTGAAGGTTATATATGGGCAGATAGGACCAAGGCAACCATCCCACAAAGGGGATTTGGGATTCCCCTACTAAATAAGCTAAATTGGTAGGATCCTGGCATAAAGGCATGCTGGTCTGGTGAGGGTCCTGAAAGAAGTCTTGCATATATCCAAATTAATAAAACCCCTCACCAACAATCAGTACTGTTGTTTTTATGTCTTTAGATACATAATACCATTTAGTAGATTTTTTTAAATCTTTCTGGTCTGATATATCAAGCAATATGTCTTGTGTTTTATTTTTTTTTTAATATACAATGTATTTTTATGTTTTAAGATCAACCCTTCAAGAAGGCATTGCCAAAACACAATTATGTAGGGTTGCAGATGTGATTGACCAAATAAAAGAATAATAAATCCACTTTTATGAGTATCTACTAGTTTGTGGTCACCCATTATTTCACCTTACTCTTCTGGTGGCTTAATAATGGAGATGCGTGGTCATGAGCCTTAAAACCTCTATTGCCATGTTCTGAATTAAATCTTCACTAGAATACCATTGCAATAATCTAGATGTGAGACAACCCAAGACTTAGCCAGCATCTGCAAATCAGTCAAAGCTAAGCAAGATTGCAACTATCAAATACCTTGGCTGGTGTTCTTAGTCTCTAGAGAGGAAAATGTGTCCCTGGGTTTTGGGATACCTGGCTTCCAGGCCACGTAGAACAGATGATCCCTTCCTGGAACACCTCCAACCTCTCTCTTCAGTGAAAGTGATCATCTCATCTTCTACATGGGAACTTAAAGGCACAGCCCATGGCTTCCCCTCAGTTTCCTGGGGCTTGGAGAGCTGCAATCCCTTTCTGCCTCCCCAGTTCCTTTGAACTCCAACTTCTCGTGCCCACCTTGTGATTCAGGAAGTCACCTTTTTTACTTTGCCTCCAGTTTTGGGGATGGGCTACTATATCACTTATAATTACATCACAAATTTGGGAACTTTCCCAATCCAGAAAGTTCTCCTTTTATCATATAACACATGCGGTTCTCCTAGTAGAATCCTAGAGGTCTTTACATTTATTGAAATCATTTGTATACTGTTCAAAGTGGTGGACATGAAAGCTGATCATTTTGCAGTAAAATAACACAGGTGGAGCCTGATTCTATCAGGGGCACGTCCGGATCGTTTGCATGGCCCCGAGCAGGACGGGCCCATTAGGACCTGATTCTGTACCGCAGGAGCAAGACGTTCCCGCGGCATACAGAATCGGGCCTGAGGACAGCCCAGAGTGCCCCTGCATGATTGCAGCTATGTCCTCCCCACAGGCTTCTCTGGCTCCCGTGGCGCTGACCCTCCTCTTCCCCGCCACCCGACCCACGGCTGGCCAGCCGTTGTCTGAACTGGATGACCTCCATGGACCCGGCCCCGATCGCACGGTTTGTACTGATTATTCCACCTTTGAGGTGGAATAATCAGCAGCATGTTCCCCCTGACCCTGCAGGATGCCCACCCCCACTCTGCCCAGACTGTGCCCTCTCCTGCCCCCTGCCGGCCATCCCTGTCCTGCTGCTCTAGCCATGCAGGGAGAGTTGGAAGAGGAATAGGGGCAGGGCAGCTTGTGGGGCTGCATGTCCCGCATCTCCAATTCGGGCCCATAATCACAAAACAAACTGATCTGGAGTTTCTGGATGGTGTGAGGTGAGAAACGCATGGGAAGAGCATTGCAAACGTCTATTTGTGATGTAACTAAAATATGTAATGTAGGTCTCCAGCCAAAGCTCTAATATAATTCCACCACCAAGTGCCTTACCTGTGAGACTACTGAAACTGGAATCCCATCTACCATGAAGCTAAGCTCTGAAGCTCAAAGATTCCTATCCCTATTTTCAAAATCTCCATTTTCTGGGCCTTCCAAACTAGTCTGTTAATAACAAATCAGCAATTTTGCATTGGCAGGCATTCAGACAAGTCACCACCACCTCAGGATCCTTACTTGTGACTTTGGGCAGTACTTGCTAAAACATTTCACTGGGTCTAGTTGTAAAATAGCACGCACGCTAAAAAGCAAAAATGAAACAAACTCAATAAAAAAGATGCAGAATAAAGGAAACAAAAAGAAAAGACATTTGTGTGGGGATCACTAATGCTCCCAGGCATTAGATCATGTAGAAGGTCAGGCATTAAACAAATGAGCTACACTATCTGGAAGCCCCAGCATTCCCTCTGTCAGATTTGCTACTGTCCTGTTCTTGTGATATTCCACCCTCTGCCTTTTGTATCGGGGCAATAGGACATCAATAGGGAATAGGGTGGAAATACAGTAGACTGCCTCACTCTATAAATCAAAAGGAGGCTGTGCCAGGGTCTGGATAAACTAAAACAAGCTGGATGTGGAATTGTTGTCTTGTCCTCGGTTAGACATGTAACTCTTCGATGTATTGCACTCTTTGGCTTCTCTTTTCTCTTTATGTTTGACAAAAAAGAAGGTGCCAACACGGTCTGTCCATTAGACCTGACTTGCAGCAGCAGAAATTTCTAGGTCAGTGCCTAGAGAGATAATGACACAAGTTTTCCTATATTACCAGTTATTTGGCTCGCAGTTGTAAACTGGTATCATGCTGATACCATAAAGGCAAAGAAAGGTTATTACTGTGGGAGGATTGATAAGATCGGGATAACACAAAGGAATTGTTTGATGTTGCCCTTGCCCTCCTTGGTAAGCCGCGTTTCTTGTTTATTTAGCTAATGGAATTCCAGACTGTGAAATATTTGCAGTTTTTTTTCCATGACAGGGTTCAGAACGCAAGCAAAACAGTCTGTCAGATGGGGAAGAGTTATTTTATCAGCAACCTCCCAATTATCTGAGGATGAAGACGATAGATTTTCTACGTCCCCTCCTATTCAGATTTTTGAAAGCTGTCAATCTGTTTCTCTAGATGAGCTTAAAATCAGATGACCTGAAAATCGCTTTCTATTCCTTAAATTACTGTGCAGCTGGAGCTATAGGGAAATTAGGATTCATAAATAAAGCAAATAGCTGGAAATGTGAAACAGTTAACAGATGATGTTTCGCTTTAAAAGATCTATTATAATCCCAGTTATAAAGAAGCACCCTTTGGATCCTACTCTTTATAACAAGTGGGGACTCGTTTTAGCACATTGGTGGCAATAGACATCCGTAAAATGGCTGTCATAAATCCCCTCAGGAATACAAGTGTGGTGGTATGATTGTGTGTACTCTTACTGTAGGCATTGCTGGGGGTTCGAACTGGGCATGATACGCTAATCTACGCACATAACTCTACACGCAGGCATCTACTCCTGCCACCCAAGCAGTCGTAAATATCTGCGATCTCAATGTAGCCACAGTTGCTGCTGGATTTGCGCTAGGATTTTATAAAGACACATGGGACCCTCATGGGCATGCCAATAGTAATGTTTAATGTTTATTAATCTTTATTTTACAAACATTTCTCAAGCCTGTTTTATAACATGAGCTATGCACGTACTTTACTTTATAAAATAGGGGCATAAGTTATTTGAAAAGTGCATTACTTTAAACTATGAAGTATTTACGCCATAAATTATAGTATTTTAGAATTCACACATGGAACTTTCTGCTCCAAATTCCAAAGCTGTACACTCCCACAGTGAAAGTAGGCGCACTTGGGCCTGACGCATGTAAAACAAGGCACGACTTATACCCCCGTGGAGCCCAATTCCATAAAGTGCACGTCCGGCCCATGGACACGTCTAAATCCAAAATGGGCCCCCTTAGAACATAATTCTGCATCCATGGGTCTGGGCGTGCTCATAGGTCCAGAATCGGTGCGATAGACATATTCGGTGGGCACATGAAAGCGCTATCCAGCCGGCCCCATGCCTTGGACGCAGATAAATGGTTTGGGCATCCTTGTGCCCACTATATTCTGATTTGAATCCTGCCCGTCCCTGCGATATACCTGCGGATGCCACACCCCTCGGGAAAAACGTGCATCTCCTAAGCTGCTCTTCACAGACAGCAGTTTACCAATGCACACTAGACATAAATACTACTGAGAACTGACAGCTGCTGCAACCTACTGTAGACCATACACCAGTCCCCCTCATGCCCTGAGAAGTGCTAGGTAAGCCCAGTGCACCCCAATATGGTATACAAGAAAGTAAATGTGAACATGTATGCCAGGACATACCTTGCATCAAATGGTATGTGGAATTAGGAACTGGCCCCAGTGATTCCTGCCCTTGTAACCTCTACAAAAACACCTTAAACTGCTAGGGATGGACCTCACCAGGTCCACAGAGGATGCATAATATTGCTGAGCAACAAATGTATGCCCTTTTCATGCCTATGGCCTCTAAGTGCACTCATTCTTCTGATCTGCACTACCATTCCCCTGTTATCTCTCCCTACACGCCTCCCCATGATCGCTGCTTTTCTGTCAGATTGCTTCTATCTATGCCCTTCTCTTCTACTGCCAAATCCAGACGTCATTCCCTTCACTTTGCTGCTCCTTATGACTGGAACAAACTACCTGTATATCAGGCTTCATCCCTGGCCTGGGTAGGGATGTAGGCCACCTGGGACAACCCAGGGAATGTTGGCACTACATCAGTCATGTCTCCCAGTGCCAGGTACAGCGGACGTATGACTGCCCTATCACACTTTCAACAATATCTGATCTTATTAGAGTATCCTATGTAAAATAATCCAGAAGGAACCAGCATAGGTCAAAACATACCTTGTCAATAATAGGGACCCTCAGAATATGGGTATTCAGCAGTGTAAACAGCACTAATACATGCTCGACAGCAACACCATTGGTCCCACAATATGTGCATTATGGGCATGCGTTAGTGCTGTTTTCACTGTTGAGTGCCCTTATTCTGAGGGTCCCTTATCATTGATGGGGATATGTTTTGACATTTAGCTATAGAGAACCTATGCTGATTCCTTCTGGATTATTTTACATAGGGTACTCTAATTAGATCAGATATTGTTGGCAGTGTGATAGGGCAAACTAGAAATAGCATTTCTCCTCACAAGGAGTCACAATCACAAAAATATAAAGTAAGAAAACTCCTCACTAACTGCTTAAATTTAGGTCCAAATCATACATTAATGGCCCAGCTTATCTGCTCAAAGTACCAGCTGAGATAAGGTATTGAGAAGAAAAGACCTCAGATACCCCTGAGCCAAAACCTTTTTCAGCTCAACACCTGCCCTGGTCATCTCTACAAACACGCCTTAAGCTGCTAGGAATGGACCATCACCAATGTTTATGTTTATGTTTATTAAAACTATATACCGCCCAATACAATTAGCATCTGGGCGGTTCACAATACATAAAATCAATTAAAATTGCTAAAAACAAAGAGAGAGAGCTGCGAAAAAGAGCCAGAAAAGGAACGCCATAAAATCAAAGAAAAGGGATAGAAACAGAGAAACAGAGTGGGGGTAAAGACGGGTAACAAAGGGGACACAACAATAACATAGAGAAAAATGTAAGACAGGGGTAGGAGTTTGCTGTCAAAGGCCTAGTGAGGGGAAGAGGATGGGGTCGGGAAAGGAAGATTGAAGGCAGAACAAAAAAGATGGGTTTTGAGGTTAGCTTTAAAGGACGGGTAGGAGGTTTCAAGACGTAGAGAGGGGGGAAGGGAGTTCCAGAGCCTTGGACCAAGAAAAAAGAAAGCGGAAGACCGGGTGGATTCTAGGTGTGCTTGGGAGGGGGAGGGTAGGAACATACGGTTGGCATGAATAGAGCGGAGAGAACGGTGAGGGGTGTGAAGGTGAACCTGGCTGGCAAGATACAGGGGGGTACCTGAGTGGATCACCCTGTGGACAAAGATAAGAATTTTAAACTGAACACGAAAGACAACGGGGAGCCAATGAAAGTGTATTAACAGAGGGGTAACATGATCGAACCGTGAAGCATGAGAAAGGACACGAACAGCAGCATTTTGAACCCGTTGAAGACGACAGATTTGGGATTGGGGGAGACCAGCAAGACAAACATTACAATAGTCAAGACGGGACATAACAAGAGAGATAATGAGAGTAGTCATAGAAGAAACAGTAAGAAAAGGACGTACGGCACGGAGTTGTTTTAGGGAGAAGAAGGAACGTTGGACAATTGAGGAGATATGTTCTTTAAAGGAAAGGGAGGAATCAAGTGCATAAAATCCCAAACTAACCTTGCAGGTCCACCAAGGATGCATAATATTGTTGAACAACAAATGTATGCCCTTTCCGTGCCTTTGGCCTCTAAGTGCACTCATTCTGCGGCTCTGCACTACCATTCACCTCTTCTCTCTCCCTAAACCCCTCCCCGTGAACACCACTCCTCTGTCGGATTGCTTCTCTCTGTGCCCTCCCCTTCTACTGCTAAATCTGGACATTGTTCCCCTCACCTTGCTGCTCCCTATGCCTGGAACAAATTACCTGAGTCTATGTCATGCTTTGTCCCTTGCCCCTTTCAAATCTAGGCTGAGGGTTCGCCTCATCGGTGCCACTGTTGGATCAGATCCGCCTAAGCTCCCTTGTGTTTCCTGACCATTCCCCCTGGATGTATCTTGTTCACAGCTGCTGTATTGTCTATCCCGACAAGATTGTCAGGTCCGCTGAGCAGGGACCATCTGTTACATGTGTCTATGTAGCCTGGGTTCCCTGCTCACGCCCATACTATCCCTGCATCAGCGGTCTCATTTTTCTGAACATGGGAATTGTCAGGGTCCCATAGATGGACTCCTTTAGTACAAAGAGCACATAGGTACATAGCCTGCATAGCCTCTATTGCTGTTCTTAATATTTCTGTAAGGGTGTTTAGTAATGTTTCTTTACCTTAAAGCATTCCTACATCTCTGCTCCCTCTACCTTAGGACTGCATCTTGTATTTTTCCAAACTGCAGTCACACCAGTTCAAAACTTACTTGTCACAACCATTCATCTATATGGGACGCATTGCAGTGCACAGCAGAATTTTGTCTAAGACCTGGCCTTATTCCATGTTTCAACAGGAATAACGTGGACGTTTTTGGGACACATTTAATACGTACATGGGCCTTACCTGAATACGCTTTCTACATCTCTGTGGCTGACCACACCCCCATTCTGTCCTCTCCCGCCCACATTCTGCAATCCCCTTCCTAGTGTCGTGGACGTGCATGTCGGGGACGATTTCGGCACATAAGCGTCTCCGCCGCACATACAAACCCTTCATTCATGTTCTAGAATTGACCCCCCCTTACTGTCTGTTTTCTAGTACTTACTTCCTTGCTATGTTGGTCAGGGAACTGGTATTTAAGCCAGTTCAATACCATCTTCCTGGAGAACTCCCAAACTCCCAGGGTTGGGACGCTCATCATTCTGAATTTTGTGTGAGTTACAGTAGGAAAGCACTGCTGGAATCCATGCTGCGTGCAACGGACCATTGTGAAATGGCCCCAGTAGTCCTTCCTGACTTCTCCATTGCGTTTGACTTAGTTGATCATTCATTATCGCTGGAGAGGTATTGGGAAAAGTAGCAAGCAGGTTTTCATCTTATCAGACAAGTCGCAAGCTGCTGTTCTGACCAAAACTATTTTTACAGTGTTTGTTTAAGCTAAAGATAACCTTAGAGAAGCTTAAAACCACCTTGCGTTCTTTGGATCACTGTCTTGTTGGGACTGTGGCATGTGCTTTGGCATCGAGAGGTCCTCTATATTACTGCTATTTTTACATCTCTATGAACCCTCTGGGGAAGATAATTCATTCAGGTTTATAGGACATCTGTACAGTGATGAATCCCAGGGCCTTCATGCACAAAAACACTTCTAAGTTTAAGAAAGGTCTGTTGTTGTTGCTGCTGTGTGCTATTAAGTCAGTACTGACACCTGGCATACAAATCCTCTGAGTTTTATTGGCAAGGTGCGACCGGAAAGAGATCGCCAAGCCTTTCTTCCACACAGTAAGCCTACAGCATCTGGGATTCCAAGGTGGACTCTCATCCAAGTACTAGCCAAGCTAAAAACCTTTTTTTTTCCCTGACTTATGGCGAGAAGTTGGATGAAGGCTCACTGTATAGTTTGCTTCCCTTTTCCATTTTTTTTACCTTATTAAATTTCTAATGTTATAATTTGTTACTCCCCTGTTCATTTTTATTGTAAATTGCTTTCATGCAGTAGTTGTGGAAGGTGAGATACCAAAGAAATTGAACCTGAAACTTGGGTTCGTGAACCCCTGTGATCTCAGGGTGTGCCAAGCAAAGGCCTATACTTAAGTATTTCATTTGCATGGAAATGGGTCATTCTGCTGGGCTGGTTACGCTATGAAGTTAAGAAAAAAGAAGCCTATGTCTGCGTATATTTATTCTATCATATCTCCTATGGTTACTTTTATGTTTGCTGCTGAGATAGTGCCATATTTCAGAAACTATAACTGTTTTAACTCATCCTGCTTAAGGGGAACCAGCTTTTATAATTTGTACTAATCTGTTCCCTCCTGGTCCACAAGCCTCTAGTTGTTGTTTCATCTCCATAATACTCTGTTGGCACCCTCCACTCAAACATTTACTTTCTGAATTACAGCATTTCCTCCTCGGACGTAGTTCAGGTCTCTTCTTTCAGCTGAAAAACATCTTTTACCAATCAGTTTGTCTAATTTACATATTCTCAAATTAAAGAGCTCCATTCTACTTCTGCGCTCATACCATGAGACATGACAGTACTCAATTTATATATCTAGCTTTGTTCACGGAAACGAAGGCTTCTATCCCTATTTCCCCCTCTCCAATAAGGAGGGACATGATCTATGGCCCTCGCTTCATGGTGTGACCACCTCTTGAGTATTGCATTTAGTTCTGATCACCACATCCAAGAAAAGATATAGCGGTATTGGAAAAGGTACAGGAAAGGGCAACCAAAATGACAGAGGATGGGAGGATACACCTACGAAGAAAGGCTTAAAAGGGTAGGGGAGGCGTAGCCTAGTGGTTGGGGCAAGGTACCACAGGCCAGAAGGTAGGTGGTTCAAATCCCACTAGAGGACAGCAACCTTGGGCCAGAAGGACTGGGGTTTCTAGTCCCACAGGTGCTCCTTGTGGTCTTGGGCAAGCCACTTAACCCTCCATTGCCCATGTTCCCAGTAAGTATTAGTGCATGTGTGTCATATCCCCTCATGTTAAATGTATCCCCCAACCACTTTGACCCAGTGAAAAGCAGGATATAAATGCAGCTAAATAAATAGGGCCATCCATTATGGAGATGAGACAGCTGAGAGGAGAAATGATAGAGGTCTATAAAACAAGTGGCAAAGAACAAGTAAACATGAATTGATTGTTTACTCCTTCAAAAAGTATAAAGACTAGGGGACATACAAGAAAGCTACAAAATAGTACACTTAAGACTAATCAGAGAAAATATTTTTTCACTCAGCACATAATAAAGCTCTGGAATTTGTTGCCAGAGGACGTAATAAAAATTGTGAGCATAACTGGATTTTAAAAAGGTTTGGACAAATTCCTGGAGGAAAAGTCCATAAACCATTATTAAAGTAGAGTGGGAGAAATTTCCTCCTAATCCTTGGTATAAGCAGCATGGAATCTATATACCTTTTAGGAACTGACAGATACCTGTGACCTGGATTGGCCACTATTGGAAAAAGGATACTGGACTTAACGGGCCATTGGTCTGACCCAATATGGCATATCTTATATGCTTAAAGGGTTTACATTTGATCGAAAACATTTATAGGGATGCTGACCTGCATTCTTATTAGCCTAAATGATCCACAATAAGTTGTGAATAACCGTAGCCAATAAAGGAATATTGTAAAACTTTGTACAACCTGCTTGTAATTACCAGCCCAAGCTCTGAGGTCTATATCTAGCAATAGGGAAATTTAGGTCAAGTCCTCTAGTTCTAAAATAGATTTATTATGCCAATTTATAAACCATAATATTGGCTTATAAGATAAAAGCTATATAAATCTTCTTTCAGCAAAAAACAGTTACTCGCAAGAGAAATTTCCCTGTAAAACTATAGATCATTACATCCCTCTAGCTCCCGCTTACTGACTAGGTGTGAACCTGCACCTCTCAGGCTATGCCTCTGAGAATGAAATAACTACAGCCTATGGGTGCAAGCCAGAGCTGGCTGTGGAGCCAAAACAGCATCAGCCAATGTTGGAACACAAGAACAAGTAGTCTAGGAGGCTCTAGCTATGTGAGTGTGTCGCAGCCAAAAACAAAAGAGAGAGAAACTCTTGCTGACAGTTAAAGTTCAGAAAAAGAATAAAGGTGAAAATCAGATTAGCAATAAGCAGCTTACAGTTCAGGATCATCGAGGCAGTGGTCAGTTCCTCTATCTGAGAGCAACGTTTAAGCTGTTTCTCTCTTATCAGCTCAAAATGTAAATGAGGGATTGTAGATGTACCAAATTGACTGGATGTACCGGTGATTATTGACACACATAGACTACGTCATTGTTTATGCTCCTATCAACGTGTAGCAAAATTAGCAAAGAAGAGATGGATTCCAGCACAAGGTGGCTGGGTCCATCTCAGTTATGGTACAAGGTATCTGTCAAGGCCAGAGAGCTCATTTGTAAAGATGACCACATCTCTCCTTCCCAGCCTGGTACGAGATACTTTCCAGGACCACTGAGATAATTATTTTTGTATCGGGCTGTAGCACATCCCAAAATCCTCTGTTTCCAAACTTCCATTTTCTTTGGTCCAGGAAGCACTGATCAGTCAAAAGGGAATTGAAAAAGGCATGGGACATACACCGGGGATCATTCCATAGCAAGAGGATGGAATCAAAGCAAACGTAGATAACTTCATAAATAGAGAGGGGGAGCCTGTCTGGAGCGGCAGGTACAGCCTTAAGCAAAGGCATAGAGGGGGAGGAACCTGGACTGAGCGGCAGGTGCAGCTCTACACCTCTAGGCAACTTACTGGGCAGACTAGATGAAGCATGCTGTTCTTTATCTGCCGTCATTTACTATGTTACTATCTTACACGAAAGAGACTGCAGCTGCACTTTCTACATAACACAGTAGCCGCAATTACAGTCAGATTCCAGAGATAAGTCAAGTCATACTGTAAATTGCAGGAAACACCATTTTTACTTACCTTAAATTACTTGGAACAGGGTCAATGAAAAGTTATGACCTGCAGTATCTCACTAAAGGGGTATGTTTATTAAAGGTTAATATGCGTTAACAAATATTAACACACGCTGCTGCCACGCCCATTTATTTCCATGGGCGTAGCAGCACTTACACCCGATGCAGAAAACCTTAGCACAGCACTGTTATTTATTTATTTAATTTTCTTATATACCGCGCTATTTGTCATCAGTGCGGTTTACATTGAAACAATACAACAATTGGTCAGATATAACAGACCTATTACAAGTAACAGGAAAATTAACATGGAAGTAAACAGGGAAACCATTTATATTTCTAGAAAATACATGTTGGAGATATATAAAATCTATATAGTTAGGGTAGGTATGAGGTTAAAAGGATGGGGGAAGGGAAGGGGTGTTTAGGTGTTTGAAGTTCTGGCGCTTTTCCCAGGCTAGGCTTCCTCTCCAATGCAGAAAGCAAGCTAGCGCCGTAAAAATGCCTGAAAAATGACCGCAATAAATTGCAGCACATGGGGCATGCAAATTGCCTGCAAAGTGCTTCATATTTAATTGCGTCAGATGTTAAAAAAAAAAAAAAGCTGTACTGAAACTTAGAAGTTTCTTACATTATTTTTAGCACTGGATCTTACCCCAATTTCAGGCAGACATAAAGATCCAGCCGAGAGTAAAAAATCATCTGAGGTGAAGTCTGACACGTCGCCTCAGATGATCCAAACACCAGGAAAAGCCCCCCCCCCACCCCCGATGCCATCAGCACAGTCATGGGGCCAGTACGTAGCACTGGACATTGCCTCTCTGACAGAAATAAAATCACTGGTGGCCCGATGGGCCCCGATCCCACCCCACCTCCCCAAACAATAAAGGACTTGGTGACCCAGTGGCCCCAACCCCCCCCCCCCTCAGCCCGAAACAAAAAAGCACCTGGTGATCTAGTGGACCCTAACCCCCCAGCCCCAAATCATCCTTAGTATTTTTGTTGTGGACGGGAGTGTTGCCCACACATTCCCGCCTCATGCTGCCATCTTGCAAAATTGTGGAACTTGGCCCCTTGAGATGCATGCTGGAATGCACGGGCAGGATCAGACTGCCATCGAAGGCAAAAAAGACCTTATATAGCAAAGTGACCCTCCCCCCATGTTGCATCCTGGGATGCATGAGTCAGCTGTCCCAGGATGCAACACAGGGGACACTTTGCGATGTGAGGCATTTTTTGCCCTATATGGCAATCTGACCCCACCCGATGCATTTCAGTGATTTTATTTCTGTCAAGGAGTCAGTGTCCAGGGGACCACTGGCCCCCCCCCCCCAAAATTGTACTGATAGGGTCATCTGAGGTGAACTCTAATACTATTTGTCCAGGACAGCATGCCAAACTTGCACCGCCTCCTGTGAGCATGTGTTTGGCTTACTCGCCCCGTTTAATGCTGAGTTTTTCACACTGGTTAATTTGCATATTGCATCACAGCACAAAACGTCAGGTAGGCGGAGCCTAAATTTACACACATAAGTCAAAGATTATAATTAATATCTACTTTTCACGAGCAGACATTAAGCACTGGGCTCTAGTGCGGGATTTGTTAATATGCATCTGCATTTGCTAACCTTTAATAAATATGACCCTAAATAAATTGAAAATAATAATTTTGAACTATACGGAATCCTCTCACTGACAGGTTGTTGTTGTTATTGTCTCAAATGGAGCTTTGTGTTCCCCAGTTCTGATCATATGAAGCCCAGTTCTAGCCCATGGGGTTAAAATACCAGTGGCACTTTCACTCCTTCAGAAATGTTATTTATTTGTATTAGGCCCAAGTCAGGTTTTGTTATTTAGTTGTCCTGAGACCGTAATTTGTTTCTTCGGCTTTTAAGTTGGGCAGTTCTGACACACAGGTTAAACTCTGCTAGAAAGATTTGCAGCTTGAAGAGATGAAAGCTGTGCTCGCGGGAAAATGTCTCTTCTGTTCATGAGTTTTTCCTTCCGTTCTAAACTTCATGCAGAATTCTTTTCCAGGTCCTGCTACCAGCATAAGGACAATCAGCTGATATTAAGCCCATTGCGAGTAGCATCGTAGGTAAAATGAAACCAAATATTCAGCAGAGGTCCCCAGATAGCGGTTTCTGCAGAATATCTGCTTTCAGCTGGTACCCCCACCGCCAACTGCATAAAGTTAGATCTGCCTGTTTGCTTTTGGACACAAACAGTCCCGCGATGCCTCCCTTTAAACGTCGGTGCTGCGGGGCCGTTTGCTTCCGACACTCAATGACAACTTCCTGCTGCAAAACCACATAAATCAGACCTTCAGATCTGTCGCATGCACCTGAACCTCACATACACGCTTCATAGTGCCACCAGTCAAGCCCCCCACCCCCACATATTTAGTGAGTTGTGTGTCGTAAAGAGGCGTCCTTTCAGAAATTGGTTCTTTGATATGCATTTTTATCATTCCGTTTTATTGCTGCAACTGAATTCATTTTTCACTGCTTTCTATCGCCTTATACATTAACCATGACATACAGCAGATGTGTCACTTGTTGATTTAGGCCAAGAAGACTGAGAGGAGGTAATTTTATACTAAGGATCACTCAGTTTAATGCCCGATGTCACGGGCATATGCCGCAACTATTTTATGAAGCAAACTATGTGCATGCTATACTTTATAAAATAAGGGCATCGGTGGTAAGATGCTTGTGTCAAATCTAGATGTAACCATTTACATGAACCCTAGACTTGGTGTAACTGCCCACATCTAGATTTGTGAAAAGCAGACATTAATTGTCATTTTTAACTTATGTGTGTAAATGTAGGCTCTATCTACACTGCCAAAACTCTGTCCCTGTGCTCAGTCACTCCAAAAGAACGCGCCATTGCCCTATGTGCCTACTTATGAAGCAGGGCCTGCCTAAACTATGCACATCCCTGCATGTAAGTCCTTCAAAAGAGACGACTTACACGTGTCGATGGCATGTAACTTTATCTCTGCTGTGTGAAGCAAATCGATTTCTACTAACTCCGATATTCCTCTGCTTTCAGAGAGCCGATATAGCTGTCGCCCCCCTCACCATCACACTGGTACGGGAAGAAGTGATAGACTTTTCTAAACCTTTTATGAGTCTGGGGATCTCCATCATGATCAAGAAGCCTCAGAAGTCTAAGCCCGGAGTGTTCTCCTTTCTGGATCCTTTGGCCTACGAGATCTGGATGTGCATTGTCTTTGCTTACATTGGAGTCAGCGTTGTTCTTTTCTTGGTCAGCAGATTCAGCCCTTATGAATGGCACTTGGAGGACAGTGAAGAAGTCCGGGACCCTCAGAACCCCCCTGACCCTCCAAACGAATTTGGGATATTTAACAGCCTTTGGTTTTCCCTCGGTGCCTTCATGCAGCAAGGATGCGATATTTCTCCAAGGTTTGTTTCATATCTCCCAATCATTTACTTGCATTCTGTGTTCAAACATTGAACAGTGCATATACAGAATGGCCCAAAAAAAGTGAGAACGTCTCGTAAATTAAAAGCTTAAATAGTTTACTTATTTATCTTTTTTAACTATATAACATCTTTCTTTCGACAGTTTCTGGTCGCCATCTTTTTGTTTTTAATTTGTCAATCGTTTACATCTGTCTTTTTGAATTTTTAAATAACTTATATGCTACGAGATGTTCTCACTTTTTTGGGCCACCCTGTATGTGTCTTTAATTGAAGACTGCTTTTTGTCTTGTTTTGGATAAACATTTGGCCAAATGCTAATCTTTCTCATCAAGCAATGTGCTTGCTAAACTCTTACCTGTCGATTGGCATTACCTTGAATATCATGAATGCATTCCTGCTAGCAAAATGAAAATTGTATAGACCATGATGAGAAAGTAAAATGTTTAGGGCTGCTTTAACTAAAGCCCATTAAGGTAATGACTCAAGGTCTTCCATGTTTTTCTTGGGGGCAATTTCTCCAAATGGGTTAGTTTTGCACATACCATAACAGTAGTAAATCTCAGTCCTCTCAAATTTCCTGCTAACACTTGCTGTAGTACTGGCCCTGTTCCAGAGAAAGTTTCAGTGGCATAATAATAGCAGTGCATTATCTTTTTTTTAAATTCAGGAGTCCACCTACCAGTTTTCGGTGCTCTTAGCTTTTTCGTCAGTTTTGTGATTTATCTCCTGCTACAATGGGTCCATGAACAGATTCATTATGGCCTACGGCTGCATCAAGGCTGTCATCTTCTCCTGAAGGTTTTGCACTATCGCTCCCACCATCATTAGCCATAGTGCATAAGCTACAGGTGGGCGCCTTTGCAATCTGGGTGACATGCGGCCAGTATGTATCCTTCTTTTTCCTTCCTTCATTGTAGTGTTGCCCTACTAAGACTTGGTATACAAAGGGGTCACCACGTGACGGTATCAGTAAAACCTGGGGGAGGAGCTGAAACTGAGGGGGAGGAAAAGTATTTCACATCCATTTCCTGCTGAATTTTTGTTGTGTTTCCCCATTGAGCTTCTTTTTGCTCTATAGCTCATATTATGTGCTTCTGCTTGTCTTCGGTACATATAAAATACGTGAACTACTTGGTGAAATAAAGATTGATTCCTCCAGAACCACGTACAACGGCACTTTGATGAAATGCCTCCTTGCTTCCCATAGTTTACACCAACTTTTTCATTTCCAACATGTACTTTGTCTTTGCTTTTTATTTAGATTTTGCCATCTTCCCGCCCTTTGCTAATTTGTCAGCTCACAGATTTTGTAAGTCCATTCAACTACCTGTGCTGTCAGCTGTTATTATGGCTAGGAATCATTTTGTGTTTGGCTTGTCCATAGTGACAACGTAAGGGTGTGTTTAGAGTCACTTACCCATGATACCACTTTCTCAAAATTAGTGTTTGATAAATTATAGTTCTGGTACTAGTGAGTTCTGCCTTTTAAAACTTAGAACCCGATGTAGGAAGGGGCATGTCCAGGCGTCCCAAAGCAGCATAAGATATAAGATATGCCATACTGGGTCAGACCAATGTCCATCAAGCCCAGTATCCTGTTTTCAATAGTGGCCAGTGTAAGTGTGAGTTGCTCCTTTCCCAGCACTATGTACCACTTACCCCTTCGGGACGCCGGCTGCCCCGGGCTGGGGAACCACCTTACCTTCTCTGTCTGGAATTCCAGGGGAACAAACGCACACACTCGCATATAAGTAGTATGTAACTTTATTCCAAAGAGTAAAGGGGCTTTCCATCTTTTATACATGAGCAAAAACATATACATACGTCATCGACTCATCCCCTGAAGCCCACCACAGCTTATCAGTAACTCCACAGCTGTTAGTCATTTCCCCTTACAAGACAATCAACTTGTCTTAACACAGCACATTCCTTTCAGTATATTTGTAAGTACAGGATTCCAACGTTTCCCTGTGGGCCTCCTAGTCCTCCCGTACACACACCCTAAGTCTTACCCCTGTCAGCCAGTCTAGGTCATAAGTACCTAGCAGTTTCCCCAAAAGACACAGGTTCCTCAATGATTGTATGGGTCAAGCAGTGATATCCCGGGTCCCTTTTAATAATGGTTTATGGACCTTTCCTCCAGGAACCTTCCAAACCTTTTTTAAACCCAGCTACACTAACGGCTCTTACTATATCCTCCGGTAACAAATTCCAGTGTTTGATTACACGTTGAGTGAAAAAATATTTTCTCTTATTAGTCTTAAATAGGTTACCCTGTAGATTCATTGCATGTCCCCTAGTCCTTTTATATTCTGATGATGTAAACAATCAATCTACATTTACCCGTTCCATTCCATTCTTTAATTTATAGACCTCTATCATATCTCCCCTCAGCCATCTCTTTTCCAGGTTAAAGAGCCCTAACCTTTTTAGCCTCTCTTCATAGGGGTATCCTTTCATCCCCTTACCATTTTGGTGGCTCTTCTCTGTACCTTTTCTAATAACGCTATATCCTTTTTAAGATACAGCGACCAGAATTGCAAACAATATTCAAGGTGTGGTCGCACCATGGAACGATACAGAGGCATTATACAATCCTTTGTTTTATTTTCCATTTCTTTCCTTATGATACCTAGCATTCTATTTGCTCTGTTGACTGCCGCTGTACACTGGGCCGAGGGTTTTAACATGTTATCCACGATGACGCCTAAAACTTTTTCCTGGGTGGTGGTTCCCAATGTGGAACCTTGCATCGTGTAACCATAGTTTGGGTTGTTCTTTCCTAGGTGCATAACTTTGCACTTGTCCACATTAAATTTCATCTGCTATTTGGATGCCCAGTCTTCCAATTTATCCACAATCCTCTTGGGTTTTAACAACTTTAAATAGTTTTGTGTCATATGCAAATTTGATAACCTCACTCGTTATTCCCTTTTTCAGGTAATTTATAAATATGACAAAAAGCAGCGGACCCAGCACAGATCCGTGGGGTACTCCACTATTCACCCTTTTCCATTGGGAAAATTGGCCATTTAGCTCTACCCTCTGCTTTCTATCTTTTAACCAGTTCCTGATCCACA
The DNA here is from genome assembly GCA_033557465.1 of Ichthyophis bannanicus. Lineage (NCBI taxonomy): Eukaryota > Metazoa > Chordata > Amphibia > Gymnophiona > Ichthyophiidae > Ichthyophis > Ichthyophis bannanicus. The sequence goes on along the minus strand of CM066036.1, from coordinate 125,168,278 downwards.
GTAGTACATCACCTCCTATCCCATGACTTTTTAGTTTTTCCAAAAGTCTCTGATGAGGGTCCTTGTCAAAAGCTTTCTGAAAGTCCAAATACACTGTATCAACCAACTCACCTTTGTCTACCTGTTTATTCACACCTTCAAAAAAAAAAACAGATTAGTAAGACAAGATCTTCCTTGTCTAAACCCATGTTGGCTGTCTCCCATTAAGCCATGACTATCTACATGCTGAGTAATTTTGTTCTTTTCGATGGTTTCTACCATTTTTCCTGGTACTGACGTCAGGCTCACTGGTCTGTAGTTTCCCGGATCACCCCTGGAACCCTTTTTAAAAATTGGCATTACATTGGTGATCCTCCAATCTTCAGGTTTTACAGATGATTTTAATGATAGTTCACAGATTACTAATAGCAGGTCTGCAATCTCATATTTCAGTTCTTTCAACACCCTTGGATGTATACCATCCGGTCCAGGTGATTTGCTACTCTTCAGTTTATCAAATAGTTGTAATACATCTTCCCGGTGTAGCGATATTTCTTTCAATTCTTCCTCAGTATCACCTTTAAATACCACTTCAGTCATGGGTAACATCCCTCTTCCTCAGTAAATACCGAAGCAAAGAATTCATTCAGTCTCTCCGCTATAGCCTTGTCCCCTCTTATTGCCCCTTTTACCCCTCTATCATCTAATGGTCCAACTGACTCTCTCACAGGTTTTTTGCTACGAATGTACTTGAAAAAGTCTTTCTTATACGTTTTTGCTCCCACGGCAAGTTTCTTCTCAAATTCTGTCTTTGCCTTATCAATGCCTTGCATTTAACTTGCCAGTGCTTGTGCTGCTTCCAGTTTTCATCATTTGGCTCTTTTTTCCATTTCCTGAAAGATGCTTTTTTGGCAACAGCCTCTCTGACCTCACCTTTAAACTATGCTGGCAGTTTTTTGGACTTCCTTCCACTTTTCTTAAAGCATGGAATACAGCTGGTCTGGGCTTCCAAGATAGTATTTTTAAACAACACCCAAGCTTGATGTCTTTAACCTTTGCAACTGCTCCTTTTAGTTTTTTCTTAACTATTTTCCTCATTTTATCATAGTCTCCCTTGTACCTGATTCTGTGCTGTGGGAGCTAGATGCTCCCATAGTATCAGGATTGGGCACCGGGGTGGCCCGGCATGCCCCTTCAACAACCGTAGGAGACGTCCAGGTAGCAGAACGGCCAGGCCCCATCTGCTACCGCAGGCTGGACACACCCTGACCAGGATTTCCACCACCCAACACTCGCTGGGGTTTGTCAGGGCCGGGATTGGGTGGCAGGGCCTCACCTTCAACTGTGCCATTGCTCCTGTGGTGGCTGTCAAGCCAGTGAGAAGGGGTGCCCCATGCTCATTCCACCTCTGAGGTGCAATAATCTGGGCGTACTCCCAGTGCTCCACGGACATACAGGACTGTGACCTGAATCAGCCCTGTATGTCTGGGTGCCTGGCCTACCCACGCCCTGCCTCCCTGCTGCCCCCATCCTGCTCTCCCTGCACAGTGGCTCTGTGCGTGCAGAAAGAGAGAAATGCGGAATCGGGGCAGGATGGCTTGTGTGGCTACATGCCCCACCAGGATTGTTTTTTAAGTACATTAGCCCTAAATATATATATATATAGTTCAACAATGAATGCCTCCAAATGGTTTGATACCAATCAAATCCAAAAGTCCCAGAATGGTATTCAAAAATTATAACAAGCAATAAGAGAATACCACAATTACCCCACTTCACACGTTTTGTGGTATTCTCTTATTGCTTGTTATAATTTTTGAATACCATTCTGGGACTTTTGGATTTGATTGGTATCGTATTATCCCGGACTAATGACTGTAGACACGTTTGCTTATACAGAAGAACAGTTGGAACGTTTGTGTCAACAATCCAATTTGTTTGATGAAGAGATATCAACTGCTGCTTCAGGAGGTCCTTCGTGGACGGAACATAAGGCTTTACAGAAACATTTGATTCGTGCTCAGTTCCATGGAGCTTCTATGGCTCGGTATTTAAAATCTCGTATTATTTTATTTTATTTATTTATTTATTTATTTACATTCTCTTATATACCGCACTATTCGGCATCAGCGCGGTTCACATAGAACAAAAAGTCTCAGTACAATAACATGCATGAGTTTACAGATAACAAGGGAAGGAACTTGGATAACAAGGGAAACTATTTACAGTCTATTTACAGATATAATACTACAGCATGGCTACAAGTTATTAGGAACAGGTGCTAATAATATATATATATATATATATTATGACTCCATGTAATAAGTCTGTAAATAGTTACCCCTGTTAGCCAAGTTTCTGTCCCCTGTTATATGTAAACTCATACATGTTAACTGTAATGAGCATTTGTTCCATGTGAACCGCGCTGATGCTGAATAGTGCGGTATATAAGAGACTGTAAATAAATAAATAAATATATATATATATATATAATATAATATATATATATATATAATATATATATATATATATAATAATATATATATATATATATATATATTCCGCGTGGATTGCGGATGACCAGAGCTCCTAAGATGTTTCTTTCGGATTCGGAGTTTATGAGCATTTAAAATGGACTGTGATTGATCACGTCCCGCCAGATCCTCGGGGCGGTGATCGGCAGGCAAGATTGCGTCATCTTGAGCAACGTTGGATATTCACTTTAAGGTCTGTTTGCCCAACTGGTATGAATCGAGATATTGATTGGTTGGGATCTTGACACAAAGTATTTCAGATATGAGCCTTTCATGGCAGGGGACCCCGGGATGAGTGGGGATTCCCTTCCACTGATTGGCAGTTCTCTGTTGCTTGATGTATTTATGGACAGCCTATCCTAAGCAACCCTCCACCTCTCATAGCCCTTCGGCGTTTTTTGACGGTTATGAAAAGGTCGAGACACATTTCAAGTTCGTTGTTAGCACTTGAGAAAGGGGTATTAGCCCCGAAACGTGCACGTCGTGCAACTGTGCAACTGATCAGATAAGTGTGGTTTTAAGATTTTGGGATTATAAAGAAAAGGAAGTGTATGAGAACATACGAAGAAAAAGAAAAACAGGGACATGTACTGTGTTTGTGGGTGAGCATTTATTCCTCTCCCACTTAACGGTATATGCCCGACAAAAATTTTGTGTGAAGTGGGGTAATTGTGGTATTCTCTTATTGCTTGTCAGAAGAAAGGTCTGGCAATCTACTTCCGGTCACACTGCCAAGGAAACCCAGGAGCTGCTTGGAGTCAGCACTGACTCAAAGGCGCACGTTGCTATGTAGACATCCCCATTGACATCCATGTTGGTGAACTCAGACACATCTGCCTTTTTTTTTTTCAGTCGTTCTGGCTTGGACGTCCCAGATTGCACTTGGGCATCGTCCTTTGTGAAATGTGCCTTTAAGTGTCTTTATAAAATACTAGCACAAATCCTTCAGAAACTGCACGTCCATTGAAGGCACAGACAAGAAGCCTGCTTGGGAGCAGTCACTAATGTTAGCACATCCGTGTTTTATGAAATGTGTGCAGAAAACATGATTCCAAACTCCACCCCTAAACATGCTTACTGTACAAGTGCACATCGGCAGCGCTGTGCAGGCTTTTAGACGAGACCTTCAGAAGTATAGTTGCCAGCCGCGACTTCATTCTATGCGTATTCTGCGCTCCCATCTCTCTAGATAGTGGCACTGAAGAAATGTATTTTTTTAAACACTATCATCAGCATTTAAAAATACACAATCACCACCCAGACTGAAAATTAACCCCTTTATCTGAATTCAAGAAAGCATGAGACAAGCACAGAGGATCTACAAGGGAGAGAAAGAGATTTTAGAGGTTAGTGGCCGCTCTATTTGGATGGGCTGACTGGACAGCACTTGTATGAGCTTTCGGTGCTGTCATTTTATATGGGCCCAATTTTCAAAATTGCCAATATTCAAAGATCGTGGCAGTCAGCCATGGCGTGTAAATATCAGTGGGATATTGAGCAGCAGTTTTCGGGTAGCAGCTGCTGCTAAATATCCAGGCTGCGCAGCACTGACTGGGTCAATTCCAGCAGTTACCCATCTGTCGTTATTTTCAGCTGGTGCAAAGCTGGATTGTGGCTTAGGACTGCCGTTCATAGGCCTAATTTGTCCTATAAAGGACCGCTGAATATCACACTAACCAGGTAAGTACCGGCACTTACTGGTTAGCTCCAGTACCACGGACTGTCCCTGCACTAGCCGCACGGTGCTAGAGCGGTCTGTGGAGATATTTAGTGGCAGTTTCCCAATAATGTCACTGAATAGTGAGGTCTGGCCCCCTTAGCAATACAGCCCCCCATTGACCAGCCTGCTAAGGACTTTAAATACCAGCCCATATGTTTCTCTGTTTCTAAGTTTGAAGTGCTCATCATAAAGTTCACGAAAACATATTTGTTATATAATCTTCCTCATGGCAATGAAAAACGTTTTAAATTCTTTAGAGACAGTCAGTAAATTCTGTCTTTTGGCAAACCCTAAGGATGAATCAATCAGATCTAACATCCCGGCCTGATTTTAGAAAATGCACATTACACATGTATTGACCTTTTCAATGCAAAGCACCAAGCCTGTTACAGGATCCCCACTGCAGAATCACCGACACAAACACTACTTCGGACTCTGCACATGCTTTGGTTTTTATAAGGGTTTTTCTTATATGGACTAAAGAGGCACCTCTATTTATTCTGCACTTTTAACTTTGTTTCTGTGCAATGCAGTCTCCAAGGTCCATATTACCTCCAAAGGTAATTATTTATGAAAAAATAAATTACTATTCATCATGGGGGAAATATTCAAAGATATTTAGATAGTTTGCAGATCTGAAATTAGCGCCACTGGATATCCCCACTTTTGGCCCCTAAGCACCCCGAGGCTAGTCAGCTAGAGTCAGGACATTCAGGGGGCAGATAACAGGCTAGCAGCAATGTTCAGCTGGTTATCCTAAAGCGGCTAAAGTTTGGCACTTGAAAGACGGCCCAACATTTTAGCTAACAGACCAGTGGTTGAACATCGCTGCTAGCCAGTTAGCTAACGCGCTGTTGAATATCCGGGTTCAAGGTTCAGAGGCAACAGCTAGCTGCTTTATCGGTGCTAGCTGCCGCTACTTAATATTCCTCAAACCTCCCTCTCTCTCCCCAATGTCTCCAATGGACCTGGGATGAGACAGGAAGGGCTTCGGGCATAATTATGGAACATGAAGGACCAAAGTACCAGAAGTGCTATTTTTAATCATTTGTACCCACTCGTCAATAGTTGGACTATGTTTTATCTTTTAAATGCAAGCAAGCTAAATCAAAGGATGCCAGCACCATACTAAAATGAGCATATCCATGAGGCATGTTAGGCTGAATGATTTGCTACAGATTTACAAGAAACGTTTGACCAAATACAGGACATTCCAGTCAGAAGTAATGTTTTCTGTTACACTGCAGAAATCGAGGAACGTTCTGGACCAGATATAATACCATTCTCGAGTGAACCATGACGGAAGAGATATGAAAACCAGTGTATTCTATCTTGTTGTAGTCCTTATCTAGTTTTTCCATATAGGCTTTTTTTTTTCACCCAATGCATTCAGTAATTTCACATTCCACTCTGTTGATCCTGAAGACTCATCGCCCTTTAAATAATGGCGATAGCAGAAGAACTGCATTGTGACATTGCTACAGAAAATCAGTAGCAGCAAACCTCCGAGCGTCTCTTTTTATAACTCATCAGGGCCTAAGCAAGTTATGCATTCACTGGCAGATAGCAAACACATGGTGGCATGTTTACTGAAGTGTGTGAATGTTAACCACAAACTGCGATAACTCCTATGGCGTGCTAATGCCGGAGCACGGTAAAAATCCCATGGGGAGGGGGGGCCTCATCGGGTTGGGGTGAAGAATGGTCATTAACTGCACATTACCGAGTTATTTCCCATTGTGTTGGGTGCCACAGGCTTGATTAAGAAGACGTTCCAAGCACATCTTGACAAACCACCCATACATGATGTTGTTGTTGTTAAGTGCCGTCGAGTCGGAGTCGACTCATGGCGACCCTCTGGATAGCTATCCTAAATTGTGTTCGGTCTTCAGTCAGGCGGCTCATTGACAACAGACTGGTACCCGTAGCTGCTGTTATTGTAGCGATCCATCTCATTGCTGGCCTTCCTCTTTTGCGTTGACCTTCTATCTTGCCAAGCATGATGTCTTTCTCTAATGATCTCTCTCTTCGCATGATGTGTCCGAAGTATGAAAGTCGAAGTCTTGTCATCTGAGCTTCTAAAGAAAGCTTAGGTTTGATCTCCTCTAGTACCGACTGGTTTGTTCTTCGGGCAGTCCATGGTATACACAGTATTCCCCGCCAGCACCATAATTCAAAGGCATCAATTTTCTTCCTGTCTGTCTTTTTCACTGTCCAGCTTTCACATCCATATGATGTTATTGAAAATACCATGGCTTTAACAAGTCGAATCTTTGTATGGAGAGAGACATCTCTGCTCTTGAGAATCTTATCTAGGTCTTTCATAGCCATTCTGCCAAGAGCAATGCGTCGTCTGATTTCTTGACTGCTTGTTGCTTCTTTATTGATAGTTGATCCAAGTAGGTTAAAGTTGTTCACGATTTCAATTTCTTCTCCTTCAACGATGAACCTGTTGATTATGCCAGTTGTCATGATCTTTGTCTTCTTTACATTAAGGTGCTGGCCCATTTTGAGACTAAGTTCTTTGATTGTGAGAAGCAAATGTTTCAGATCATCTTCGCTTTCAGCCAGTAATGTGGTATCATCAGCATAGCGAAGGTTGTTGATGAGTCTTCCACCAATCTTCACACCTCTGTTGTCTTCATACAGTCCTGCTTCTCTGATGATTTGTTCTGCATATAAATTAAACAGGTAGGGGGAAAGTATGCAGCCTTGTCTTACACCTTTGCTTATTTTAAACCATTCTGTTTCTCCTTGTTCCGTTCGAACTGTTGCTTCTTGATTAATGTACAGATTACGCAAGAGAACGATCAGGTGTTCTGGTATACCCATGCTTCTTAATGTGGCCCAGAGTTTCTCATGGTTTACACAGTCAAAAGCCTTGCTATAGTCGATAAAGCACAAATAGATATCCTTTTGGTATTCTTTAGTCTTTTCAAGGATCCATCTCACATCCGCAATGATGTCTCTCGTTCCTCGCCCTTTCCTGAACCCTGCTTGCACTTCAGGTAGTTCTTGTTCTAGGTATGGCTGTAGTCTCTTTTGAATAATCTTCAGTAGAATCTTGCTGGCATGTGGGATCAGAGCGATTGTGCGATAATTTCCACAGTCAGTTGGATCACCTTTCTTTAGTATTGGTATAAACACAGATCTTTTCCAGTCAGTTGGCCATGATGTTGTCTTCCATATTTCTTGGCAGAGCCTTGTAAGTACGGTAACAGCTGCATCAGATTGCTGCAATACTTCTATGGGAATGCTATCAATGCCTGGTGCTTTGTTCTTTGATAAGGCTTTCAATGCTGCTTCAACTTCTTCTTTCATCACCAATGGTTCCTGATCATAAGGTATAGGTTGAAACGGTTGTTGGTCCACTTGATCTTTATCATATAAAAACTCTGTATATTCCTTCCACCTTTTCTTGATCTTCTCAGAATCATTCAACATAGAACCTTGAGCATCTTGTAACATTCCAATTCGAGGCTGGAACTTTTTCTTTAACTCTCGCAGCTTTAGGAAAGCCGATCTTGTTCTTCCTCTAATAGTTTCTGCTTCTATTTCCTTGCAAGTGTCATTGTAGTACTTTTCCTTGTCCTGTCTTGCTGCACGTTGGAAATCTCTGTTGAGTTCTGCGATTGTCTTTCTTTCTCCTTTGGCTTTAGCTTCTCTGCGTTTCTGGGCAATTTTCAGAGTTTCTTCCGTCATCCATTTTGGCCGTTTTTGCTTTTTCACCTTTTGTAGAGACTTCTCGCTTTCTTCCAGCACAACCTTCTTGATGTCATTCCATAACTCTTCCGGAGCTCTGTCATTTGTATCTAAAGCAGCAAATCGATTTTGCAGGCAGTCTTTAAATTCCAGTGGTATATTCTCAAGGTCATATTTTGGTGCATTCATGAGTGGTTTGCTCTTTTTCAACTTTAGCTTAAGTTTGCATACTAGTAGTTGATGATCTGTACCACAGTCAGCTCCAGGTTTTGTCTTTGTTGATGTTACAGAGCTTTTCCATCGTTGACTTCCACAGATGTAGTCAATTTGATTTTTATACAATCCATTGGGTGAAGTCCATGTGTACAGTCGTCGCTTGTGTTGCTGGAAGAAGGTGTTTGAGATGAATAGATCATTGGTCTTGCAGAAATCTATCAATCTTTCTCCAGCTTCATTTCTGTTGCCAAGTCCATATTTTCCAACTACTTTGCCTTCTTCTTTGTTGCCAACTTTTGCGTTCCAGTCACCCATGACTATCAGGATATCCTGTTTGCATGTTCTGTCAATTTCAGCTTGTACTTGTTCATAGAACTCTTCAATTTCATTCTCTTCTGCAGCTGTTGTTGGGGCATATACTTGAATTATAGTTGTGTTGATAGGCAATCCTCGTAGACGAATAGAGATTAAGCGTTCGCTGACTGCGTTGTATTTCATTACAGTTCTTGCAAGTTTCTTCTTTATTATAAATGCAACACCATTTCTTCTTTGTTTTTCATTTCCAGCATAGTAGACCATGTGATCATCTGATGCAAAGTGCCCGATGCCAGTCCATTTCAGTTCGCTGACACCCAACAGATCAAGTTGTACACGTTCCATTTCATTCTTGACCACCTCCAACTTCCCTTGGTTCATGCTTCGTACGTTCCATGTTCCAATGTGTAAGACATCTTTACAGCTTCTGACTCTCATTTCATGCGCAGCTACATCAGCAGTCAGACTTCCCGAGGGCTTTGATCCAACCACATCATAAATGCTGGCTTTACTCTGAAAAGTCTTCAGCTCTTCCCCAGTAGCTAGTTGAGTGCCTTCCGACCTGGGAGTCTCATCTTCCAGCACCATAGCACAATTTGTTTTGTTGTAACTATCCATTGGGTTTTCATGGCAAGATACAGAAGTAGATTGCCGGGCCTTCCTTCCGCGCAGTTTAAGTTTGGTGTTGTTGCCGTTGTCACAGAAATGTGATCCTCCGCCGTCAACACTATCCCATTCTGCTGCTGCCCAGATGGGTGGTTTGTCTTCGTCTGGCACCTCAGCTGAGACCTGTCCATCTTGGGAGACCCTGCCAGTAGTTAAACTACCGATAGTTTAGCTCTCAGCATCACTGATGCACGCAAGCCCTCACAGCACGACAAGCTGCTCTATTTATTCTGCACTTTTAACTTTGTTTCTGTGCAATGCAGTCTCCAAGGTCCATATTACCTCCAAAGGTAATTATTTATGAAAAAATAAATTACTATTCATCATGGGGGAAATATTCAAAGATATTTAGATAGTTTGCAGATCTGAAATTAGCGCCACTGGATATCCCCACTTTTGGCCCCTAAGCACCCCGAGGCTAGTCAGCTAGAGTCAGGACATTCAGGGGGCAGATAACAGGCTAGCAGCAATGTTCAGCTGGTTATCCTAAAGCGGCTAAAGTTTGGCACTTGAAAGACGGCCCAACATTTTAGCTAACAGACCAGTGGTTGAACATCGCTGCTAGCCAGTTAGCTAACGCGCTGTTGAATATCCGGGTTCAAGGTTCAGAGGCAACAGCTAGCTGCTTTATCGGTGCTAGCTGCCGCTACTTAATATTCCTCAAACCTCCCTCTCTCTCCCCAATGTCTCCAATGGACCTGGGATGAGACAGGAAGGGCTTCGGGCATAATTATGGAACATGAAGGACCAAAGTACCAGAAGTGCTATTTTTAATCATTTGTACCCACTCGTCAATAGTTGGACTATGTTTTATCTTTTAAATGCAAGCAAGCTAAATCAAAGGATGCCAGCACCATACTAAAATGAGCATATCCATGAGGCATGTTAGGCTGAATTATTTGCTACAGATTTACAAGAAACGTTTGACCAAATACAGGACATTCCAGTCAGAAGTAATGTTTTCTGTTACACTGCAGAAATCGAGGAACGTTCTGGACCAGATATAATACCATTCTCGAGTGAACCATGACGGAAGAGATATGAAAACCAGTGTATTCTATCTTGTTGTAGTCCTTATCTAGTTTTTCCATATAGGCTTTTTTTTTTCACCCAATGCATTCAGTAATTTCACATTCCACTCTGTTGATCCTGAAGACTCATCGCCCTTTAAATAATGGCGATAGCAGAAGAACTGCATTGTGACATTGCTACAGAAAATCAGTAGCAGCAAACCTCCGAGCGTCTCTTTTTATAACTCATCAGGGCCTAAGCAAGTTATGCATTCACTGGCAGATAGCAAACACATGGTGGCATGTTTACTGAAGTGTGTGAATGTTAACCACAAACTGCGATAACTCCTATGGCGTGCTAATGCCGGAGCACGGTAAAAATCCCATGGGGAGGGGGGGCCTCATCGGGTTGGGGTGAAGAATGGTCATTAACTGCACATTACCGAGTTATTTCCCATTGTGTTGGGTGCCACAGGCTTGATTAAGAAGACGTTCCAAGCACATCTTGACAAACCACCCATACATGTTACTTCTTACGAACTCCAGAAGGAAGCTGTCTTTGGCCCGATGCAAGTATTATGCCAAGCATTAGCAGTAAATTTGAGAGCTTGAGATCATACTCCACATGCCTGGCTTAGAATTGAGGTTCTTGACTGTCATGGTATGTGCAAAACTAACCCATTTGAAGAAACTGTCCCGTGAAAAGCGCACGCTAAGTCACTTTTGCAATTAGCGTAGGTGTACTTAATGCCACCTCAGTGGGTGGCATTAAGTGCACTCATGTTAACTGCAATTTCAGTTTTAGTGTGGGACATGCTGGGGAACATGCTGGACAAGCACCCAACAGTTAGCTTGACTCCGTTTCACCTCCCTTGTTAATTTTTGCTTCTTAGCATGCACTAAGATGCCAAAATTTAGCACTCTTCAGTTAACTTATCCCATAATTAGCTTATCCTTGGCTTTTCAGTGCTATAAATCACTGCACTTTAAGGAGATAATATTGTAAAAGGGCATCTATATGGAATGTCCAAAAAAACACCTATTTATGTTTATTGTATAAAGACAACATAGACACCCCAAACCTGCTACAGTTACACACAAATCCTCACACACAAATTATACCTTCTCTGAAAAAGCGGTTAATGTAAGAGTGTGCTATATGCAGGTATTCACATACAGTCCAATCCCAGTAGGGGCACATGTGGGCCATCTGGGTGCCCCCGAGCAGGATAGGCCTATTAAGACCCAATTCTGCACCACGGGAGCCAGACGTTTCTGCCGGTGCAGGATCGGGCCCTGAGACAACCCAGCATGCCCCTGCATACCGCTGAGACATCCACCCTGCATGCCGGTGTGCCCACCATGGCACCGACCCCCTGTAACCCTGCTGCCCGGCCCTAGGCTGGGCAGCTGGAACCTGGATCGGGCAGCAGGGACCCACCTTGCGCTGCCTGTTCCTCTGGGGGCGGGGCTGCCAGGCAGGATCAGAGGGGCGCCCCGTGCTTATTCCACCTCAGAGGTGGAATAAGCACCCAGTAATCCCTGGACATACAGGGCTGTCGCTGGAATCGGCCCTGTACGTCCAGGGGTCGGTTCCACCCAAGCTCCGCCCACTCTCTGCCCCCGTGCGGCCCCCATCCCACGCAGCACATGCAGTGGCTCTGTACATGCAGTGGGGCTGGGAGGTGAAATAGGTTGAGGGTGGATAGTGGGACAGGACGTCCCATCGGGACGTCCAGCCCGCTATTCACTTTCCTAGATTGGGCCCATATTTTATAAAATGTGCTCGTATATCGTGATTCCACCCCTGCTCAGCCCAATCAGACACTTAGAAATGTTTATACACAGTGGGGGATCATTTTAGAATCCCTGTTCATGAGTTAGACATCGGCAAACGAATATTCAGATGTGCAAATTACAGAGACGTCTGAAGCAATTTTTGAAAGCCAGTTATATAGACATCCCCAGCGCAAGAACATCCATGTAGCCTGAGGGTGTGGTGGAGACATGCTCTGGAAGGAGCAAGGGAGGAGAGGCATGTCACGGTGCAATTCTGGAACAACGGAAGCATGTCTGACCTTGGTTGCTGAGGTGTCCTGCCTATACCTGCTCCTGACCAAGAATAAAGTATTAAAAAAATGCCTGTTTTATGGCTGCAACACTTCCAGGGGGAAAAGCAAAATGTACTTTCATCGCAGCAGTTAATTTTTCCTGGATGAAGAAACCTACCCATAAATACATACTCCAAACATCTTACTGGCCCACCGCTGCAGGTATGAGTATCTGAAATGGCAGGCTAGGACATGTAAGTCTCAGAATATAGTCGGCTCCCTTCTGAAATACCTTGGCTGGGACATCCATGTCCTGGTCCTGCACCATGCAATTTGAGGACATCCATATTTGTGAAATGGCCTACACTTATGCACATGGTTCCTGCACAGATAGCAAGGCTGGCTATCTCCAGAGCCACTTACTGGGACGTTCATCTTTCGGGGTGGAGACAGAGCAATTTCAGAAGGCACATATGCGTGGCTCCCTTCACCGCTGCCACCAGGGCCGGATTTAGCTATACGCCATGTACGCCATGGCGTAGGGCCCACAGCTGCAAAGGGCCCACAAAAATTGAAGTAGTTAGGCTTTTTTTTTTAATAAAATAAAAAAAAACCTGCTGGCTGCTGCCGCGGGGCCCCCTCTGCTGCCGCGGCAGCATGGACTGACCCGCGGGGGCCCCCTCTGTAAGCTCGGTCCCTCCCTCCGTGCCTCCGTGTCTCCCTCCGTGCAGGCTGTGAGAGACGCGAAGGCAGACTGTCTCCTTCTGCCTTCCCGTCTCTGTTAAGCCCGCAGGGCTGATGGGAAATTTCCCATCAGCCCCAGACAGTCTGCCTTCGTGTCTCTAACAGCCTGCACGGAGGGAGACACGGAGGCACGGAGGGAGGGACCGAGCTTACATAGGGGGCCCCCGCGGGTCAGTCCATGCTGCCGCGGCAGCAGAGGGGGCCCCGCGGCGGCAGCCAGCAGGTTTTTTTTTTTAAAATAAATTTTAAGTTAGGCCGGGGGAGGGGGAGGGGGTAGGAATGGTAATTGGGGGGGCTGGGACTGGGGCTGGAAATTGGTTGGGACTGGGACTGGAAATGGGCTGGGACTGGGACTGGAAATGGGTTGGGGGGATTAAGGCTGGAGGTGGGCTGATGAGGAGGACTGGTAATGGGCTGTGGGCTGAGGGGGGGGGGTTAGAACTGGGAATGGGCTGTGGGGGGGTTAAGACTGGTAATGGGCTGTGGGCTGATGGGGGCTGTCTGGTAATGGGCTATGGGGGGGGCTAGGACTGGAAATGGGCTGGGGGGGGTTAAGACTGGAGGTGGGCTGATGGGGTTAGGACTGGTAATGGGCTGTTGGGGGGGGTTTAGAACTGGTAATGGGTTTTGGGGGGTTTAGACTGGTAATGGGCTGTGGGCTGATGGGGGCTGTCTGGTAATGGGCTATGGGGGGGGCTAGGACTGGAAATGGGCTGGGGGGGTTAAGACTGGAGGTGGGCTTATGGGGTTAGGACTGGTAATGGGCTGTTGGGGGGGGTAGAACTGGTAATGGGTTGGGGGTTTAGACTGGTAATGGGCTGTGGGCTGATGGGGGCTGTCTGGTAATGGGCTATGGGGGGGCTAGGACTGGAAATGGGCTGGGGGGTTAAGACTGGAGGTGGGCTGATGGGGTTAGGACTGATAATGGGCTGTTGGGGGGGTTTAGAACTGGTAATGGGCTTTGGGGGGCGTTAAGACTGGTAATTGGATGTGGTCTGAAGGGGGCTGTCTGGTAATGGGCTATGGGGGGGGTTAGGACTGGAAATGGGCTGGGGGGGGTTAAGACTGGAGGTGGGCTGATGGGGTTAGGACTGGTAATGGGCTGTGTGGGCTGATGGGGGGGGTTAGGACTGGCAATGGGCTATGGGGGGCTGACTGGAAATGGGTTGATGGGGTTAGGACTGGAAGTGGGCTGATGGGGGGTTAGGACTGGTAATGGGTTATAGGGGGGGCTTACACTGAAAAGGGGGGGAGGGGGGGTTAGGACTGGTATGGGGTGGGGGGGTTGCTAGGACTGGAAATGGGCTGATGGGTGGCTAGGACTGGAAATGGGCTGATGCAGGGACTAGAAGGGAATGGATGCTGGGTGAGGCTGGAACTAGAAGGGAGCTGATGTTGGGGGAGGATTAGAATGGGATGGGGCTGGAAGAGTAAAATGGAGAAGGGAAAAATTTTTTGTGTGGGAGGGATAAAAAAATCTACAATTGGCCGGGTATTGGGAGAGTAAGTGGGGATTGAGGATGGAGGGGTAAAATTTGACTGGATGAAATAGGAATGAGGAAAGAGCAAAAGGAGAAAGATTAGTATGTTAAAGCAGATGTAGAGAGAGAATGGAAAAAAAACTAGAAGAGAGAAGAAAGGACAAATGGACAGCAGACGATGGAGAGTTAGCAGAAGACATGAAGAAACCAGAAGAAAGTGGCTGGAGCAATTGCAGCTGAAAAAAATGCACAAAAGGTAGAAAAATATCTCTTTATTTTGAATTTATTAATTGGAATATGTCAGCTCTGGTAAATGTGCATCATTAACGTCTGCGCTTTGTTTAGTACAAGAGCAAATTAATGTATAGTTTTATTTCTACAGTGTTGTACATTCCAAGTTTGGCTTTTGGGATTCCCAGTTTAATTATTGTCTTCCTGTTTCTAAAATGTGATTACTTGTTTGGTGATGGTCTATGTTCTGCATGTGTAACTGAGCTGAGGTGTTCTGTTTATATAATTCCTATTTGACATTGCCACTTGTTCTCTTTCCCCAGTAGGTCATGTATTGTTGTTCTCTGAAATGTATTGGTTTAATATTTGCAGTGTTGCCTTTTGATTGGTAGAGTATGGTGCTTTGTGAGTCCTGGTAGTGCTGTTAGGATACGGCGGGTTTGCTATGGGTTCTAAATGAGCAGTGTTTGTAGTAGTTCCTAATGTGTCTGGCAGTTGGCACTGGATTATAGTAATGTAGAAATCTTTTAGTCTTTCTTTATCCATACACTCATTAAGAGGCACGTTTACTAAAAGTTAGTATATGGTAACATTATGCAAATATTTATGCAAATGAGGCCCCTTATGCAAATGAGGCCCACACCCCCCTTGGGCCGCCCCTGCTGGGGCCCACAATTTTTGTTGGCATAGGGCCTCACTCAAGGTAAATCCGGCCCTGGCTGCCACCCCCAGAATTTTGGATGTTCTGCTCTGGTCATCCCAGATTCTTCCTAGACGTCCTTTCTAAAATGCCACTTAGTATGTATATAAATTCCCGTCATCTTATCGGCACACATATTTATACACACACAGAATTGGGCTGCACAATTTTTTTATAGCTGTTTTCCATTTGCAAGACCTGCTTTATACATGGGAAATGCTTTATAAAATTACTCCAAATGTATACAGTAAACACCGGCAATTGCTGCCAGACTGACACACAGATACTCAGCGACGCCACTGAATAGAAGGAAAACATTCAGCGCCAATCTTTAGCTATCTCCACCTCCCGGGCCCAGTGAAAGTCCAGCCCTTTCATTTTATTGCACAATGATTGAAATTACAGTTTACCTTATTTCTTGGCATTACAATGTCTTGTATTCCATTTTCTCAAACCATTAATTTAGTAATCCTCTCTGCTGGTAGTTCAGTACATTTCTGATTCATCTTTGCATTTCTTAACGACATGTTATATGTCGGCTGCACAGGTTTACATTGTGCGCAATGATAAAGACATTTTCTGTACAGTTTATATAATAATAAGCATCAAACTATTTACATTGTGACTCGGTGACGCTATTTTTATGTAGCGGAGATGCTTTTTCAGATTTGTTTTTTTCCTTTATTCTTTACATCTGGTCTGCTCTCTGTTATGTCTTGTTTTTTCTTAAAGAAAGGGGACCATGTGTCTATATATTTATCTTAATCTCCTTTGAGGGATATTGATATTATCTTGAATGACTTTCTTTCTCATGCTTTCCGCTGGAATTTCAAAGCACATACTTCCGCTCTGAAAATTTCCCCAGGAAAGTGATGTTGTGCACATTACACCTGCTATTTGCTGTGCAGAATTTTCCCTGAAAACATAAGTGCATTTGTTTGAATTTTCAAACGTATGGGAGTGACCATTAATCCCTCCCTGACCCCCTCCCATGAACGTCTGTTCATGGCGGATAAGATAACTCGTTCAGGTCGTATAAACAGTCTTTTATTGACATATGAAGTAGACAGTTTTATAAAAGTCCATTTGCACAGGTTAGGCACTGTTGTGTGATAGGCAAACTAGGTGGTGGCTAGAGTGCAGATGTTGCGGGGGCGCCCCAGTGTGGTCGCTGTCACAGCTCTACAGCAGTGGCGTCGGCATGGAAACCGCGAAGCAGCGCTTACCTGAACTCTCTGGCACTGCGTCGCTGTTCCTGCCGCTTCCACCCTCTCCGACGCAGACGTTCGGTTTGCATGCCCCAGCAGATTTAGAGAGGGCAGGATGGCAGCACAGCGCCGGAGAGTTCATATAAGCTCTGCATCGCGGTTTCAGTGCCATTGCTGCTGATTCAGGTGCCAGAGAAGGGCGGCAGTAGGGTGGTTTTAAGATATGGCCGTTTTTCCCCCTCCCCCCTTCCCTCCCCCTTTTTTTAACAGAGTGATTTTATTTTCTCTTGGTTAGGATTTTATTCCTTTTAATGTTCTTATTACTTGGCCAGCATTTATATTTATGTCTTAATTGATTTTATGTTTTTATCTCCTTTTTATCCCGGTGTTTACATATTCATAATTAGTTTTTATAACGGGACTTTTTTCCCTCTTCCCTTCACCCCCTTCCCTTTTCTCCCCTTCCCTCCCGTGTTCATGAGCACACACTTGCACGGTTAATAGCAGCCGGCATATGGTTGGTTTCCTTCAACCTTCTGAGGAATTATCATCCATTTGGAGAACATTACATATACTCGTAAATAGAGTCTATCGGACACAACGAGGTGTATACAAGAGACACACATAGTTTGCAATACAATACGATTGTTTCATCGTACGAGTAAGGCTCCCTTATTTTATTCCCCTCTCTTTGAGAAATATGGGATATTTTTCTGCATCTGCATAATGTGAATTAAAGTTGTAGTTTGGTGTGGTGAAGATCCTCTAGTGCCGTTCTCGCCTGCAGCTCTCCATTTGGGTTTCACGTTAGTTAATTGGACATAGACTGTTTCGAGATGCCGGATTTGATTCCCTTACAGTTGGTTGTCTCTCTAGTATCACCCTCCCTTCCGTGCATTTTATAAAATACACATGATCATCACAACTTCATCCTCGCCACTCAAAGTACTCCCCGGGGAATTCCTACATACCGGTCATGTAAAAGTAGGTGCACATTTTCCATATATGTATTTTTAATACACACAGGCAGTCATGCAATTTTGTAAGAGCCCATTTCTTCATGTACAAACCAGGTTTTGCATGCAGAAAAACATTTTTAAATTCTCCCGTAAGATTGCCACTAGGGGTCAGATCCACCATTTTGATCACAGGCAGCAAAAGAGCAGGAGTGAGAGGAGATGGTTTCTGCCTAGGGATGACAACTGGCTACAGATGCGCCCAACAGGTTTGATCCAGTCCTGTGTTTACCCCATTGCATGCAGGGACTGGTAGTCTTGCCTCGTTTATGGAGTACAATAGAGAAAACAGAATCACAAATCCCTGCATGCAATGCAGTAAACCCAGACCTGGATCAAACCTGTTGGGTGAATTGGGAGCCAGTTGGCAACCCTATTCCTGCCCTCTCCACTAGCCACCAGGAATAATAGTGGGTAGGTGCCTGGGTCAGGCGGCCGGGGTGGCAGGCAGGCTAGGACTGAAACTGAGGGGAGTGTTTGTGATAAGAACATAAGATATGCCATACTGGGTCAGACCAAGGTCCATCAAGCCCAGTATTCTGTTTCCAACAGTGGCCAATCTAGGTCATATGTACCAAGGGACACAGGTTCCACAATGCTTGTATTGGTTCAAGCATTGATATCCTGGGTCCCTTCTTAATAATGGCTTATGGACCTTTCCTCCAGGAACTTGTCCAAACCTTTTTTAAACCCAGCTACATTAACAGCCTTTACTACATCCTCCGGTAACAAATTCCAGAGTTTGATTACACGTTGAGTGAAAAAATATTTTCTCTTATTAGTCTTAAATAGTTTACCCTGTAGCTTCATTGCATGTCCCCTAGTCTTTCTATATTCTGATAAGGTAAACAATCGATCTACGTTTACCCGTTCCACTCCGCTCATTAATTTTTAGACTTCTATCATATCTCCCCTCAGCCGTCTCTTTTCCAGGTTAAAGAGCCCTAACCTTTTTAGCCTTTCTTCATAGGAGTATCCTTCCATCCCCTTTACCATTTTGGTGGCTCTTCTCTGAACCTTTTCTAATAACTCTATATCCTTTTTCAGATACGGCGACCAGAATTGCACACAATATTCAAGGTGCGGTCTCACCATGGAACGATATAGAGGCATTATAATATCCTTTGTTTTATTTTCCATTCCTTTCCTTATCATACCTAGCATTCTATTTGCTCTCTTGGCCGCCGCTGCACACTGGGCCGAGGGTTTTAACATGGTATCCACAATGACGCCTAAATCTTTTTCCTGGGTGGTGGTTCCTAATGTGGAACCTTGCATCGTGTAACCATAGTTTGGGTTGTTCTTCCCTAGGTGCATAACCTTGCACTTGTCCACATTAAATTTCATCTGCCATTTTGATGCCCAGTCTTCCAATTTATCAAGATCCTCTTGCAATTTTCCACAATCCTCTTGGGTTTTAACAACTCTAAATAGTTTTGTGTCATCTGCAAATTTGATAACCTCACTTGTTATTCCACTTTCCAGGTCATTTATGAATATGTCAAAAAGCAGCGGACCCAGCACAGATCCCTGGGGTACACCACTATTCACCTTTCTCCATTGGGAAAATTGGCCATTTAGCCCTACCCTCTGCTTTCTATCTTTTAACCAGTTCCTGATCCACAATAGTACACTGCCTCCTATCCCATGACTCTTTAGTTTTGCCAAAAGTCTCTCATGAGGGACCTTGTCAAAGGCTTTCTGAAAGTCCAGATACACAATATCAACCGACTCACCTTTGTCCACCTGATTATTCACTCCTTCAAAAAAACATAACAGATTAGTAAGACAAGATCTTCCTTGTCTAAAGCCATGTTGGCTGTCTCTCATTAGTTCATGACTATCTACATGCTGAGTAATTTTATTCTTTATGATGGTTTCTATCATTTTTCCCGGTATTGACGTCAGGCTCACCGGTCTGTAGTTTCCCGGATCACCCCTGGAACCCTTTTTAAAATTGGTGTTACATTGGCGATCCTCCAATCTTCAGGTATTAGAGATGATTTTAATGATAGTTCACAGATTACTAATAGCAGGTCTGCAATCTCATATTTCAGTTCTTTCAATACCCTTGGATGTATACCATCCGGCCCAGGTGATTTGCTACTCTTCAGCTTATCTAATAGTTGTAATACATCTTCTCGATGTATCGATATTTCCTTCAATTCTTCTGCACCTTTAAATACCACTTCAGTCATGGGTAACATCCCTACATCTTCCTCAGTAAAGACTAGTTTGCAATACAAACTAGTCTTTACTAGTTACTGTGATGGGCGGATAATGTGGGGGATCAGAAGTACAAACATTTTCATGGAAGGAGGATGTGGTACTAAGGATGAGGATCAGATCAGGAGGGCACAATGCTGTGTACTGTGGGGAAAGTGGGAGGGGGCGCTGTCAGCGGCACTTGCTAGCATGTTTCTATTTATGCAAACCATGGAGGTCGAGGCAGCGTCGGGTACCATGTTACATGCATCAGCAGATGTGCAGGGACTCCCATGCCGATGCATGTAACACAGGGCCCAGGCATTAACTGTCTGTCCTGTGTGCTGAATGCAAGCCAGGTGCTGAGCATGCTCCCTGCATTTACCACACAGCCTTTGAGCCTTTGCACTTACCACATCTTAACGCTGGCAGTCAAGGTGCAATAACTGGAAATACTTACCGTACTTTAGTAAAAGGGCCCCTGTAACTTGCATGCGTTCTTGACAAATTTAGGCACGAGCATTTACGCCAGCTACAGAGCGAGCATAAGTGTTCGTGCCTAGTTTGATCTGTGTTTTTAACCACTTAAGTCCCTATTTTGTAAAGAAAATTAGGCATGTACCTTACTTTTTAAAATAGGTGGAAAGTATGTATGTTAAAACGCAAATTAATCTAGGTAACCCTGATAAAACTGTCCTCTAAGTTTTTCAAGAATGCGCATAAGTTATAGTAATCTTATAACTTATGCGTGTAAATTTGCCTTACGCCCATGTGTACGCCCACAGTGAAACTATGCGCCTTCCAATACACATATTACAGAATAGCGACCAACTACATTATGCACATATATAGTCATTTCTGTGTGTAAATCACTAAATATTGTCATTTACACACATGACTACATGCATAAATGTAAGTGTCTCTTATCAAATGGCCCTTTTAATGGGTAGTTCGATTAGTAAAAACAGTGCCTTCCACAGGGTTACTCTGGTCAAACATACTGCATATGAAACTCTCTCCTTTCTATCAAATAGCTGTACGAGACCTTCATTCAAATCTCAACTGCCTACTCTCTTTAGCACATTTCTACATGGCCAGCATGAATTCAGCCATGTTACAGGAACAGGGAATATTCAGTATTGACTATAGTAAGAAAAGCCATTATGAGCCTGTCATTTCAAATCGAGAATGCACATAATTTTGTCCAAATGAAATTTAAGGCAAATAAAATGTTAAACCAAAGACAGTAGATCAGTATTTGCTTTAAGCACAGTCATTTCCCCACAGAGTGCATGAATTGCTGGGGGGGTTTTCATAGTGCTGTGCATTTTTGCTCGCAAACATGAGTACAGTAATAAAATTCTAATGTCAGTGCCGCTATTATTTTGCATTTACTGGATAAGCGATATGATGGCTCACATGAAGGCGTAAGCAACCGACAAGAAATTCACCTTCCGTGATGCCTTCAGCGTAACCATAAGCGAGATTGCTTCAGGGAATCTATACGATAATCGCAAAACAGTTTACCAAGACTACAACAAGCAAAGCATGAAGTATGCTGAAATTTCCCCAAAGATTAGATATTTTCTCACATTAATTTTCAGTTGCTTCTCTGTTAATCTTCTATCAATCAAGGCATAGATGAGAAATGTCTTATACTCAACTGTCATCAAACATCGAGAGACAGCTTTTCACATCAATGATTTATACAAAGTTTAATGTGTTTATCGATTAGTGTACTGTAAAAGCTTAGCTCGGAATAGTTTGAATAAATGCACTTATTACATCTTAATTATTATGCAAATTTTGCAATTTTATCTGTCTTTAGTCCTGCAAGGGTATACATATTTATGATATTTAGAACCATGCAAGATAATAGTGCAATGCACATTGATGCCCATTGACGTCATACTTTCAGCATAGACTGATCCAGTCCTGGTTTTACCTCACTGCACTCATAAACCTGGTGTCTTGCTTTTCGTAGGAAATGCAATGGGGGGGGGGGGGGAGAGTCTTAGTCATTGTACAAGAGAGGCACCTAACGGCCATATTTAGAGCCCATAATGGCAGCTTCAGGAAGTAGCATCGGTACACAGCTGAAGACTGTCGCTTCAATGATTGGACTAAAAGAAGTTAGGAAGGGATATAACATAAAGGAA
The DNA here is from genome assembly GCA_033557465.1 of Ichthyophis bannanicus. Taxonomy (NCBI): domain Eukaryota; kingdom Metazoa; phylum Chordata; class Amphibia; order Gymnophiona; family Ichthyophiidae; genus Ichthyophis; species Ichthyophis bannanicus. The sequence goes on along the minus strand of CM066036.1, from coordinate 125,146,341 downwards.
AATCCCTGAGCAGCTGCAGGGGAATAGGAATGGGTGGCCTGGGCGGCCATGACCCCTCTGCTAAGATGTCAGGCCCAGCTAGTCAGCAGCAGATCAGTTGAATGAGCGGAGAACTGGATGCAGTGTCAACATTTGTGCTGCCTGGTGCCCATCCTAGGCCCCACCAAAAAATCAGTACTGACTAGGCCACTGGGCAGATGATCCCAGTTTTAGCCCTGAGTCTAACTGAGCTACAAAATCAAAACGAGCAAGAAGAAATTGCTGGGTCCCCCCAAAAGAAGAAAGTGGTTAAAGAAGGAACTGAAGGTAATGACCAAGTGGGTAATCACTCACAACACCAGCTGAGGAATTTAAAGTGGAGCCTGCAGTATGTAATGAAATGACACCACCTGAAAGGAGATGTTATACTACTGAGAATTATTCAACTTCTTCATTAAGACCTCAAGGTTGCAGACAATTTAGCTTAAAAATCCAACTCTGCTCCAGACGTGCAAGCCAGGTTTCTCTATCACCTTGTTTGTGAAGGAGAATACAACCACATATATGTAACAACTTTAGAACTGTGATAAACAAAAGGTTTGTGAGAGAGTGCCTTTGTGTTTGGTTTCACTTTGATGTTCAGAACACTATTGGTTTGGAGTTTGTGTTATTAGTTTCCTGAACAATCCCAGTAATTGTAAAATAGTTTGCAAAGGATCACCCAGTAATTTTGAATAGAATTCCTCATTCAATATTGAGAGCAAACGTCAGACTGATATTGATGTTTTGATTGCGCTACAATGCTGCCACTCTTATCCGCATGAAGGGTAACTAAGGAATCATCTTGACGCAATGATTTTAAAGTCCCCCATTCTTCAGTAGATAAATTACATATCCGTTTGCCATGGGTGGAACTCTCTAGCCCATCAAAGTCTTTTAAAACTAGATCACGAAACATAAGAATAGCTGGTGGGATAGGGCTTGGAGGGGACCAGGTTGATCGAAGTTGAACTAAATCCACTGTTTTATAATCACTGCCATGGAAGTAATTACAAAGATGGAGCTTTTGTATAAAAGCATGTATAGCCACTCAGGCTGCAAAAGGGTCATATGAAATTGTAGTTACAAAATTCCAACCTCGACTGAGGACAGAATATTGCGCCGGAGTCAACTCCACACCTGAAATATTTATAATCCCTGAGTTTGTCAGGATTCCGACTGGGTTACATGTTCCATTGAAATTGAGTGGACCTCTCTAGCTCTGGGTATTTAATTGATCCAGTTGTTTAGTCGGTCATTTCAGGATTCATTAATTGTTAAATAGTAAACTTTAATGTTTTAATTGTTGGCTAATGTGTTTGATTGATTCAGGGACATCTGTTTATATTCTGAGGCCAGTTACAAGAGTGCTACGACTTGAGAAGTTATGGTGGGCTGGAGGTTATGTGAATGTATTCCCCTGAAGCAAGACTTGCTAGTCTGAAACATGATGTCATGTCGGGTATTGTGATGCGTGAAAACATTGTGTAAGGTATTGTATTTCACTTACAGGTGAGACCAGTGAATGAGAAAGCTGGGCCCTAAGGAATGGTGATTTGTTTCTCCATCACAGTCGTACAGCAAATATCTGAAGGTCGCTCCGTTGTGTTCTTTTTCATCTGTATAGCTTGTTATATAAAAATAGAATAGTGGTACACAAATGAGTGAGGAGTTTTGATAATGGATTGTTACTTCTACTCTTTTATTGAGATCAATTTATTGGCTAATTTATACGTGGCATTTTTTGAGGAGTGTCTTCTTTATGCATCCCAATGATTTTCTAATATTCATCTCTGGCTCCGTTTTATTGATATCTTTTGCATATGGACGAGATCTCAAGAACACCTTTTGCTTTTTTTGACTTGGCTTAATGGCTTGGATACCAGTTTACAGTTCACTATGAATTTTTTCCACTACTCAGGTATCTTTTTTGGATGTTCTAGTGTGCTGTAGAGCGGAACAGATTATGACATCTTTACACAGGAAACCAGTAGATCATAATAATTTTTTGCGGTTTGAGAGTAATCAACCTCTCAAACTTAAAAAAAGCATTAACTATTAGCCAATTTTTAAGAATTAATAGAACTTGCTCTAATATAAATGATTTTAAACAACAAGCACAAAGTCTGGCCCAGCAATTTCGACGGAGAGGATATCCAAATAGGGCTGTTAAGGCGGAAAATTTGCGAGCCCTGTATGCAAGCAGATCTTTATTATCTAAACAGCAACATCCTCCTATGGACAAACGAATATGCGTACTTTGCTATATAGAAGGTGCTTCCATTTTGGCGGAGAGCATTTATTCACACTGGCATAATTTGGCTTTGTATCCAATGTTTAAAGAAGGTCCTTGTATAACTTACACGAAACTTTAAAGAAAAACCCTGATATACTGGTGAAAAAACTATTTTCTTTTTGTCGGAGTTGTCTCACCAAAAGAAGGGGGAATCAAATCCGTCCTCGCGCCGTGAGTGCTCCTTTTTAATAATTTGAAAAGTAAACAAAATTAGAACACTTAGTAAAGCTTTATCACTTAGCTGCAATTTGTTTCGAGCTCATAAACACCACAGGATCCATCATTCACGATGTAACCCGTTTCGAGTCTAAACATTGCGACCCTGTATCAGGTAAGAGGAAAGTCCTGCAGTTGAAAAGCTTCAATGAACCCTAAGTGTTCTAATTTTGTTTACTTTTCAAATTATTAAAAAGGAGTACTCACAGTGAGGGGACGGATTTGATTCCCCCTTCTTTTGGTGAGACAACTCCAACAAAAAGAAAATAGTTTTTTCACCAGTATATCAGGGTTTTTCTTTAAGTTTTGTCATTTCACTCTGATTGGGGTTTCCCTTTTTTTGATCTGTAACTTACACGAAAGGCAAAATTATACGGGACCATGTAGTACACTCAGATTTGTCCCGACCCATTTTGGACTTACCTAATACAGGAACACATATTCCTTTTGGAGATTGCATTATGTGTGTGAACACTTATATTCTCAATTCTTTGATAATCAGTCTGGACGTAAATACCATCTCCAATATGTTACTAACTACCATACATCATGGGCTATTTGTGTCATCATATGCCCATGCGACAAGATTTATGTCAGCAGAACTTGTCGTATGGTTAAAGCACGTCTTAGTGAACATAAATCATGATTGACTATTCAGACATTGACAGCTCCTATAGCTATAGCTTATGATAATACTTGGTCGGAGATGAAGTGGTTTGTCATTGATTGTATTCTCTTTCACAAACAAGGTGATAGAGAAACCCGGTTTGCATGTCTGGAGCAGAGGTGGATTTTTTAAGTTAAATTGTCTGCAGCCTCAAGGTCTTAATGAAGAAATTAAATGGTTCTCAATAGTATGACGTCTCCTTTCTGGTGACGTCATTTCATTACGTACTGCAGTCTCCACTTTAAATTCCCCAGCTGGTGTTGAGTGATTACTCACTTGGTCATTACCTTCAGTTCCTTACTGTTCGATTCTCCTGATGCAACCGGAGTTACCGGTGAAACTCGAGAGGGCACAAGTTTCACAATGGGAATTTCTTGACATTGCTGGTTTGGGATGATCTAATTCAGCTATGTATAGTTTTTTTTAAAGTTTTACTTGCAATTAAACATTTAATAAACATGCTGACAAATGGGGACTGATGAAAGATATTGGTGGGAGAGAAACCCTGAGCCGTAGCTGTTCTTTGAAACGGCGGGTGCCCCCAGCTGAGCTCCCCATTTTCCCATTACCCGTTTATTTCTCCGTAATGACTTTAGAAATATGATCAGCAAAAGGTTTTTGAGAGTGTTCCTTTGTATTTGATTTCATTTTGATATTCGGAACACTGTTGGTCTGGAGTTTGTGGTGTTAGTATCCTTAGCAATATTTTAACTGGCATCATAAGGTGGAGCAAATGTTTGCTCGGTCCTCATGCACAACTATCATCTTGTCATCGAACGCCTGCTTCTGATGCTTTAGTCGCTATCTCCATTGTCATTGCAGCTACATCCCCCTATTGCTGCTGCTTCTACTGATCCTACTGAAGCAGATTAAATCAGAAAAACATTTAGGGGGTTAACAAAAGATTAAATTATAATAGCACTTTGGTAGGTGTGAGTTCATTATTCATACCCGCTCCCATAAATGTCACTCAACTTCTTTTGTGACATTTAGTGCAAGAGGGGGGTGTGAATTAATTATGTCACCCACTATCTCTGTCATGTTTTAGCTCTCAATTAATGGTAATTGTGCAAAATCTGTTAGAAAAAATCATATCTGTAATAATTTGCTGGTAAGCAAATTAGATCTAGAATGATTTAAGACTATCTGAGCATCAATCTGTTCCTGGACTGTAGGATAAAGCAACATAATGCAATATATATGTGCTATATAAATGGTTTCATTTGTAGTTTATGATATGGTAGAGATAATCATATTTCATGGCATGGTTTTTATTTGTGTTATTGAAGTATGCAGACTACACATAGAATCCCCATTGGCTTCCTCACAAGGACAAGAGGCACAAATGGCAGCATCCTGGCTCCCTGAGAACGAAAAACAAGACATGAACAGGGAAATAGGAATAAAATTAAGCAGGGACCTTAGGAAAGGAATTGAAGGGTAGGGAGAGGAACATGATTCAAAACCACCAAGCCGGGCAAGAAGCACAGGCAACAGAGTTGAGTCGGAATCTTTGGGAACAGGATGGCTCAAGTGAATGCTACAGGGTTGGTCCAATGCAGAACTATAAAGTTCAGGGCAGGGTCAAGCCTGGCCATTTTTCCCCTGGAACCATCTGAATATGTGTCTCTCTTCTCCCTTCAGCTGTGGTCTTGCTACGCAGGAAGTTGTAGACGTGTCTCCTCTCTCCTCTTGATGTGGCTATACCTTTGTTGAGGTCGGGGGAGGGTTTGGTCACTGTGGCTGACTTTGGCTTTAGCTGGGTTTGACCTAAAGCTTTTTGCCTCATGTCATGCATTTGACCGTGTGCATTTCAATGCGGATTCCTCTGTGCATTTTCAATCCCTTTTGTATCAGTATGGTTTATTTTGCTTTCTTTATGTAACCGACGAACAGGCAATGAAAGGGGATGGCCTTTTGAGGTCTCCTCCAAGTCTAAAGCATGTGGCCAGTGACCATATTGGGCAACTTGTGTTGGCAGTCATCTATATTATGGCTAATTGCGCAGAAGGGCATGTCATCAAGATGGCAGCCATCTTGAGGTGGGCTAGTTACCTCGGCTGCCATACTGGGCTAGGAAACTAGATGGTCAGCCATGTTTTTCTTCCAGGCAACCATCTTAGGATTGGCAGTAGAGGGATGCTGGGCAGTCAATTTCACGAGCAGTCATATTGAGTCTGACATGTTGGCCCCTTTATAATAAAACAAAAAAAAAGAAAGAAGGAAGTAAAGATAATGAAATGAAGATACACTCAGATATACTTTAAAACTATTTGCATACCTGAACAGGTATGTGGTGTCTAATTTTGTGCGATGGGATTCAGTGTGGGTTATTTCCATCATATAGCCAACTATGGTTTTCTCCTCATTTTGTTTGATAGAAGCTACTGTTTCAGGACCATGCCTAGGAAGAACAAAGCCTGCAGAGGGTTCTGAAATTGGACTTGGCCTCACTGTATCTCAGTTAGCATTTATACGGTGCACATTCATTCAGAATAAGAGCTGCGAAAGCAGCAGCAGCTTTAAGTTAGATTATGAGGCAGATGGCGTTCTAATGTTGTTGTTGTTAAGTGCCGTCGAGTCGGAGTCGACTTATGGTGACCCTCTGGATAACTATCCTAAATTGTGTTCGGTCTTCAGTCAGGCGGCTCATTGTTGACAGACTGGTACCCGTAGCTGCTGTTATTGTATCGATCCATCTCATTGCTGGCCTTCTTCTTTTGCGTTGACCTTCCATCTTGCCAAGCATAATGTCTATCTCCAGGAACAAGCAGGAATGAGTCTTCACATATGGGTATCGTCGATACCGACGGAGCCTGCGCGGGAACGCTCCCCAGCGTCCAGAAAGAAAGCTTTTGGGAGCATCCCACAGCGCCTGCGCTCTGCCTTCCCACCTTTCCTAACCGCCTCTCTCCAGTTCTTCTTTACCGCGGAGCCAGCAGGTCGTGTTCCTGTCACTGCTGAAGAATTTCTTTATTTTATTTTATTTCTTTGGTCGGGCATCTGCCTTCTCGACGCTGGACCAGTACCGCCGGTCTTTTCTTTCTTATTCTAAAAAAAAAAAAAAAAAACTACTGTTTTTCTCACTTCAGTGCATTTTCTTCTTTGGCCTTAGGCCTAGGAAACTTTTCCTCATGGAAAAGCCCGCCTCTGGGTTTAAAAAATGCACGAAGTGCAGCGGCACTATTTCTGTCACCGACACCCATGAATGGTGTCTAAAATGTTTAGGTCCTGACCACTCCATTGCGGATTGTGAGTCCTGCTCCATGATGTCTAAAAGAGGTCTACAGAATCGAGCAGCTAAGCTCAGTACCCTGTTTCCCTCGGATGCAGCTTCGGTTGCATCGACGTCTTCCAGGGCTTCTTCCTCACATGGATCTCAGGTAACCAAACTTAAATCCAGCAGGTCCTCGAAGGGTAAATCTCCCTCTAAGTATCGAGATGCCTCCGGGCTTGCCCTCGAGGAATCTGCACCGGCAAAATTACCCCGGCGGGAGGCTCCGGCTTCCAAAGCTTTATCTATGGGGTCACAGGTTGACATCGATGGCTCGGCCTCGACCGATCACCTGTTGCCATGTTCTAGGGTACCGGTGGTTCCCACTGGTACCGACATCCAGAAATTGGTTGCGTTGATGGATCAGAATATCCTGACCATGCAGCATGCCATAACGGCATTCATACAAGCTGCGACGCCTTCGGTACCGCAACAAACTCCGTTGCCAGTACCAACTCCGGCACTGGTACCGACATCGGTTCCGGTGCCGGTACCGATTGCATCGACATCCGCTTCGGTGTCGACTGCAGCGGTACACTGTTCTGTGATGCCCATCGGTACCGAATCGGTACCGATCACCCCCGATGTCGATACCACCCGGTACACGTATCGGGCTCTGCAGGAGCATCCAGACAGGCGATACTTCGATTCCTCTGAAGACTCTGATGAATCAGAGGTCTCTGTCGAAGCATCGGTGATCCATCCTCAGGAGCCCTCTTCTCCAAAAAGGAGAATGTCTCCTCCAGAAGACTTGTCTTTTCAAGACTTCATTAGGGAAGTGGCCAAGGGCCTTTCCATCTCAGTGGCACCTGAGACAGAGCCTAGAGCCAAAAAATTAGATATTTTACAATATCCTAAGGCTCCTAAAGAGGCAGCCACTTTACCATGAGATTCTTTATGATCACATGTTGGGCATATGGGAGACTCCTCTCACCACTTCCCCTCATTCTCGCAGGTTGGACACCATGTATCGTGTTCCTCCTTGTCCTGGCTTCCATAAGACTCAGCTTCCTCACCACTCCATTGTGGTGGAGTCTGCTATGAAGAAGATAAAGAGTACAAAGAGGCACTCTTCTGCTCCTCCAGGAAGAGAATGCAGAACCTTAGATGCCTTTGGCAGGAGAATTTTCCAGGCCAGTATGCTTGTTGCCAGAATCAACTCCTATAGTCTCTATATGGGGATGTTTCTAAAAGAAGTTACAGATCACCTGCAAACTTTATCTCCTTTTATTTCAGAAGATAAAAGGGAAGAGTTCCTCACCTGGCTCAAACATGCCCAGGATATTTCCAAGTTTTCCAACCGTGCAGCCTTTGACTCTTTTGAAGGTGACAGCAGAGCCTCGGCCATTGCCATAGGTGCACACAGAGTTGCTTGGTTACAAGCTTCTGATTTGGAACCCTGGGTTCAAGATGGACTAGGAAACCTTCCTTGTACAGGTGAAAACCTTTTTGGCAAAGATTGGCAAGCAAAGGCCACCCAAATGGATGCTAAAAATTCTGCTTTAGATAGACTTTCAAAGTCTACTTCTGCTCCTTTTAAGAAAAGGTTGTTCAAAAAGGGTTTTTTCCCAAAAAAGGGAAATATTATTCTGCTTATGGTCAGCAGTCATCTTCTGCAGGTCGTTTTGCTACAAAGAGACAGCAACAACCGAAACAGGCCAAGCCTAAGGCTGCTAGGACTGCTACGGCCCAACAGCCTCAGCCCCCTCAGGGCCTTTGACTTACAACTAGAGAGCTTAGCCTTTCTGGCTCTAGAACATCCAGAGCCTCTCACCATTCCAGGAAGGTTGGCTTACTTTGCTCCCAGGTGGGAACAAATCACAGCAGAGCAATGGACCCTCTCCATCATAAGGGAGGGGTACAAGCTTCATTTCTTAAACCTTCCTCCTCACACCATGGTGAGACAGTTCAATTCTCAGACATCTCTCCTCGACCTTCTGGGTCAGGAGATTGCTACCCTTACATAAGAACATAAGAACATAAGATATGCCATACTGGGTCAGACCAAGGTCCATCAAGCCCAGTATTCTGTTTCCAACAGTGGCCAATCTAGGTCATACGTACCTAGCAGTTTCCCCAAGGGACACAGGTTCCACAATGCTTGTATTGGTTCAAGCATTGATATCCTGGGTCCCTTCTTAATAATGGTTTATGGACCTTTCCTCCAGGAACTTGTCCAAACCTTTTTTAAACCCAGCTACACTAACAGCCTTTACTACATCCTCCGGTAACAAATTCCAGAGTTTGATTACACGTTGAGTGAAAAAATATTTTCTTTTATTAGTCTTAAATAGTTTACCCTGTAGCTTCATTGCATGTCCCCTAGTCTTTCTATATTCTGATAAGGTAAACAATCGATCTACGTTTACCCGTTCCACTCCATTCATTAATTTATAGACTTCTATCATATCTCCCCTCAGCCGTCTCTTTTCCAGGTTAAAGAGCCCCAACCTTTTTAGCCTTTCTTCATAGGAGTAGCCTTCCATCCCCTTTACCATTTTGGTGGCTCTTCTCTGAACCTTTTCTAAAATTGCTATATCCTTTTTAAGATATGGCGACCAGAATTGCACACAATATTCAAGGTGCGGTCTCACCATGGAACGATATAGAGGCATTATAATATCTTTTGTTTTATTTTCCATTCCTTTCCTTATCATACCTAGCATTCTATTTGCTCTCTTGGCCGCCGCTGCACACTGGGCCGAGGGTTTTAACATGGTATCCACAAGGACGCCTAAATCTTTTTCTTGGGTGGTGGTTCCTAATGTGGAACCTTGCATCGTGTAACCATAGTTTGGGTTGTTCTTCCCTAGGTGCATAACCTTGCACTTCTCCACATTAAATTTCATCTGCCATTTTGATGCCCAGTCTTCCAATTTATCAAGATCCTCTTGCAATTTTCCACAATCCTCCTGGGTTTTAACAACTTTAAATAGTTTTATGTCATCAGCAAATTTGATAACCTCACTCGTTATTCCACTTTCCAGGTCATTTATGAATATGTCAAAAAGCAGCGGACCCAGCACAGATCCCTGGGGTACACCACTATTCACCTTTCTCCATTGGGAAAATTGGCCATTTAGCCCTACCCTCTGCTTTCTATCTTTTAACCAGTTCCTGATCCACAGTAGTACACTGCCTCCTATCTCATGACTCTTTAGTTTTGCCAAAAGTCTCTCATGAGGGACCTTGTCAAAGGCTTTCTGAAAGTCCAGATACACAATATCAACCGACTCACCTTTGTCCACCTGTTTATTCACTCCTTCAAAAAAACATAACAGATTAGTAAGACAAGATCTTCCTTGTCTAAAGCCATGTTGGCTGTCTCCCATTAGGTCATGACTATCTATATGCTGAGTAATTTTATTCTTTATGATGGTTTCTACCATTTTTCCCGGTACTGATGTCAGGCTCACCGGTCTGTAGTTTCCCGGATCACCCCTCGAACCCTTTTTAAAAATTGGTGTTACATTGGCGATCCTCCAATCCTCAGGTATTAGAGATGATTTTAATGATAGTTCACAGATTACTGATAGCAGGTCTGCAATCTCAAATTTCAGTTTTTTCAACACCCTTGGATGTATACCATCCGGCCCAGGTGATTTGCTACTCTTCAGTTTATCTAATAGTTGTAAGACATCTTCCCGATGTATCGATATTTCCTTCAATTCTTCCACACCTTTAAATACCACTTCAGTCGTGGGTAACATCCCTACATCTTCCTCAGTAAAAACCGAAGCAAAGAATTCATTCAGTCTCTCCGCTATCGCCTTGTCGCCTCTTAGTGCTCCTTTAACCCCTTTATCATCTAATGGACCAACTGACTCTCTCACGGGTTTTTTGCTACGAATGTACTTGAAAAGGTCTTTATTTCGCGTTTTTGCTTCCGCAGCAAGCTTCTTCTCAAATTCTCTCTTTGCCTGCCTTATCAATGCCTTGCATTTGACTTGCCAGTGCTTGTGCTGTTTCCAGGTTTCATCATTTGGCTCTTTTTTCCATTTCTTGAAAGATGCTTTTTTGGCAACAACAGCCTCTCTGACCTCAGCTTTAAACCATGCTGGCAATTTTTTGGACTTCCTTCCACTTTTCTTAAAGCGTGGAATACAGCTGGTCTGGGCTTCCAAGATAGTATTTTTCAACAACACCCAAGCTTGATGTACGTCTTTAACCTTTGCAACTGCTCCTTTTAGTTTTTTCTTAACTGTTTTCCTCATTCTATCATAGTCTCCCTTTCGAAAGTTAAAGGGTAGTACTGTGGATTTCCTTACTATCCCTCCTCCACTAATTAAATCAAAGGCGATCATGCTATGATCACTATTGCCAAGTGGCCCCAACACCCTTATCTCTTGCACTACATCTGGTGTTCCACTAAGGACTAGGTCTAATATTGCTTCCCCTCTGGTCGGTTCATGAACCAGCTGCTCCAAGAAGCAGTCATTTATTTCATCTAGGAACTTTATCTCCCTAGCATGTCCTGTTGTGACACTGACCCAGTCGATGCCGGGGTAATTGAAATCACCCATTATTATTACTGCACTGTAACTTTTGCTAGCTTCCTTGATTTCTTTGAGCATTTCATCATCCATTTGTTCATTCTGGCCAGGCGGACGATAGTACACCCCCACTGCCATCGCCTTCCCCTTTTTACATGGAATTTCAATCCAGCAAATTTTGTTTCTTGCAAAACTTTAATCCTTTCTGACTCAATGCCCTCTCTAACATAGAGCGCAACCCCTCCACCAATTTGATCAGCTCTATCATTTCGATATAGTTTGTACCCAGGTATCACAGTGTCCCACTGGTTGTCCTCCTTCCACCATGTCTCTGATATTCCAATCATATCTAACCTCTCGTTTAGTGCTATATATTCTAACTCTCCCATCTTGTTTTGTAGACTTCTAGCATTTGCATACAAGCATTTTAGAGACTGTATTTTATTCATATTAATTTGGCTATTGGTAGACATGGGTAATTTGGGATCTTTAAGTTCTGTCTGCTCCATACTCGAGGGCATTTGGGCTACTTTACTCTTTTTTGGAACCTCTCTGCAAGGGGCAATAGAAGAAGTACCCTTTCTTCAACAGGGCTCAGGTTTCTACTCCCCCTACTTTCTTATCCCAAAGAAAACAGGGGGTTACAGACCCATATTAGATCTCAGAGAATTGAACTGAACAGGTTTCTATGCAAGGAGAAATTCAAGATGATTTCTCTCGGTACTGTCCTTCCATACCTTCAGAGTCAGGATTGGCTTTGCTCTCTAGACCTCAAGGATGCGTACACCCATGTCCTCATCCATCCAACACACAGAAGATTCCTTCGGTTCCTTTATCAAGGGAAGCACTACCAATACAGACTGCTTCCTTTCGGTCTGGCCTCTGCACCAAGGGTGTTCACAAAATGCATGGCAGTAGTAGCTGCATTTCTACGCACTCTAGGGATATTCGTATTCCCATATCTGGACGACTGGCTCATCCGAGCTCCATCCCAGTCAGAGGCCCAGACTTCTCTAACCTGCACAAGGCGTATCCTTCAGTATCTGGGACTTGTAATAAACTTTCCAAAATTCCATCTCACCCCTACTCAGTCTCTAGAGTTCATAGGGGCCTTGCTGGATACCACAACTGCAAGGGCCTATCTTCCCCAGGCCCATTGCCTACGCTTGGTGCAGTTAGCCTCACAAATACAGTTAAAATCCCATTTAACTGCTTGGGAGATGTTACAACTGTTAGGCCACATGGCATCCACTGTGCATGTGATTCCTTAAGCTCGCCTTCACATGAGGGCAGCTCAGTGGACTCTATCCACCCAATGGACCTAGGCATCAGGTTGCCTGTCAGACAAAATAGCAACCTCCAGTCGCCTCTTTTGGTCCCTCCAGTGGTGGAAGTCCACTCAAAATCTGTTGCTGGGGTCTCCCTTTCAACAGGTGTTACCCCAAGCAACCCTTACAACAGATGCCTCTCCAAAAGGTTGGGGAGCTCATCTTCAAGATCTCTCCACTCAAGGCATCTGGTCTTTACACGAGACATCTCTACATATCAACTTCTTAGAGCTCAGAGCAATTTTTCTAGCTCTCAGAGTCTTCCACACCCTGCTCAGCTACAAGACAGTCCTCATCCACACGGACAACCAAGTAGCCATGTTCTACGTGAACAAGCAGGGCGGGACTGGCTCTCTGTCGCTTTGCAACGAAGCTCTGAGATTGTGGGCCTTCGCCAGAAAGCATCAAATTCATCTCATGGCAGTGTATCTTCCAGGGATTCAAAACTCTTGGGCAGACAGACTCAGTCGAGTTCTGCTTCCACACGAATGGTCCCTCCATGGGGACCAGATAGCCAGGATCTTCCGAATTTGGGGAACACCAGACATAGACCTCTTTGCAAGTCCGTGGAATGCCAAACTTCCACGGTTCTGTTCCAGGATTCCGTGTCAGGGAGTTCAGGCCAGGGATGCCTTCCTCCTTCATTGGGGGCAAGACTTCCTCTATGCCTTTCCACCCATTCCCCTAATTCCCAAGACACTCTTCAAACTTCAGAGAGACAAGGGGTCTATGATCCTCATAGCACCACATTGGCCACGCCAAGTGTGGTACCCTCTACTTCTGCATCTCTCTCAAGCTCCTTCCCTGGACTTGGGATCTGCTCCAGACCTCCTGTCTCAGGAGGAGGGAACGTTGTGGCACCCAAATCCCCAGTCTCTTCACCTCAGAGCCTGGTTGCTGAAGGCCTAGATCTTCAAGATTTGCATCTTTCTCAGCAAGTGAAGGATATCCTTCATGCTTCCAGAAAGCCTTCCACTAGACGTTCCTATGCTTTTAAATGGAATAGATTTACCATTTGGTGTGCAGCAAAGGGTCTTAACCCTCTTGCAATACCTCTGAATTCTTTACTAGAGTACTTGCTGCATTTATCCCATGCAGGCCTTAAAACAAATTCAGTAAGAGTCCATTTGAGTGCTCTTGCAGCATCCCTTAAGCCTCTCAATGGACAGCCTATTTCCTCTCATCCTCTTATTGCAAGATTCATGAGAGGCCTTCTTTTAACTAAACCTCCCATTAGACCACCTCCAGTGGCATGGGATTTGAATTTGGTTCTTGGCCAGCTTATAAAGCCAACCTTTGAACCCTTAGCCACTACCTCCTTGAAATTCCTTTCCTGGAAGGTTATTTTTCTCATTGCAGTCACCTCAGCTCGCCGTATCAGTGAGCTGCAAGCCTTGGTGGCTAATCCTCCTTATACAAGGTTCCATCATGACAAAGTAGTCCTCAGGACTAATCCACACTTTATGCCTAACGTGGTCTCACCTTTTCATCTGAACCAGGAGGTGTATTTACTTGTCTTTTTTCCAGGACCTCATGCATCAAGTGCAGAGAGGAATCTTCATATCCTGGATTGTAAGAGAGCACTGGCTTTTTACTTACAAAGGACACAGCAACATAGAAAGTCCTCTCAACTATTTGTTGCTTTTCATCCCTCTCATTTAGGACTTCCAGTCTCTAAGAGAACTCTGTCCAATTGGATTGCTCAGTGTATTTCCTTCGCCTACCAGAGTAAGAACCTTTCTCTGGAGGGCCATGTCACAGCTCACAATGTGAGGGCCATGGCAGCCTCTATGGCTCATCTAAACTCTGTGTCCATCGACCAAATCTGTCGAGCGGCCACCTGGGCCTCAGTTCATACCTTTACAGCCCATTACTGCTTGGACAAGGACTCCCACCGGGATGCCTTGTTTGGTCAGGCTGTTCTCAAACACCTGTTCCATACCTAATCAACTCCTTCCCCCCATCCCTGGTTGGATGCCCAAGATCCATGGGGGAAGGTAGAGCCCTTCTCAGGGACTCACAACCTTGGAGATCTCCCTGGCATCTCTAGCTGGGGAGTCCCCATATGTGAAAACTCATTCCTGCTTGTTCCTGGAGATAGCACAGTTACTTACCTGTAACAGGTGATCTCTGGGAACAGCAAGAATAAGTCTTCACAACCCACCCACCTCCCCTAGGAGTTGTATCTCTCTATCTATCTTTCCTTTCCTCTCTTTCTCTTTGTCTCAGCTTAAAACTCGAACTGGAGAGAGGCGGTTAGGAAAGGCGGGAAGGCAGCGCGCAGGCGCTGTGGGATGCTCCCAAAAGCTTTCTTTCTGGATGCTGGGGAGCGTTCCCGCACAGGCTCCGTCAGTACCGAATATACCCATATGTGAAGACTTATTCCCAGGGCCGGATTTACCTTGAGTGAGGCCCTATGCCAACAAAAATTGTGGGCCCCCAGAAAAGATAAAAACGAGCACGCCGGATCAGCTGCGCGCTGTTGGCCCTGACGTCATAATTAAACTGGGAATCCCAAAAGCCAAACTTGGAATGTACAACACTGTAGAAATAAAACTATACATTAATTTGCTCTGGTACTAAACAAAGCGCAGACGTTAATGATGCACATTTACCAGAGCTGACATATTTCAATTAATAAATTCAAAATAAAGAGATATTTTTCTACCTTTTGTGCATTTCTTTTCAGCTGCAATTGCTCCAGCCACTTTCTTCTGGTTTCTTCGTGTCAGCCCAACTCCAGTCTTAACCCCCCCAGCCCATTTCCAGTCCCAGCCCCCCCCCCCCCCATCGGCTCAAGTAAACTTTAATAAAAAAATAAAATAAAATACTGGCCGCTGCCGCTGCCGCCGCAGCAGCCTGGACTGTCCCGCGGGGCCCCCTCTGCCCGGCTGAGCCCCTCCGTGCCGGCTTTGAGAGGCGCGAAGGGAGAGTGTCTCCCTCGCGTCTCTGTTAAGCCCGCAGGGGCAGATGGGATTTCAGAGGGGGCCCCGCGGGACAGTCCATGCTGCCGCGGCAGCAGAGGGGGCCCCGCGGGACAGTCCATGCTGCCGCGGCAGCAGCCAGCGGTTTTTTTTTTAAATTTAATTTTAAAAAAGCTAACAATTTGTTCGATTTTTGTGGGCACTTGCCAGCTGTGGGCCCTACGCCACAGTGTAGTTGGCGTATAGGTAAATCCGGCCCTGCTTATTCCTGCTGTTCCCAGAGATCACCTGTTACAGGTAAGTAACTGTGCTTTCTCTAATGATCTCTCTCTTCGCATGATGTGTCCAAAGTATGATAGTCGAAGTCTTGTCATCTGAGCTTCTAAAGAAAGCTTAGGTTTGATCTCCTCTAGTACCGACTGGTTTGTTATTCGGGCAGTCCATGGTATACACAGTATTCGCCGCCAGCACCATAATTCAAAGGAATCAATTTTCTTCCTATCTGTCTTTTTCACTGTCCAGCTTTCACATCCATATGATGTTATTGAAAATACAATGGCTTGAACAAGTCAAATCTTTGTATGGAGAGAGACATCTCTGCTCTTGAGAATCTTATCTAGGTCTTTCATAGCCATTCTGCCAAGAGCAATGCGTTGTCTGATTTCTTGAGTGCTTGTTGCTTCTTTATTGATAGTTGATCCAAGTAGGTTAAAGTTGTTCACAATTTCAATTTCTTCTCCTTCAACGATGAACCTGTTGATTATGCCAGTTGTTATGATCTTTGTCTTCTTTACATTAAGGTGCAGGCCCATTTTGAGACTATGTTCTTTGATTGTGAGAAGCAAATGTTTCGGATCATCTTCACTTTCAGCGTTCTAATAGGTACAGATTATATGTCAGGCCAATACTCTATTCTTAACAGGGCATTCAGTTCCCCCAAGGCGCTGATGCCACTGCAGACACATCTGCAAGGCCACTAACAATAGTAATGTTGTTTACCCTTAGTAAACCCCCACCCACCAAAGTTCTTGTGACATTTGGATATACGGCCATTCTTATGTTCACTGGGTGCAGAGGACATTGGCTGAACCTCAAGGATGCAACTTGGGTCTATCCAGTGCCAGAATTTCAGTGACATGGATGGGCCTGCGAGGTAGGAGGTGGGATCAGCTAGTGCCAACCGTGTTGTGAAAGAGATTACACCTGCCTCTCTGAACACTCTCCATGTGGCGGTAACAATTTAACATATATGTTCAGTGTTGAGTTTACTCAAGAGATCAAAAGGATTTCATTACTTTAGTGGGGATATTCCCTGATACCCACTCCGTCAGGTCCTCCATCATACCAAGGAGGTTCTAGAAAGGTGAGAGGTCACACTGGGCTGCTGAAAAAACTAGAAAAAAATTAACAAATGGATGTTCAGGTTTACGGACTCAATCAGTGGAGTCTCTATAACACATAAGCTGATAACAGAAGCTCACCCTGGGCTCAATCACACCGATGGAGTTCATCTGTCTGACGTTGGTTTAAATATATTTAACAGCTTCATCCAGGACGTCATTGAGATCATGCTAGTTAGGGATGGCCGCTGCTGAGTTTTGCATGGGGGCCTATGACAAGCAAGGATTCTTTCTCATGATCAGTGGTGGGGTTTTGGCCAGTGACCCAAGCACACAACGGCATCAGGTAATAAGAGGAGGTGGCTGCAGCCATCCAGTAATTTTCCTCTAAACCCTCATTAGCATATCATTCACAGGCTACTGTGTTCCCAGCTTCTATGACGGCAGGCAAGAGCTAAGTTCCACAATCATGTGAGGTCTTAACTTCAGCTGGGGTTGTGGCATTTTAAAGGCAACTCCCTTAAGTTACCGGGATCTTGTCCATGTGGCTTCCACGACCAGACCTTGCTTTGAGTTTTAAGTTTAAGCGTTATTTAAGTTTAAGAGCTAGACTGAAACTGATGAATCTGGGATCTGCGTGTGTCTAAGTAGGCCTGATAACCAGCAAATTGTTATTTGGATGAATATTATAATAAGCAAGTAATGCGTGTAATATCAAGTTATTGATTTATTGTTCATTGGAAGTCATGCTGTGGCCACAGTAAATCCTACCAACATTTCTTCTGTCAAAAATTCAGGTGTCTTGACTAATATTTTGTAATGTGGTTCCACTCATGGTAGGCAATAAACTGAGAGTGGAGAGGGGGTATTGGGTGCAGTGAGGCAAGGTGGGAGACGGTGGTGGAGAGCAGGGGATGAGGCCAGAATACTACCAGCACAGCTGGAGATCTGACGGCGAAGGTCCCTGTTGGTCAATATATTAATGTACCCTTGCGTTGGTTCTTTATGTATGACTAAGGCCCTATTCATAGGTGCTTATAAATTGCGGGCCTGATATTGAAAGGGATTAAAGCAGTTAGCAGACCTGACATCCGCGTTAATCCTTCTATCTGGGACATCCAGCGGCATTAACATGTCTGCCTGTACCACTGCTGCACGCAGCGATGCTAACTGCTTAGCACTGGAGTGTTCCGAGAGCAGTTCGGGGACATCCAGCGATGACCAGAAGGTGGCAATATTGAGCCGCTGCCCAGTTATCACAACACAGCAAAAGTGAGGTGCAGTAAAGGCTGCCCTAACTTTTGCCACTGAAGCTAACTGAGCAGCAGCTGAATTTGCCACTGCCCAGTTAGCTTCATGGCAATCCGGGCACCCCGGCTATTCAGTACCAGGAGATGGATATAGCCCTAGGTCTACTGTTGAATATTGGGCCCTGCAACTTTAGGTGCTTATTTTCCAGGTGTTCTTCGAGGTACAAAAGAAAGCCGTGTTTATTGGTATTTTGGTGCCACAAGATACTATTCCCGGGTGTCTTTTCTGGTGGACTCAAATATGTATATTTGAACCGTCAGTACAGAAAATGCACAAAAAAACGAGTAGAGGATACAAGCCAAGCCAGGAGAGGAGTGACAGAGGATATGGGGTATCTGTGTTTTTCTGACGTTTATCCCATTGACGGCTATTTTAATGTTTTTGTGTTGCGGTATTTATTGGTTAAAAGGGGAGGAAGGGGTACCTTGGTTCCAGGTTTGATCAACAAGGCATGGAGGACGGAAACAGAGTCATTACCTTGCCCCCCCCCTCCCCCCGCCATCCATCCCATGACAGTAACAATATCACTTCCAATCAGAACAATGGACAGAGAGACATAAACAGTGCTTCCCTTCCCCTGTGCTATGCAAAATATAAAGATAACGGACCCGATATTCAAAAGGCATTTATATGGTTTACAGCCCTATAAACCGTGTAAATGCCGCTCAGCGGAATATCCCCGATCTTCTCCCCTACACGCCCTAATGCTAACCGCTTTGCATCGGGGTATGTTGTGGGCGTTCCGGACCGTGTTGGGGCCAGCGATAGAGGCTAACCTGATAGCGGCAATATTGCACTGCTCCCTGGTCAGCTTTTGCAGCGCCTGTCTTTACCCATAGAAGCTAACCGGGCAGCAGTGGAATATCGCTGCTACCTGCTCAGCCTCTGTGGCTTCTGGGCATGTGCGGCGACCCCGTATAGTCAATGCCAGGGCCGCACATGATCCCGGCATTGAATATCCGGGGTTAGAGGATGGTGGCGACGGCTAAGCGCTGTACTTGCACCAAGCCGTCCTAACTCAGTATCAGGCCCAATAGATGTAACTTCTAAAAAGCGAAATATTCAAATCACTAAACTGAAAATAATTGTTTTTTCTACTCCCTCTGTCCCCATTGCTGGAATTGGAGACAGGAGGCTGCCAAACAGGTGGAAATCAGGGATACAGCTCTAAAATCTGAGATATCTGGTAACCTTAGCTTGGCCACACCAAAATATTCCTGCTAGTTGCTCCTTTCTCCTACCTGCCCAGCACTAGTAAATTGTCTCCTTGTTTTTTTTGCTCTGCTATTTTTCCTATCCTCAGCCGGCTGTGGCTGCCAGCACCACACAGGATTTGAAAGCAGAGAGCAAGTATTTCCTGTATCATGCAAGAAATGGGAAGTGGTTGCTATCTGCTTTCAACTCCTGCCTGATTAAGAGACAACCAAAGACAGGCAGAGCGGCAAAGCAATAAAACAAGCTACCACCACTCTGCAGGTGATTTTCAGGTGCTTGGCAGGTAAGAGAAGGGGGTGTATGCTGTGAGTATGGCTGGGTGATGAGAAATGTGGCCTGAGAGCAGGTGGAAGAAGGGGTCTGGAGATGCGTCTACTGCTGAGGATGGGGGCTGAAGCATGGGTTTGGGCTGGGAGAATGCTGGGCGCTGACACGGAGCTGGGGGGAACATGAACTTGAAGATAGCAAAATGGGGCTGGCACTGGCAGATGCTGGGGGCAGGTGGCAGAAAGGAGTCAATGCTGGAGGCAGGTGGGGAGAAGGATCTGATGCTAGTCTTGGAGAAGGGGGCTTGGAGCTAACAAGGGGGCTGGGGAAAAAAAGTAGATCCAAGGGGATGGAGGTGAGAGCAGGAGGCTGAGAGCTGACCCAGGGACAGGGCTGGGGCTAAGAGGGAAGCTGAGAGCTAAAGGGACTGGGTGATGAGAGAAAGTACAGACGCCAAGGAAATGGTGGTGGTGGAGGAACATGAGGTTGGAGATAGCATAAGGGGACTGGCGCTGGCAGATGCTGAGGACAGGTGGTAGAAAGGTGTCAATGCTGAAAGCAGATGGGGAGAAAGGATCTAATGCTGGGCCTGGCATAAGAGATTAGGACTTGATGCTGGGGGCTGATGCTGGAACTGGGGACAGGAGAAGGAAGAGAGGGACAGATACTGTGGGTGGGAGGGAGAAGCAAGGGCATGTGCAGGAGAAAGAGTAGTTACTCACCTGTAACAGGTGTTCTCCAGGAGCAGCAGGAATCAGTCCTCACATATGGGTGACATCGGCGCCGACGGAGCCCCCGTGCGGAGCATTTCCCCAGCTTTCAAAGAAAGCCTTTGGGAATTGCAGCGCGCATGCGCGGTCCCCTTCACCGCCCAAGGGTGCCATCTTGCTCAGTCTGATGACATAGCTAAAAGACAGCAAAAATAGCAAAAAATAAAGCATATGACTGCAACTCCAAGGGGAGGAGGGAGGGTTGTGAGGACTGATTCCTGCTGCTCCTGGAGAACACCTGTTACAGGTGAGTAACTACTCTTTCTCCAGGACCAAGCAGGAAGTCAGTCCTCACATATGGGACTCCCCAGCTTAAGGCTACCGGAGACCCAAAGCTGAAAAAATGAGCTCCCTCTAGAGTGTCAGTACTTAAGGAAGGAATCTTCTCTGAGAACGCCCCCGACCGGTAGCCCAACAGCAGGGCCGGAGGGAAGGAATTGCCTAAACCCCAAAGAGATTATGGAGTACTGCCTGTCCGAAAGCACTGTCCCTGCGGGACTCCCTATCAAGGCAGTAATGGGCCGCAAAAGTCTGGCTTGAAGACCAAGTAGCGGCCCGGCAGATGTCTGCCAACGGAACAGAGCGGAGATGAGCCACTGACGCAGCCTTTGCCCTGACACGATGAGCCGTGACTCGACCCTCCAACGAGAGGCCGGCTGCCCCATAAGCCCAGGCGATACAGTCAGCGACCCATATGGACAAAGTACGCTTGGAGACAGGTAACCCCAACTTATTGGGATCAAAAGAAACGAAGAGCTGAACAGCCCTCCGGTGCTCCCGCGTACGGTCAAGGTAGAAGGATAACGCCCTCCTACAGTCCAGGGTATGCAGGACCATCTCAGCCCGGCTGGCATGTGGCCTGGGAAAGAAAGTCGGAAGAACCACCTCCTGATTGAGGTGGAAAGAGGAGACAACCTTAGGGAGAAACTTAGGGTGAATCCGTAAGACTACCCTATTCCTGTAGAACCTAGTGTAAGGGGGATCAGACACTAGCGCCTGAAGTTCACTTACTCGCCTAGCAGAGGTAAGAACTACCAGAAACAAAGTTTTCCAGGAGAGAAAACAGAGAGGACAGGTAGCCATAGGTTCAAATGGCGGACAAGTAAGCCGCTGTAAGACCACATTTAAATCCCACTCAGGGGCCGGTGGACGTAGAGGAGGCTTAAGCAGGAGGAGGCCTCTGAGGAAACGAGCCACCAAAGGGTGGTTGGAAAGAGGCCTCCCGTCCACCAGCGAGTGGTGCGCTGAGAGAGCACTGAGGTGAACTCTGACAGAATTGGACTTAAGGCCTAGATTGGAGAGGTAAAGCAAATATTGCAATACTACTGCTACCAAGCACGAGAAGGGATTCTCGCTGTGCTGAGCACACCATGCGGAGAATCTACGCCACTTAAGAGCGTAGGATTTCCGGGTGGATTGCCTTCTAGAGGCTAAGACTATGTCTTCCACCTCTCTAGGCAGTAGTAGGGGAGCCAGAACTACCCTTTCAGCAGCCAGGCCATCAGATGAAGGGACTGGAGGTTGGGGTGGAAGAGAGATCCCTGTTCTTGAGACAGGAGATCGTGTTGAATCCCCAGAGGAATAGGAGTGTCCACCGCCAGTTGCAGCAGAAGTGGGAACCACGGTTGCCTCGGCCACCTGGGGGCTATCAGAATCATGGAGGCCCCGTCCTGGAGTACTTTGAACAGTGTTCTGGACACTATTATTTATTTATTTATTTATTTAACATCTCTTATATACCGCACTATTGTCATCAGCGCGGTTTACATGGAACAAATATATACATACAGAGAACTGTAATGCATTTTACAAATAACAGGGGTTTTTGAACTTGGGATTAAAGGTAAACTATATAGACTAAGTAACTATTTACAAAAAACTCTATACACATTAGTCATATTTGGTTATCATTTGGGATTATCTTGGTCAGAAACGTGTAGGTAGTATTTTCCTATGCAAAGATTAGATTGGGAAATAGCTTAAGAAGAGGTGGTGTTTGAGGCTTTTTCTGAATTGTGTTAGGCTGACTATAGCTCTCAATTCTGGTGGGAGGGCATTCCAGGCTATTGGGGCATGGATACTGAAGGCTCTTTTAGTTGTTTCCTTAGTGTATCTGACTGCTTGTTTCGGGATTGTTAATGTATTTATAGCAGTTGATCTTCTGGATCTATTGGGGGTTTGTAGATGTACGAGGTTGATGATGGTTGATGGTGCTTGGTTGTTTAGGGCTTTGAATGTAGTGATCAGGATCTTGTAGTGAATTCTCGCATTGGTTGGTAGCCAGTGGAGTCTTTTTAGGACTGGAGTTATGTGATCTGTCTTTGATATAGCTTCAAGTACTCTGGCAGCGGTGTTCATCGCCAGTTGGAGAGGATTTAATGATGCTTGAGGGAGCCCGTATAGAATTGCATTTGCAAAGTCGATGTGAGGCATTATCAAAGCTTGATAGACGGTTCTGAAGTCTGAGGGTTCCAATAAGGGTCGGAGGTGGCGTAGTGTGCGTATCTTGTGATATATTAGTTTTGTTATGTTTTTTATGTGGACTTTCATACTGAGACGCTGGTCGAGGGTGATACCTAGATATCGTATTGTAGGTTTTACTGTTAATTCCTTGTCCTTTATCTTTAAGGAAGTAGGAGGTATGAAGCTTTGGTTCTTTGTTATAAACATCACATCAGTCTTACTGTGATTGATTCTTAGGTTTTGTGAGGTGAGCCAATCTTCTACTGCTTCAAAGCATTTTGTCAATGGTGTAAAATCAGGGTGGTCGATGGAGAATGGCATGTATAGTAGAATGTCATCTGCATATGCTAAACAGGTGACATTAAAGGAACGAATGAGGTCGCAGATAGATTGCATATATATATTAAACATCAATGCTGATAGAGAGGATCCCTGCGGTACTCCTTGATCTTGGAGAAATGGTTCAGATGCTGTTTCACCAATTCGTACTTGTTGCCAGCGGTTAGTTAGATAGGATATACACCAGTCAAGTGCAGCATCAAGGATTCCTTTTTCTTTAAGGCGATCGATAAGTATTTGGTGGCTTACTGAGTCGAACGCAGCTGAGATGTCCATGAATATAAGGATGAATCCTTGGTGAATGTTATCTATTCCTGTGATTAGTGTATTGAATAGGGTGATGAGGAGGGTCTCCACTCCATGAGCTTCTCTAAAGCCGTGTTGTGCAGAGTCAAGTGGAGCTGCAGTGTCAATGTGTTGTTGTATTTGACGTTGAACCACTTTCTCAATTATTTTTGCTAGGAGTGGGATACTGGATATTGGCCTGTAGGATTCTACTTTTAGGGGGTCTAATTTTCTGTTTTTCAATAATGGTCTAATTGAGGTTTGCTTGAGGCATTGGGGGAAGGTTCCAGTTGAAAAAGATTGTTCCAGTATGTTCTGTATGAAGAAGCTTACTTCATGTCTAAGGTCTTTTATCCAGGCTGCTGGACATGGATCACTTGCAGCAGTGGTAGCATTTATTGATGCAATAGTGTTTTCGATTTCTTTGATTGTTAATGTATTAAACTTGGTTAATGTGGTTGACTGTGAAGGTATGTCAATCTTTGTTGGTCCAGAGGTGCAAATGTTGGATGTTTTTGTCATCTTTGATTTTAGGTAGTTAGCATAGTCTTGAGGGAGTATTGTTTGCGTCTGTTGGGGTGTTGGTTCCTTTGCCATTGTTCTTACAATGTTGAAGAGATCATGATGTTTATTTAATGATTGCTTCAGAAGATTAGTATGGTATTGTTTCCTTCGATCTGCAATTTCCTGGCGATGCTTTTCTAGGTAATTGCAATAGGTTGTGTAGGCCTCAGTAGAGCGTGATCTTCTCCAGTGTTTTTCAAGTCTCCGAAGATGGAGGAGGGATGTTCTTAGCTCGTTGGAATACCAAGCTACGTGTGTGCGGTGGTTAGTTTTTCTTGTCAAGTTTGATGGTTGAGAATTGGCTCTGAGAGTGAAGTTCCAGGTGTTGATTAGACTGTCCAAGTCAGGTTCAGAGGAGTGTAGTGCTGGGAGAAGATTATTGAGTACTTCCTCTTTGACAAAGGGGCGGAACCTCCTAGCTGTTGGTTTAGCATGAGTGGGTTTGGAGTTAGTGGGATTGGAGGAGTTGGGAATTTGGAATAAAATGAGACTGTGGTCGGACCATGGTACTGGTAGTATGGAGAGGTTGTAATTGTGATTGATGTCTGAGGTAGCTTGTGGAACGAATATCAGGTCAAGTATATTTCCCATAGTATGAGTGGGATCTTTGACTATTTGGTCGTATCCTAGGTTGTCAATTGCTTCTATAAATGCTGCGGTTTGCGAGTCATGTAGGGAAGGGAGGTTGAAATCTCCCAATATCCAATTAGATAGTCGTGGTTTTTCAGTGTTGCAAGCTCTATCAACTATCGTTGGCAGATCAGCAGCTGTTGATGTTGGAGCTCTATAGACTAGGTTAACTGAGTGCTCACTGTTTGATATATTTAGTATGTTTAGGTGTGTTGAACTAATACTGTTGTCCATCTGAAATTGTAGTTGGTTTTTAGAGATAATGAGTACTCCACCTCCTCTTTGTTGATTCCTATGACATGTGTGGATTGAGAAGCCTGGGGGTAGCATCTGGTTAAGAATGACATTGTCAGAGTCAGTTAGCCAGGTTTCTGTGATCATCAAGATGTCAATGTTATATGTTGTTATGAGATTAGGTATCAAAGGCCACTTTGTGCAAATGGACCTTATATTGATAAGGGCGCAGTGCAATGGTGGATGGTACTGTTGTTTAGGTTGAGGTTTTTTGGTAGTTTGAAGGGCAATATGAAGTAGATGTGAGTGGTGGTTGTAAATAGGGTTTGTTTGGTTTGTTTGAGTCTTGTTTGACCATCTCTTCCAATTATTTCGTAATATTGGTATGGATTTTTGGTCACCGTTAAAGGCATTTGATTGGCCAGCTAGTGTGGTGAGTAGGTAAGTAATGATGAGGGTTACTAATGTATGCATCTTTATATGGGACATTGTGTGTTAGGAGAAACAGTAACGTTGCTGGCTGCAAGTGATTGAGGACTATGATGTTGGGGTTGAGGTTTTGTAGCAATGGAACCTTATCTATGGTGAAAATACAGAGAAACAACAGTATATCTAGCTACTGAGAACAGTATTTGCAGTTAATGGGTACTGACAACAGTATATCTAGCTACTGAGAACAGTATTTGCAGTTAATGGGTACTGACAACAGTATATCTAGCTACTGAGAAACAGTATTTGCAGTTAATGGGTACTGACAACAGTATATCTAGCTACTGAGAAACAGTATTTGCAGTTAATGGGTACTGACAACAGTATATCTAGCTACTGAGAACAGTATTTGCATTTAATGGGTACTGACAACAGTATATCTAGCTACTGAGAAACAGTATTTGTAACTGATGAGTACTGGCAACAGTATATCTCACTAATAGGAACAATAGATGCTATATAGCTGCTTGGAATATTTAATGATTTCTGACAACAGTATACAGGCTTTATGAGCGATGTGCAAAACATCAGTTCTGTATAGTTCATTTACGTGTAGTATACTTGCTGTGCTCAATGAGGAACAAGTTGAGGGAGAGCGAGCTCAACCGTGAGGGAGCTCCAGCTGCTTGATCTTGCTTATAGTTTTAAGGTACCTTGTGCGTTGTTGAGGCGTTAGATTACGGTTCTTTTTCGCCTGTCGTGCCTCGCCTAAGGGCCACGCCAAAGGGCCCTCTTGCGAGGCCCTCAGGCGCGGGCCCGCAAGGCGCGGGCATGCCTGCTGGCGGCGCTTTTTCAAGCGTGCGGATAAGACCTCCCATAGCCCCGATAGGGCTGGAGTTGCAGGAGCAGGAAAGCTGCTTGTTGGATGGCTGACTCGTGCTCAACCCCGACTGGGGAGCTTCCAGGTGTGATCGCCGAATGTGAGAGGGCTGCTTCCTGCCGGCGGCGCTTTTTCAAGCGTGCGGATAAGACCTCCCACAGCCCCGATAGGGCTGGAGTTGCAGGAGCAGGAAAGCTGCTTGTTGGATGGCTGACTCGTGCTCAACCCCGACTGGGGAGCTTCCAGGTGTGATCGCCGAATGTGAGAGGGCTGCTTCCTGCCGGCGGCGCTTTTTCAAGCGTGCGGATAAGACCTCCCACAGCCCCGATAGGGCTGGAGTTGCAGGAGCAGGAAAGCTGCTTGTTGGATGGCTGACTCGTGCTCAACCCCGACATTTCCTCCCACTAGTGGCGTGGGAGGAAATGCATACAGTAGGCCTATGGACCACGGGAGCAGAAACGCATCCGCTACTACTCTGAGAGGATGCGGTTGTCTGGAACAGAATCTCGGGAGTTGCCGGTTCAGAGGACTGGCGAAAAGATCCATGGTGGGGAGGCCCCACCTCAGAAAGATCTGCTGAACCACCAATGGATTCAGTCTCCATTCGTGTGGTTGCAGGATCCTGCTCAGTCTGTCCACCAGGTAATTCTCTTGACCTGGGAGGTAGACTGCCTTGAGAAGGATTCCGTGATTGATGGCCCAGGAGCACAGCCGTTGTGCTTCCTGACATAGAAGGAAGGAGCCTGTGCCTCCTTGCTTGTTCACGTAAAACATGGCAACTTGATTGTCCGTCTGGACCAGTACAGACTGGTGAGACGTGAGATGGGAGAAGGCCCTCAGAGCTATGCGTATTGCCCGCAGCTCCAGGAAATTTATCTGCTGTGCAGCCTCCCAAGGGGTCCAGAGACCCTGAGTACATGCCCCTTGGCAATGCGCTCCCCAACCTTGAAGAGAAGCATCGGTTGTCAGCACTTGAGAGTGCGGAGGGGTTTGAAAAAACACTCCGAGCACCAGATTCGGAAGATGAAGCCACCATTGCAGAGAGGAGGCAAGCAGTGTGGATATTCTTACTGAGTCTGCAAGGCTCCCTGTGGCCTGATGCCACTGAGTTTGATGACTCCATTGAGCGAGCCACATATGCAGGCAGGCATTGGGGGTTACATGAACCGTGGAAGCCATATGGCCGAGAAGTCTCAGGAATTGCCTGGCGGAGACCAGGGAATTGCTGCAAAACTGCCTGGCTAGATCCATTAATCTGTGGGCTCTGTCCACGGGCAGAAAAGCCTTCGCCTGAAGTGTCCAGCCTTGCTCCTATGAACTTTTCAGCCATGGGTTTGCCAAAAAGGTTTTCACCTCAGCAGGGGACATCGACCAACTTGTCCTGTACCCATGGCTCGAGGTCGGATAACTGTAGCCAAGCCTGTCGGCGGGCACTGATGCCGGCCCCGGCTACTCGGGCCGAAGCCTCGAAGCCATCGTAGGCTGCTCGAGAGATAAACTTCGAGCACTCTCGAATACCAGTGGACAAGGCCTGGAACCTCTGCAAAGGTTCCTCGGAGAGACCAGCAGAGAACCCGGCAATCTCCTTTGCCAGGTCTCGAAGGTACATGCCCATGTAGAGCTGGTATGTCTGGACACGGCAAGCAAGCATAGAGCCCTGGAAGCACTTCTTACCGAGGGCATCCAGGTTCCGGGCCTCTCGGCCGGGAGGCCCAAAGAAGAAAGACAAAAAAACAGGGTAATCAACTTTTTCCTCGGCGAAAAATGAACTATGTCCGTCGGGCTCCGCGGAAAAAAGAAGACTGAGCAAGATGGCACCCTTGGGCGGGAAGGGGACCGCGCATGCGCGCTACAATTCTTAAAGGCTTTCTTTGAAAGCTGGGGAAATGCTCCGCACGGGGGCTCCGTCGGCGCCGATGTCACCCATATGTGAGGACTGACTTCCTGCTTGGTCCTGGAGAAAGAGAAGATGGAGAAGCAGAAGGATGAGGTTAAGGTGGAGGAAAGATAATGTAAATAAATATTAGAGAAAGGGAGAGGTGGGCAGATGCTGGAGATAGGGAGCAGGAGGTATGGGGAAGAGACAGGGATGGATGGATGCTGGGAATGGGAGAGAGGCAGGAGCAATGGATGCTGAGGAAAGGAAAGAGTGGCAGAAGGCTATGAAGAGTGAGCGACGTTGGAAGGGGCAGGTTTTTGAAGGAGGTAAAAGAGGGAATGAAAACCAAGATAATGAATGGGATGAGACATAATAAAAGTACTAGAGATGGAAAAGGGTGAGTGACAGGGAAGGAAATGGGGTTGATGGGGATAGAGACAGCACTGGCCTTGCATCTATCTCTATCATTCTGCTGCCCTTTGTGAATGATTACTGTGCTGTTCCCCCTTCTCCCCATATATCCCGACCAGAGGATTCCAATACAGCCCTTCACAAGCTCCTTTTTTATCCCAACAATAACTTCTTAGTGTTTAAACATGGTTTACATGTGCAGTGGGGTTAAAGGATGGCAACCAAATGTTTACATGACTTTCTTCCAGTGCCAGCAGCCATATACATCATGCAGTGTTACAAAATCTTGCTCATTCAGGGCCTATAGTAAATCTGCCATACCATAACAACACTCCCAGGACTCAGAGCACCAACCCTACTTATGAAAAGGCAGCACTACAGATATTATATTGGGCCTTAGAACAACAATACTCTTCCTATTGGGAAAACAGAAGAAGCGGGACTGCTACACACCACTTCACAGAAAGTTAACATTAGCAGAATACTGCATCTCAATCACATATCTCAATCAACCATCTATTCATCGAATATAATGATGCCTCCTCCGACAGTCAACACCACCACATAACCTAACAACCAAACAACCATTCCCATCTTTTATAAAACAAAGATAAGACCCTTTCCCTTCCTGCCCCACCTCTCCCCTCCTCTCTAGCTCACCCAAGCTGTACATAGTTAATGTATTATAGTTGTTACAAACTCTGTAAATATGTAAGTTGATCATTATTTAATGTAAAGTTCATTGTTATGTTATATGTAAACCGCCACTGATCTCTGGAAGAGGCAGTATATAAAAGCTTTTAAATAAATAAATAAAACATATGCAAAACACAGACAGCCCCTCACAGAAAGAGAAATATGCAAACAACTTCACTGAAACCTCCAAGAAATCAAATTCTGCATGCAGTGCAACACTGGCGAAATAGAGATAAACACATTTCCTCTTTTACTGATCAAAATATAAAGACATCAGAGAAGCATATTTCTATAATGTGCTTCTATACTTTTTCTATATTTGTCTTCTAAGAATTTTCAGTCACATTGGCCCTAATCTCTTTTTTCTGCTTTCCTGTTTTTTCCTAATTCTTTCCAGGGTCTGCTGCCCATTTGCTGTTTCACCTTTCGACTTCTGTTTTCATCCATTCTTCCTTTACATCTGTCTCTGACATTGATCTTTCCCTTTCACTTCTTTCTTCCATTTCTTTCTTTACTTCCTAGACACAGTGATTTTCGTGTTCTCAATTTCCCCCTTTTTATATTTCTCCTATAAATTTCTTCTTCTCTCATCCACTTCCCAGCCCACGACTCACTCTTACCTTCTCCCTAGACCTCCCATTCCCCCGTCTCACTCCTTCTCCATCCTTTCTTCCCCTTCTGTCTTTTACCCACTCCACTTCCACCCTCTGCACTCACTTCCTTCCCAGCCTTCTTCTATTTTTCCATCTCTAATCCCTTTACCAGCTCCAGCTTGTCCTTCATTTTCTATAGTCCCTTTCCTCAGTCTCCTTTCCCCCTCTCAGTCTCTGAATGATCCTTCTTACCAACTCCCCAGCCTTATTTCTAACCTCCTCCCACTCATCTAACATGTTGACGGCAGAGGATCACATTTCTGTGACAACGGCAACAACACCAAACTTAAACTGCGCGGAAGAAAGGCCCGGCAATCTACTTCTGTATCTTGCCATGAAAACCCAATGGATAGTTACAACAAAACAAATTGTGCTATAGTGCTGGAAGATCAGACCCCCAGGTTGGAAGGCACTCAACTAGCTACTGGGGAAGAGATAGAGACTTCTCAGAGTAAAGCCAGCATTTATGATGTGGTTGGATCAAAGCCCTCAGGACATCTGACTGCTGATGTAGCTGCGCATGAAATGAGAGTCAGAAGCTGTAAAGATGTCTTACGCATTGGAACATGGAACATACGAAGCATGAACCAAGGGAAGTTGGAGGTGGTCAAGAATGAAATGGAATGTGTACAACTTAATCTGTTGGGTGTCAGCGAACTGAAATG
Organism: Ichthyophis bannanicus; assembly: GCA_033557465.1. Classification (NCBI taxonomy): domain Eukaryota; kingdom Metazoa; phylum Chordata; class Amphibia; order Gymnophiona; family Ichthyophiidae; genus Ichthyophis; species Ichthyophis bannanicus. The sequence goes on along the minus strand of CM066036.1, from coordinate 125,116,094 downwards.
GACTGGCATCGGGCACTTTGCATCAGATGATCACATGGTTTACTATGCTGGAAATGAAAGACAAAGAAGAAATAGTGTTGCATTTATAATAAAGAAGAAACTTGCAAGAACTGTAATGAAATACAATGCAGTCAGCGAACGCTTAATCTCTATTTGTCTACGAGGAATGCCTATCAACACAACTATAATTCAGGTATATGCCCCAACAACAGCTGCAGAAGAGAATGAAATTGAAGAGTTCTATGAACAAGTACAAGCTGAAATTGACAGAACATGCAAACAGGATATCCTGATAGTCATGGGTGACTGGAACGCAAAAGTTGGCAACAAAGAAGAAGGCAAAGTAGTTGGAAAATATGGACTTGGCAACAGAAATGAAGCTGGAGAAAGACTGATAGAATTCTGCAAGACCAACGATCTATTCATCTCAAACACCTTCTTCCATCAGCACAAGCGGCGACTGTACACATGGACTTCACTCAATGGATTGTATAAAAATCAAATTGATTACATCTGTGGAAGTCAACGATGGAAAAGTTCTATAACATCAACAAAGACAAAACCTGGAGCTGACTGTGGTACACATCATCAACTACTAGTATGCAAACTCAAGCTAAAGTTGAAAAAGAGCAAACCACTCATGAATGCAGCAAAATATGACCTTGAGAATATACCACTGGAATTTAAAGACTGCCTGCAAAATCGATTTGCTGCTTTAGATACAAATGACAAAGCTCCAGAAGAGTTATGGAATGACATCAAGAAGGCTGTGTTGGAAGAAAGCGAGAAGTCTCTACAAAAGGTGAAAAAGCAAAAACGGCCAAAATGGATGACGGAAGAAACTCTGAAAATTGCCCAGAAACGCAGAGAAGCTAAAGCCAGAGGAGAAAGAAAGACAATAACAGAACTCAGAGATTTCCAACGTGCAGCAAGACAGGACAAGGAAAAGTATTACAACAATGCATGCAAGGAAATAGAAGCAGAAACTATTAGAGGAAGAACAAGATTCGCTTTCCTAAAGCTACGAGAGTTAAAGAAAAAGTTCCAGCCTCGAATTGGAATGTTACAAGATGCTCAAGGTTCTATGTTGAATGATGCTGAGAAGATCAAGAAAAGGTGGAAGGAATATACAGAGTTTTTATATGATAAAGATCAAGTGGACCAAAAGCCGTTTCAACCTGTACCTTATGATCGGGAACCATTGGTGATGAAAAAAGAAGTTAAAGCAGCATTGAAAGCCTTATCAAAGAACAAAGCACCAGGCATTGATAGCATTCCCATAGAAGTATTACAGCAATCTGATGCAGCTGTTACCGTACTTACAAGGCTCTGCCAAGAAATATGGAAGACAACATCATGGCCAACTGACTGGAAAAGATCTGTGTTTATACCAATACTAAAGAAAGGTGATCCAACTGACTGTGGAAATTATCGCAAAATCGCTCTGATCCCACATGCCAGCAAGATTCTACTGAAGATTATTCAAAAGAGACTACAACCATACCTGGAACAAGAACTACCTGAAGTGCAAGCAAGGTTCAGGAAAGGGCGAGGAACGAGAGACATCATTGCGGATGTGAGATGGATCCTTGAAAAAACTAAAGAATACCAAAAGGACATCTATTTGTGCTTTATCGACTATAGCAAGGCTTTTGACTGTGTAAACCATGAGAAACTCTGGGCCACATTAAGAAGCATGGGTATACCAGAATACCTGATCGTACTCTTGCACAATCTCTACATTGATCAAGAAGCAGCAGTTCGAACGGAACAAGGAGAAACAGATGGTTTAAAATAAGCAAAGGTGTAAGACAAGACTGCATACTTTCCCCCCTATTTGTTTAATTTATATGCAGAACAAATCATCAGAGAAGCAGGATTGTATGAAGTGTCACTCGGTTGCCGGTGACACAAAGATTATATGCCACTAGGTAGCGCTGTTAAAGAACAAAGAGTCCAAGTGTAGGGTAATAAAGGCTTTTATTCCCCGTTTAAAGCAAGGTTCAACTAAGAGATATTTTAGATAACAGAAACAGTCCTTTGTTTCAAAAGGTACCAATATTCACTGGCTAGTTAACTGTTACTTCACAGTTTAAAGCAGGTTTTCTTCAAAGTAATATTCGGTATAATAAACATCAAATTATATTTCATTTATTCTTCTGTGGAGCATACACACTCTGGAGCATAGGTAGTGCACCAATCACATTCCATTTCCTCAGGCAAAGGTGAGGGAATAGTGCTGGGAGAATCCACTTCCATCAATTCCTCTCCCCTATACTGATTCAAAGGGCTTTCACTGTCCCTGTCTATTTCAGCATGGTAATCTCCAGCTTGGGAGTTTGGCTTCACACAACCAGGGACTCTTAAGGCTGGCGGTAGTTTAGTGAACCAGTCTGCACTCTTGTTTCCCTTAGGAGGAATCCTTCTTTTAGCATAGCTTTTAGCAGTACAATCATTACAGTTAATGTTCAATGCCTCATACCTTGGCTCACTGAGTAAAAACTTCCGTTGCTTATAAAAATGCTTTTCCCTCTGAATAGGTGAAACTGGGCAATGATCTTCTAGAGATAAGCTTCTGTCAGAACCTCCCTCTCTGGTTCTTAGCTTTCTTCTTTCTATGTTACAAACAGGCAGAGTATAGGAACTAGGCGTGGCAGAGCCTCTCACCTTGGAGCAACTTCCACCAAACTCCCCTTGCACAACAGGTCCAGTTTGGGCTTTCTGGCTTCCCACCTTGTGAGGTCTGTTTCTCCTCCAGCTTCCAGCTTGGTTCTTCCACAGCAATCAGGCTTATGTCCTTGATAGCCTCCAGGCTTCTCTGCTGTTTCTCCTTCTAGTCCAGCTCCAGTTCCTTCTTCCTCTTTCTCCTCCTTCCTCAGCTCCTGCTGTGTCCACTGCTTCCTCTGCTTATGCCACTGCTGCTTATGCCACTCCTCCTTATGCCACTGCTCTCCAGAAGCATTCTGCTCTGGCTTATAAAGTGAACCGTTACTGCTGACTTCCTGGTTCCCTTTCAGCTGCCGGTCATCAGTGAGCTTAGGTTCATTAAGACCAGTATGTCTGTTCCTGCTCCCTCTAGCTGTGCCTGGAGGTAACTGCACATCTAGTTCTTCTAAAACAGGATTTCTTTTCTTAAAACCAACTTTATTAGTGCCCGCATCATGACAGAAGACAAAAGAGGTGTGAAGATTGGTGGAAGACTCATCAACAACCTTCGCTATGCTGACGATACCACGTTACTGGCTGAAAATGAAGATGATCTGAAACATTTGCTTCTCACAATCAAAAAACATAGTCTCAAAATGGGCCTGCACCTTAATGTAAAAAAGACAAAGATCATGACAACTGGCATAATCAACAGGTTCATCGTTGAAGGAGAAGAAATTGAAATTGTGAACAACTTTAACCTACTTGAATCAACTATCAATAAAGAAGCAACAAGCACTCAAGAAATCAGACGACGCATTGCTCTTGGCAGAATGGCTATGAAAGACTTAGATAAGATCCTCAAGAGCAAAGATGTCTCTCTCCATACAAAGATTCGACTTGTTCAAGCCATGGTATTTTCAATAACATCATATGGATGTGAAAGCTGGACAGTGAAAAAGATAGACAGGAAGAAAATTGATGCCTTTGAATTATGGTGCTGGCAGTGAATACTGTGTATACCATGGACTGCCCTAAGAACAAATCAGTCGGTAGTAGAGGAGATCAAACCTAAGCTTTCTTTAGAAGCTCAGATGACAAGACTTCGACTTTCATACTTTGGACACATCATGCGAAGAGAGAGATCATTAGAGAAAGACATCATGCTTGGCAAGATAGGTCAGCGCAAAAGAGGAAGGCCAGCAATGGGATGGATCGATACAATAACAGTAGCTACGAGTACCAGTCTGTCAACAATGAGCCGCCTGACTCAAGACCGAACACAATTTAGGATAGTTATCCAGAGGGTCGCCATGAGTTGACTCCGACTCGACGGCACTTAACAACAACAACCCACTCATCTAGTTGCCAATCCCCCACCTTTCACCTTCCTCTTCTCCAAGCCCAGTGGATTATATGAGCCATAGATGGATGAGGCTGGGTAGGTGATGAGTACAGAGTAATGGAGGACCAGAAAGTGAGTGACAAAGAGGAAGAATAGGAGACTGCCTTTTTTTTACTTTCTGTTTTCCTGACAGTTCAATGAACCTCCCTAAAGCAGCTTTCCTAGCAAAACCATGGTTGGGGACAGAGACATTGTTTGAATCCAGGACCGTACCTAGCCCTGTGCGAGCAGTGTGGCCGCACAGGGCACAAAGGCTTAAGGGGCGCATTTCAGCTGTCTGCCGTTGCCTACCGCGCCACTTTTTCTTCTCTCAGCGGTGGCAGGCAATGGCAGACAGCTGAAATGCGCCCCTTAAGCCTTCTCGCAGCACTCTAAGCAGGTCTGGTCTCTCCCTCCTCCTACACAGCGACAGAGCAGGGAGGGACAGATCTGCTTAGCGCGCTGGTGGCTTGCACATCGGGCGCGTCTCTTCTCTCCTGCCGCCGTCCAGAAAGTGACTAGATGGAGATGCGGGGGAAGGGGGTGTGTGCCCAATGTGCAAGTCGCACAGGGCGCAATTCACGCTCAGTACGGCTCTGTTTGAATCATTTATTTTACAGTGGTTCAGCAGTCTGAACATGTTTGCCTTTGGTCCAAAGTGAAACAGGATACTCACAGACAAGGAATATCAGATAAGTCTTTTTTTTACAACTTCAGTCAGAGGTATCAATGATCTATGAAGTGGTAATCATCTGTGAATGTTTCTGGATAGTTTCCCACACATGTGAACAGTGGACTATGACAGTACAAAGACACACTGCTGTGCAGCGTAAGAGAGCTGAGCAGTGATAAGCTTTATGGTGTCAGCTTGACAGATAACACTGCTAGGTGCTTGCCTCTCCATATAAAATACAATGGGAAAAGTTTGCAGAGCATGGCTCATTGAATTCTTTCCAAACCCTTCATGTGTGTATGTGTATGCACACACTCTTCTGTATACACATTGCCTGTGTATGTGTGTGGGGGTTTTGTATATATGTTTTGCCTGTGTGTGTGTGTGGGTGTATATATATATATCTGTTTTGAATGTTTATTTCGTGTGTGTGTATGTGTGTGTAATTTTGTGAGCTGGTATGTATATACGTGCTTGTATGTATTTAGTGCATGTGTGCTTATATGTCTGTCTATGTATGCTCGCAAGGATTATCTGTGGTTGCGAGGACATGTTAGTATATGCATGTGTGGGGGGGTTATATCTGCGGTGTTCCTGTGTATCTGTGATTGTGAGAAGCGATGAAAAGGAGGGTTGTTTGATGGGGCAATTCTGTAATCGCTATGGTACTGTGAATCAGTGTGCTGCAGTTGTTGGAACTATTTTTCTGAGGGAAATGCAACTAGGCATTTTTGGGGGGAGGGAGGTGAAAGGGGGGCCTTCATATCTCTTAGTACTTATCATTAGGATAGAAAGAATAATAAGTACTTTTTGAAATATGGCATTTATGAAATGATTCCACTGTTTCAAAAACAGTACATTAACTATTCCTTTTCATTGTTATGCCAATATTTTCATTTATTTCAAAAATGTATAGGAAAGATTTTCAGCCCACTTTAGGTGATTGATTTAAAAAATATTTGGGGGTTTTGACATAAATTCAAAAATGTTTTTTTTAAAGTTTTTGATAGTTTATACACTATAAAACATATTTTTGGAAGAAGGAATAAGAGGCACAAATGGGAAGGGGAGAGCTAGGGAAGTAAACGTAGGAAGTGGAGGTGAAGGAAAGACAGGATGGGGAGAGAAGAAGGAATGAAATCTAGCTACAGGTAGATAAAAAAGCAGATGAGAGAAATAGAGAAAAAAGCTGAAAGACGAGGATCAATGTCCATGATAGACATGAGGAAGGAAGGGAAGTGAAGACAGTGAAGAAGCAGAATAGTAAAGAGAAGAAAAAAATGTAAATAAGATCCTGGAAAAGTAGGAGAGAGTCAATAAAATCAAGCTGGAGAGAGACCAAGACTAACCTAATTGGAAAAACAAAATAGTCAGGCAATTAAAGGTTCAAAAAACAGGCCTGATTTTCAGAAAGGCCAATATTCAAACGCCACTGCAGTCATCTGTGGTGCATTTATTGGCAGATTATTCAGCAGCAGTACCTGAACAGGAGCTGCTATTTAATATCTGGGCTGAGCAGTGCTATCTGATTAAGTGTCAACTGTCAATCATGCTCTCCAGATAAGGGTGATAACACTGGGGCTGCCCTCACTCACTGGATAGTGCCAGAAGGTCTGTAGAGATATTCAATAGCACTATCTGGATAGTGCTACTGAATTTATTTATTTTATTTCTTTGTTATACCATGCTCTTTAGAATCAGTGTGGTTTACATGTGTGCTAACAGGTACATTTTTATCTAAGTGTACCTGAGGCAATGGAGGGTTAAGTGGCTTGCCCAAGGCCACAAGGAGTGGCCATGGGACTAGAGACCCCCAGTCCCTCTGGCCTGAGGTTACTTGTCCCCATATGGGAATTGAACCCCAAGCCTTCTGGCCTGAGGTAACCTGTCCCAACCACTGAGCCACTCCTCCCTTGTCCCAGTAGCCTCTCATTGGCCATCCAATAAGAGTTTTGAATATCTGCCCCTTTATTTTTAGAGAACAAAATATGTCAGCTTTGAAAATGTGCATTTCTTGTATGGAGGGAATGTCTTCCTGCGTCTCTTTCTTCCGCGTCTCTGTTCACAGTCTGGTTTCTTAGGTTTTCCACTTCACTTTTCATTTACATATAGGGTTGCCAACTTTTTCACCGAGAAAAACCCGACACCTGTGGCTCGCCATGCTCCACCCATTCTCCGCCCCTAGTCCCACCCCTGCCCCGCCCCAGCCCCACCCACAAAAATTACCGAGGATACGTGTAGGCTAACTTCCTTGGTCAGATAATAATTAAACTGGGAACCCCAAAATCCAAACATGAAATGTACAACACTGGAGAAATAAAACTATAAAGTAATTTCCTCTTGCACTAAACAAAAACGTAAAGATGTTAGCAATACACACTTCCCAGACCAGACATATTCCAGTTAATAAATTCAAAATAAAAAGTATTTTTCTACCTTCTGTTTGGGCATTTTTTCAGTTGCAATTGCTCCAGTCACTTTCTTCTGGTTTCTCGTGTCTTCTGCGAGCTATCCATTTGTCCTTTCTTCTCTTTTAGATGTTTTCCATTCTCTCTCTATTTCTGCTTTAACATACTGATTGTTTCCCTTTTGCTCTTTCCCCCAATTCTTTCCTTATTCCTTTATCATCCATTTAAATTTCACCCTTCCATTTTCAAGCCCCTCATACTCTCCCAATACCCAGCCCATCATAGACTTTTCTTCCACACAAAATATTTTTTCCCCTCTCCATTCTCATTCCCCATCCATTCTAGTCCTCCCCCAAAATCAGTTCCCTTATAATTCTAGACCCACCCAGCATCCACTCCCTTCTAGTCCCATTCTCCCATGCCCCACATCAGCCCATTTCCAGTCCTATTCTAGCTCTTCATCAGCCCATTTCCAGTGCTAGCCCTCACATCACAGGCCATTTCCAGTCCTAGCCCCCACCATCACATCCCATTTGCAGTCCGAGTCCCCCTGCACCATCACAGCCCATTTGCAGTCCTAGTTCCCCCCCCCCCACCATCACAGCCAATGTTCCCTCTAATTTTCTGTAGGCTGTGTGCGCATAAAATATCAGCTGTGCAGCTTTTGAAGGAAGGTTAAGTTTTTGTGCGCCACATAACGACACTCAGAGTTATATACTTTAAAATTTGACTACACATCAGAATACAGTATGTACACCACATTGATTGCACTAGAAAACATTGTAGAATTGGGAAAACCGTAAATACATAACAACTTTTAAATTTTAAGACGTCTGTGGTGTTTTCTATCAGAATCAGAACCGTAATTTTTGTGCGCTCTGTTGTAAAGTATGTGCGCTCGCTCGGTGAGGTGTGTGCGCGCGCACACGCGCACAGCTTAGAGGGAACAGTGATCACAGCCCATTTGCAGTCCAAGTTACCCCCCCCCCATAGCCCTTTTCCAGTCCAGGTCCCCCTCCCCATCACAACCCATTTCCAGTCCATGTCCCTCCCCCCATAGCCCTTTTACAGTTCAGGTCCCCCCCATCACAGCCCATTTCTTTCCAGTCCAAGTCCCCCCCCCCCCCCCATAGCCCTTTTCCGGTCCTGGTTACCCTCCCCATCACAACCCATTTCCAGTCCATGTCCCCCCCCCCATAGCCCTTTTACAGTCCAGGTCCCCCCCCCTATCACAGCCCATTTCTTTCCAGTCCAAGTCCCCCCCTCATAGCCCTTTTCCGGTCCAGGACCCCCCCCATCACAACCCATTTCCAGTCCAAGTCCCCCCTCCCATAGCCCTTTTACAGTTCAGGTCCCCCCCCCCCATCACAGCCCATTTCTTTCCAGTCCAAGTCCCCCCCCCCCCCATAGCCCTTTTCCGGTCCAGGTCCCCCCCCCCCAATCACAGCTCATGCAGTCCTTGGGCCCCCTCCCCCCCCGACCAGCACCGCGGCTGTCTGAGAGGCTTCAGAGGGAGCCGGGTAAGCTCGCGCGAGGCCCCGGCTCCCTCTGTACAGCTGCCAGCGTGAAGAGCCTTTTCCTTCACGCTGGCGGCTGTATCTGTGAAGCCGCGAATGCTGGGAAAGGTTAAAGGGTATTGCCTTTAACCTTTCCCAGCAATCGCGGCTTTACAGATACAGCCGCCAGCGTGAAGGAAAAGGCTCTTCACGCTGGCGGCTGTACAGAGGGAGCCGGGGCCTCGCGCGAGCTTACCCTGCTCCCTCTGAAGCCCTCCGGTGTGTGGGCCGGCCCTGGGTGGGGGGTTTTTTGGACTTCGGGTCGGAAGAAAAGCCGTTTTTTTGCTCTGGCTGCTCCCGATCTTGCGGCCAGAGCAAAAAACCGGCTTTTCAAGGGCCAGTTTTACATCTGCGCCGGCAGCTGGCCTGGCCATGGAAAAACCGGCCAGGCCGGCTGAAAACCGGCCAGTTGGCAACCCTATTAATATATGGTAAGCTTCTGGGTGTCTGTCTATAAGATTTTGTGTTCGTTCTCACAGTGTCTTTTAGCAGAAGCAGTTTGTGTTGTCACTGAATTAGAATATAATGCTTTTGTATGTTGACTTGTAAAGTGAAACATTCTGTTTTCACCCTGTTCCTATTGTTGAAGGAGTATTATTGATTGATTTGGGAATGTCCCTTGTGAGTTGTGAATGAGTAATTGTACTGTACATGATGTCACTGACATGTCATCAGAATTAGAATAGAATGTTTTTGTATGTAGAATTGTAAAGTGAAACATTCTGTTTCCGCTCTGTTTCCATTGTTAGGGGAGTATTATTGATTGATTTGGGAATGTCCCATACACTGATCAATAGGCTAGAAAACATAGGAATAGGTGGGACTGTCCTCAAATGGTTCAAGTCTTACATCACACACAGACTAATACGCGTCCAAATAGACCAAGAAGCATCAGAAACATTCCCCCAAGGACAGGGAATACCCCAAGGATCAGCTCTCTCCGCCCTCCTTTTCAACTTGTACCTCCAGCCTATTACAAACATATTCAAAAAACACAGGATTAACCATTTTATCTACGCTGACGACATCATGCTCGCCATCCCCATAATCACTAAAAACCCTACATATGACACCTTATCCGAATGCATGGCTGAGGCTACCTCTTGGATGGAAACCAACTACCTCAGCATAAACCTTAAAAAAACGGAAGAAATGTTCGTAACAAGGACACCTATGACTGAGGACACTTACCCAACAACAATCACAATCAACAAAACAACCATACCTGTTAAAAAAGAGGTCAAATACCTAGGTGTAATAATAGACTACATTCTCACCATGTTACCGCACATAAAACAGACAGTAAAAACCATATTCTACAAACTCAAAAACCATACAACACCTAAGGCCTCTACTCGAAACACATGACTTTAGATCTGTAGTCAGTACACTCATCACACCCCACTTCGACTATTGCAATAGTCTCCTAATTGGCCTTCCACAAAAAAAACACCTACCTGCTACAAAGAGCCCAGAATATCTGCGCAAAAGTAATTGCCAAAGCTCGCCTAACTGACCACGTAACCCCAATACTGCTAGAATTACACTGGCTCCCTATAAATAGCCGAATCAGATATAAAATAATCCTAACAACCTTCAAACTCATAAACGGCATCGCCCCCTCACATCTGTCCACACTGCTGCACGCTCCAACTGAAACGAGAACTCAGACAAAGCGCAGCCCACTCCCTTAACACACCAGAAGCCTTCAGGAAGTCTAAGAAAACTACAAGCTCCAGAGCATTCTCATTCGCTGCCCCTACGCTCTGGAACGATCTCCCAATAGACCTTCGCATCATAAAAGACCTCTCTCAATTCAGGAAAGAACTAAAAACTTACCTATTTTCCGAACACTTTGAAATCCCCTACCCCCAAGTCCAGCTCCACAGCAACCACAGTCACACAAACACAAAACCCCTGAAATTACAATTAACTAACTCCTGACAGTCCTCCGCCACACACACTCCTGACTTACGACAAAAAAAGGAAATTAATTCCAATACCTACACATGCCCAATAACTATCCAACTCTGTAACACACTATACATAGCCTCTGTAAATAGCCAATGTAAATAGTTTGACAGTTGTTTGTATTATTTACCTGTACATAATTGAATTCTACTGTTCAATGTAAATGTATACAGATGTGTACAAGTTTGTTAAACTGTTCCATGTAAACCGCCCCTGATCTCTGGAAGGGGCGGTATAAAAGAAATAGATAAATAAATAAATAATAAATAAATAAATAAATGTCCCGAATATGCGTTACATAAAATTGACTAAGGGGCTTGTTTACAAAGCCGCGGTAGTGGTTCGCGATCGCGATCGCAACCGCGGCCCCATTGAAATCAATGGGGCCGCGGCTCCGATTACGATCGCAAACCGCTACCGCGGCTTTGTAAACAAGCCCCTAAGTGTAAATCAGGCTAGGAGCTGGGGCTTCCCCTAGGGAAAACAGTTTCTAATTCCTGATTCTCTCTCTCTCTCTCTTTCTGACTCACAACCCAAGGTGGATTCGTCGATGGGAGAAGGGATTTTTCTTCAAGACCCAAATATTTTACATCAGACACAAAAATAAGCACAAACATGAACCATTACAATGAGAGAGGCATTATTTCTCAGTTAGTCGGCATTAGTTATATGCTGTTCTGGCCTCATTGTAAGAACAACATCACTTTCCCATGTCTGTATGATCCCATTCTTCCAGCAATTCCTCAAGATTTTTGAGCTTCGCATCTGCTGGATGCTGTAGAATCAGCATGCATGCAATGTGCTGTCAAGTCATTGCTGATTCCTAGAGACCCAGCAGCTCCTGGGCTTTCTTGGCAGTGTGACCGGAAGTAGATTGCCAGGCCTTTCTTCTGAGGCAATAGAGGGTTAAGTGACTTGCCCAAGGCCATAAGGAGTGCTAGTGGGAATTGAACCCTGGTCTCTTGGGTACCAAGCCAGCGCTCAAACTACTAGGCTACTCCTCCACTCCCTAGAATTGGTATCAAGCTTTAGTTTCACAAGGAGCACCTTCCTCTTCACTGGGATCTTCTTCAATTAACAAACATTCAACAACGTCTCACTGGTAAGTCCCCACAGAAACAGTACCTCTCTTTTTCCAGTCAGACTCCGTAGAGGACCCCTCTCTCTTTCTCTCTTCTACTTCTATACCAACCCAGAATCTTCACATCTTACGGCTTTCTTCTTGTTTGTAGGAAACTAAAAAGGTGGGGGAAAAATCCTCTGCCTCATACCCACACTTCACGCAGGATCAAACTCAAGTCACAAAACAAAAAACACACACATTCTGCCTCACCCCTGCCAAAGGAACAACCAGATAAGGATACCACAAACCACAACTTAAACTAGGCATGAATGACTTATAGAGATTCAGACAGAACCATCACATGAAACCCAGCAGGGGATGATGGAGTAAAATGGTTTATGCTTCCTCTCTGCTCTGATTTGGTATAGCCCTGCTGCAGGAGCATACTGGGATGGCGAGAGTCCTGACACTCCGTTGTATCTTTCCCACAGTTTCTACACAGTCACAGATCTGCAGTAAATATTACAGTAATCACCTGTATATAAAACACATCACCATGTGTCCTTGGAGACATGTCAACCCATTTCTGGTACTCATAAAAAGGTTAGGATCCTGGCACCGGCACTAAATTACACGGGAGACAAAGTCACATAGTCATATGAAAGAGTAAATCAATTACCACAAAACATGCCTACAGATCGATATACACAAACTATATTCCATCTCAACTCCTATAGGGCAGGCCCATAGGGTATTTCATATATCAAACAATGATGACTGCGGAGTATTTGGGAACAGAGATATATGTAATTATGTCAGGGCTGGACAAACCCCAGGTGCCAGGTCGCCATGGCGACTAAAATGTCAGACCTGTGCCTGTGATTCACAGCACCTTGCAGCAGCATAGAGACCCCAAATTGCTGGGAAATCACAGCAGACCGATGCTTTTTGCCTACGGAGATTCGATCTCCCCCAGGCAGAACTGCTGAGAAAGCCATCATCGACTGGCTGCATGAGGGGAGCCATCCTCTGCGGGAAGAACTGCCAAGACCGACGCTGTCTGTGGGGATCCCATCTCCCACAGGCAGGAGTGCTGTGGCTGACATTGATGCTGGCTAACTGCCCATTGGGACCCCATCCACTGCGAGCAGAAGTGCTGCAGCCGACATTCATGCTGCTTGCTGCCCGCAATTGTGGTGGAGACTGAAGCTGTCTGCCCACGGGGATCCCATCCCCCATTGGCAAAAATGCTGAAGAATGTGGCCTTTTTAGCACTTCTCCTACCAGGAGGTGGGATCCACACAGACAGACACTGTTGGTGTCCTCCCACTGTCTAATTTTAACAGCTGATATGACTACTTAGCCAACTGAACAAGGCACCAATTTAAGCTATTTGGGTCCCATCCATGGGATGGTGCTATAATATTAATCATAGATTATTAAAACTTAACAGTAATAGTGCCGAGGACACATTACATTTACTTATTTCTTTATTTAACTGGTTTTAATATACCGTTTTTCTACCAGTCAAAACAGTTTATACAGAACACAAGAAACTGTTTACATTGAACATTTAAACATGTAGTGCTACAGAAGACTTAATATAGTGGAACATCATATAACAAGGGAAAGGGGTAAACAGGAACAATATAACTTTAGAACTTATACTGCAATAATGCTGTGAACCACTAGGGGTTCAAAAATTCTGTGGACAGGCATGCGGTAAGGTAGGTTTACAATGTAGTGGTGCTTTTACAGATGGAGTAGTGGTGAGTGGAAATGAGATGGCTCTAGTAATGAGGAGTTGAAGTACCATAGTGCCTTTCAAAGAGGTGTGTCAAGGTGCTTTTTGAAAAGTTTGTGAGATTGAATGCTTTGTAAGGTAGGAGGAAGTTGGTCCCAAAGGGTGGGTGTAGAATTCAAAGGCTCTTGTGCATGTGCGTTGTGGGCTTTTGCATATTTGAGGCGGTGGGAGAAGTTGTTTGAGCGTACTCTGTCTACACAGTCTGTTGATGACTGGATGACTAATGAGCACTTGAAGATGTTCAGAGGAGGAGTTCGTGAGCACTTTATGGGTGATAGCGAGGACCTTGAATTTGATTCTGGATGTGATAGGGAGCCAATGGAGGGATTTCAGTATGAGAATGATATGGGATTGTCTGGAGACTCTAGCTATGGTGTGTGCCGCTGTGTTTTGGGCAAGCTGTATTGGGGGATTGGTGGCTTTGGGAAGACCTTGAAGGATAGAATTGTAGTAGTTAAGCAAGAGTGAGATGGAGGCTTGGCAGACTGCTCGGAAGCTGTCAGGTGAGAGACGGGGGACATAATTTGTGGAGAGCTCGGAGTTTGAAGTAAATGTTCTTGGTGGTATTCATTATGTGTGGTTAGAAACTGAGTTGGTTATCCAGGATGACTCCAAGGTACTTGACTTGAGATTTTACTTGTATTTCGGTGTTCTCAATTTTGATGATGGGAGGTGGTTTCAAGTTAGGGGTTTTGGTCACATACAGGACCTGTCTTAGTAAAGCTGACTGACAGGTTATGAAGCTGTAGCAAGGAGATGATCTCTTTGAAACAGGTGGTTAGGTTGGTGTAGTCAGGGGCGGTGGTTTGAAATGGCATGAATATCATTATATCATCTGCATAAAGTTAGTAACCGATGTTGAACCTTTTTATGATGCAGCAAAGTTATGATGCAGCAAAGTTATGATGCAGTAAATGTTAAAAAGTAGGGAGGAGAGTACAGAACTCCAAGGGACTCTTTGGGGAAAGGGTATAGGGTGCTGAGGATTGGTGTCCAATTCTTATCAGTTGGGTGCATTGGGAAAGGTAGGAATGGATCCATTTGAGTGGTTTGTCTTGCACCCCAATATTATTGAGCTGGTCTAGTAAGATCTGGTGTAGAAAAAGTGTTGAATTCTGCAGAGATGTCTAGGAATAGCAGCACGTAGCCAGAGAAGGACTTTTCAGGTCTGGAGATGAGTGTTATGAGGGAGGTGAGCAGAGTCTTGGTGCTGTGAAAGGGGCGGAAGCCATGTTGGTTGTGATCTAGGGATGTGTTTCTGGAGCTGAAGTTGAACTGTTTTTTCAATGATTTTGATGAGAAAAGTATGCTGGCTATGGGTCTGTATGAAGGGGGTGAACTGGGATCTAGGTTGGATTTCTTCAGGAGGGGTCTCACAGAGGCTTGTTTAAGAGGGTGGGAGGTAGGCTTGGGTGAATGAGGTTTGAAGGATAGTAGAGATGAAAGGAAATAGCTGTATCTTTGTTAGTTTGATCCAGGCTACCAGACAGGGGTCTAGTGGAGATGGGCTATCATTGATATGTGAGATGATATCCAGGATTTCATCAGGGTGGACGTCTCTGAAAGTGGTCCATGCTTAAATGCTTTTTTTATGTTCCTGCCTGTTTTATAGCTGCTGTTTTTTCAAAATGACAAATCAGAATGGGTGCAGTTAATTCAAAGGGCATATATATATATATAGGGAGGAGTGGCCTAGTGGTTGGGGCAAGTTACCTCAGGCTGGAAGGTCAGGGGTTCAAATCCCACTAGAGGACAGCAACCTCAGGCTGGAAGGACTAGGGTTTCTAGTCCCACAGATGCTCCTTGTGGTCTTGGGCAAGCCACTTAACCCTCCATTGCCCATGTTCCCTGTAAGTATTAGTGTATGTGTCTCATATCCCCTTGTGTTAAATGTATCCCCCAATTGTGTTGTGACCACTTTGATTGAAAGATAAGGTGGTATACAAAACTGTCTAACTAAAATATCATACTTCTGAGTCTATTGACCAGGTGTTCAACACCTGTGCAGTGGTCTGGAGGAAGGCAGCTTCCTACAGTTTTGTTTGTGTAGGTATATCCTCCCAGACCACAGTATCCCCCCATGAGCTCAGGGATCCTTAATTATCTATCACCCCATATCCTTCTGCCTCCAGAGATACCCTATATCCCACAATCAGGGTTGACCCTAGAGTTGGTCCAAAGTGTTTGAGCCCTAGACAAACCAAGCTTTTCAACCCCTCTGGCTGTCAAACTCAGTTATTTAGCCTTGATTGGCCTGATTTTGCTGCTCCACAGATCTCTCAAGATAGCTTTCAACAAATATCTTCTATGGCGATAGCTTGAAAGCCAGCAATATTACAGCTAGATAAATAGCAGCGTGGCCTACCGTTGTGCAGGTTACAGCAATACTTGGATTTTTCAGAGACAATGTATATAGCCCCTTGTACACAGCACACTCTAAATAGCTCACCAAGAAATCATCACCTTCACACACACACAAACCCTTGATTAACACTGCATGCCCCCCTACACACAGTGAATTCTGATTTGATTGAAGTGTAAACTGCTTTCATTTCAGGATAAAGCATTATATTTTATTTTTTTAGTGCCATCAAGTCAGTGTGGACGCATAGTGACCCAGCTACCTCTGGGTTTTCTTGGCAATGTATCACTGGAAGTAGATTGCCAGCCTTTTCTTCCGAGGCAATGGAGGGTAAAGTGACTTGCCCAAGGTCACAAGGAGTGCCAGTGGGAATCAAACCCTTGATCTTCTGGGTACTAGGCAGTTGCTCTAACCAGTAAGCTCCACTAAAGTGTTGTATAAATCCTTTTAAATAAATAAAATAAAATAAAATAAAAATACTTATCTGAAGATCCTTTGCAAACCATATGCCCAATAAAGATCATTGTTTCACAATTGCTGCATCAGGGGTTTAATATTCATATTTTCTTCAATTCACCTTGTCTGACATCAATAGGCACACACATGGAGCCTAAACCTTTATACAAACTCACATTTCAGTTCTTCCAATCAGGAACACTTCCTTCCTCATCTTTCAATCACATCTTTACAAGTCTTCTTTCATCCAACCACAGCTCACTTCACCACCTCCATGATTAATTGGTAGGACAAAGAAATCACTGATTTGAAACCACAGGGAGCTCCTGCTATTCTTCATTGTCTCTGGATTTGTTGATCCCATTTAAACCTAGAATACCTAACACAGATTATTTTATACTGGTCTGAAGCAAGTTTAAGTAGATTTAACTTCTTTAAATTTTTGTATGTTCAGCTCTCTTAAGCAAAAATTCCCATTAGTTACAACTGGTCTCCAGTTCTCGAGAATTCTCAAGTTTGGTTGTAAATTACTTTGAATAAAGCAGTTCCTAACAAGGATATACTGTTTTCTCAGAAAGGCACAAACACAAGTACCTAGAAAATTCTGCAAATTTCAGAACATTCAAAAGACCGCACTATACAAATGTCACTATTGTTGTAACCTGCATAATGGCAGCCCACACTGCTATTTATCTAGCTGTAATATTGCTGGCTTTTAAGCTATCGCCATAGAAGATGTTTGTTGAAAGCTACCTTGAGAGATCTGTGGAATCTGAGTACCGTGACTCACTCAATAGTGTTGAATGTACATGCTCTGCACCTCATCGACATTTATGTGTGAGTTGCAAATCCCCCTTCTCATAATATGCTTTCCTTGCTCTTGATTAAGCAAAGAAGAGACTCTCGACTGTACAATATCAAGCTGGTTTTGTGCTCTCTGTCCTTTCATGCTAAGACCTATTGTTTTACCTTTAAGATCTGATTGCAAATTTCTTGGTGAAAACCGAAACTGGTTAAATCATGAAGAGATTTTGAGGGAGCACCCAATGAGTAAATGATCACAACTTGACGTGGACAGCAGCGATAGCAGATTTTCTTTGTGACAGAACAAACAGAGAAAGGGTAAACTAATAGGAGCTGCTAAACATCTTTACTCCAAATCAAAGTAAAACAAAAGTCCATTGGTAGGTATGCTTAAAAGCAAGCGCTGATGGACTCCGAGATCATTGTTGTATTTGGAGTTACACTTGTGAATGGTACCTGTAGAGTATGTTTGGCTACATTAGCACCACTATCCTCCCTTCCTTCCTATCCTTGATTGATGCAACAAGTACAGCCTTCTGGACACAATTCAGAAATAATTGCCCCCTCAATGTTTGACAATCAGGTTTCAATTATAAATAATATATTCAATGAATATGCATTTATCATACTTGGGATCAGTCTTCCCTTGTGTACCACTGTCCTCCCATTAACAAAAACACATTTCATACAGGAATCCATCAGTAGATTGCTGGACTTACTCCCATCAGTTGTTATATGCAGGAGACTTATCAGACATTTCCTAGCTCCAACATGTCCCTTCCCATTTACTACTGAAATCCCCCTCCGCAGCCTCATAACAACTCCTTTGCATAATATCCATAACCAAGCACCTCGGGGATTGAACTAATAGTCATAATAATTCAATCTAAAATCCTTAATAAATATAAACGCAGAAAGATCCACATAGAGCTTAGGACCTGCCATGGTCCCGCAAAAAGGCATCAGTATCTCTTATGAGCTCCCACCGAGGATGATATCTTTGGAGGCAGGGCTAGCAAAGTGACCCTTACGCTATTGCACAGTCCCAGAGCTTCTTTTAAAGTGCTGGAGTATAGAATCAACGGGACAGCAAACTGTCAGGTCATCCCAGGGATCGAAATGCAGTCAGAGCTATTTTTAGCTGCAGCGCTCCAGCATCTCTTATGGGCTTCTACTGATGATGTCATCCATGGATGCGGAGCCAGTTGAGCAAATCTCATGCTACTGCACAATCCCAGAGCTTTCTTTAAAGTGCTTGAGTGCAGAGTGAGTAATTAGCATTCATACTAGACTTCTTGCAAGCCACATCTAGCTCTATAAATAGACTTTTGTTTGACTGTGATTTGAATTAAAGAGGTTTAACAGCTCCTACTAGTTCACCCTTCCTGTGTTTGCTCTGTAGCATCATTTGTTACCGTGGGACGTGCCTCTCCTGTATGCCCAGTAAATTTTATTTGCCATCTTTAAATGAACAGCTACAGAGTTAGTTCACCTGAAGACTTTAGAACACACATACTCTTCTTGTACAACCCCAGCCAGGACTAACGTGCTTCCTCAACATACTTGTTAACATGTCATTATGCAGAATTACAATATATATCTTCTGGATCCTTTTACTATACCACCAAGGGTCTCTGAGATGAATTATTCTTTTGCTCAGATTTAAGAATTGGACAAGATGAACAAAAATGTAAAAGAACTTGCAAGCACATTAGCAACTGCACCATCGACATTTGATTGTGACTACTGCCCCATGTTATCAACATGGCTGTCTTCCTCCAAATGTAAGGAACAATTATTGCAATGTTTTGCAGCTACCACAGGTTATCTTTTGCAGTTAATGCATATTAGCATGGCTTAGCAAATAGGACCCTATAAGATATTTTACCTGGTTCTCAATGAAAGTCATAAAAGAACCTTACACTTTGCAGAAGAGGGAAGCTTCTTACTGCCAGTCATTTCTGGCCGGGAAGAGACTCCTTTAGAAGGGAAAGATCAGGTTTGCATAAAAGCCACTTCAAAATACAGTTTTCTGTCTTTGGCATACAGCCACTGCACCAGCAGGGAACAAGTGTCTGCCCTTTAGGGCAGATGCTTTTAGCTGACAGCCACTCATACCATCAGGCGTTACACCAGTAATTAAGGTGAGGGTGAGCAGAGGGTCAATGTGAAAAACCTGCCAGCATCCCTCTTTCTCAAAGATCTACCTGCATAAACTTATGAGAGGTTCCAAGAACTGTACCATCAGTCAAGAGATTAAATCCATCCAAGCCAGGAGCTCTGCGGATCATTTTCGAGGACCTGTTTCCATGGAAGCCACCAACTTTTAGAAAGAAAGGAACCCAACATTCATCATATACCAGTGACACCAGATCCATGTGTGATCCAGCACAGCTTCAGGTACCCATGTCTGCCCCATATACAGCTTCAGGAATACTGGGTAGATGTGATAATTATCTAAAGAGAGACATTTCCAATCAGGGAGACCAACAGCAAAAAGTAACTGAGGTGCAAGAGTGGTGAAGAGTGGTGTAACTTGTCACTGGAATTTAAGAGAAATTTAAAGGAGTATTATAATTTAACTGGAAAGAGAACAAGTAACCCACATATAAATACATCTTTAACTGAGAAGGCTAAACTTGCTATCTGTATATAGTTTGTGTTCACTGTTGCTGCTAATTGTTCTTGTTGGTTTTTCAGTGACCCTAGGGTTTAAGTAAACCATTGGTTCAGAATACAAACTCTGGACTGGAATCATTTGTGAATGGAAGAGATGTGAGAGTGTGACGTGCCAAGGGCCTCCTGGCTTATGCCAGTCCCCAAAATAAAGAACACTGATAAATAAACCCCAAGAGTAAAGACTGAAAGACTATTTTAAAAAACTCTTGGATTGCTGTGCTCCTTAGTCTGCCAAGCAGTTTGTGAAGTGGCTGCTAGGACCAGACAGACAGGGGGATGCATAAATTTAACTCATAAAGGTCTACGTCCAATGGCATATTTTGAACAAATTTTTCCTTGAACCATTTTTTCTGTTAAAGTTTTCCCTTCCAGAAATTCCAGAAAATGAGATATTGCTTTAAAATGGTCCAGCCTGATTTGGAATCTCTTTGCACATTTGAGGGGTAATTTTATAAATGATTTTTTTGTGTATGAGCCTGTTTTATGTGCATAAAAGGCCTCTATAAAATTATCCCATGGGCTACGTGCAATGAAAAGAATGCACATACTTTTATGTGACCTGTTTATAGACTTATTCGGAACATAGTTTGGTGGAGCAGGGAGTACATGTGTAGTTTATAAAATAAATGCTTGCCCACACATTTCACCTATGTCCATTTAAACCTGCTCCTGAGAATGCTAAATGTTCATGGGTGCATTTTAGCCATGATTTTGGCAGGTTTTGTGAGACTATTTTATAACGACAATTTGCCCAAATTAGGCACCTGCTCGCCCTTGCTAGCCTGTTATAAAATTAGCCTCTTTTCGTTCTGATGCTTAGAAGTCACATAGTGAAAAATCTCTGTGTTGAGCTCTTAGATGGGACGAAAGATGAAGTGGTCATCACACAAAATTCAACTCTTTCCACTTGTGTAGAGAGACCCAATTCTGATTCCTAATTTCCATTTTTTACAATGCAGTAGATAAGTTCCTTTTCTTATTTGGATGGCCGGAACTCCTTTTCCTAGTCCATGAGTCATACTACGTCTTCTTATTATAAGAAAGTTAACATAGCTCCTTTGAGCTCATCTCTGATGCAGCACAAAACATACAAAATAATCATTTTCCTCTTACACAGTATGCTCAGATTTTTGCATATTTAATTTTGTCTTCTAAAATCTGAAAGTGCAGTTTGCAATGAAGACACAATTGGTTGTGTTAGTAGAACTCACACTATGCTTTCAGATGTACCGTAAATTAATTTTCATATAATTTCAAATTTTGGCAATTGCATTTTTGACCAAAAATGCTAAAGAAAAAGCAATCTGTAGACAGTGCAAACAATTTTTACAGTTTGCTAGGAGAATGTATTTACTCGAATATCCGTAATTCAATAGTTTGAACTTTAGCAATAATACAAGGTGATACTATTTAAATGTCAATTATCTGGAATTTAGGGGTCTGTTTACTAAACTGAGTTAGCTGTTAATGCAGCAGATAGCACAGGCTATCTGGCCACATTAACAGATAATACATGCAAAATGCAGATGGCAACGATTTTCTGCACTATTTGCAGAATGTCTATTATCTTCATGAGTGGGCGGGTTAGAGTGGAGAGTGGACATGCGGTTACTGTGGACCTCGAGAGCGCATGGTAACCGTCATATTTGCAGACAATGCAGGTGCTGCTAATCTATTCAGATAGATCTAATCCACAATTAGTAACAAACATCTTAAATAATGCAAAAAATTTAGACCTGGCAATGTCCTACTTTCTTTTTCTTCCAGTACACTCAAAACCAAGGCGGAGATTTGTCTCTGTACATCGCTGCTTACGCCTTGTAGTGCTATACAAATGATATGTAGTAGAAGTAGTAGCAATAGTCATCACAAATGAAACTTCAGTTGCTATTTGTTGTTGTTAAGTGCCGTTGAGTCGGAGTCGACTCATGGCGACCCTCTGGATAGCTATCCTAAATTGTGTTCGGTCTGCTGTTACCTGGGGATTTTTACTCAGTATTCCCAACTCACAGCCTGGTCATTTGGGCAACAGTCCTCCAATGGGATCCATGCACCAGGGATCCTTCTGTTCCTAAAGCTCTCCAGTAGCTGGTTTCGTCACGAAACAGTGACCAGCCCTCATCTCCTCCTCCCCCACCCCCCTCCCCCCTGAGCTGTGAATGTTTCTGCCACAGCATTCCCAGCTCAGGGGGGAAGGGGGGGAGGATTCCCTGGAAAGCACATGACCTGACCCAGAAATCAAACCAAGGTCCTTCAGTGAGCCACTTTGTTGACCTGATTTTTTTTTACCTGTGTTTCTGCTCATTTCCACTAAAGTATCTGCTTTGGAAGAAAGTTAATCTAGCACAAAAAAATAACAAGGAAAACTTATTCTGATCTTTTTTATTCTGACAGATCTCTTTCCGGACGTATCGTTGGAGGCGTCTGGTGGTTCTTCACCTTAATCATAATCTCGTCCTATACCGCCAACCTTGCTGCATTCCTGACTGTGGAAAGGATGGTTTCTCCCATAGAGAGCGCCGAAGACCTTGCCAAACAAACTGAAATAGCCTATGGGACTCTGGATTCAGGCTCCACCAAAGAATTCTTCCGAGTAAGTATTATAATTCAAAAGTTGGTCTGAATGACATCTTGCAGGGAGGTGGGTGCTCCTGTAGAAAATATCATTTATATGCATGACATATGTGTCTAAAAGGTGCATTATAGAAAATTGCACTTACAAATTGCCATTCTTAATGTGCCAGTACAGAGCATATGCAATAGTCTTTCGACAGAAAGCGTAGCATGTCGGAATGTGTGCAACTTTCCATAGCCTGAATCAACAATAACTATTGGGTTTACCAAAATGTATGGCAAAATGGTTAATGTGAAATGTTTAAAATTTTAGTGGAAGTGCAGGTGCCTCCCACAGCTGATTTCTTTAGCAGGCTACATCAGGAGCTTAAAAGGCTGTAATGGTAGGTGATTTAGGTCAGTTTGAAATGACAGAATCAAACAAGCAGCTGGGTCCTATTAGGAGGCCATAAGTTCTGACGTTCTTAGCTGGGTCTGTTTACTAGGTTATGCAAGGGACCTAATAGGCTGTGTATTTAGGCAACAATCACACTAGAATTGTGGTTGTTTAGATTATTACAGGGTTTTGTTGTTTGGCAAGGGAATGGTGGATGCCAGAGGGAACTAAATGTATTTATTTATTCAACTGGTTTTAATATACCGTTTTTCTACCAATCAAAACATTTTACATCGAACAATTGAACAAGCAATGTAACAACAACTAGTTGAAGTGGAAGAACAAGTAACAAGGGGATGAGGAGAACGTGCAGGAATGTTGTAACAACAAAACTTATAATACAGGAAGCTAGGGAGACAGTAGGGGGCTTATGGTAAAATGAGTTTGTGATCTGTAGATTATTGTGACAACAGGCCTGTGATGCTGTGGAGGAGGGGTCACAAAGTTATTATTGTTTTAAATGTAAGTTGGGTGATTAAGTGTGGGGGGGAATGGGAACGATCTGAGGGAGAGGAGGGGGTTCTTGCTGGGAGTCAATTGTGTGAAATGAGCCATAGTATTCTTCGAAAAGGTGTGTCTTGAAATGTTTTTTGAAGAGGTTGCGAGATTGAATGCTCCGTAGAGTAGGACGTAGGCTCTTCCAAAGAGTGGGGGTGTAAAGTTTAAAGGCTCTCGCACATGCTTGGGTTAGAAATTGGTTGGGTGGGAGGCGACAAAGAGTACAGGTAAATGGAGCTCACTCTGAGGAGAAGGATGTTACCAGTGGTGTGCCCCAGGGATCTGTCCTTGGTCCGATTCTTTTTAACATCTTTGTTAGTAATATAGCGGAAGGGCTGTCGGGTAAGGTTTGCCTCTTTGCGGATGATACCAAAATCTGCAATAGAGTAGACACCCAGAAAGGTGTAGATAACATGAGGAGGGATCAAGCTAAGCTTGAAGAATGGTCTAGAATTTTAATGTTAAAAAATGTAAGGTCATGCACTTGGGCTGCAGCAATCCAAGGGAGCAATATAGTATAGGGGGTAAAGTACTTTTGTCCACTAAAGAAGAGCCGGGACCAAGGTGTGGTTGTGTTTGATGATCTTAAAGTAGCTAAACAGGTAGAAAAGGTGACGGCAAAAGCTAGAAGGATACCTGGGTGCATACGGAGGGGAATGGCTAGCAGAAAAAAGGAGGTGATAATGCCTCTGTATAAGTCTTTGGTGCAACCTCATTTGGAGTATAGTGTGCAATTCTGGACACCGCACCTTCAAAAGGATGTGAACAGGATGGAGTTGGTGCAAAGGGTGGCTACTAAAATGGTTAGTGATCTTCATTAAAAAGCATATGAGGACAGACTTTAAGGATCTTAATATGTACACCTGAGAGGAAAGGCGGGATAGAGGTGATATGATTGAGATGTTTAAATACCTCCATGGCATAAATGTTCAGGGGGAGAGCCTCTTTCAATTGAAAGCAAGTTCTGCTACGAGGGGACATAGGATGAAGGTGAAGGAGATAGATTCAGGAATGATATGCTGAAATATTTCTTTATGGAAAGAGTGGTGGATCCATGGAATAGTCTCCCAGTGGAAGTGGTAGAGATGAGGACAGTAACTGAATTCAAAAAAGCATGGGACAAACACAGAGGATCTCTAAAGGAAAAAAAGAGGACTGTTGTAGTTGTTGATATGGAAGGACAGACTAGATAGGGCATGTGGTCTTTTTCTGTCATCATATTTCTATGTTTCTATGCACATTGAGAACTCTTGCATGCATGAGTTGGGGGAATAAGAAGGTTAAGTGTGCTCTGTCTTTGTAGTCTGTTGGGGTTTGACGGTTTGACGAGCAATTGGAGATGCTCAGAAGAAGTGTTGCTGAGTGTTTTATGGATGATAGTGAGGACTTTGTACTTGATCCTTGATGCAACGGGGAGCCAGTGGAGGGATTTTAGGATGGGAATGATATGTGTATATCTAGAGACTTTAGCTATGGTGCGTACTACTGTGTTGGGCCAGCTGTAAAGGGGCAATGGCGGATTTGGGAAGTCCTTGAAGGATGGAGTTGCACTAATCGAGTAAGGGTGTAATCAAGGCCTGGCAGACTGTGCGGAAGTTCTCAGAGGAGAGGAGGGGGCATAAATTGCGGAGAACTCAGAGTTTGAAATAAATGTTCTTAGTGGTGTTCCTTTATGTGTGGTTGAAAATTGATCCAGGATGACACCAAGGTACTTAACCATAGACTTGACTTGAAGCTAGAGTCATCAGTTTTGATGATGGGAAGTGGTTTGAAGTTGGAGTCTTTGGTCACATGGAGGATCTCAGTCTTACTAAAGTTAATTGCTAAGTTATGGAGCTGCAGCCAGGAGACAATTTCCTTGAAGCAGACGGCTAGGTTGGAGTAGTCTGGAGCGGTGATTTGATATGGAATGAATATCATTATGTCGTCAGGATACCAACTTTATGCAATGTTGAACCTCTGTATAGTGTAGCAAAGGGGCCTGATATAGATATTGAAAAGTAGTGAGGAGAGCGCGGAACCCTGGGGAACTCCTTGTGTGAAAGATGTAGGTTCTTGAAACAATGTGTCTTATTCTTATCTGCTGAATCCGTTGGGAGAGGTAAGAGTGGATCCATTTGAGAGGTTTTTCATGCACCCCAATATTATTGAGCTGGTCTAGTAGCATCTGGGACACAGTATCAAATGTTGCAGAGATGTCTAGGAAAAACAGCAGATAACCAGAGGAAGCTTTTTCTGTTCCGGAAACAAGTGTTGATATAAGTGAGGTAAACAGTATTTTGTCACTGTAGAAGGGGCAGAACCCATGTTGATTGTGATCCAGAGGTGCGTGCCTGTCAATGTGCACCTGAAGTTGAAGTTGAACTGCTTTTTCAATGATTTTGGCTATGGGTCTGTATGAGGTGGGTGAACTGGGGTCTAGGTTGGGTTTCTTCAGAAAGGGTCTTACAGAGGTTTGTTTGCTATCTGTTTCTTCAGAAAGGGTCTTACAGAGGTTTGTTTGCTATCTGTTATGTTCTTCCATCCAAGATGGTGCCATACAAAGGAAGAAGATAAAAAATATTGTCCAGAATAAGGAGAATTTTTCATTTATTTATTGGCACGCTTGATTGCTGCAATTCACTCACAAACATCAGTGCGACTAATGTCAAAAAATACAGGGGCCGATAAGGATTTTGATTATCTGGTTGGCCAAGTCTATCCAGGTAAAGGTGCTAAGTGAGCTATTCACCAGCACTATCCAGATAGTGTCACTGAATATCTTCACAGCCAACTTTATTCAGATAGCACAATTTTCAGCTACTTGTCTAGATAACATAAGCCACGAGGAAAGCAGGCCTAAGATTCTATCCAGATAAGTGCCGGCTGAAAATTGCCATTCTCCAGATAAGGTCGGCGCTTAACGCAGATATTCAGCGGCAGCTACAGTTCTGGAGTGTTTGTGCGCCCATTCTATCTGAGCACAAGCATCCTAGTGGATAGAGCAAAGCTCAGTAGCCCTTGCAGACATTTGTCGGGCAGCAACATGAGCATCACTTTCCACTTGGATGTCCATACGTGGGCGGACATGGCCTATTGCTCAAGGGTTTTGTCAGCTGCTGTATCTTCTTCTCACCCAGTGGAGTTGTAGCTTTGGTACATTCCACTTGTCTAGACTGGTCTGGCAGGATGATATGAAAGGTGACATTTTACTTACTAATTAATGTCCTTTCCTTGAGTCCTGCTAGATCAGTCCAAGACTCACCCCTGGAACTGTATTGCTCTGTCCTTCTGCTATGGTACCCTTGGGTCCACTATGATTTTATACTTTTTTCTGCAGGTTCATCATCTACTGATAACCTTCTATTTATGCTTTCCTGTACATACTGTAATTCTCTATTGTTGATAACTTCAATTATGGGTAACAATAAGTAATGTGAGGATTGCTATGTTTCTCCCATATACTTTGGGGCAAATACAGAAGGGACCTCTAGTGGCTTAGGAGTGATGTCATTGAAACCTGGACTTTTCATTGGTTCTTTGTCTCCACCAATCTGCTGGTTCGGGAACACAACCCACTTTTCTGGTCTAGCAGGACTCAAGGAAAAGACATTAACTAGTAAGTAAAATATCACCTTGTCAAGACTGTGTCTGTCGCACTCTGTCTGTCCACCCATTCATGCTATATGCAATCTGGTTCATGTGCAAAGCTAAGAAGCTTTCGCCAAGCAGACAGGCATGCTGTATGTAAGGGTAGGGAAGAAGAGTGTAAGGAAAAATGGAAGCCTGTGGCATCATCCTGTGACAGATGACATGTGTCTTTGGCTAGGAGGTGCATACACCTTGTAGCGCTATACAAATGATTAGTAGCAGTAGTAGTAGTAGAGGTGGGGCCAGGCCTGGATTTAAGAATAGGCAATGGAGGCAACTGTCTTCAGCTCCACATTTTGATAGGCGCCGAAATACTGCCTCAACTGCAATGCCTCGATCTGAGCCTGATGCTGCAGCTTAGTGGATCACGTCGCCAATCGACTCTGCCCCAACGTGTTGCTTACTGACATAACCCCAAGTGGCAGCAGCAAGTTCATTACTTATATTTAGCCCGGGGCTGCCCAGGTCTTGTAGTGTCCTGCCGCCTTCTTTCCCCGTGCAGGGTTTCTATGATAACAGGAAGCCCTGTGAGAGGAAAGGAAGGGACTATACAGGGCCTGGGCAGCCCCGGGCTGAATTTAATTAACAAACTTGCTGCTGCCACTTTGGAACCTGATTGCACCGGTAAGCAACACATCAGGACACAGTCAATCAGGGGGAGATCCAGAACCGATGGGGAGGGGCGCTAGAGCCAATGGAGGGAAGAACTCCCACTCCATTGTTGTCTATGGAGTCTATTCTGAACCATGTCTGCCTTTCCCGTCCCTACCAAGCCTCCCCATACAAACAGAGTTTGTACGGGGAAGTTAGATGGGGGCGGGAAAGGGGCAGCACGGAGGCGGAGATGAGTCAGGCAGTGGGCAGTCTGCAGGCCTGGACATACAGGGCCAATTCTGATGTTGGCCCTGTACGTCCGGGGCTGGCAGACTAGATGGGGAACTTATTCCTCCTCTGAGGTAGAATAAGTTCCCCTAGACAGGGGGAGGCGGTAGTACCAGGGCACGTCAAAGGTAGGTGGGGGTGCAGGGGATTCCCTGCAAACCGACCCTTGCAATGGGAGACCAGATTGGGGGTTGGGCTGTGGGGAAAGCACAAAGTTGGCAGTGGCTGGGGATTGTGACTCCTGAATGGAGCCGCGGTGCCATGGCAACTGGATGCAATGGCACCACAGCTCCATTCTGGAGCCTTGACTGAGTTAGCCAGGCAGGTGCCTGTACGTGTAGGCTGATTGGAATCAGATCCAGGCCTGCATGTACAGGCTTAGATGGTATTCTGATCCCGCAGGGGCTAGACATGCCAACCGGTCACACACAAGCCTGGACGTCCTCAATAGAATAGGCCTCCACAGGTGCCAACAAAGTTAATCCGGCCCTGGGTGGGGCATCAACCCTGTCTTGCTATTTCTGCTGCTGGAGTGTGTCCTAGATTAAAGCTTTGAGCATTGTGAACCCCATGGTGCTACTGTAGTCTAGCTGGCTTGAGAATCAGTAGTGATAAGAATGTGAGAGGGAAGCAAGGAGGGAAAGCAAAAAAAGGAGGGAGGAAAGAAGAGTGGGAGGTGAGATCTGGAAAAACTAATGGAGGGAAAGAGGAAGGGATTGGGGAAAGGAAAAAAAAAGAGAGAAAGAAAGAGGAAAAAAGGTAGGGATGAGGGACAGAAAAAGATAAATGGATAGAAGAGGCTGATAAGGAGAAAGTTAGACTGAATGGTTTATAACTGCATGAGTTCTACAGCCAAGCCATTCTGAATGAGCCTGACCTCAGCTGATCTCTGAAGCTAGGCAAGGTCAGTCCTGGCTAGTACTTGGATGGGAGGCCTGTGCAATCCACTTCCAGTCATAGCTTGTCATAAAAACCCAAGCGATGAGTTGCCAGGAGTCAACACCAACTTCATGGCGCACAACAATAATTGTTTGAGTTAGCTCTGGAGCCCTGTTTAAGGACAGATATTACATTACCAGTCCACTGGATTCTAGACTGTTTTAGTTATGTGTTCCACATTGAAATTAATAGCTCTGTAGTTTCATATTTCGGCTCCTTTAGAGCCCTGGGTAAATGGCACTTGGTCCTGCAGACTTGTCCCTCTGTAATTTATTAGTGTTCTCTAAACCTCCTCCACTGCTACCTTGATTTAAGCCACTGCTTAAGATTTATCCCCTGAAAAGAACTGTTTAGGGATTTTCCCTAGCCTTCTCTAAAGACAAAGGCAAAATATTCAGTCATCATCTCTACTATGGCTTTATATTCCTTAAGCTACATGATATCTTATTCACCTGTAGACAAGTGTTTATCAAAGAATAAGAACCTATTTTGCTATCAGAATCTTTTACTGAAATGTCACAATTATAGTAAGCTTAGCGCTGTGTCATTGAGATCACTTGAACCTTTCCTGGTAATTAACCTGGTCTCCGGATTAAGGAACATGGAAATGTTATGCAATTGACACAACAGGTCTTTTATTCTTTGATGTTTCGGTTTATTAAATATTAACTTTCCACAGGATGATTAGGTCTGGTTCTCATACAGAAGACTGAATCAGCTGTCAGATTCATAGAGTGAATATAGAAATATCTCAAGGCCTATTCATGTCGCTTTATATCTGCTCCTAGGTGCTGTTAAAAAAACATCTGGATTGTCTGTTTAGCATATTAATGAGAAGAATCCCCAAGAATTTCAGAAGGTTGTGAACTAGCTAGTTGATGAATACTGAATTACGGTCAGGCCTGTGTTATATTACTCAGTGAAATGTGACATTAATATACAATCATAGCGGCTGGCAGATAAGGGCCACTTGACCCAGTTAGTTTACTCAGTATAGAAACATTTCTTCCACAGTTCTCTTTTCAATGGTTACAGCATTTGAATTTACAGAGTGCTCTTTTTTTATAATTTATATTTTTATTATTTTTCAACCTTTACATTCATGGTCATCAACTATTACAAACATAGTCATGTTCCATTTCTCACCTCCTCCTCTTCTTACACCATTGAGCATAATCACAAACTTCAACATATATTCCCCACCTGCTCTTCCCCCCATCCATTCATACACTTCTTTCTGCCCTTGGATCTATAACTTAAAGCACACTAATACATCAACAATAATTCCAACCCGTGTACATTTTTTCCCCTATTTAACTTTTTATTGCTATTTTCTGTTAATTAACAAGCATCTTCTGTCATTTCAATATACAACTTTTATAACTTGTATACAATCCCAAGATAATATATTCACCTCTAGCAGTTACAACTGCAATATACCTTATGCTTCTACATTCCCCCCTTCCCCCTCTCCTCTCTATTTCCTTGGTTCTTCCCCCTTCCCCTCCCCCCTCCCCCCCCCCCATCTCCATACTCTCACATTATTCATCCATGCGTTACCCTATCCTCCTTCCTCTGATATCAATCTCGGCTCTTTGATCTCATTCACCATTAGCTCTGGCTCTGTGCCAGCTGCCCTAAACGTATTAATTAAGATGCAGCCAACCCTCCATCCTCCTTCCGCTCCCTCTACGCCTCTCTCCATGTTTCCAACCACTTCCACACTCCCATCCATTGCTCAGCACACCTCTCACCTTTCCCCCGTCTCAGTTCTGTCAATTTAGACATCAAGCTCACCTCAGCCACTCTTCTTACAAATCCTGCTGTTGTTGGGCTGCCTGGCCCCACCCACCGCTGTGCTATCTCACATCCTGCTGCTACTATACAGTGATGCAACACCACTTCGTCCCTGTGAGAAGCATCTTCTTCTAGTTGATGCAATAAACAGACCTCTGGCTTCCTTTGCAATCTATAGCCGGTCATATCATGTATCATATCAATAAATCTTTACCCAATAGGGCTGTATCTGTGCACATTTCCACCACATATGTAACCAATTCCCTCTCTCTTGGCACCGCCTCCAACAGTGGTCATTGCACGCCTTACCCACTCGTTTATTGCGGACTGGCGTCCAATACCATCAATATAGCACCTTATATGCATTCTCTTTTATTTGAGTAGCAATAGAAATGCTGGCCACCGTCTGTATGGTCCCGTCCCACCCCCAATTCCTCCTCCCATTTTAACATATATCCCAATTTGCTCTCCCCTTTCTCCGTTAATCCTTTGTAAATTTTGGGCAAAACCCCCTTTTGACCCAGAGTACCTGAGCATAACGCTTTGAACCATCCCCTATTTTCCCATAAATCTTTCCACACCTTCTGTTGTTTTAGAAAGTGACCAAGCTGTATATATGTATAATAGTCACTATCCCTTAACACATATAAATCCCTAAGGCCCTCAAACTCTAGTACACCCTTCAGACCTATTATCTGAGAAATTTGTGTCAGCCCCGCCTTTGCCTATCTCCGTAGAATCTTTACCCCCGGTCCCTGACCCCTATCAAAACATGCCTCCAATGTCATTCCCTGTGTATACCTTTTATCTAGAACTAATATTTTCCTATTTTGTTTCCACACTTTCAGGCTGTGCTCCACTATGGGGTTAAAGGATTGATTTTCAGCAGCGTTACTACCCCTCCATGCTATTTTTTCCAAGCGCCCTCCCCCTATTGACTCTTCTTCCATTTGGACCCACTGCTTCTGTTTTCCTCTGTGCCACTCATAAATCATTTTCAATTGTGCTGCCTCGTAATATTTTCTAACATTGGGCACCCCTAGCCCCCCCCCCCCCTCTCCTTTGGCTCGCTGCATTACCGCCATTGCTACTCTTGGCCTTCTATTGGACCATATGAATCGATTGACAAGTCTCTGTACCTGCTTTAACTTCCTAAAGGGAACCCTTATCAGTAGCATCTGAAACAGAAACAAAAGTCTTGGTAATAACATCATCTTAACCATTGCTATGCACCCAAACCAGGAAAGGTACCCCTTCCCCCACCCATCTAGCCAGCTCTCTATCTGCCCAAATAACTTCAAGTAATTTAGCTTGTATAAGGTTCCTAGCCCATTACTTATTTGAATGCCTAAATATCTAATTTTCTCTCTAGCCCATTTAAATGGGTATTTTTTTTGCAATATATCCTGTACTTCACTCTTCACTGACAAGTTTAGAATTTCTGATTTGGTCCAATTTATTGTAAAGCCCGACATCCTGCCATATTCTTCCAGTTCCCACATTAAGATTGGTATGGAGAATCATGGTCTAGCAACACTCGACATTATATCGTCTGCAAACAGCGATATTTTATACTCCCTCCGCCCTGCTGTGATGCCCCTTACGTCTGCCCGCTCTCGCACCCTTTCCGCGAATGGTTCCAAAGCTATAGCAAATAGTAGCGGCGACAAGGGGAGAGTGCTTTTTTTTTTTTTAAATCTAAAATTGTTCTAACTTAAAAAAAAATGGGGAAAAAAAAAGATTTGAAGCATTATTTTGAATATAACCATAATCAGATTGGATCCTAAGCTTGGACATGCAAAATCATAGCACAAAGAAGGGAGGCAGTAGAACATAAGGTGGTTCTTATAAGAAAAACATTGGATTGTGCTTTAGGGGGGTGGAGTGATGGTACTTGCCAGCGAATGTTAACACTGCCCTCGCACGTGATTTGGAGAGCATAACAGTTTTGCAGTAGCAGTAGCAAGACAAAAGGAATGCTGATTAGGTGTCAACACGGAAGAGAATGATATCGGAAAGCGGCAGAGCCATTTCTCAGAGTAATTAAATGAAAAGAAGGTAGAGAAGGAAATTATTTCTACCTACGGAATGTTGGCTTTCCTCCTCCGGTAGCACAATGCAGGATATGTCCAGATAAGCAGTGAGCATAATAAGAGTAACGAGCCGGAGATTCTCCCGTAGCACCGCCAAGGTCAATGAGAGCCTCTAACGCCTCGAACACCTTAATGAAGGTCGTGGGCACTGTGCTGTGGTTTTAAATTAGTCCAAGTCGGACGTGCTCTTCTTTTTCTGTCCACTGTTATTTTACTTTGCACATCCAGCAATCAACCGGCATTATCAGGGAAACTTATACACAGGTGTAAATGTATTGAATTCTGGAATCGTTTCAGAAATGTCTTTGTTTATTTATTACATTTGATATTCCACAGCTTCTCGGAGTATCAGAACAGAAGCAAGAGTCCACAGAACACAGTCCCTCTCCAATACGCATGGCGTCTTAGAGAGAGAGAAAGACGATGTCTGTATGCCTTCATGTGGATAAGATATCTGTATAAAGTTATATGTACGTACAGCAGCGATAAACACAGAAGTGCCGCTTCTATTGTTTGTATAGTTATACCTGCTGTTTTTGTAGCAGCACTTATAAGGCGCACATTATATAGAGGGCTGCCAATTTTCAATTATAACCGAAAACCCTGCTAAAACACCCCCGAAGGAGAATTTGGGGCTTCTGGTTATATCTGAAAACCCCCGAAAGATGGTCCCTTCCTCAATGCTCCGATGATGTCGCCAAAGCCTAATAATTGCAGCTGTTGAAGGGGGTCAATTCCTGACAGTCCAAGAGTTCTTTAGTAGCTGGTCAATCAAGTGGCACGGTGGGTCACAGATGAAAGCATGGGTAAGCCCTCTGTGGCAGCTCTTTTTTTTTAGCTGACTTCAGATAACTTCAGTAGTTGTGGTTTCAACTGGTCTGACTTTCATTTTCAAGACAAATAGGTAGAAGCCAATTCTACTGGTACAATTCGAATGTATAATTTTTACTGCTCTGTGTTGAGCAGATGGGTTCAATTTCTAAGTTCAATATACCCGTGCTACTCGCGACATGCACACTCCGCCCCAGCCCATGCTACGCAGGCAGAACAGGATTTTTAGTGCGACCGCATTCTTAGTACCCGGTACATTTTACCCTGGTGCATTTGGTGCGTGCTGAACCCACACTACCTGATAGCGCACTTTAGCAAACACGCCTCAGGGTGTAGTATGGTGTGAATGCTTTTACCCTCGTGTAGGGGTGCAGTGTTCGGAAAGCCAATTTACATGAGTAAAACACTTCCTACCTTTTGAAATTGCTTTGAAAATTATCCTCTAAAGGCTCTTGCGCCTGTTAGTCAATGGCCTGCAAGGCTTCTATTAATAACACATATTATTTTTAATATGCTTTAATAAATAGGTCCCTAAAAGAGGTGTACAGGCGTTGTTTTTAGCAGTTTTCATTTTGTTTATTATTTTTAATTTTTTGTTTCAGGGGCAGTGTTGTCAATCAATAGCCCACACTATCATTCAATGGTGCACACTTTATCAATAGAGGCACTAATCAAGATTGCTCAATAGCCTGGGCTAGCAATCAGTAATGCACGCTACTGAGCAATAGTGCATACTGTTGCGTGCACTATCATCAACACAGGAACAAATGAATACACCTCTCTAGTCCCTCAGGTTAGCAAAACGTTATGTACTGCAACCCATTTGCTGACTTTTTTGTGTGTGCTATATTTGAGAGCAGGCATTGGCATGTTCATTCAGTAATAAAGCTCTAGGGCAGGAAGGAGAGCTTGCTTGTAATGGTGGTCCCTTGAATGAGTTCAGGTGCCCAGTGGTTTTTCTAGGTCCCTTTTTGTTACCCTAGGCTAGTGATTCTCAACCCAGTCCTGGGGGCACACCTATCCAGACAGGTTTTCAGGAGAACCACACTGAATATGCATGAGAGACCTTTGCACTCACTGCCTCCACGGTATGCAAATCTTTCGTCTGCATACTCATTGTGCTTATCCTGAAAATCGGTGTGTCCCGAGGGCTCGGTTGAGAACCTCTGTCCTTGGCCACCATACAATGCTAAGGACATTGACGGCATTTACTAGTGATACTACCAATAAAATCAAATGTGAAATAAGCATTTTCGCTGAAGGAGATAATTACTGGAGTCTGTTTTCAGTTGACGGCTTTACCGGCCTAAGTTAAGCCTGCCACTGAACTTAATTCATGGATTCTGCACTGCTATCTCTAGATATTGGCACCGTACTGACCGGTGACTGCACTGCCTATCTGTTTAGTTTAGGCCTGTGGGCAGCTGAATATTGCTGCTAAATGAATATGTTTCAAGGCTACCTCCTCCCCACCTCTAACTTGGCTCACATTTGGAGAGTGTCAGTAGTTTAAATGGCCCAACACAATCCATATAAGCTTTGAAAATATATAGAGAAGCAAATAATGCGTTCACTTAGAGGCACAAATTTACACCTTCTCCGGCACAGGCTGAAATTAATGCATCTGAATTTGTGCACTACAGGGGCAGGTTTTGGGTGTCTAAAGTTACTTAGGTGGTCTTTAGAAAATCTGCCTTAAATAGGCACCTTTTTTGCATTTCCACATAGGTGTCCTGTTCTAAAATGACCCCCATAATGGATAGCCCTGCGTGTTGATGTTAAAAGATTGTAATGTAGAAAGGATGCTTTATATTTTACTGGTTTGCATTGCATTTCGCCTTTAGCTGGTTTTATCTGGTTCCCTTCAAAATGTGAAACTATTGAGAAATCATAACATATAGGTCAAAACTGTCAAGGAAAACACAATAGCTACCAAAGACGGCCTCTTTGTTGGAGTCAGCATGAAACCATTCTTCATGTTATGCTGCCTTCGCTGTAGAGATGGGAAAGCTTTCTGTTCCAGCTTTTAAAAAATGATTGCCAAAAAAAGGGATAAAATACAGACATACGGCAGAAAATGCCAGTCCGAATCTACCCAGCACTTCACTGTGAAATTGTTTTATTCATTTAAGAAATAGGTTACACGGTGACTGGATCCACAGAGGGACTCTTCTGACTGTGTAATCTAAGCATATTGTATCAAACTTTCTTTGACTAAGAAGCACAAGTGGGTGTGTCTTAAGAAACTTCTACAAGGGCGCTCTTCAGCTTGCCAGGAGGTGTCACTGTTGTGTAAGGAATTCTGCTATGTGGCCTCTCCAGCTCCGAGGCTACCATTTTTCTAAAAGTATAAACAGCATTATCAAATTTTTGTTAATCCAGACATTTTTCTGGGGACTGAGGTGTCTAATATAAGCTGTATATATTTACATGTACGTCCTGGATTCCAGGATTACTTGTAGATTATATGCCAAATATGTCATCCTCTAGGAAATGATTTTTACAAGACTTACATGTCTGAAAAGCTTACTTACACATGCAAATCAGCATATACATTGTAGCGATTGGTCGCAGAGCACACCGGTCATGGACAGCTTGGGTTGTTATTTGCATTGGCTTCTCCAGGAATCAACTCCTATGGTAAAGTTATTCCAGCCAGTGCTCTAAGAGCAGGGCAGTCAACCAGTCTCTTAGTCCAGACTCCATTCCAATTGCTCATTTCTGGGCTACTGGCTCTTTAAATCTTGACAATATTTCACTGTTCTGGTTTTCTAGCCTAGCAGCTTCTGTGCTATACATGTGGCTAATTCCCACTATGCACTAATGCCCTGTCTAGCCAGACTGTCCCCGGTCTCTTCAGCCGGCCTTCTTTATTCCTTTTACTGGTGCTTGCAGCCAGGGCCGGATCAACCATTAAGTAAACTTGGTGGTTGCCTAGGACGGCAGATTCTAGGTAGCAGGGCATTCAAAGCTCAACATTAGCTTCTGATGGCCAGGAGGGGGCATAAGGCTCAAGGTTTGTCTAGACTGCCAACACCTCGAACCAACTCTGGAATTGGCCATGTTTGCTGCACTGCTGAGTGAAAACATGCACACAGTCTTTCTCTGCTGTATTTGCTTTATAACCTGCAGCTTCCAGCCAATGTTGACTACACCGACATTCAATCCCACTCAGGGCCAGCCCATCCACTAGGAGGGTTAGGCAGCCCCCTATGATGGCAAATCTCTTTGGGCGGCAGGCCATGTGCTTTGGCACACATGGCCTGCCTCCCTCCCCCCAGCCCCACCTCCCATGTGCCAAGCCATACTGCCCTCCCCCCTGTGTTGACCGTGCCACCGTCCCCTGTTGCCACTGATTCTGGTGGTGGGGTCAGGGGGTGGCTAGGAGCAGCGACAACGGCCCGTGGCAGCCTATGTGCTTCGGTACACATGGCCTGCCGCTTTTAACCCCCCTCTCCCCGAAGTTGTGTCAGAGGGGAGTCAGAAGCAGCAGGCCATGTGTGCCGAAGCAAATGACTTGCAGCTGAGCCACCCCCAACCCCGGCTCCAGAATCGGCAGCAGCTATGGGGGGGGGGGGGTGGCATGGCTGGGGTTCTTGCCTGGGACGGCCCTGATCCACTTAAGAAAAAGAACTCTGCAATATGTAGCAGCCATCTCCCCTTTGCTTCACTTTATTTCAGCCCTGGGAATCAGGCTTTGGCAGCCACAGCTTCTCATGTTGCCATATACCAGAGGGAAGGGGAAAAAGGGGAAAAACACTTTCTATACATTCAGTTCAGAAGCTTCTGACTTTAGTCACGTGCATTGTTCAATTACCTCCATGAGCTCTGGTTCAAAGGCACCAGGACATAAGAACATAAAATAAAATTTGCCATACTGGGTCACACCAATGGTCCATCGAGCCCAGTATCCTGACTCCAGCAGTGGCCAATCCAGATCATAAGTACTTAGCAGGATCCCAAAAGATAAACAGATTCTATGATGCTTATCCCAGGGATAAGCAGTGGATTTCCCCCAGTCCACTTTAATAACGGTTTATGGGCTTTTCCTCCAGGAACTTGTCCAAACGTTTTTTAAACCCAGTTACACTAACAGCTTTTACTACATCCTCTGGCAACGAGTTTCAGATCATAATTATGCACTGAGTGAAAAAATGTTTTCTTCAATTAGTCTTAAATGTGCTACTTTGTAGCTTCATTGCATGTCAGTGGAGTGGAGGAGTGGCCTAATGGTTGGGGCAAGGTACTTCAGGTCAGAAGGTCAGGGGTTCAAATCCCACTAGAGAACAGCAACCTTGGGCCGGAAGGGCTGGGGTTTCTAGTCCCACAGGTGCTCCTTGTGGTTTTGGGCAAGCCACTTAACCCTCCATAGCCCATGTTCCCTGCAAAATAGTTATCTCCAAGTTATAATGCCCTGCTCAATGTAAACCATACTGATGCAGAATAGCACAGTATATAAGAGAATGTAAATAAATGTCCTGTAGTTATGCTTTTTAAAGAGTAAACAATCAATTACTTGTTCTACTCCGCTCTATTTTATAGACCTATTATACATCACATCAGCCATCTCTTCTCCAAGCTGAAGTGCCCCAACCTTCTAAGCTTTCTTCATAAGGGTATCCTTCCAACCCAGGATACTGAAAGAGCTCAGAGTAGTTCTTGCAGGGCCATTAAAGGATGTTTTTAATAGATTTTTGGAGACAGGAGAAGTTCCACAGGACTGGAGAAGGGCTGATGTGGTACCTCTTCATAAAAGTGATAGTAGGGAAGAAGTGAAAAACTACAGACCAGTAAGCCTTACCTCGGTGGCGGGAAAAGTAATGAAGGTGCTACAGAATGAGCGAATAGTGAACTTCCTCAAAACCAACAGGTTGCATGATCTGCAAACTGTTTTTACCAAAGAACGATCTTCCCAAACAAATCTGATTGAGTTTTTTGACCAGAGAACTAGATCAAGGGCATGTGATGGATGTGATCTACCTAGATTTCAACGAAGCCTTTGATACTGTTCCTCATCAGAGGCTTATCAGTAAACCCAACAGTTCACCACCTTGGGACCCACTACCTGGGTCTCAAGGTGGTGAACTGGATCAGAAATTGGTTGACTGACAGACGACAGAAGATGACGGTAAACGGAACTCACTCGGATGAAAGGAAGGTGATTAGCAGAGTACCCCAAGGTTCAGTCCTGGGACTTATACTGTTCAATGTATTTGTGAGTGATATTGCTGAAGGACTGAATAGAAAAGTCTGTCTTTTTGCAGATGACACGAAAATTTGCAACAGAATGGACTCCCCGGAGGGAGTGAATAACATGAGGAAAGATCTACAAAAGTTGAAAGAATGATCTAATGCTTGGCAGTTAAGATTTAATGTGAAGAAGTGCAGTGTCATGTACTTGGGAAGCAGAAATCCAAGGAAATTGTATGCAATAGGGGGCAAGAGTTGGTGCGCACAGACCAGGAGAAGGACCTTGGAGTGATTGTTTCTGAGGATCTCAAGGTGGTGAAACGGTGTGACAAGGCGGTGGCAAAAGCCAGAATGATGCTGGGTTGCATACAGAGTGGAATTACCAGCAGAAAGGAAGAGGTACTAATGCCACTGTACAAGTCACCTGTGAGGCCTCACTTGGAATATTGTGTTCAGTTTTGGAGACCATAATCTCACAAAGGATATAAAAAGGCTGGAAACGGTTCGGAGGAAGGTGACCAAAATGATTTGGAGCCTGTGTCAGAAGTCTTATGAGAAGAGACTAGAAGACCTAAATATGTACACTCTGGAGGAGAGGAGGGACAGGGGAGATATGATTCAGACCTTCAAATACCTAAAGAGTATTAATGAACAAACAAACCTTTTCCAAAGATGGGGAAGCTGTAAAACTAGAGGGCATGATATGAAGCTGCAGGGGGTAAACTGAAAGGCAATGTCAGGAAATACTTTTTCACTGAAAGGGTGGTGGTTGCTTGGAATGCCCTCCTGATGGAAGTGGTGGGGGCAAAAAAAGTGACAGAATTCAAAATGACATGGGACAGACACTGTGGATCCCTTTTATAGCAACAGGATAAAATCAAAATAAACATAACTATCTCTTATATCTGAACAAATAGGGGTGACCTACACGGAGCGGTGGGTTCACCCCTAAACAAAGACATGGGGAGGGGAGACCTGCATGGAGCGGCAGGTGCACCTACTCTTGCCGTCTTGCTGGGCAGACTAGATGGATCATACTGGTCTTTATCAGCTGTCATATACTATGTTACCATGTTTTGGTCACCCTTCTCTGTACCTTTTCCAGTTCCGCTATTTCTTTTTTAGATCCAGCAATATTCAAAGTGTGGTCATAATACAGAGGCATTGTGATATCCTTTGTTTTAATCCCCATCCTTTTCCTTAAAATTCCTAGCTTTCTGTTAGCTTTTTTGGTTGCTGCTGAACAATGAGCAGAGGATTTCAACATATTTTCCATGATGACACCTTGATCAGATTCCTGGATAGTGGCTCCTAAAATGGAACCTTGCATTAAGAACATAAGATATGCCATACTGGGTCAGACCAAGGTCCATCAAGCCCAGTATCCTGTTTCCAACAGTGTCCAATCTAGGCCACAAGTACCTAGCAGTTTCCCCAAAGGACACAGGTTCCACAATGCTTGTATTGGGGCAAGCAGTGGATATCCCTGGTCCCTCTTAATAATGGTTTATGGACCTTTCCTCCAGGAACTTGTCCAAACCTTTTTTAAATCCAGCTACAGTAACAGCTTTTACTACATCCTCCAGTAACAAACTCCAGAGTTTGAATACCCATTGAGTAAAAAAATATTTTCTCTTATTAGTCTTAAATAGATTACCCTGTTGCTTCATTGCATGCCCCCTAGTCTTTCTCTATTTTGATGGCGTATACAATCGTTTACCCGTTCCACTCCATTCATTAATGTATAGACCTCTATCATATCTCCCCTCAGCCGTCTCTTTTCCAGGTTGAAAAGCCCTAACCTTTTTAGCCTCTCTTCATAGGGGTATCCTTCCATCCCTTTTACCATTTTGGTGGCTCTTCTCTGTACGTTTTCTAATAAAGCTATATCCTTTTTATGATACAGCGACCATAATTGCACACAATCTTCAAGGTGCGGTCGCACCATGGAACGATACAGAGACATTATAATATCCTTTGTTTTATTCTCCATTGCTTTCCTTATGATACCTAGCATTCTATTTGCTCTCATGGCTGCCGCTGCACACTGGGCGGAGTTTTAACATGTTATCCACGATGACGCCTAAATCTTTTTCATGCGTGATGGTTCCTAATGTGGAACCTTGCATCGTTTAACCATAGCTTGGGTTGTTCTTTCCTAGGTGCATAACTTTACACTTGTGCACGTTAAATTTCATCTGCCATTTGGATGCCCAGTCTTCCAATTTATCAAGATCCTCTTGCAAGTTTCCACAATCATGGGTTTTAACAACTTTGAATAGTTTTGTGTTTTCTGCAAATTTGATAACCTCACTCATTATTCCCATTTCCAGGTCATATATGAATATGTTAAAAAGCAGCGGAGCCACCACAGATCCCTGGGATACTCCACTATTCACCTTTCTCCATTGGGAAGATTGGCCATTTAGCCCTACTCTCTGCTTTCTATCTTTTAACCAGTTCCTGATCCACAATAATACACTGCCTCCTAGCCCATGACTTTTAATTTCGCCAAGAGTCTCTCATGAGGGACTTTGTCAAAGGCTTTCTGAAAATCCAGATACACCATATCAACCGACTTACCTTTGTCTACCTGTTTATTCACACCTTCAAAAAAACATAACAGATTAGTTCGACAAGACCTTCCTTAGCTAAAGCCATGTTGGCTGTCTCCCATTAAGCCATGACTATTTACATGTTCAGTAATTTTGTTCTTTATAATGGTTTCTGCCATTTTTCCCGGTACTGACGTCAGGCTCACCGGTCTGTAGTTTCCCTGATCACCCCTGGAACCCTTTTTAAAAAATTGACATTACATTGGCCTTCCTCCAATCTTCAGGTATTAAGGATGATTTTAATGATAGTTCACAGATTGATAATGGTAAGTCTGCAATCTCATATTACCTTTCTTTCAGTATCCTTGCATGTATACCATCCGGTCCTGGTGATTTGCTACTGTTCAGTTTATCAAATAGTTGTAATTCATCTTCCTGGTGTATTGATATGTGTTTCAATTCTTCTGCATCATCACCTTTAAATACCATTTCAGTCATAGATAACATACCTACATCTTACTCAGTAAAAACCGAAACAAAGAATTCATTCAGTCTCCACTATGGTCTTTTCCCCTCTTAGTGCCCCTTTTACCCTTCTATCATCTAATGGTCCAACTGATTCTCACAGGTCTTTTGCTATGAATGTACTTGAAAAAGTCTTTATTATGCGTTTTTGCTTCCATGGCAAGCTTCTTCTCAAATTCTCTCTTTGCCTGCCTTATCAATGCCTTGCATCTAACTCGCCAATGCTTATGTTTCCAGTTTTCGTCATTTGGCTCTTTTTTCCATTTCCTGAAAATGTTTTTTTGGCATCAGCAGCCTCTCTGACCTCACCTTTAAACTATGCTGGCAGTTTTTTGGACTTCCATCCACTTTTCTTAAAACGTGAAATACAGCTGGTCTGGGCTTCCAAGATAGTATTTTTAAATACCACCCATGCTTGATGTAAATTTTTAACCTTTGCAACTGCTCCTTTTAGGGTTTTTTTAAACTATTTTCCTCATTTTGTCATAGTCTCCCTTATGAAAGTTAAAAGGTAGTACTGTGGATTTCCTTGCCATCCTTCCTCCATTTATTAAATCAAACGTGATCATGCCAAGTGGCCCCAACACCCTTACCTCTTGCACCAGATCTTGTGTTCCACTAAGGACTAAATCCAAAATGGCTTCTCATATGGTTGGTTCATGAACCAGCTGCTCCAAGAAGCAGTCATTTATTTCATCTAGAAACTTTATCTCTCTAGCATGTCCTGCTGTGACACTGACCCTGTCGATACCAGGGTCATTGAAATAATCCCTTATTATTACTGTATTGTAACTTTTGTTTTCTTCCCTGATTTCTTTGAGCCTTTCATCATCCATTTGTTCATTCTGGCCAGACCTATCGACTGCCTGGCCAGAATGAACACTCCCACTGCCATTGCTTTCCCCTTCCCCTCTTTACATAGAATTTCAATCCATAGAGATTCTAAAGTGCATTTTGTTTCCTGCAAAACTTTAATTCTTGGTGACTCAATGCCCTCTCTAATATAGAGTGCAACTCCTCTACCAATTTGATCTGCTGTATCATCGTGATATAGTTTGTACCCAGGTATCACAGTGTCCCACTAGTTGTCCTCCTTCTACCATGTCTCTGAGATACCAATCATATCTAACCTCTCATTTATATATTCTAACTCTCCCATCTTATTTTTTAGTCTTCTAGCATTTGCATACAAGCATTTTAGAGGCTGTATTTTATTCATACTAAACTGGTGATCGGTAGGCAGCGGTAATTTGGAATCTTTACGCTCTGTCTGCTCTGTACTTAACAGCATTCAGATTACTTTTGTCTTTATTGGAACCTCTCTATCGATATGCCATAACTTCAGTCTTTTGCTAGTATCCTTCAAAGATACATTGTTCCGAAACATGCATTCCTGGGCGACTCTCGGCTTTCCCCTGTTATCTAGTTTAAAAGCTACCCTATCTCCTTTTTAAAGGTTAAATGCCAGCAGCCTGGTTCCATCCCATTAATGGTGGAGCCTATCCCTTCGGAAAAGCCCCTCCTTTCCACAGAATGTTGCCCAGTTCCTAACAAATCCAAAACCCTTTTCCCTGCACCATTATCTCATCCACAAACTGAGACTCCAGAGCTCTGCCTGCCTTTTGGGTCCTGTACGTGGAATGGGAAGCATTTCAGAGAATGCTACCCAGAAAGTTCTGGATTTCACCTTCCAACCTTAAAGCCTAAATTTGGCCTCCAGATCCTCCCTACCGCACTTTCCTATGTCATTGGTACAAACATATGTACCAAGACAGCAGACTCCTCCTAGCATGATCTAAGACCTTGTCTAGGTGGCACATGAGA
This sequence comes from Ichthyophis bannanicus, assembly GCA_033557465.1. Classification (NCBI taxonomy): domain Eukaryota; kingdom Metazoa; phylum Chordata; class Amphibia; order Gymnophiona; family Ichthyophiidae; genus Ichthyophis; species Ichthyophis bannanicus. The sequence continues at coordinate 125,072,514 of CM066036.1, read as the reverse complement.
TCCTCTACCTTCACACCAGGCAGGCAGGTTACCAGGCGATCCTCACGTCCAACAGCCACCCAGCTATCTACATGCCTAATGATCGAATCACCAACTATAACGGCTGTCCTAACCCTTCCCTTGTGGGCACATGGCCCTGGAGAAACCTCTGTGCAAGAGGGTTTTACATCACCTGATGGACAGGTCCTAGCTACAGGATCACTTCCTGCTATACTAGGGTGATGCTCTCCTACCACGTTGCCTCTCTCCTCCATGGCAACAGGGATGCTGCCGAGCTGGAGGTGGGACTTCAGTATGACATCCCTGTAGGTCTCATCTATGTACCTCTCTGTCTTCCTTATGTCCTCCAAGTCTGCTACTCTAGCCTCCAGAGATCAAACTTGTTCCCTGAGAGCAAAGAACTCCTTGTACCTAGTGCACACATAAGACCCCCCACCAACTGGGAGAAAATCATACATGTGACACTCAATGCAAAAGACTGGAAAGCCTCCATCTTGCTGCTGGACTGCTGTCTGCATATTAATTTTAAGGTTGTGTTAGGTACTTTAGTTGTTAGTAAAAGTATCCCCAGCAAAACTAATAAAACTATAACTAATGAGAGTCATTCTGAGACACGAATAGCGATGATGGAATCCCACCCCGCTATTCGTGCCGGTTCCTGCTTCTGTATAACTTCACTGCCAGTTGTGCTGGGAAGTTATACAGGGGCGGGAAATGGGAAGCGTGGGGGCAGAGAGTGGACAGGCAGTGGGCAGTCGCCAGTCCTGGACGTACAGGGCAGATTCTAATGTCAGCCCTGTATGTCCAGGGCCGGCAAAATGGCTGGGGAAGTTATTCCACCGTCGGTTTGGAATAACTTCCCTGGACCTTTCAATTTTGCTGCTCTGGGGGCAGAAGGGGCTGGGGGGGAACAGTGTTAATTCCCTGCAGCCCGATCCTGGCCTTAGGAGGCTGGATCGGGGGTCGGGCTGAGGGGAATTAACATTTTGGGCAGGCGACCGGCATTTTGGCTTTTAAATGGAGCCGCGGTGCCATGGCAATATGACACCATGGCACCGCAGCTCCATTTAAAAGCCCTGGCTGAGTCCCGTTCTGCATGTACAGGCTTGTTCGCAATTCTGATCCCACGGGGCTAGACGTGCCCCATAGGATCAGAATCATGATCTCCTTTGTGCATCCGGAGATGTACGTCGGGATCATAATCGGGTCCGATACGTTTAATGGACTTTGTTCACCTCAAGATGTACAAAGGTCCTTAATGTGTGCCTGATGAGGATAAACAGCTGCACCTGAGAGTGAATACGAGCACCTCCTTTCCTTTAAGAGATTTAAGCACCTATAAAGATACGATTATCCCAGGAGATGGGTGGGAGTCGGGGAGAGAGGGAGGGGAAAAACAACTTATTAAAAGTTGGCTGCTACACGGTGCCCTGTCCTCTGCTTCTATGGTAAAGGCTTGCCAATTTATTTTCTATTTATTTTAGGCGCCAACATTCCACATGTGGAACATATATTTGCAATGATATAGCTTTATCAATTTTCAAGCAAATTAGATGAAACTCTGTCAATGAGTTTATAGACATTGACCCTCTTGAGCAATAAAAAAAAATTTTTCCAATTGGCGATATACCCCCTTCTACAGTATGCCAAAGTAGACTAAAGTTGGCACTTTATGGTTTATGTAATATATCCCTCTACAATTTTGTTCTCACATGTCCGTCTGTCTTATTAGGGTGAGATTCATACTCTGGACTATTTTATGAGTGTGTTGGTCAGGTTTTATGCATGTCGGTAACCTATTCATGTTTTTGTGATTACTTCTTTCCGTGTGTTCCACTTGTGGAACGTTGGGACTTCCGGGTGTCATTTTTTTCATTTTACAATTTCTGCCATATTTTTTGCAGGATTGTTATTCAACTAATTCTATATAGTTATAATGCCTAAATACCATTGCCTGACGCTTCAAGAAGCAGTAACACGCATTGCGGAAGATTCAGATGTAGAAGAAGCCGACATTTTGATTTTGCCACCCAATGATGAAATGGCTGCTTCAGACATTGAAGAAATTGATGAAGAAAATTTGGAGTCTATTGAGCCTGGCGAAGTGTGTGGTGAATTAGATCTGGATATTCAAAAAGTTGCTAATGTGGAATCCGAGGGAAGTGATCAGCTGATAGAAAGTGACAGTGAGCTCTTATCTAATTATCAGTCAGCTCAACCAGCAAAAAAGCGTAAGTGGATAAAATCAACCCCAAAATGGATGAAGAGGGACGACTTTTTGACTCCAATGCCAGAAGCATCTCCCGAAAAATTAGCCAATCTTCGCACTGATTTGATTGATAAATCTCCCTTTGACCTCTTTATGCAAATTTTTGGTGATGATTACATTGATCATCTTGCCAGTATGACCAATATTTATGCTCAGCAGAAATTGGCAAATATTGATACAAATGGGGACGAGTTGATTCGTTCTTTTGGCATTTTGCTCCTCAGTGGATACCACCAGTTGCCCAAAGAAAGTCACTATTGGTCGACCGCCGAGGATTTGAGCAATAATATTGTCCCAAAGATAATGAGTCGCAAACGTTTCCGGGATTTGAAAACTTACTTCCGCATTGTTGATAATCTCAATTTGCAACCTGGAAAAGTAGCAAAAATTGAGCCATTTTACGATCACCTCACAGCACAGTATGTGAAAGTCGGTGGCGTGTTCAGTGAAAACTTGAGTATTGATGAATCAATGGTTCCATATTACGGGCACCACAGTTGCAAAATGTTTATTCGAGGTAAGCCAATTCGATTCGGCTACAAAGTGTGGATGTTGTGCTGCCCTGCTGGGTATCCATTTTCGATGCAAATTTACACTGGTGCCAAGGAAAAAGATGGTCCTCAGTACAATGTTCCACTTGGCACTAGAGTTGTTCTTGATTTGATATCAGTTGTTGAAAATCCAAATCATCACAGCTTGTTTTTTGACAACTATTTCACTTCATATGAGCTCATGATTGATCTGAAAGCAAAAGGCTTTCGTGCTGTTGGAACTGTTTGTGAAAACCATACCAGCAAGTGCCCCTTGGTTTCTTCAAAGGAGCTTGCCAAAAAGCCTTGTGGCAAATATGATTACCGTGGTGATGGTAATGTGGTGTGTGTCCATTGGAATGACAACAGTGTGGTTACAGTCATGTCAAATTGGATGCAGCCAAGACCTCTTCAAAATGCCAATCGATATTCTGTCAAACAAAAGCAAAAAATCATTATCAAGCAGCCAAAATTGATTGGAGCTTATAACCAAAGTATGGGTGGTGTCGACTTGTTAGATCGTTTGCTAGGTAGCTACCGTCCTAAATTACGAAGCAAAAAATGGTGGTGGAATTTGTTTGCCAATGGTCTAAATATGGCCGTTGTTGCTGCCTGGCGTTTGCAATGTCATCTTTTGGGCAAACAAGCCCTGAGCCACTTGGATTTCAGCCACGAGGTTGCTTTGGTGGCTATGAAAGTTGGACTCGAGGGCTATCGTTCTCGAAAAGGTGGCCCAACAGCTTCGATTCCCTCTGCTATTACAGCTTCAGCTAACACCAGTCACTATTTGTCTTCTACAAGCCAAGGTCGTTGCATTGTCTGCTCGAAGAATACAAAAAAATGGTGCCAGTTTTGTGGCAAGCGCCTGCACGAGAAGTGTTTTCCGGATTTTCACTCTCGCTGAAATTTTCCCTTCAAGCTTTATTCTGTACAGTCATCTCCGTTTGTGTCTAATTACTTTTAAAAATTGCTTAATTGAAGTATTTGTTTGTTTCCAGTTTACGATATTCAATAAAAAAGGCAATTAAAACTTTTGAAAAAATGACGCTTGGAGGGGCCAACGTTCCACAAATGGAACATGCTTTTTCCTAGGAAGTACATATCCAAATTAGCTGAAAATTTATATTTGACATATTTACATGTAGTGTACTAAAATACTTAACAATTAAGTTGTTGTTGTTAAGTGCCGTCGAGTCGGAGTCGACTCATGGCGACCCTCTGGATAGCTATCCTAAATTGTGTTCAGTCTTCAGTCAGGCGGCTCATTGACGACAGACTGGTACCCGTAGCTGCTGTTATTGTAGCGATCCATCTCATTGCTGGCCTTCCTCTTTTGCGTTGACCTTCTATCTTGCCAAGCATGATGTCTTTCTCTAATGATCTCTCTCTTCGCATGATGTGTCCGAAGTATGAAAGTCGAAGTCTTGTCATCTGAGCTTCTAAAGAAAGCTTAGGTTTGATCTCCTCTAGTACCGACTTGTTTGTTCTTCGGGCAGTCCATGGTATACACAGTATTCGCCGCCAGCACCATAATTCAAAGGCATCAATTTTCTTCCTGTCTGTCTTTTTCACTGTCCAGCTTTCACATCCATATGATGTTATTGAAAATACCATGGCTTGAACAAGTCGAATCTTTGTATGGAGAGACACATCTCTGCTCTTGAGAATCTTATCTAGGTCTTTCATAGCCATTCTGCCAAGAGCAATGCGTCGTCTGATTTCTTGACTGCTTGTTGCTTCTTTATTGATAGTTGATCCAAGTAGGTTAAAGTTGTTCACAATTTCAATTTCTTCTCCTTCAACGATGAACCTGTTGATTATACCAATTGTCATGATCTTTGTCTTCTTTACATTAAGGTGCAGGCCCATTTTGAGACTATGTTCTTTGATTGTGAGAAGCAAATGTTTCAGATCATCTTCGCTTTCAGCCAGTAATGTGGTATCATCAGCATAGCGAAGGTTGTTGATGAGTCTTCCACCAATCTTCACACCTCTGTTGTCTTCATACAGTCCTGCTTCTCTGATGATTTGTTCTGCATATAAATTAAACAGGTAGGGGGAAAGTATGCAGCCTTGTCTTACACCTTTGCTTATTTTAAACCATTCTGTTTCTCCTTGTTCCGTTCGAACTGTTGCTTCTTGATCAATGTACAGATTACGCAAGAGAACGATCAGGTGTTCTGGTATACCCATGCTTCTTAATGTGGCCCAGAGTTTCTCATGGTTTACACAGTCAAAAGTCTTGCTATAGTCGATAAAGCACAAATAGATATCGTTTTGGTATTCTTTAGTCTTTTCAAGGATCCATCTCACATCCGCAATGATGTCTCTCGTTCCTCGCCCTTTCCTGAACCCTGCTTGCACTTCAGGTAGTTCTTGTTCTAGGTATGGCTGTAGTCTCTTTTGAATAATCTTCAGTAGAATCTTGCTGGCATGTGGGATCAGAGCGATTGTGCGATAATTTCCACAGTCAGTTGGATCACCTTTCTTTAGTATTGGGATAAACACAGATCTTTTCCAGTCAGTTGGCCATGATGTTGTCTTCCATATTTCTTGGCAGAGCCTTGTAAGTACGGTAACAGCTGCATCAGATTGCTGCAATACTTCTATGGGAATGCTATCAATGCCTGGTGCTTTGTTCTTTGATAAGGCTTTCAATGCTGCTTCAACTTCTTCTTTCATCACCAATGGTTCCTGATCATAAGGTATAGGTTGAAACGGCTGTTGGTCCACTTGATCTTTATCATATAAAAACTCTGTATATTCCTTCCACCTTTTCTTGATCTTCTCAGCATCATTCAACATAGAACCTTGAGCATCTTGTAACATTCCAATTCGAGGCTGGAACTTTTTCTTTAACTCTCGCAGCTTTAGGAAAGCCGATCTTGTTCTTCCTCTAATAGTTTCTGCTTCTATTTCCTTGCAAGTGTCATTGTAGTACTTTTCCTTGTCCTGTCTTGCTGCACGTTGGAAATCTCTGTTGAGTTCTGCGATTGTCTTTCTTTCTCCTTTGGCTTTAGCTTCTCTGCGTTTCTGGGCAATTTTCAGAGTTTCTTCCGTCATCCATTTTGGCCGTTTTTGCTTTTTCACCTTTTGTAGAGACTTCTCGCTTTCTTCCAGCACAACCTTCTTGATGTCATTCCATAACTCTTCCGGAGCTCTGTCATTTGTATCTAAAGCAGCAAATCGATTTTGCAGGCAGTCTTTAAATTCCAGTGGTATATTCTCAAGGTCATATTTTGGTGCATTCATGAGTGGTTTGCTCTTTTTCAACTTTAGCTTGAGTTTGCATACTAGTAGTTGATGATCTGTACCACAGTCAGCTCCAGGTTTTGTCTTTGTTGATGTTACAGAGCTTTTCCATCGTTGACTTCCACAGATGTAGTCAATTTGATTTTTATACAATCCATTGGGTGAAGTCCATGTGTACAGTCGTTGCTTGTGTTGCTGGAAGAAGGTGTTTGAGATGAATAGATCATTGGTCTTGCAGAATTCTATCAATCTTTCTCCAGCTTCATTTCTGTTGCCAAGTCCATATTTTCCAACTACTTTGCCTTCTTCTTTGTTGCCAACTTTTGCGTTCCAGTCACCCATGACTATCAGGATATCCTGTTTGCATGTTCTGTCAATTTCAGCTTGTACTTGTTCATAGAACTCTTCAATTTCATTCTCTTCTGCAGCTGTTGTTGGGGCATATACTTGAATTATAGTTGTGTTGATAGGCAATCCTCGTAGACGAATAGAGATTAAGCGTTCGCTGACTGCATTGTATTTCATTACAGTTCTTGCAAGTTTCTTCTTTATTATAAATGCAACACCATTTCTTCTTTGTCTTTCATTTCCAGCATAGTAGACCATGTGATCATCTGATGCAAAATGCCCGATGCCAGTCCATTTCAGTTCGCTGACACCCAACAGATCAAGTTGTACATGTTCCATTTCATTCTTGACCACCTCCAACTTCCCTTGGTTCATGCTTCGTACGTTCCATGTTCCAATGTGTAAGACATCTTTACAGCTTCTGACTCTCATTTCATGCGCAGCTACATCAGCAGTCAGACTTCCCGAGGGCTTTGATCCAACCACATCATAAATGCTGGCTTTACTCTGAAAAGTCTTCAGCTCTTCCCCAGTAGCTAGTTGAGTGCCTTCCGACCTGGGAGTCTCATCTTCCAGCACCATAGCACAATTTGTTTTGTTGTAACTATCCATTGGGTTTTCATGGCAAGATACAGAAGTAGATTGCCGGGCCTTCCTTCCGCGCAGTTTAAGTTTGGTGTTGTTGCCGTTGTCACAGAAATGTGATCCTCCGCCGTCAACACTATCCCATTCTGCTGCTGCCCAGATGGGTGGTTTGTCTTCGTCTGGCACCTCAGCTGCAGTCTGGCACCTCCAGCGGCAGTCACACGCGCTGGCTTTCAGAGCGCGAGGGGAGAGTTTCTCCCTTGCTGCTCTGTTAAGCCCGTGGGGGCTGATGGGAACTTCCCATCAGCCCCCGCGGGCTTAACAGAGCCGCGAAAGGGAAACTAGTCCCTTCGCGCTCTGAAAGCCGGCACGTGTGACTGCCGCTGGAAAGAGAGAGCTGATACAGGGGAGGGCAGGCTCTGCCGGGCACAGGGGGGGCCCCGTGGCACACTCGATTCTGCCGCGGCGGCCCCGGAAGCGGCAGCAGACAGCTTTTTTTTATTTTAAATTTTCCCTGGGCTGGGCTGGGCTGGGGGGGGGGTTAGGAGTGGTGATGGGTGATGGGCGCTGGGGGGGGTAGGAGGGGTGATGGGCGCTGGGGGGGGTAGGAGTGGTGATGGGCGCTGGGGGGAAGGAGTGGTGATGGGCGCTGGGGGGTTTAAACTAAAAATTGGGTGATGGGGGATTAGGACTGGAAATGGGCTGGTGGGATTAGGACTGGAAGTGGGTTGATAGGGGGTTAGGACTGGTAATGGGCTATGGGGGGCTTAAACTAAAAATTGGGTGATGGGGGATTAGGACTGGAAATGGGCTGGTGGGATTAGGACTGGAAGTGGGTTGATGGGGGGTTAGGACTGGTAATGGGCTATGGGGGGCTTAAACTAAAAATTGGGTGATGGGGGATTAGGACTAGAAATGGGCTGGTGGGATTAGGACTGGAAGTGGGTTGATGGGGGGTTAGGACTGGTAATGGGCTATGGGGGGTTTAAACTAAAAATTGGGTGATGGGGATTAGGACTGGAAATGGGCTGGTGGGATTAGGATTGGGAGTGGGCTATGGGGGGCTAGGACTGGTAATGGGTTGGGGGGGTTGCTAGGACTGGAAATGGGCTGAGTGGAAGGGGGCTTGAACTGCAAATAGCTGATGGGGACGGGGCCTGGAATGGAAATGGGCTGCGGGGAAGTGGGGGGCTTGAACTGCAAATAGCTGGTGGGGACGGGGCTTGGAATGGAAATGGGCTGAGGGGAAGTGGGGGGCTTGAACTACAAATAGCTGATGGGGAGGGGGACTTGGAATGGAAATGGGCTGAGTGGAAGGGGGCTTGAACTGCAAATAGCTGATGGGAAGGGGGGCTTGGAATGGGCTCTTAGGGGAGGGAGCTAGGACAGGAAATGGGCTGATGGAGGGGCTAGGATAGGACTGGGAATTGGGTGTTGGGGGGAGCTAAGTTTGGAAATGGGCTGTGGTGGGGGCTTGGATTGAAATGGACTCATGGAGGGGCTAGAACTGGAAGTAGGCTCATGGGGGGCTTGGATTATAAATGGGCTGAGTGGAGGGGAGCTAGGATTTAACATGGGCTGATGGTGGGGCTAGGAAAGGACTAGAAATGGGCTGATGGGAGGCTGGTATTGGAAATGAGCTGATGAAGGGACTCGGATAGGACTGGAAATGGATGGGGAGCTAGGACTGGAAATGGTCTGATGGGGGGCCAGGACTGGAAATGGGCTGATGTGGGGACTAGAAGGGAGCGGATACTGGGTGGGGCTGGAACTAAAAGGGAGCTGATGTTGGGGGAGATTAGAAGGGGATGGGGCTGGGAGAGTGAAATGGAGAGGGGAAAAATATTTTGTGTGGGAGGGAAGAAAAATATACAATTGGCCGGGTATTGGGAGACTAAGTGGGGATTGAGGATGGAGGGGTAAAATTTGAGTGGCTGAAATAGGAATGAGGAAAGAGCAAAAGGAGAAAGATTATTATGTTAAAGCAGATGTAGAGAGAGAATGGAAAAAAACTAGAAGAGAAGAAAGGACAAATGGACAGCAGACGATGGAGAGATAGCAGAAGACACAAATAAACCAGAAGAAAGTGGCTGGAACAATTGCAACTGAAAATAAAAATGCACAAAAGGTACAAAGATATCTCTTTATTTTGAATTTATTAACTGGAATATGTCAGCTCTGGGAAATGTGCATCATTAATGTCTGTGCTTTGTTTAGTACAAGAGGAAATTAATTTATAGTTTTATTTCTACATTGTTGTTGTACATTCCAAGTTTGGCTTTTAGGGTTCCCAGTTTAATTATTGTCTTCCTGTTTTTAAATTGTGATTCCTTGTTTGTTGATGGTCTATGTTCTGCATGTGTAACTGAGCTGAGGTATTCTGTTTATGTAATTCCTATTTGACATTGTCACTTGTTCTCTTTCCCCAGTAGGTCATGTATTGTTATTCTCTGAAATGTATTGGTTTAATATTTGCAGTGTTGCCTTTTGATAGGTAGGGTATGGTGCTTTATGAGTCCTGGTAGTGCTGTTAGGATACGGTGGGTTTGCTATGGGTTCTAAATGGGCAGTGTTTGTAGTAGTTCCTAATGTGCCTGGCGGTTGGCACTGGATTATAGTAATGTAGAAATCTTTGTCTTTCTTTATCCATACACTCATGAAGAGGCATGTTTACTAAAAGTTAGTGTATGGTAACATTATGCAAATATTTATGCAAATGAGGCCCCTTATGCAAATGAGGCCCCGCACCGAGTCTCCGCACATGGCCCCGCACCCCCCTTGGGCCGCCCCTGCCTCCCAGTCCCTGCCCCAACACGTGCTACCGGGGTAGCATGAGATTTTTGGCACCAGGCCACATGTTCATTTTTAGCATGGCACCCAAACCACACTCTAAGCCCTGCACTACCAGGTAGCGCGGTTTAGGAACATGCCCTAAGTGTATAAGTTTGCCCGTGTGCACATCAAATTTCATCTACCATTTGGATGCCCAGTCTCCCAATTTCTCAAGGTCCTCTTGCAATTTTTCACGATCCTCTTGTGCTTTAACAACTTTGAATAATTTCGTGTTGTCTACAAGTTTGATCACCTCGCTCGCTCCCTTTTCCACGTAATATAAATAAGATAAAAAACAGTGGGCCCAGCACAGATCCCTGGGGCACGCCTCCATTTACCTTTTTCCAGGGCTTTTTTGTGCCGGTATGCACTGGTACGGCATACCAGCACATTTTTCTGGGGTTGGCACCAACAGGCCAGTGGCAGCCACTTCACACTGCCTTTAAAAAAAAAAATATTCTGTGATTCACTCTGACGCCACTGACGCTTTTCCCGTCTGCAATGGCGGTGGGCATCAGACTTTAAACAGCATTAAAAAAAAAGCTGCGACTCTTTGGAGCTCCACACTTGAAAGGCCTGCAAATATCTGCCCCCTCTGATGCAATGCAATGCGTCAGAAGGAACGGACATTTGCAGACCTTCCAAGCACAGAGTTGCGAAGACTCACACTTTTTTTTCATGTTTATAGTTTGATCCCCGCTGCTGCTACTGCAGACACGGAAAAAGCAGCAATGGCGGCGGCAGCAGCGTGGGGGGTGGGGGTAATGGCTGGAAGGGAGATGCTGGATACAAAGTGGAGGAGTGGAGATAGGGACGGCAGATACAGAATACTGGTAGGGAATGAAGGGTAAATGCTGGACATATAGTGGAGGGGTACAGAGCAGACACGGGAAGTGGGGCATAAGGGAATAGAGCAGATGGTGGATACAAGTGGAGGGTAGAGGGAAGGGCAGATGATGGACATGGGATGGAGCGAGGAGACTCGATACAGGGTGAGGCCATAGGGGCATGGAGAGCAGATAGTGGATATGAAGTTGTTGAGGGGCAGAAGGTACATGCAGAACAAGGGTGAGAGGAGGCGTGCTGGACGTGGAAGGGATATAATGGGAAAAGGGGGGGAAGTGCTAGATGGTGCGAGAAGGGGAGAAACAAGACGGTGCAGGAGAGAAGGGGAGAGATGCTGGACACAGGGAGGACAGAAGAGAGAAAGAAGAGAGTTAAACAGTAGGGAATAAGTGACGGGAAGGATGGAGAGATGGGGAGTGAGAGGGCTGTGTTAAAGGTTGAGAAATGGCAGAAGATGCTGTAAAAGTTGGAGGAGGTTGAAAACTGGATGATAAGAAGGAAAAATAAAATCTGATTGATAGAGAAAGAAAAATAAACTAAAACTGAAAGGAAAAGATCAAGATCAAAGGTAGAAGGAAGTGAAGAAGACAAGAGGGGAGAGAAGTGACAGATGGACCAGAGACCCTAGAGCAGCGATGGCGAACCTATGGCACGCGTGCCAGCTGTGGCACGCGAAGGCCTTGCAGCTGGCACGCGGGAAGGTCCGCAATCGAAAAAAAAAAAACCAACCCTGTCTGCTGCCGTTGTCGGGGCCGCCGCGGCAGAATCGAGCGTGCCGCGGGGCCCCCCTGTACCCGGCAGAGCCTGTCCTCCGCTTAGCAGCTCTCTCTCTGGAGCTACAGTCAGACGCGCCGGCTTGCAGAGCGCGAAGTGAAGAGTTTCCCTTTCGCGACTCTGTTAAGCCCGCGGGGGCTGATGGGAACTTCCCATCAGCCCCCGCGGGCTTAACAGAGCAGCGAGGGAACTCTTCCCTCGCGCTCTGCAAGCCGGCGCGTCTGACTGCAGCTCCAAAGAGAGAGCTGCTACGGGGAGGGCAGGCTCTGCCGGGTGGGTACAGGGGGGCCCCGCAGCACGCTCGATTCTGCCGCGGTGGCCCCGACAACGGCAGCAGACAGGGTTGTTGTTTTTTTTAATTTTCCCTGGGCTGGGCTGGGCTGGGGGGGGTGGGGGTTAGGAGTGGTGATGGGCTGGGCTGGGGGGGGTTAGGAGTGGAGATGGGATGGGCTGGGCTGGGGGGGTTAGGAGTGGTGATGGGCTGGAGGGGGGGTTAGGAGCGGTGATGGGCTGGGCTGGGCTGGGGGGGTTAGGAGTGGTGATGGGCTGGGCTGGGCTGGGGGGGTTAGGAGTGGTGATGGGCTGGGCTGGGCTGGGGGGGGTTAGGAGTGGTGATTGGCTGGGCTGGGCTGGGGGGTTTTAGTAGTAGTGATGGGCTGGGGTGGGGGTGTAAGGAGTGGTGATGGGAACTGGGCTGGGGGGGTTAGGAGTGGTGATGGGCACTGGGCTGGCTGGGGGGGTTAGGAGTGGTGATGGGCGCTGGGCTGGGGGGGTAGGAGTGGTGATGGGCGCTGGGGGGGTTAGGAGTGGTGATTGGCTGTGCTGGGCTGGGGGGGGTAGGAGTAGTGATCGGCTGGGCTGTGCTGGGGGGTGGTAGGAGTAGTGATGGGCTGGGGTGGGGGGGTTAGGAGTGGTGATGGGCACTGGGCTGGGGGGGTTAGGAGTGGTGATGGACACTGGGCTGGCTGGGGGGGGGTTAGGAGTGGTGATGGGCACTGGGCTGGCTGGGGGGGTTAGGAGTGGTGATGGGCGCTGGGCTGGGGGGGTAGGAGTGGTGATGGGCGCTGGGGGGGTTAGGAGTGGTGATGGGCGCTGGGGGGGCATAAACTAAAAATTGAGTGATGGGGGATTAGGACTGGGAGTGGGCTGATGGGGAGGTTAGGACTGGAAATGGGCTGGTGGGATTAGGACTGGGAGTGGGCTATGGGGGGCTAGGACTGGTAATGGGTTGGGGGGTTGCTAGGACTGGAAATGGGCTGAGTGGAAGGGGGCTTGAACTGCAAATAGCTGTGGGGGATGGGGCTTGGACTGGAACTGTGCGGAGGGGACGTGGGGGGCTTGAACTGTAAATCGCTGCGGGGGACGGGGCTTGGAATGGAAATGGGCTGCGGGGAAGTGGGGGGCTTGAAGAAGGGAATGGATGCTGGGTGAGACTGGAACTAGAAGGGAGCTGATGTTGGGGGAGGATTAGAATGGGATGGGGCTGGGAGAGTAAAATGGAGAGGGGAAAAATATTTTGTGTAGGAGGGATGAAAAATCTACAATTGGCCAGGTATTGGGAGAGTAATTGGGGATTGAGGATGGAGGGGTAAAATTTGTGTGGATGAAATAGGAATGAGGAAAGAGCAAAAGGAGAAAGATTAGTATGTTAAAGCAGATGTAGAGAGAGAGAGAATGGAAAAAAAAACTAGAAGAGAGAAGAAAGGACAAATGGACAGCAGATGATGGAGAGTTAGCAGAAAACATGAAGAAACCAGAAGAAAATGGCTGGACCAATTGCAACTGAAAAAAAATGCACAAAAGGTAGAAAGATATCTCTTTATTTTGAATTTATTAACTGGAATATGTCAGCTCTGGGAAATGTGCATCATTAACATCTGCGCTTTGTTTGGTACAAGAGGAAATTCCTATTTGACGTTGCCACTTGTTCTCTTTCCCCAGTATTCACTGAAATGTATTGGTTTAATATTTGCAGTGTTGCCTTTTGATAGGTAGGGTATGGTGCTTTGTGAGTCCTGGTAATGCTGTCAGGATACGGCGGGTTTGCTATGGGTTCTAAATGGGCAGCGTTTGTAGTAGTTCCTAATGTGCCTGGCGGTTGGCACTGGATTATAGTAATGTAGAAATCTTTTAGTCTTTCTTTATCCATACACTCATTAAGAGACATGTTTACTAAAAGTTAGTGTATGGTAACATTATGCAAATATTTATGCAAATAAGACCACTTATGCAAATGACGTGCTGGCACTTTGAGGAAATTCTTTGGTTTTGTGCGGCAGTTTGGGCACTCGGGCTCAAAAAGGTTAGCCATCACTGCCCTAGAGGGTGACTTAAGAGAAGGTGAGAAAAGCAGAAACCAGAGACTAGGATCAACACTATTAGAGAATAAAATGACCCGACAACTAAAGGTGGAAAATGTTTTATTTTTTGAGTTTCAGGATAGGAATATATCTGTATTTGGACTTCACAGGGCCTGATATTCAACCTGTGATGGTCAGCATTTTAAAAGCACCTGACTGCCACAAACTAAAATGAAACCAGATATTCAGATCCAAAATCTCGTTATCCTCTGGTGCTAAATATCCAGTTTCAGCACTGACTGGCACAGCTAACTAGACAGTTGCAATATTCAGCCGCTATCTGGATAACCGAACTGCATAAAGTTAGCACCATTATTGAGATGGCCTGGCTTTGTACGGGCACTTAGATGGTTAGCAGACTGAAAATCTTTGCTAACCAGCTAAGTGCTGGAACTATCTTCACCCCGCCCATGAACTGGTTAAAAGATAGAAAACAGTCTGGCTAAATGGTACATTTTCTCAATAGCCCGTACTATTTTCTATCGTTTAACCATTTCCCAATCCACAACAGGACACTGCCTCCTATCCCATGACTTTTTAATTTCTTCAGGAGACCCTCATGAGGAACCTGTCAGAGACTTTCTGAGAATCCACCTACTCACCTTTATCTACCTGTTTATTCACACCTTCAAAAAAATGCAGTAGATTGGTGAGACAAGACTTCCCTTGGCTAAATCCATGTTGACTGTCTCCTTATACCATGACTGTCTATTTGTTCTTTTTAATGGTTTCTACCATTTTGCCTCGCACTGACTTATCTGTGTCAGGGATGGAATATTTCAAAAATGATTTTCATCTGTGACTCTTCATGCATAGCAATTCTTCAGAAAGTCAAGAAAAATACGACTCCGACCGGCTCTAGGTAGCAGACTGGCAGAATCAGATACATTCAAAACACAATTATGTCGGATGTTTTTTGAGAAAACAGCAATTCCTGCTTAGGTTCTTTCGACTTCTTAGCAGTACGAGATGATATTTAGCAGATTTACGAATATACTTTGTCTGGTACCATGATTATGAAATTGAAAAAATAGCAAGATTTAAAAATTAAAAGAATAGTTGAAATGAGTACCTGAACAATTTACTATGTAACTGTGGCGAGACCTGTTTTCAGATCTGCAGTAACTGAGGACTGACGATGACGATCTCTGAATAAGTCTAGTTTTGAAGTCTGACTATTCTTTTTGACTCTCTTGTTAGAAGCAATCTTTTGCTCAAATAATTTGAGGTCCTTATAACAAAAATTTTATTGTTCAGGATTTGATTGTGATTTGATTGTTCAGGATTTTTTTGCTGTGCTTTGATTGTATCCTGACTTTCTTGAGACATTTTTGGTTGCCCAGTATCATAGCAGCAGCAAGGGGCCTGCACATCCAGCCCTGCCTTCACCCGAGCAGCAGCCAACCGAAGGAGCCACTGCCCCAGAAAGAGGCCCCTGATGTCATTGCTACCACAGGTCAGGATTTTTTGGGGAGTATTTTCTCCAAATGGGTTAGTTTTGCACATTCCATGAGAGTCCTGAACCTCACTTCTAAGCCAGGATGTGCAGAGTATGATCTCAGTCTCTCAAATTTATTGCTAGTGCTTGGCGTAATACTTGCATCGTGTCAAAGACAGCTTCCTTCTGGAGTTTGTAAGATGTAACAGGTATAGGTAGTTTGTCAAGATGTGCTTGGAAATTCTTTTTTATCAAGCCTGTGGCTCCCAGTACAATGGGAAAGATTTCTGTATCTTTCTGCCACATTTTCTTGGTCTCTGACTGCATTTCTTGGTACTTCAGGATCTTCTGCCTCTCCACGCGATTCACAGAATTATCACTTGGTACTGACATTTCTATTATCAATGCTGTTCTGATATTCTTCTCCTTTACCACTATGTCAAGTTTCCTGGCATCCAGTTTACTCAAGGTAGTTTCTCCTAATGGGTTAGTTTTTCACATACTATGGCAGTCATGAACCTCACTTCTAAGCCAGCATATGTGGAATATGATCTTGATGGAGACAGATTCTGGACGTTTACTTTCATATTTCAGCACTTTTTGTGTATTTGGATTCGATGATGCTGTCATATAGGCTTGGAGGTCTATGATAGTAGCTCTGTAGTCAATTTCTATAAGTCCTAGCCCTCCTTCAGCTCTAGGGATGTACAATCTTGGCATACATTGATTTTTGTAAATTACTTCATGAGTATGGAGGAGTTTTCTTGTTTGCACATCCAGTTTTTCAAGCTCTTTATGAGGTCAATCCACAATCCCAAAACTGTAGGAGAGTACAGGAATTGCCATCTGATTGATGGCATGTATCTTATTTCGTGATATTAAAGCACTTTTCAATAACAGTTTTAATCTCCTGTAATATTCTTTACTGATCTTCTCTCTCAATAGTTTCTGCCCAAGTGTCATTCCTTCTTCTATTCCGAGATACTTATATACACCTTCCTGTTGAAGGTCCTTGATGTCACAGCCCTCAACAAGGGAGATGTTTTCAGTTTTGCTCAATTTTCCTCTGAAAAAAGTTGCCATAGCGCATTTGTCAAGGCCAAAAGTCATCCTGATGTTGTCAGAAAAGCTTTTCACCACACGAAGCTGCTCTGCTAATTGTTGGTTGCTGGAACTGTAGAGTTTCAGATCATCTATAAATAGCAGATGGGAAGTTGCTTCTGGGTTGGTACAGTCTTTAGAATTCAGGTTAAATCCATACCCCAAAGAGTTGATGAGAGCACTCATTGGATTAAGTGCCAGACAAAGCAGAAGTGGCGACAGGGAATCTCCCTGAAATATTCCTCGCTGGATTTTAATGTTAGGAATGATGTATTGACCATCTTGGCTTGCAGTGGCATGGGGCCATAGGAGGACAACATACCTGCACATGCCTAGAGCCAGCCCTGCCAGCCAGTGCTCACCTCTGCCACTGCTGCAGGGACCCACAGTAGCGGCAAAACATCAAAAACAGAGCGGAGCCTGCAAGTTATGTATTGCCACTTCCCCGGGTCCTGGCAGCAGAGCTGGGCACTGGCAGGAGGAGGGTGTTAGATAGTGGCATGGGTCCTGGCAACAGCGATAGAGCCACAGAGGTGTGTACTGATAGGGAGAGGCAGCAGGTCTCTGCAGTGGAGTCACGGAGGCGGACTGACACCGGATGTGTAAGAGTGGTGCTATGGGCATGTGAGCGTGAGTGTGCCTGAATGTGTTTCACATCTAATGCGCGTGACGTAGCATGTCTGCTATGCTTCTAGGAAGCTTAAAAAGTCTGTTACTGGACATGACTGAGTGGAAAGGAGGGCACCATATTTGTTAGTTGCAAAGGATGCATGTCTAGTGTAGCCCCGCCCCAGAGGAAGCTACCAGACTCTTACCCCTGAGATGTTGTTCCAGTAGTCTGGACCAAGCGGTTACCTTGGAGTCTAGTAGTCCTCCTGGTGTAGGCGTACGGGAATCTTCATTATCCACGTCTCTTCTCGCTTTTCCCATACAGGAATCAGAGAAGAGAGGAAAATAAACAAAATGGATTCCATTAGTATACCACTGTCATGTTACAACTGATTTATTCTGGAGGTGATGTCAGCACAAAAACAAATAATCACGTTTACCACAGAGGTTGAAATTGTAAATGGAATTTATTGGTAACTAAATAAATTAGAGCCGGTCAGTTGAGAAGATTGGTTCCAGAGAATACAACAAATAAGTTTTCTTTCCAATAACGGTGGTCAAAGGAAGTTCAGGTTACCAACCCCCAACAACGTTTCAGTACTTCAGTTTAACACATCATTAAAACAAATAACTTTTCCTATTATTTTCATTGTGGGTTTACATTTCTGTCTAACATCAGTATTAGGTTTTCACTCAGGTTTAGTGTTCAGGGTTTACATAAACTGTACCCCTTTTCCAGGCCAAGCCCAAAACTCTCGGGATCCAAAATTCTGACTAAATATTCCTATCAAATGGTATATAATTCATGACCATAGCAAAGGAAAATCACTATTAGAACATATTGAATAAGACGGGTACAATTTTCCTGAAATATGCAAAAATTAACCCGGCTGCAGAATGTGGATTAAAAATTTAAAGTAGGCCTTCAAAGGGTTAACAGGTAAAGTTTCAGACCTCAGAGTACTCTGTGTAAAAGATTGAGCTCATCATTTTCCCTACAGTTCTTTTTGGGTGTGTGAGATGGTGGAGATAGCAAGGTTACTTACCTGTAACAGGGGTTCTCCGTGGACAGCAGGATAAGTCAGCCACACCTGGTGACGTCCTTCGGGCGGCGCCATGCGGAAGTGCTCTCTAGAGCTCAGAACTCTGAGCCCGCCCAGGTAGCCCACCTCCATGCTCCGCCCCTAGACTGGCCAGTATGTTCCTAGCTGTGCCTTTCCGGCTAGGGGCGAGAGTTGCAGTGGACCTCCTCCAGGGAGGTGGGTGGGATTGTGTGGCTGACTTATCCTGCTGTCCATGGAGAACCCCTGTTACAGGTAAGTAACCTCGCTTTCTCCATGGACTAGCAGGATTGCGTCAGCCACACCTGGTGCCTCCCTAGCAGCGCGGTGCGCCAGAGGTGGAGGAGGGAAGCATGCAGGCAAACTAAGATCATGCATATCTGGGCAAAACAGTTTAACAACGTGGGCAAGTGATGTGACATAGCACTCAGGTGCAGCAAACAGTACAGGCAACAATAGTGTGATAACAGTGCAGTAAGGTGCGGTAACAACGTAGTAGAACAACAGTACAGTATAGTGCAGAAAGGTGCAACAGTGTAGTACAGTGCAATAAGGTGCAACAACAGTGCATGTTTTAGAATGAGCAGGAGTGAGTCCGAGTCATTGGCTGTAGGAGTGCCTCAGCTGGTAGCCGTTGGGGCGTTGCTGGAATCCTCTCTGACGGCGGAGGCAAGGACAGCTGTGCCCAGTGCGCAATCCTCCTTTGATCGCAGGTCTAGGCAGTAGTGCCGCTGGAAGTGTGTGGTGCAGACCATGTGGCTGCTTTGCAGATGTCCAAGAGTGGCACGGAGCGTAGGTTTGCTATGGAGGTAGCCAAAGCTCTGAGCCGGTGCGGGCCGACTTTAGGCGGTGCCTGGCCATCCTGTGAGTCCAGGCAGAAGGAGATGCAGGAGGCTACCCAGTTAGAAAGTGCCCTCTTCGAGACGGGTTGGCCAGGCCTATTCGGGTCGGAGGACACAAAGAGCTGGTCACTTTCCCTGACCGAGAGCGTCCTCTGGAGGTAGATCCTGAGGGCACGGAGACAATCCCGGGTATGCAGGCGTTGCTCCTCTATGGAGGAGTGAGGTTCCGGGTAGAAACAGGGGAGCTCAATGGATTGATTGACATGGAAGGCCGATACGACCTTTGAAACAAACTTAGGGTTGGTCCATAAAAACGCTCGGTCCTGGAGCAGTCGTGTGTATGGACGGTGTGCCACTAGAGCCTGTATCTCGCCGGTCCTCCTTGCGGATGTTATCGCCACCAGAAATAGAGTTTTCCATGAAGCAAACTTCATCTCTGTAGATTGCGGGGGTTCGAAGGGCTCCTGCATTAGATGTTGCAGGACGGAATTGAGATCCCAGGGCGGAGCCGGGGGTCTGACCGGGGGTTTGAGATTGGCTAGGCCCTTCTTGAAGCGCGTGGTTATGGGCAGTGCGGCGATGGAGTCGGGATTGTGCAAAGTCCATTCTAGCCCATAGGACTTCCTGGTGGACGGTCTATGGGCTGCTAAGACCACGTCCTGTACTTCTACTGGTAGGCGAAGGTCAGAGAGGCTCAACAGCTCAACCTCCAGGCAGTGAGTGCGAGGGTTTTGAGGTTGGGATGGCTCGTGCTGCCCCCGTTCTGTGTCAGCAGGTCCTCTTTGGGGGGAAGACGAACGGGGTCCCCGTGGGCCAGACGATGCAGTAACGTGAACCACATCTGTCGAGGCCAGTGAGGGGCCACCAGAACGACGTGCGCTTTGTCCTGGACGATCCGCTGCAAGGTTGATGGGATGAGGGGGGTCGGTGGGAAGGCGTACACTAGAGACCACGCCCCCAGTACACGTCGAATGCATCCGCTTCCAGTCTGCTGGGTGAAGGATGTCTGGAGCAGAAGAGGGCGCATTTCGTGTTCAACTCCGTGGCAAAGAGGTCTACAGCTGTGGTCCCCCATCGCTGGAAGAGTACATCCGCTACCCCCTGGGAGAGGGACCATTCGTGTGGTTGCAACTGTCTGCTGAGTTTGTCGGCCAGGGTATTCATATCCCCCGGCAGGTAGGCTTCCCGTAGCTTGCAGTTGGTCTCCAGGGCCAGGGACCATATCGCTGTCGCTTCGTTGCAGAGGGGGCGAGAGCCGGTCCCTCCTTGTTTGTTCACGTAGAACATGGTTACCTGGTTGTCCGTCTGTATGAGGATGGACTTGTCCCGCAGGTGTGGGAGGAAGGCTAGGAGAGCGTATCTGATGGCTCTGAGCTCGAGGAGATTGATGTGCAGCCTTCTCTCCTTTGGAGACCATGCGCCCTGGGTGCTGAGATGCTGGAGATGTGCGCCCTAACCGGTGTTGGACGCGTCCGTGGTCAGAATCAGTTGGTGCGCGTGCTGGTGAATGTCCTTGCCACTGGACAGGTTCAATGGGTTCGACCACCAGCGTAGGTGAGCTCTGATGCCTAGTGGAATCGGGACACGGGTGGAAAGTGGCTGGGAATGTTGATTCCAGGGGGAGCGCAGGTGCCACTGGAGCGGTCGCATACTCAACTTTGCTGTAGGCAGGACTGAGGTCGTCGCTGCCATATGCCCCAGGAGGCAGAGGAGGGCTCGTGCAGAGGAGATTTACGCCTCGGCCGTCTTGTTTGCAAGCGAGACAATGTTGAGCAGCTGACGCTCTGGTAGATAGGCTCGTGACCTCCGTGTGTCGATTACCGCTCCAATGAACTCGAGCTGCTGGGAAGGCTGTAGTTGTGACAAATCCCAGAGAGGTAATTATCGCCGTCGCTTCCTGCAGAGGCGCCTGCAGTTCCTGGGCTGAGGGTGCTGTGAATAGCCAGTCATCCAGGAAGGGAAAGACAGATATCTTCAGCCTGCGGAGGTGTGCTGTGACAACGGCTACGCACTTCGTGAAGACCCGAGGTGCGGGAGACAGGCCGAAGGGGAGAACTCTGTACTGGTAGTGCTGCCCTAGCACCTGGAAGCGAAGGTACCCCCTGTGCGATTTGTGGATGAGGGTATGAGCGTAGGCTTCTTGCAGGTCCAGGGACGCCATGAAGGATGGCGCTGAGGGAGTACATCCTGAACTTCTCTTTGATGATGAATTTGTTCAGCCTGCGCAGATCTAGGATAGGGCGCATCCTGCCTGTCCTCTTTGGAATGAGGAAGTATCTAGAGCAGAATCCAGAGTTGATCTCGGAGGCTGGTACTTCTTCTATGGCGCGTGACTCGAGGGGGTGTATCCGCTCTGTCGCCATGGGGAGGTGTAGGTGAGGTGAGGTCCTGCTGGCTGGTTTGCTGTGCTGGCAAGGCGGTGCGCGAAACCTCAAGCGGAATCCCTCGTGAATGACACGCAGGACCCAAGAGTCCGAGGATATTTTCTTCCACTCTGGGAAAAAAGCGCGACAGGCAACCCCCAGTTTGGGTGGGCGCCTGTGAAGAAACGTCAAAGGAAGAGGCTCCTTTGGCTTCCAGTGTGTTGGTGCCCTTCCTTTGTTTGCGGTCCCTCTGGGGCTGGCGCTGGTTGGAAGGTCCGTGGTAAGAGTTGTTCTTGTACCGCGGAGTCTGCCACTTCCAGTTGGAGGGGTATCTCTTGTTTGAACCGTAGGTGTTGGGGCCATAGTAGCTTTTCCACTGGTAGCTGCCTTTCTGAGGGGCACCCCGGCGCTCAAACCCTTCGACTGCCAGGGTTTGTAAGGTGGTGCAGTGTTCTTTCATGACGTTCACGGCATCGGTGACTTTTTCCCCAAAAAGCAACTCGCCTGAGCAGGGGGCGTCCGTGATTTTATAGTGCGTGTCGTCACTCAGGCCTGCTGCTCTGAGCCACGCCCACCGCCTGGCTGAGATGGCCGTACCTGCGGCCTGCACAGATGTCAAAGGCATCAAAGGCTGTGCTAGCCAGATGTTTGTTGCATTCTGAGATGTCGGCAAAAGAGCTTGAGATCAACACTTGTGTCTCCTTGGGAAGGGCTGTGATTGCGTTTTTATGGTTGCCACATAGGTGTCCTGGAACAGGATGTGTTGAAACTGATGTGTGGTGATTTTGGCATTGAGGCAGCTGTGGCAGGAGCCCCAGCTGGGACTTGAACCTGTGACCTTCTGGTCCTAAAGGCACTGGCTGTGTCCGCTGCACCACCGTCTTAGCACTGAATCCCAGTGTGGGTTGGACTTGGTATTTTGAGTCCAGCCTCCTGGCGAAAGCGCGTCCTGATGCGGGAGTTTGCCACTCGGAGGTAGTTGTCCCGCAGCTTGCGGTGCATTGGTAGGGTAAAGGAGGCTTGGGGGCAGAGAGGTATCTCAGGATCTCCGGATCCTGTTCCTCGGTTTGTTCGGGCGAGGTAGGGCCAGCGCTGTTGTCCCCTTCTGCAGGAATTTGGGAACGGTCCTCCGGGGGGAAGGGGGCCCTTTCGGCTCTGGGGAGTGCTTGGTCTCAGAGGTTGTCCTGTCATTGGAGGCAGAGCCCACGACGGCTTCTATGTCCTGTTCCCCCGCAGTGCTGTCGGGAGAAGGATTGTCCGGTGGTGCGGCAGCAGTTAGATCACTGTCTGGGGGGGGGGCTCTAGCGGGGGACCTAGAGCGAGACCTGGCAGGGAAGATCTCGGGAGGCAGAGGTCTAGGTGTTACAGCCGTGTGCGCTGTCCACTGGACAATCTGCGCCAGTAATTTTAGAGTAGCAGAGTTATTTGCCGCGTCAGCAGAATGGCTACAAGACCTCCCTTGTCTGCTTCTGCTAGAGCTGGCTGAATTCTTTCTACCGGTTCTGCCGTCTGCGGTGCCTCTTGCGTGCCGGTTCTGAACTGCCTGCCGAGGAGACAGAGCTGACAGATCGTTTCCTGCGATGTCTGCTCTCCCTGCGATATCGCCGGCGTTCGTGGCTCCTTTCACATTGTTGGGTGAAGCCCTGGCTGTGACAGCAGCGGTGCCGGTGAGGGTTGTCTCCCAAGCGTTGAGCCCCGTAGACGCGGCCAGTCCCGCAGCACAGAGCACCGGAGCAAGGGGTGGTCCCAAAACGCCGAACCCGGAAGCAGGGGGGCAGGCCCACAGGAGTAGCATGAGAGCTTACTCTCACGTCAGCAGCGTAGGTCTGATGGAGGGAGGAGTTGGAGGACTGGTTCCTCAGGAGGGAGGAGTTGGCTGACTTCTCTCGGGCGCCATTATTTGAATCCACATGGCCTCGAGGGGAGTTAGAGTGCCCACTAGACACCGCGGCCGTAGGGACAGGCCTTACCTCAGTGCAGCTGTGAGCGATAGAAGCGCTCGTCTCCGGAGCAGCTGGGAGGGCAGTCAGCAGGTTTAGACGAGGCGCATCCTGTGCCTGGGCCCCGGTGGGGGGATCATCAATCGCAGCTGTGGCACGGCTGGGGATGGAGGCCCGTTCGGGCACATCCTGAGCCGGCGGGGGCCAGCGACGCTCCGGGGGCCAAAACCGGAGCCCGGAGACGTCCTGTGATGCCCTTTCCTCCTGAAGTTTTCAGCTGGGTTCCCACAGCTACTGCAGCCGAGCGGCGAAACGTAAGTTCTATTGCAGCAAATGGGCATTTTTTTAAGTTGGATTAGCATGATTGAAAAACTTTTAAAACAAAGAAACAAACAAAGTGTTGCAGGAGAGCAGGGTCCGTCTTGCAGGCAAGGCGGAAGGAAGAAGACTGGCCAGTCTAGGGGCGGAGCATGGAGGTGGGCTACCTGGGCGGGCTCAGAGTTCTGAGCTCTAGAGAGCACTTCCGCATGGCGCCGCCCGAAGGACGTCACCAGGTGTGGCTGACGCAATCCTGCTAGTCCATGGAGAAAGACTGAATCATTTCTATTTACTGTCCCTGTGCTAAGAAAACAAAGGATAATTAATGAATCCTTAGCTAATCTTTTCCCCTTTCAGTTCAGCAGACACACTCAGACCAGTTCAATTCAAAAACTGCTTCTTGCTTTAATAAAAGTTAATGTCAGCACTGCTTCAATATCCTAATAACCCAGAGCTTAACCCAGTTAGAGCACAGCTCAGTCACTAATAAACTGATTTATTTTGCACTCTAACTTAATATTTCTTTAATTTTAACTTTTAAATTCTCTAAAAATCAGCACTTTTACATTGAAGCTACTGTTCCTTTAAAGCAATCCTGCCTCGTTATTATACAGCTTCTCCAGCACAGGGCAGATCTGAAATACTCAGATTTCTTTTAACTCCTTTCTCTTTGAATAAGGACTTCTTAGCTCAAAAACCATATTCGGGGCTCTCTCAGCCTCTCCCCAAACTGGGGGACACTTTTATTTACTTCTAATTTTATTTTATCTGAAACACAGACCCTCTGCCTCCTTTTTGTTATTTAAGAAAACCCTGACTGCCTGAAATTGGCTGAGAACCAGTCTTAAAGTCAAAAACACATGGCAGCACTCAGCTGGCCCCAGGGGGGACACAGGTCACACCCCACAAGGTAAATCGGGTTACACTAGCTTGATACGGTCCTGATAAACACTGACCTTTTGCACAGAACAATATTGATGTTTATACATCAGATAGCAATCCACACATGCACATAACCAGGGCCGGCCCAAGGGTTTCTGCCGCTCTAGATAGAAACCCCGGCCTTGCCGCCCCTCCACCGCTAACGCCGTCCCCCTAAACTGCCACCGCTTTTGTCTCAGGAGGGGGAGGCAGGCAGTGGCAGCATTTCCAAAAGCAGCGGAAATACTGCCGCTACCCTCCTACCCCCCCAAAGGGATACCGGCGGCAGCTGGGGAGGGCAGCGTGGCCGCCCAAGTGCACCGCTGCCTAGCTCCTGCACATAACATTGTTCTAGCACACCTACCCTGCTATTCTTTTCACCATTCCCTTCAGCAAAGCCAGAAAAAAGGTGCAGTTGCTGAAAGAACTGAAATATGAGATTGCAGACCTACAATTAATCATCTGTGAACTATCATTAAAATCATCTATAATACCTGAAGACTGGAGGAATGGCAATGTAATGGCAATTTTTTAAAAGGGTTCAAAGGATGATCTGACGTCAGTACAGGGAAAAATGGTAGAAACAATTATAAAGAATAATATTACTGAACATGTAGATAGTCATGGTTTAATGGGAGAAAGCTAGCATGGATTTAGACAAGGAAAGTCTTGTCTTACGAAACTGTTGTATTTTTTTGAAGGTGTGAATAAGCAGACAAAGGTGAGCTGGTTGATACAGTGTATCTGGATTTTCAGAAAGCCTTTAACAAAGTCCCTCATGAAAGACACTTGGCCAAATTAAAAAGTCATGGGATAGGAGGCAGTGTACTATTGTGGATCAGGAACTGATTAAAAGAAAGCAGAGGGTAGGGCTAAATGAGCAATTTTCTCAATGGAGACAAGTGAATAGCAGAGTACCCCGAGGATCTGTGCTGGGCTCTCTGCTTTTAAAAATATCCATAAATGACTTGGAAATAGGAATAACAAGTGAGATGATCAAGTTTGTAGATGACACAAAATTATTCAAAGTTATTAAAACTCAAGAGTATTGTGAAAAATTGGAAGAGGACCTTAATAAATTGGAACAACCCAAACTACAGTTACACGATTCAAGGTTCCACATTAGGAACCACCAAGCAGGAAAAAGATTTAGGTGTCGTGTCATTATCATTGAAACCCTCCACCCAGTGTGCAGTGGCAGCCAAGAAAGCAAATAGAATGCTAGGAATCATAGGGAAAGGAATGGAGAATAAATCCAAGAATATTCTAATGCCTCTGTATTGTTCCATGGTGTGAATGCACCTTGAATATTGTGGGCAATTCTAGTCACCATATCTTAAAAAGGATATAGTGGAATTAGAAAAGATACAGAGAAGAGCCACCAAAATGGTAATGGGGATGGAAGGATACCCCTATGAGGAAAAGCTTAAAAGATTAGGGAGTCTGTAGCTGGCAGTAGAAGAGAAGGGCATGGATAAATGTGATTTGCCTGATCAGCAGAGTTCCTAAGGAAGGGTGCAAAGAGAGATAAGAGAGGAGAGGTAATGAGGAACTGCAGAATGAATGCAGTTGCAGTTCAGTAGAAGTTTCAACTGTATGCGGAAAGAGATAGGGAGCCACTGAAGTGACTTGAGAAGAGGGGTTACATGGGCATAGCAGCTCTGGTGGAAGATTAGCCATGCACCTGAGTAGACTGAAGGGGAGAGATGAGTCAATAGGAGACCAGCAAGAAGCAAATTGCAGATTGAAGAAATACTGTACAGTGAGGACATATCAGCATAGCATAGTGGAGGAGTAGCCTAGCGGTTAGAGCAACTGCCTAGTCTCCACAAGATCAAGAGTTTGATTCCCACTGGCACTCCTTGTGTCTTTGGGTAAGTCACTTTACCCTGCACTGCCTTGGAAGAAAAGGCCTGGCACTCTACTTCCAGTGATACATTGCCAAAAAACAAACAGAGGCAGCTGGGTTGCTAGGAGTCAGCACTGACTTGACACAATGGAAAAAAAACCATAGTATAAAAAAATAGGGTTAGTGCTACTTTTAGCATTTGCTTCTGACAGTATAGAACACCACAATTCACATTCTCGCTCGCGCAGATCGATAGGACTAGGGGGCCCCCTTGCTTATCCACCACCATCAGCTTCCAGTCAAAGCCTACATACAGCATAAAATTCTCATCTTAATGTTCAAAGCCCATTACCAGACTACCCCGGAATATCTGTCTTCCTTGATCATTCCATACTACCCAGTCCATCTTTTCCGATTTGTACACAGCAGTCGGCTGTGTCTGCCTACACCAAACAGGGTACACTGTGAGTCCACACGGCAAGGAGCCGCCTTCTACTTGGCTGCAGCACTGTGGAACAGTCTCCCCGGTCTACTCTGGCTCCAACCCACCTCCTCATGCTTCAAGTCCGAATTAAAGACTTATCTTTCCCAACAAGCCTTTGAACGCCCAGACTAACGGTCCAGAGTAGGATCTGCGCTTGGAAGAGCTGCCTTTATGATGGATGTATTCTACTGCATGTACTATTTGTTGTGTGCTTTTTCTCTCTCCTCACTCTTACCCTGTCCTCTTTATAATGTGGAGTTCTTCTCATGCCTTTATATTTTAATTTAAAGAATTTTTGTAAACTGGTTTGTATACCCTGGAAAAGGCAGTATAATAAAAAAACAGAACCAATTAGAGATGATGAGAGAGTGGATAAGGGTCTTGGTAGGGAGTTCAGAAAGGAAAGGATGAAAGTGAATTTAGTGAACAAGGCCCATTCCACAGAATGGGGCCAACGTTATAGATCCCATATTAGGAAGCCATTGGTTACCATACATTCATGAATACAAGCCAAATTTTGTTAATCTAGAAATATATGTAGATCTCATTTTTTCTTGTTGTAATTTTATAACAGGATGCCTTCGTTGTCACTTACTTGTCATTAGAAAATATTAGTGCAGGTGGCAAAGAACACAGACGTGATCACTTACACCTGCTCAGGTAGATTACAGTCTGTTTGCATACATGAAAACCCCACCTATGCCCCCCCCACACACACACACACTGTCTCCAGCTGTGCCTACCACCAAAGTGCATACTTTTATGCCGATTAGTATTTTATAAGAGGTTATTTACATACCTGCGTGTGTGACCACATACACGCAGGAATGACTTTGTAAAACTCCAGAGTCTGACAGCAGCTCATAATCCTGGTTCAGCAAGGAGTCACCACCCAGGAAAAGGACCTAGGCGGCCTCATGGATAATATGCTGAAATCCTCTGCTCAGTGTGCAGCGGCAATCAAGAAAGCAAATAGAATGCTAGGTTAGGTCTCTTCATCTTGAGGTAGAGATGGCTGAGGGGAGATGTGATAGAGGTCTATAAAATAATGGAACAAGTAAACATGAGTCAATTGTTCATTTCTTCAAAGAAAGACTAGGGAACATGCAATGAAGCTACAATGTAGCACATTTAAGACTAACTGGAGAAAATATTTTTTCACTCAACATGTAATTAAACTCCGGAATTTGTTGCCAGAGGATGTAGTAAAAGCTGCTAGTGTGGTTGGTTTTGAAAGAGGTTTGGACAGGTTCCTGGAGGAAAAGTCCATAAACCATTATTAAAGTGGACTGGAGAAATCCACTGCTTACCCCTAAGACAAGCAGCATGCGATCTGTCTATTTTTTCAGGACCTTGGCAGGTTCTTGTGACCTAGATTTGCCACTGTTGGAAACAGGATACTGGGCTTGATCGACCATTGGTCTGACTCAGCATGGCAAATCTTATGTTCTTACGCACTGTAATATCACAAAATTTAGAAGCGTCTGCTAAAGCTTAAAATGATGCTCTCCAGCCATGTCCCAAAATATAGGGGCCAATATTCAGTGGCAACAGCTAGCACGATTGCAGCGGCTAGCCATCCCTGCTAAATTCTAGACCAATATAATCACCAACGCCAGAGCCATATCTGGCTACCAACATTGCTTATCCAGGTCAGCCGGATAGCCAGGAAGCTAACTTGCAGAGGCGATATTTAGCTGCTGCCCAGTTAGTTTTGGTGGTGAAAGTTAGACCAGCCTTTACTGCTCCTGACTTTCGCTGCCAAGGGTCAGTTATCTCCAGCTGCCACCCCCTGGAACGCCCTGATGCTAAAATTAGTGCAGTTGAATTAACGTGGTTGTCAGGTCTGCTAACCACATTAATCATTTTAAATATCAGGCCCTTAAACTTTAGGGGTCTGATATTTAGTGTAAAATGCCTGGCCTCTGCAGGCAAAAATGACACCAGATATCAACCAGCACTCAGTATCCAGTTTCACCTCTGACCTCTGTTGCAGTCAACTGGACAGCAGAACTACATAACCTTAGAAGAGCCATTCACCTGTCCTAATGCTGTGTGATCAATATCCCGTTAGCAAGTGGAAAAGCGCCACTGGCCAGATAGGTGCTGGAACTGCCTGAGTCCCGCCCATGGACTACACTAGTACTCTCCAGATTGTGCCAGGATAGTCTGCGGGGATATTAAGTTTCACTGGCCCGTGAGAGCGACCGCATATCGGGCTCAGCAGGGTTTATGCAGTAAACAGATCCTGCTAACCACATAAATCATTTTGAATATTGGGCCCTAGAAAAATAAAATTTGAAAGAGAGGGATTCAAAGTGAATTCCAGAATGGAATGGTTTATAACCAGGATGCCCAACTCCCTTCTTTGAATATCCATAAATAGAATAATCAAGGAAGTAGGCATGCAAATTTATCTCTTGCATATAGTTAGGAACATCCTGATACCCTGACTATTTGGCTGCACTCGGGCATTAGAATGTGATTCCTCTGGTTTATAAGATAGCTGTTGTAAAAGCACATTTTTCTAGAACTAGATCCAAGGCCAGCCCAATCATTTGGCAAAATAGGCAGTTGCCTAGAGACAGCAAAGAGCAGGGCATTCAAAGCTAAACAATAGATTCTGATAGCCTGGGGGTATAAGGCTTAAGGTTTTCCTAGGGTGCCAACTCTGGGACCAGCTCTGACTAGATCGAATGATTAATAATTCATAGTTCAATATCCTGTACCCATAAAATGTGTATGAGATGGGATTTTGCATTGAATATATATTGGTATGCAGTTTAATCATTTTGTCTTGAATGTCCTTGTCTTTTTTTTTCAGAGATCGAAAATAGCGGTTTACGAGAAAATGTGGTCATACATGAAATCTGCAGAACCATCTGTGTTCACCAAAACAACTGACGACGGTGTGGCTAGAGTTCGGAAGTCAAAGGGAAAGTTCGCCTTCCTGCTGGAGTCAACCATGAACGAATATATTGAGCAGCGCAAGCCGTGCGATACCATGAAAGTCGGCGGAAACCTGGATTCTAAAGGCTATGGTGTGGCAACTCCAAAGGGTTCAGCATTAAGGTGGGTGGAATAATATAACAATATGTGCGTTGTTATAGTATTCCACCTACCCTGATGTGTTTGTGTTGTCATTTTCTTTCTGGTGGATGCTTGAGGTAACAACGTTTAAACTCTTCACTCTTCCTTGAAGTTACAAAAGATGGGTAAATGATGGTTTCCTTTAATTAATGCATCCATTTTAACGTCCTCTCTGTGTGTTGTCCTCTGACTGTTTGTTGCGGTTTTCATTTTACAGTTCAATGGCTTTTTTCACTTTAAATGGTAAAAGCCAAGTTAAACTGCCCTCTGCGAGAAATGTTAAATGCATGGTGTGGGGGTGCTCCTGTTACTATTTTCTCAAAGACAATTTCCCCGTCCCGCACACTTCAGTTCTGAGCAAATGTTATCCTTCATGCCACCTTCCAATATTTAACCCTGTACTTGCTGTTCAGAATTTTTTTATAGCTCCACGTTCTGTGAAATTTAGCCAATTTGTCCTCTTGTGCTCCTTTTTATACGTTACGATTTTTTTAAGCATTTTGTGCATTTTCTTACAAGTTATGTTTTATCGTTTCAAGAAATGCTGTTAACCTGGCAGTATTAAAACTGAATGAGCAAGGCCTCTTGGACAAATTGAAAAACAAATGGTGGTACGACAAAGGAGAGTGCGGCAGCGGGGGAGGTGACTCCAAGGTCAGCCTCAATGTCACCACAATCGGGTACCTTAGACAAGAGTAATCGGCAAGGCTGTTATTTTATGGTCAAAGTGAAGGCACAAATTTGAACTATTTAAATCAAGAGACTCATGTAATTCATTTCTACAGTAGCTTTCAAATTAGGCCTTCTTATGTGCATCCTTGAGTTTGGTCAAACTTGGACTCCTTATTGATCTAACAGATGGAGGCTGTAATATAACTTGACCCCTAACAGCTAAGAATCGGAGGCTTTCTTCAAGGCTTAAGGTATTTCCCGACTCAGTTTTCAAAATGCAAAGCTGACATGCTATGCAGATTTCGGAGTACTACTCATTACTCAACCAGTCCGTCAGAAATGAATGTCTCCAACCTCATGGAAGTAATCCATTACAGAAGAATGACCACCTTTGACTGTAATCTGTTAGATACCTTTTTGGTAAGAGTAAAGTGAATCGTGCCATTAGAGCGTTGCATATGTCTTCCAGAGTAGAGTTAATACCCTGCCACTTGACCCTACAGGGAAAATGTAACAGGTTAAATGATCACCAAACCAGGATGACTAAACCTCTGGTTTAATAAAAGCCCTGCGTAGCTTTGTATTATGTTTCCTCTGCATGTCCGTGGCAAACTGGATTGCTGGAAAGCAGATGGGAAACAATGAAACATTCCGGAACACACTTGCTTTCTCAGAACATCTATTCTGCCTTCCAGATCCATGAAACATGGCCCATGAAGCAGGAGTGCTATGTTCTTCATTTCTTCTGGCCCAATAGTTCTTTTTCCATCTTTTTTTTTCTTAACATTCAGTCAGAACCAATGTGCAGTTTCTAGCACTCTAAGCTTTCATGCATGACCATCCAGGGGTTCTTCCCCTATTTTAAGAGTCACCTTCCCGCTGTTTCTGGTCCAGTCATGGTTGAACAATCCTGAGATCAGGAGCCATGCAGCAGGAATCCTTTTGGAGCCCTGAATTGTAAGCTCCAATTAATGATGACCATGGCTCTCCCAACCGCCTCCATGCAGAGGCTGCAAACACTGCTGTTGTAGAATCCTCTGGTCAGCAGACACAGTGTGAAGAAAATCCAACTTATGGAATGAATCAGGGACTTCCTGTATGGCATGACAGTCATTGCCACTGAGCTACCAAGCTTATAATCTTTTTGCTATTGCTTAGTCCACTACTACCTTGCTGAACAATCATAAACTGAATGCTGGCCAACTATATTATAACATATTTAAACATTATTCTAAGAGTTCAATCATACATTTGCAATGCACATAATACAGCCATGGGTCACCCAGTTAAGGATATTGAAAGGTATGCATTTGGCGAGTATGTACTGTGTACACTCCCTAGACCTTGCCAAGCTGATATTCACTATGGGGATCATTTTAGTGTCTGAAAACAGGCACTTAGATATGCAAAACATCGAGATGACCCCAAGCTATTTTAGAAACAAGGTATATGGACATCCTCAACGCAAGAATATCCATGTAGAATGGGAGTGTGGCAGATGTGTTGCCTGGGCGGAGCAAGGGAGTTGCAATTTCAGAATTGCATAAGCACACCTGACCATGAATAAGATGAAAAAAGTGCTCTCATCACAGATGCAATGTTTCCAACGGGAAGTGCAAAATGTGCTTTCATCGGCCCAGTTGTTATTTCCTTCCTGAAGACACCTACATGTAAATACATACTCAAACATATTACAGACCCACCACCACTTGCCTGAGTATCTGAAGTGGCAGGCCAGAACGTGTTAGTCTCAGGACATAGTTGCCCCTCTTCTGAAGTACCCTGGCTGGGACATCAAGTACCCGGTTCTACAGACTGCAATTCTGGGACGTCCATATTTGTAAAATGGCCTACACCCATGCACATATCTGGCCTTGCTATGTGTGTGTATTGGGGGTGGGGGGGTTTGTTTCCAGAACTTGCTACGTCCTGTTCATTTTTCAGGTTGGAGACAAAGCCATGTCAGAAGGCACATATACGTGTCTCCCTTAACTGCTGCTACCCCCCCCCCCCCCATTTTTTTAACATTCTGCTCTGAACATCACAGATTCTTTGCATAAGGCTTTGTTGCCTTATTGCAATGTATTATCAGTAATTAAATGGTTAACACTGTCCAGTTTTACTTCTACCTTTGTAACCCTCTGTCTTGGGAATCAAAACAGTTGAGTTTTTGCATAAACAGACACAGAAAATAGAAATATGATGACAGAAAAAGACCACATGGCCTATCTAGTTTGCCCTTACATACCAATTACAATAGTACCCTTTTTTCCTTTCGAGATCTTCTGTGTTTGTCCCATGCTTTCTTGAATTCAGATACTATTCTTGTCTATACTACCTCCACTGGGAGACTATTCCATGCATCTACCACTCTTTCTGTAAAGAAATATTTCCACATATTACTCTTGAGTCTATCCCCTTTCATCTTCAATCTATGTCCCCTCGTAGCAGAGGTTGCTTTCATTCAAAAGAGGCTCTCCTCCTAAGCATTTATGCCACGGAGATATTAAAATGCTCTATCATATCTGCTCTATCCCGCCTTTCCTCTAACGTATGCATATTGTGACGCTCGTGCCTCTACTAGGCGGTTGCCTAGTAGGGACGGCTGGCCACCTTTATCCCTTCGAGGGTTGTAGTTGTGTTAATAAGAGAAGCCAAGTGGTTATTCAAAGCGCACAGGAAATTTTTATTCGGTTTCCAAAGTTGGCAAGTGATGAACATAAAAATTCTTTAAGCACTTTTTCCAGACAAAAGAAATACAGGATAATTTCTCCAAATCAAAATGTCCAAACAAAACTCACAGCAGTTTCTATTCTTCACTGCACTTGCTTGACACTTACAAAACACAAAAGCATTTGTAAAACTCTTCACAGCTTCCAACCCCGCTGTTGCCACGCCCCATACAAACAGTTCTAGCTGTTTGGGCCTTCACTGAAGTTTTGCAGTTTTACTTCTTAAGAGAGATTCCTAACCTCTTGTCTTCAGGGTTACTCTTCTCTTTCAACTCTTGAAAACTGCCTTTAACTTGCAACAGCTTCCTTTGGTATTTCACTGTATTCTAACTCACAATACTATTGTATTTTAGTGCACAGCTCACATTCCATCTCAGAGGCTTCGGACTCAATAACACTTTCTTCAGGGCCTACCTCCATGCTCTCAATTGAGCTACAGCTAGGTGCTCTTTGAAAGTGCTCTGGTAACTTTTCCTTAAGAGTCTTTGCAATGTTAAACAGTCTCTCACACTGCCTGGCCTTGGCTCCTCCAAGCCGGTCTCCTGTGTGTCTCTCCTGCTTAACCTCCCTCCTGAGATACTTCTTGCTGTGCTGAGGCTTCAGGTGTCTGAAGGTCTCCTCTGAGTCAGAGCAAGAACTATTCTGGTGGCACTGCTCATTCCCTGCATACCTTTCTTGGCTGCCTTTGTAATGGTTCCTCCATTTGCTGCTCTCCTTGGCTGCAAGGGTTTTCCACAGCTTGGCCCCAGATCTCTCCTGTCTGTGCCTCCTGGGAATTGGACTTGAACCTGGGCTAGGCCTTGAACTGCAGCTGCCACTGGTGCTTGCTCCTGCACTCCTCCTGGACCTTCTGCTCACAGCTCCTGCACTCCTCCTGCCTCAAACTGTGCCTCTCTCTTTTGTTTGTTCTTCCTCTGTTAACTGTTGGAGCTGGGCAACTTCCTTCCTAGCTCCTCCCACTTGGACCTCCTACTCCTCTGCAGGGTTGTCCTGTGGTCTGTGATTGGCTTACCTTTGGCTCTGCCCTCTAGGTTTCTTTCAGTGCTTCTAGTATGGAGCCTAGGATTTTGTGCTCCCATCCCCCGCAATGAAAAAAAATCCTTCTTTTTTTTAGTTTTCCCTAGCTGGGCTGCACTCACCTCATCACAATATTAAGATCTTTAAGTCTGACCTCATATGTTTTATAACGAAGACCACTAACCATTTTAGAAGCCACCCTCTGCACTGACTCTGTCCTGTTTATATCCTTTTGAAAGTTGGTCTTCAGAATTGCACGCAGTACTCCAAATGAGGTCGCACCAGAGACTTATACAGAGGTTCTGAAAGGCTTTACTGAAATCTAAGTACACCACATCTAGGGCTCTCCCTCGGTCTAACTTGCTGCTCACCCAGTCAAAGAAATCAATCAGATTTGTCTGACAAGACCTGCCTCTGGTAAACCCATGCTGCCTTGGATCCTGCAGTCCACTGGACTCCAGAAACCTCAGTATTCTCTCTCTTAGCAGCGTTTCCAATAATTTACTCACCACAGAGGTTAAACTAATCGGCATCTAGTTTCAACCACATCCTTACTTCCACTTTTGTGTAAAGGAACCACATGTGCTTCTTTCCAGTCCTCTGGCACTACTCCCGATTCTGAGGCATTGAAAAGGTCAGTCAGCGGAGCTGCTAGAACATCCCCAAGTTCCTTCATTATTCTAGGATGTATCCCATCCTGTCCATTGCTTTATCTGCTTTTATTTAGTTAGTTCCCCTCGAACAGTCTTCTGAAAATCGTTCAAGATCCCTGTCACTTCTGTTCCTATTTGTAGGTGTTTACTGAACACAGAACAGAAATATTTGTTAAGCAATTCTGTTTTATCCTATTCAACTTCTACACATTCCTCTCCTGATCCCTTGAGTCTGACAATACCACTTTTGCCCTTCCTCCTCTCACTAACATATCTGAAAAATGCCTTATCCCCCCCTTTTTATTGCATTGGCCATTTCTTCTTTTTGTATCTTTGCTTTCCTGACTGCTTTGTTTAGCTTCTCTAAGTTTTTCCAAATATTGATGCTTGTCTTCTTCTTTCTGTGATCTCTTGTTGAAGGCCACCCTTTTTTTCTTCACCTTTTCAGCTACTTCTTTTGAGAACCATAGCGGCATCCTTTTCCTTTTACCTTTATTTACCATTTTAACAAAAAGGTTGATTGCCTTTAAAATATCCCCTTTCAGTTTTGCCCCTTGCTTTTCTACATCCCCCAGCTGTTCCCATCCCGCTAATGACTCCTTGAAGTATTGTCCCATTGTGGCAAAGTTAGTTTTCCTAAAGTCTAAAAGCCTCGCTTTTGAACGGATTTTATCAGTCCTAGTCCTAATACTGAACCACACCATCTGGTGATCTCTGGATGCAAGATGATCTCCCACTATAACATCGGAAACACTTTCCCCATTGGTAAGCATCAAGTCTAGTATGGCCCCTTCACAATCTGTAGATCACACCAATGCAAATGAATTTCCCTTTCTCTCTTTCTAGTTTAAACCACAGCGTCTCCTCGCTCCTCTTGAAGCCCTGTAATTCTGTAGCTTTAATATTATTTTTTATATAGTGCCACTCCTCCTCCCCTTCTTCCTATCCTGTCCTTCCTGAGTAAAGTATAGCCTGGTAAAATTACATCCCAGTCATGGTTGTCTGCCGCCATTAAATCCAAGTCAGCCTCTTCCATAACGTCTGAGAGCTGTTGCACTCTAACTGTGGGTACGTTTAGCATGCAAGTCATTGAAAAAGTCACTTGCATGATATACATAAACCATTTAGTAGCATGTTTATGAAGAAATGGGCTGGTAGCGCTTGTTGAGGCCTGAAGATTAGCGCAGACTCCCGGGCTAACTTTTGGGGGAATGTGTGTCCATCCCCCTGCAGTTAGTGCAGTGTGAACATGCCACACCACACTAATTAGTGTGCGGGTGCACTTATTACCACCCACTGAGGTAGCGTAAAGTGTACACCCAAAATACCCACACTTACTGTGACGTGCCGTCCATGCCCACATTCCGCCTCTTCATGTGCTACTCAGTTAGTGTGAGCCTTTTATCATGAGGCTCCGTGCTAATTGCATTAACAGTTAGTGCCCCCTAGTGTGGTATGACATAGGTATTACCATGTGCACATTAAATGTTTGCTTCACTATCTTGGCCACAGAAACCAAAATGCACGCTAGCTCCATATATTTATTTTATTTATTTTTTATTTATTTGGCTGAACTTTTATACCACTTTTTGCAAAGATCAAAGCAGTGTACATAGACCTTGAAACAGGGTAAACAATGGAACAATAACTTTATACAATAGTGATTAAAGAACAGGGAATTGTTGCCATGGGTTTAGGCAGGGGCCTGTTACCTTTAACTATATACAGTGTGTTTTTGTAGTGAGAGATGTTATAAAGGTGGGAGGGAAGGGTCAAGTGAAGGTGGGTCCGAAGTGGAGGGTGAACAGGTAGGTTTTGAGGAGTTTGCAAAAGGCACTGAGGTCCTTGGGTGCTTTTTGTTATTGCTTGGGAAGTGTCTAGAGTGTTCCTTGTGGAGGATCTTCATGGTCTATTTGTCTGTGGTAGGGTAATGAGGGTTTGAAGGTAGGGGGATGATTGCTGGTTGAGGGTTTTGTATATTATTAATAGGATTTTGTATTGGATTCTGCTCTGCAGTGGGAGCCAGTGAAAGGGTTAGAGGATGGGGGTGATGTACTCATGTCTGGAAGCACCTTGGATTGTCCGGGATGTCGTGTGGAGGGCTGTTTGAAGAGGTGTGAGCAATGATTTTGGTAGTCCATGATATATTGAGTTGCAATAGTCAACGAGAGGCATGATGAGGGCTTGTAGGCCAAGCAGAAGTCTGGTGGAGCAAGGAGGGGGCAAAGGTGCTGGAGGGTCTGGGTTTTGTAGTAGATTGCTCTTGCTATGTTCATTATTTGTGTCTTGTGGGTGAGGTGACAGTCGAGAGTAATGCCCAGGTTTGATTTAGATTTCTGTGCTGTTGAGAGCGATGAATGAGTGAGGAGTGAATAATTTGGTTTTGGTGACAATTAAGGATTCCGTTTTCTTGAGGTTTGTGGATAGGTAGTTTGTGGCCAACCATTTTGAGACATCTGTGAAGCATTGTTGTATCTCCTTGTATGATGGTGTGTTCAGGTTGAATAGTGCATATAGCATGATGCCGTCTGCGAAGATGTGGTAGTTGATGCTGAGTGATTGGATGAGGATGTTGAGGGTTTGCATGTAGATGTTGAAGAGAAGTGCTGAGAGGGTGGATCCTTGGGGGACACCTTGGATTTGGGTGTATGGGGTTGATGACAGTGACCCAATCCTTATCTGCTGGAGCTTGTCGTGTAGATAGGCTTGGAACCATCTTAATACAGCATCTTGAATTCCTGTTGATTGCAGGCATTGTAGGAGGATGTCATGGTTGATTGTGTCAAAGGCTGCAGTACTACACTGCCTCCAATCCCATGACTTTTTAATTTTGCCAAGAGTCTCTCATGAGGGACCTTGTAAAAGGCTTTCTGAAAATCCAGATGCACAATATCAACCAGCTCACCTTTGCTACCTGTTTATTCACACCTTCAAAAAAAATATAACGGATTAGTAAGATAAGACTTTCCTTGGCTAAATCCATGTTGTTTTTCTCCCATTAAACAATGACTATCTACATGTTCAGTAATTTTATTCTTTATAATGGTTTCTACCATTTTGCCCGATACTGACATCAGGCTCACTAGTCTATAGTTTCCTGGATCACCCCTGGATTCCTTTTTAAAAATTCCCATTACATTAACCATTCTGCAGTCTTCAGGTACTACAGATGATTTTAATGATAGTTCACACATTACTAATAGTAGGTCTGCAACCTCATGTTTCAGTTCCTTCAGCATCCTCTGATGTATACCATCCAGTCCAGGTTATTCCCTACTCTTTAGTTTATCAAATTGTTGTAATGCATCTTCCCAGTTTATCAAAATTTGTTTCAGTTCTTCTGATACATTACCTTTAAATATCATTTCAGGCATGGGCAATTTCCCTATTTCTTCTTTAGTAAAGACTGAAGTAAAGAATTAATTTACTCTCTCAGCTATGGCTTTAACCTCCCTTAGCGTCCCTTTTACCCTTCTATCATCTAATGGTCCAACTGACTCTCTCACAGTTTTTTTGCTTCAAATGTACTTGAAAAAGTTTTTATTGTGTGTTTTTGCTTCAACGG
The DNA here is from genome assembly GCA_033557465.1 of Ichthyophis bannanicus. Classification (NCBI taxonomy): domain Eukaryota; kingdom Metazoa; phylum Chordata; class Amphibia; order Gymnophiona; family Ichthyophiidae; genus Ichthyophis; species Ichthyophis bannanicus. The sequence continues at coordinate 125,034,063 of CM066036.1, read as the reverse complement.
CAAGTTTTTTTTCAAATATTCTCTTTGACTGCCTTATATATAATGGATACGATATTCAAAAGGCATTTACGTGGTTTACCACCCTGTAAAACATATAAATGCCTTAGACAGAAATAGTCAACAGCACCTACATGGTCGGTGCCCTTGAATATTCATGTCTATGTCCCTTATGCACCCCAATGCTATCCAGTTAGTATTGGGGTATGTTGGGGTCATTCAGAGGCGGAGCGGAGGCGGGGAGTCCCGGTAACTGGGCAGTGGCGATATTGGACCTCTACCCGGTTAGCCATCCATAGCTAAAACTAAGCGAGTTTTTGGCTCACCTAGTTCTAGCAGTGAATGGCTAACCGGGTAGCTATCCAATATCATCACTACCTGGTTAGGCTCTGCACGTGAATCCCCTCGGCACCTAGCCCGGATATTCAGTGCTATCACTGTGGCATTGAATATCCGGGTTTAGAGGTCAGCAGATAGGGCTATGTGCCGAAGTGATGCATAGCCCACCCAACTGAATATCAGGCCCAACTTGCACATAACTTGCCAGTGCTTTTTTTTTGTTTCCCGTTTTCGTCATCTTGCCCCTAAATTTCATTTCCTGAAAGATGTTTTTTTTGGGTACAACAGCCTCTTTGACCTCACCTTTAAACCATGCTGGTAGTTTTTGGGCCTTTCTTCTACCTTTCTTAAAGTGTGGAATACATGTGGTCTGGGCTTCCAAGATAGTATTTTTAAACAACGCCCATGCTTGATGTAAACCTTTAACCTTTGCAGCTGCTCTTTTTAGTTTTTTCTTAACTATTTTCCTCATTCTATCATAGTCTCCCTTTTGAAAGTTAAAAGGTAGTACTGTGGATTTCCTTGCCATTCTCCCTCCATTTATTATATCAAATGTGATCATGCTATCATTATTATTGCCAAGTGGCCCTAACCTTGTTATCTCTTGCACCAGATCCTGTGTTCCACTAAGGACTAGGTCCAAAATATCAGCTAGGTACACTATAACAACCGACTCACCTTTGTAGTATTTTTCAACAACACCCAAGCTTGATGTAAGTCTTTAACCTTTGCAACTGCTCCATTTAGTTTTTTCTTAACTGTTTTCCTCATTTTATCATAGTCTCCCTTTCGAAAGTTAAAAGGTAGTACTGTGGATTTCCTTACTATCCCTCCTCCACTAATTAAATCAAACGCGATCATGCTATGATCACTATTGCCAAGTGGCCCCAACAGCCTTATTTATTGCCCCAGATCTGGTGTTCCAGTAAGGACTAGGTCCAATATGGTTTCCCCTCTGGTCGGTTCATGAACCAGCTGCTCCAAGAAGCAGTCATTTATTTCATCTAGGAACTTTATCTCCATAGCATGTCCTGCCGTGACACTGACCCAGTCGATACCGGGGTAATTGAAATCACCCATTATTTTTACTGTGTTTCTAACTTTTGTTAGCTTCCTTGATATCTTTAAGCATTTCATCATCCATTTGTTCATTCTGGCCAGGCGGTCGATAGTACACCCGCACTGCCATCACCTTCCCCTTTTTACATGGAATTTCAATCCATAGAGATTCTACAGCAAATTTTGTTTCCTGCAAAACGTTAATCCTTTCTGACTCAATGCCCTCTCTAACATAGAGCACAATTCCTCCACCAATTTGATCAGCCCTATCATTACGATATAGTTTGTACCCAGGTATCACAGTGTCCCACTGGTTGTCCTCCTTCCATCATGTCTCTGTGATTCAAATCATATCTAACCTTTCATTTAGTGCTATATATTCTAACTCTCTCATCTTACTTTTTAGACTTCTAGCATTTGCATACAAGCATTTTAGAGACTGTATTTTATTCATATTAATTTGGCTATTGGTAGGCATGGGTAATTTGGAATCTTTAAGCTCTGCTCCATTCTCAAGGGCATTTGGGCTACTTTATTCTTTTTTGGAACCTCTCTGCTTTTGGTAGTATCCTTCAAGGATATAGCCTTACTCAGGGCCGGATTTACCTATACGCCATGTACGCCATGGCGTAGGGCCCACAGCTGGCAAGGGCCCACAAAAATGGAAGTTAGCTTTTTTTTTTTTAATAAAATAAAAAAAAAAACCTGCTGGCTGCCGCCGCGGGGCCCCCTCTGCTGCCGCGGCAGCATGGACTGACCCGCGGGGGCCCCCTCTGCAAGGTCGATCCGTCCCTCCCTCCGTGTAGGCTGTGAGAGGCACGAAGGGAGCGTGTCTCCCTCGCGTCTCTGTTAAGCCCGCAGGGGCTGATGGAATTTCCCATCAGCCCCTGCGGGCTTAACAGAGACGCGAGGGAGACACGCTCCCTTCGCGCCTCTCACAGCCTGCACGGAGGGACGGATCGACGGATCGACCTTGCAGAGGGGGCCCCCGCGGGTCAGTCCATGCTGCCGCGGCAGCAGAGGGGGCCCCGCGGCGGCAGCCAGCAGGTTTTTTTTTAAAATTAAATTTTGCTTTAGGCCGGGGGGGGGGGGTAGGACTGGTAATGGGATATTGGGGGGGCTGGGGCTGGGACAGGAAATGGGCTGGGGGGGTTAAGGCTGGAGGTGGGCTGATGAGGTTAGGACTGGTAATGGGCTGTTGGGGGGGGTTAGAACTGGTAATGGGCTTTGGGGGGGTTAAGACTGGTAATGGGCTGTGGGCTGATGGGGGCTGTCTGGTAATGGGCTATGGGGGGGCTAGGACTGGAAATGGGCTGGGGGGTTAAGACTGGAGGTGGGCTGATGGGGTTAGGACTGGTAATGGGCTGTGGGCTGTTGGGGGGGGTTAGAACTGGCAATGGGCTATGGGGGGCTGACTGGAAATGGGTTGATGGGGTTAGGACTGGAAGTGGGCTGATGGGGGGTTAGGACTGGTAATGGGTTATAGGGGGGCTTAAACTGAAAATGGGGTGATGGGGGGTTAGGACTGTAAGTGGGTTGATGGGGGGCTAGGACTGGTATTGGGTTGGGGGGTTGCTAGGACTGGAAATGGGCTGATGGGTGGCTAGGACTGGAAATGGGCTGATGCAGGGACTAGAAGGGAATGGATGCTGGGTGAGGCTGGAACTAGAAGGGAGCTGATGTTGGGGGAGGATTAGAATGGGATGGGGCTGGAAGAGTAAAATGGAGAAGGGAAAAATATTTTGTGTGGGAGGGATAAAAAATCTACAATTGGCCGGGTATTGGGAGAGTAAGTGGGGATTGAGGATGGAGGGGTAAAATTTGAGTGGATGAAATAGGAATGAGGAAAGAGCAAAAGGAGAAAGATTAGTATGTTAAAGCAGATGTAGAGAGAGAATGGAAAAAAACTAGAAGAGAGAAGAAAGGACAAATGGACAGCAGACGATGGAGAGTTAGCAGAAGACACAAAGAAACCAGAAGAAAGTGGCTGGAGCAATTGCAGCTGAAAAAATGCACAAAAGGTAGAAAAATATCTCTTTATTTTGAATTTATTAATTGGAATATGTCAGCTCTGGTAAATGTGCATCATTAACGTCTGCGCTTTGTTTAGTACAAGAGCAAATTAATGTATAGTTTTATTTCTACAGTGTTGTGCATTCCAAGTTTGGCTTTTGGGATTCCCAGTTTAATTATTGTCTTCCTGTTTCTAAATTGTGATTACTTGTTTGGTGATGGTCTATGTTCTGCATGTGTAACTGAGCTGAGGTGTTCTGTTTATATAATTCCTATTTGACATTGCCACTTGTTCTCTTTCCCCAGTAGGTCATGTATTGTTGTTCTCTGAAATGTATTGGTTTAATATTTGCAGTGTTGCCTTTTGATTGGTAGAGTATGGTGCTTTGTGAGTCCTGGTAGTGCTGTTAGGATACGGCGGGTTTGCTATGGGTTCTAAATGGGCAGTGTTTGTAGTAGTTCCTAATGTGTCTGGCAGTTGGCACTGGATTATAGTAATGTAGAAATCTTTTAGTCTTTCTTTATCCATACACTCATTAAGAGGCACGTTTACTAAAAGTTAGTATATGGTAACATTATGCAAATATTTATGCAAATGAGGCCTCTTATGCAAATGAGGCCCCGCACCCCCCTTGGGCCGCCCCTGCTGGGGGCCCACAATTTTTGTTGGCGTAGGGCCTCACTCAAGGTAAATCTGGCCCTGGCCTTACTAATCTGTTATGTAGGTGTGAATAAACAGGTAGACAAAGGTGAGTCGGTTGATATAGTGTATCTGGACTTTCAGAAAGCCTTTGACAAGGTCCCTCATCAGAGACTTTTGGCAAAACTAAAGAGTCATGGGATAGGAGGCAGTGTACTATTGTGGATCAGGAACTGGTTAAAAGATAGAAAGCAGAGGGTAGGGCTAAATGGCCAATTTTCCCAATGGAGAAAGATAAATAGTGGTGTACCCCAGGGATCTGTGCTGAGTCCGCTTCTTTTTGACATATTCATAAATGACCTGGAAAAGGGAATAACAAGTGAGGTTATCAAATTTGCAGATGACACAAAACTATTTAAAGTTGTTAAAACCCAAGAGGATTGTGGAAAATTGCAAGAGGATCTTGATAAATTGGAAGACTGGGCATCAAAATGGCAGATGAAATTTAATGTGGACAAGTGCAAAGTTATGCACCTAGGGAAGAACAACCCAAACTATGGTTACACAATGCAAGGTTCCACATTAGGAACTACCACCCAGGAAAAGGATTTAGGCGTCATTGTGGATAACATGTTAAAACCCTCGGCCCAGTGTGCAGCGGCAGCCAAGAGAGCAAATAGAATGCTAGGTATCATAAGGAAAGGAATGGCAAATAAAACAAAGGATATTATAATGCCTCTACATCGTTCCATGGTGAGACCGCACCTTGAATATTGTGTGCAATTCTGGTCACCATGTCTTAAAAAGGATATAGTGTTATTAGAAAAGGTTCAGAGAAGAGCCACCAAAATGGTAAAGGGGATGGAAGGATACCCCTATGAAGAAAGGCTAAAAAGGTTAGGGCTCCTTAACCTGGAAAAGAGACGGCTGAGGGGAGATATGATAGAAGTCTATAAATTAATGAACAGAGTGGAACGGGTAAACGTAGATCGATTGTTTACGTTATCAGAATATAGAAAGTCTAGGGGACATGCATTGAAGCTACAGGGTAAACTATTTAAGACTAATAAAAGAAAATATTTTTTCACTCAACGTGTAATTAAACTCTGGAATTTGTTACCGGAGGATGTAGTAAAGGCTGTTAGTGTAGCTGGGTTTAAAAAAGGTTTGGACAAGTTCCTGGAGGAAAGGTCCATAAACCATTATTAAGAAGGGACCCAGGATATCAATGCTTGACCCAATACAAGCATTGTGGAGCCTGTGTCTTTTGGGGAAACTGCTAGATTTGTATGACCTAGATTGGCCACTGTTGGAAACAGGATACTGGGCTTGATGGACCTTGGTCTGACCCGGTATGGCATATCATATGTTCTTATGTAAAATAGCTTCCCTTCCTGTCAGTTCATGAACCAGCTGCTCCAAGAAGCAGTCATTTATTTCATCTAGGAACTTTATCTCTCTAGCATGTCCTGCTGTGACATTGACCCATTCGATACCAGGGTAATTGACATTACCCATTATTACCATGTTGTGACTTTTGTTAGCTTCCCTGATTTCTTTTAGCATTTCATCATCCATCTGTTCATTCTGGACAGATAGATGCTAGTATACCCCCACTGCCATTGCCTTCTCCTTTTTACATGGAATTTCTATCCATAGAGATTCTACAGTGTATTTTGTTTCCTGCAAAACTTCTATCCTGTATGACTCAACGCTCTCTCTAACCTAGAGTGCAACCTCTTCACCGATTTGATCTACCCTTTCATTGCGATATAGTTTATACCCAGGTATCACAGTATCCCATTGGTTGGCCTCCTTCCACCAGGTCTCTGAGATACCAATCATATCTAACCTTTCATTTAGTGCTATGTATTCTAGCTCTCCCATCTTATTTTTTAGACTTCTAACATTTGCATACAGGAATTTTAGAAGTTGTATTTTATTCATATTAACGATATGGTTATCAGTTGACAGGGGTGATTTAGAATCTTTCAGCTCTGTCTGTTCTGTACTTAAAGGCATCTGGGTTATTTTTATCTTTATTAGAATCTCCCTATCAGGATGCCCTAGCTTCCCTCTTTTGCTTGTATCCTTCAAGGATGCATCCTTCTTAATCATGCGCTCTTGGGTAACTGTTGGCTTTCCCCTATTATCCAGTTTAAAAGCTGCTCTGTCTCCTTTTTAAGGGTTAATGCCAGCAGCCTGGTTCCAACCCAGTTAAGGTGAAGCCCATCCTTTCGGAAATGTCTCTCCCTTCCCTAGAATGTTGCCCCATTCCTAACAAATCCAAAACCCTCTTCCTTGCACCATCGTCTCATCCACGCATTGAGACTCCAGACCTCTGCCTGCCTTTTGGGTCCTGCACATAGAACACTCATCATATGCAACTCATAAGGCTGGAACACACATTGGTAAGGTCATGGTCACAGGTCTTGCATAACAAGAACAAATGTCAAGACTAGATAAAAGTAGGCTGTCCCATCTCTAAAGGCTAAACTAATCTTTCAACCCCACCTAGACCACAGCTAATGTCAGAAAAAGCCATTGTAATCTATGAATCAAAACCCTATAAAAGTAAGGTTTTTTTGGGAAAACATCCAGATCCTTGGTCTTCTACAGAGAGTAGAAGGAAGTGTCATAAAGGAGAAGATCCCAGCCAAGAGGCTGCCTTGTGAAGATCCTCAGCCCTGGCCAAGGTATAAGAAGATTCAGTGCAAATGGGAAAGAAAGACATATCAAGGGGACAGATAAGTATAATTATGGCGTGTGTTAAGTGCGGGTTACACTTTGTATCTAACAAAAACTCACGTTGTTGTATTTACTTGGAATCTGTGGGCTTCAGCTTCTCAAGTTCCTGTTGCCATTCACACATACGCCTCCTCCCATCGGGCACCTGTCAACATTCCAGAGCACCCTCTTCAGGATATTTCCTGCCATAACACAATTACTCACGGTTTCTTTTAGATAAGTAACTTCTCAGGTTAGAGGGGCAAAAGCATTGCGCACTAGATCATATATACATTTTCTCAGCTCATGATCACTAGAAACAAAAAGCTTTATTTTGCTTTGTGTAATCGCAATGGACTCTTCTAAAAAATAGCCCCTTTGGAACCTAGCTGCCTTTTACTGACTATAGTGGCATATTGCCATTAAATAAATTTCATGCCCACACTCACCCCCCAAAAAATTGCTACCTTTTTTTCTCTTCCTTTTTCACAGGATCTGAACGATGCTTTCAGCCAGGTTTAGCTATGTAGAGGAAGAAGGAAAGTGAGAGAGAGTGACCACATCACTCATGAAATCGGGGGATTGGAGAATTAGGGTAGTTGCCCTCGAAGGGGCTTCTTATTTGCACATAGGGTAATTGGGACTTTGCCAGGAGAAGGGTCACTGTCTGCATTGGATGGGAGTGTTAGGCTTCATGATGGGTAGCTTGAGAGAGAAGAAATCTCCTATTTAAACTGGCCTTGGTTGTTTAAGCCAGGTAGCAGGTGGTTATTTCTATATTAATCTAGGTATGTTTAGGTCTTAACATGCACATTAAAAATTTAACACCAGTCCCATTCTCCCATCCCCCTGTATCAGCCCATCTGTAGCCCAATTTTCTTTCAGGGCCAGTAGCTCTCTCCTCCCCCCATCAGCTCATTTCCAGTCCTAACTCATTTCCAGTGCTAGCTCCCCCATCAGCAGAATGGATAACTTTTAGAGAGTGGAGGAATAGCCTAATAGTTAGAGCAACTAGGCACAAGGGCAAGCCAGGATTCAAATATCACTGCAGCTCCTTGTGGTCTTGGGCAAGTCATTTAAGGCAGTTATATTCAGTTTTGGGTGCTCTTTCGTCCCTTCCCTCTTTTTCTACCCCATCCTTATCCGCAGTACCAGGAGCAACCGAACTGGCTAACGTTTTCTCAGATAAAGTTCTTTCCCTGCGTGCAGCACTTCCCTCACACCCGCCTCCACTTTCTCCTGCCCTCCCGCCTCTTTCTCCATCCCATTCCCTCTCATCCCATTCTCACATACCTGGTCATCTTTCCATATGATTTCTTCCTCCGAATTAGTTGCTACCATTTCCACCTCTCAGAAAACCACTTGTGCTCTGGACCCCATTCCCTCTGTCTGGCTTCTTGAGCCTTCACTCACCCTCCTCCCACCCCTCCTCAGTATGCTTAACTCTAGTCTTACCACAGGAGTCTTTCTCGCCCCCTGGAAACATGCTTTAGTGTGCCCTATGCTCAAAGAATCTTCTCTTGACCCCTATGTGCTTTCTAACTGGCATTCTGTATCCAACCTCTGTTTTCTCTCTAAGCTCCTGGAATGGATCATCTTTACCCAGCTATCTGCTCACCTTCAGTCTACCAACGCTCTCCATCCCCGACAGTCAGGCTTTCGTGAAGGTCACCGCACAGAGTCCATCCTTTGGCTTTGCTAAACAAGTTGCATGTGGCACATGATCAGGGCAACTTCTCTCTTGTTGTTTCACTCGATCTTTCTTCAGCTTTCGACCCAGTGGATCACAGTACCCTTCTCACTCGCCTTTCTGATCTTGTGTTGTCGGCACTCCTCTTAGGTGGTTCCGTTCCTTTCTCACGACACAGTCTTTTTCTGTTTTCTTCAAGGTCTCCTCCTCTCAGTCCACTCCCCTGGTGTATGGGGTCCCACAGGGATCAGTACTTGCGCCCTTCCTGTTTGTCTTCTTGATTCCTCTTTGCTTTCTCATTTAGTAATCTGGTATATCAGCATATTATTATGTGGACGACATACTACTCTTACATCGCACTGACTCTGCCTGTCCCAATATCTCGTCACTGAACTCATGTTTAGTCTGCATCCATGACTGGCTAAACTCCAATCACTTCCATCTGAATCCAGCTAAATCATCTGCCATATGGATTACCTTTGGGGCTCCCTCACCTTCCCTGGCTCCCTTCGGGGTCATTCTGGATTCCTCCCTTTCTTTCAAGGAACACATTTCTGTCGTCTCCCGTCACACATTCTTTCACCTACATCAGATTTGCATCATTCGCCCATTCCTCTCCTCATCGGCTTTGTCCACACTTTTTCTCTCGCTTATTGTCTCTCGGCTTGATTACTGCAGTGTAGTGTCGCCGGTCTTCCGCAATGTCAGCTTCATAGACTACAACTTCTCCAGAATACAGCTGCTCCTATCCTCACCCACTCTTCACGGTTCATTCACATATCTTCTCTTCTCCTTCACCTTCACTGGCTGCCTGTCCGCTACCGGATACAGTATAAAATTCTTATTTTTGTGCATAAGGTCAAACACACTGCTACCCCTCATTACTTGGCTGATCTTCTCCATTTCTATCACTCCCACCACTTGCTCCACTCCGTTCACACCCATTGTCTAGTCCTTCACTCAGTTTCCATGGCACGCCTCAAACACACTCAAGGGTCTGCCTTTTTCTTCTTAGATCCAGCTCTCTGCAACTCTCTCTCTCTTTCCCTCCACTCCGAGCTGTCTTTCCCTTGGTTCAAAGCCATTTTAAAACCCCATCTCTTTCAACAAGCATTTAATCTCCCACCTCAATCCCTCTGACCCATCAGTATGTAAGATTTCCCCACTGTATTATGTTGTCTCTGGGTCTTCCTGCTTATGTCTCTTTCTTCACCCCACTTTTGCCTTCCTTTTCTTTTCTTCTCTGTTCTTTTCTTTGCTCCTCTGTCCTATTAATTAATTATTGGCATTCCTTTCTTTATCTTTTTTCTCTAGCAGTCATAGTGTTGTAAACTGCTTTTATGCTGCGGCCCTAGCAGTATATCAAGTGCTCGAATAAATAAATAAATAAAAATATAAACTTTGAGGGGCATATTCAAAACATTTTAGCACATATGCATGTGAAGTACACACTGACATTTACACCGACTCTAAAGCAGACGTAAGGTCTGCGTCTTGAATGTAGGCACTATTGCTGCTGGATTGCATTCACATTTTATAAAGTCGCATAGATGCCTATGGCGGTCATTCTGATCTCCAAATAGCGGGGTTCTATGTCTGGCTTAGACGTACAACCTGTGCACAGGCTTGGGACGCTATTCCAGTCCCAGCATTCCCCACACATACAGAACGTTTGTGCAGGGAGCACTGTACAGGTGCAGGAGGGGGTGGGATGGAGGCGGACCAGGGATGGAGCCGGGGCCGGCCAACATGCACGAACATACAGAGGCCATTCAGGTCGGACATCATTCAGGTCGGGCCTCTGTACGTCCCCCGGTGCAGTGACGAATGCCCAGCTTATTCTACCCCAAAGGTGGAATAAGTCCCAGGGGGTCTCCACTGCATGGCACCACACATCGCTGCAAAGCATGCCACCAGCCCTGCTGTGCCCCTGCAGCCATGATCCTGCCCATGGGGGCCTTTGGTGCTGGCAGGATCGCAGTCTGCAGGGGCAGACATGGGTGATGGCATTCCGAGCCATCAGAAAGACGGCTGATTGTCATGGCACCAGAACACCATGGTTCCCATGCCCCAGCCATGCCATTCTGGCATCTTGTTGGGCAGCTGCCCCGTACGCCAATCTCATCATCATATGGGGAGCGCCCGGACATCCAAATCTCCAATTCTGCTGTCACAGGTACATTTGGGCCCTGCAGTGGCAGAATCACAATACGGCCGGATGTGCAGGAACCAGAATTGGCCTCCATGTGTCTTTATAAAATAGCATGAAAATAGGTGCTCCATGCCTTCTTGATCACTTAACCTAGGTGTACTATTTACTATGGCATATGTTGGGGTCTGCATATGGCATATGTTGGGGTCTGCAAATTAGCATGGACACCTGTGCTAACATTTAGGGGGGGGGTTCATCCCCCTGCCGTTAGCATAGTGTTAATTTGCAACACCATGCAAACCTGTATGCAGGTGTACTTCCTGCCATCCATTGAGATGGTGTTAAATTCACCCATGTTCACAGCTACCTTCATGATTAACATGTACCCAGAATACCTGCGATAACCATGAAGCGCCGTCCATGCCACAACCTACCTGCCCGATTGTGCACTATCCGGTAAGCATGGGAATTTTAGAACGAGGCCACATGCTAACTGCTAGCATGGGGTGCTTACCGCATGCTAAAACCTATGCTAATGTTTAGCGCAATTTAGTAAACCTTCCCCCTCAGTGTCACTATCCTTGCTAAACATACAGTGCATTGCAAAAGTATTCATCCCCTTTGTGTTTGTCCTGTTTTGTTGCATTACAACCTGGAATTAAAATGGAGTTTTGGGGGTTAGCACCATGTGATCTACACAATATGCCTATGACTTTGAAGGTGCAAAATATCTTTTATTGTGACACAAACAATAATTAAGACAAAACTTGAAAGCAGGAGTGTGCATATGTATTCACCCCCAAAGTCAATACGTTGTAGAGACACCTTTTGCTGCAATTACAGCTTCAAGTCTCTTGGGGTATGTCTCTATTTGCTTAACACATCTAGCCACTGGGATTTTCACCCATTCCTTAAGGAAAAACTGCTGCAACTTCTTCAAGTTAGATGGGTTGCGTTGGTGTACAGCAATCTTCAAGTAATGATACAGATTCTCAATTGGATTGAGGTCTGGGCTTTGACTAAGAGAACACAGAGAGCGAGCTGTAACTGAAAAAGTCCTTTTATTTGCAATCAGCGACCCCGACATGGCTGCATTTCGGCATAAGCCTTCGTCAGGGGGTAAACTGAGCAGAGGTAAAATTGCATTGTATATGTCCAAAAATAATATTAGCAACAGTCTGAACCTGCCAGAACTCTGTTAAAGGTTGCCGTGCAGTTTTGAAAGTTAGGTTGGTGTACAGCAATCTTCAAGCAATGCCACAGATTTTCATTTCGATTGAGGTGTGGGCTTTGTCTAGACCATTTATTTATTTATTTTTATTTATTAACAATTCTTATATACCGCACTATTAGACATCAGCGCGGTTTACATTGAACAGAAAACATCCGACAGTTTACATATGTCTGCCATGCCAAGACATTTAAATGTTTCCCTTTAAACCAGCTTTAGCAGTATGTTTAGGGTCATTGTCCTGCTGGAAGGTGAACCTTCGTCCTACTCTCAAATTTCTGGAAGACTGAAAAAGGTTTTCCTCAAGAATTGCCCTGTATTTAGTGCCATCCATTGTTCCTTCAATTCTGACCAGTTTTTCTGTCCCTGCCAATGAAAAACACCCCCACAGCATGATGCTGCCACCACCATGTTTCACTGTGGGAATGGTTTTCGCGAGGTGATGGGAAGTGTTGGGTTTGTGCCATACATGGCATTTCCCATGATGGCCAAAAAGTTCAATTTTTGTCTTATCTGACCAGAGAACCTTCTTCCATGTGTTTGGGAGTCCACCTCATACTGTTGTGCAAACTCCAAATGTGTTTTCTTATTTCGTTCTTTAAGCAGTGGCTTTTTTCTGGCCACTCTTCCATACTGTGGAGTATATGGCGTAAAGTGGTCCTATGGACAGATACTCCCATCTCTGCTGTGGATCTTTGTAGATCCTTCAGTGTTATCCTTGGTGTCTTTGTAGTATATCTGATTAATGCCCTCCTTGCCCGGTCTTTGAGTTTTGATGGGCGGCCTTCTCTTGTCAGGTTTGTAGTGGTGCCATATTCTTTCTATTTTGTTATAATGGATTTAATGGTGCTCTGTGGGATATTCAGAATTTGGGATTTTTTTTATAACACAATCCTGATCTATACTTCTTCACAACTTTATCTGTGACATGTTTGGAGTGCTCCTTGGTCTTCATATTGCTTGCTTAGTGGTGTTGCAGAGTCGGGGGCCTTTCAGAACAGGTATATTTATACAAGCAGCATGTGACAGATCATGTGACACAGGTGGACCTTAATTAATTATGTGACTTCTGAGGTTGATTGGTTTCACCAGATCTTATTTAGGGGTTTCATAGCAAAAGGGATGACTACATATGCACTCACAGCTTTTCAGTTTTTACTAATTTTTTTATAGATACAAGGTATTTTATTGTCTTTTCACTTCACCAATTTGGACTATATTGTTAGGTCCATTACCTAACATCCAAATGAACCTCCATTTTCATTCCAGATTGAACGTAATGTGATAAAACAGGATGAAAACCAAGGGGATGAGTATTTTCACAAGGCACTATACGTGGGTGACTGCGCTGGCAATTGTCCATTTACTTTAGGCCGGCTATTCCTCAGACCTAACTTAGATAACTGATCCCTTTAATGGCTGTATAGTGCTGCTAAAATCTGGCTGTTTGGCATATTAAAGAGCCAGATTTTATCTGTATAATAGCAAAAATATTTGAATACATGAATTATGCATTTGCCACCTGCCAGCAAACATGTAACTCACTATGGATATCAAGCCCTATGCTTCACATTCTTTTGACTCTTCTAACTAGCTATTTAGCTCCATGAAAAGTACTATTTATCCCGCTTATGGAAAAATACTAGAGCGCCAATTATGCCACATCTGACAATCTCTTTCCCTTTCCCCTCATATCCTCACATACAGTAAAACATCTCCATTAATTACAATGTTGAGTTAAAAGATAGTAAGGAGAAGGAAGGAATTTTGGATTAACTCATGGTGAATTGCCTTCAGGTACAGTAGGTATTTTCTACTCCTTGGAGGGTCAACAGTCCCAGAATGCACCCCTTATATGGCAGGCTGACCCTGCCCGGTGCATCCCGAGATGCACCGTGTGGGGCCAGGTGCCGCCATTTTGCAAGATAGCAGCATAGGCACAGGAGCATGTGGGCAACCCTCCTGCCTTTCAGCTTCTAAGGTACTGGGAGGGTTTGGGAGTGGGGGATTAGCATCCACTAGATCACCAGGCCTTTTTATATTTTGGAGGGGTGGAATGGTTTGGGACCACTGAGCCACTAGGCCTTTTTCTGTTTTGGGGGTTGGTGGTATTGGGTCACTGGGTCACCAGGCCTTTTTCCAGTTTGGGGATGGGGAGGATTGGGGCTACTAGGCCACAAGGGGCTGGGCTGCAACTGGAAAATTGGGGGATCGGGGGTCAGGCTGCTTGAAGAGTCTGGTCATGTGAGGTGAAGTGTCAGACTTCATTCAGATGACTTTTGCCAAGCCTTAACATAGGTCCCTGTGCGCATATGTCTGATTTGCTTCCTTTGTTTAATGCCGACATTTTGCACACAATTGTGCAAAAGTCATCGTTAAACTCATGTTGGGAAACCCTGCACTTGACTCTGGTGCAGGGTTTGTGCATCAGCCCCTTTATGCTGTTCAGCAATCTGGTTAGTGGCAGTGCCGGCCCGTCCATTGAGCAAGAATGTTTTTTGCACAGGGCCCCGCGTTTCAGCGTGCCCCGCGCAAAGAACATTCTGCTTTAAAAATAAATTAAATAAAGAAAAAAAAATCTGGCTGCTGCCACTGCCGCCGCGGCAGCAGCAGAATCGACTGTCCCGCGGGGCCCCCCCCTCCCCCCGCCCGGCTGAGCCCTCCCTGCCCGGCGAGCCTTTCCACGATGGCTTTCAGATCCGCGAAGGGAGAGTGTCTCCTCACAGCTCTGTTAAGCCTGCAGGGGCTGATGGGAAATTTCCCATCAGCCCCTGCGGGCTTAACAGAGCCGCGAGGGTGACAGTGAGACACTCTCCCTTCGCGGATCTGAAAGCCGTCACGGAGAGGCTCAGCTGAGCAGGGAGAGCTCAGCCGGGCAGGGGGGCCCCGCGGGACAGTCTATTCTGTTGCTGCTGTGGCGGCAGCGGCAGCAGCCAGCTTTTTTTTTTTTTTTTCCCTGGGCCGTTGGGGGGAGGGGGGTTAGGACTGGTAATGGGCTGTGGGCTGATGGGGGGGTTTAGGACTGGAAATGGGCTATGGGGGGGCTAGGACTGGAAATGGGCTGATGGGGGGGTTAGGACTGGAGGTGGGCTGATGGAGTTAGGACTGGTAATGGGCTGTGCGCTGATGGGGGGTTAGGACTGGTAATGGGCTATGAGGGGGGGCTAAGTCTGGAAATGGGGTGATGGGGGGTTAGGACTGGCAATGGGCTATGGGGCGGCTAAGACTGGAAATGGGCTGATTGGGTTAGGACTGGAAGTGGGCTGATGGGGGGTTAGGACTGGTAATGGGCTATGGGGGGGCTTAAACTGAAAATGGGGTGATGGGAGGTTAGGACTGGAAGTGGGTTGATGGGGGGCTAGGACTTGTAATGGTTTTGGGGGTTGCTAGGACTGGAAATGGGCTGAGTGGAAGGGGAGGCTTGAACTGCAAATAGCTGATGGGGACGGGGACTTGGAATGGAAATGGGCTGTGAGGGGAGGGAGCTAGGACAGGAAATGGGCTGATGGAGCAGCTAGGATAGGACTGGAAATGGGCTGTTGGGGGAGCTAAGATTGGAAATGGGCTGTGGTGGGGGCTTGGATTGAAATGGACTAATGTAGGGGCTAGAACTGGAAGTAGGCTCATGGGGGGGCTTGGATTGGAATTGGGCTGAGTGGAGGGGAGCTAGGATTTGACATGGGCTGATGGTGGGGCTAGGAAAGGACTAGAAATGAGCTGATGGGGGGCTGGGATTGGAAATGAGCTGATGGAGGGACTCGGATAGGAGTGGAAATGGATGGGGAGGTAGGACTGGAAATGGGCTGATGGGGGGCTAGGACTGGAAATGGGCTGATGCAGGGACTAGAAGGGAGCGGATTCTGGGTGAGGCTGGAACTAGAAGGGAGCTGATGTTGGGGGAGGATTAGAATGGGATGGGGCTGGGAGAGTGAAATGGAGAGGGGAAAAATATTTTGTATGGGAGGGATGACAAATCTACAATTGGCCGGGTATTGGGAGAGTAAGTGGGGATTGAGGATAGAGGGGTAAAATTTGAGTGGATGAAATAGGAATGAGGAAAGAGCAAAAGGTGAAAGATTAGTATGTTAAAGCAGATGTAGAGAGAGAATGGAAAAAAAAACCTAGAAGAGATAAGAAAGGACAAATGGACAGCAGACGATGGAGAGTTAGCAGAAGACACGAAGAAACCAGAAGAAAGTGGCTGGAGCAATTGCAACTGAAAAAAAATGCACAAAAGGTAGAAAAATATCTCTTTATTTTGAATTTATTAACTGGAATATGTCAGCTCTGGGAAATGTGCATCATTAACGTCTGCGCTTTGTTTAGTACAAGAGGAAATTAATTTATAGTTTTATTTCTACAGTGTTGTACATTCCAAGTTTGGCTTTTGGGGTTCCTAGTTTAATTATTGCCTTCTTGTTTCTAAATTGTGATTCCTTGTTTGGTGATGGTCTATGTTCTGCATGTGTAACTGAGCTGAGGTATTCTGTTTATGTAATTCCTATTTGACATTGCCACTTGTTCTCTTTCCCCAGTAGGTCATGTATTGTTGTTCTCTAAAATGTATTTGTTTAGTATTCGCAGTGTTGCCTTTTGATAGGTAGGGTCTGGTGCTTTGTGAGTCCTGGTAGTGCTGTTACGATACGGCGAGTTTGCTATGGGTTCTAAATGGGCAGTGTTTATAGTAGTTCCTAATGTGCCTGGCGGTTGGCACTGGATTATAGTAATGTAGAAATCTTTTAGCCTTTCTTTATCCATACATTCATTAAGAGACGTGTTTACTAAAAGTTAGTGTATGGTAACATTATGCAAATATTTATGTAAATAAGGCCACTTATGCAAATAATGCCCCGCACCGAGTCTCCGCACATGGCCCCGCACCCCCCTTGGGCCGCCCCTTGTTAGTGGCTAAATACCACCACTGATCAGACTGCAAGACTACAATCCAGTTAAATCGTATATTCAGCATCGGTCATTGGCTATCCACCGGCGCAGAATATCCGGTTTTATTCTAAAGCAACAGTGGCCAGCCACTTTAGTAGCACTGGCTGCCATCACCGCTGATTATGCCCTCCATAGAAACTGTCTGCTGATAAGGAGTCTAAAGCCCATCTAGTCTTACTCATTTGCATTATTTTGCGATGCCACAAAAGAAGAGCGGAACATGGCCATGATTGTTTCTGATGATATTAAAGTGGCTAAACAGGTGGAAAAGATGACGGCAAAAGCTAGAATGATGCTTGGGTGCATAGGGAGAGGAATGGCCAGCAGAAGAAAGGAGGTGATAGTGCCTCTGTATTAGTCTTTGGTGCAACCTCATTTGGAGTATAGTGTGCAATTCTGGAGACAGCACCTTCAAAAGGATATAAACATGTTGGAGTCGGTGCAGAGGGTGGCTACTAAAATGATCAGTGGGCTTCATCATAAGGCATATGGGGACAGACTTAAGGAGCTTAATATGTACACTTTAGAGGAGAGGTGGGATAAAGGTGATATGATTGAGACGTTTAAATACCTCCATGGCATAAATGCACAGGGGGAGAGCCTCTTTCAATTGAAACCAAACTGTGCTACGAGGGAACATAGGATGAGAGTGAAAGTGGATAGATTCCAGAGTAATATGCAGAAATATTTCTTTACGGAAAGAGTGGTAGATCCGTGGAATAGTCTCCCAGTGGAGGTGGTAGAGACGAGGACAGTATCTGAATTCAAAAAAGCATGGGACAAACACAGAGGATCTGTAAAGTTAGAAAAGGGGACTCTTGTAGTGGTTGATATGGAAGGGCAGACTAGGCAGGCCATGTGGTCTTTCCTGCCATCATTCTATGTTTCGAAGGTTGATCTTTGCCTTTCTGTTCATTTCTTTAGAACTGGAGATCGTTTGTGCTTCCTCCAGGCATTCTCTTCCGATGCTGCTCCTGAGTTTATCTCGCTTCTAGCCTTCTGTCCTGAGTTTGTGTTCCTTGAATTATGACTAAACAGTAAAATCACTATGAAGACTCTAGACTGAAATTTGTCGTAATGATATTCATAAAGGCAAAATTGTCTTCCATCTTTCTGCCTTGCTTGCATCCAGCATGTGTTGAAAGCAATGTTTTATTAACCGCTTGAGTCTCCGCTATCAGATGGCAGCCCGTCACTGTGAAATACAACATTATAATCTGTAGCATAACACACAGAAAAGGAAAGCACACATTAAAGCCTTATTACTGGAGTACTTTCTGCAAATAGCAATTTTTTACTTGTCACTTATCATGGTGTTACGAAACTGCATTTACGGATTTTGTGACATTTATGGCATAAACCCCAATTTTCTGGAATTTGGGTTTCAGTTTCTGTTAATTATAGTTGGAAACTTGATGTACATTGTCGGAGTAGACGCCAATTTGATTTTCTAAATATTATGGATTAAGTGATTCGCTGAGCCGGTTTTGAACTGCAGTGGCTTTTTTAAGAATTTCAAGAATAAAGAGAGAAGATCTGATGTAACCAGAAAAGCATGACTGACAATGGTAGACACCAAGCGGCCAGCCTCCAGGGGGGAAAGAGCAGGGTTATAAGCACCACAACCAAGAAGCCTGGTTCAACAACGCTTTCATAGTTAATTGATTAGCCGATGAAATCTAGACAGAAAGCATTTGCGTTATGTTTCACCAGCTAACAGAATACAATGGGTATGGAAGAAACAATTTCAGTGTACCAAATAGTTCTCGTAGGATGAAAAAGATTTGCTGTTCTTTCATGTAAACAATTTACTACCAACATGTATTGCTTTTAATATTGCCCTCTAAATCCTACCTTACCAAACTACTGCTCTCTGAGTATATTAAATCATTTTTATAGACATTTATTGTCTTTACATTGTACTGATACTTATAGAATATCATTGTAATAGTCTCATATTTCTAAGGGGTATGATTACTAAACGGCGCTAAGGGCGCACAGGTGATATTAGCAGATGTTATCAGCACCTGCTAGCAGATAACACAGGCTTAATGGCTGATAGCCTGTTAACAGGTATTAAGGTACAAAGGGGTGGAGAAGGGGTGTTAACTGAGCAGAGTGTGGGCGGAGACAGCATGGGGTCCTTGAACGGCAGATGTTGTTAATGGGCATTAGTGGCACAGCCGCTGGGAATCTTATTGGCAGCTCATTTTGAGGGAGAGAGCCATTCTCGGCTGTTCAACACCACACAGGGAACCCATTTACATGTCAGCAGTTTGCAGTAACCAGACTGGAGCGCTGAAAGTAGTGATAGTAGTGGTCAATTGGCAGTCACATCATGGTGCCGTTTCATTACAGTGGCGAAGGTGGTGCAATGTGAGTGATTGAGTGGGGTCGGTTAGTCCACAAGTGGACCAGGAAGTCGTCTAGGGTGTATATCTGTGTCTGATCAGACACTGCAGTAACAGCAGCGGCACACATACATGCCACCGCTGTCATCACGCAGCCATGTTAGCAGCATGTGGGGGTGGCAGTGGCTTTTGCCTGGTGCAGAAGATACCATTGTCCCTGCCCTGTGTGCCAGATGCAATACTGCTGTTTGTACTGGCAGGATCAGGCCAAGGGTATCTGCCATCCTAAGCAGAGCCCTCCCACTGCTGCCTTGAGGTTCCCCACAGCATGAAAGGGAGGATTCCCCATGCTGCACCCCTCCTCCCCCCCAGCATCCATTGTCTCACCTAAGTAAGGAGGGCGGCATGACAATTGTTCCTTGTTGTGTGGTGGTGAGGCTTAACATTGCATCATGTATGACACATCAGAGGGGGGCAGGAGTGCCATGCTGGGATGACCCATATGTGCGCTGCTCTTTAAGGCCACCCGGAGCACTGAAGTGGCAGCTGTGCCATACTTACAGGGAGGGAGGGATCTGAAATACCCACTGTGGTCTGTCAACAATGAGAATATTCCAGAACTGGCCCACAAGCACACATCAGGAAATAGTTATATTAATCACTCTGCTAGGTCACCCATGGACTGGACTGTTTGTGTTCATGCATCCTGGCATACCCGTCTGGCAGGACAGATCCCATATGTAAGACATGAACATCAGTTGATCCAGCAGCATATTAATGCAGTGCTACATACAGACCTAACAAGATGTTCCTCACCCACACCTGTCTAACATACCCTGTCAGTCAGGTATAGCACAGAGCCTGCAGAGAGCTACACAGACCGAGGGATACCCCAGCTTATATCCTTATGCAGCCTGGCAGTGACCATATTATATATACATGGAGTGATGCACCCACACTCCCACATGGCTGCTCTGTGGCTCCTAACACATGGCCACTGTGTGTAAGAGAGAAGGGTCGTGGGTTTAAGACCAGCCTGTTGATCAAGAGTGATATGTCCAGGTGTGTTAACTTTATCCTAAATTTCTATATCTGCATTCGCAGGTGCAATCCTCCCCATCTCATCTAGCACAAGTCCTGACCATCTCCAGCCACATTGAGAAGCTGCATCAACACCCACTAGATGGCAGTGAGTGCTAATAGCGCCCACAAGCTGAGCAGACCTTAGCAATGTGTGCACACTCAGAGCAAGTGTTATCAAAGTCCAAGCATTAAAGGAATCCTAAGGGCCAAGTATGAATGCCAAATTACACCTCTTTTGGACAGTGGCATCATGTGTTTGTGGGTGTGGGTGTCCAGAGGACTTTGAGCAGTAGTAATGCACTGTGTGTGCATCTGATGCCCAGGCTTTAAGGCTGTGCATACAATGTGCCGCATGATCAGTTATATTGCAACTCCACAAACTCTGAGTCACCACTTATGGGCAGAAGGTTAGTTTCCAATAAGTAATTGTAACCTGTGAGAGTCACTGGTTGACTAGCTGTGCCTGTACATATCTTGTCCTCAAAGCTGTGGCACTCAAATGCATTCCCAGTTACACCATCATCAAGGCCCATTACACAGCATGCCCCTACACTTACCTCCCAACAAGACACTGCCATACAGCTCCCATATTGCCTGCTGGTTTCACTGGAGTGAGCTGGGGTGGGGCATGGTCTCACCAGGGAAAGCCCCATCACATGTTTATGTGTGTGTGTGCAGCAAACCTTACCTCTGACTGAGTCTCCAGGCCTCAGGGCACACCTTTCTGCACAGATGAGAGGCCTGATTAATGCCAACTGCCATAATAGTTGTATCTGTGGAATGTGTGTGCAGCTGCAGCCTATTGGGAGCTAGGCTCACATGGAGACCTGGCCTCTGTGAATGTCCAATGGAGTCACAGAGTTGGTGAGACAGGAAAATATCTGCCATGTAACTGCATGCACCTTGCTCTTGTCCGAAGCTGCAGTCAAAGAGTGCAATCTGGGTGTCTCAGCACCATGCACAGCATGCATATACTGGCATGTCCATCTTAGGCATATCTGCACAAAATATACACCATCTCAACACTGTATACCACTCATCGACCACAGCATTTAACATGATATTGTGTAATACTCCATAGCAACAACCAGCCTTATGTTTACAGAGACGACATGCATTGGTTTGCCTGATTGTGACAGTGGGACACTGACCCCTGAATGGTGTGTGCATAATTCCAACAGGAAGAATATGCCAAAGGATGTCATGTTGGTCTCTGCATCACTTGGCACCATGTGGGAAGGCAGTGCCTGGAGGTGAATATTGGGGTAGAGATGGAGGGTAACAGTCCACACCTGTTTTGAATGTACACCTGGTAGATAGCATTGCCGGTCAGAGTCTCTATTCAAATGCATAGAAGCTCTGAGGGCCTACCCAGTCTATGCATGTTTCACATCAGAGGCCGTGCATGACAGCTGCACCCACTCTCCATGGGTGCCAAGTGGGACACCCACAAGGATGTTGTTAGAGTACAAAGAGGTTATGGATTACAGCATCTGTGTAGCCAGCAGTGATACCAACATCTAACCCCATGTCCAACTTGCTATGCTTCCATGTGCTCTTGGTGGGGAGTAGGATTGCGTACTAAGCATGGGAGAGCACATGTGCTGCACTAGCCATTTTCGCAGTGTCCATGGCCAGGGACATGACATCAGATGAGAGTACAAGCAGGCCACTTTGTTCAATGCTCACTGCCAAAAGCTGTGTAGGGGGACATAGTCTTCTGGTATATGACAGATGTACATAGGCCATTGTGGGCCAACATGCACTTACGGCCTGTCTCTGGGCCAGTTTCCAATGCTTTTGGCATTGCATTAGCAATCCGTACATTCAAACAAAAAAGGGTATGCAAAAGAAGAGCAGAGGATTCTGGGTATTGTCTACAAAAGATCAGTTTGCATTGGATGTACATGAGTCAGAGTTTGGGTAAGTGGCTGAGCCATCGAAACATGGGTCCGGTAAAAGCATGGCTTGACTGCACACAGTTGTTCATGCTGAGAGGCCACTTTCACTGTGACCATGTCACAGCTCTGTATCCATATAGTGCTATATAGGATTAAACTGCAGTGACACGGGTGCTGTTTTATTTTATGGCATGCCAGTTGCTGTTCAGGCTGCTGGCTGTCCATGCTGTTTGTACAGAGCCAAGATCTTCATCATGGCTATGTATACCTTCAGTGGGTGGTGTGTGTGGGTGGCGGACATAGTCCAGTGTCGCACAATATCTGTGATGGATCTAGTTGAATAGGTTTTGGTAAATGAAAGGAGGAATTCTTTTTAATATCTTTGTTAGTGATATTGCGAAGGGCTTTCTGGTAAGGTTTGCCTCTTTGTGGATGATACCAAAATCTGCAACAGAGTTGACATCCAGTAAGGATGTAGATAACATGAGGAGGGATCTAGCTAAGCTTGAAGAATGGTCTAGAATTTGGCAGCTGAGATTTAATGCTAAAAAAAGTAAGGTCATGCTGCAACAATCCAAGGGAGCAGTACAGTATAGAGGGGTGACATACTTCAGTCCACGAAAGAAGAATGGGACCTAGGCATGATTGTGTCTGTCGATCTCAAAGTAGCTAAACAGGTAGAAAAGGTGACAGTGAAAGCTAGAAGAATGCTTGGGTACATAGGGAGAGGAATGGCCAGCAGAAGAAAGGAGGTGATATTGCTTCTGTATAAGTCTTTGGTGCGACCTCATTTGGAGTATAGTGTGCAATTCTGAAGGCAACACCTTCAAAAAGATATAAACGTTTTGAAGTCGGTGCAGAGGGTGGCTAATAAAATGGTTAATGGTCTTCATTATAAAGCATATGAGGACAGTCGTAAGGACCTTAATATGTATATTAAAGAGGAAAGTTGGGACAGAGGTGATATGATTGAGACGTTTAAATACCTACATGGCATAAATGCACAGGAGGAGAGCCTCTTTCGATTGAAATCGAGCTCTGCTATGAGAAGACATAGGATGAGGGTAAAAGGGGATAGACTCAGGAGTAATATGCAGAAATATTTATTTACGGAAAGAGTGGTAGATGCGTGTAATAGTCTCCCAGTGGAGCTGGTAGAGATGAGGACAGCATCTAAATTCAAAAAAGCATGGGACAAACAGAGGCTCTCTAAAGGAAAAAAATGGGCTTGTAGTGTGTGATATGGAAGGGTAGACTAGATAGGCCATGTGGTCTTTTTCTGCCATCATGTGTCTATGCTTTCCAGATCTGCCTTTGACCTGCTGGTGACTATGGTTTTAGGAGGCTGTGCTGATTGGTGTCAGAACCCCTCTCCCTACCTAGGTACCACTCAGTCCATTCAGATTCTTTGGAAGCAGCTGCCCTAACCCTAGAGTCCCTGGCCAGCAGGTATAGGCCACAAGGGCCAGATGGGACATGCCATCCCAACATGCTGCATTTGTAGAGGGTACTAAGCATTTAGCATGACATACCTTATTCAACAGCTTCCATATTCTGATAGCAAAATAGACCTGCTCCAGAACCTGGAGGGATCCACTATTGGGGTGCTTGGTCTGGGGACTAGGTGATGTGTGTCCTTTCTCTCATTTATGGTGGACGGTGATAAGTCATTTGCACATTTGGCGGCTGTTATGTTCATAAAGCACACAACATTTCTGCATATTCCATAGCTGATGTGATGAAATGTAGCGTATAGGTGGTCAGATTGTGATGTACATCCTGAAAACTAACAGAGCTAACCAATACCGGCACATATAGCCCACATTGCAGCCATAGTGGTGACCCTGATCACTGAAGCATTGCCCAATGCCTGCATGTCTTGCATTATGAGGGAGCAAGTGTGCATGGCCCTCCCGGAGTGGGTAGGATGGTCTGGGATGGACCTCATGAGTCATGAATGAGGTTTGAGTTTGGTGTATATGAAAAAATACTTATCTTCTAGCATACAGCATGTCACAAGGAAATGCCCGTCCTGCACATGTGTTGCCTCAGAGATTAATGCAACATTGCAGCCCAGCAGACCTCTGTATGTGAATGTTGTTTGGCTTAGGGAGTACAGTACAGTGGAGGGAAGGGTATCTTGCCCTCACATGTGGCTTGGTCTTTGCACAGAAGATTACTACTGCTGCTGTGTCTGCTGCAATACTGAGTGTCCAGTGCAGTCCGTACTGCATGCAGGCAGGCCCTTGGTGTAGTTTACGTCTTTCTCAGAATGTCCTTATCAGCATCTGTAGCTGAATGGTTAAAGCACTGTTTCAATACAGAACAGAGCAGGGTTCACATCCCACATGGCCTTGAGAAAAGTCACTTCACCCTCTATTACCCTGAAGTGCAGCCTGCCAATATATTTCTTATCACACTCCCAAGAAAACCCAGTGCTGCTGCGTCACCAGGACTCAGTATTGATTTGTGGTCACACATTCTCATTAGTATTATTCTTTTTTATGTGTTATG
Organism: Ichthyophis bannanicus; assembly: GCA_033557465.1. Lineage (NCBI taxonomy): Eukaryota > Metazoa > Chordata > Amphibia > Gymnophiona > Ichthyophiidae > Ichthyophis > Ichthyophis bannanicus. Next base: position 125,009,422 of record CM066036.1, on the reverse strand, counting down.
CACATTGGTTCTGCAAGCATTCACATTGCAGACCATCTGACAGCATGACTTTATTGCCTCTGTTGCAGCACATTGCAAAGGGTCATTCAACTTGACCCTGTAGATGCATGACACATGAGTTGTACATGACTGGAAACTGTCATGATAACTGTGAATGAACAACATTTGCTCCATCACATATATGCAGTGCATGCAGGCACGTCACACTCCTGGAATATCCACCTGCACAGATCATCTCACATCTTTACTTGCTCCATATGGGCAATATTAGAGACACATGAGTTCAGACATGAGTGGACACTAGGTGTGTAGCATCATGCAGGTCACCACTACCGCCCAGGCATTCTTTCTATGCCTACATCGTGGCCATAGTAACTACTCCATGGCACGCTTCTACCTACTCCTTTGTCACCATGGATTTTGCCATGGATTACATGTGCACCCCTTACTGCTACAATCCAATTGTCTCCCACATTCTCCTCCCACTCACTGTCTGACACGCAAGAGACATATACAGTAGATGTGACATGTTCATACCATCCAACATCTCAAATGTGACGTGCAGAAAGGCTCCCTTATCCCACATTAAGGCAACCGGTCTTAGTGGGCGTTAATGTGCATAATGGGCACTCTTACCATCCACTGTCCACTTATCGCCCGTTAACTGGCCACTAGCACCCTTAACACCGCAACGCCTTCTCCCTGCCACTTCCTCTACCACCCGTTGGGACCTTTAACGATGTCGTTTACCACTCGCAAATGCTACACCTTTAGCACCTTTTAGTAATCATACCCCTAAGTTTTGAAAACTTACAGAAGCCAAAATTCAACAGCCCAGGGAGCAGCAAACGAACACACATCTTTTTCCGGTAAATTTTATCTAGCTATTCAGTGACACATTTGTGCTTCTGAATAAAACCAGGTAACATTAATCAGACAAACAGTTCTGGTTAACTTTAGGACATCCTTTGCAGCGACCAAAGTAGTCTAGTTAAGTTTAGCCAAACAGCATTAAAATTATACGGTATCTCTGGGACATCTTTGATTCCATCTCTTTGGTAATGGCTAAATTGTATCTACCTTGAGAATTATGGGGTGCATATCCCGCGGCAGCGGTTAGGCAAAATAAAACGCCTAGCTGCCTGTTAATATATATGGCCTGAAAAGCAACAGAAAAAAACAGCAGCACAAGACTTTTCTTTTAAGAAGTAAGGGCCTGATATTCAAAAGGCATTTACACGGTTTACAGCCCTGTAAATCATGTAAATACCGCTATCCAGAATATTCAACGGCATTAACATGGTTAGTGCTGCTGAATATCCCCTCTCTTCTCCCTTACGTGTCCCAATCCTAACCGCTTAGCATCGGGGCATGTCAAGGGCGTTCTGGGGAGGAGCGGAAGGGGCGTCAGCCGATAACCGGGCAGCAGTAATTTTGCATGCTGCCCAATTAGCGACCTGTGCCTAAAAGATAGCTGAAACAATCAAAATAAAAGGAGCACCCAATGTGCAGTACACCACACTATAATTTTTGTCAGACCAAAGGATCAAGAGAGAAGTTAAAAAAAAAATTGTCCTCCTCTCAAATGACCATAACATCCCTTTTAATCATATAAACATTCTAAAAAACTGATAAAAACGTCATCACTTATCTGAACAGTAATCCAAACAGTTTATGAGGCAATGTATGTTTGTATCCTCCTTCAGAGGATTATTTTCATGCCATACATTGCCTCATATACTGTTTGGATTACCATTCAGATAAATGATGATTTTGAATGTCTATATGATTAAAAGGGATGCTATGGTCATTTGAGAGGAGGACAAACTTTTTAACTTCTCTTTTGACCCTTTGGTCCGACAAAAATTATAGTGTGGTGTACTGCACATTGGGTGATCCTTTTATTTTGGTTGTTTCTTTGAGATCACGCAGGGGTTTTTGGGGGGTTGGTTTCTTTAAAAGATAGCTGAGGCAAAAGCTCACCTATCTTTAAGTGCAGGAGCTAACCAGGCAGCATGCAATATCACTCAGCATGCGGCTGAGAGGCAGTGTGGCAATCCTGGATATTCAATGCCAGGGTCACATATGACTCCAACATTGACCCTCTGGGGTTAGAGTTCAGAGGGGAGGGCTAGGCACTGAAGGAGCGCATAACCCTCTTAACTCAATACCGGGCCCTAAAAGTTTACTTGCAATCATTTTACTGCAAGTTCAACTGCCTCCATTGACGTTTCTGCTGAACTGAATCAGAGGAGTCTTCAGGGGTCATTATAGCCAGTGGAGGGCAGCTTTCGAGGGCACTTACCTGGGTAAATAGGTTGGACTGAAAACTGCATTTCTTGAATAGAGCTTAAAATACACATGGCTCTAGATCATGCAAATTTAGTCATATTAAAATGAGGCATTCCTGTGCTCTTCTTTAGGTCGAAGGAGGAAAACAGCATGCGTAGATTTGATTTTCAAATGTATGTATGCAGACCCTTTTGGGAGCTGATTTTATAAGGAGGACCATTTACACACGTAAATCATCTGTCTTCAAGGACTTATGCGTGTGAATGGGCACTTATGCGGTTGCTAGTCTGTAAGTGTGCATGTAAGTCCTGTCATGCATACTTTCAGTGTGCGCGTGTGCATGGGGATGGAGCTTGGAAAGACTGTAGGCGGAGCACAAATTTACGCAAGTATATGAGTTTACTTCTGTGTATTTCTGAAAAAGCTAGACGCAGGCCTTTGTGCCTGGCATAGAGCCGGCATAACTGCCACAGCTAGTTTGACTTTATAAAATAGGCATGCAATGCACACAGAAAGATGCATGTTACCTACATGGTACTGTAGAAGGTAATCCTCTACGCTTCATCTGCCATTTAGACGCTCAGTCTTCCTGTCTTACCGAGTCCTCCTGCAACGCCTCACAATCTGCTCGTCATTTAACAACTTTGAATAAGTTTTTGTCTTTTGCAAATTTAACCACCTCATTCTTAATTCCCTTTTTCAGATTGTTTATAAATATGTTAAAAAGCACTAGTTCCCACACAAATCCTTGGAGCATTCTACTATTTACCTTTCTTCATTGATCAAACTGCCTGTTTAGACCTACTCTCTGTTCCCTACCTCTAAGTAAGTTCCCACTAGATCATAAAACAGATATCTAATGGCAGATTTTGAGATCATCTCTCCAAGTGGATAGAAGTACAAATGAAAAAGCATAAGGGAAATAACTGAACCCTGGGAAATACCCCAGAGAATTGGATATGGGTCTCTAATCATCCAAAATTACCATCTGATTTCTATTTTCAAGATATGATGACATGATCTCCACATGGAATGCAAGCCTGGATGCTGTAGTCCAACTACCCCACATCAATAAGTCAGCAGGAAGAAGAAAGAATGCTCCCTGGTACTCCCCTGAGCTACGGACGTCGCTTCTCCATCTCAGAAAGCTTGAAAGATGCTGGCGTCGCTCATGATCAGCTGAGAACCACGAAACCTACACTGCTCACCTGGAAAAACACCGCTCAGCAGTCACAAAGAGAATGAAGCAATTCCACGCAGAGATATTACAGCGCTCCCTAAATAAACCACACGAGCTCTTCAGCCTAATTAAGACCCTAACGAAGGAGCATTCCCCCCTGCAACCAAGCCTTCCTGATCCTCAGGAATATGCTGACTACCTGCAGGCCAAAACAAGCCAGACCAGCATGTCCTCCTCGCACGGGGCACCCCACCCAACCCGCCCACCCACCTTGACGCCATCCATGAAGGACACCCAGCACATCATCACCGCCTCCTCTGCCCCAACTGAAAAAGACATCCAAGACATCATCACCACCATAAACACCACTACAGCACCTAATGACCCTTGTCCAGCATTTTGGAAAAAATCCCTGCGTGCTGACCTCAGCCCTTTTCTATCCAAACTCATAGGACTATCATTCTTGACTGGGACTTTCCCCCAAAGCCTGAAGCAAACAGCCATCAGACCGCTACTAAAAAACAGCAAGTTGGACCCAACAAAGATGGACTCCTACAGGCCAATATCAAGCATCCCTCTTCTGGCAAAAATCATTGAGAAGGTCGTACAATGCCAACTTCACCACCACATCGAGACTAGCGCACCCCTCGACCCCTTCCAGCACGGATTCCGGGAATCGCATGGTGTGGAAACGCTGTTGACCACATTATTCAGCACATTAACCATCGGGTTGGACAACATTAGACAAGGGTTTGCCCTGATCTTCTTGGACATTGCAGCAGCCTTTGACACTGTGTGCCACGAAATACTCCTGACACGTCTCAGGGAGAAGGGCATCCAGGGCACTGCGCTAACCTGGTGTGCATCGTACTTAACAGACAGATGGCAGCATGTTCGTGCCGGCCCCTCCACCTCCTCACCTTTCCCGCAAAAGAAAGGCATGCCACAGGGATCCTCGCTCTCAGCCCTACTATTCAACGTCTACATGCAGCCCATTTGCAACCTCATCCGCTCTTTCAAAATCAATTGCCTAATCTACGCCGATGACGTGTTACTATACATGCCTATCTCGACAGATCATCCAGACCTCTCATCAATATCCGCCTGTTTTGATGCTGTCACGGATTGGCTACACACTCAGAAGCTCAGAATAAACTTTAAAAAAACAAAGGTCTTCTTTATCACCAGGAACCCAACATTCACTCCGCCCACCTCACTGAAGGTGCGAGATGCAGAGCTCCTCAGCAAGCCCACGGTTCAGTACCTAGGGGTCACGCTGGATCAACAGCTCAATATGAAGGCCCAAATAAGCAACATGGTCAAGGTGATCTATAACAAAAATCGGACGCTTCGCCACCTGTGACAGCTGCTTGAACCAGAAGACTTTCGGACAGTCTACCAAACACTAGTAATTCCACATTTCGACTATGCGAACGCCATACTACACGGTCTCCCGAAAAACACGCTGAATCCTTTGCAACTTGCAATGAATGCGGCCGCCAGAATCCTGCACGGAGCCTCCAGGAGGGAACATATAACCCAATTATGAAGCACCTGCATTGGCTCCCGGTCCACTGCAGGATCTCATTTAAGACTCTAATGATGACCTACAAAGCCATCAACAAGTGCTCCTCCACCTCCCTCACAGATCTCATACAGACTACCCCCTCAACAGAGTAAGGAGATCAGCCGCCGTCAATACTCTGAAACTCCCGAGGGCGATCACAAAATGCTTGCAGGCAACTAGAAACAGAGCTTTCGCCCTATATGCATCCACATGCTGGAACGCTCTGCCACCTGCCATCCGGGCTTTCAATGACCTCACCCAGTTTAGGAAGGCATTGAAGCACTATCTATTCCTCCAGCACTACATCGAACATGAGGATAACCCGCAGTCAGTCACACTCTGGGCCCAGGTTGACACCCCCGACGCAGCCACTCCACAAGTCTGCAGCCCAGCCCGCTAGACCCCGATCCCCTCGACAGGTAAAGGTATACTCCCCTGCCCTGTCACCATGTATATAGCTGAGCCAATGTGTAAATAGTGTCGAGCTGTCATCATAACGTATGACAGCAAGTTATCTTTTACATAGTTACCCTGTTAACCCTGTATATAATCCCCTGTTTATTGTAAGTCCAGTGTAGGCCTGCCTGCACTGCACAAATCTGTTACCTGTAAACCGCGCTGATTTTTAAAGAGCGCGGTATAGAAGAAACATTAAATAAATAAATAAATAAATAAATTTCTTGCAAACTACACTACTGCTGAAGTAATGTCTAGGAGAACCAGAAGATCATCACCACTAAGTCCTTAAGAACATCACTAAAGAGAGGCGTGAGCGTTGTTTACGTTGTATACCTGGAAATAAAAATAGATTGATATTGGCTCAACCAGTTACCTATTTCCATATATTCCTTCTCTGTCAGTTTACATATATATGGAATATTCATAACCGATCCAAAATTATTAAAGTCCATCAAATCCAGATTTGATTTTTCAATAGAGGGTATACTACTGTTTGTATAAGGCAGGCCTTGACAAATTTTATTGGAATTTAGGAATCAAATGTCTAGATTTTGGAAGGGCTATGTGCCTTGTTGGCGCATAGCCCTCCCCCCCCCCCCCCCGACCTCTAAACCGGATATTCAATGCCACGGCGACGGCATTGAATATCCAGAGATTGCCACAAAGGCCATAAGCCGCCGAACCTAACCGGACAGCAGCAATATTGGATGCTGCCTGATTAGCTCCAGCACCTTAAAGATCGCTAACCAGGCAGCATCCAATATCGCTGTTGCCTGGTTAATACCATTCTCTGCTTCCACTCTGCCCCAGAACGCCCCCAACATGCCCCAAAGCTAACCAGATTGGATCGGGGCATGTAGGGGACTTAGGAGATGATATTCCACGGCACTAACAGTGTAAGTGCCGTTGAATATAGCCAACTGAAGCCTCTACACAGTTTACTGGGCTGCAAACTGTGTAGCTGCCTTTCGAAAATTCGGCCCTTAGAAGCCAGCTACTGAGATTTAGGTCACAATGCCTCCACCCCCCCAAAATGTGTATCAATCACAGCTCTTTTTTTAAGGACTTGATTTACTGTTTTACCATTTTCAATGGGAAAAGAAAGCTGAATAAATCAGGCCCTTAATGTGCCATTGCACAGTACCAAGTGAAAATAGTGACCTGTCTCCTCCTTCCCCTCTCATCATCCCCACTGATTACGCTGTCAGCAGCATATTGGTGGTCCTTGATAGCTACACCTGAGCAACTTCCTTTTTTGCTTCACATATCACCATGGCCTGGTAATACATGAAGCAAAAAATATTTCCCCAAAGCCCCTGTACCCTTCCTTCTAGTCTCTCTCTCATAGTCCCCCCCCCCCCCCCCGCCATCACCCAGTCTCTCTTTCCCAATTATAACACCCCTAATCATTACCACGCTCTCTCTTTTATAGCCCCCCCAATCCATCACCCAATCTCTTTCTCTCTCTGCCCACCCCATCACCCAGTGTCTCTTTCTATGATTTTTCTCTTCCCTAATGTATTTCTTTCTCATTTCCCCCTTCCCCAGCCCTCATATGATATTTCTGACTATTCTGCCATGTTCTTCACTCTTCCACTACCATCAGCTCTGCATGTGGCATGAGCCATATGGTGGAGGAAGTTTGCTGATCCCTCCTAACTTGAACGGCAATATCAGCAAACTTCCTCCATTGCATGTAATTTTTTCCATTCAGTTCTGGGGATGACTCATGCCATATCTTCTCAAAACGCCTCTGTATTGTATAGTCATGAAATTTCTGTTATCTCATTATTTATATGTTTTTTTTGTTGTTTTTTAATGCTTGTTAATGGTTATATATAAATTTATGATTGCACTCCACCTTAGACTAGGGGTTTTCTGAAAAACCTCTAAACAAATACCAAATTAAATTAAATTAAGTTCATAGAATGTAATTTGTTTCTATATCAAGCAAACATTTCCCTAGAGGAATGCGTCTTAATGAAGCTCAATAGTCTCCAGTTCTCAATTATCTCCAATTATCCTCAATTAATGTTGAACTCACTAAATCTAGTAAAGGGAGGTTCTTCAGGAAAGATTAAGGAATCATATCTTGTTTACTCCAAAATTTCAACTTTTTCATTGCAGCCTTCTGACCATGGTTCAGAGAAGTTGAGCTAACAGATACCTGTCATGTAACTTCTTCTAAATAAAAATAAAGTAGAGTGAATGCCCAGCATTATGGGTTAGAACATCCATTAACTAGCACTATCCCAAAGCAGGGTCATAGGTTATAAGGTCATTGTATAGGTCATATAGACAGCTAAATGGGCATTTAGCTCTGCACCTATAAATCTAGGCAGTTCCTGAACTTCTTATAAATTACTTAGGGGCTTGTTTATTAAAGTGCACTAGCCAGTAGCGCGGGGTTTTGCACACAGTTGGGCCATGTGGCAGCAAGGAGTGTGAGTAACAAATGCCACCATGCTAAAAATCCCATGCTAGCCAAGCAACGCACAAGTAGGCAGGATGAAGGCAGAGCTTGGTCAGAGACAGAGGAGAGACACGACGTATGCCAGGGGCGGGTGTGCTGCTCACATGCTAGATGTGAAATGGTGACTCTAGCATGCAGGCAGCTGACCAGGCGCTGTCTGCACACGCTTTGCTCCCATGTGCCAACCATTCAGTTTGGAAGTGCAGTTCATACACGAATGTTAAGAAATATGAAGGGCGGGAGCAGGGCTAACACATTGAAACGATAGGGGGCCAATAGGAGATGGGAGATGAATAGCAAAGCGCACGCCTAGGCCATAATTTTGGGGGAACTGCATGGTACAGCTGACATGGTCGTGGAATACTCCAGCCTCAACACCAGGACCTGCAGGTCTGCGGTCACCCTGCTGGGGCAATGGCCAAACCTCCATGGACACAGCAAAAACTGTCCTTACAGACTGCTGTTCACATCTGCACACGCATTGGTTAGGTTTCAGAGGGCTGCTGGCGTCATGTGCTGTGGAGGTGTCAGGAGATAGTGCTCGCACTCTGTGATGTAGTCGGTACTTACATTAGAGGCAGAGTTGAAATAGAAGAGTATAGTGGGGGAAGGGACATGCAAGTTATATGATGCACTTCATGGCTAAATGACAATGTGCAACACAGGAGCCATCTAACCCCTGCCGCCTATGCGGGGGAGGGGGAGCGTGCATGTGGCTGTGAATACATGCACCTGGGGGCCATGGCACTGCCATGGGCCATGTACCTGTGAGCTGATGGCCCCTCACTCTAACCGATGGGAGGATGTGGCTGAGGCCTACCAACTCTAAGCAGCCACATACTACTACTGTCACTGAATGTGGGCCTTCAGGGTTGGACCTCAGTGATTGGTGTCCCCTGCCTGGTTTCTTGCACTGGGGTTGCAGCAATCCATGGAGCGGGGGGGGGGGGGCTATTTTGATCCTCCCAAGTCTGGTAAGCTATGATTGCTGGGGTGCTCTTCCAGTGGGCTGTATGGGGGTTCACCACCTTCATATAGTGTACTCTCAGAGTTCCTCCCAGAAAGAAAGGGCATGGCAGGGTCCTCTATGGGTGGATAGCTGTGATATACCCTATTTTAGTAGCTCATAGTCCACAGGGATAGGCTTTCTATGGGGTGGGTCATGAGGGTGCTGCTCGATACTATAGCTCCCCATGTGCAGGCTGCCCTGAACAAGTGTGCTGATTATGCTTGGTCTCCAGATCCTCCTGGCCCTTGCACCCCCCCCCCCCTTCCCTCAACAATGGGGAACTCATTCCCAGTGGTTAAGGCACTGCCCAAACCATGATCAGAAGAGAGGAATGAGCTGTGGGGCCCATCCCCCCACCCCCACCAAAGGCCTTGTACTGTGTTCCCTGTAGTCTATATGAACAGCCACCCTTGTTGCCTCAGAGTGAGGGGGTCCATATTCCTGTCCTCCATAATGGGTTGTGCTGGCTGTTCAGCCCACTCTGTTATCAATCTGTTCTGGACTGACCATTTACTACCTTCCTCTATGGGTGCTAGGGCACAGTTCTTACTGTCCATACTGAATCCAAGGCCCGTAGAAGCCCCAGTATCACACTTGTAGCATTCTATTTTACAATACTTGTGGAAACTGCACGCACTGTGCGCATGCGCGGGGCCATGTGCGCATCTGCTGGACTGTGCATTCACTGCTACCATGCTAGTGCAGCTGCTGGGCTCTGCACAGTACTAACTGTGAATTCCGTATGTTAACCCCGCGCTCCCTACCGCACTTTAGTAAACATGCCCCTTAGCACAGTGAAAAATAGATAGATATGTGGTACTACTTACAAGGGAAGGGGCTTTTTTATAAATATAAACACAGTGGGAACATACATGTATACATGTTGCTGCGTACACATATGTCATGATTTTTCAGTGGCAACATATGCGTGTATGAGGCATATACATGTTTATCGAATTGATTTATAAACTTGCACCATCAGAGGCTACAGCTAGGGGGCCTTCCTCAGACAGGCACACTTTGGCCCCAGAAAAATGGATTATGTGTCACATTGGACAGGTGTAAATTGCATGGGGGGAGTACCACAGTATATGTGTATTGCCTTTATAAAATACATGTATGCTGTAAAAGACCATCCAGAACATGTCTTCTTTCAGCAGAGAGAAAATCTTTCGTGCTACCATCTCTAGGTATAAGTATCGCCTTCTACCATCTCTAGGTATTAGAACAGACATTTTCAAAATCGCTACATACCCACATTTGCCCGTTCACATAAATAATTTTTCATTGTAAATATGTCTTTATACCAGGGCTGCCTTTTCTGCCCTGCAGTTGTTTTAAAACCTATAGGAGAGAAGCCCTGAGATAACTTCAAGAGGATGGAGATTGGTGCTTAGATATGTGCTTCAGCCCTTGGAAAATGTACAAGGTTCAAAGGACTTGTATCAGGTGTAGTGAAATTGGTTAAGTCTAAATGAAATAGTGTGTATTGAGCCCTGTGGTGTAATGTACTGTGTTCAGATTAAAAGCAGACAAAAAAATATTTGAACCAAACTTTTTCTTTTACTCTCATGAACAAGAAACAGCTCATAAAGAGAAAAAAAATTACAAAAAAATATTTACAAAAGCAAGCCAAAGACAGAAATAGAATTATTAAATAACAATATCTTCCAAAATAAAACAGCAATTAAGGTAAACTGGTAAAATATGTAAATTAAAAGTTTGCACTGCTGTCTGACAGCAGAAGCAAAGGTTAGGGACAGAGCACGAGCAGTTGCAGAGCAGCACTGTTAGCTCAGGCCTCTTTGGCTCATGCTAACTACAGCTGTTGCCGTTAGCGCAAGTGCACTTAATGCCACCTGACATACCAGTTAGTGTGGTGCCACATTGTTGCAACATGCTAACGGCAGGGGGATGGACGCACATGCCCCATGAGGTTAGTACAGGCCTCCATGCTATAATCACGGCCCAATCGCCTTATTAAATTAGTGCACTTTTATAAACATGCCCCTTAGGTTGTAAGCCCTCTAAGGGATAGGAAAAATACCTACTGCACCTGAATGTAACTCACCTTGAACTACTGCTGAGCTAAATCCAAAATTCAAAACCTGCTCCAACCTAGTATAGCTAATAGCAACAATACAATTAATAGACTGTTGTAGTTGTTATGGAAGGACAGACTAGATAGACCATGTGGTCTTTTTCTGTCGTCATATTTCTATGTTTCTATGTTTCTAACAGAAACATTAAAAGTAGGAGTCCTTCGCTACTTTTCTTTAGTGAACATTTAATAAGATCCATATATACCCTTCTTCCATATCTTCAGAATGTTTATTTTATTTATAGATACTGTAGCTCACACCTTTCCAGCAATAGTTCAAGCTGAGTTACATTTAGGTATAATAGGTGTTTCCCTGAACCCCAGAGGGTTTATGTTCTTTGTACCTGAAGCAATGGAGGGTTAAGCGACTTGCCCAAGACCACAAGGAATGTCAGAGGGATTTAAAGCCTGGCTCCCAGATTGATGCAATAACTACTAGGCTGTTCCTCCAGTATTAGAATAAGTTGTCCAATCGCGGCATGAGGAGAGTTTGCTTTGGACTGTGACAGCTGTATTTGAGAGATTGCACTACAAGCGAAATTGTGCAAGAATGGTGGGCAATTCTGCTTTTGTTCCTCTCCCCCCCCCCCCCACGAGGCCGAGGAGGGCTTTAAAATCCAGATGCACAGCAGCTAGCATTGGGGGGATTGGAAGAGCTGTGACAGCCTTAACAGTTCAAGGAGAGTTTGTTTTGGATTCTGTGGTTCTATCTGGGAGATAGTGCTGCAAGATAGTTCAGCTCTGTGATCACAAGTGCAGTTGTATTGCAACAGTATTACTGCCAGCCTTGAATGAATCATGCGCCACGTTAGAACTGAAATAATGATGACTAATAAGATAAGGGCACTTTTGGTGCATAACTTCATTCAGAATAGTTTGCAGGCGCTTCTGTTTTTCAGCTGAATGTGATACTAACAAAATACATGCACTACGGAGGACTTTAAATTAGAACCTGTTTTGGAAAATGTTTAAATGATATTTAGAAAGAAAGAGTGTTTGAGTTTTGGGATTTACAATACTTGGGTACGTGAAGCATGTTACATTGGAATTATTGGGCAAAATGATGAAGTACTGAGAATTCATGTCTGGACATGAAGAGGCCTGTAAGTTGGATGATATCTTGTAAGATACACAGGGCCCGAAGACCTGCAAACCATGTAAATGATGCTCAGCGGGATATTTAGTGCCACGGAATATCCACGGCTGCCATTACTGCATGCCCAAAGCTAACCGGTTAGGGGGGTCCGTGGGTGGCACCCAGCCATAACCAGGCAGTGGCAATATTGAGCCGCTTCTCGGTTATGGCTATGCGACAAAAGCCAGGCGCAGTAAAGGCTGGCCTAACTTTTACCACACAGGCTAATTGAGCAGCAGCTGAATATCGTTGTTGCCCTGTTAGCTTCCTGCAAATTCGAGCAAGCCAGATATTCAGTGCCGGGGCTGGATATGACCCCAGCACTGAATAGCTGAGTTTAGAATTTGGCAGCGGCGGCTAGTCACATTAGATCAGCTGAATTGCAGGAACACAGTTTCTAAAGATACAGGGGATGATATTCAAAGGCATTTACACAGTTTGTAGAACTGCAAACTGCGTAAATGCCGCTGAGCTGGATGCACAGTTAATGCCACTGAATCACTGCAGGTGCCGCCACTACACACCCTAATACTAAATAGTGAGCGTTCAGGGGCAGAGTGGAGGTGGCACCGGTCGCTAACCAGGCAGTGGCGATATTGAGCGGCTGCCCGGTTAGTGACGCATGGTAAAGTAAGGCACGGCAAATGCTGGCCTTACTTTACCTGTAGAAGCTAATCCGGCGATGGTTTAATATCGCCACTGCACGGTTAGCTTCCGGCTTCTGCGGCGAACCCGGATATTCAATGCTGGGGACCGAATATGGCTTTAGCATTGAATATTCGGGGTTAGCGCTAGCTGCCACCGGTAAATATCCCCTGCAATGTTTTGGGAGAAAAGAAAAATTGTATACTTTAGAAGCCTCACTGTTACTTTAGAAGCCTTATTTGCAATTTACACATGTAAATACTGGCACATGTAAATACGTGTGAATGGCGATGGTTAGAAAGGGCTGAATTTACAGGTGGATGCCCTTTCTGTGACAAAATTACAAGGAGGTGTGTCTGCAGTGTGATTAGGGAGTACACAGGGTGGTGTAGAACTCTACATGTATATTCCCCATTTCAGATAGAGAATGCACGTGTATAACCAGAATGGTCCATGTCAAGATTTACACCTGCTCCCTGGCACGTTTGGGTTTGTAAAAAGTGCTCAGTTCAGCCAGTCCTTTACAAGAGAAGTTACTGGAGTTATCCTCCTGAATCTCCCTTGTTTAGTTCTTGATTATCTGTTGTTAATTGGTGCCATGTATACATGTAGGCGTGTCGGCACTTACATGCGGACGATGTGAAATCCAGCATATACATGTTTATGTCGGTCATGTTCCTCTGTTGCTTTTTTCCACATGTGCAATTGCAAAATGGCGCCTTCTCCTCCACGTATCAGCAGATACACAGGCGCTCCAGCACCTCCTTCTTCAGTATTTTACAGAAGGCTCCATGTTTTGCACAGTCTTTTCTAAAATAGCACCAGAATTATGTACGTCACAACCGTAACATCCCAATTCCAGTTGCAGCGGTGTATCTATGTTTCATCTGTTTATTAAGAATGTCATAACTCCCCTGGGGTGTGAGCACACTTACACACTCCCAGGGAGGAACCATGGACAAACCAAAAGAAACATAGATATTTTTTATTTTTTTACAGTTTTTCCTCATCTCCCCCCCCCCCCCATCTAGTTTCCATTGCATTCGCCAGACCATACAATCATCCACACAGAGGACTCAGGTCCCAGGTGGCTGCCCCCACCACTAGGACGTATGCTGGGGTACACACCTAGGGCCCTAGATCCTCCTAGGAAGGTTGCATCCATTAGTTAAGATCCAGAGCCCTCCTCTACCCATCTAACCCCACTGCCCCCACCCCCCATCCATGGCATTGCATCTAAAATGTGTCTTCACCTGTAACAAATGTAGTAAAAAACAGTGAAAGTATTGCGTTCTACTTTTTTTTTTTTTTTTTAAGCTTTATCGTAGAGGCTTTTGATTGGATACTATAGCACTTTGGGCATATCTGAAAAGATAACACTGGCATATTATCGCAATGAAACCGGTTTAAACCTTCCGGTGAACGCGTTCATCTGTACAATCCTTTTAGTGAGCTATACCTCAGACAGCAAACTTGGTGTATGGTAAGTTGTCTGGTTCGCAGATACACATCTTTGAACCGCTCCAGTGGTTTCAACTTACTATTGATCTAATCACGGCCACTAGAGATTATACTGCTGGGGAATGGAAATTTTGCCTATTACAAAAAAGCCCCTGTTTTTGTTTTTCCGTATTCTTTCTGTGAGAGTCAGCATATTCAAAAGCTCTATGATTTGACCAAAGACTAATTATCCCACCCCCTAATTTTAAAGTATGCTGGGACTGGCCCTGTGGCTCAGGCCCATATCTGTAATCCTATGGAGCTGGATGGGACTGAAAAAAAACAAAGAGCAGGGGAACAAAATTATCAGCGACAAATTTTATTGAGCCCAGCACAGCCATGTTTCGGCATGTTATGCCTGCATCAGGGGCAAAACTGTAATGACAATCAATGGGTTAAAAAATATTGGGCCCGATTTTCGAAGTCATTTACACAGGTAGGGCCTTTGGAAAATCCTGGGTAAGTCCCTAACGTGCCTAGATGCTATGTGGATAGCTTCGGGGCGTATTGGGGGTGTTCTGGGGCAGAGCTTGGGCGATTTTCAATGCTACCCGGTTAGCCCTTGATGCCTTAAAGATAGGCGAGGGTTTTCCTTGCCTATCTTTGAGGTGCTGGGGTTAACCGGTAGCATTGAAAATCGCTGCTACCCTCTCAGCCTCTATGGCTACCAGCGTGTCCAACCAAACCTGGATTTTCACTTCCATTACCGTGGAAGTGAAAATCCGGGTTAAGGGGGTCAGCGGGCAGGCTATGTGCAAACATGGTGCATTTATTTTATTTATTTTTTTATTTTATTTATTTAACATTTCTATACCGCAATTTCCTAGCGATCAATTGCGGTTTACAATAAACAACAGTGAATTGTACAGAGGTACAATTTCAGTTTGCAATGAACAGTTTACAAGAAACATTGTTAAACTATGTACAAAACATTAAACATTCTAACCATTAACTATATATATAGTATGAAAAAATTCTCGTATGTACTGTGAATCTAATGAGTGTCTAGTTAGAGCTCTAGGTTATGTTGTAGAGCCAAAGTGTTGGAAGAATAGATGAGTTTTGAGTTTTTTCTTAGAGGTTTCTGGGAGTGTGTTTTAAAGGGTGGGTGCGCAGTGTGAAAATGCTCTGTCAGCGGGCAGGCTATGTGCAAACATGGCGCATAGCCTGCCTAAATGAAAATCGGGCCTACTAAGTCTGAAAGCATTAGAGTGCCAACTCAACAATGCATAGGGTCAATACAGGTGTCGCTAAAGTAGCATCTCCTACTGGTCAACCAGCAGCAGTGAATGTATGGCTTGGAGCAGAAATGGATGGGACGGATTCAGCAGAAACCACTGAAGGTATCAGGAATATAAAGAAAGAAGGACTTTGGAGCTAGATTACTACAGTATCCCATCACCTTACTATGTGCTAAAGATGTTAATACCTATTATTTAGTACAGGTTGCATTTTTGCAGTGAGACCTGTTTACTGATAATGTGTTAATGGCATTAGCATGCATTAACCCAGTAGCACACTTTAGTTAATCTAACTGTATGTCTTCTCTACATAAATGCTTAAACACCAGGGAGTTGATTTATGCAGTCCAGTTTCCATGATAGCGTGTACGTTGGTCTCAGTGGTCAGGCATTTGGGGGTTATGGTAGATGCCTATATTACTATGAAAGTACAACTTAAATCAGTTTTTCGAGGTGGCTTTCTTAAACTTAGGTTATTGAGACGCTTGCACCATATTTTATCTTTAGAAGGTTTTCAAATTATTTTGCAAACATCAGTCTTAAGTTCTCTTGTTTATTGCAGTGGTCTTTATAATGGGTTGCAGTTACTGTATTTATTTGTGATCAATACCACTCATTCAGAATGCAGAAGTCTGTTTATTAATGGGTGTGAGTAAGCATGATCATTCCTAACCCCAGTACTGTCTTCTCTTCATTGGCTTCCTATACAAGAATGTGTCAAGTTCTAAATTTGTTGGTTAGTTTTTTGCCTGCCGCGGAGTGATGTGGCACCCCCATCTTATTTCAAGGATCTATTAGGCTGGTGTGCTCCCCCAATAGATTTTACAGACTGAAGAAGCTGCTCTGTTGCTTATCCAAGACTCATGCTTTGGCTTTTTCAATTGCTGCTCCTTCCCTTTGGAGTAGTTTACCTTTGACAATTTGGTTGGAAGAAGATGTTAAGCATTTCTGAAAATTATTGAAGGCACTCTTTTGTAAAGAAGAATTTTCTTCCTTTCTTAACTGGAATGTAAGTTTTAAAGTTTGTCTGAAGATGTACAGTATGGACCCGATTCTAGTGTGGACGCAGAAGCCCTCTGCGCCCGGCCAGAACCGGACGCACAGAGGACGTCATGATTCTGATCCCGCGGGGCATGTCTAGCCCTGCGGGATCAGAATCACGAACAGGTCTGTACGTGCAGGCCCAGACCCCAATTCCATTCGGCTTGCAAGTACAGGCCTTCCCCGACTAACTCAGGGCTTTTAAATGGAGACACGGCACCATGGCGTCAGTTGCCGTGGCACCACGGCTCCATTTAAAAGCCGCGATTCCTGGCCACTGGCTTCCAAATTGCTTTCCCTGCAGCCTGACCCCAGATCTGGCCTCCCAGGGCCAGGGTCGGGCTGCAGGGAATGCTTTCCACCCCCTCCCGCCACTGCCATGCCCCAGGGCTGCCGATCCTGTCACATCAGGGAAGTTCTTCCATCTTGGAGATGGAATAACTTCCACGGTCAAGTCGCTGGCCCCAGATGTACAGGGCCGACATTAGAATCAGCCGTGTACATCTGGGGCGGTGACTGCCCACTGCCCGCCCTAATGCCGCCCTGATCCTCCCGTTTCCCACCCCCATTTAACTTCCCTGTACAACGTGGGGGGAAGGAGGACGGGGCTGGGAAAGACCAAGAATAGCAGGGATGGACATCCCGACAAGACATCCATCCCCACTATTCATGGCTCAGAATGACCCCCTATATGTTTTAATGCATAATCATTATTATTTATGTAAACAGCATAGAATGGTTCAAAATCAGTTTTGTGGTCCATAAGATGGATTGAAATAAATAGAATGGAAAGTGTCTGCTTGTCGCACATCTGAGGGCTCCAGGACCCATTGGCATGTAAAAGCTTGCTAGAACTGCAAGTGTGACATGGTATGAGCATACCATGCGTACAATTGCTTTTTTTTTACATCCATACTCTCAACGTCAGCTCATGACATTGAACGCGAACTGTGATCAGTAATCACCTAGCCGTTTGTTAAATAATTAATCCATACATTCAGTCTAAAAAAAATTGAATTAAAAAATATATGGCTTCCCATCTCTTGGTGAAGTAAGGAATCCTATTAGATCAAAGTTTTCATATTAATAGTGAAGGCTCCTGTACGTCGTCAGAATTTATAACAGGAAAGACTATTCTTTAAAGTAATTGATTTCATTTATCTTTACTTAACAGTGTGTGCCGATTACTCAAAGCGATATGGGCAGGACCTGGTAAAAATAGTCTCGCTCTAGTATTTAATTTCTAGTAATAATCAGGTTGCCTGCAGTATCATAACGTTGTGGCCAGGAACCCTGCCTTATCGCTTTCCAGCGTTTTAAAGTCGTTTAAAGCTTGAATAACATAAAATAACATAATATAATGTTATTTATGTTATTTCCCACGCGAAGAACTCCTGTAAACCTTGCAGTATTGAAACTCAGTGAACAAGGCGTCTTAGACAAGCTGAAAAACAAATGGTGGTACGATAAAGGGGAATGTGGCGCCAAGGACTCGGGAAGTAAGGTCAGTCGCAGAAGGTCTTTCCCCTTTATGACACACTGTTCATGCTTAGAAAACGATTTCCAAAACAACATCAACATTTTGATTCCTGCTGACATTCGTTAGGACAAGTGATAGTTCGGACCATGACAGTTATTACACGTCTTAGTTACAGTCAGTCGTATCTTAGAATTGTACAGAGCAATGTTTTGATCTTTAACCTAAAAGCTACGGGGGAAAAAATGTCTATTTTAACAACTGCAAGACAGCAGAGGCAGGAACACTAGCATAGGATTTATTTGTTCATCAAGCATTATCAGGCATGGGTAGTTTTACTAAAATGATTAGCTACACGATTGTTCAGTGGTGTTGAGATCCAGCAGTGTGCTGCTTAAAAAGCTACATTTTCAACCAGCCATCACACTGATAGGACCAAGACATCCTTCCTAGAAGAAGGGAAACTTTTTTCTTATGTTTTGTGACTAATATTGTGGCATTAGGAATTCACATCATCTCCGAGGGCATTCATTCTGTTTGTGCTCTGAATTGCTTTGCCATCTAGCACTGTCTATTAGCTGAGGTTCGTTCCTTATGATGAAGAAGTAAATGTATCGAGTATCCCATACAGAAAGGAGGAATTTCCCAAATGAAAATATAGTTCTTTTAGGTACACCCCTACAGTGCACCCCTACAGTCATATGCATTTGTATTTCACATGCGTGCAGCATGCATATGACTTGCAGACAAAAACACTTTGGGGTCAATATTTAGAAGGGTATGTAGAACCTGCAAATTGTTTAAACTTTGGAAAATACACCAGGGTTTGTAAATATCCCCACAGACTGTCTCAGCACAATTTGGTTAGTGTCGAGGCAGCCCATTGGTGGGGCTGGGGTGGTTCTAGTACCTATCCAGCTAGTGGCGATATTCAGCCTGCTAACAGGATAGGTAGCCACATAAAGTTAGGACAGGTCAAGGGCTGTCCTAATTTTATGCAGATCTTGCTATCCAGTTAGTGGCTGAGTATTGTAATTAGCCGGATAGCAAAAGGTGTGAGCCGCAAAACTGGATACTTGGCATTGGATGCCAGATAGGCTCCAGCACTGAATATCCAGTTTCATTTTTGCCCACAACAGTCACTGCAGACTGAATATTGGCTCCTTTATTTTTAAAACAGTAATAAATTCAAATAGTACTTGGCAGTATTGGTAGATAATTTAAATTAAATAGTAGGGGGTCATTTTAGAAGCTCTACTTGTGCTTTGGAATGTTTGGGGACATCCCTGGTACAAGGACTTCTATGTAGGAACAGGAGCATGGCGAAGGCGTGTCTGTGGTAGTCCCTCTAACTTACTTATGCATGACTAATTTTGAAAATGCCCTGCACATTATCGCCAGTGTCCTGATCTCTGCATGCTCAGGGCACAAACAGACATCTGCAAAGTGCTCATTTTGCCAGTAAAACTGCAGGAGGGTATAGAAAAGATGTTACCCTAATATCCCCATACTGTTTTCTAATGGAAAGGGAAGTGATTGGAAATGGAAAAACATGCTGAGTGCACGTTGCACTGCCCACTGAGCTTGCTGAATGGCAGGCTGGGACACATCCCTAGTCTAGAATACCATTGTGGGGATGTCCACAAATTACTACTACTATTCAGCACTTGTAAAGCGCCATGCACGCAGCGCTGCACAGCTGACCTACAAGAGGTAAACATACAAGAGACAGTCCCTGCCCGTCAGAGTCAAGCTCATCGGAGCTTACAATATCCGTCCTGTAGGACGTCCATGTCAGGGACATCCTTGTTTCTGAAATCCTCTCCAACCATGACCATACCGCTCATTTTTGGGAACATTTTTACCTGGATGTTCTTTCTGAAATTCCTCTTTAAGGCTTTTCTCTAACTCTTGTTTCTATCGGGGAAAAAATACTAGAGACTCGAACCTGAAATGGTCACATATTAGCAGTTAGTCAGTTAGCAACAAAATAATTCAAATTATTTTAATCTTATCTATACCACTCACAATCAGTGATTGTTTTAAATCAAAGACACAATTATGACTAGAAATGCTGATGATGAGATGCAGATTTTTCTTTAGAATGAAAACTACTAGGATAATTTGGGAATTTACTGGTTGACCTGAAAGAAACTGGCCATCTTCCTTCATTGTTGTTAAGTGTCGTCAAGTTGATGGCGAGACTGTGGATAGTTAGTAGTCCTAAACTGTATTTGGGCTTCATTCAGGTGGCTAATTGTTGATAGCTATTGTTGTTGTATCAGTCCATTGCATTGCTGGTCTTCCTCTTTTATGTTGACCCATTGAAAGCATGATATCTTTCTCTAATGATCTTTCTCTTCACATGATGTGTCCAAAATATGAAAGCCAAAATCTTGTCATTTGTACTTTTAAGGCTAGCTTAGGTTTCATCTCCCCTAGAATTGATTGATTTTATTCTTTGAGGAGTCCATGGTGTACACAGAAGTCTTCACCAGCACCCATAATTTGAAGGCATTGATTTTCTTCCTGTCTTTCATCTTCATTGTGCAACTTCTGCATCCATATGTTGTTACTGAAAATACCATGGTTTGGACAAATCAAATATGTCTCTGCACTTGAAAATCTTGTCTAGGTCCTTCATAGTCATTCTGCCAAAAGCAATGTGTCATTGGATTTCTTGGCTGCTTGTCATTTTATTACTGATTGATGCAAGCAAGTTAAAGCCGTCTACTATCTATGCTTCTCCATCAATGATAAAATTATTGATTTTGCCAATTGTCAGGATTTTTATCTTCATCACATTAAGGTTCAGGCCTTTTATAAAACTTATCTCGATTAACAGATGTTTCAGATCATCTTCACTTTCAGATAGTAACATAGGGGCTTGTTTACAAAGCCGCGGTAGCGGTTTCCGATCGTTATCGGAGCCGCGGCCCCATTGAAATCAAGAGGGCCGCGGCTCCGATAACGATTGGAAACCACTACTGCGGCTTTGTAAACAAGCCCCTTAGTATCATCAGCATAACGAAGATTGTGGATGAGTCTTCCACCAATCTTCACATCTTGGTTGTCTTCATACAGTCCTGATGATTTGTTCTGCATATACTGTAAATTAAACAGGTAGGGGAAAAGTATGCAGCCTTGTCATACAGCTTTGCTGATTTTAAACTTTCTGGTACTTCTTGTTCCATTCAAACTGTAGTTTCTTGAGCAATGTAAAAGTTGTGCATGACAGCTATCAAATGTTCTGGTATACCCTTTAATTTTTGCCCAGAGTTTTTCATGATTTACACAAACAAAGGCCTTGCTGGAGTCGATAAAGCAGATGTAGATATCCTTTTAGCATTCTTTTGTCTTTTCATGGAACCATCTCACATCCACAATGATGTCTCTTGTTCCTTGCCCTTTCATAAAACCTGCTTGTACTTCAGGCAGTTGTTGTTCCAGGTACGGTTGTAGTCTCCACTGAATGATCTTGGGGAGAATCTTGCTGGCGTGTAGGATCAAGTGTGATTGTGCGATAATTTCCACACTCAGTCTGAACACCTTTCTTCAGTATTGGTATGAGCACAGATCTTTTCCATTCAGTTGGCCATGATGTTGTCTTCCATATTTTCTGACAGAGTCTCATAAGTATTGTAGCAGCTGCATCTGATTTGCTGTAATATTGCAGTGGGAAAGCCATCAATGCCCAGGGCTTTGTTCTTTGATAATGCTTTCAATGCTGTTTTGACTTCTTCTTTCATCACCAGTGGTTCCTGATCATAAGATACAGGTGGAAATGACTATTGATCCACTTTATCTTTATGATATAATGACTGTGAATTCTTTCCACCATTTCTTGATCATCTCAGCATCATTCAACATGGATCCTTGAGCATCTTTTAGCATTCCAATTCAAGGCTGGAATTTTCTCTTGATCCCTCCTAGCTTTAGGATAGTCAATCTTTTTCTCACTCTAATACTTTCTGATTCTATATCCTTGCACGCAGCATTGTAATATTTCTTTTTATCTCATATTGCTGCAGGTTGGAAATTTCTGTTGAGTTCCATGATTACCTCTCATTCTCATCCGGCTTTAGCTTATCTGAATTTCTGACCAGTTTTCAGGGTTTCTTCGATCATCCATTTTGGTGGTTTTTGCTTTTTCAGCTTTTAAGGAGACTGCTTACTTTCTCTGAGCACAACTTTCTTGATGTCATCCCATAACGCTTCTGGTGCTCTGTCATTTGTATCCAAACCCGCGAAGCGATTTTTGCAGGCAGTCTTTAAATTCCGGTGTTATATTTTCATGATCATGCTTTGCTGCATTCATGAGTGGCTTGCTCTTTGTCAGCTTGAGCTTGAGTTTGCATACTAGTAGCTGGTGATCTGTACCAGGTTGTGTCTGTATTGATGTTCTTGAGCTTTTCGTCCGCTGACTTCCACAGATGTAGTCAATTTGATTTTTGTACAAAAAAATAGCAAAAATATATTGCTTTCCATTCCCCAAAGCAAAAATGTTATGTTTTTTGTCTAGTTCTGGGTGGTCTCAAGCTTTCTTCCCTCTACTTGCTAACCAAGTGACTTCCTTATGCTGCCACATGAATGGTAACAATACTAAAGGCATTGTTAATTGATCTATGAAAGATGAATATTCAGAATCCCCTCTTTTAGGAAGGAGCCACTAAGAATCCTCATGCTAGGAATCTGAAACCACTATTGACAGTGAAACACATTATGGGTCCCCTCTACTGGTGCTTAGCACGCACTGTCTGCTGCATAGCCCATTATATTCCTATGGGATGTGTGGCAGATAGTGCATGCTAAGCGTTAGTAAAAGGGGTCCAATATAGGGCAACCAAATAAGAGCATATGAATCAGCTGGTATTCTGACTTGGAAACTTTGCATCAACTTAAGAACACATTTTCAGAATGAAATCGGAATGCAATTATTTATACCTAGGGCAGGAAATGCTAGTACAAATTAAGTTTCCAGCCACCTCTCTGGATCTCAGTACAACTAACAATTTTGTCCATTTTTCTTAGGACAAGACAAGTGCCCTGAGCCTCAGCAATGTTGCTGGTGTGTTTTATATTCTTGTTGGAGGTCTTGGCCTAGCCATGATGGTGGCTTTGATTGAATTCTGTTACAAGAGCCGGGCAGAGTCGAAAAGAATGAAACTCACAAAGAATTCACAAACCTTTAAGCCTGTCCCTGCCACCAGTGCTCAGAATTATGCCACATACCGAGAAGGGTACAACGTGTATGGAACAGAAAGTGTAAAGATCTAAGGGTATGACGGAGCTCCCGTAAGCTGAAATAACGGATTTTGGTTTTACCGAGTACCTTTGTTTACACAAGGTGCTCCCATGTCTACTGTGATAAATATTGTACAATAACCTCTTTAACGACCGATATCCTTGGGGGTTTTTAAAGGATGAAATTCCAGAGAAATATTTGTTGCTCAGGTGGTAATGCTCTTCTTAAAATGCAGGCCGAGGGTGTGTTAATTATTTTTCTTAAGACACATATAAACATATTGGGGTTGATATTCAACAGCAGCAGCTAACACTGATAAAGCAGATATCCACCACCGCTAAAGTTTAAACCCAGATATTCAATATCGGGTCCACATACAGCCACTGGCATTGAAGAGTTGGGTTGGCCAGATAGCGCCATGACTAACCAGGCAGTAGCGATATTCAGCTGCTACCCAGTTAGCTACGGCGGTGGAGGTTATGCCTAACTTTCACTTTTTGGTGGCGTTTCTTTTATTTCAATAAAGCACTAGTGACCACCTATCACCGCTTGCTTTTTGTGTGTTTGTCTAAGGTATTGTGAGAGGTTGCTCCTCTTGTGGTTCTTAACTTTCACCACTGGCCAGGGGCTGAATTCATACATTAATTTATTTCATTTACTGTACCACCTTTTATACATATGCAAAGTGGTTTACAATTCCGAATGAAAAAAAAGCTATGAAAGGAACTCCATAACTCTTTGAGAGGTGGGAGAAATAAGGAAAGCAAGGGACAGAGCCATGCATTCATAGCAAGGATTGCGCAGCTCTTCCAGATGAGGGGGAGGTCGGCCTGTCTAATGCTATCCTAAGCTTTCAAAAGCCTGCTGAAAAGGATGCGTTAAGGGAATCTGGTAGATGGGGGGAGGGGGGAGGGGAAGGTTGTTCCTTAGCATAGGGACCAAGAAAAAAAAATGCTGATTTCCTGGTGGATTTGTAATGTGCTTTAGATGGCGAGGGCAAGCAGAGATGATCACCATGCAGCGAGTGTAGGGAGTGAGCTGGACAATAAGGAATGACTAAACCTGAGAGATACTCTGATGAAGGGTCTTAAAGGCCAGGGTTAAGATCTTATATTATATATGGGTCAAATGTTACCGCTAGCTCCCGATGTTAACCAGCTAGCATCGGGACATTTTGTGGCAGCACACGTGGATATTCGGTGACACTAACTGCTTTAAGCACTTTGAAAATCCCCCCCCCCCCTAATTGTCTAAGTATTTTCTGGCCCACATACCAGTTGAATTGTTGCTTGACACCTCAATGTGCTGCCAATAATTTAACCTATTAAGTCTGAGAGTGATCAGAGGTGAGCCAGGAGCAGTATTAAGAGTTAAATGAATAACACTGTTTTTAGTACTATCTAGTTAACCAGTGAAGTCAGGTCAGAGAAACAGCTGGTTTTAGTAACTAAATTGGATATCCATTTAACTTGAACTGGTTATGTTCAGCAGCACCAACTTTAACCTGGTGTGTGGCTGCTCCTCTCATTAGCTCCCCCTACAGTTATCATTGCTAATGTAACTGACCCCTAGCAGTCCTCCTGTTCCAACTGCTGTAAACCTGTAATTCAGCTACCCTGCCACCAGATGTCTAAGATTACCTGATAGCCCACCAAAAACTATACCGTATGATGGCCAATTCTAAATAGGTAATGGAGAGGAGAATTAAGACATCCAGGTCAAGATGTGAAAAACTCTCACAGTATTTTACAAAGACTCTGCCAAATGCAGAGCTTCTCATAAAATACATGTAAGAATGCGCTGTACTGCATGTTGATGTCTCCCTCTGTCCAGCGTGAGCAATGATTTTGTTGTTTTAAATCTCTACGTAAGGAATAAGAGCATCCTGCTTTCTTCAAATGTGCATGGCACCAGCTTTTTAAAATCGCTTCTTCTGATATCCATGCTCCTCCCAAATCTCCCTCATCAATAGGATGTCCTCCCCACTCCTGACATCCAGCCCCCTGATCACCCCCCAACATCCAAATCCCTCCAATCACTCCCCCACACATCCACTCTTCTTCCCCGATCACCCCCCCCCCCCTGCATCAGATCCCCTGATATTCTTCCTGACATTAATCCCACCTCCTGGCATCCAGACCCCATCTATTCACCATCCCAACAACCATACTTCCCCAAATGGCTCCCTCTATCCAGACACCACCTGACTCCCCCCACCAATTCCTCTACCCAAACACCCTTTGACATCTATACCTCCCTTACAGAGCCCTCCCCAAATACAGATCTTCCCATATGGAACCCTCATCAGACCCCTCCACCCTCGATCCCCCCTCCCCATCCCCCCCACCCCAGCTCTAGACAGCATTTACACTGCCCAGAGACAGGGATAAGTGTCTGTCTGAAGGGGTAGATGTAAAGGTCAAGGCCAGCCCCCAGTACCCCCCCCCCCCAGCATCAGATCCCCCAACATTAATTCTTCCCAAACACCTCCTGACATCAATTCTCCAGACATTCATACTCCATCCATTACAGACCACTCTCGAAATTCAAATCCTCCCAAGTGGTCTCACTTGGCTGACCTATCCCCACCCCCAATCCCCTCTGCAGTTCACCCTTCCCCCCACTGCATGCAGGTACTCAGTCTTGTTCAGCTCTCTAAAAGCCCAATGATGACATTGGTGCCACTGCTGTACTTGTGCCCTGTGCAGCCACACCGCTCACACAGCCCTTGGTCCGGCCCTGCCTAGTAGTCTAGTGGTAGCAGGTGCAAATCCACAGCTGAGTCCTGTGTTCACAATGGCCCCTGTGCCCTTATTTGGTAGCCTGACCCCTAGCAGTAGCCCACTGAGATTACCTCTAGGGGTCATGGGTACCATTTTGAATACAGGATTCTGCCATAAACAAAAGCAACTGGGGGGTCACTCCTGTTCCACTAATCTACCAGGGACCTCAGTAATAAATGGAGAGGGGATTGGGGGTGGGGTTAGGTCTGCCAGGTGAGACCACTTAGGTGGATTTGGATTTCAAGAGTGGTCTGTAATGGGTGGAGTATGAATGTTGGGGGATGCTTAGGTGGTAGAATTGATTTCAGGAGGTTTTGGGAGGTGTTTGAGAGAAATTGATGTTGAGGGGGGGATCTGATGCTGGGGGGGGTGACTGTCTAGGAGATAGCCAGACCTCTCCATAAACCTCAAAGACCAGAATTAGACATCCATTGCTCAATCCATTATCTTTTACTCTCATAATAAGCATGTTCAGATACTATATTTTTCTTTTCTTTTTCTTCAAAGGTCACTAACCATTGATGGCACGCAGTGGGAGGAGCATCTGAGAATGTGGCTGCTTCGTAGAATCTTGACCACTGGAGCCAGTTACCTTCTCTCCTTGGGGTTCTGACATGACTCAAAAAATTGCTGATGGTGCAATTAACTTTTATTAGGAAGAACTGGAAGTTTTCCTTCAGTGCCTTATCAATCACTCTAAGACTAACGACAATGCAAGTCACCCCTGAAACATCCCTTTGCTTTGCTTGAAAAAAAAACATAGAAAAGAGAAGGAATTGGTAGCAAGACATGGTTCGTACATGGAGGGAAAATGTTCTTGTGAAAGAAAAAAAAGTTCAACAAAAGCCATTCTTTGATACCACTGCACAGTTTAGGAACATTTTACGTTCTAAAGAAATGTTTCATTTTCCTAAATCTTTCTTATGGTATTACCCTATTCTTGATAAAGCAACAGCCTTCCAGCTCTGTTGAGCTAAGACCCATTGCTTGTGAAAGCCACTAATAGTTGTTTTATTAATTGCTTCTTATGTCCCGTTCTAAAACAGAAAACAAGTGTTAGATAGCAAATAATGGCCCAATAGGGGATTAACCAATATAGAAATTAAAGCTTATAAATCAATGAAGAGCATCAGACAATCGAAAAATAAGTACTCAAATGACATGTGCGTAATAATAATAATAATAAAGTAATAGTAAAAATGATAATAAACTTAATAAAAATACCAAATTTTGGCAAATTTCCTCCAATTCAGGTAATTTGACAAAATATAACCATGCTGGAATTTTATTAAATTTATTATCATAAAATAATAGCATTATAGATTTCATGTGGGCAGATATCAATTCTTTGTTGCCCTTCTCTTAGCTTATAAAGTTTAATATCTATATTGGTTCATACCTTCCTGGGGCATCATTTGCTGCCTACCGCTCTTGCTTTCTGTTGTATTTACTATGGTTTGTTTTTTGCCTCTCCTTTGTTGACGTTTTTAGGCCCCTCTCTGCCAATCAGGAGACTTAACATAATATTTGTCAGCCAGAACTAAATGTTGCACTTTCAGTCAGGGAGAAAAAACTGGAACAAGTGTTGGAATAACACAAATCTAGCTCGCTTCCAGACCAATCAGCCAGTGAACTAAATATGATATTTGGCCCACTGAAGAAGATACCCTCCCTGTTAAACAAAATATATTCATAAAAGGGAGGAAAGTGACTTTAAAAGACATGATTAATCCCTATTATAGAAAAACTCCTTATTCTGTAGGTTATGTACAATGGTGCACAGCACAGTAGTAGAGTTTAGCATTTTATTGTGGATTTGTTTGCAATTAAGTTATTCAGAAGACATTTTAGTCATCAGATCTCTCGTAGGAGTCTAAACTAGAGCCTGTACCAAGGGGACAGGATATTACAGTAAGTTTAATTTAGCTCTGCAATTCCAAACTGTATCTGATTGATCTAAAATATCATTTTTGTTTGCTTGCTAAAACTGTGACAGAGGATCAGTTGCCACCAATTATTTTTTGGTCAATGGCCATGAAGTTATGCGCACATCCAGCATTCCCTTGAAGCTGCGGAAGAGTCCTGCTCCTCACAACTAAAAATGCAATATCGCAGCATCTCCCCCTTCCGGCAGCAGCATGAGCAGAGGACTCCCTCGCTGCATCGTGAGAACATTGCACACAT
The DNA here is from genome assembly GCA_033557465.1 of Ichthyophis bannanicus. NCBI lineage: Eukaryota > Metazoa > Chordata > Amphibia > Gymnophiona > Ichthyophiidae > Ichthyophis > Ichthyophis bannanicus. Next base: position 124,981,090 of record CM066036.1, on the reverse strand, counting down.
TCAGTCTTTAGAAGGATCCAAGTAGCAATTTAGCAAAATCCCTGTGGCACTCGGTATCATTGCTTTTCTCATGCAGCTCACGAGATACTTCATTCTGTCGCAAGGAGTAAATTTATTCAATACATCAATGTTTATGGATTCCTCGTATGTTTTGCAAAATAAATGCCCCATGGTTCGATTCAATCTCAGAGATTTTAGCCTTGAGAGGCAAATAATGACCAGATATCAGGTTTTCCTGAATGCCCACTGTGGGAAAGAAGGATATTCAGTCACTATTTGATGTGTTCTGAAACTCTTAAAAAGATTTCTGCATAGGCCTGAAAATCAGAAAAAAATAATATTCATCTACAAGCTGAATTGTACAATAATCAAAGTCACTACATCCGTGGAAGTCAACGATGGAAAAGGTCTATAACATCAACAAAGACAAAACCTGGAGCAGACTGTGGTGCAGATCACTAATTACTAGTATGCAAACTCAAGTTAAAGTTGAAAAAGAGCAAGCCACTCACAAATGTAGCAAAATATGACCTAGAGAATATACCACTGGAATTTAAAGATTGCCTGCAAAATCGATTTGCTGCTTTAGATGCAAATGAAAGAGCTCCAGGAGAGTTTTAGGATGACATCAAGAAGGTTGTGTTGGAAGAAAGTGAGAAGTCTCTACAAAAGGTGAAAAAGCAAAAATAGGCAAAATGGATGACTGAAGAAACTCTGAAAATTGCCCAGAAACACAGGGAACCTAAAACCAGAGGAGAAAGAGAGGCAATCACAGAACTCAACAGAGATTTCCGATGTGTAGCAAGAAAAGACAAGAAGAAGTACTACAATGACACATGCAAGGAAATAGAAGCAGAAACTATTACAGGAAGAACAAGATCGGCATTCCTAAAGCTACGAGAGTTAAAGAAAAAAATCCAGCCTCAAACTGGAATGCTACAAGATACTCAAGGATCCATGCTAAATGATGCTAAGAAGAGCAAGAAAAGGTGGAAAGAATATACAGAGTCATTATACCATAAAGATCAAGTGGACCAACAGCCATTTCAATGTGCACCTTATGATCAGGAACCATTGGTGATGAAAGAAGAAGTCGAAAAAGCATTGAAAGCCTCATCAAAGAAAAAAGGACCATGCATTCCCATTGAAATATTATAACAATCGGATGAGCTGTTATCATACTTACAAGGCTCTGCCAAAAAATTTGGAAGACAACATCATGACTAACTGACTGTTTATACCGATACTGAAGAAAAGTGATCTGACTGACTGTGGAAATTATCGCACAATGGCTCTGATCTCACATTCCAGCAAGACCCTACTCAAGATCATTCAGCAGAGACTACAACCATACCTGGAACGAGATCTGCCTGAATTGCAAGCAGGGTTCAGGAAATGGTGAGGAATGAGAGACATCATCGTGGATGTAAAATGCATCCTTGAAAAGACTAAAGAATATCAAAAGGATATCTATATATGTTTTACTGACTACAACAAGGCTTTTGACTATGTAAACCATGAGAAGCTCTGGGCCACATTAAGATGCACGGGTATACCAGAAAATCTGATAGTTCTCTTGCACAACCTTTACATTGATCAAGAAGCAACAGTTCGAACAGAACAAGGAGAAACAATGGTTTAAATCAGCAAAGGTGTTCAACAAGGCTGCATACTTTCCCCACTACCTGTTTAATTTATATGCAGAACAAATGAGAAGCAGGACTGTATGAAGACAACTGAGGTGCGAAGATTGGTGGAAGACTCAACAACCTTCGCAATGCTGATGATGCCACATTACTGCTGAAAGTGAAGATGATCTGAAACATGTGCTTCTCAAGATTAAGGAACATAGGGGTATGTTTACTAAGCAGCGGTAGCATCTTCCGTCCGATATCTGAGCCTTGGCCCCATTGACTTCAATGGGGCTGCTGCACTGATATCGTAAGGAAGCCACTACCACTGCTTAATAAATATACCCCATAGTCTTAAATTGGGCCTGCACCTTAACATAAATAAGATAATTATCCTGACAACTGGCAAAATCAATATGTCCATCATTGATGCAGAAGAAATTGAAATAGTTGACAACTTTAATCTACTTAGATCAACAGTCAATAAAGAAACGACAAGCAGTCAAAAAATCAGATGATGCATTGCTCTTGGAAGAATGGCTTTGAAGGATCTAGACAAGATTCTCGAGAGCAGAGATGTCTCTTTTCATACAAAGATTCAACTTGTCCAAACCATGGTATTTTCAATAACTTCATATGGATGAGAGAGTTGGACAGTGAAAAAAAATAGACAGGAAGAAAATTGATGCCTTTGAATTATGGTGCTGGCGACGAATACTGTGTATACCATGGACTGTTCAAAGAACAAATAAGTTGGTACTAGAGGAGATCAAACCTAAGCTTTCTTTAGAAGCTCAGATGACAAGACTTTGCCTTTCATACTTTGGAACATCATTCAAAGAGAGAGCATTTGAGAAAGACATCATGCTTGACAAGGTTGAAAGTCAACATAAAAGAGGAAGGCCAGCAATGAGATGGATCGATACAATAACAGCTATGGGTGCCACTTTATAAACAATGAGCCTCCTGTCTGAAGACTGAACACAGTTTAGGTCAACTATCCAGAGGGTTGCCATGAATCAACACTGACTCGACGGCACATAACAACAATACAACAAGTTGCATTATCAAGCTTTTTCTGCCTCCATTCCTGCCTACAAATTTGTTTCCATCCACCTGGATATGCAGCTTTTATATACTTCCCGAAACCTCTCCTTGAATATTTTTACTTCAGCTTGAAACAATAAATCTGGCTGGTCTCTAATTAAAGCGTTAGATATCCCATATTGGGTCAGACCAAAGGTCCATTGAGCCCAGTATCCTGTTTCCAACAGTGGCCAATCCAGGTCACAAGAACCTATCAGGTTCCCAAAAGGTAGACAATTCCATGTTGCTTATTCCAGGGGCAAGCAGTGGATTTCCCCAGTCCACTTCAATAATGGTTTATGGATTTTTCCTCAAGGAAGTTGTCCAAAACTCTCTTAAACCTACATACACTGACAGCTTTTACTACTCATTTCCTGCATAGTTCCTGTTCTTTCCCACAGGAGGAAAATGTATTTTCCTCTCACGGGAATCAACTTTTCCTTTAACTCTAATCAACTCCATTGCAATGGAATTGGGACAGTCTCAGAAAAAAAGTCGTGTTTGGAACCATTTCAATTTGCTTTTATAGAGACAGTCACAGGATAGATGTCTGGCAAAAAGCAATGTTTACAGGTCCCACCTTAGACACAAGCATGTGTACATATGATTCAAACATGTCCATCTACCCACCCCTCATATCCATGAGATTAATGTCCTGGTCTCTTCCCTCACAAGATTACTGTATCTGGACCTTCTCTGTGCCAATACATTCACAGTCCCCTACCGAGACTTACCATTCATGCACACATTCCATTAAGCCTAAGGAAAACCGCAAAGAACAACAAATGTCAAACAAAAGAGGATAATATATCTGTTAGAAAAATAAACTGTTATAATGTTCCTCTTCCCAGAGGATGGTGCCAGGTTTCTGAAGTTTTTGGTAGGAGAGAAATCCTCCTCCTGCCTCCATGGGTCCTCTTTCTCCTCCTCCTTCTGCTATTCCGAGAGAGACAGCATATGCATGTCTGGACACAGCTAAAAAAAGAAAAGAAAAGAAAGGGGCATTGGACGCCTCACAGACCCAAAACAGTAGATGCAAAGCAAGAAAGGTGGTGGGTTATCCAACTTTACCTGCAGCAAGGACATCGCTTCCTTTCCAAAGCAAATACCGGCGAAAGCACGCATTGGTGATGTGCCCAAAGTGCAGGGCATTAGTCCTTTGAAGACTTTTCACCACGCAGTGCTCCAGATAATTAAGGGAAAAGAAAGAAATTCTAGGAAACTCAGATATAGCAGGGTTAGGGTTACGGTTACACTAAGAAGCATGAATAAAGAATGCAAAGGCAGGAAGCCCTGAAGAGAAAAGACACCCAAGAAAGAGGAAATTACTGCAACATAACAGATACTACTCAGAAACTACAGAAACCGTATCAGGCCGATGCAAAAAGCTTAGCGTAACATATTCTGGTGTTTTTCCCATGCTAGGATTTCTCTCCGATGCAGAAAGCAAGCTAGTGCTGGCAAAATGCCAAAAAACAACCGTGCTGAATTGCAGCGCACTTGGCATGTAAATTGCTGCATAAGTAATTGCGCCTGATGTAAAAGACTGGGCTGAAACTTAGCACAGTTCTTACACTGTTTTTAACACTGGATCACCCCCCCCCCCCCCCCAGCTTTGGGCAAGCATAAAGATCCAGCCAGGAGGAAAGGTATCACCTGTGGTGAAGTTTCATACTTCCCCTCAGATGATCCAGGCATCGGGGAAAGCCCCAATGCCATCAGAATACTTTTGGGGGGATTGGTGCCCTTGACACTGCCCCCCCCCCCGACAGAAACTAAATCCCCACCCACCCACCTGCCCGATTTTAAAAAAAAAAAACCTCTGGTGGCCCAGCAACCCCGATCACCCCACCCAACCAATTAAAAAAAAATCCTTGATGGCCCAGCAGCCCCAATCCCCCTCCCACCCACCCAATAAAAAAACCCAGGTAGCTCAGGAGCCCCAATCCCACTCACCCAATAACATAAAGGCCTGGTGCCCCCGAACCCACCACCTGGCACCTTTAATCTAGAGCAGGAGTGTTACCCACACACTCCTGTTCCTGCGCTGCCATCTTAAAAATGGCAGCACCTGACCCTGTGCGGTGCATCGTGGGATGCACCAGGCAAGGTCAGACTGCCATATAAAGCAGAAAATGCCTTGCATGGCAGTCTGGCCCCGCCCTGTGCATCCCAGCATGTACCACATTGGGCCAGGTGCTGCCATATTTTAAGATAGTGGCACAGGGATAGAAGCATGTGAGCAATACTCCTACTCCATATTAAAGGTACCAGGAGGGAGGAGGAAGGGTTCGAGGGCCACCAGCCACTAGGCCTTTTTGTTATTGGATGGGTGGGATTGGGACTGCAGGGCCACCAGGGGGTTTTTTATTAGGTGGGTGGGGGGATTGGAGCCGATGGGTCACCAGGGATATTTTTTATTGGGTGAGTGGGAGGATTGGGGCCGCTGGGCCTCAGGGATTTTATTATCAAGCGGGGGGAGGGGGGGATGCTGTGGATTTGGTTTCTGTCAAGGAAGTCGTTGTTGGGGCACTGGCCCTCCCGAACGTATTCTGATGACATCAGGAGCTTTCCCCGATGCCTGGATCATCTGAGGTGAAGTGTCAAACTTCTCCAGAACAGCATGCCAAACTTGCATTGACTTCTGTGCGCATGTGTTTGGCTTATTCTCCCAGTTTAACGCTGACTTTTTGCACACACGGTAATTTGAATATTGCACTCCGGCGCAAAGAGTCAGCATTAAAGTCGTGCTATGAAACCCTGTGCTAGAGCTTTAAGCACTGGGCTCTAGCACACGGTTTCTGCATCAGCCTGTATGTGCCTTTCCATTTCATGCAACGGAGGACTATTCCCAAAGACAAACTAGGAAACAATGTCACTGTACACATAAGCAGAGAGCAGAAACAACATTAATGACACACAACAAGAGAGAACACAGAAAATGCCAAGCAGCATGCCAGAGATAGATATGATATGATAAGAAACTTGAAATACACACACATCTGAATCAATGATAGACAACCGCATTAATATATAGAGAAAAATGTTTGGACATGACCTCTTCCACTAGGCACATCTTGTCTTCTAGGACTTTGTACTCCTGAGGGTTCTCCATCTACTATCAGGTTATCCTACTCTGCTGACTTCTGGTAGCCAGAAGGCAGGTTGTCCTGTTCCAACCCTGGACCAGAAGCAGATATCTCATATGGTCTGTAAAATATCCAAAAAGACAATATTGATATGTAGACTGAGCTCACAAGAACAAAACAATTTTGTGAAAAGCAGAGAGTAATCTCATTGTAACATCGACAAAACCTGTGAACTCTACCCTACTCAAACAGAAAATTAGTTGACGAGTTATGTTGTCAGACTTACTAATGTAAGAGAAGAGCCTGCCATAGGTAGTCGTCCTTATTCTAGGAAGGGGACGTGCTGCAGGAACGATGGGAGGTTGTCGATAGAATGACAGAGGAGTCCTGACAGCCATGCTGTTTCCATCAAGCAATGAGTATGAATACAAGCACAGCATATCTGAATGTATCAAGCACCACTGCTGAGACGAGACGTTTCAGCGTTTAAAGAGTCTAGGTCTGTTTGTGCTGCCTGTGCCTAGCTGACAGATGTCCTTCAGAAGTAGCTGAATGAAGGCAAAACGATCTATATTAAGACCTAACTGTTGAGGATGCAGTGATGAAGTCCTTATGTGTGAAAATGGAAAACCCGGTGATCAGGACCCCAATCCTTGCTGGCCTGTTTTGTAGGCGTTTGAGATTGTAAGGCGGTATCATCAATGTAGAATTTAAGGCCTGCATAGTGGAAAGCACTTAGTACCCTGTAAATAAAGGGTACAGTTGTGAGTGAAGGATGCAGAACAAGGATGATGTAGGTGGGAAGAAATTCGGGGAGGGGCCATTTGGATACTTGCTTTCCTTACGAGCCTGTAGTTCCTCATGCCCTGCAAGTTAATTTACTTGGGCACTGCTACTTTGTTTTCTGACTAGAAAAAGCAGTGTTGTGTGTATGTGTGTAAGTTCTTGGTTTTCCTCACCAGTTCTTTTGGAGCCAGAGTCCATGTGTATTTCAAAAAGCATGCAAATTCAGCAGTGTGTAGACTGAAGTGGGAACAGGCATGTTTAGCTGCTTGTCCTTAGATCGCACTGATGTCCTTGCACAATCATGCTCGGTGTGATTTCTTCAGTGAGTAACTCTGCAGGTCCAAAACGTGACAAGGAGTGTTACGCATAGGGAAATGAAGCGGCTAATGTAATTCAGAACTCAGAATATGGCAGGCTGAACAGGTCTTTTTAAATGTCCATTCTTGTCGTGTTCATCCGTACTTGTCTTTTAGTACAGTCTTTGCCCCAGCTTTACACAAATATGTTTATTTACCACTCTGCCAGAATACCTTCTGTTCACAAAATGGGTGAATCAACTCTCTCTTCTTGCCCTCCCCGAAATAATTATGGATAGATCCTCAGCATTGCTTTAGTCCAGGTTCTTGGTATATGATGTTTCAGAAGTCTCACATAACAGCTTAAATACGTATTTTCAGAAAAATAAACCCTTAAAAGTAATGCAATGTAATACTCGGGCAATTGGCCAAGCTGCACGCCTACTGTATCTCAGCCACTTGTGTGTTTGCTGTTCAATAGGACTACAGATTTATCCGTCGGTGTACTAATCAATAAGGAAATTCATAGGTCCCCTAGATAAAGACAGAACCCATCCAATTGCTCTGACAGAAGTTTTGTTCACGTCTGAAAATAAAGCCTTATGAGCCCAAGTAAATCTGTGTGCTGTCGTACTGTGTGTCATCACAAAAGTATTCTAGCATCACTGCAATAGACCCCAAATCTAAATAATGCATACACGGGCCCACACACAAGAAGTGTAATGAACATGTTCCCTGTCTCATTGAAAAGTGTCCTAGGACAGAAATCAAAAAATGAAGGAGGCTTAGGAATAAGGAATCATGGAGCCACAAATGAGGCAATTTGGTCTGCTGGTTTCTTCCCCCCCCCCCCCCCCCCCCCCCCCCCAATTACCTCTAATACCATACCATGTATTTCCTTCACCATAGTCCATTAGCAGTTTCCTACAATGGTGACAGGTTTTAGTCATCTGTTGAAAGGCAAAGACCCACAGGAACCACTTCATCCAGAACAGCACTGGACCTTTCTTCACTTTACAAAAAGCAAGAAAGAATAAAGCAAATCTTATTAACAAAATCAGCATAATGTGTAACATAAACGATAAAAAGTTTTTTTCTTAAGTGAAAGATGTCACAAGAAATTTTTAATAGGTATGAAAGAAAGACGCAAACCTTTCTTTCCTCTTGAAACTGTGATTTTGAATGCACCGCCGTCCCGGGCAAGAAAGATAAACCTGTGCGATTAATAGTCGTATTAGACAAAAAAATAAAAAGAACCTTTTTCTTAAATGCTGTATAAAAGAAATGTATGTTTATTGAAAGAAATCCAGTTTTTAAGCGTGAGATCTTCACAAAAGTAAAGGCTTTTGGTCGTTGATTTGCTATTTTTTAAAAAGCCTGCATGTAGAAAGTGGTGATTGCTTACAAGCTCCTGCTACGAACTTGAGGAATTATTGAAGAGTTCCTTGAGTTTATTCTTTTCCGCTTTTTTTATCTGTTCTCGTTTTGTTTTGGCTTCTGGATTTCATTTGACTTTTGTTAAAGGCACTTCAGTGAACAGAGAACTTGCCAAGCAAACTAATGGCTCTAAAAGCATAAAACTGCATGTATGTGTATAAATTTACTATACCTCATTTAATGAGGTGCTGTACAAAGAGTTTTAATACATTTTGTAAATAAAAGGGTAAAGAAAAAAGGTTTTCATCTGCTTGCTCATCGTCTCTTATTTATTTGTACTCTTTCTATCTGTTGTGTGAGGCCCTCGGTCACGCACTGTGCTCGTGAACCTTCTCCTCTGGAAAACATGTGAATACTGTAGTGTTTGGTTTTGACACTTCGATGCAAGCACCATTGACAGGGTTGAGGCAGAAAGGTTGATAGACAGATACTGTGTCATGTGCCCATAATATGTGACAAGCAAGCGTAAAAACTGTCTCAAAAGCATGACCAGACTGGGAATGACCGGCCTGGAGCTCACTCATTCTAGAGAAGTACAGTTATTTGGGACCCTTTGATTGCATTTAAATAGCCTTCTGCGTATTTGAAAAATGCGATAAAAATACAAATACAAATATGACACCGATTTACCCAGTTCAAGAGCCAGGTGAAAAGTGCACGGCTATAACCCACACAGAACATACCTCCTTTTTGCAAATTAGAGACAAGTTTCCAGAAGGCCTAGGTGCCAGCTTCTGACTATATTTGGCTTTTGCCACATGTAAAATTGTGTATCTGCAAATCCATAAATAGCAAGCATCAGGCACATGGAAAGATTGTGCCCACTTGCTTATGATCTATGTGTAGACGTTCCCAGGAACATAGTTTGGAGAGAGCAATTGCAATAGGCATACGTATTATATAAAATACATGAATATACATTCACAAGAGAAATGAAGCCAAGTCCCACCCTCAAAAATATGCCTCCGTTCATTTCTATAGGAAAAGTAGTTGCAACACAGCAGCTGATTGACAGGGACATAGGGGCTGATATTCAGAAGACCTCAGCCAGTCTGAAACAGGTAGAAAGAGAGCACTATAATTGCTGGACTGCTGGGGCTCATTCTAGGAGACCGCTTTATCAATTAGGCGTAGATAGATGACTTTTTGGACTTCACGTACGTATCCTGTTATCACATATGCACATATCGACTTGGGTTTTCCAAACCAAAAGGTAAAAATGTCGTCTTATCCAGAGATAAAAGAAACTTTTCATGAGAACGTGTGAGAATTTTGAAGCAGTGTGTTTTTAGCTGTTTACTTGCCTCCTGTTTGTATATTTTATAACATTTAGGTACAATGCGCATTCCTTCTGAACAAGTTGCTTTTAGGATTAAGATCCCTCATTCTACATTAATTAATCGTTCTCAGGCCTCTTGTCTAAGTGGTTTTCAGGATATCTACCATCAATATGCATTAGATTTTCCTGCATTGCCTCTTTGCAAATATTATCCTGGGGTAACAGAACACCTTTTTGGTTGGTGGGAGCCAAACAAAGCAGTATCCAGCCTAACCCCCAAGTTGTTTTGTTGATGACACTGTTAGGTAAAATATTGGTGGAGCCGTGGCTCACCTCATTCCACTACCTATGAATATATCCATATTGTTATGGATATTCCAAAAACTCAGCCTAAGTAACAGGGGCTTACAACTGCCACAGCCTACCTTCACTGTTTTTTCGGCCTTATCAACAATGCTAGCGGTGAAAATACATGACGCGGATCCGCAAAGTCTTGCAGACAAATGAGGACATCCTGACATTCCTTCTGCTGCCGCCGTTGGTAGGTGAGAGGAGAGTGGCCTGATCTGCCTTTACACGTGTGACCGGTGCCATGTAGCCTGACCTGCCTTACCAATTGAACTGTTGATAGCTCCCTGCTCCCTGCTGTCACAGCGCACAGTGAAATCAGCCTCTCCCCCTTGACGCGCACCTTCATGGGATTGCTGCTGTTGGCCTACCAATGCGGGAAACACTAAGATATGTATGAATGTTCTAGGTCCTGGAATAATACTTGCAGTACTGACTTTTCTTAGTGACCCTAAAGTTCTCCAAGTAAACCCTTGGGTCAGAATACATCTGGATATAATCATTTTGAGAAGGGACAAGGGTTAGTGGCGTTTAAGCACTATAGGCCTCCCAGTGTATACTAATTCTATTCAAAGTATCCTCAATTTATTGCCAAGAGACTGAGTGACTGCATTGCTCTTGGAGTGTTGTGATCACTGTCTGCTATACAGCATAAGGGACCACTGTAAGGACTACACAGAGGCAGGAGGTTACATCTGACTGGAGGTGAAGCCTTGTAGCACAATACAGGTGATCAGTAGTAATAGTAGTAGTAGTGGTAAGAGAGCTGCCTGAGACTATCAGTCACCAAAACATCAAACTTCAAAGGGCCTTCTGCTCAGCAGAAATTGCAGCACAGCCAACAGCATCTGGCAGTTCTGGGACTCCAGCAACACCCGCTGCGGAGCGGGAGAGGGAGAAGCAACCGGAGCAGCAGAAGCTACTACTACCGCCGCTGCAACAGCCAAACAAAGATAGGCTCAGAGCCGCCTGGCTGCCCAAGCCATGCCTGACTGTGGGATTGCGCCTCCGCGAGCACAGCAGCACCAAGGTGAAAGGAAGGAGTGAGATCGGCTGACCAATCTAATGTGGATGAACCTCTAGCAAACAATATATACTGACATTACCAGCGACTCACACTACTACTTATCTGGACTATACCAGTGACTGGGTGCTGTCAGTTCCATACATTGACCTAATTACAGTGGATATTTGCAGCACTACTTATGCCTTGCGCTGTGTCATTGATCATTCTTTCCAGGTAGCCCTATTAATACTGTTAAGATAGTTCTTATATTAATTCTTCTGCTTCCCCTCCAGCTCGTCTCTTCTCACGGCTCCACATTATTTTTTTCTTTTTCTTTTTGTCACTGCCTAATCTTCTTCCTTCGTACCAACTTCCTCATACTCCCCTCCTTTCCTCTTCTCCTCTCTTTCCTCTTCTTATCTCTTCCCCAATCTTGTCTTCCTCACTTTCCTCAGCTCTTGAACTCCACCTTTTTCTTCCTTTCATTCATCCCTCTCCCTCCTCTCTTAAAATGCCTCACCCTCGTTTCCGCCGTTCCATTTCCTCTCCGCCTCGCACTCTTCAACTCCTCCTCCTCCTTCTTTCTTCTGGTGACATCGGGCCCGATATTCAAAAGGCATGTACATGGTTTACAGCCCAGTAAATAAAAAAAACTGCCCTAAGTGTGTAACTAATCTAAAAACACACCATCTCTTCGTTATTTAATCTATTAGATCTATCCCATCACACTATTTATTCTAAAGATTTTTATATAGCAGTGGCTAAACATTCATTAATTAAAATATCCAAAAAGATTATTTGTATGGAGAGAGACCTCAGGATGGCTATAAAACCCTTCATGTGGCAAAATCTTCACCATAAGGGATAGCGAGATACTCGCATCACTGGTCTCCAACCTCCTCCATGTTGCTATTAACACTTATTACCACAATCTAAAAATGTACTTTTAATGATTATATTATATTTATTACCAATTATCATTTCAAGTTTCTATTAATATCTCTATTTTTCTTAGGGTGCCCAAACTGGATATTCAATGCTGTTGGCACAGCATTGAATTTCTGGGATTAAGAGTGAGTGGGCAGGGCGATGCGCCGAAATGGCGCGTAGCTCTCCCAACTCAATATCATGCCCATTAATCCTAACCTTGGCCCCCCTAGACTATTCTCTCACTCTCATTCCTCTCTCAACCATTCTAATCTCATCTATATTCCTCTCCTCTCTCCCTTTCTCTTGTGCATTATGGAATGCACAGTCCATTTCTAATTTCCCTTTACTCATGATCTTTTCATTTCTAATTCCTTCAGTCTTCTGGCTCTTACTGAAACCTGGCTCCTCCCCATTGACACTGCTTCAGTTGATGCCTCCGGCATGGTAGTTACCAGTTGTCCCACACTCCTCGTGCCACTGGCTGTGGTGGTGGTGTTGGGTTTCTGCTTTCTCCTTCCTGTCAATTCCAACCCCCCTCCTATCTCTGTCTCACTCCTTTTCCTCCATTGAAGTCCATTCCATCCACCTTTTTAATCCATTACCTCTCCAGATAACTTTAATTTATAGGCCCCCCCCCCCACCCTCCTTGATAAGCATCTCTACCTTTCTCACTGACTTTGACTCCTGGCTCTTCCTATTTCTAGATTCTTCTTCCCCCTCGCTCATTCTTGGTGACTTCAATATTCATGTTGATAACCCTTCTGACCCCTATACTTTGCTCTTCTGCTCCTACTTATTAGTGTGGTCACTGCCTTTTCTTGGTTTTCTTCTCTGTTTACCCAGGGCTGCCCTGTCCACTAGGTCAGCTAGGCATCCACCTAGGGCGACCGGCCCAGGTGGGTGGCAGCAGCGGCATGGGTGGGCAGTGGTGGCGGCACACATGGATAGCTGCACCATCCCACCTAGCTGCCGCTGATCCCGTTTGGGAGAGAGGCAGGCAGCAGCAGTATTTCCAAAAGCAGTCGCAAAAAATTACAGCTTTTGGAAATACTGCCACTGCCTGCCTCCCCCTCTTGAGATGGAATTGGCGGCAGCTGGGGGGTGGGCAGTGGCAGCAGCATCTGGGGGGCAGCAGCAGAGATGGGTGGCATCAGCAGGGGGGGTGCCAGCAAGGTCCTGTGTTTACCGTCCAATTTCCAAACCTCAGTTCTTCCCTTATCTGATCCTAAGTTTCACTCTTCATCCCCACCTCAAACCCACTCTGTCTCCTCCTACCTTTTTAGGAATCTTCATGCTATTGATCCATTGGCTCTTTCCACTATCGCCTCATCACCTCTTTCTTCCCTTTGTCTTCTAAATTTGTTGATGAGGCTATAGTTTCCTATAATACTGCCCTCTCCTTTGCTCTAGATACTCTTGCTCCACTCATCCAACGTTCTGTGAGATGCATTACACCCCAGCCCTGATCCTCAACTACCCACTACCTCTGCTCCTGTGCCCACTCAGCTGAGCGCATTTGGCTCAAATCTCACTCCCTTTCTGACTTGCTTCACTTCAAATTCATGGTTACCTCCTTCCAGTCAGTCCTAGCACTTGTCAAGCAAAACTACTATATCCACCTGACTACTCGTGCCACCAACCCTGCCACCTTTTCTCTACTTTTAACTCTCTCCTTGCGGTGCCTCCACCTCCAACCCCCGCCCCCCCCCCTTCTCTTTCTACTCCAACCCTAGCTGACTTTTTCCATAATAAAATCCACAAGATTACTCTTCACTTCCCCACTAGAACAACTTCATCCCCTTTTCCTCCATCTCAATACCAACTTTTCCCATCAATCTCTATTACCCTTTCATCCTTTCCTATGATCTCTGAAGATGAAATCTCTCATCTTTTTTCCTTCTCCAAACTTACTACTTGCTCTTCTGACCCTATCCCCACCCATCTCCTTACCTCCATTTCCTCCTCTGTCATTCCTTCCGTCTCATATATTCTCAACCTCTCACTCTCCACTGCTACTGTCCCTGCTACCTTCAAGCATGCTGTGATTACACGCCTGCTCAAGAAACCTTCTCTTGATCCTAGCTCTCCTCCAGTTATTGTCCCATCTCCCTTCTTCTCCTTGTTTCCAAACTTCACACTGTTGTCTTGAATTTGTTTGCTCTCAAGCTCTTCTGGATCCTTTCCAGTCTAGCCTTCGCCCCTTACATTCTACTGAAACAGCACTTGCCAAAATCTCCAGTGACTTGTTCTTGGCTAAATCTAAGGGCCTCTAATCTATCCTTATCCTTCTTGACCTTTCTGCTGCTTTTGATATTGTTGACCACCACCTTCTTGACACATTATCCTCACTTGGTTTTAGTGGTTCTGTCTTGTCCTGATTCTCTTCTTATCTCTCCCATCACTCTTTCAGTGTTTGTTCTGGAGGTTCCTCCTCTACTTCTATCCCAGTCTCAGTTAGTGTACCCCAAGGGTCTGTTCTGGGCCCTCTCCTTTTCTCTCTCTACACCCAGTCCCTTGGTGCTCTTATTTCCTCCCATGGATTTCAGTATCATTTTTATGCTGACAATTCTCAGATCTATCTTTCTACACCTGATATTTCTCTGACACTCCAGGCCCGTATCTCTTCCTGTCTCTCTGACATTTGCACCTGGATGTCTCATCGCCATTAGAAGTTAAACATGAGCAAAACCGAACTTCTTATTTTTCCACCTAAACCTGCCTCTCCCCTTCCTCCTTTCTCTATCTCTGTTGATAACACTCTTCTACTTCCTGTTTCCTCAGCCCGTAAACTTTTTGTCATTTTTGACTCCTCCCTTTCCTTCTCTTCACATATCCAACAGATAGCTAAATCCTGTTGTTTCTTTCTCTATAACAATAATAAAGTTCGCCCCTTCCTCTCTGAACATAATACTAAAACACTTGTCCACTCTCTAATTACTTCCCGTCTCGACTACTGCAACCTCCTCCTTGCTGGTCTCCCTCTGAGTCATCTCTCTCCTCTTCAATCTAGTCAGAACTCTATGTGACTAACCTTTCGCCATCCTAAATATAAAATATACCAAAAGTGAATTGAAAACTTTTGGTTTGCTTGTCTTAGAATTACATTTTAGTATATGCAGTTGTCAGATTTTTTGGCATGTTACTATATGGAAATTTAGGGCTTGATATTGAGAGGTGGTGGCTAGCACTATTAATGCAGCTAGTCACCGCCGCTGAACATTAGACCCATATATTCAATGCCTCTCTACCTAAAGAGCATATCTCACCATGTATACCTCTCACCAAGGAGGCGAGTGTGGCTCCGAAGGCATTACACAGAAGAAAGGAAAGACTGGCACATACAAAATATGGGGGGAAACAGCAAAAATGAGCAGTGCATTCAAAGTTAAAGGGCTAATATTGAAAGCCAACTTTGCAGGAATGTTGTCGTAGATAAGCAACCTCTAGACATGCAGAATCACACAAAGAAGCCTCATCACTGCTGTCTGAACTCAGGGGCTCAGTTGCTGATTGAGCTGAAATCTCGCAGTCTAATATAAAGTCAGCATGCTTATTAAAAATCTCAGGGCCCAATATTCAGCGGCAGCAGATGGTGCCGCTAGCCGCTGCCAATGAACATTAGACCAGAATTCAAAGCCGAAGCCATATCTGGGCCTCAGCATTGAATATCCAGGTTGCCTACATTGCCGTGAAACTAGCCAGGCAACAACAATATTCAGCTGCTGCCCAGTTAGCTTAAGTGACGGAGGTTAGACCAGCCTTTACTGCGCCTGACGTCTGCCACATTGCCGGGCATGCAGTGACAGTATCCTTTCAATATCTGCTAACCGCGTTAATCCTCTGGCCTTGATATCCAGCTGAATATCCGCGAGTGTTGCTCTTCACGCCCCGATAATAGCATCAGGGTGTTCTAGGGGTAACCAAGCAGCGATGATATGAGCCGCTTCCTGGTTATTGCAACGTGGCAAAGGTCAGGCGCAGTAAAGGTTGGCCTAACTTTCGCCACTGATGCTAACCGGGCAGCAGGTGAATATCGTTGCTGCCCAGCAAGTTTCACGGTAATCTAGGCAACCCGGACATTCAATGCTGAGGTCCGGATATGGCTCCGGCATTGAATTCCAGTCTAATGTTCAGCAGTGACAGCAATTAGCCACTGCAGCTGAATATTGGTCCCTTGGTCCCCTGAGTTTTTATTAAACTGTGAGATTTCAGCTCAATCAGCAAATGAGCCCCTGAGTTCAGACAGCAGTGATGAGGCTTTTGTGTGATTTTGCATGTCTGGAGGTTGCTCATCTATGACCAACGTTCCTGCAAAGCTGGCTTTCAACATCAACCTTTTCTTTTATTTTTTTAACCGGAAAGACTCTTTTGGATTTTATTTTATATACAAGTGACTTTTTGATGGCAATGCAATGAGTGCCTTCAAGTCAAAGCTGGCTCCTGACTTCTGAAAATTGTTCAAGGTCTATTTCGCTTCCATGCCTGTTTCAGCTTGATTTCCATTGTTCTCCACACGGCCCTTCATCTAGGGTTCAAAGTTTAGGGAAGCTCTGTCTGTTGAGAATCCTAACCTCCCGATTATGGAGCACAACTGTCTGGCATTTTTCAGGATTCCAGTGATTTCCAGGAGTCAGCATTGACCTGTCGGCACTTAAAATAAAAAAAAAGTTCTCTAATCTTCCCTTTTGTGTCTCAATATCAGCCTTTTAACTTTTAGTGCACAGCTCGTTTTTGCCATTTCCTCCCATATTTTCTATGTGAAAATCTTTCCTTTCTTCTGTGTAGTGCCTCTGGGGCCACACTTGCCCTCTTAGTGAGCGGTATAAATTGTGAGATAGGATCTTCAAGAACCGAGGTTAAAATGCTCTATGTGAGTGGAATTGAAAACCTCAAATAATTGCTTTATGCTCAACAGAGGATTCTGCTGGTAAAATATGGTTATGTTGTTCATGAGGGTAAGATTTATTATTTACCTACTCCTGTTTTAAGAAATAAGGACATAAGAACTGCCATTCTGGGTCAGATCAAAGATCCATCAAGCCCCGTGTTCTGTTACCACAGTCCACTTTAGTAGTGTTTTATGGACTTATCCTCTCTTTTAAACCCAACTACACGTACATATCCTCCAGAAATGAGTGTCAAAGCTTAATTATTCATTGAGAGAAAATATGTTTTCTTCTATTTGTTTTAAATACACTACTAACTTCATAACATGTCCCTTAGTCTTTGTACTTTTTAAAAGAGTAAACAATTGATTTGCATTTACTCATTCAACTCCACTCAGGATTTCATGGACCTCTATCGTATCTCCCCAAGCTGAAGAGCCCTAACCTCCTTAGCCTTTCCTCATAGGAGAGTTGTCTCATCCTCTGTATCTTTTTGTAATGCCACTATATCTTTTTTGAGATGCGGAGACCACAAATGCACATAAAACTCAATCTGCACCATGGAGCAATACAGAGGCATTATAATATCCTTTATTTTATTCTCTTTTTCTTTCCTAATGATCCCTAACATTCTGCTTGTTTGGCTGTTATGACACACTAAAAAGAAGATTTCAAGTTATTGTCCACAATAATGACTAGATCCTTTTCCTGGGTGGTGATTCCTAATGCAGAAGCTAGCATCATCTATCTATAGTTTGAGTTATCTTCCCTACATGCATCACTTTGCCCTTGTCCCTATTAGATTTCATCTGCCATGTGGATGCCCAGTCTCACAAGGTCCTCCTGCATTTTCTCACAATCTACACGTGATTTAACAACTTTGAATCATTTGGTGTCATCTGCAAATGTTATCACCTCTCTTGTTCCTAATTCCAGATCATTTATAAATATGTTAAAAAGCACCATTACCAGCATAGATCTTTGGGGTACTTTACTATTCACCCTCCTCCATTGAGAAAATTGACAATTTATCTCTATTCTCTGGTTTCTATCTCTCAACTAGTTTCCAGTCCTCAATAGGACATTGCCTTCTATGCCATGACTTTTTAATTTCCTCAGCAATCTCATGTGGTATTTTTTCCAAACACTTTCTGAAAGTCTAAATAAACTATGGGCCCGATTCTGAGCTGTAACTTGCAGGGCTGCACGTCCCAGCAGGATGTGCAGCCCCGCAAGCTGTCCTGCCTCTACACCCCCTCCAGCTCTCCCCGCACGGCTAGAGCAGCAGGATGGGGAGAGCTGGTGGGGGGTGGGGGGTGGGGTCTGGGTGGAGCGGGGGTGGGCCGAGACAGCAGGACATACAGGGCCAATTCAAGTCACAGCCCTGTACGTCCTGAGGGGTCAGAGGCGACATGCTGATTATTTCACCTCAAAGGTGGAATAATCAGCACTGAGCAGGCGATCGGGGCTGGAGATTTTCCTGTGGCCAGGGCCAGGTGCAGGGGGGTCCCCGTAACCCGATCCAGGCCCTGGATGGCCAGCCATGGGTCGGGCGACGGGGAAGAGGGAGGTCTGAGTTGCAGGAGCCAGGGGAGCCTGCAAGGAGGATGTCCCTGCAGGCATGCAGGGGCACGCCGCGCCGTCCTTGGTCCCAAGTCAGTATGGCATGAGAATGTTTTGTTCCTGCGGTACAGAATCAGGTCCTAACAGGCCCATCCTGCTCAGGGCCACCCGAACAGCTCAGACGCGCCCCTGCTAGAATCAGACTCAATATCAACTGACTCACATCTAACCACATGTTTATTCATGCCTTCAAAAAAATGAGCAGATTGATGAAGCAAGACTTCCCCTGGCTAACTCCATGTTGACTATGTCCCATTAAACCATGTCCTCAATAATTCTATTCTTCATAATGGTTTCCACATTTTCCCTGATACTGACATTAGGCTCACCAATTTAATATTTCCTAGATAACATCTGGAGCCCTTTTTAAAAATTGATCTTACATTGGTCACCATCCAATCTTCTGTTATCACAGATGATATTGATATTAATGATATGGTTAGAAATTATTAATAGTAGCTCTGCAGTTTCATCTATGAGTTCTTTCAGCACTCTTTGGTGTATACTTTCTGGTCCAGGTGATTTGCTGCTGTTTAGTTTGTCAATTTGTTCTACTACATCTTCCAGATTCACTGAAATTTGATTCAGTTCTTCTGACTCATCCCTGTTAAATACCTTTTCTGGCATAGGTAGCTTTCTCATATCTCCCTCAGTAAACAGCAAAGCAAAGAATTCATGTGAAGGCACATTTTACAAAAGACATTTGGCTGCAAATCGGGACATCCTCATCTGATATACAGCGAGAGGGGCAGCCAAGAAGATGGCCACATGTAAGAGTCTTGTAAAGTTGATCTTTCTCCAGCCTGAAAGATACATATGTCCGCTGTGTTATAGCAAAAATGGAGATGTATAGAGTTATGGGTTAGTCATATGCAGAAAATCTCCGCCTTTTAGAAATTGAACATGTTGTATAAAAGCGTCCATAGAATAGAGCAGTGTTTTTCAACCTTTTTTGTGCAAAGGCATACTTTTTTCATGAAAAAAATCACGAGGCACACCACCATTAGAAAATGTTAAAAAAATTTACCTCTGTGCCTATATTGACTATATATAAAGTAATTCTCTTGAATAGGAATCAAACACTCACACCAACCCCCCTCCCCTGCTGGTTCACTCACAACACCCCCCCCCCTCCACTGCTGGTTCACTCACCCACCCCCCTGTCACTTACTCACCACTCCTGCTGGGTCACTCACTCACTTACCCCCCCTCCCCTGCTGGTTCACTCACACCATCGCCCCCCCCCCCTTGCTGGTTCACTCACACCACCCCCCCCCCTCCACTGCTGGTTCACTCACACTCCCCCCCCCCTTGCTGGTTCACTCACACTCCCCCCCCCCTTGCTGGTTCACTCACACACACACACACACCCCTCTGCCCAAGCCGCTGCTTCTGCTTTGTACAGAGCAGCGGCTGCACTACACTTACATTGAAAAGTAAAGAGAAACTGTGTCAGGAGCCCTCCGGTCATCGCAGAGCCCGAGGAAGTGATGTCATGGGGGCGGGCTCCTCACAGGCTGTCTTTCCTTTTCAAATTAACTTTATTGCAGCTAAAGTTAATTTGAAAAGGAAAGACAGCCTGTGAGGAGCCCGCCCCCATGACATCACTTCCTCGGGCTCTGCATGATCGGAGGGCTCCTGACACAGTTTCTCTTTACTTTTCAATGTAAGTGTAGTGCAGCCGCTGCTCTGTACAAAGCAGAACCAGCGGCTGCACTGCTATAGGGAATCGCGTTCGCGCCGCGGACTTCGGCACAAAAGCCGATTTTTTGCTCTGGCCGCTCCCGATCTTGCGGCCAGAGCAAAAACCGGCTTTTCAATGGCCGGTTTTACAACTGTGCTGGCAGCCGGCCTGGCCATGGAAAAACCGGCCAGGCCGGCTGAAAACCGGCCGGTTGGCAACCCTAATTTGTGAGACGAGGCCACATGTTACGGATGAAATTGGAATTTTTCCCACGGCACACCAGACAATATCTCACGGCACACTAGTGTGCCGCGGCACAGTGGTTGAAAAACGCTGGAACAGAGGATATAGACATGCATGCTGCCCTGTCATAGAGCACAGCTATGAATCTCCCCCTCTTGTACATGCCAGCCTGTCATTTTGCAAACAAGGACCTGTTGCTGCATGGATGTCTGGAGAAATGCATGTCTTGAATACTGGCAGGTATCTTTGAAGGAGTAAAAAGTATCAACAGCATGAATGGGCATTTCCCTCTTCATCATAATGTTGTTAAATTGCTGAAATGAACATATTTATGAATTCTGTACATACTCTGATGGCAATAGCGGACATGTAGGACTGTTTGGAAATCATGTGTATATATGTATCTTTATCATCCTGCCCGGGCCATACCCCCAGGTGCTTGGTCAATTTGAATGTGATCACACCTTCACATCTATCTTCAGACTTTCTAAGATGGATCCAGGGACATCTCTGTGATTTGCACATCTGAATGCCCATTTTCAGATGTCCAAATCATGAACAGAGCTTCTAAAATTAACATTTTAGTCTCTCAACATTGCCCTCCCTGAATGCCCCTTTTACCCCTTGATCATCTAATGGTCCAACTGACTCCTTCGTTGGCTTTTTGCTTCAAATATGCCTGAAAAAAGATTTTATTGTGAATTTTTATCTCTGTAGCAAGCTTCTTTTCAAATTATTGTTTTGTCTTCCTTATCAATGCTTTCCATTTAATTTGTCAGTGCTTATACTGTTTCCTATTTTCTTCATCTAGTTTATGTTCCCATTTTTTTAAAGATATTACTTTCACCTCACCTTTTAGCCATGCTAGCTGTCATTTGGCCTTCTGCCTTTCTTAATGCAAGGGGTACAGTTGGTCTGGGCTTCCAAGATTATATTTAGAAATAAATCCATGCCTGATGTAAACTCTTGACCTTTGCTGCTGCCCCTTTTAGTTTTCTTCTAACTATTTTCTTCATTTTATCATAGTCTCTCTTTTGAAACTTAAATGCTGACAGTACATTTCCATTCTGTACTCACTCCATTTGTTAAGTCAAATTTAATCATATGATCACTAGTGTCAAGGCATCTCGACACGATTAGCTGTTATACCAAATCTTGTGTTCCACAAAGGACTGTATAAAACAGCTTCTTCTCTAGTTGGTTCCTGAACCAGCTGTTCAAAGAAGCAATCATTTATTTTATTTAGGAACTTTACCTCCCTAGCATGTCCTGATGTAACATTTATCCAACCAAAATTGGGGTAACTGAACTCACCCATTATTATTGTTATTTGCCATAATTGTTAGCTTCTCTAATTTCATCATGTGTCTACTCATTCTGTCTAGGCAGACTATAGTACGAATACCATTATTTTCTATCCATAAAGATTCTGTTTGACTTAATACTCTTGAATATATAGAGCCATCCTTCCACCAATGTGATCCTGACAAGGACCGTGGAATGCGTCTTTGACTGGGGGGCCAAGCTCTACCTTGACTCCACCCCAAGCTCCACCCTAAATCCACCCTGGCCCTCCGTGGACTTCCCCTCCTGTTCTGCCCATGAGGATCCGATCTCTTACTGGCAGAACAGGGGGGGAATGGCTGCAATTGCAGCAGACTCCTTCTGTCTGTCCATGGGGATCGGATCTACTGCGGGCAGACAGGAAGAGTCTTTGCCGCAATCGTGAAGGCCTTCCCTTCCTGCCCATGGGAAGACAGATCGAGTGCTCTCTTCTCTCTGCTGGCAGCAAAGGTTTAGTGGGGCTATGGCCCATGTGGCCCACCCCGTTCCAACGTCTTTGCATTGTGATATAATTTATACCCTGGTATCACAGTGCCAATTGGTTATCCTTCTTCCACCAGGTTTCAGAGATGATTATATCTAAGTTTTCATTTAATAAATATTAAAACATTTAATAATTCATTTTGATCCAAGATGGCGTTTTGAAGGAGTGTGCCAGCGACACGGCGATCCATATGGGGAAGAAGCGCAAGCCTAGGGAAGCATAACAGCCATCTACGGCACCCCAAGCTTCTACGCCATTACCTTTGTTGGTTTCGGGTCCGATGGATGCCTTTGTTTCGCCTGTGCCACGACAGTCAGCGTTGGATGGGGAGAGTGGCTCGGCTGAGCAGCGGTTGGAGGTGGAGTCCTTGCTGACCGCTTCGGGTAGTAATTCTTTCTCCCCTGGCTTAACCCGCGACTCCAAGGTCTTGCGGTCAGATGCTGGCGCTGTGAGCAACCCGGAAGAGGGGGCTGACCTGCTAGATGCCACCATGGAGCGGAGAGCTGTCGGCGTTGATGACCAGGGCCACCTGGCCCCCCCGGTTTTGTGTTTGGGTGGGGAGTCGGCGGAGAGACCTGTAGAAGGAGGTGTGGGTGTGAGCCTTGTGCCTACCCAGTCGGTTCCTGCCCCAGTATCGGGTGGATTGCAGAGTTTACTAGTTGAACAGCAGGCCTCTGTTCCTGTTTCTGCTTTGGCACAGGAAGTCCCAGAAGTGGTGACCCTGCAGAATATCTGGGCTGCGATTATGCAACTTCGGAATGAACTGGTTCCAAAGATTAATAATTTGGTGACTCAGGTTTCAACTAATACTGATAATATACGGGAGAATGTTGAGAATATTTCTCTGCTTCGGACTGAGATTTCAGACGTTTCTGCTAATAATCTGTCTTTGGAGTGGGATATGGAGTGTTTTAGGAAGAATGTTGCCCCAATGCGGTTTAAGTTGGAGATGTTGGAGAACGCGATTCGAGCTACAAATATTCGTTTGATTAATTTTCCTAAAGTAGAGTTGGTGTCTCCTAGGGATATGTTTCGTTCTTATTTAGTAGAGAATTTAGGTATCCCTCTTGAGTCCCACCCACCCCCATTGTTAATGTATATTATCTTCCCATTGGGAAAAGAGTAGTGGGAGGTGGGGTGGTTCCAGGGATGGTTAGTGCGGATGTCCTAAATGTAACTGAAATGCTGGAATCTTCTCAGGAGCAACATGTAGTTCCATCTACTTTATTGATTACGTTAGCTTTGTTGTCTGATAAAGAATGGCTTATGAGGATGTTTTTTAAGAAACGGCATATGTTGTTTAAAGGTCTCTATGTTTCCAGATATATCCAGAGAGACTCAGAAGCGGCGGCGATATTTCCTTTTATTAAGACCTGGGGTTCAACAGTTGGGTGGGCTCTTTTTTCTGAAATTCCCATCAGTCACATTCTTATATTTTTTATGAGCCCTCCCAATTGCTGGACTTCATTAATGCCCGACATTCTGAGGCTGGACCGGATCCTCCTTCAGTTTAGGATAAGCATGATTTAGGATCTGACTGTAGTGTACACTCCTTTCCTTCGTATTTTTGATGAATGTTTATTTCTTTCTAGGTTTCCCCTATATGGTGGGCTAGGATCAGTGGGAAGGTTTATATATGTTACCTGTATTATTTGAGGGACTTAATTGTCTATTGATGCATTTTCTTTTTCCTGCTGTAATTTCTCTTTCAAGATGTATTTCTTGATTAATTGTGTATAATGTTATAAACATAAAATTTAAAAAAAAATAATTCATTTAATCCCTGTTTTCTGTAAAATACAATGTAAAGAGTTACATGTTATTGCACAAACTTGTTCTATGTAAACGCTATGATACCACGAATAGTGTATAAAAGAAATGTAAAATAAATAAACTCTCCCATCTTATTTTTTAGGCTTCTAGCATTTATATAGAGACATTGCAAAGTATGTTTGAATTTACAAATTTCCTGGCAGTTGACAGGGATAATGTACAATCTTTCAACTCTTTATGCTCTTTACTTAAAGGCATCTCGGCTACTTTAGCCTTTATTGTAACCTCTCTATCGGGATGCCGTAACTTCCCTATTTTGATGGTATCCTTCAAAGATAGCTTGCCCTGAACCATGTGCTCTGGACTGACTGTCTGCTTTACCCCAGGTTCTAGTCTAAAAGCTGCTCTGTCTCCTTTTGAAACATTAGTGTCAGCAGCATGGTATAACCCCCGTTAAGGTAGAGCCTCTCTTTGCAAAATAGGTTCCCCTTTCTCCAGAATGTAGCCTAGTTCCATGCATTGAGACTCCGGAGCTCTGCCTGTCTCTTGGGCCAAGTGCTTGGAACAGGAAACATTTCTGAGAATGCTATCTTGGAATCCTGAATTTCAACTTTCTTTCTAAAAGCCTAACGTTGTCTTCTAGAGCCTCTCTCCTATGTTTTCCTTTGTCATTGGTAGCAACATGTACCAGGACAGCCAGACCCTTGCCAAGATTGTCTAAAATTCTATCTAGGTTACTCATGAAGTCCGCTGCCTCTGCAACTGGCAGGCAAGTGACTAAGTGATCCTCACACTTACCAGCTATCTACATGCCTAATGATGAATCACCAACTAGAACAGCCATTCTAACTCTTCCCTCTTGATGTGAGAGCACATTCCATCCCCTGGATGTTAGATCCTTGCTACAGGATCATTTCCTGACACACCAAGGTGATGCTCTAGTTCCAGCTGGCTTCTCTTCCCCCATGCAAGGCTGGCACTACCATTAGGTGAACTAGGTGGTTGCCTAGAGCATCGATCCTCCGGGGCGCCCATTGCTGGCACTGCTAACCCTCACCGAGACCTACAGCAGCGGCAATGGCTTAAAACAACGCCATGGTGTTTACCTTCAAACTTCAGCACTGCAGGGCTGTTTACTTCTGCCCCCACCGATGCCAACTTCCTGTTTGCATGGGGGCTGTTTCATGGCATTGCTGCCACTGTAGGTCCCAGTGAGGGGCTGCAATGGTGATGATGAGGGGTGACTAGGGGGGTGCAATGGATGAAGCTTGCCTAAGGTGCCTCATCTCTTGTACTGGCCCTGTCTTCAAGGCAGCACAGTAGCTGCCAGACCAGATGTGAGACTTCTCTACTATGCCACTGTAGGTCTCCTGTATATCTCTATCTGTATCAGCTTCTCCAAGTCTGTTACTCCAGCCTCCAGAGATTAGACTTGGTCTCTGAGAGCCAGGAGCCTTTTGCACCAAAGTCACACAAATAACCTCTTACCAACTGAGAGATAATCATGAATATGGCCAGGGCCATACTGAGCCAGAATTGTGCCCTGTGCGACTTGCACATCAAGTCTGTGCCCCTCCCCCTCACCCATACCTCCATGGCTCCATCCAACCACTGCCTGCTCTTGCCCTGCTGCTGCCGCCCTCTGTTTACTCCATGGCGGCGCCAGCAGCAACAGAGCAGATTTAACTTTAAAATGTGTTTTAAAAAAAACCTCATGGTTCTTTCGACACCATGCTTTAAACAGATCTGATCCTTCCCAGCTTTGACATCGTGTCAGAGGAGGGAGGGGCCAGACCTGCGGAAAGACCCACGTGGTTTGGGTTTTTTTATTTTAGGTCTGCTCATCTGCTGCCGGTGCCACTCGTGCTGAGAGAACAAAAAGTGGTGGCAGCAGGGCAACAGCAGGCAGCCAAAATGCACCCCCTAATCCTTTGCGCCCTGTTCGGCTGCACCACTCGCACAGGGCTAGGTATGGCTCTGTATATGGCATTCAGTGCAAATGACTGGATAGCCCCCATCTCACTGATGGACTTCTATCTTCATCTTTGTATTGATTAGTTGTTTAGAGTTGTTAAGAGACTAGGGATACCTAAACTAAAATGAAGGCTTTCGGGATTTTTGGTATATTATATAATAACATTTTATGTTTACTTTCCATTGAATTGCTTTTTCTATTAACGGTTAATCACTTGCTGATGAAAATATCCCGTGATGATAAATTTCACTCATAACTGGGAAAGCTGACTACAAATGAAGTGATGCGCCTAGGAGTTGGCTAGGGTGGATGTTTTGTATTACTAGTCTAAAAAACCTAATTGAAACTAGGGAAAATTAATTCAAAACCTTTATTTCAAGCAAATACTCGTCTGTTTTGTATTAGAAGTCTAAAAAGATCCATGCATGGTTGCAAGGATAACTTTGTAAAGATCATCAAAGTAGGCAAACAGAAATTTAGATCCATGTGTTTGAAATTATATTAGTATTTCATCACAGGCTTAGAAAGCACAGAGTCTTTTGTAAAATGCATATAGCACTGCCAAAGAAATGAAATGGATGAGTTTATTCTTGATTGCATTAGCAATGGCTCTCCAGCACTAAGTAGTAACCTTCATCTTCTTCTTCTTTTTGCCAGCTCACTGCATGGGTCTCACAGCAAGTAGTTGTCACACATTCTGCACAAAAGAGAGCAGGGAAAGAACATAAGAAATGCCATACTGGGTCAGACCAAAGGTCCATCAAGCCCAGTATCCTGTTTCCAACCGTGGCTGATCCAGGTCACAAGTACCTTTCAGGTTCCCAAAAAAGTAGCCAGATTCCATGATGCTTATCCCAGGGTAAGCAGTGGATTTCCCTGGTGCTCTTTAATAATGGTTTATGGACTTTTCCTCCAGGAACGTGTCCAAGTCTTTTTTAAACCCAGCTACACTAACAACTTTTACTGCATCCTCCAGTTACGAATTCCAGAGTTTGATTACTCGTTGAGTGAAAAGTATTTTCTCTATTAGTCTTAAATAGGTTACCCTGTAGCTTCATTGAATGTCCCCTAGTCTTTCTACTTTTTGATGGGGTAAACAACTGATCTACGTTTACCCGTTCCACTCCATTCACTAATTTATAGACCTCTATCATATCCCCTCTCAGCTGTCTCTTTTCCAGGTTGAAGAGCCCTAACCTTTTAAGCCTCTCCTCACAGGGGTATCCTTCCATCTCCTTTACTATTTTGGTGGCTCTTCTCTCTACCTTTTCTAATTCTGCTATATCCTTTTTAAGAAAATGGCGACCAAAATTGCACACAATATTCAAGGTGCGGTCACACCATGGAACGATACAGAGGCATAGAATCCTGGAAGGAGCAAATAAAGATTAAGTATAGGACTCAAAGGAGAATGGATATAATATGAAGCACATTCATTAATCATACTTCCATATATGGAGATTTCTTCCAACTTCCAGCAATATAGCAGAGTTTCCAAATTACCCAGATCCAGGAGTGATATTTTAAGCCAGTCCTGGATTTATGACCATCTTATTCTGATGCATTATGGGACCTGCAGTACTGATTCCAATGGGTAAAATCAGGGACTATAAATACCATACTGCGCTGCAATGCAAATGTAAAACCAGAAATGGCAAAAAATCTCATTTGTGGAACAGGATAACTTGTCATCTCTGATATAGGCAGATCAGTACTTAAGAAAGACACACTTTAAATATTAAACATTAGGTATTAAAACTCCCTTTTGGTCAACAGCAAATGTTTGCTGTTAAAAGTCCATCTTTAGGGCAATGAACTACCTGAGCGCATTCCCAGCAGGCAATCTGATTCAAGTCCTTGGGCACACTGGTGTGAGGTATTTAAGATGATGATGTCCTGGCAGAAGGTTCCCTCTGTGATCTGTAGAAGAATAAAACATTTCTCCTATGCTCAGTTGGCTCCTGCACCTCACCCTCCCCAGCTGGGAGACCTTTGGTAAATCAATAATATCCCAGACTGTAGGCTTACCCTCGTCTGTTCCCCATCCCCTGAGAACCAATGGTAAAACAAAGCTACTGGGGCTCTGACTTGTTGCAGATGATGAGGACTTCATGTGGTAGAGGAGAGGTTGCTGGTACTTTCCTCAGCTGTCCAACCTTGAGGTCTCAAGAGTCAGTAGCAGGAGAGGATGAGATGGCTCAGGCCAGTGAATTTACAGCATTGTTTTGTGTCCTCTGAAATCGATGGGGTGAACGTCATGGGGTATATTGTCCTGCTGCAGGAAGATGCATCAATCTATGTTGAAGAGCATCTGACTACGGTGCTGGTGCTGAATAATACCTGATAATATTCTTTCCAGCAGAGGTTTAGTGAAAACGTGTCCTGATGCTCCTCTACGCACTCTACCTCCTGATTATGGGAGTCATTTCTCCTTGGGTTCTTTTGCGGAACTGGAAAGAAAAGGCCTTAACAGTGCTAAGTAAAGTCCTGTAATCATTCAAACAGCATTATATAAGTAAACTAGAAAAAGTAGAGGGATTCTTATATTTCGGGGAACTCAGTTCAGTCTTCCTGCTGAATGTGGTCCTCATGCTTAAGAGTCAAGATCCAAGGGTACAGCATTACGTCACTTCAAATCAGTCTCTGAACAAATTCCAGTAACTTATTGCCATATCTACCAGTAAAATAGTTTAGAGCAATGCAAGTCCTGATGAGACACTAAGACGAGTTCCTTTTATACTTTGGGGTCCACAAAGAGAACAGCGCTAGCCACTCAAACGAGTAGAAACAAACCAGGAAGCGGCAGATTCGACACCCAATACCTTTATTAATACCAATTAAGTGGCCTAAGCCCAACACAGGACCGTGTTTCGTATGTCACTTCATCAGGGGCTATCAGGGCACACTAAAAAATAAATTATAAAATTACATTAATATAATCACAGTCAAAACAATAATTGTGCAAAGAGGGAGTTAAAACAAAGAAATATAACATAAAAATACAATATACATAAAAAAGGCTAAATTGGACTATCTCAGACAGCTTAGGTCTCAAGAAAACTAAAAACAAATTAATAAAACTCAAAAGGAACCATCATAAATATCTCAATTAAAATCATAAAAATGATACATGTAAAATAAGAATAAATACCAATACATTGAATAAACAACCGCTCTACAAATAAAATATATATGAACCTATATACATATACATATATAAATAGATATATAAATATATAAATAATTAAATAATTAAATAATTAAAAGTATAAAGATGTAAAATGGAATATGAATGAAAATAGAGAGATTAAAAAATATTACTAGGTCAAACATTTATAATTATAAGGTACTTGACTAGACATATATAGGAGACCTGTAAACAACCATATAAACACCGAGAAAATGGAAGGGATGAGGAGAACACTGGATAAAATATAATATAAGAGGGGACATTACCTGCGGGTGTGATATACAAAGGGGCATGTTTACAAAGCCGCGGTAGCGGTTTGCGATCGTAATCGGAGCCGCGGCCCCATTGATTTCAATGGGGCCGCGGCTGCGATCGCAATCGCGAACCACTACCGCGGCTTTGTAAACAAGCCCCAAAGACTTCACCAGGCTCAACAGAGTCAATGGAAGTCGCTATTACAAAAAACTTCTAAAAATAAGAATAAAAACATGAAGCATACAAAATCAGATTATTGCCCAATTAAATAAATTATTTTTTAATTATTAAATGTTCTACCCTTTAAAAATTAATAATAATAATAATAATAATAATAATAAATTATAATAATAATAATTTTTTATATATAATTATGGAGGGTTTTAGAAACTGTCCCGATTAAAATCTCATAACCATAAAAAAGGGGAAATAATTAAGTGCAAAATGATTAAATAAGTGGTGAAACATTCTAAAAAATCTTGGGGTTTACTGTGGAATCAGGAAATTTATCCCTTTCTCTTCCCCCTTTGGTTGTCATATTTAATTAATTATAAAATTATGATAAATTTCCTGATTCCACAGTAAACCCCAAGATTTTTTAGAATGTTTCACCACTTATTTAATCATTTTGCACTTAATTATTTCCCCTTTTTTATGGTTATGAGATTTTAATCGGGGCAGTTTCTAAAACCCTCCATAATTATATATAAAAAATTATTATTATTATAATTTATTATTATTATTAATTTTTAAAGGGTAGAACATTTAATGCCCAATAAAATAATTTATTTAATTGGGCAATAATCTGATTTTGTATGCTTCATGTTTTTATTCTTATTTTTAGAAGTTTTTTGTAATAGCGACTTCCATTGACTCTGTTGAGCCTGGTGAAGTCTTTGTATATCACACCCGCAGGTAATGTCCCCACTTATATTTTATCCAGTGTTCTCCTCATCCCTTCCATTTTCTCGGTGTTTATATGGTTGTTTACAGGTCTCCTATATATGTCTAGTCAAGTACCTTATAATTATAAATGTTTGACCTAGTAATATTTTTTAATCTCTCTATTTTCATTCACATTCCATTTTGCATCTTTATACTTTTAATTATTTAATTATTTATATATTTATATATCTATTTATATATGTATATGTATATAGGTTCATATATATTTTATTTGTAGAGCGGTTGTTTATTCAATGTATTGGTATTTATTCTTATTTTACATGTATCATTTTTATGATTTTAATTGAGATATTTATGATGGTTCCTTTTGAGTTTTATTAATTTGTTTTTAGTTTTCTTGAGACCTAAGCTGTCTGAGATAGTCCAATTTAGCCTTTTTTATGTATATTGTATTTTTATGTTATATTTCTTTGTTTTAACTCCCTCTTTGCACAATTATTGTTTTGACTGTGATTATATTAATGTAATTTTATAATTTATTTTTTAGTGTGCCCTGATAGCCCCTGATGAAGTGACATACGAAACACGGTCCTGTGTTGGGCTTAGGCCACTTAATTGGTATTAATAAAGGTATTGGGTGTCGAATCTGCCGCTTCCTGGTTTGTTTCTACTCCTTTTATACTTTGGCCATTGAAGCGGATCTCTTTCTCACTTTTAATGGCTATTATTAAAAATGGGAATAGAGTCCCTTACCATTTCCTGTTGGCTGTAATAAAATCAGCTTTAGCACATGGGTAACCTTTACTCATCCTGAAAACAAACAGACTATAGCCAAAATATATTTATATCCCAATACTTCTTCACTTGTGCAAGTTACACTCCATTATCTATGAAAGAGCCCTGCTGAGGAGATGGACAGTTCGTATCTATACCAGGAACAGCAAACAGCATCATTTAGTAGATTAGACAATAATTTCAAATGTTAAGATAAATCTGCTGTCACAGCACTTTTCCAAAACCAGAGTTCAATTTAAATTCTTATCCTTCACTATCCAGCTAGATAAGAACAGTCCTACCTTTGCAATCTAAAAGGATTCCTAACCTTACTTCAAGTTAGCTAACAAAACACATGTAACCCGTGATCTTTGTCAGATAGAAGAGATTGATCAGAAGAAGATAGACAGACTCACAAGACAATACTCACAACAGTAAGCACATAGAATAAAGACCCAAGCTGATGTCTTACTTTAGATTTACCTATGCTTAATTTGATTGACATCAGTTTTCCATAGCCAACCAGCATGGATCCAACCCTGGAAGAGTTACCTCAGCATTAACTGGGATTTCGCAAACCCTGATTTCCCTCATTCTCGGTCTATGGTGTCTTTGCAAAGATCTCCGGTTAGTTCAGCAGTGGCCCAATAGCTGGTAGTCCTTAGGATCTGAGTGTTCCCCTCAAAATTGTGGCTCTGAAATAATTAAATGAATCTTTATATCAGACAAAAGTATTATATATATGAGAAACAAAGTTTCAGGAGCATTCTGAAATGTCCCTAACTTACTATGGGTAGAGTCTCTAGTTTATAAAACAAAGCAAGCTCTTTATCTAGAAACAAAGAAACATGACGGCAGCAAAAGACCATATGGCCTATCTGATCTGCCCTTCCATATCTACTTAGAAACATAGAAACATAGAAATATGACGACAGAAAAAGACCACATGGCCTATCTAGTCTGTCCTTCCATATCAACAACTACAACAGTCCACTTTTTACCTTTAGAGATCCTCTGTGTTTGTCCCATGCTTTTTTGAATTCAGATACTGTCCTCATCTCTACCACCTCCACTGGGAGACTATTCCATGGATCCATCACTCTTTACGTAAAGAAATATTTCTGCATATCACTCCTGAATCTATCCCCCTTCACCCTCATCCCATGTCCCCTTGTAGCAGAACTTGCTTTCAATTGAAAGAGGCTCTCCCCCTGTGCATTTAAGCCATGGAGTTATTTAAACATCTCAATCATATCACCTCTATCCCGCCTTTCCTCTAAGGTGTACATATTAAGATCCTTAAGTCGGTTCTCATATGCTTTATAATGAAGACCACCAACCATTTTAGTAGCCACCCTATGTACTGACTCCATCCTGTTTATATTCTTTTGAAGTTGCGGTCTCCAGAATTGCACACTATACTCCAAATGAGGTCGCACCAAAGACTTATACAGAGGCACTATCACCTCCTTTTTTCTGCTAGCCATTCCTCTCCGTATGCACCCAAGCATCCTTCTAGCTTTTGCTGTTGCCTTTTCTACCTGTTTAGTTACTTTAAGATCATCAGACACAACCATGCCTAGGTCCCACTCTTCTTTAGTGGACAAAAGTACTTCACCCCCTATACTATATTGCTCCCTTGGATTGCTGCAGCCCAAATGCATGACCTTACATTTTTTAACATTAAATCCCAGCTGCCAAATTCTAGACCACTCTTCAAGCTTAGCTAGATCCCTCCTCATGTTATCTGCACTTTCCTGGGTGTCTACTCTATTGCAGATATTGGTATCATCCGCAAAGAGGCAAACCTTACCCAACAGCCCTTCCGCTATATCACTAACAAAGATGTTAAAAAGAATCGGACCAAGGACAGAATCCTGGGGCACAACACTGGTAACATCCTTCTCCTCAGAGTGAGCTCCATTTACCTGTACCCTTTGTCGCCTCCCACCCAACCAATTTCTAACCCAAGCAGTAACTTTAGGGTCCATCCCTAGGGTGCTCAGTTTGTTTATAAGTCGCCTGTGAGGAACAGTGTCAAAGGCTTTACTGAAATCTAAATATGCCACATCTAGGGCTCTCCCTTGGTCCAACTCCCTGATCACCTAGTCAAAGAAATCAATCAGATTTGTCTGACAAGACCTGCCTCTGGTAAATCCATGCTACCTCAGATCACATACATTTTCCAGGTTCTCTTTATCAAAATGTTATTATTTAAGTTTATCTTAGAAACAGAAACTCCTGTACCTACACATCCTTGCAACATACTTGTCCTTTATCTATTCTACTGTTCTGGATGAGAAAGTTCATCCAATCTTCAACAGTTTATAATTAGCTTTCTGACCTTCAGTTCTACACATACTTATTTCCTTCAAGCATAATAATTTCAACATTTGTTAGCACACATACATATTTACTCTTAATATTCTTTCACAGTACCTATGGGCAGGGCCGGCCCAAGGGTTTCTGCCACCCTAAGCAGAAACCCCAGCTGCACCTTCACCCCCTCTGCTGAGCCACTTTGCACCCCCCTAGCCCCATGTTGTTGCCGATTCAGTCTTGGGGGGAAGCGGACGGCGGTGGTGACAGTCTTTTAAAAGTGGTGGCTTTGATGCCGCGACAGGCCCTGTGCCTCAGCACACATAACCTGCCGCTTCTGACCCCTCTGTGACAATAAATTGCATCGGAGGGGGATCAGAAGTGGCAAGTCATGTGTGCCGAAGCACATGGCCTACCGCAGGCAGAAAAATGGTGGCATAAAGCTGCCCATCCGGCTGGCTGCCCTAGGCAGTCACCTAGCTCACCTAGTGGATGGGACAGCCCTGCCTAGGGGTAGAATGTATAAAGCTAAAACAAGTTTTATTGTTTCCTGATTAGGCTCCACCTGGTCAACAGAAATCTTCAGCAGTGCTTGAGAAACAGTAAAGAAAATTCACATCAGCCAGCTAGCTCTTTTTGCTTAGAATATGCCAACCCAGCACTCTAGGCAACTGCCTAGTTCATCTAATAGTAGCGACGGGCCTGGTGGTTGCAGAAAGTAACGAAACACAAGACATAAGAAAGCAATACTCGAACTGCAAGTATCAAGCAACATGCGCACTTTATTGAACAGAGTTCTGCCAGTGTGCATTCCAACAAGAAAAGCAATAACACTGAAATGGGAAAATCAGGGGGATCAGAACTCAGCAGTCCATCACAGTCCAATGTAGACAAAGATCTACTGCGGCAGGTTATGGAGAGCAGCTCTTCCAAAACTAGCATCAGAGCTTGACTGCTGATCCAAACGGTGATGTAGGCAAACGTGTGAACAGAAGCTCAAATGGTTGCTCTGCAAATGTCCAGGATGGTGGAAGAACGTAGGTTTGTTACTGATGTAGCCATAGTGTGCAGTGATCCTGCCTGAGGACAACCTGTTCGCTCACTGGTAACAGAACTCAATGCAAGCAGAAATCCAGGATGAGAGAATTCATTTGATGGCTGCATGGCCCAGGCAAGTTGGGTCAAGTGACAGGAACAAATGAGATGCCTGCAATAAGGCTCTGTAGATCAATGTAAAGGGCAAGAGTCCTACTACAGCCAAGAGGCATGTGGCAGTGGAAAGAAGGATGGGAGGATCACCACCTGGTTAATATGGAACTCAGAAACCACCTTGGGGAGGAACCAGAGATCAGCCTTCAAGAAGACTTTGTCAGAGAAGAATTTGTGTACAGGAGGTACTGCACCTAGGCCTGAATTTCAATGATTTTATTTATTTATTTATTTACATTCTCTTATATACCGCGCTATTCTGCATCAGTGCGGTTTACATTGAACAAACTGAAATTACATTGAACAGGGTATTATAACTTGGAGATAACTATTTTACAGGGAACATGGGCTATGGAGGGTTAAGTGGCTTGCCCAAGACCACAAGGAGCACCTGTGGGACTAGAAACCCCAGTCCTTCCGGCCCAAGGTTGCTGTCCTCTAGTGGGATTTGAACCCCAGACCTTCCGGCCTGAAGTACCTTGCCCCAACCACTAGGCTACTCCTCCACTGGCAGTGTACTGACATGTGTGACATGGTGGGTCCCTCCAGCCCTTTAGAAAGAGCCAAAAAGGAAGAACTAGAAGCAGTGCTGGGTGGTAAACAAAAGCACATGGCTTGTAGTCGCCACGGAAACCAGACACAAGGGGGAGAAACACGCCCTTGCTGCCAGTTAGCTCAAGAGTCACGAGCTGAATTAGAGCACCTGCTAGGAGGAGGAGTCAGGCACTGCCCTAGAAGTCAGACACATAAAGAGGCCTCAGTAGAGAGGAAGGGGTGGTCATTAGGAGCTCCACAAAAAGCTCCATCACAAGCTCAGCTGGGAGTTCAGCTACAAGGCCAGCCAAGGGTTCCGGTAGGAGGCCAGCCAAGTGAGCAGTTAGCAGATCAGCTAACAGACCAAGAGGAGGACCAGGGAGGAGTCCGAGTTCCAGGCCAAGGCAGAGCTACAGACAGAGTCCCAGTCCAGAACCGGGGGAGAGAAACCGTGGCACGCCTAACGGAACGCTCAGTAAGGCAGAGAAAAAGCCCAGAACCAGAGCCAAATTTAAGGGCAGAGAGAGAGCCATTTATAAAGTTTTATTCCAGAGAAGAAGATAGCAGAAGCAGGCCTGACTGTCTGCAGTATTGTAAGAATAACCAGGAGAAGAGAAAGCCAGGAAGGCAATTCCAGCACTCATTTTACAAACCAGGTTTTGAACCCACAGCTGTTTCAAAAGTTCAAAGAAAACAGTCTGCAAGCAGGCAAAGAGGTAAGCCCAAAGACTGGGTTTTAAATAGGGCTGTTAATAACCGGTGTGATATTAGTTATCCAGAAGGTTGGGACTGTGTTTATAATACCTGTACTGATAATGACCATTTGCAGCAATACCTGATTCAGGAATATGATATAAAGCCTAAGATAGAGAGGAGGGGCGTGGCCCCAGAAACAACGTTACAAACATTCTTACCTAACTCCCATGAGGAGCTAATGGAAACGGAGCCAGGGCTAGGAAATGTGTCCGAAGAATTGATGGATTGTACGATTACAAGGTCAGATGAAATATATTCCCTGCGCTGAATTTAAGCATTGCAGAAAACTGCAGAAGTTTAAGATAAAAGCACAGAGCTGTGAGGAACCGAACTGTTTTACTCTAATTGCTGGGAAGCAAATGTTTGTTGCTGAAGTAAGCTATTT
This sequence comes from Ichthyophis bannanicus, assembly GCA_033557465.1. NCBI lineage: Eukaryota > Metazoa > Chordata > Amphibia > Gymnophiona > Ichthyophiidae > Ichthyophis > Ichthyophis bannanicus. Next base: position 124,944,862 of record CM066036.1, on the reverse strand, counting down.
CTGTTGGAGACTTTTATTTTGTCCTTTACCAGAAGTATATGGTTTTGTTACCTTTGTTTTCCATGCTGAAATCCGCCCGGAGGGGAAATAAATCCTGTTTGCTGAAAACCACTTTGAGTCCACACTACTCTTCATTGGACAGTGAAAAACTACATTTCCCAGGGGGCTTTGCCTCATGAAAAAGTCAAGTAGCTGCTCAGGAAGGATAACAGGTCACTTAAGCCCTACATGCTTTTGCTGGGGGCACGATAGGCGCAATTACAAGTTACAAGATGGTGTAGTAGTACCGAGTTTTGCCCGGATTAAAGGACACTTGAAGGTAGGGTTGCCAACTGGCTCCAGATGCGCCCGACAGGCTTGATCCAGTCCTAGGTTTACCCCATTGCATGCAGGGACATGTAGTTTTGCTTTTCTTATGGAGTGCAATGGAAAAATCAGAACTACATGTCCCTGCATGCAGTGGGGTAAACCTAGGACTAGATCAAACGTGTCGGGCGCATCTGGAGCCAGTTGGCAACCCTACTTGAAAGACAAGGTCCCAGCAGCGAGGGAAAGCTGACATCCAGGAGCAGAAGGATCCACTATTCGGCTGACAATCGGTCAGGAAAGAAGCTACCGTTCTCAGTGCCTGACTCTGCACTGTGCCAGGTAATGGTGGCTAGGCACGGGTGTGGAGGGATAAGCCAGAGAAAGGGGTAGTGCACAGATATAGTGCACAGTATTGGGGGAAAAAAAAAAGGAGAGGGGAGGAAATTTTTTTTTGGGCCACACTTGGTGTTTTTTTTGTTTTCCACAGGCATCTAGATATCCAGGATGGATCCTCAGGAGTTGCTGAGGTGGATGTCCCTACAATGGGAAAAGCAGCTCGAGATGACTCGACGGGTGCAGGAGCAAACTGTAGCTGCTATCCAGGAACAGCAAAAGCCTTTCAGAGAACTCATGGAGAAGCTAGTGAAGCAGCAGCAGGAGCCAGCGAGAGACATGCCTATGTATACCCAAGGGGTAGGACTACCTAATAGTGGCGCACTCACGCTAGGACAATTATCTCCTACAGATAACCTGGACGATTATATAGATGCGTTCGAGCGTATTGCTGAGGCCATAAGGCTGCCTAAAGAGCAGTGGGCCGTAAGATTTGCGATGTCCCTATCAGGCGAAGCTTTGTCTGCTTATAAATCAATGCCTGCTCCCTTGGCATTAGATTACAGTGAAGTTAAAAAAGCCGTAAGAGATAGGTTAGGGCTAACCCCTTTATTCTACAGGCGCAGGTTTAGGGAGGCTAAATTAAAGCCTGGAGAAACCCCTAAAGCACTGTACTACAGAATAAGAGGCTTAGCCTGGAAATGGCTTAACCCAGGACAGAAGACTGTAGAGTCCATACTTGATAATGTGGTTTTAGAACAATATATGGAAGCTGTACCAGCAGAGGTAAAAATGTTTCTCATGCTGCAGAATTGAACCACAGAGGAAGCGGCCATCTTGTCGGAACGATATTTCGAGGCCGAGTTTGCAAAAACCTCGAAATCAAGCGTTCTGGGAGCGACAAGAGCCATTAGTTTAGATAAGAATATACGAAGTAAACCACCTTATGAAAATGCAGGTTTTTCCAATGTTAAAGGGAAATGTTTTAAATGTGGGAAATTAGGGCATTTTCAAAAAGTTTGTATCTTACGTACTGCATTGGTGTCTGGCGATGGAAAGAAAATCCATGCAGGCTTTTTACTTCCGGTACAAGTAGAGGGCATAGAGACCCAGGCACTGCTTGACTCTGGTGCTGATCAAAGTATGGTGTCCCAACGGCTCTGGCAGGCCATACAAGCCCAATCAGCACCGAGTCAAGCAGTGGGGAAAGTTAGGATACGGTGTGTACACGGGGCAGCCTCCCATTATCCCCTGTATGAGCTGGTTGTAAAAGGATTAGGGACAGAAAAGGAGGTAGTGGTGGCAGTGGTACCACGCCTGCCGCAAGAGGTCGTCCTTGGAAGGGATTGGCCCCCTTTTAACCAAGGACTAGAGGATGGTCTCACTGCCAAAACGAGTTTAGTACCCACCCCAGGTAAAGCAGACTCCTTAGAAGTAACGGGAGTGTCACAGAGTTTACCTGGGTTAGAGGCCATTGCAACCAAAGTCCCCAGTCCTCTGTTAGGGAAACCTGGTAGAATAAACCAACTACATGCATCACAAGGAAAGGGAGTAACTACCGGGAAACAAAAATTTGTACTCCAATATTGCAAGGTTTCGGCCCAGGCCAGAGGTCCGCAACGAGCTTCAGAAGCCGCTGCCGGATATGATCTATTTAGCGCCGAGGATAGTGTGATACCCCGAGGAGGAAAGACCCTAGTAGACACGGGGATAAAGGTACAAATCCCGCCAGGATGTTATGGGTGGATAGCTCCTAGGTCGGGCTTGACAGCTAAATACTTCCTAGATATAGGGGCCGGAGTCATAGACCCCGATTACCGAGGGGTAATAAAGGTTTTGGTTTTTAATTTTGGTCAGAAAGAATTCAAGATAAAAACAGGTGATAGAATCGCTCAAATGATATGCGAGCGTGTGGGATTCCCCGAGGTGGAGGAAGTATCTTCACTGGCACCTACGGGGAGGGGAGAAGAAGAATTCGGATCTACTGGCATGGCGGAATTAAAAAGTTTGACCGCCGTCTCTGAGGAACGAAAGGGAGTCGATTTTGGCCCACAGCCTGCCGATTGGAAGGAAACTCCCAAACCGCGCATAGGTGCAGAGCTGTCCTTACAACAGCAACAAAAACTAGGAAAAGTATTAGATAAGTTTTCAGATGTCCTGACGACGCTTCCAGGGGAAACCAAATTAGTCACCCACGAGATTATCACTGTACCCGGAAAGATAATCAGGCAACGACCCTACAGGTTGCTGGAAGCAAAGAAAACAGAGGTCATAGCACAAGTGAGGGACATGCTTAAAATGGGCATTATAGAAGAGTCTAAAAGCCCATGGTCCAGCCCTATAGTATTAGTGCCTAAGCCAGATGGGAGCCTTCGCTTCTGCATAGATTTTCGGCAAATAAATAACATCTCAGAATTTGACGCGTACCCTATGCCTCGAATTGAGGATTTGTTAGATAAATTGGGCCAGGCTAAGTATTTGACCACATTGGACCTCACCAAAGGTTACTGGCAAATACCACTGACCAAGGCATCCAAACCCAAGACTGCTTTCACCACCCCGATAGGGTTATTTCAGATCAGACGTATGCCATTCGGTCTTCACGGGGCAGCGGCCACCTGCCAAAGGTTGGTTGATCAAGTTTTGAGGCCCCATCATGAATACGCATGGGCCTACATGGATGATATCATCATCTATAGCACTACCTGGGCTCAGCACTTGCCCAGAGTAGAGGAAGTTCTGGGGGCCCTGAGGAAAGCAGGTTTAACTATAAACCCTGGGAAGTGTCTTTTCGCCAGTAAAGAGGTTAAATATTTAGGCCACATGGTGGGAGGAGGGATCGTAAAACCCTTAGCCAGCAAGATTGAAAGTGTAAAAAACTTTCCATGTCCTATTAATAAACGGCAAATGCGAGGATTTCTGGGCTTGGTAGGGTACTACTGCAGATTCATTCCGCGATTTGCGGAAGAAAGCGCCCCGCTCACGGAAATGCTTCGAAAGAATGCCCCGAATACCATTAAGTGGACGCCAGAGGCCGAAAGGGTGTTTTTAGCCTTAAAAGAAAAGTTATGCAGGGCCCCAGTGCTTAGGGGGATTAACTTCGACTTACCTTTTCTCGTGCCAACAGATGCTTCGGAGACTGGGTTGGCGGCCGTAATGTCACAAGTATTTGAAGGGGTTGAACACCCAGTGACATATCTTAGTAGGAAGTTATCCAGGGCTGAACAAAAATACTCCACGGTAGAGCGAGAGTGTCTCGCGATCAAGTGGGCGGTGGAGACTTTAAGATTTTACCTTACGGGCCGTAAATTTTATTTGGTCATGGACCATGCGCCATTGAAGTGGCTACACCAGATGCAGAACAGCAACGCCAGGTTGACCAGGTGGCATTTAGCTTTACAAGTTTACAACTTTGTGGTACAGCATAGGGCGGGAAAATGGCACAGTAATGCCGATGCTCTTTCCAGAATTACGTGCTGTCTGTCACAGGTTCTGGCAGCCCGTAATATTTTAAGGGGGGGGGATCTGTGACATGGTGGGTCCCTCCAGCCCTTTAGAAAGAGCCAAAAAGGAAGAACTAGAAGCAGTGCTGGGTGGTAAACAAAAGCACATGGCTTGTAGTTGCCACGGAAACCAGACACAAGGGGGAGAAACACGCCCTTGCTGCCAGTTAGCTCAAGAGTCACGAGCTGAAGTAGAGCACCTGCTAGGAGGAGGAGTCAGGCACTGCCCTAGAAGTCAGACACATAAAGAGGCCTCAGTAGAGAGGAAGGAGTGGTCATTAGGAGCTCCACAAAAAGCTCCATCACAAGCTCAGCTGGGAGTTCAGCTACAAGACCAGCCAAGGGTTCCGGTAAGAGGCCAGCCAAGTGAGTAGTTAGCAGATCAGCTAACAGACCAAGAGGAGGACCGGGGAGGAGTCCGAGTTCCAGGCCAAGGCAGAGCTACAGACAGAGTCCCAGTCCAGAACCGGGGGAGAGAAACCGTAGCACGCCTAACGGAACGCTCAGTAAGGCAGAGAAAAAGCCCAGAACCAGAGCCAAGTTTAAGGGCAGAGAGAGAGCCATTTATAAAGCTTTATTCCAGAGAAGAAGATAGCAGAAGCAGGCCCGACTGTCTGCAGTATTGTAAGAATAACCAGGAGAAGAGAAAGCCAGGAAGGCAATTCCAACACTCATTTTACAAACCAGGTTTTGAACCCACAGCTGTTTCAAAAGTTCAAAGAAAACAGTCTGCAAGCAGGCAAAGAGGTAAACCCAAAGACTGGGTTTTAAATAGGGCTGTTAATAACCGGTGTGATATTAGTTATCCAGAAGGTTGGGACTGTGTTTATAATACCTGTACTGATAATGACCATTTGCAGCAATACCTGATTCAGGAATATGATATAAAGCCTAAGATAGAGAGGAGGGGCGTGGCCCCAGAAACAACGTTACAAACATTCTTACCTAACTCCCATGTGGAGCTAATGGAAACGGAGCCAGGGCTAGGAAATGTGTCCGAAGAATTGATGGATTGTACGATTACAAGGTCAGATGAAATATATTCCCTGTGCTGAATTTAAGCATTGCAGAAAACTGCAGAAGTTTAAGATAAAAGCACAGAGCTGTGAGGAACCGAACTGTTTTACTCTAATTGCTGGGAAGCAAATGTTTGTTGCTGAAGTAAGCTATTTCTGTTGGAGACTTTTATTTTGTCCTTTACCAGAAGTATATGGTTTTGTTACCTTTGTTTTCCATGCTGAAATCCGCCCGGAGGGGAAATAAATCCTGTTTGCTGAAAACCACTTTGAGTCCACACTACTCTTCATTGGACAGTGAAAAACTACATTTCCCAGGGGGCTTTGCCTCATGAAAAAGTCAAGTAGCTGTTCAGGAAGGATAACAGGTCGCTTAAGCCCTACATGCTTTTGCTGGGGGCACTATAGGCGCAGTTACAAGTTACACATGATAGCAACAAGGAACAGTGTTTTCCACAATAGAAATTTTATAGAAGATGAAGTCATGGGTTTAAAAGGGAGCTGCATGAGTTGTGAGAAGATTGAGGTCCCATGGTGTGGTGGGGTTCTTAAAATGGGGATGTACATTATTAAGGACCTTTATGTTCCACTCTGTTTATTGAAGAAACAAACAATATACAATCAACATTGCCAGTGTGTTGGTGCTCTTACACACACCAGCTATAACCAAAGTCAAAAATTGTTTCCATTTTATCCCACACCCAAACCTCTCTATCCACCCACCTCCTAATAATGTTCAATTCTGTTTATTAAAACAGGTGGCATGTCATAGGCCCATCCAAAAGCAAACCAAACTAAACATAGCAAAACAAAGTGAGCCCACACCCCCACTATTATGTAGATAACCCCAATCAACCAGTAAGTAATTAACCTATCTATCTCCCTGCTGTATGTATGCTCTCTGTCCCAACCTCTCCTCCCTCCCTGACAGGTCACCCCTCCCCATCCTCCCAAGCCCGGAACAGTCGAGTGTGAACCCATGCCCAACCTACCCCACACACACTCATACCATCCAATCAAAAAGGATTGACCATGTGGCTGCGAGCTCGCGGTGGCAGGGACTGTATATACTTATCCCAGACCAACATAAAATGGGCCCATTGGGGTGGGGATCCCCCTGTATCCCTCCCCTCCAGAAGCATTAACTCATGCAAGGCATTCCACCAATGCCAATAAGAGGGACCCTCGGCTGACAACCAGTATGGCATAATCACTTTTTTCCCCACAAAAAAGGCCTTCTGGACCCAAAACAGCTCAAACCACCTCTTCGAGCCTCCAGCCACTGGGGTGTCAAAGAGTATCAACGATGCATCTACCCGAATCTCTTGAGCCATGACCGGCCAGAGGTAGGACAGCACCTTGTCCCAAAACTGTCGCATCTGCGGCACAACCACACCATATAGCCCAACGTGGCCTCTACCGCTGCATAATTCAAACACAAATGTGAACCCGTCAGGCCCGCCTGAAAAGCCCAGGTCGTGGAAAAGAACACACACATTAGCATCTTATATTGACACTCCCATAGCTGCGTGCAACACACCACCCCAGGAATGTGAGGAATGTTTTTTTGAAGGAGTGAATAATCAGGTGGACAAAGGTGAGTCGGCTGATATTGTGTATCTGGACTTTCAGAAAGCCTTTGACAAGGTCCCTCATGAGAGACTTTTGGCAAAACTAAAGAGTCATGGGATAGGAGGCAGTGTACTATTGTGGATCAGGAACTGGTTAAAAGATAGAAAGCAGAGGTTAGGGCTAAATGGCCAATTTTCCCAATGGAGAAAGGTGAATAGTGGTGTACCCCAGGGATCTGTGCTGGGTCCGCTGCTTTTTGACATATTCATAAATGACCTGGAAAGTGGAATAATGAGTGAGGTTATCAAATTTGCAGATGACACAAAACTATTTAAAGTTGTTAAAACCCAAGAGGATTGTGGAAAATTGCAAGAGGATCTTGATAAATTGGAAGACTGGGCATCAAAATGGCAGATGAAATTTAATGTGGACAAGTGCAAGGTTATGCACCTAGGGAAGAACAACCCAAACTATGGTTACACGATGCAAGGTTCCACATTAGGAACCACCACCCAGGAAAAAGATTTAGGCGTCATTGTGGATGCCATGTTAAAACCCTCAGCCCAGTGTGCAGCAGCGGCCAAGAGAGCAAATAGAATGCTAGGTATGATAAGGAAAGGAATGGAAAATAAAACAAAAGATATTATAATGCCTCTATATCGTTCCATGGTGAGACCACACCTTGAATATTGTGTGCAATTCTGGTCGCCGTATCTTAAAAAGGATATAGCGATTTTAGAAAAGGTTCAGAGAAGAGCCACCAAAATGGTAAAGGGGATGGAAGGATACTCCTATGAAGAAAGGCTAAAAAGGTTAGGGCTCTTTAACCTGGAAAAGAGACGGCTGAGGGGAGATATGATAGAAGTCTATAAATTAATGAACGGAGTGGAACGGGTAAACGTAGATCGATTGTTTACCTTATCAGAATATAGAAAGACTAGGGGACATGCAATGAAGCTACAGGGTAAACTATTTAAGACTAATAAAAGAAAATATTTTTTCACTCAACATGTAATCAAACTCTGGAATTTGTTACCGGAGGATGTAGTAAAGGCTGTTAGTATAGCTGGGTTTAAAAAAGGTTTGTACAAGTTCCTGGAGGAAAGGTTCATAAACCATTATTAAGAAGGGACCCAGGATATCAATGCTTGACCCAGTACAAGCATTGTGGAACCTGTGTCTTTTGGGGAAATTGCTAGGTACGTATGACCTAGATTGGCCACTGTTGGAAACAGAATACTGGGCTTGATGGACCTTGGTCTGACCCAGTATGGCATATCTTATGTTCTTAAGTTCTTATACATGTCCAACTATCTACCTCCTCAACACACTCCCCCAACTCCCTCTGCCAGTGCTCCTTCACCCCTCCTAAGTTGATACCCAGCAATTCCCGCCAAATTGTCTTATATTCTGTGGAGTGCGCAGCTTCCACTCCTCCTCCTCTAACACCTACATCTGTTGCAACTTCTCGGCAAATTCATACCGAAGGGCCTCCCTTGGTAAAGACCCCATGTACAGCTGCAGCTGGATAAAAGCAAAGTCCCACCCAGGTCACAACCCATATTCTTCTCAGAGCTGGGCAAAGGGATGAAACTGCCCCCGATTGTCCAAAACCTGTTCCAAATGTCGAAGACCCAAGGCCGTCCACAAGCGAAAGCCTGCTGTTTGAGCCCCAGGCAAAAACCCTACATTCCCCTGTAAAGGCAAATATACACTCACTCCCACTTCCTGTCCCAGCAGTTGCCACCACTATTGCCAGGCCAGCCACATAGGGTCTAATACACAAGAAAAGCAAAAACGAACAGGTAGCTTGCCTCGAGGTACATGCAGCAATGAAACCAAGTCCCACGAGTGTCCTCAAGCTCACTCCCAGTCAAGGGGAGAATAATTTGAGAACCCTGCCACCCAATCCCATAAGTGCCTGATGAGAGTTGCATGTCTGGCAGACCCACAATGCCCAGAGGTCAACCCTCCACAAGATAATGCAGGGGGACCTGCAACCCCCGTACCCACAGAAAAGCAAAAACAAGACGGCCCAAAGCCCAGAGGTCATGAATCAACACATATAAAGGAAGGCGTTGCAAAACATGTAACAACTTAGGGAATAAAACCCTCTTATATAAACTGACCCGGCCCATTAGTGACAGGGGATAAGTCGCTCACGTTCCCAAAGTCTCTTTTATGTGCTCCAACAATGGTTGGATATTACGGTCATATATCTCACTCGGGTCCTCTCTGTCACACACAGTGGCCATCCATTCCATCAGGCCTGGACAGAAGGGGGAATGAGACAGGGAAAATGAAGAATCCCCAATCTCACACACATAATCCTGCAACACCTCATAGTCCCAGTCCCATGCCCTGAGCCCACCAAAGCAAGGGGGTTAAAGTCAAAAGCTACTCTAAATGCTCCCGACAAAAATGGAGAGCCTCCCCGGGGGCTGTGAACATGCGCTGCTGCCCAAGATGTTGAAAGCTCAATTTAGCCAGATATAATAAGGCGAACCGAAGGTCCTTCTGTACCAGTAGGCTGCAAACATAAGAACATAAGAACATAAGATATGCCATACTGGGTCAGACCAAGGTCCATCAAGCCCAGTATCCTGTTTCCAACAATGGCCAATCTAGGTCATACGTACCTAGCAGTTTCCCCAAAAGACACAGGTTCCACAATGCTTGTACTGGGTCAAGCATTGATATCCTGGGTCCCTTCTTAATAATGGTTTATGGACCTTTCCTCCAGGAACTTGTCCAAACCTTTTTTAAACCCAGCTATACTAACAGCCTTTACTACATCCTTCGGTAACAAATTCCAGAGTTTGATTACACGTTGAGTGAAAAAATATTTTATTTTATTAGTCTTAAATAGTTTACCCTGTAGCTTCATTGCATGTCCCCTAGTCTTTCTATATTCTGATAACGTAAACCATCGATCTACGTTTACCCATTCCACTCCGTTCATTAATTTAATGAACCTCAGCAAAAGCCTTCCTCTTCGCCGTCACCGCAGTAGAGTAATCCTGAAAGACAAGAATGTGTGCTCCCTCGTGCTCCACTGCTCTCAGATTCTGTGACGCCCGCAGTATAAGTTCTTTGTGCTGGAAGTTCAGAAAGCGGGCAATCACTGCCCGGGGATGCTGATCGCCTTCTTGTCGAGCCCCAAGTCCATGGGCATGCTCAGTAATTAAATTTGCCATCCAAGCCCTCTAACCTGAGGACCAGAGGGAGCCAGGTCTCCAAAAAAACACAAAGTTCGGGTTCTGCCAACAACTCAGCAACACAAATAAATCGCAAGTTCTTCTGGCGTCCCCTATTCTCAAGATCATGAATCTTTTCCTCATGGCATCGGAGCATCGCCTCCATCCTCTGCAGAGTAGACTCCGCTGCCCAGCCAGTATCCTCCGCATCAGAAACTCTCTGGTCTAAGGCAGCTACGCAGGCATTGAAGTCAGCCAAAGACTGTGCAACCTGAGAGATCTGAACCAAAAAACCATCAAATCGGCTCTCCAAGGCCTTGGCAATGGCTGCAGACACCTCATCTACTGCACAGTTACGGGTCACCAAATTATTCCGTGGGCTCGAGGAAGGGCTGTCTGCCATTTTGGAGTCAGGACATAGCCCTTATCCTTCTTTTCCAGTTTAGCTGCCATACACAACGCTGCCTCAAGAAAAACAGCACAACGGGGTCTACCAGGTCAGTACAGTATTGGGATTTCTCCTGAGTAGGTCAAGTCCTTCAAAAATGTGGCAGACAGGGTAAATCAGGGTGAGGGGCCCAGGACGACGAAGAACACATCTTCACACACCCATCAAACCCAGGAGCGGCCCAAGGGGTTGCGGGGTCAGGTGCGAAGACTCATTGCGGGGCCTCATTTGCATAAGGGGTATCATTTGCATAAATATTTGCATAATGTTAATGTGCACTAACTTTTAGTAAACATGCCTCTTAATGAGTATCTGGATAAAGAAAGACTACCAGATTTCTACATTGCTATGCTCCTGTGTCAACCGCCAGGCACATTATAAACACTGTCCATTTAGAACCCATAGCAAGCCCACCATATTATAACAGCACTACCAGGACTCACAAAGCAGCAAACTCTACCTATCAAAAAGGCAACACTGCAAATATTAAACCAATACATCTCAGAGAATACCAATACATCTCCTACTGGGGAAAGAGAACAAGTGTCACTGTCAAATACAAACTACATGAACAGAATACCTCAGCTCGGTTACACATGCAGAACATAGACCGTCACCAAACAAAGAACAAGGCATCACAATTTAGAAATAGAAAGACAATAATTAAACTGGGAATCCCAAAAGCCAAAGTTAGAACATACTACATACAACACTGGAGAAATAAAACTATAAATTAATTTCCTCTTGTACTAAATAAAAACACAAAGACATTAGCAATGCACATTTCCCAGAGCTGACATATTCCAGTTAATAAATTCAAAATAAAAAAGTATTTTTCTACCTTTTGTTGTTTGTGGATTTTATTTTTCAGTTGCAATTGCTCCAGTCACTTTCTTCTGGTTTCTTCGCGTCTTCAGCTAACTCTCCATTGTCTGCTGTCCATTTGTCCTTTGTTCTCTCTTCTAGATTTTTCCCATTCTCTCTCTACATCTGTTTTAACATACTGATTTTTCCCTTTTGCTCTTTCCTCTATTTCTTTCTTAATTTGTTTTTCATCCACTCAAATTTCACCCTTCTATCCTCAGTCCCCACTTACTCTCCCAATACCCGGCCAATCGTAGATTTTTCTTCCCTCCCACACAAAATATATTTTCCCTTCTGAGTCCTCACTCCCCCAGCCCCATCCCCTTCTAGTCCTCCCCCAACATCAGCTCCCTTCTAGTTCCAGCCCCACCCAGCATCCACTCCCTCTAGTCCCATTCTTCCATCCCCCCCACATCAGCCCATTTCCAGTCCTAGCACCCTCCATCAGCCTATTTCCATTCCAAGCCCCCCATCGGCCTGTTTCTAGTCTAAGCCCCCCCCCCCCCCACACATCAGCTTATTTCCTTCCTAGCCTCTCATCGGCCGTTTCCTGTTCTGTCCTATCCTAGACACCCCCCCCCCCGAAGAGTCCCGCGCCTGTCTAAGCTGCTTTAGAGGTGAGCTGGAAAAGTCTGGGGGAGGCCCTGGCTCACTCTGCCCACCACCAGCGTGAAAAGTGCCGTTTTCCCTTATGCTGGCAACTGTGTTACTGTGAAGCATGCTGAATGCCGGGAAAGGTTAAAGGGCATTTCCCGGCACTTGCACGCTTCACAGTAACACAGCTGCCAGCGTGAGGGAAAACACCTCTCTTCACGCTGGGGGCTGTGCAGAGGGCCTTGCGTGGACTTCCCCGGCTCATCTCTGAAGCCGTCCATTGTGTGAAAATGAAGTTCGCACGGGGCCCTATGCGAGCAACATTCTCGCACAATGGACATGCCGGCCTGATCACACCACATGCCTCATAAGACCCTTTATGAAATTGTTGACTACAGGCAGCATGGTGAAGACATTATTAATGGGATCATGGAAGGCTAAGATGGCACAAAGGTGTACTTTCCCCATGTTGGAAAGATGAAGCAAATAGTGCAGAAAATCCACAGTAGGACATGAATGCAGATCCAAGTTGACACGACCATACCAGATGAAGAATCATTTCCCCTTAAGGCCATATGATTTCCTAGTTTAAGTGTGGTGGGACATCAAGAGGATGTCCTGAATATCTGGAGGATATTGTGGACTATTGTCCTTTCACCATCCACGCCAACAGAGCTAGTTGAAAAGGACTGGGATGTAGGAGAGTGCCATCTCTCTGAGTGACAGTGTTGGGACTCAGAGGCAGACAGATGAAACTGTCCAGCCACAGCAGAAATAGAAACCAACTCTGTCTGGTCCAGTGCATAATGAGGATCATGTGCAACCTGTCCTGACACAGCTTGTGAATGTTTTCAAGGAGTAGCAGCAGAGGGGGAAAGACATAACAGAGCCCTTGGTTCCATGGAATTGCAAAAAAAATATCTGAGTGAAACTGCGAGAGGATGGTGTCTTGAAACAAAAGGAGGGCACTTAGTATTGGCCTCTGTGGCAAAGAGGTCAATCAATGAAGGCACCACTGTCAGAAAAGGTCAGCCATTACTGCATTCTGCAAGGTTCACTAGTAAGGATAAAAGCTTCTGCTGAGATCATCTGCCAGCGCATTCTGAGAGCCCAGAAGGTACAGGGTGAATAGGGAGATGTCCGATATGGTAGCAAAATCCCATATCCCTAGAGCTTCTCTGCAAAGTTGCCAGGAGCTAATGCATCCCTGCTTGTTGAGATAGTACATTGCCACCTGGTTGTCTGTCTGGACGAGGACTACCTGTGTGCCAGCCACTGTCAAAAAACTCTGAATGCATATGGAATGGCTTTAAGTTCCAGATGACTGATATGTAGCGCCTTTCAGTGATGCCACCCACATGCCTTGGTTAGCAAATGGTGCCCAATGAATTCATCTTTAAATCTTCTTGTTTAACAGACTGATTGAACTCACAGAAGTCGAGAATGAGACACAGACCCCCTGGCTTCTTGGAAATGAGAAAATAGCAAGAGTAGAAGCCGTGGTTAATCTATGAAAGGGGCAGCTCTATTCATCACATTGGCCTGAATCAGGATCTGGACTTCTTGTTACAGGATAGTCTGCAATTCCACCAAACTTGTGGATGGATGAGGTTATTGCAGAGCATGGAAAGGGGGAGTCTGCTGGAAGTTTATGCGATATCCCAACCATATGATCTTGAGGCCCCAGGTGTCCATTGTGATTTCTGCCCATCAATGGTAAAAGAGGCAAAGCTGACCTCCCACAGAGACATGGTGATTGTCCAAATGACTCATTGTTCTTTTGGTTGCTGGTCAAAGAAACTTTCTGTTTCCACTCCCTGGGCTGTTGGCAGGAGTAGTTCGAGTGTTTCTTACTGCAATTTGCAAAGTTGTAGGTGTAGAGTTGGTATCTGCACTTGTAAGAGGACCTCTTATAGGAGGAATAGCAAGTCCCCTTGCTCCCATGGTCCTCAATGCTTTCTGTGGATAGGATCTGCAACATGTCATAAATATCCTTGATGGAGCTACCACCTCTTTAACCTTGTCCCCTGAAGAGGTTGTTCACAGTGCATGAAGGATCTGCCAAGTGGTCATGAACATTCCCTCTGAGGCCTGACACTAGCAACCAGGCCAGCTGTCTGGCACTTATGGCATTGGCTGCTGTTCTGACCTGCATTTTAGCTCACCATCTTCAAATGGTCCTGAATTTCTACAGCATAGTCATAAAAATGCAGTCTGTGGTCTCCAACCTGCTTAAGGACAATCCCCTTTTGGACTATGTCAAATACATTAAGGAGTGCATGAAACCCCTCATTAGAATGGCTATCAGATGTGCTTAAGAAACGTTAATCTATGGGTCCAAGCATGTAGTAGGGTAACGCTAGAACTTGATACATCTACCCTAAAAAAAAATGGAACTAGCTGGCTACCCCATTAGGACAGTCAGAAACCTGTATTTGAAAGATATTAAAATAAGATAACCAGAAAGCACTGGCACTCCTTGTGACTTTGGGCAAGTCACTTTACCCTCCATTGCCTCAGAAGAAAAGGTTGGCAATCTACTTCCGGTGATACATTGCCAAGAAAACCCAGAGGTAGCTGGGTCGCTATGAGTCAACACTGACTTTGTGGCAGGCTATGGCCTAGAATAGCCTGTAAATGTATGAGAGGCCTGTAAGCTAGGCCTGAGTCCCAGCCCCCACCTGAGAATAAGAATGCTGAGAAAAACCAAAGTCAGTAGAATTAGAGAAACTGCTTTAAACTGCTTTTTTGATAAGGTTGTATAAATCCTTTGTTGAATTCTTCCATGCTGATGACAGACATGTTCCAGTGCTCTGTGTTCACACATTTTCTCAGCTAGCAATGACCTTGTAGGAGAAAAGTATCAAAGTCTTATAACTGTGCCTTTATTAGAGAATTCTGAGCAGGGGGAACAGAGTACTAGGCCCACAGAGAGATCCCAATTGGATGGGTGCAAGGGTCAGTAGGACCAATAGAAAGTTTGCCTGTATTAAACTGAAGAAGAAAGGTATAAAAGGTGTTGTTTACTGGACTCCATTGCTCAGACCATTTTGAATGTGACATTTGCCTGAGACTTGTGCACAATAAATTGGCTTGGATCTTCGAACTGACTCCTGGTTTTATTCATTGCGTGCACTTCGCTGCAACATATTCCTGGTGCATTGGCCGGGAAGGTGGAGTACGTGAATGGTGCGCAAGTGAATATACCACATATTACCGCCTCCAGGTTTGGTCCGGTCGGGACCACGGCCGACCGACAGCGGAGAGGACCCCAGGCGCCGCCGGTCCCCTTGCATCGGAGAGGGTTCTGCCCTGCCTCGGCGGCCTGCCGGGTCCGACCGGCCAACACCTCTGAACCCGAGGGGAGTCCAGGATTCAACCCAAGGAGGGACTGGTTGCGCAGCGCATTAGTGGCCGGATCCGGTGAGTAGCAATTTGTCTGGTTCTTAGTCAGTTAGCTATGGGAAAGTCCCGCATGCACGGGACTAATACGTTTTAAGGTAACGAGAGCCTGATCACCTCTCAGGGTATGGCCGAGTACTCCTTGCATGAGTATACGCGAGGACGAAACCCCACCCCTCATGGATAAGTAAGGTAGGGCCTTTATGGAATTTTGGGGAACTCGGTGGCATGCCTGTCTGTTTGAGTGAATGAGAGGTCTTGAAACATAGACCATGCGAGAGCAGACTCCTGAGTAGCGCAGTTCCTGGCCGGGCGACCGCGCCCAGGTCGCGAAAAGGAGGAAGCGTTTGGTGTTTGTTTCCCTTGTTGTTCTGTGGGCTGTACGGACCCCTTACCTGCAGCCATACTACCCGCCCTCTTTGTCTGTTGTTTTGTACGTCATAATGGGAGGGGCGGGGTCTGTGCAAACTCCGTTGAACTGTATGATCACGAATTTTAAGAAGGAATTTAGCGGTGACTACGGGACGAAAATGTCGCCGTCCCGATTAGAATAATTATGTGGTAGGGAGTGGCCGGTGCTGGACACCGCATGGCCACCAAATGGTACTTTTGATGTTAGAATTGTGTCCCGAGTGCATGGGATAGTGCGTAGGAATTACCCCGACCAGTTTCCCTATATAGACTCCTGGTTAGATATCTGTGAAAGGCAGCCCTCTTGGATAAAGTGTTGCTGTGAAGAGCAGTGCAGAATAATGTTAGCAACTACGAAGGGAAACCCTGGGAGTAAGAAAGAAAAGCCTCCCATTTACTCAGCCCCAGAACCTGCAGAAATCCCAAATTATCCACCCCAATTCCTGTATAAGCCAGTCCCATCAGCTCCATCATTACCCCGAGCAAAGCCAGAGGAAGAGAGAGCCCCTCCAGCTGATGTGCCTCCACCCCATCAGCCACATCCATCGCCCGAAAGAGAGCAACCCCCTTCCCGGAGCAGGAGTCCCAGTCCCGAACAAAGTTCCCCGGCAGGGCCATCATCTCCTGAAGGAACTGCCAGTGGGGGATCAACTGCCAGTCCAGGGTCACCCATCAGTCCAGGCCCCAGCGGAAGAGCCACCGCTGGGCGCGCAAATATACGTTACGCCCTCCGAAGCAGGGAGACGAAGGAAGCTCGCCAGATGCCATTACGCCAGGTCCCCGGATTACCTATTCTCAATGACGAAGGCCAGGTTATAGCTGGGCCAACTAGTCTCATTTATGTGCCCTTTTCTACCACAGATTTACTAAACTGGAAAACGCACTATGCTTCTTATACTGAAAAACCCCAAGATTTGACAGAATTAATGTCTAGTATCATGCAGACCCACCAGCCTACCTGGTCTGACTGCCGCCAGCTCTTGTCTACCCTTTTCACTACTGAGGAACGGGCACGAATAGTGCAAGCAACTACCCGATGGCTGGAAGAGAACCCTGTAAACAGGAGAGACCTAGATCCCCGACAGGCAGCGGCCATAGATTTCCCAAATGAAGACCCAAGATGGGATCCAAATAGTGCAGATGGAGAAAGGGCCCTCACCCGTTTCCGCCAGGCCATACTACAAGGCCTGAGGAGGGGAGGCCAGAAAGCCATGAATGTTGGGAAGGTAGCAGACGTTCTTCAGCGCCCAGATGAAAGTCCAGCTGCCTTCTATGAACGATTAACTGAAGCCTATAGACTTTATACCTCATATGATCCAGCAGCCCAGGAGAATTTGCGTATGGTGAACGCTGCTTTTGTGAGTCAGTCCCAGGAAGACATAAAACGGAAACTGCAAAAGTTGGAAGGATTTGTGGGCATGAATACAGCACAGCTAATGGAAGTTGCCCAGAAGGTATTTGTGAATCGTGAACAAGAAAGTAAAAGGGAAAGTGAAAGAAAGATGAAGAAGAAAGCCGATCTGCTTGCTGCAGCTCTAGTTGAAGGTCATGGAGGATACCCAAACAGAAGGACTCGAGGATGGGGAAGGGGCCGAGGGAGCGCTCGATCCCCCTTAGGTGCAAATCAGTGCGCCTATTGTAAGGAAGAAGGACATTGGAAGAATGAATGCCCGAATAGTGGCTCCACCCCCTGGAGGGGAGGAGGGAGCACCAGGAGAGCGAGAGCAGGGGGGCGATTCCAGCAGCGAGGGGGAATGCAACGTGCACAGTTTCAGTTTCAGCAGGAAGAAGCTGCTGCTGTGGAAGGAATAGCGACCACTGAAGACGACTATGTGGATGAGGACTAGGCCAGACCGGGCTCCAAGTTTTCCCTGGGTCCCCAGGAGCCTATGGTCAACTTAAAGATTGGGGACCAGTACATGGACTTTATGGTGGATACGGGGGCCGAACATTCAGTAGTGGCTAAGCCAGTGGCTCCCTTGTCTTCCCGATCTGTCACCATTGTTGGCGCCACTGGAACTAGAACCACAAGACCTTTCCTGCAGAACCGTGCCTGTGAATTAGGGGGACGGAAGATAACGCATCAGTTCCTGTACATACCTGAATGCCCAGTTCCTCTTTTGGGCCGAGACATGCTTGATAAGCTCCAGGCGCAGATATCCTTTGTCGAAGGAGGAAAAATGGAGATGACTGTGAACTCGGAATCTGCTGGCCTGATGGTGCTGACTGTCCCCCGAGAAGAAGAATGGCGGTTCTATAGTCCACCTTCATCCAAGGCAGCTAGCCCCCGTATACCCACCAACATCTTAGCTCCGCCCGGAGTGTGGGCGGAGGATAATCCTCCTGGCCTAGCAAAGAATATAGCTCCTGTGCTTGTCACCCTTAAACCAGGAGCAGAACCAGTGCATATGCGACAATATCCTCTCCCACGACCAGCAATTGAAGGCATCCATGGTCACCTAAAGAAATTACTACAGTATGGACTCCTCAAAGAATGAGGAACACCCCCCTCCTCCCAATCAAGAAGCCTGGGACAGGTGACTACCGCCCAGTGCAGGATTTGCGACGAGTGAACAATGCAGTTGAAACCATACATCCAGTAGTACCAAATCCTTATACCCTCCTGGGACTAATTCCATCAGAAGCTACTCATTTCACAGTTCTGGATTTAAAAGATGCCTTTTTCTGTATCCGCCTGGCATCTGCCAGCCAACTCTTGTTCGCGTTTGAATGGGAAAACCCTACTACAGGAAGACGGGGCCAACTCACTTGGACTCGCTTGCCTCAAGGATTCAAGAATTCACCCACCATCTTCAGTGCAGCTCTTAACCAAGATCTTTCAAACTACTCTGTGACCCCAGGAAGAAGAATCCTACTTCAGTATGTAGATGATCTGCTTATAGCCACCAACTCCAAGACTGAATGTGTGCAAGCCACTAGTGATCTCTTGCACCTCCTGAATCACGCCGGATACAAGGTCTCAAGAGCCAAACCGCAGTTGTGCCAAACAGAAGTGAAATGCCTAGGGTTCCATCTGTCCAGAGGAATCCGGAAATTGGGACTTGAGCGAAAGGAAGCAGTATGCCGCATCCCAACCCCCACCACCAGAAAGCAGGTGCGGGCCTTCTTGGGAGCTGCAGGCTACTGTCGGATATGGATACCCAATTTCGCACTCTTGGCAAAGCCTTTGTACCAAGCCACGAAGGGAGTGGAATGATCACCCATGGAATGGGGCCCAGAACAGGATAAAGCGTTCAAATCACTGAAAGCAGCATTGATGTCATCACCAGCCTTGGGCCTACCAGATGTGCAGAAACCATTTCGTCTTTATGTCCATGAGTCATGTGGAAACGCGCTGGGAGTCCTGACTCAGACCCTTGGATCCTGGCAATGACCTGTAGCCTATCTATCAAAACAATTGGACCCTGTTGCAAAAGGATGGCCACCTTGCCTAAGAGCCATAGCAGCCACAGCCCTCTTAGTGAGTGAAGCTGACAAGCTCACTTTGGGACAAAATCTTCAAGTCACTGTACCGCATTCTGTTTTAACCCTAATGGAACACAAAGGGAACTACTGGTTCACCAACGCACGAATGTTGAAATATCAAAGTATGCTGTGTGAAAATCCCCGACTGCAATTGAGTGTCAGTCAAACCTTGAACCCTGCTACCTTACTGCCGACCAGTCCAGGCCCTCCTGACCATGATTGTCTAGAAGTAATGGACACTGTATACTCAAGCCACCCAGACCTAACAGACATCCCCTTGAACAACCCAGAAAGAACTTTCTTCGTGGATGGAAGCAGTCTTGTAATTAATGGACAACGATGTGCCGGTTATGCAGTGGTGACCCTGGACATGGTAATAGAATCATCAGCTTTGGCTCCAGGAACTTCAGCACAGAAGGCCGAATTAATAGCCCTCACTCGAGCACTGAAAATAGGGACTGGGATCCGCCTGAATGTATACACAGATTCCAAGTATGACTTTACAACACTACATTTATTTATTTATTTATTTAACATCTCTTATATACCGCACTATTGTCATCAGCGCGGTTTACATGAAACAAACATATACATACAGGAAACTGTAGTGCATTTTACAAGTAACAGGAGTTTAGAACTTGGGAATAACAGGGTAAAACTATGTCTACTATATAACTATCTACAATAATCAATACGCATTAGTCACATTTGGGATTGTCTTGGTCTGAATATGGCGGTAGTATTTCCTTGTGAAAAGATTAAATTGGAAAATAGCTTAAGAAGAGGTGGTGTTTGAGACTTTTTCTGAATTGTGTTAGGCTGGTTATAGCTCTCAATTCTGGTGGGAGGGCATTCCAGGCTATTGGGGCGTGAATGCTGAAGGCTCTTTTAGTTGTTTCCTTAGTGTATCTGACTGTTTGTTTCGGGATTGTTAATGTATTTATAGCGGCTGATCTTCTGGCTCTATTAAGGGTCTGCATGTGTAAAAGGTTGGCGACCGTTGATGGTGCTTGATTGTTCAAGGCTTTGAAAGTAGTAATTAGGATCTTGTAGCGGATTCTTGCGTTGGTTGGTAACCAGTGGAGTCTTTTTAGGATTGGAGTTATGTGATCTGTCTTTGATATTCCTTCAAGTACTCTGGCAGCGGTGTTCATCGCCAGTTGGAGAGGATTTAATGTTGATTGGGGGAGACCATTGTAGGCCGGGTCCACCTACAAAGTCTCCCCAATTACCAATAAACAGTTCAGACAGCAAGTTGCTCAGCTACAAAAAAACTTTTTATTTGGCACAGCAAACAAATGGTTATAGATGCAGATAGCAAGTGCCTGTCTGAGGGACAGCGGGGCAGACTTCTCTCTGCAAGGGGAGAAAAGAACTGCCCAAGACCCTCTAAAATTGCTGTCTTATATATACCTCTCTGCTTCAAATTCTAAATAGTTTCAGCAAATGCAAAACTCTTTCCCAGGGCCTTCTATGGTATGCAGCTGGATCTGCTGATCAAGGCTTGCCTATCTATGCAATCAATCATAGCCCTCTGCCTCCTCCTGTGTTTTCCATCTGCTGGCACCAATTGAAACCTTCAGGGCAAGAGCATTAGTTGAATTCCTGGCTTGACCTGTTTGAACCTAGGCTTATATCCTTGGACACTTCTGTCCAAAGTATAGCTTTTTTTAGGCTTTATAACAGTATTAAGCTGCATGTACTCTTTTCCTGTTGCCCACCTGTTTTGTGCCAACCATATGTTGCTGTGTCTGTTTCAAACAGGCCAGAGTGCAGTTATAAGGCAGATATATATGCAATCATAAGGCAAACATATAAAGCAGATCTGAGCTGATTATCCCTTTATTCCAATTATCCCTTCACCATGTAGAATTGCATTTGCGAAGTCGAGGTGAGGCATTACCAAGGCTTGGTAGACGGTTCTGAAGTCTGTGGGTTCCAGTACAGGTCGTAAGTGGCGTAGTGTGCGTATCTTGTGATATATTAGTTTTGTTATGTTTTTTATGTGAGTTTTCATATTGAGGCGCTGGTCGAGGGTGATACCTAGGTATCGTATCGTAGGTTTTACTGTCAATTCCTTGTCCTTTATCTTTAAGGTAGTAGGAGGTGTGACGTTTTGGTTCTTTGTGATAAACATCACATCGGTCTTGCTGTGGTTGATTCTTACATGCCCATGGAGCTTTGTACAAAGAACGTGGATTGATAACCTCGGGAGGCAAGTCCGTCAAGTATGGCCCAGAAATATTGACTTTATTGGAAGCAGTATGGGCCCCCAAACAAGTTGCTGTAATGCACTGCCGAGGTCACCAAACTGGAGATGGAGAAGTATCCCAAGAGAACAGACTTGCCGATGCCTCAGCCCGAGAAGCAGAAATCAACGGAAAAATCTCTACCCCCAGTATTACAGTTCAAGTAGCCATATTTCCAGTTCCTCTCAGTGCTTGGACACCCCGATATGCCCCGACTGAGCTGGACTACTATTGTCAGAATGAGGGGGGGGCAGCTATCAGCGGCTGGATGGATAGTGTTACCACCACCCGAGGGAGGCTCACCCCCTGGTATGACTGTGATCCCTGAAGCCCTGGGTCCAGCCTTTGTCCACGCCTTTCATCAAGCTACACACTATGGAAAAACTGCAATGGAAAAAGCTCTGAAACCGTATTTCTATATTTCATTATTGGGACTCTTAACTGCCTCAATAGCCCGAAAATGTGTAATCTGTGCAAAGAATAATGCCCGACAGGGTCCTGTCCTACCTCCAAGAGTTCAGTCAGTGGGAGTAACCCCCATGGGAAATATCCAAATAGACTTTGCAGAAATGCCGCAAGCAAATGGATATCACTACCTACTGGTTCTAGTTTGTAACTTCTCTGGGTGGGTGGAAGCTTTCCCCACCAGGACTGAAAAAGCCAGAGAGGTCACTAAGGCCCTGCTCCATGAAGTCATTCCTCGGTTTGGAATACTCTTGACCATAGGGTCAGACAATGGGCCCTCCTTTGTGTCACAAGTAACTCAGCAGCTAGCCCGTGCTTTATTTATTTATTTTATTTATTTACATTCTCTTATATACCGCGCTATTCTGCATCAGTGCGGTTTACATTGAACAAACTGAAATTACATTGAACAGGGTATTATAACTTGGAGATAACTATTTTACAGGGAACATGGGCTATGGAGGGTTAAGTGGCTTGCCCAAGACCACAAGGAGCACCTGAGGGATTAGAAACCCCAGTCCTTCCGGCCCAAGGTTGCTGTCCTCTAGTGGGATTTGAACCCCCGACCTTCCGGCCTGAAGTACCTTGCCCCAACCACTAGGCTACTCCTCCACTCCACTTTACAAATACAATGGAAGTTACACACAGCTTATAGACCCCAGAGTTCAGGGAAAGTAGAGAGAATGAACCGAACCCTGAAGTCTGTTTTCCAAGCTCTGTCAGGAAGCTCACCTGAAGTGGCCCCAAGCTCTCCCCATAGCCCTTCTCAGAGTACATTCAGCCCCCACTAAGTCATTAGGAGTTTCCCCATTTGAGGTTTTGTATGGGAGACCCCGCCCATAGTTCAGGGAATAAGGGGGGATATGAGTCAGATTGGAGCGGAAATCACTAGACAAGAATTGTTGGCTCTAAGTTCTGTCTTGCAGGACCTCCATACCTGGGTGCAAGAACAGTTGCCTATCAATCTGACAGAACCACTGCATCCTTTCAAGCCCGGAGCCCCGGTGTGGGTCAAAGAGTGGAAGAAGACACCGTTGGCACCTCATTGGAAGGGACCATATGTCGTGTTGCTGTCAACACCCACAGCAGTTAAAGTGGCAGAGATCGACTCCTGGATCCACCACAGTCGAGTGAAACCAGCAGCAGTTCCTGAAGGTCGTCCTTGGACCTCGACCGCGGATCCTGCATCACCATTGCGACTTACATTGCGAAGGAAGTAATCATCTTTGTGAAGTTTTCAAGCTCTGAATTATCAACCTTTCAGTTTATCCATCATCAAGAGACTATGATCATGATGATTACCTACTACTGTTTCATTTTTGCGGTAACCCTGGGACCCCTTGGGACAACCTTCGCTTTGCCTCCTTGTGCAGCTTTTATAACCACTACCCGAACTGGGATGAAGATCACCCAGACTTTACTTTATCACTCTTACTACACTTGCACTGGTAAAGTCAGTCAGTGCATGTATAATGGGACAGAACTGAATGTTTGTACGAATGAAAAGACTCGTACTTGTTTTAAACCCCGACAGAATCCTTCTTACTATATCATGGAACTACGATGGAATGATGAAGATGGAGCCCTCATAAATGCTACAAGTCAACTCTCTGATCCCACCCGACCTGTACCCCTGTACTTTGATGCTTGTGATCTGATAAACAGAAATGATTATTATAGGTGCGGGTCATGGGAACAAGCTTACTACTATGATGACAAGTATATGTGTCCCGAAGGTGCATACAGATGGGGAATATGCACTAGGGTACATTCTCCTTCTAGTTATGGTAAACCATCCAAAGATGACTATTTCTGCCCAAAATGGGGTTGTGTGTACTATGCTACCTGGTCTGGTAGCCCTACTGGACAAGATGGAGATAATCGCAAGGCCAATTTGGAGAGATTGCCCCTACTGGAACTTAAGAAGTACAAGAAAGGTGCCTGTAATCCTCTACGGCTTCTCATCCTCGACCCAAGCCAGTGGAAGCAAGGATTCCGATTCGGCCTACGTATAGCAGGAAGTGGATCTGCTCCTGGAACTTTTGTGTATCTCCAGCTTAACACGAAAACTCATGTTTCTTCACCTTACCGAATACATCATACCTTCTATGAGGCCATGAAGGCAGAGTTTGTAGTCCCCCATGCTTCTCGAAATTTGTTCATTGAACTAGCTGGAGCTGGAGCATCCAGCCTTCATGTCTCTGACTGTCTTTTCTGTGGGGGAACTCAGATGGGTGACCAGTGGCCTTGGGAGGCGCAAGAACTGAACTATTCTGTACCCTATAACCAAATGGATCTGCATGCAGCTACCATCAAATGGGTCCTAGCTAGCCCCATTGTTGGAAACCTGTGTTTTGCTCGAACTGGACCACCATTGACTATGTTAGTGGGGCAATTGGTCTGTTTGAACCAGAAGTACTATAATGCTACCACCAAAAAGACATCCTGGTGGTCAGGAACCAATGCCCCAGAACCCTCCAATCCTCTGATTATCTTTCCTAACCTTGCTAAGTTATGGACAAATTTGGCTTCTCACAATAACTGGCAAGCTCCACCTGGACTATATTGGATCTGCGGAACTCGAGCATATGCTAGACTCCCTGCCAACTGGGGAGGTGCGTGTGTTTTGGGGACCATAAGACCTTCTTTCTTCCTCTTGCCCGTTTCCCACGGAGAACAGCTAGGATTTCCTGTATATAAGAGTCGACAGAAGCGAGAGGTCCTGAAGATAGGCCAATGGGACAAATGGGATGCGACATCTGAAGAATGGCCACCGGAGAGAATTGTCTCGTACTATGGACCTGCTACCTGGGCACAAGATGGCTCTTGGGGTTACCGCACCCCTATATATATGTTAAATCGTATTATACGTTTGCAAGCTGTTGTAGAAATAATAACTAATGAAACTAGTAGAGCACTAACCTTGTTAGCCAAACAAGCTATGCAGATGCGTACAGCCATTTATCAGAATCGCTTAGCATTAGATTATTTACTTGCTGCTGAAGGAGGAGTATGTGGAAAACTGAATTTAACTAACTGTTGTTTGCAAATCGACAATGAAGGACAAGTTGTAGAAGATATAGCCAATCATATGAGAAAGCAAACCTATGTACCAGTCCAAACCTGGCATGGCTTGCAACTCAATGGATGGTTTGGTTCTCTGTTTTCAGGAATGGGTGGCCTGAAAACACTTGTGCTCATTGTTTTATTCATATTGGCTATCTGCTTGTTTCTCCCATGTTTCCTACCCTTATGCTTACGCATGTTGAACTCAACCATTGATAGTGTTGTTGAACGTAAAGCAGCTACAAGAGTGTTAGCTATGTGGCAATATTCATCTATACCCCAACATGATGCTGAGGACCCTGTGTGATGTGTGATTTGATTCTCACCCTTCCTTACTTGCGGGTGAGAATAATCAAAGGGGGGAATGTGGCAGACTATGGCCTAGAATAGCTTGTAAATGTATGAGAGGCCTGTAAGCTAGGCCTGAGTCCCAGCCCCAACTGAGAATAAGAATGCTGAGAAAAACCAAAGTCAGTAGAATTAGAGAAACTGCTCTAAACTGCTTTAAACTGCTTTTTTGATAAGGTTGTATAAATCCTTTGTTGAATTCTTCCATGCTGATGACAGACATGTTCCAGTGCTCTGTGTTCACACATTTTCTCAGCTAGCAATGACCTTGTAGGAGAAAAGTATCAAAGTCTTAGAACTGTGCCTTTGTTAGAGAATTCTGAGCAGGGGGAACAGAGTACTGGGCCCACAGAGAGATCCCAATTGGATGGGTGCAAGGGTCAGTAGGACCAATAGAAAGTTTGCCTGTATTAAACTGAAGAAGAAAGGTATAAAAGGTGTTGTTTACTGGACTCCATTTCTCAGACCATTTTGAATGTGACATTTGCCTGAGTCTTGTGCACAATAAATTGGCTTGGATCTTCGAACTGACTCTGGTTTTATTCATTGCGTGCACTTCGCTGCAACAACTTGATGGCACTAAAAAAACCCAAACAAACAGAAAGCACTATGTCATGAGAGACAGACTGACTCATTTCTGCACCTACCACCTCTGGTTCTATGCAATTGTGGCCTCGGCTTCCATTAGATATTTCATCTATAAGTTTGTATAGATGCAATGGCAGCAAAACCCAGAAGCAGCCTCAGTCTGGATCGCTTTGATCCAGTTGGTTAAATGGTTCATTTTATAGTTATGGTATTCTGCAGACAAGAACTGTATCTGAATTCCAGAAAGCATGGGGCAAATACAGAGGATCTCTGAGGGAGAGGAAGGAATTGTAGAACTTTATAGTTCTTGTAGTTGAGCAGACGGGATAGGCCGTATGGTCTTTGTCAGAGCAGCGATGACGAGTCTCACTCATTAGGAATGTATCACACTCATTGAGCCCCTTCTCTCAAGAATTAGTGATTCAGTGCACTGATCTTCATCACTGTTTTCACGAGAGACAAACCTGAGAGAAGTAAAACCAAGTGTCCAACCAGGAGGAAGACATCTGAGCTACTCTTCCTGTGTCCCGCCTCCTCCTGTACTATCTTCTTTCCTTGTACCTACAAATACAGGTGCTGTGCAACCCCTGCACATACTTTTAGCCACTAAGTGGAGAGAAATGTTTAACCCAGAGAATTTCCCCGTATTGTTTCCTCTACCTCTGTATCATTTCAGAGGCTTCAAAGAAAACCAAATTATCATTTTGTGCTTCTTTTTTCAGTTGCAAAGCAACACTACATTTAAATATTTCTAGGTTTATATCCAGGATCAGGGCCGGCCCGTCCATTGAGCGAGAATGTTGTTCGCACAGGGCCCCGCGCTTCAGGGGGCACCGCGCGAACCACATTCTCGCTCAATGGACTGCTGCAGAGGGAGCCGGGGAAGCCCGCGCGAAGCCCCGGCTCCCTCTGCACAGCCCGCCAGCGTGAAGAGCCTTTACCTTCACGCTGGCGGCTGTTTCAATGAAGCCGCAAGAGGTTAAAGAGCATTGCCTTTAACCTTTCCCGGCATTCGCGGCTTCATTGAAACAGCTGCCAGCGGGAAGGTAAAAGTTCTTCACGCTGGCGGGCTGTGCAGAGGGAGCCGGGGCCTCGCGCGGGCTTCCCAGGCTCCCTCTGCAGCCCCTTAGATGGCGCGGGGCTCTTTGGGGGGGCGGCTAGGACTGGATGGGCTGTGATGGGGGGGGAACGGACTGGAAATGGGCTGTGATGGGGGGGGGAAACGAACTGGAAATGGGCTGTGATGGGGGGGGAACGGACTGGACAATGGCTGTGATGTGGGGGGAAACAGACTGCAAATGGGCTGTGATGTGGGGGGGGATAACGGACTGGAAATGGGCTGTGATGGGGGGAGGAAGGCGCGGGGCTCTTCGGGGGGGGGGCTAGGACTGGATGGGCTGTGATGTGGGGGGGGGGAGAACGGACTGGAAATGGGCTGTGATGGGGGGTAAACAGACTGGAAATGGGCTGTGATGTGGGGGGGAGAACGGACTGGAAATGGACTGTGATGGGGGGGAGAACGGACTGGAAATGGGCTGTGATGGGGGAGGACTGCAAATGGTCTGTGATGGGGGGGATAGGACTGGAAATGGGCGGTGATGGGGGGAGGACTGCAAATGGTCTGTGATGGTGGGGGGATAGGACTGGAAATGGGCTGTGATGGTGGGGACGGACGGACTGAAAATGGGCTGGGATGGGGGAAACAGACTGGAAATGGGCTGTGATGTGGGGGGGAACAGACTGGAAATGGGCTGTGATGGGGGAACGGACTACAATTGGGCTGTGATGGTGGGGGGGATAGGACTGCAAATGGGCTGTGATGGTGGGGGGAATGGACGAAATGGGCTGTGATGGGGGGGGGAACTTGGACTGGAAATGGGCTGATGAAGAGCTGGATTAGGACTGGAAATGGGCTTATGGGGGCTGGAATAGGGCGAAGTGGGCTGACGAGGGGGCTAGGATTGGAAATTAGCTGATGGGGGAGCGTGGAGGAAATGGGCTGATGAGGGACTGGAATGGAACTGGAAAAGAGCATATGGGGGCTAGGACTGGAAATGGGCTGATGAGGAGCTAGGATAGGACTAGAAATGGGCTGATGGGGGGAACGTAGACTGCAAATGGGTGATGGACTGGAATAGGACACTGGAAATGGGCTGATGGGGGCTGGAATAGGACTGGAAGTGGGCTGATGGGAGTTGGAAAAGGGCTGGAAATGGGCTGATGGGGAGCTTGGAGTGGAAATGGGCTGATGGGGGGCTGGAATGGAACTGGAAAAACAGCATATGGGAGGCTAGGACTGGAAATGGGCTGATGTGAAAGCTTGGGAGACTGGGACTAGAAGGGGGCAGATGCTGGGTGGGTCTAGAACTATAAAGGAGCTGATTTTGGGGGAGGACTAGAAAGGGATGGGAAATGAGAATGGAGAGGGGAAAAGATATTTTGTGTGGGAGGGAAGAAAAGTCTACGAAGGGCCGGGTATTGGAAGAGTAAGTGTAGATTGAGAATGGAAGGGTGAAATTTGAGTGGATGATAAAGCAATAAGGAAAGAAATGGAGGAAAGAGCAAAAGGGGAAAGATCAGTATGTTAAAGCAGATATAGAGAAAAAATTTGGAAAAATATCTAAAAGAGAAGAAAGGAAAATGGATAGCTCGCAGAAGACACAAAGAAACCAGAAGAAAGTGACTGGAGCAATTGCAACTGAAAAGAAAATGCACAAGCAACAAAAGGTAGAAAAATACTTTTTTATTTTGAATTTATTAACTGGAATATATCAGCTCTGGGAAATGTGCATTGTTAACATCTTTTGTGTTTTGTTTAGTACAAGAGGAAATTAATTTATAGTTTTATTTCTCCAGTGTTGTTGTACATCCCAAGTTTGGCTTTTGGGGTTCCCAGTTTAATTATTGTCTTCCTATTTCTAAATTGTGATCCCTTGTTCTTTGGTGACGGTCTATATTCTGCATTTTAACCAAGCTGAGGTATTCTGTTCATGTAGTTTCTATTTGACCATGTCACTTGTTCTCTTTCCCCAGTAGGAGATGCATTGGTATTCTCTGAGATGTATTGGTTTAATATTTGCAGTGTTGCCTTTTGATAGGTAGGGTTTGGTGCTTTGTGAGTCCTGGCAGAGCTGTTATGATATGGTGGATTTGCTATGAGTTCTAAAAGGTCAGTGTTTATAGTACTTCCTAATGGGCCTGGCGGTTGGCACTGGAATATAGTAACGTAGAAATCTATTAGTCTTTCTTTATCCAGACACTCATTAAGAAGCATGTTTACTAAAAATGCATGTTAACATTATGCAAGTATTTATGCAAATGAGGCTCCCTATGTAAATGAGGCCCCGCAATTAATCTCCGCACATGGCCCCGCACCCCCCTTGGGCCGCCCCTGTCCAGGATGTATCATCTGCAAAAAGTTTACTTATTGATTTAACTGTTTTTATATCCCACTTTATCTTAAAGTCAAAGTGGGGTACAAAGAACATGAATCAGGCCTAGTATTAGAACATTACATTATGGCTTACATTAAACAATGACAGAGGTAGTACATAACTTAGAAAATAATAAGGTATAGAATGTTAGGTAATAGCAGCAATGGTTGCGTAATACGTTTAACATGTTCCTTGGTCGGACCACCACGTACTCTCCTTCACCCTACTTCTTAAAAACACCACACAGCAAGCCAAAGGAGAAACCAAACCAAGAAGATTCAAAGCCTACCACAAGGAGACCTTCCTTCAGGAAATAATGCCACAACTACAAGATGATTGCAATGACATTGATGAAACCATAACCAAATGGAACTCAAACCTATCCAAAGCTGCATCAGCAACTAACAAAGAAAAGACACACACCCAAAGGAAAACCAACGCCCCCTGGTACTCGGATGAGATCCGGGAAGCAAAACGCATGCTCAGAAAGCTGGAGAGAAAATGGAGGCATACCAAGTCACATGAAGCTGCACTCCAATACAGAACCGAACAGCAAGCCTACAGAAAACTAATCAACAACCACCGACCACACCACACCAACCTCATCCTGAAATCAGCCAACAAACCAAGAGAATTATTTAGCATAGTACAACAACTCACAAAAGACACCCCACTACCCAATGGACATCAAGTAGACCCCCAAGAATTCGCAAACTATCTGATAAACAAAACACAAATCCGACAAACACCATGCCTACCGCAGAACACACCCCAACATTGACGGATCACAACCAGACCTGCGAAGAATCTCACCAAACCTGGAATGACTTCTCTATACCGACAACACAGCAAATAGAAAACATTGTGGGCTCCCTTAATACGACAACCGCACCTGCGGACCCATGCCCAGTGAAGTGGATCAAGGCTTCCAAGAACCAACTAAGCCACCACCTACATAAAATCATACAGCAGTCCCTCCAGCAAGGGCACCTCCCGCAGATTCTAAAGCAAGCTACCATACGACCAATCCTTAAAGGCAACTCACTAAACACCTCTGACTCAAAATCTTACCATCCGATTTCAAGCTTACCATTTATCTCCAAAATCATTGAGAAAGTAGTACAAAGACAACTACAGGATCACGTGGACCTTCATGCTCCAGTGGACTTGCACCAACATGGCTTCAAACCACATCACAACGTAGAGACTCTGCTCACCTCCCTCTTTGACAACCTACTGAAAGGAATAGACAACATAAAGAACGGTTTCTTACTAATTTTTATTGACATCTCAGCTGCCTTTGACATGGTATCACACCCCAAACTCATACAGCGCCTCCAAGAAATGGGATTACGCAACAACACCTTGAAATAGTTTACCTCCTACCTAAACAACCACACACAGCAAGTAAAATGCAGGGAAAAGAAATCAGCTCAATTTACCACCACACAAGGAATACCACAGGGATCGGCCCTTTCATCAATATTATTCAACATCTATATACAGCCCATATGCAGCATCATCAGACAACACAACATACAATATCACCTGTATGCAGACGATATAATGGTGTACACCCCAATCGACCTGAGCACCCCTGACATAACCTCAATAACTGAGTGCCTCAAACATATGAACACCTGGCTCACTGACAATAACCTCAAGGTAAACTTTGATAAGACTGAAGCAATATTTATTTCCAGGAGCACAACATTCAACCCATCCCAAGAAATCAACAAACTACACAGGACAATCACAACAAAAGATGAAGTAAAGTACCTCGGTGTCATCATAGACAGGAAAAGACTGCAGCAAAAGCATACCACCATTTAAAGATCATCAGACGACTCAAGCCACTCCTCAGCCAAGAACATTTCCGCACTGTATGCCAGGCAGTCAACACCCCCATACTGGACTACAGAAATTCACTATACCAGGGGTTACCCAAACACTCTGTACACACACTTCAATTGGTTCAGAACACTGCAGCGCACATAATCACAGGCACGTCCAAGTACGAACACATAACACCAGTACTCCAACAGCTGCACTGGCTACTCATAATGGCACGGGCAAAATTCAAGGCAATACTAATCATCTTCAAGACCATACACCACTGCTCAGCAGAAATCCTACAGACCACAATAACCAAAGACACAAGCAGCAGACCCAGGCTAATCCAAGGCAGCAACAGACTCCTCACCCCAGCCGGATACCACAAAACAAAGCAATCAACTTCCAGAAGAGGCTTCTCACTCTCGGCGCTGGACCTATGGAACTCGCTCCCTGAGGAACTAAGAGGCTTGTTTACAAAGCCGCGGTAGCGGTTTCCGATCGTTATCAATGGGGCCGCGGCTCCGATAACAATCGGAAACCACTACCGCGGCTTTGTAAACAAGCCCCTAAGAGCACAAAAGGACCTCAAGGACTTCTGCAAATCCCTCAAAACCCACCTGTTCATGGTCTCATATGAACAAGTACCTTAACTCCCAATACACGAAGCCTTGCCGATACAGCCACCATACACCAACATCTCAGACCTGGGACTCAACCCCCAGAAATATATGTATGTCTTGTCACCTATGTTGAATGTAGACCTCTCGTTATATCCCTAACCACTTTGATTGAAGGATAAGATGGTATACAAAACTGGCTATATAAATAAAAGGTGTGTATGCAGGAAGGAGTGCTTCACAGAAGGTTTAGTGGTGCACTTCTCATCCTTTGGGTTTCAATCTCACTCTCTGGGGCAGTAATTCCCACTCTTTGACATGGTTCACCCTTGACACCTCTGCCATCATTTTCTCTGTTTCCAAGATCAGATCAGCAAATGCAAATCCAAGACTTTCTTTGCTACAGTCTGTGCTCCCAGGAGCCCTGGGCATCTATCTGCACGTGCTGGCAGAGCAGATAAAACATTCTGGTTGAAGATGTACTAATTACCATGTTTGGACCTGGTAGTCCCCTTCTGTTCCTTGGAGCTTCTACGTCAGTCCGAATCAGGGTTGGGATCTGTTGCCATAAACCTGCATTCGCAATGATCCAGGGATTTTTCCCCTATTTTACATTCCCTCCCCTTCTCCAGTGTGCCGAGTCTCCTCATTTCAGTGACAGTCCTGGGTCTCCCTGAACCTTTCAATCATGGATCTCTGTGTCACCTGCAGGCGATCTGATGCTGATTCCACAGCAAGAATCTGCACTTTAATTTCTTCTTATGTGTTGTGTTTCTGCTCACAATTTCACAGTTCACTGAAGTACTTAACGTACAAAAGGAAACTGTTCGAGTCTGCTGCAATGTTTCAAACACTAAAGGACTCTGTTCTGTATACAATTTTGAATTCTGTTAAATAGTTTAAAGACCTCCAGGTGTACTCAGTGTACTTTTCAATACTGTTTAATTATATATTACGTGCAGGAGCATTCAGAACGTTGCTTGCCAATAACTTGTTAAATATTTAGCAGCACTTGCGACTACAATTGCATATGACACTGTAGTATTTTAAATCTGCACAATTAATGATGCTTTTTTGTAAACTGCACTGATCCAATGAGTAATTGGGAGTGCAGTGGTATAAAAGTATTTTAAATTAAAAAAAACTTGAAAAGGAAAGTGATATACTGAGCCAATTAAAACTACAAATCAAATCCTGGCCCTCCATTTGGATTTGATGAACACCTGTTTGACAAAAGAAATTAAGAAAATCTTTTACTAACAGTATTTAAAGGGCAGCAAACTGATGGTCACTTCACAAGAACATAAGAAATGCCATACTGGGTCAGACCAAGGTCCATCAAGCCCAGTATTCTGTTTCCAACAGTGGCCAATCTAGGTCACATATACCTGGCAGTTTCCCAAAAAGACACAGGTTCCACAATGCTCATCCTGGGGTAAGCAGTGTTTTTCCCAGGTCCTTTTTAATAATGATTTATGGACCTTTCCTCCAGGAACTTGTCCAAACCTTTTTTAAACCCAGCTACACTAACAGCTTTTATTACATCCTCCGGTAACAAATTCAAGGTTTGATTACACGTTGAGTGAACAAATATTTTGTCTTATTAGTCTTAAATAGGTTACCCTGTAGCTTCATTGCATGTCCCCTAGTCTTTCTATATTTTTTTTTTTCAATATTTTATTTTGAACCATCAAACCAAACATCAAATACAGAGCATAAGACAATCGCTCCCTGGGGTGGGCTCTGATCCCCAAGGTGCAAGATACACAGATGGTTACATAGTTTTTAAAGTAACACCCCTATTTCCCCCTCCCCCCCCCCAACCTCCCCCCCCATAAACCCTTCCCCCCCCCCTCCACCCAGACGCAATACCCACCCGGACCAGCCTATATAACAGTGCCGAACTTCTGTAGGTCTCCACATACACCCAGGGCTATCAACAGCCTAATTGCAGGGTTACATTACGTGTCCGAGGACTCAACTTTTGAATATAGGGCTCCCATAGTAACCAGAAAGCAGACCATCGCTTCACATGACCTCGCGCAGCCCGACACTCCAGGAGCATGAGTTGATGGAAGGAGTTCCGCCACTCCCAAAAGGAGGGAGGGTGGCTGTCCCTCCACCCACGTAGAATGGGGCCCTTACCCACCAGACATGCCTTCCGCACCAGCCAACGACTCCATTTCCCCTTTGGGGAGGTGAGACCTAGGAGATCCAGGACGATCAAGGCCGCATCCCAGTATACAGGTTGCCCAAGGAGGTCGGCCATATAGAGGGCAATTCTGTGCCAATAGGGGCGTATGCGCCGGCAGCCCCACCACATATGGTACAGGGTCGCCAGCGGCTCCGCACAGCGTGGACAGCTACCATCCGCTGTCAAATGGCAACGAAGGGCTCGCCGCGGGGAGAAGTAAACCCTAGTTAAACACTTAATTTGAATTTCTCGCCAGCGGGCACCCTCTGTCAGGCTCGCCACCCTCCGGAGGGCCACCAAAATAGTACCATGGGGAATCTCTCGACCCAATTCCACCCCCCAGGCTCTTTCCACACCACTGTAATCTGGCTGTGGTCGAAGCTGCTCCAACCGCAGATGAAAGGTCCGAATAGACGGCCGCTCATCTTCACCAAACCCAAAAAACGCTATTATCTGAGCCGAGCGGTCGCCACAGAGTTCCGACCGTGGAAGGGAAGCCACGTAGTGGGCCACTTGCATGTATGCAAAGAAATGTAGGGGCCCTAATTTATATTCGCGGGATAGCATGGGAAAGGGCTTGGGTTTACCCGCCAGGTCCACCACATGGCCCAGAGCCCGCACTCCTCTCTCCCCCCACAGACGAAATGCCGCAGTTTCAGTACCCGGGGTAAAATTGGCATTGCCCCGAATAGGTAGCCAGCTCGATACCTGCCACCGTCGGCCCCAGTAGACATTCAACTTCTGCCAGGTTTTATATACCGGGGCCAATAACACGCTATCCGCTAAATGCGTAGGCCACCTACTCACCTCCAAATGCAAAAGGGCCCGTAGAGAATGGGGTGCCATGTACGCCTCCTCAAACGCTCTAGGGGTATAAAGATCATTATCCCCGAGCCAGTCCCCCAAATGGCGAGCTTGACAAGCCAGTACATAAGCACCAAGATCTGGAAGCCCCCATCCCCCCCCCACGGATCCTCCCCATGAGTCTCCGGTACGAGACCCGGGCTCTCGACCCCCGCCATAGGAAGCCCCGAAATTCCGCCTCAAAACACCTGATATCCCGACGAAGGATCCACACAGGGAGGGTCTGCAGCCAGTATAAGATCCGCGTCTGGAGGACCAATTTGATCGCCGCAATCCTCCCCATAAGGGATAGGGGGAGGGACTGCCACGCCTGCAGCTGAGTCCGCACCTTGGCCAGCATCCGTCGCAGGTTAGTCCTATATAGGTGACCAGGTTGACAGGACAGTACAATTCCCAAGTATATGAACTGGCGCTCAGCCCATCGGAGGGGAAATTCGCCCCCCCAGCTACCCCGAAGTCGGCCAGAAACATCAAGGGCTTCAGACTTATCCCTATTGATATTAAACCCCGCAATCTGCCCGAAAACGCGGAACTCCTGCAAAAGAAGGGGTAAGGAATCTCCGGGAGAAAGCAAGTGCACCAACAAGTCATCGGCAAAGGCCGAAATCTTAAATACCTGGGGGCCAATACTTACGCCCCGGATTGTCCGCATACCCGCCACACGGCGTATAAGAGGGTCCAAAGAAAGAACAAAAAGAAGAGGGGAAAGGGGGCAGCCCTGACGGGTCCCCCTCTGCAATGAAAAAGGCTCTGATATGACTCCATTACAGAGTATCGCTGCGGTAGGATTGGCATACAAACTGTCGACCATGCTACAAAACGACGGCCCCAACCCATACTGAGGGAGGATGAATCTCAAATATTGCCAGTCCACCCTGTCAAAGGCTTTTTCTGCGTCAAAGCTAATCAAGAGAGAGGACAGGTGTCTATACTGAACCCATTCTAAAGACGCGATGATCTTGCGTAAGTTACGGACCGCGTATCGCCCCTTAACAAAACCGACCTGGGACTCATGGACCAACTGCCCCAAGAACTCCGCCAGGCGGTCCGCCAAGATCTTAGCCATTAATTTAAGGTCGAAGTTGAGCAAGGAAATCGGACGATACAAGGCTGCAGAAAGAGGGTCTTTGGCCGGTTTGGGGATAAGAACAATATGAGCATGATTAGCCCCCCACCGAAAAGAGCCCTGCTGCGCTCTCCGATTATGTACAGCCGCCAGCGTTGGGGAAATCTGTTCCTTGAGGATTTTATAGAATTCAGCACCTAGACCATCGGATCCGGGGGATTTGTAGCAGCTGGCCTTGGAAATGGCCCCTTGCAGCTCGGCCACCGTAATTGGCTGATCTAACTGTGCTCTTTGCTCAATGGAGAGGCGGGGCAAGTCTAGTCCCCTCACATATTCCACCATCTTCGTGGGAGAAGTCGCCTCCGCAGCGTAAAGTTTCTGAAAGAAAGAGCGAAAGACACGCGCTATCGCCGGGCTTTCCCTTTGCAAAGTCCCACGATCGTCTCGCAAGGCGGGCACCAATTTAGAGCCCCTGGGTCCACGCAGGCACCGAGCCAATAACTTTCCCGGCTTATCCCCATAACGGTACAATTGATAGCGATAATACAAGACTGACTTCTTTGCTCTCTGGTGTAAGAGTTCGTTTAATTCCATTTGAGAATCCCATAACTGCTTTTTTAGGCCCGCAGTGGGAGTATGAGCCCAGCGGCGTCGCAAGTTCGTCACCGATCGCTCTAAAACCATAATACGTTCGGCCCTTAATCGACGTTTTCTGGCAAGAAACCCAATTATGTCTCCCCTCAGTACGACTTTTGCCGTTTCCCAGAGCAATTCGGGGTCATCTTGATGACCCCTATGGTCGGCCTCGAATTCCTGCCACCGCCGCTGTATAAATGCGCGAAATTGGGCGTCTCTGTATAGTTCCAGTGGAAAACGCCATTGAAAGGCCCGTGACGTATTCCCACTCCAAAAGACTTCCATCCAGACAAATGCATGGTCAGATATCTCTACAGGCCCTATCTGGGCGTCCCCCACCTTGGCAAACAGCTCAGCGGATAACAGCAAGTAGTCTATACGTGCACTTGTGCCGTGGGCCCGGGATTGGTGTGTATAATCCCGCTCGACCGGATGTAGTAATCGCCATGAGTCCACTAGCCCCAGTCTGGAACAAAAACGTCGCATTGCCTGAGCCGTCGCCCGTCTTTCTCTTTGCTCCCCCACTTTAGAGGTATCGAGATCGATATCCATGACCCCGTTGAAGTCTCCCCCTAGAATAACGGGGAGCTCCGGCAGCGTCTCAAGTGTGGAGGCAATGCGCGCATACAGGGACAAATCGAGTACATTGGGACAATACACGCTACCAAGAACTACTGGCCTCCCCTCAAGGACTCCCTGCACCAGTACATATCTGCCCGTCGGATCAACGAGTTCCTTCACCACCTCCATTCTTACCCGTTTATGGATCAAAAGCACTACCCCACCCTTCTTACCAATCGCTGGGGCCCCCCAGCCCTGTCCCACCCACTCCCGGCAAAGTTTACGGTGTTCGTCAGCAGTCTGGTGGGTTTCCTGAAGCATAGCGATGTCTGCTCCCTGCCTAGCCAGGGCCTGCAAAATTTTTGCCCGTTTAATCGGACTACCCAGGCCACAAACATTCCAAGAGATTATCTTAAGTGGCATACATTATTAACCTGGGCACAAAAGTGTCTATTAAGTACCATACAAAATATAGGGGAGACACCCCCCCAGCCCGGGGTCCTCCCCCATAGCCCTTCAAAGACCGTCCTCGGCCCGTCACTACCGCAACTGGTCCCCAATAATACAGTGTTCCGACTCCCCGCCCTCCCCCTACCCCCCTTCCCCCCCCTTCCCCTCCCTGAACTTCTACCTCTCCCCCTCCACCCCACCCCCTCCCTCCCTCCACCCCCTTCGATTCCTTAGTTCTACTACCATCCTCCTCTCCTCTTCAGTGAATTCCTAGATGCGTATGGTACCCCCCCACTCCTCCAACGCCGCCATCCCGCTACAAGCCACTCTCCCCCCCCCCCGGCCCCCCCCCCAAGACACAGCCACCACCCGGACTTCTCCCCACCCATCCCCCACACCCAAAGGAAAACCAACATTTCTACTTAAAGCAGTCAAGACAATCCCAGCAGCCCTCCACCCCCACAACAATTACCATCACCTTCACTTTACAGTCCAAAGCGAATATCTCTAAGCTTGTACATCAGGGCAGTAATCTTCTTCTCCGATCCTCAGGACTCGGCTGCCACTGCAGCCCTCCGCCGTATCTGCTCCACGTAGGGCGTTGCTGCTGTCGCGGAGTCAAACGTCCGACGGATCCCGTCATGGGTGAAGACCAATCGGGCGGGATATTGCACCATGAACTTAATATTATTGTCTATCAGGGTCTGGCACAGCGGTCCATAATCTCGTCTCCGCTGTCCTAGGGCTGCTGAGTAATCCTGAACAATACGTAGCCGGGCACTGTCCTTCTGAATGGTCCCTGTCTTACGCGCTGCACGCAAGACCGCTTCTTTCTGTTGAAATCTCAGGAACCGTGCTATTGTCACCCTGGGTCGGGTATCGTTAGTCCTCCTGGGTCCGACCCGGTGCGCTCTCTCTATTTGCACTGAGGCACCTTCAGGTTCATTCGCCAGTAGTTGTTTCACCAGATCTTCTAAGTAGGAGTGCAAGTCCCGATCCTCGACGGTATCTGGGATCCCAAGAAATCTCAGGTTATTACGGCGGGATCTATTTTCTAGGTCATCTAGTTTGGCTTCCTGCCCTTGAAGCAGTTTTTTCACCCGAGCCATCTCCCGCTGTAGCTCCAGCACGTGCTCCTCAGACTTCTCTATCCGGTGCTCCGCCTCATGTAGGCGGCCGCCCAAGGCCTCCACTGAGGTCTGGACAAGGTCCATACGGCCCCGTAGGTCCTCGAACTGAGCAGACAGCGCTCCCGCCACGGCTATGGAAATTTCATCCACCATCTCTGCTGTGGTCTTAGCCTCCCCCTTCAGCAGTGAAGATTGCTCCCCCCCCTCTGGGCGGCAGGGGAGTCTTCTCCTTCTCCACCCGGCGGCCGCCCTTTGCCGCCATCACCAAGGCCTCTGTTGTAATCCACTCAGGGGGAGGGGGAGTCCCTCTCCCGTCCCCGCTCCACTCGCCGGGCGATG
This sequence comes from Ichthyophis bannanicus, assembly GCA_033557465.1. Taxonomy (NCBI): domain Eukaryota; kingdom Metazoa; phylum Chordata; class Amphibia; order Gymnophiona; family Ichthyophiidae; genus Ichthyophis; species Ichthyophis bannanicus. The sequence continues at coordinate 124,905,884 of CM066036.1, read as the reverse complement.
AGGGCCTCCTTCGTCGACCTCCTTGGTTCGCAACACAGTCCCAGATCCGAGCCGCAGGCGTCGCCGGGGCTATTCAGGCCTCTGTACACAGGCAATAAAGTATGAGTTCAGGGCTCTGAGGCACTAAATGGGAGGCCGGGATCCCGGTCAGCCGAGCTCTGGAGGGAAGGCCTGAGTCACGGGTCCTGACGCCCCGTAGTTAGGTACAGTTCGGAGGCCCCTAGGTGTCAAAGGTGTGGCAAAATGCTGAAGAAAGAACACCAGTCCCGGACTCCTACACCCAGAGGGGGGATAAGCTTCGGTCTCGGGCTCCTATACACCGGAGGCCAGGTGCAGGGCGCCGGTTACAGGCTCTTCAATGGTGAAAGCAGGGCTCCGGTCGGAGACTCCAGAATGCCAGAGGCAGGGGGGGCAGGATTCAGTCCAGTATGTCCCACTGCAAGATGATAAAGCTCAGGATCCCAGCTGGCAAAAAAAAAAACATGGGTCACTGGCTCCGATGGAGGGGGGAGGAGGGCTCCGGTCATATCCACTCGGCCCTTTGCGGGTCCCCTAGGGTGGGGGTGGGAACAGGCAGAACAGGAGGCATTCCACAGCCGGGCCCAATAAGGGATCCTATCCTCCCCCGGTCCCTCCCGCGTCAGGCAGCCACACGGGGCGCAGGCTGGAGTCAAGCTGGAGGCAAAAGCAGGAGGGGGGGGGCAGGAACACCAGCCGCGAGGCCGCGGCCGCCGCGGGGATCCCCCTGCAATCCCGTGTAGGCTGTCTAGGGTCGCCGCCTGCCTACTCACCCCACCACGTGGCACTCACTCCAGCGCGGCGCCTGCAGCACAAGCCGCGCGGGTCCAGGCCGCCTCCAAAAGTCTTCAGATGCAGGTGAAAGGGGAGCGCCGGATCATCACTTTCGGCTGCGGCTTGTGTAGGGGAGCTCGGGGGGTGTGTGGGAACCCCGAGATTAGCCCCGTACGGTCATTTGGCGGCGCCGGAGGAGCAAGGGGGCCCAGAGCTCGAGCGGCGTGCGTCCGCTCGGGCTCACCGCATCACCGGAAGTCTCTATATTTTGATAGTGTAAACAATCGATCTATGTTTACCTGTTCCACTCCATTCATTAATTTATAGACCTCTATCATATCTCCCCTCAGCCATCTCTTTTCCAGGTTGAGGAGCCCTAACCTTTTTAGCCTCTCTTCATAGGGGTATCCTTCCATCCCCTTTACCACTTTGGTGGCTCTTCTTCGACCGTTAACATTGTCAAACTCCCTTCATAAATTGCAGATGAGGTTGGAACTGGACATATGACTGTCAGGCCAGGCATTGGGATAGAGGCCATGATATCCACTAACTGAAATGAAAAGGTATAAACCCTAAAAATGAATAAATGTAACTCCTATACAGACAATAAATAGACTTAAAAGCTAAGACAGATTGGAATATTGTGAAGTGATCTGAGACTGCTGCCAAGCAAACTGCATTCTATTCATGGATATTTGCCCATTCCCGGTTTTCCAACTCTCCATATAACCTGCTGATTTTTAACATGTAAATTCATTGGCATTTGCATTGAAAAGTCATAATCAAGACAGGTGTATCTCAGAATAAAATCGAGATGGACTGGCAGTGACCCCATTAAAGTCAATCAATAGCCAACAACCCCAGTGCTCACGGATCACCCAGCCCGTATCCACAGTGAATATTCAGGGAGATGGGGCATGCAAACCTACCTCATAAATATTCATTGTGGATATACTGAAAACTCAACTGGCTGTGTGTGTCCTGATAGCTGGTTAAAGGCACTGACCTGAGGGACAACCACAGCTGTCGCAAAAATATAGACATGCATCATTTTTTGGAAATTAAAATGTGAAATCAAAATAGAGATACAAAATGCACAAGATTCTATCAAAAAATATAATGCACATGCTACATAAGGAAGGTAGGGGGCATTTTCAGTGACAGTGGCCAGCATACATAAAGCAGCAGGCCCCAGATATTCAATGCAGGGGTCATATCCGGGCACCAGCATTGAATAGCTGGGTTGCCCAGATTGCAAAATCTGCTAAAGTTAGGAATTATTTAGCTGTCTTAACTTTAGCCAGATAGGATTAACCAGGCAGCAGCTGAATATCGCCATTGCCTGGTTAACATGCAGTTCAAACCACCCTATCCTCCTCAAAAGACAAGAGGCCATTGGACTTCGTAACACCACGCTCAAATGGTTTGACTCATACCTCAATGGAAGACAGCAACAAGTCAAGATCGGAGCCACCTCTTCATCTCCATTTCCATTTCCATTAAAACGAGGAGTACCTCAAGGATCCTCCTTATCCGCCCTACTCTTCAACCTTTACATCCAACCCATCTGTGAAATCATAGCCCAACACGGCATCCAATACGCACGTTATGCCGATGACATCATGATCTATACCCAAATTGACTTAGACAAGCCTGACTATGTACCCATAACCAACTGCCTTCATGATTTAACCCAATGTCTATCCAACAACAACCTCAAGATCAACTACAAGAAAACAGAAGCTCTGTTCGTCACATGCAACAACAACTTCTCTCCTCCTCAGCACATTGACCTTATCAACGAATCCATTCCTGTCAAAGAGGAGATAAGGTACCTGGGAGTAATTCTAGATACGAACATGAACTTCCACTCCCACATCACCAGAACTACAAAGAATGCATACCACAAACTGGCAATCATTCGACGGCTAAAGCCCATACTAAGCCACAACCATTTCAGGACAGTCCGTCAAGCAATAATAACACCCCTTCTGGATTACTGCAACTCCATTCTCCTTGGACTGCCTGTGTCAACTACTTGCTCCCTACAGATGGTACAAAATACAGCTGCACATATCCTCACAGGCTCTGCAAGACACCTACACATCACTCCTATCCTGAACCAACTACACTGGCTACCCATCACGCTCAGAATCAAATTCAAAACAGCCTTCATCCTTTTCAAAATCCAGCATAACCTGACACCGAACACCCTCAAGGACTTGATCAAGAAAGAAACTGACACTAGGCCCAGACATAGATCAATGATGGACACCCTCCAGACACCAGCCTCATACTGCAAATCAATGAACTCGACATCCAGGAGGGCACTGTCTCTTGCTGCACCCTCCCTTTGGAACTCACTCCCCCAGTACATCAGGACTACTACAGATGTGAAGGACTTCAAGACAAGACTGAAGACCTTCCTATTCACTGATTACTATGGGAAAAACACATAGTCTACTCTTCCGTCAGTAAAGCCCTTACCCCAGCTTTCCACTTTGCTGTATATAACTCTCTCATTTGTAAATAAGAACCCTCTGAACCCCACTCTCCCCCCCCCTCTACATGCCCCCTTGCAAAGTCCTTTTCTCTATAAATAGTTCCCTTACTCCCACCCTTGAAGCGCCCCTTTTCTCCTCCCCCTTGTATCTCTTTACAATCCAATGTTCACTGAAATTAAGGGGCTTGTTTACAAAGCCGCAGTAGCGGTTTCCGATCGTTATTGGAGCCGCGGCCCCATTAAAATCAATGGGGCCGCGGCTCCGATAACGATCGGAAACTGCTACCACGGCTTTGTAAACAAGCCCCTAAGTGTTAGTTAGTCTTTTGTTTAGATATAAGATTACTTATTTTGTAAACCGCTCTGATTGAAGGATAGAGCGGTATATAAAACCTGATAAATAAATAAATAAATATCAAAAAAAGCCCCTGGGGCCACGGAACACCACCGGCCCCTTGCATTGGTTAACATGCAGTGGCATTTCCGAAACACCCACGCTTAGCCTCGGGGCACATAGCCATCGCCACCGACCTCTAACCCTGAATATTCAATGCCGGGGTCATATGCAGCCACAGCACTGAATATCCGGGATCGCTATACATGCCCCGGAGCCACAGAAGCTAACTGGGTAGCAACAATATTGCACTGCTACCCGGTTAGCTCCCGCAGGTAAAACTAGGCCAGCTTTTGCTTCGCCTAGTTTTACCCACAGTTCGCTAACCAGGTAGCAGTACAATATAGCCACTACCCAGTTAGCGACTGTCGCCACCCACAACACACCCCGGAACACCCACAGCACTCCCCGATGCTAAGCGCTTAGCATCGAGGCACATGGCAGTGTTAGTTGGGGATATTCAGTGGCATTTACGTGGCTTACAGGTCAGTAAACCATGTAAAGGCCTTTAGAATATGTTTAGTGGCACAAACAGAGATATTCAGTGGCCTTAACCAAGTTAGTACCACTGAATATGCTGGTGAGAGACATTTACATAGTTTGCAGGTCTGCAAATTGCATAAATACTTTTGAATACTCCTCCCCTAACTGAAATTTTTTAACTGTAATACCTCCCCTTTAAATAGGGCTGCCCAACTTCAACCTGGAAAAAGGATGGCTGGGGGGAGACATGACAGAGGTCTAAAAATTAATGAATGGAGTGGAACAGGTAAACGTAGATTAGTTATTTACTCCATCAAAAAGCAGAAAGACTAGGGGACATGCAATGAAGCTACAATGTAACCCATCTAAGACTAATAAGGGAAAATGTTTTTTTCACTCAATGCATAATCAAACTCTGGAATTCATTACAGGAGGATGTAGTAAAAACTGTTAGTGTAGCTGGCTTTAAAAAGATTTGGACAAGTTCCTGGAGGAAAAGACTATAAACCAGTATTATAGAGGACCCAGGAAATCCACTGCTTAACCCTGGGATAAACCATGTATAATCTGTGTAGATTTTTGGGAACCTGACAGGTACTTGTTACCTGGATTGGCTGCTATTGGAAACAGGATACTGGGCTTGATGGACCTTGGTCTGACGCAGTATGGTATTTCTTATGTTCTTATGTTCTTAGCCTGTTCGAGATTTCAGGATTTCCACAATGAATATGCATGAGAGAAATCTGCATTGTAACCACATTTATGTCACAAATATTCATTGTTAAAATCCTAAAATCCAGACTGGCTGTGTGAACCCAGAATAGGTTTTATCTAATGTTATGAATTAATTAGGATATTATTTTGATAAGATCTGCTTCTTTGTCATCAGAGTAAACCATTGCTAGCTGAACCTTTTGAATTATCTGGTAGTTTGCAGCAGTGCTGATTTTTCACACCTCATCTGGTCTTCTTGCCATCATTGCCACTGACCCCCTCCCTTTATTGGGAATGTTACTCAAACAGACCAATGCCACTTTCATTGGTGTGGCCCTTAGTTTGTGCTGAAAAGGCACTTTAGAGGTAGGCTTCTGCTTTTATTGTATGTTTTATTAAGGGGCAAGGGGGTTTTAATTGTTTTGTTTATGTTAATACGATATGTGAATGATTGGAAGGGGGTAGTTTCTTTGTATTCTTGGGTAGGGGATCCTATATTATTTTGTAGTCTCAATTGTGTGTGTTGGAGAATCTGAAAGAAGGGGAGGGGAGTCAATTCTTGTTTGTTGGGGTTGAGCATAGGCCCCCAAACTTTTCACATGAAAGACCACATAGGACATTTCAAATCACAGAGTGGGCCAGACAGGGAGGTGGAGGTCCCCCTTGGAAAAAGGTTTGCTAAGCCAGAGGAGGGTGAGGGGAAAGAAGAACCACCTCTGACCTTTTCGGTGATTTCAAAGGAGGAATGCAGGAGACCTGGGTCCTAGACAGATAGTTCTACCCCTAGTTTCCTCCCTGTTTTCCAGCATCTGCTCCCTGGGGGGGTGGGAGTGGATGAATGGTGGAGGGGAATGGGTATAGCACCCACTTTTCCCTCCTCTCACTGTTGTTTTTACCCCTCTCCTCACTTCCTTTTCCTCTCTTATCTCCTTTTCCTCTTTGTCCCCCGGCATTGAATATCTGGGTTTACCGATCAGTGCCGGTGGCTAGCCGTGTTAGTAACGCTAGCCATCCTCGCTGAATATCAGGCCCTATGTTACTATGTTAAGTGTTTAATATAGTCATCATCACCTTACTTGCATCACCTCCCTCTATACATACTCCCCAAAACACACTTATTCTGGAATTTTCATCATTTTATTCACCTAGGGTCATGCTTATTAAAGTGCACTATCCGGTAGCCCAGGGTTTAGCATTCAGTTTGGGCACCAGGCTAAAATGTAGCACAGAACCCCCCCACTACCATCCCATGCTTCCCTAGCAGCACATATCAGGCCATGGAGTGGGAGGGAAATGGGTGGAACAGGGTGTTGCTGGTGTGTCATGGCTAGCACGGGCTATAGTAGCCTACGCTAACTGTGCTTGGCACCATTTGCCTAGGTGCACGTCATGCCACCTCAATAGGTGACACTAAGGGCACCCACATGCAGGCTTGGATGATGCCATGTCTAGGACCCACTAGCTGCTAGGAGATGGAATCCCACGCCCCCCGAAATTAGCGCTAACCTTCCTCTGTTCTAGTAACATGGCCCACACGTGTGTTAGTGGCATGGATTTAATAAACGTCCCCCCCCCTAGACTTCCTCTCCAACTCCGATTCCGTTGCATTACTAAATTCCCTTAAAACATACCCTAAATGCTGAAGTGGTGTTATCTGTTCACTGATGATATTCATCTTTTGGATCAGGGGTAGCAATCATTAAGCCGAACGTTTAGGTGCTCTGACTAGATGCCTTGAGAAGGTAGCTGAGTGGTTTCAAGCAGTGCAAATAAAGATGTAGTCAGAAAAATCAAATTACCTATGGGTTAAGAGAAAGAACTGCCTGTCTTCTATTCCAGCTGTTGGAGATATTGCTTTGTAATGAAGGGATGGTGAGAAATTTAGGAGTCTTACTGAATACAGATATTTTCATTTGATGTTCACATATTATCCCACGGAAACCTGAAATCATTCCAGCCGATGCAATCGTTGCTAGATCTTAAAGACCTAGAGACTTTGATTCATGCATTTATAATGAACAGATTGAATTACTGTAACAGCTTCTATTGTGTATTGCCAAAATACTGCTTAAACGCTTTCAGTTAATCCAAAATAAAGCCTCGCAGTCATTGGCTAACAAGAAATCTATTGATCATATTTACTACTACTACTACTACTGACCATTTGTATAGCGCTACAAGGCGTACACTGTAAGAGATGTAAGAGACAGTTCCTGCTTTCAGAGCTTACAATCTAATCAAGATGAACGACATTACAAAATCTCCCATTCTCACAAACCTTCATTGGTTACCAGCTAAGATACAAATTCAAATTAAGATCACCTGTTTGGTCTTCTGGTCTTTGATCCTTAAGGGACTTTGTACTTCTGGGAACAAATGCAGCTGTATGAGCCTTCCAGGAGTTTAAGATCTTCCCGATATTTTTTGTTGCAGGTCACTAACAGCATTAGGCTGCCGTTTATGTTGATGCGGGCTTTTTCAGTGCAAAGTCCTAGCTTATAGGACCAGGGCCGGCCTAAGGGTTTTTGCTGCCTTAGGCAAGCCCACCATGCCAGCCGCCCTCTCCCCTCCCTCCCTCTCCCGCCCCCGGCATCCATCCTTTCACCTGGGAGAGGTGGGCGGCAAGGCAATCCCTCCTTACTTCCAAAGCAGCAGCAGAAAGCCGTCGCTTCAGCAAGGCTGGTGCAAGTGATCGCTGTGCTGCCCCCCACCCCCCACCATTCCAGTGGAGCCCTTCACAAGCCTCTCTTTATCCCAACATCATGAAAGCTTTATGACGGGTAGCTGTGTTAATCTAGAGTAGCAAAAATCACAGAGGCAAGTGGCACATTATAAATCAGGGATTCTCAACCCAGTCCTTATGCCTCACGCATGTAAGTCATAGGGAGTGTTGAGGGCTTCGCGTGTGTGTGTGTGAAGGGGAATCTCAGAGGCTAAGTGTGTGTATGTGTCATGGGGAGTGTTGAGGGCTGCATGTCCATGTGCGTGTGTCTATCATGAGGAATCTCAGGGGCTGCATGTGTGTGTGTGTGTGTGTGTGTGTGTGTGTGTATGTGTATGTGTGTGTGTATGTGTCTCATGACCCCCTTTGAGGCTTCCTCCAGTCTGTTTTTCTCTGGCTCTTTCTTAACCCCCCACAAAGCCTTCTCCCAGTCTGTTCCTCTCTCACTCTCTTATATCCCCCACCCCCCCACCCCCAGCCTTCCCCCAATATGCCTCTCTCTCTCTCTCTCTCTCTCTCATAACCCCTAGCCTTCCTAGAGCCTGCCTCTGTTTTTCTCATGCTGCTCTTCCCCCGCCCCCCTCCCCCCCCCAAGATCTGCCAATAAGAGACAGAAGAGCAGCTCTGCATGAAAAGAGAGCCCCAGCATTCATTCTGCAAATTGTCCTGAGACATCCTCAGCCTCATCCCAAAGGCACACCTAACCAGTCTGGTTTTCAGAAAAGCCACGATGACTACAAATGAAATAGATCAGTAGGCAATGGAGGCCCAGTGGCATATTTACTACGGTGCACTAGCAGCGTAACAGTTGACTTGATCCCCTTGCTGAAAATCCCACGCTAAGTGTTAGCACCTAATTGGGTGGGGACTGGGCGGGTTGAGAGCATAACAGGGGTGTTGACAGCATTTTGATATTAATGTCAGTGTTTTGGGCATGCGCTTACCATGCCTATTACCATTAGCATGGGTGCATTTAATGCCGCCTCCATGGTTGGCATTAAGTGCACCCATATGCTCGTTTGTATGGTACTGCGCCTTAGCATTACCCAATTGGCAAGAGGACAGACACACATGCCCCCAAACATTAGCTCGGGCCTCCGTGCTAATTTGGCAGTACAATCACGCACTACCAGTGCGCACCTTTGTAAGCATGCCCATTAGTGTATGCATATGTATCTCATACTGATTCATTGCACATGCCCTGAAAACTAGGCACCTTTAGATGTGCATCTTGGACAGATGTGGATTACAGCCACCACATCCAGATCCTGTCTTATCCTTCCGCTCTGTTCATAAATGTTAGGCATTAAGCTCTGTGTTGATATTTGAACACTCAGTGAATCATTTGTTGTTCTGATACACAAAAGGAGATCTGGGAATCTGTTGTACCACTCTCGGAGTGGAATAAGAAAATAAATGTACATGCGTGCACGTATTCCAACATGATTCATTATAAACAGAACACTAATCAAGGTACCAACTGCATCAATGAATGACTTGCAATCATATATTTCTATGCTAGTAAAACCTTTTAATGTTTTCAATTAGCACACTAGATTTTCATAACACATTACATCCCTGCTACAAATATCCTATCTTTGCCCAAATATATAAGAACAACTGTAAGAAAACTTTGCTAAATATTTTACCACCCCACTGTTCTGTAAAACACTCTCAAAGGATGCTCGATTTAACTTTAAAATGCAAGAATAATATTTTCATTCGAAAAGCTAAAGCACCAATTAAGCACACCGTGGGGAGTTTTATCATATTCTCCCAGCAGGATCTGCAATAAGACCAAGTCCTGCTGTGTGTTGCTCGGCATCCCCTGTACTCTTCTGGAAGTATGGCAAAGAGACATAATCTGAAAGTTTCCGCTTCAAGGAGAAGCTACAGGCATGCAATTTTTCATTTAGTTTGAGTCTCTTTACATTGCAGCTAAAATACAATCATTTCAAACACATCACTGTACAAGTATAAAGAAAGAAACTTGTTTCCAGTGACCTTTATAAAGAGATCTTCCAGTTAAGAGGCAAAAGATCTGTGAGGTTTTCTTAAATAGGTGTTAAAGACAAGTGACAGATCAAAGGGCCAAATTGAAAGTCCCCCTCAATCAAACCAAGGGCTGTGTGAATCACACAGGAAATTAGTAAGACTTTACCTTAGAAGCATAGGTCAGGGCACTGTGAAGCAAGCCAGCTTTTATTAAGTCTTCTTTCCCTCCCACCCACACCTGGGATAATCTTAGCTTTATAGGCACTTAAACCTATTAAAGGGAAATAGGTACCCATATTCACTTTCAGATGTTGCTGGTTATCCTCATCAGGAATACATTAATTGAGGACCTAAGATTAATTAATCTTGAGGTGAACAAAGTCCATTAAATGTATTAGGTATAGTTGTATTACTTATAAGTATCCCCAGGGGACCTAAATAAGTAAACAACTTGAATACCCAAACAAAACCTTAAAACTAAAATTCAGATAGCAGTCTAGCAGCGAGAGGGGGGCTTTCCAGTCTCTTGCACTGAGTGTCACATGTATGATTTTCTCCCACTTGGTAAGGAATCTTACATGTGCACTAGATGCAAGGAGCTCTTTGCTCTCAGGGAATGAGTCTTATCTCTGGAGGCTAAAGTAGCAGACTTGGAAGACATAAAGAAGATAGAGGTATATAGACGAGACCAACAGGGATGTAGTGCCAGTGTGGCATCCTCCCTGTTGCTATGGAGGAGAGAGATCACGTGACAGGACAGCATCACCCTGGTGTAGTAGGAAGTGATCCTGTAGCTAGGATCTGTCCTCCAGGTGACGTAAAATACTCTTGCACCGAAGAGGTTTCTCCAGGACCATGTGCCCATGAGGGAAGGATTAGGACAGCTGTTACAGTTGGTGATTCGATCAGTAGACATGTAGATAGCTGGATGCCTGGGGAGAAGGTAACAGACTTCACATGCCACCTAGACAAAATTTTGAATAGCGCTGGGGAGGAGTCTGCTGTCTCGGTAGATGTTGGTACCAATTACATAGGAAAGTGTGTTAGGGAGGTTCTGGAGGCCAAATTTAGGCTTTTAGGTAGGAAGTTGAAATCCAGAACTTCCAGGGTAGCATTCTCAGAAATGCTTCCCGTTCCACACGCAGGACCCAAAAGGCAGGCAGAGCTCCGGAGTCTTAATGCATGGATGAGACAATGGTGCAAGGAAGGGCGTTTGGATTTGTTAGCAACCAGGTAACATTCTGGGGAAAGGAGGGTCTTTTCCAAAGGGATGGGTTCCACCTTATCTGGGATGGAATCAGGCTGCTGGCAGTAACATTTAAAAAGGAGATAGAGCAGCTTTTAAACTAGATAATAGGGGAAAGCTGACAGTCACCCAAGAGCACATGGCTCGGAACAATGTATCCGTGAAGGATTGTAGCAAAGACTGAAGTTAGGGCATATTGATAGAGAGGTTCCAGTAAAGACAAAAGTAACCCAAATGCCCTTAAGTACAGAGCAGACAGAGCTTAAAGATTCCAAATTACCCCTGCCTACTGATAGCCGGATTAATATGAATAAAATGCAAACTCTAAAATGCTTGTATGCAAATGCTAGAAGTCTAAAAGTAATATGGGAGAGTTTGAATATATAACACTAAATGAGATGTTAGATATGATTGGAAGTAAGTTAAACCTACCTTCAATCCGCAAAACTAAACAAGTGACCAGCAATAGAATGTTTTCATATACAGCTCCCACCCTCTGGAATTCCCTACCAGACCCCATCAGACCAATAAAAGACCTTCAGACTTTAGAAAAGAGTTTAAAACTTTCCTATTTACCGAGCACTACAATAACCTCCCCCTCAGCAATACATTCACTCAACCCATCAACTCAGTCCTTCCCTAGCAAGTCCTCCAAGACCTAGCATCCCCCTGCCCTCCCGTTCAATGTACAAGTTGCCAAGTCTATCGTGTATATAGTTATATGTCAACCAACTTCCACTATACCCTGTATATGTGTATAGCTGGTATGGAAATAGTTTGCTGTAATATAGTTTAAAATAACGTTCTCTGTACCTGATACTTGTTTGATGTAAACTGCCCCTGATCGTCGGAAGGGCCAGTATAGAAATATTGTTCAAATAAATAAAATCTGAGAGATGTGGTGTAAGGAGGACAATCAGTAGGACACTGTGATACCTGGGTACAAATTATATTGCAATGATAGAGTAGATCAAATTGGTGGAGGGGTTGCACTTTATGTTAGAGAGAGAATTGAGTCACACAGGATTAAAGTTTTACAGGAAACAAAATTCACTGTAGAATCTCTATGGATTGGAATTTCATGTAAAAAGGGGAAGGCGATAGCAGTGGGGGTGTACTACCAACCGCCTGGCCAGAATGAACAAATGGATGATGAAATGCTCAAAGAAATCAGGAAAGCTAACAAAAGTTACAGCACAATAGATGGGTAATTTCAATTACCCCGGTATCGACTGGGTCAGTGTCACGGCAGGACATGCTAGGGAGATAAAGTTTCTAGATGAAACAAATGACTGCTTCTTGAAGCAGCTGGTTCATGAACTGACAAGAGGGGAAGCCATTTTGGACCTAGTCCTTAGTGAAACACAAGATCTGGGGCAAGAGATAAGAGTGATGGGGCCACTTGGCATAGTGATCATAGCATTCCTAACAGGGTCTCCTTTGCAAACAAGGTAAGACTGTGTGACTTTTAATTACTAGCTCTCTGCCTGAGAGCTCCTAAAAAGGGGACTTTTTTGTGGTATAGGTTTAAAACTCTGCTTTTAGTTTCTCTTTTCCAGCTTTTTGAAGCCACTGACACCTCATCAGGAGTTAGTGGGTGAAGAAAACCCCGTGATTTGGCCACAATACCACGGCTCTTTCAGTCTCTGATCCCTCAAGCAGTGAGAAATAAGCAGAGAGTAACACAGAACACAATCACACACACAAAGTGCTACTTTCTTTGAGCTCAGAGGGAAAACAACAGACGGTCTATGGATGCAGCACAGTTCCATGTCTGTTGGATTCAAATTCAAATTCAAACAAAATATATTATAATGCCTCTATATCGTTCCATGGTGAGACCGCACCTTGAATATTGTGTGCAATTCTGGTCGCCGTATCTTAAAAAGGATATAGCGATTTTAGAAAAGGTTCAGAGAAGAGCCACCAAAATGGTAAAGGGGATGGAAGGATACTCCTATGAAGAAAGGCTAAAAAGGTTAGGGCTCTTTAACCTGGAAAAGAGACGGCTGAGGGGAGATATGATAGAAGTCTATAAATTAATGAACGGGTAAACGTAGATCGATTATTTATGTTATCAGAATATAGAAAGACTATGGGACATGCAATGAAGCTACAGGGTAAACTATTTAAGACTAATAAAAGAAAATATTGTTTCACTCAACGTGTAATCAAACTCTGGAATTTGTTACCAGAGGATGTAGTAAAGGCTGTTAGTGTAGCTGGGTTTAAAAAAGGTTTGGACAAGTTCCTGGAGGAAAGGTCCATAAACCATTATTAAGAAGTGACCGAAGATATCAATGCTTGACCCAGTACATGCATTGTGGAACTTGTGTCTCTTGGGGAAACTGCTAGGTACATATGACCTAGATTGGCCACTGTTGGAAACAGAATACTGGGCTTGATGGACCTTGGTCTGACTCAGTATGGCATATCTTATGTTCTTATGTTCTTCCTCCTGAAAAGCTCTTTTTATTAAAGAAAAAAAGGGAAGTAACAGTCATTAATCATAACACAAGGTGTCGCTAGAGTTCTTTCTACAGAGTAAGAGCTGATTACATTGTATTAGATAAAATTTACTTGATTATGACAGAATTATTTATAATTGCAGAGTTGCAAACATTACGCTGTGTCAGCAGGGACCTATAGTTGACTGTACAGTGAACTATGGTTGCGCAGTTCATAGCCTATGTTTACTCTTTATGCTTGCGTTAACAATGTTCCCAAACTATTTTAAAAGACAGTTACACAGAACTCATGATCATGATATCCTATTCTATTTAAGAGGAAGTAGGTAAAAGGACAAAATTCTGAGCACATTTTAGAGATCTGCATCAAGAAATTCATCTATCTTTAATTACATATTAGGGATTCTGGTATCCCCTTTATCTGTCCATTTCTACAGTCCTCCCTGTGATTCTATAAAGAATCATTACAAAAGAGCAGTAGCTGAAACATGTCCAAATCCAGAATAAATCTTCTACAGTAGGCTTCATTTTGCAGATGTTCCTTCAAAGTCCTAGGCACATCTGGTCCATAGGTAAACTCCATCTTGTTCATTGGATGAAGTTGTTATAGAAAATCATGTGACATTGTTTGCCTTTGCTTAGCCTCAATAAGAATGTGTACAGAGAGCAAGACTTTACCAATTATTCTTGTAAGCACTACCTCTTCTAGCAGTGGCCAACTGCTTCTCATAGATCTATCAATAATCCAGAGATTAGTCCCTCATATCATGACACCAGTCATCACTCCAGATTCTTCAGCAGCATCCTTTCTCACCATGGGCTGTGCTATGCACATCTTAGATAAAGCTTTTCAGTGACCATCCACCCAGACTTCACTGCTGCGCATACATGAGTAGTTCCACTGAAATCGCTGATCTTTATCAGGAGTCTCCATATTCAGTAGCATATCATTCACAGTAATTTTCTTCTTTGGCCCATAGGATTTAGTGCATACAATATATAATTTGTAAAAACCCAACTCTCCACTACAGCATCTCTCTTGATTCCATACAATTGCAAACAAACACAATCATTCATCCCTAATGATAGTCGAATTGTTGAACAGAATTATATTATCTATTGTTAATTACAATACATCTATTGCTAGCACTAAATTATTACATAGCTAGCCTGTAACATACTTTTATTTTTGCATCTACATTCCTAAAGTTATTCTGTCTACTTGCCAAATCAAATGTTAGCATGTGGCCTGATAGACATATTTTTTTTCCTGTCAGGAACACGATTGTACATATTCATATCACTAATTATATTTGTGATGTACTCTCCAGTTATAGCAATATACAAGATATAGTCAATCTGGTTATTCAAGGGGTAACAAACATTAAAACATAACTAGCAGTTTATGGCAAATAAATTAAACTCATTTCAATTGTTTGTCAACAATTATTAGGAAGGCTGTCTTATCTTAGGTGATGGTTCAACTCACATTACTTTAAACATTGTCAGTAATATACCTTTTTTTCTTTTTCTTTTATTATTTTTTTTAATACCACTTTCCCCACTAGTCACAGCAGTTCACATTGCAACTAAACTTGGTACAGCACATTAAACAAGAACATTGATAACTTGGAATTTTTCTTTGTAAGGCAATGAGGGGTTAAGTGACTTGTCCAAGGTAACAAGGAGTGCTAGTACTCTAGTCATTAGACTACTTCTCTATTCCATTCTAATTCGCATAGACATCTAAGCTCGCAAAGGAAGGAACATTTACATAAGGGTGTATACATTCATAAACTATAAAACTTTTTTAACACCAAATTTGAACCAATTAGAAAGTCAACTACCACTTCTTAATGGCTTAACAGTTCTATCTTTGTTGCACTGTTTTCAGAACAAAACAGCATAGTAGTAAAGGATCAGCACATAGAGCTCCCCATGCAAGAAGTGTGAGACAAAGTCAGTATTGATGATCAAGTGAGCAGATAACTCAAGAGCTCTAGAAAGAGCGAACACTCCAGCTAGTTGAGCACTAGCAAATAGCAAAGCAGCCAACTCTGTCACAGAATCAACTCTTATAATTGCATCAATTTTCCTTATTCATTGCGCAAAGCAGAACCATCAGTACATAGTGAGGTCAAACAGTAACAATCTAGAGCTGGAAGAAAGCTGGGGGGGGGGGGGTTTATTCCAAGCATAGAAGACACAAAAACTGAATGAGAGACATGTAGTACTAGAAAATCAGTAATTTGGATTGCAAAGACTTCTGCTGCCAGAGATTAAAAGCATGGAGGCATTCCTGCTACAACAGAGTAACAAAAGTCTGAAAAAAAGCCCAGTGGCTTAAGTCTAGTGGGAAATTTCTGAGCGAGAACACAAACAGCAGCAATAGAAGAGGTAAGCATATTGAATCTAACTCAGTGATACTAATTTAAAACTATTCCACTAGCAACAAGGCATTCGCTTCACACTTGCAATTAACATCAGTTCTGCAGAGGTCTTTCCATAATAACTAAAACATACACGACATGAGAATTTAAGATCACTCCTCCAATTGACTCTTGCAGATTAGTTTAAAAGAGACTAGGAGAAATATCAGCATTTTTTTTTCTGCAGACATTGTTACTCATACACTATCATAGTTGTAATTTTAACTAGTCTATTGTCACAAAGGAAAAATAAAACATTATACATATATTTACCATATTGTTTTAATTACTTAATTCACTTGTTTGAATGTAGTTGTATCATTCACTTTTTCCCTTTAATTAAACAAACTTGCTTGACTTAACTTGACAAGCAATTTAAATTTTTTTTCAGTTAAGTAACTAACTTCTATCTTTCCTTTAAACACTTAATTTTTCTTAACCTTTGTCACATCACACAAATCCACACAATTTATCAAATATCTAAATACATCAAAGCATGGAAGATCTTCCCATTCATTCACATCAATTATAACTAAAAATACAATTTGCAGAATATCATCAATCATTTTTCTTCCCAGAGTATCTGAAGATATAAAAAGCACCAAGGAGTACTGTTTCTAAAAATACTTTTCAGCATTTGCATTATTACACATAGAATGGAATCAGTCGATAAATTCTCATAACCAAAATAAGTTCAGATCCATGACCTAGAAAACAAAACTTATTTACTATACATACACAAGTAAACGAATGGTTAATCACAGTTGGAGTTTTTTTTTTAACTTCCCCAGTAAGGCTTATGGTTAGTCTAACACAAAAAAATCTTACCACGATTGCTCAAGACTTTTTTCCTGCAAAAAATATACAGTCATGCCAAGCTGTTATCTATACCGGAGACCTCCTTCAAAACTTTGCTTGATTAATTCTATTTTGTCATAGAGCAATGATTTAAGTTTGTCCCTGTAAGTTTTAGTTTCTTGTATATTTACACTATCCTTCCAAACACTCAAACTAATTACTGATCAAAATCTTCAATCTCCGCCTTCAGTCTTAGCTGATATTGTGCACATTCACAATTCCTAGCATTAATTTCAGTTTCTGTCTGTTTAGTTAAAACACATATCCATCCTAAACACTTGATTTTTAAATTTTTCAAACACAGAGTCAGTGGCTTGCTGCACTTTTTCAGCAGCCTTAAACTGCCACCAACCATACACGACCCATTCATGACTGGTATGAGGTCGCCCCAAATCATTAAGAGCCATCTCATACTGTAACCAACACAGTTGTCCTCCTGAAAAGTTCCACCCCAAGGGGAACTGCAAACTAATGTTACTGGCAGTCATCGAATGTTAACGGCCAACATAAGGGCGCTATCACCAAACTTGCACTTCATTTCATAATTCGGGCTTCCCTTTTTCTGCCCTATATCACGAGGTTTCTCTGCCCTATATTACGAGCTTTTACTGCCGTATTCATCTAATAGAGTACTCTGTTTAATTTTACCGGCATTATTGCCCATTTCAAAACACACGACAGAAACCTGCCTCTTAATATTCACGACAGAAAAACTGCCTTTTAATACTCACGACAGAAAACCTGCTACATGTATCCTGGAGACTTGTCTGCTGTTTCCAACTGCTGAAGGACATAGTGATCCAAGAACGGCACCAACTGAAGAAATCCCCGTGATTTGGCCACAATACCACGGCTCTTTCGGTCTCTGATCCCTCAAGCAGTGAGAAATAAGCAGAGAGTAACACAGAACACAATCACACACACAAAGTGCTACTTTCTTTGAGCTCAGAGGGAAAACAACAGACGTCTATGGACACAGCACAGTTCCACGTCTGTTGGATTCAAATTCTTCCTCCTGAAAAGCTCTTTTTATTAAAGAAAAAAAGGGAAATAACAGTCATTAATCATAACACAAGGTGTCGTTAGAGTTCTTTCTACAGAGTAAGAGCTGATTACATTGTATTAGATAAAATTTACTTGATTATGACAGAATTATTTATAATTGCAGAGTTGCAAAAATTACGCTGTGTCAGCAGGGACCTATAGTTGACTGTACAGTGAACTATGGTTGCGCAGTTCATAGCCTATGTTTACTCTTTATGCTTGCGTTAACAATGTTCCCAAACTATTTTAAAAGACAGTTACACAGAACTCATGATCATGATATCCTATTCTATTTAAGAGGAAGGAAGTAAAAGGACAAACTTCTGAGCACATTTTAGAGATCTGCATCAAGAAATTCATCTATCTTTAATTACATATTGGTGATTCTGGTATCCCCTTTATCTGTCCATTTCTACAGTGGGCCTTGATTAGCTTGCGAAAGAACTGAGGGCAGCTGAGGACTGCATAAAAGTTTTCAGAGCCTTGCAAGTTTAGGAATTCCTAACAGGGTCTCCATTGCAAGCAAGGTAAGACTCTGTGTTTTTTAATTGCTAGCTCTCTGCCTGAGAGCTCCTAAAAAGGGTTTTGATGTACATTTTTTAAAAAGTTACATTCTTTTTTAGGTGCTGTATTTCAAAAGGGGACATTTTTTCTTTGTGTGGTGAAAGGTTTAAAACTGCTTTTAGTTTCTCTTCCCAGCTCTTTGAAGCCACTGATACCTCATCGGGAGTTAGTTCCCTCACCAGGGTCGGCCCATCCATTGTGCGAGAATGTTGTTCATACAGGGCTCTGCGCTTCAGGGGGCCCCACGCCAACAACATCCTGAATATGTTCGGCTCTCGGCTCACCTCCCTACAGCAGCTCGCGGCTCCCGGCAGACTCAGCAACAGCTCCCTACAGCCGCCGAAGTGAAGAGTATTGTTTTTCTTCCCTTCGGCAGCTTTATTATAATGTAAATCGCTGGCGCGCCGGATGTCAAAGGACATTTCCTGTGTCCCAGCTCTCTGCACGCCAGCAATCTACATTACAATACAGCTGCTGAAGTGAAGGAAAACAACGCTCTTCACTTCGACAGCTGTAGGGAGCTGCTGCTGAGCCTGCCAGGAGCCACAAGCCACTGTAGGGAAGTGAGCCGGGGCCACTAAAGCCTGCCGTGGGGCTCTTCAGGGAGGGGCTATGGGGCCCTAAGATTGGAAATGGGCTGAGTGGGGGGGGGCTAGGAATGGAAATGGGTTGATTGTGGGGGGGGGGGGCAGGACTGGAAATGGGACGAGTGGGAGGCCTAGGACTGGAAATGAGCTGATTGGGAGTGGGGTTAGGACTACAAATGAACTGATGGGGAGGGCTAGCATTGGAAATGGGCTTTTGGGAGTGTAGATTGGAAATGAGCTGAGTGGAGGTGCCTAAGATTGGAAATGGGCTGAGGGTAGAGAGGCTAGAAATCAGCTGATGGGGGGGGGGGCTAGGACTGCAAATGAACTGATGGGGAAGGCTAGGACTGGAAATGGGCTTCTGAGGGGTAGGATTGGAAATGGACTAAGTGTGGGGGAGCTTGGACTGGAAATGGGCTGATGTGGGGCTGGAATAGGATTGGACATGGCTGATGGGGGTCTAGTATTGGAAATGGATGATCGGGGGGGGCTAGAATTGCAAATGGGCTGTTGGGGGGGAGCTTGAACTGGGAATGGGCTGATGAGGGCTGGAATAGGACTGGAAATGAGCTGATTGAGGGGGGCTGGAATAAGACTGGAAATGAGCTGATTGGGGGGCTGGAATAGGACTGGAAATGAGCTGATGGGGGGCTGGAATAGGACTGGAAATGAGCTGATGGGGGGCTAGGACTGGAAATAGGAGGAGTGGCCTAGTGGTTGGGGCAAGGTACTTCAGACCGGAAGGTCGGGGGTTCAAATCCCACTAGAGGACAGCAACCTTGGGCCGGAAGGACTGGGGTTTCTAGTCCCACAGGTGCTCCTTGTGGTCTTGGGCAAGCCACTTAACCCTCCATAGCCCATGTTCCCTGTAAAATAGTTATCTCCAAGTTATAATGCCCTGTTCAATGTAATTTCAGTTTGTTCAATGTAAACCGCACTGATGCAGAATAGTGCAGTATATAAGAGAATGTAAATAAATAAATAAATAGGCTGATGGGGATAGGAATAGGACTGAAAATGAGCTGATTGGGGGGCTGGAATATGACTCGAAATGAGCTGATTGGGGGGCTAGGAATGGAAATGAGCTAATGGGGAGGAGCTAGGACTGGAAATAGGCTGAGTGGGGGGCAGGTTGGACTGGAAATGGGCTGATGGGGGCTGGAATAGGACTGGAAATGAGCTGATTGAGGGGGCTAGGACTGGAAATGGGCTAATGCGAGGGGGTAGGAGAATGGAACTAGAAGGAAGCGGATGCTGGGTGGGGCTGGAACTAGAAGGGAGCTGATGTTGGGGGAGGACTAGAAGGGGATGGGGCTGGGGGAATGAGGATGGAGAGGGAAAAGATATTTTGTGTGAGAGGGAAGAAAAATCTACGATTGGCCAGGTATTGGCAGAGTAAGTGGGGATTGAGGATGGAAGGGTGAAATTTGAGTGGATAATAAAGAAATAAAGAAAGAAATGGGGGAAAGAGCAAAAGGGGAAAGATCAGCATGTTAAAGCAAATGTAGAAGAGAGAATGGAAAAAAAATCTAGAAGACAGAAGAAAGGACAAATGGATAGCTAGTAGAAGACACGAAGAAACCAGAAGAAAGTGACTGGAGCAATTGCAATTGAAAAATAAAATGCCCAAACAACAAAAGGTAGAAAAATACTTTTTTATTTTGAATTTATTAACTGGAATATGTCAGCTGTGGCAAATGTGCATTGCTAATGTATTTGCATTTTTGTTTAGTACAAGAGGAAATTAATTTATAGTTTTATTTCTCCAGTGTTGTACATTCCAACTTTGGCCTTTGGGGTTCCCAGTTTAAATTATTGTCGTTCTATTTCTACATTGTGATCCCTTGTTATTTGTTTGGTGATAGTCTATGTTCTGCATGTATAACTGAGCTGAGGTATTCTGTTCATATACAGTAGTTTCTATTTGAAAGTACCACTTGTTCTCTTTCTCCAGTAGGAGATGTATTGGTATTCTCTGAGATGTATTGGTTTAATATTTGCAGTGCTGCCTTTGGATAGGTAGGGTTTGGTGCTTTGTGAGTCCTGGTAGTTCTGTTATGATATGGTAGATTTGCTATTTATTTATTTATTTAACAGCTTTTATATACCGCACTTTTATCATCAGCGCGGTTTACATTTTAACAACTTTGTACTTAAGCATAAAACATATGTCAAGTTTACAGGTAACAGGATATGAAACATGGATAACTGGGGTTAAAACAAATAACAGATATTCACAACTATTTACAATAGATTCTCAAATGTTTTGCGTTCTAAAGGTGGGGGTCTGTGAGGTTTTGATCTGGAACAGGTAGTGAATTTTCAGGAACTTATTCGGCTAGCCATGATCATTGGTTTGTGTTGGAGGGGTAGGGGAGCCAGTACATTGTGAGAAGTGTTGTATGAAGAGGTGTGTTTTTAGAGATTTTCTGAATTGAGATAGGTCTTGTTGTGATCTGATGCTAGGTGGCAGCGCGTTCCAGCATCTGGGGGCGAAGGATGAGAATGCTCTTGAAGTAGTTGTCTGGGTGAGTTTTGTGAGGTCTTTTGGGACCATTAGCATGTTATCTGTTATGGATCGTCTAGATCTGGTGTTCACTGTGTGATGCAGGAGGTCGGACAACGAGGATGGTGAGATTTGATGGAAAGCTTTGAAGGTCAAAACGAGGGCTTTGTATAGAATCCTGCATGATATTGGGAGCCAGTGAAGTTCGAATAGGATGGGAGTAATATGTTGACTCCTTGAGGCTCCATAAAGGACCCTGGCCGCTGTATTCATGGCCAGTTGAAGTGGATTCAGCGTGCTCTTGGGTAGGCTGTGTAGTACGATATTTGCATAGTCGAAGTGAGAAGTGACTAATGCCTGGAAAGTTGTGCGGAAGTAGCATGGTTCAAGCATAGGTCTGAGGTGTCGGAGTGTCCTGATCTTATGGTAGATGGCTTTTACAGTATTTTTTATATGTTCTTTGAATTCAAGCCGCTGATCAAGTATGACACCCAGGTAACGTATGGGTTCTAAATGGGCAGTGTTTATAGTACTTCCTAATGTGCCTGGTGGTTGGCACAGGAGTATAGTAATATAGAAATCTAGTAGTCTTTCTTTATCCAGACACTCTTTAAGAGGCGTGTTAACATTATGCTAATAGTTATGCAAATGAGGTCCCGCAATGAGTCTCCGCACATGGCCCTGTGCCCCCCTTGCACCGCCCCTGTCCCTCACTACCCACCCCAGCTCCCACCCAACCCATATGAGCATTTTTGCTTTATAGGACAACTCTCCAATTAGCCACACACAGGGTCTTAGAACAGCACTTTTAGAACACACTTAAGGAGGTTAACTGTTTTTTCTCTGAAAGGATAGTTGAGGAACAGGCAGGAACTTTGGTAGGGCTCTCTCTTTTACTTCAACAGCTCCACCAACTGAACAAAGGCTGGGAAAAATCATTGCCAAAGCTGAGGAGCATTCAAGACAGTGAAAAGTACATTGATGAGATGCTTCTTGAAACATCCAAGCTCTCCAACAGAAGTGGAGATGGGAGCCTACAGAATGACGAAAGTTGGACACGAGTCACCAGGGCATGCAGAATCACCAATCCAACTCCTCCAGCCCTTGAAATAAAGAACCTTTATGCAGCCCTGGAAATGGAGGAGATCAAAGCATCCCAGGAAAGGGAAGGACCAGAGCTTGAGCACCCCAAAGTTACAGAATCATTGACCATAAGGAAGCAAGGAGTAGTAGTGGTTGGTGACTCTCTTCTGAGGGGTACTGAGGCATCCATCTGCTGATCAGACTTGATGTCCAGAGAAGTATGCTGCCAGTCAGGTGCCAAAATTTGAGATGGTATGGAGAGTTTGCCGAGACTCATTAAGCCTACTGACTATTACCCGATGTTACTCATCCATATCAGCACAAATGATGCTGTCATGTATCCCTCTGATCATATCAAAAGTGATTTCATGGCTCTGGGACAAAGAGTGAAGAAGATAGATGCATAGATGGTGTTCTCTTCAATCCTTCCTGTTGAGGATAAAGGCCAAGGCAGAGAACCTTGTATCCTGGAGATAAATACAAGGCTCCTTGAATGGTGTCATCGAGAGCATTGTGGTTTTCTGGACCATTGGATGATGTTCCAAGGGCTGCAGAGCAGAGATGGCATCCATCTATCCAAGAAGGGTTGACGTGTCTTCAGTAGTAGACTGGCTAACCTTCTGAAGAGGGCTTTAAACTAGATTCGTGGATTACGTGAGCACATGAGTGGGTGAGGAGGCTCTTCATCTTGCTCCTGGGCCACCCCACCAATTAGCTATAAAATCTTTGGTAAAATACAGTCATTCGGGGGGGGGGGGGGTTCAAGTATCTGTAAGAGCATAGGAAGATTGTACCTGGTGTGTTAGACCCCAGCTGGCTGGCTAGATATGTGTGCAGCAGCGAAAAAGGAAAAAGAGAAAGCTTCCTAAAAGGCCAAGATGGCGACTTTGCCATGCATCTGCAGCGCACTGGACTCACCGGGGGAAGATAGCACAGACTCAAGCCCTGAAGATGTGGCGCAAGAGGTTGTTAAACTCCTTGATCCCAAATTCGACAATATCCTGAAAAAACTGGATGGCATGGGGGAGGCTTTTACAGAGATGCCCCTAGGGTGGAGGAAGTACATGGGGTGTAAAGAGTGACGGCGCTGGAGGACAGTGAGGTGCAACACGAGCTGGAGACCCAGAAACAGCAAAAGCAGATTGAAATTATACTATTAAAGGTAGATGATCTGGAAAATCGATCTCGCAGAAATAATCTTTGCCTAGTGGGAATTATTCAAGGACTGGTTGCCTAAAGAACTGGGCCTCACGGATATTCAAGGTAAAGTCAGAGTTGAGAAAGCGCATAGACTGGAACCGAGGGTGGAAGGTTGTGAGCACCCACGACCAGTTTTAGCCTGTATCCTGAACTTCCAACATAAGGCACTCCTTCTCCAGGCCTACTGCAAACACTGCGACCTGCGTCTCAATAATAAAAACATTTTAATGTTTGAAGACCACTCTGCAGCAATCTCGGCTAAAAGGAAAGAGTTTTCATAAGTCTGTAATGATTTGGTAAAAAGTAGAATAAGATCTGCACTAACCTATCCAGCCACCCTAAGGATTTATCACAACGGTGAGACACATACTTTCGAGCAAGCAAATGCAGCAAAATAATTCGTAGCCACGCTGCAGCATGAGAAAGGACAGACCAATGGCCAGAAATGAGAACTGTCAGAATCCAGCCAGGATCTACAAAGTAGAGAGAACAAGAAGCCAATGGAACAGGACCCGTTGATGATAAGACTTTAACTCTGACATAATGCATTATAAGAAATACTGATGGGCAGCAGCAGTAATGGTGGACTAATAAACCCTGCCAAAACACCGCTTTAAACCTGCACCCCTAAATATAGGGGGGTGGCCCGGAAGTGTGGATAAAAATGATCTGCCCTGGTTTGACAGGGATTTGGCTGAGGCGAAGGTGATGGTTGTGGACTGGGGGGAGGAAGGGGGAGGGGGGTACGGAATGGGAATATATATATGGGTATGTGTGTCTATGTGGATTGTAGTAACGTTTTGTGGGCTCTTTAGTGAAGGAGGGAAGTGTTTTATAGGGGACAGAAAGAAGGAAGGGAGGGGGAGGGTGGATAGGATTAGTGGGTGGGGAGGGGGGGCAAGGGAGAGGAGGACGCCTCAGCGTATGAACTTTTAAGCCTCTTGGGGATGGAGAGAAGCTGGCTCCAGGGCTGAGACTGGGTGGCCTCTGGAGAAGTTGGTAATGGACTATGACCCAATAGATGGTTATTTAAGAATGTACCACCTAATAGCAAAATAATCTCCTGGAATGTGGGGGGAATTGGATCTCCAATCACGTGAACCAAAATACTGTGGCATTGAAACATAAAGGAGCATATGTTGCTCTCTTGCAAGAGACCCATTTGAGTCCCGCAGAGCATGACAAACTGGCCCATGATTGGGTGGTAATAACCTACGGGCATCATCGGGAACTAGGAGAGTAGGGGTGGTTATGGTTATTAAGCAGGGCCTACCACTGGAAGTGGTTAAGTGTGAAGCAGACTCGTTGAGGAGGTTTGTTTTCCTACAGGCCGTTATATACTGAAGAAATCTGGATATGAAATGTGTATGCCCCGAATTAATATGATCATAAGTTCTTCCAGGATGTACTCAGGTATGTTTTGAAAGCTAATCCAAAAAAGATGATCCTAAAAGGGGACTTCAATTGCCCTCATGACCCGATGCAGGACAGAACGGGGAAAGGTGATGCCAAGGCATTGTCTAGGCTACCTCTGTAGGGCGGGCGGCTTAGTGGATGTTTGGCAAGCCCTTCATCCGCGAATACACACATCAGACAAGGGCACACTCAACATGGTCCCGTATTGACTATATTCTGGTGAATGAGGGAGGGTTTGTGCAGATCACCCAGGCGGAGATCAAACCAATAGTGGTCTCAGACCATGACATGGTATGGGTGAACTGGGAGACCCGCGGTGAAGCGAGAGCAGGCTGGCAGTTCCCCGCATTTTTATGAGAAGTCAAGGAATTCAGAACTCACCTAGAAAAGCAGTGGGGTGAATATACTTTGTTCAATGACACCCCTCAGTGCACCCCGCTCCTCATTTGGGAAGCAAGCAAGGCAGTAATATGGGGCTCCTTCATCAAGTATATGACCCAGAGGCGCAAACATCTGGACCGCAGTCTTCTGCAGTTGGAGCATACTTTACACTCCTTGCAGAAGTGACATAGCAGATCCTCAAGTGAGGGAGATCGAAAGGAGTACCTGGGGGGTGCAGGCGGCACTTAATGAATTACTTCAGAGGAGAGCTGTTATGTCACTACAGTACTATAAGCATCAGCTGTATAAATATGGCAATAGGTGGGGGAAGTTGCTGGCCCGAGTAGTGCGGGACTGGGGAGGCACACGCTTTGTGCCTGTTCTCCGGGATGGGGAGAGCACTCTGCAAAATCAACCATGTCAGACTGCATCAATTTTTAGGTCCTTCTATTCTAGATTCTAAACGGCAGAGGTAACTGATCAAAATGCAGGTCGGGACTTCCTGCGGGCTCTCAACCTTCCAAGGTTGTCTGAGGGGGCTTGGAAACACTTAATGCACTCATCACAGACTCAGAGATTCAGAAGGTGATCAAGCAAAGTAAGCTGCATAAGATGCCTGGCCCAAATGGTTTCGGATCAGAGTATTACAAAATGCTGGAGACCAGGCTCGCTCCCACCCTGGTGGAGATGTATGGGGCAGTACTCCGGATTGGCCTCTTCCCTAGAGATATGAGATGTGCAGCTATAGTAGTGATACTCAAGGAGGGGAAAGATCCCCAGGACCCAGCCTCCTTTAGGCCAATATCTTTAATCAACTTTGATATAAATCTTCTGGCTACTGTCTTGGCGCAGAAACTGAATCCAACCGTACCCCATTTAATCTGCCCCAGACAAGTGGGCTTTGTTCAAGGGTGGGATACCGCCTATAATATATCACAGTTCATTTTAGGAATAGAGTATTGTACAACACATCAGCTCCCACTGCTCCTTGTGAGCCTGGATGCAGAGAAGGCATTTGATAGAGTAGCATGGTCATATCTTTGGAATGCTCTGCAAGGCTTCGGCTTTATGTGTACTTTTTTGGATTGAGTGCATATGCTTTACGCAGATCCGCAGGCAAGGGTTGGGGTGAATGGGGTGTTCTCAGAACCATTTCTGCTGGAGCGTGGTATGAGGCAAGGTTACCCATTGTCCCCCCTGTCTCCCTTGCTCTTTGTGCTGTCTCTACTCTATTGAGGGCATTGCAATTGGAGGATCAAGTGAAGTGCCAGAGGTTGGGGGTGGAGGAGTTTAAGCTTAATGTTTTTGCGGATGATATGCTCCTATGCCTTGCACATAATAAGTCCTTATGGCTGTTTTTTTCGGGTCTAAAAATCAGTCAAAACAAATCAATGGCATTGGATGTTGGGGAGAGGGTCCAGGGAGTGTGGTCTGGATCCACAAATAGATATCCTTTTGGTATTCTTTAGTCTTTTCAAGGATCTATCTCACATCCACGATGATGCCTTTCGTTCCTCGACCTTTCCTGAAACCTGCTTGCACTTCAGGTAGTTCTTGTTCCAGGTATGGTTGTAGTCATAGAAACATAGAAAAATGATAACAGAAAAAGACCACATGGTCTATCTAGTCTGTCCTTCCATATCAACAACTACAACAGTCCCTTTTTTGCTTTAGAGATCCTCTGTGTTTGTCCCATGCTTTTTTGAATTCAGATACTGTCCAAAATCTCTACCACCTCCACTGGGAGACTATTCAACGGATACACCACTCTTTCCGTAAAGAAATATTTCTGCATATCACTCCTGAATCTATCCCCTTTCACCTTCATCCCAAGACCACTCGTAGCAGAACTTGCTTTCAATCGAAAGAGGCTCTCCCCCTGTACATTTATGCCATGGAAGTATTTAAATGTCTCAATCATATCACCTCTATCCCGCCTTTCCTGTAAGGTGTACATATTAAGATCCTTAAGTCTGTCCTCATATGCTTTAGTAGCCACTCTCTGTACTGACTCCATCCTGTTTTTATATCCTTTTTGAAGGTGCAGTCTCCAGAATTGCACACAATACTCCAAATGAGGTTGCACCAAAGACTTATACAGAGGCACTATCACCTCTTTTCTTCTGCTGGCCATTCCTCTCCCTATGCACCCAAGCATCCTTCTAGCTTTTGCTGTCACCTTTCTACCTGTTTAGCTACTTTAAGATCATCAGACACAACCACACCTAGGTCCCACTCTTCTTTAGAGGACAAAAGTACTTCACCCCCTATACTATATTGCCTCCTTGGATTGCCACAGCCCAAATGCATGACCTTGCATTTTTTAACATTAAATCCCAGCTGCCAAATTCTAGACCATTCTTCAAGCTTAGCTAGAACCCTCCTCATATTATCTACATCTTCCTGGATGTCTACTCTTGCAGATTTTGGTATAATATGCAAAGAGACAAACCTTACACGACTGTCCTTCCGCTATATCACTAACAAAGATGTTAAAAAGAATCGGACCAAGGACAGATCCCTGGGGTACACCACTGGTAACTTCCTTCTCCTCAGAGTGAGCTCCATTTACCTGTACCCTTTGTCGCCTCCCACTCAACCAGTTTCTAACCCAAGCAGTGACTTTAGGGTCCATCCCTAGGGTGCTCAGTTTGTTTATAAGTCGCCTGTGAGGAACAATGTCAAAGGCTTTACTGAAATCTAAATACACCACATCTAGGGCTCTCCCTCATTCCAACTCCCTGGTCACCCAGTCAAAGAAATCAATCAGATTTGTCTGACAAGACCTGCCTCTGGTGAATCCATGCTGCCTCGGATCCTGTAATCCGCTGGATTCCAGAAACCTCACTATTTCCTCTTTCAGCAGCATTTCCAATAATTTACTCACCACCAAAGTTAAACTAACCAGCCTGTAGTTTTCAACCACATCCTTACTTCTGCTTTTGTGTAAATGGACCACGTGAGCCTCTCTCCAGTCCTTTGGCACCACTCCCGACTCCAACGAGGCATTGAAAAGGTCAGTCAGTGGAGCTGCTAGAATAACCCCAAGTTCCCTCATTATTCAAGGTTGTATCTCATCCGGTCTCATCGCTTTGTCTACCTTAAGTTTAGCTAGTTTCTCACGAACACGGTCTTCTGAAAACTGTTAAAAATGCCCCTTGCTTCTGTTCCTGTTTGTGGGTGTTTTCTGAGGTCCTGTTCCTGGTTCTTCATCTGTGAACACAGAACAAAAATATTTGTTAAGCAGTTCTGCTTTAGTCTTAACAGCTTCTATATATTCCTCCCCTTCACCCTTGAGTCTGACAATTCCACTTTTGCACTTCCTCTTCTCACTAACATATCTAAAAAAATGTCTTATCCCCCCATTTTATTGCATTGGCTATTTCCTCCTCTTTTTGAATCTTTGCTTTTCTGACTACTTTGCTAGCTTCTCTAAGTTTTTCCAAATATAGATGCCTGTCTTCCTCTCTCTGTGATCTCTTGTATTTCATGAAGGCCTCCCTCTTTTTCTTCACCTTTTCAGCTACTTCTTTTGAAAACCATAGCGGTCTCCTTTTCCTTTTCCTTTTATTTACCATTTTAACAAAAAGGTTGGTTGCCCTTAAAATATCCCCTTTCAGTTTTGCCCACTGTTTTTCTACATCCGCCAGCTGTTCCCATCCTGCTAACGACTCCCTGAGGTATTGGCCCATCTTAGCAAAGTTAGTTTTCCTAAAATATAAGACCCTCACTTTTGAATGGATTCTAATAGCCCTAGTCCTAATACTGAACCACAACATCTGGTAATCACTGGATGCAAAATTATCTCCCACTATAACATCAGAAACACTTTCACCATTGGTAAGCACCAAGTCCAGTATGGCCCCTTCACGTGTGGGGTCTGTTACCAATTGCCTGAATAGTTGTCCCTGTAGAGAATCCAGTATCTCCTTACTTCTAGATGTTACTGCAGCAGGAATGTGCCAATCAACATCTGGCATATTGAAATCCCCTATTAGTAGCACTTCCTCTTTCCTAGCAATGCTGCGTATGTCTTCAATTAACTCTCCATCAACCTCTTCCTCTTGTGAGGGAGGTCTGTGTATCACGCCAATGCAAATAGATTTCTCTTTCCCTCTTTCTAGTTTAACCCACAGTGCTTCCTCTCTCCCTTTTAAGCTCTGTAATTCCAAAGCTTTAATATTATATTTTACATATAGTACCACTCCTCCTCCCCTTCTTTCTACCCTGCCCTTTCTGAATAAAGTATAGCCTGGTATAGTTACATCCCAGTCATAGTTTTCTGTTAACCATTTTTTCTGTAACTGCCACTAAATCCAAGTCAGCCACTCCCATTAAAGCTTCAACATCTGGGGTCTTATTTCCCATGCTACAGGCATTTATACATGCCGCTTTCCATATGTTGCCTCTATTACCCACTTCCATAAAGGTATTTAATGTTCCACTAACCTGGGGGCTTTCTTCACCCATCCCCAAAGTTTAAAGCCCTCTTCAGTAGATTAGCTAGTCTGCTACTGAAGACACATCGACCTTTCTTGGACAGATGGATGCCATCTCTGCTCTACAACCCTTGGAACAGCATCCCAAGGTCCAGGAAACCAAAACGCTCTCGATGACATCATCCATGCAGCCATGCATTCATCTCCAGGATGCGAGCTTCTCTGCCCTGGCCTTTACTCTCAACAGTGAGGATTGAAGAGAACACCACCTGTGTACTTATCTGCTTCACCCTCTGTCCCAGAGCCATGAAGTCACTTTTGATATGCTCTGAGGGATACCTGGCAGTATCATTTGTGCCGACGTGGATTAGCAACATTGGGTAATAGTCAGTGGGCTTGATGAGTCTCGGCAAACTCTCCATAACATCTCAGATTTTGGCACCTGGCAGACAGCATACCTCTCTGGACATCAAGTCCGGTCGGCAGATGGACACCTCAGTACCACTCAGAAAAGAGTCACCAACCACCACTACCCTTCACTTCCTTGTGGTTACTGATTCTGCAACTATGGGGTACTTGAGCTCTGGTTCTTCCCTTTCCAGGGATGCTTTCACCTCCTCCACTTCCAGGGCTGCATAATGGTTCTTCAATTCAAGGGCTGGAGAAGTTGGATTGGTGATTCTTCAGGTCCTGGTGACTTGTGTCCAACCTTCGTCATTCTGTAGGCACCCATCTTCTCCTCTGCTGGCGAGCTTGGATGTTGCAAAAAGCATCTCATCTGTGTACTTCTCACTTGTTTACTTAGAGCTTCAGCATGCAGGCACCCTGCACATGGAACCGGTCCTTCAACTGGTATTGGGACCTCTGTCTGGACAGAGGCAGAAGCTGTAATGGGGGCAACAGCTTTAGCGATATGATTTTTCCCAGCCATTGTTCAGTTCGTGGAGCTTAGGTATCTGTTAAAGCAAAAGAGAGATCTACCAAAGTACCAGCCGGTTTCCCAACTGTCCTTTCAGAGAAAAAGCAGTTAAATCTCTTTAAGTATGTTCAAAATGGGCTGTTCCAAGTCTCTGTGTGTAGTTAATTGGGGAGGTGCCCTATAAAGCAAGACTGCTCACTAGGGGTGGGTGGGAGATGGGGGGTAGGGAGGGAACTAACACCTGATAAGGTGTCAGTAGCTTCAAAGAGCTGAGAAAGATACTAAAGCAGTTTTAAACCTACCCCACTAAAGAAAATATTTCTCCTTTTAAACTAAAGCACCAGAAAGAATGTAACTTTGTTTTAAAATGTACCAAAACCCTTTTAAAAGCTCCGAGGCAGAGAGCTAGTAATTTAAAAAGCCACAAACTCTTACCTTTGCTTGAAATGTATAGCCCATGTTAGAAATGCCTCAAAGGTGCAGGCTCTGAAGCCTTTAATGCAGGCCTCAGTTCTTTCACAGGCTAATCAGGCCCACTAACCCCTGATTAGGTGTCAGTAGCTTCAAAAAGCTGAGAAAGTTACTAATGCAGAGTTTTAAACCTACCCCACTAAAGAAAATATTTCTCCTTTTAAACTAAAGCACCAAAAAGAATGTAACTTTGTTTTAAAAGATGTGCCAAAACCCTTTTAAGAGCTCCCAGGCAGAATAATCTTCAGTAGAATCGGAGCTCTGTCATTTGTATCTAAAGCAGCAAATCGATTTTGCAGGCAGTCTTTAAATTCCAGTGGTATATTCTCAAGGTCATATTTTGCTACATTCATGAGTGGCTTGCTCTTTTTCAACTTTAGCTTGAGTTTGCATACTAGTAGTTGGTGATTTGTACCACAGTCAGCTCCAGCTTTTGTCTTTGTTGATGTTATAGAGCTTTTCCATCATTGATTTCCACAGATGTATTCAATTTGATTTTTGTACAATCCATTGGGTGAAGTCCATGTGTACAGTCTCTGCTTGTGTTGCTGGAAGAAGGTGTTTGAGATGAATAGATCATTGATCTTGCAGAATTCCATCAGTCTTTCTCCAGCTTCATTTCTTTTGCCAAGTCGATATTTTCTAACCACTTTGACTTCTTCTTTCTTGCCAACGTTTGCGTTCCAGTCACCCATGACTATCAGGATATCCTGTTTGCATGTTCTGTCAATTTCAGTTTGTACTTGTTCATAGAACTCATCAATTTCATCCTCCTCTGCAGCTGTTGTTGGGGCATATACTTGAATTATAGTTGTGTTGATAGGCATTCCTCGTAGACGAATAGAGATTAAGGGGTATGTTTACTAAACCGCGCACACGTGCGCGGCGCACAAGAGCGGACGCTAATGATGCACTTAAGTGCTCTTAAGTGCCGCGCACGCGTGCGTGTCACATTAATGGGCCGGCGCACGTGTGCGGGGCGCTGATGTGCGGTAGAGGCGGGGAAACGCTTACGGAGGGCGGAGGAAGGCTCCCGAGGGGCGGGGGGACGGGGTCAATGGGTGGAGAGTGGGAGGGGAGAGGCTCCCCGCACAGGAGCGGGGCTGAATTTCGGCAAAAAAATACCGCGAGTGAAACCCTCGCGTTAGAGCCAATTTAAAGGGAAGAGAAACCATTTCCGTCAGCAATGTACAGCAAAACCGGGGAAACCTGAAAAACGTGAGCAGTGTGATACATGTGCACAGAACAAAACAGCAAATAAAACTTGAAAATGACCACAACAAATTTCAAATAAATTATAATCCAGCTGGGCAACACTGATATTAATGGGCAACCATAAAAAAACACTCCCAGGAAAGCTCCAAAAAAAGAAATGAGTGGAGTGGAGGAGTGGCCTAGTGGTTGGGGCAAGGTACTTCAGGCCGGAAGGTCAGGGGTTCAAATCCCACTAGAGGACAGCAACCTTGGGCCGGAAGGACTGGGGTTTCTAGTCCCACAGGTGCTCCTTGTGGTCTTGGGCAAGCCACTTAACCCTCCATAGCCCATGTTCCCTGTAAAATAGCTATCTCCAAGTTATAATGCCCTGTTCAATGTAATTTCAGTTTGTTCAATGTAAACCACATTGATGCAGAATAGCATGGTATATAAGAGAATATAAATAAATGATTTTCAGAAGGGTCTACACTCTGTAGACTCGTTCAAAAATCACTGCATTTTAATGGAGCTTTCCTGGGAGTGTTTTTCATGTTGCCCATTGATATCACTGTTGCCCAGCTTGGTTTTGGTTTTTTCCCCTTTTTTTGGAGGTCATTTTTGAGGTTTAATTGCACCCCTGTCCCCATACAAGGTAAACGAGCCCACAGTAAAATTGTGCAGAGCAGGGTGTCTGACTCGTGCGGCCAGGTTTCCTAAATCCAGAGACTGCACTGTCTCTGTGGCCACAGTGTGGTGCAGCGGACACAGCCAGTGCCTATAGGACCAGAGGGTCACAGGATCAAACCCCAGCTGGGGCTCCTGCCAACCCAGTCCCCATAGTTTTACCCACCACTAAACAATGATAGTACAGACACCCCTGTATGGCAGAGAACATAAGCATGGTTCCAACACCTATATTTTACCCTAAACCGCACACAAACCATAACAATGGCCATTACCGACAGCCGAGTCCCCCAAATTCAGTCCTGGAGTGCCACAACTCAATCAGGTCATATTTTTTTTCCAGATAGGGACATGTCTGCATGTTGGCGGAAGGGTACAGGTGGTGGAGGGGGCAGTGGCTGCAAACCACAGCAGACAGTGGCCTAGGCCTGTGCAGGCTGGCACCATCCACCATAACAGACAGGCTCTGTCGGATGTACAGTCATGGACTCCCCAGGGAACACAGCATATCTGTGGCAACACGGTGGTGCAGTGCACACAGACAGCGTGTGCAGGAACAGAAGGTCACAGGTTCAAAGCCCAGCTGGGGCTACTGCCAATCTAGTCCACATATTTTTCCTACAACTAAACCGTGATAGTAAGGAGAAACCATTATTGCTGAGAACATACGCATGGTTCACACGCCTATATTTTACCACACCAAACACAGACACCATAAACAGCCGCATTACCCAGAGCAGAGTCTCCCAAATGCAGTCCTGGAGGGCCCCACACCATTCAGGATCCATGCTGCCTCTGCTAAAGATGCATGTGCTGCATATCTATGCACCACCCCCATGGTATGCTGATGTAGCTCATGCATATTTCTGAGGGGCAGCATGAAAACCCGAACAGTGGTTGGAACACCAGGACTGGAGTTGGGACACTTTGCCGTAAAGCAGCAGCCAACAGGGCCAGACACCCTCCAGGCCCCATTGGCCAATGCCTCCTAGAGAGGCAGGACATTGGGCCCTGCCTGTATCCCCCAATACTAGCAGTTGCATACCTTAGCACTGCCACCCTACACCTGGGTATATGGTACACAGCTATCAAACGTTGCCCATGATAACTGGCAGATATCAATTCCTACGTTAAGCACATGTTGCTCATTGATCTCCACCATAACAATCATTGTGATGTCTGCGGTGTGCGCTGCAGGTCTGGTCTCTGACAGTGTTTACCACCCTGGGGAGTGACCCCCAACAGTAGTGCGTACCATATCCATGCCTGTACTGTGCCCAGGACTGGTGTGGTGGGTATGGCTGCTGGACTCCTCTATAGTAGCACAATGCTGGCATAGGTGTGGGGGTGGCTGTCTGCCTATCCAGTGTGTGGTGGCTGCAAACACCTTCCACAGCCCACACTGCCAGCAATGTTGCCAGTATTGGGCTGCCAATGTGCATAATGAGGAGCAAGGTACCATGGGTATAGGTCGGACAGGGTGGCCTGGCCAGGGTGCATCTGCAAAGGGCATAGGGCACTGACTGGGACATATTAGTGCCCGGCCACCACCTACACAGACAGGGTGACCTCAGTATGTCCTGCTGAGAGATCACTCTCACCCTGACTGTGCAGTGACCACAGCATGGCTAGGCACCCCCATAGTGCTATATGGTATTTCTCTCATGTGATAGATATGGGTTTCCTTTTGGGGCCCAGTCACTGATGTAACTGCTTGCTGTGTATGCTGACATCCCAGTTGTGGGTGCATGCATCTCCACTGGGAACATGCACTGTGGACTAACTAGCACACTGTTTGCAGCTGGTATGTGTCTTGATGGAGCAGCTTGTGGGGTGCAGTGGCTGATGACTTGCTGCAGGAGAATATCAGATAGGCCTAATGTCTGTCTGCTATTGTGGTATGGATGTGTATAGAGCTGCATTGACTGCCCTGTGGGGTGTCTGTTCCTCAGCAGGACCCAGGTTGATGGTCCCCTCTACTGCCACCTTTGCAGGGAGGTAGCATGTGGATCTATTGACAGGAGACCCTGTTTGCCACCCTTGGCCAGGGAGAGGGAGAGGGAGAGGGAGAGGGAGAGGGGGGGGGTGGTGGTGGTGCATAGCCCACCTGGGAGTCCATAAGGGGCTACACCTGACAGAAACAGACAGAGATATCCAAGGTGTTTGTGCAGAAACTACCTATCTCACACATTAACACTGCTTTGGACCTCCGGCATGGCCTCTTTCAGCCATGGAAGGTGTTGTGGACCTGGTCCTGGGCGCCTCATTGCACCCTCAGGGTAAGCACAGTACCCGCACAATGTGACGGTGTGTAACTACTCTGTGCCAGTAAAACACACGGTCAGTACCCCCTACCAGGCCGAGGTGGTGTGTTGGTGCACATAGTCACTTCCCTCTACCGGGCCGAGGTGCTGTGGGGGTGCATTGCCCATCTTGTGTTAATCTGTGGACAGCTGATTTACATGTGCAGTGCATCATGGGTATGGGTAGGCTAACCCTATCCTGGTGACCACAGCAGACTGTCTGTGTGGTGACATGCATGCTCTCTGCAGCCAGCCAGGGGCTTGCTAGCAGCTATAGAGCTGTAGCCCAATGGTTACTGCACTGCCACTGAAACCAGAGGTCATGGGTTCAAACCCACAGTGGGGTTATTTGATAGGGTTGTCCAACACATTATCTTTTTTTAATGTACATATTTTGTTGCCAGCAAAAACACCCTCAGCGTACTGTACCCATAAGGTGCCTCTGAGGGTGCTTTATAGGGCGCTCTATAGGGCACCTTATGGTGCCCATCCATATAAGGTGCACTATACATTCTCCTGTGACGCAACCTATAGGGTGCCCTATAGGGGACATTTTAGGGTGCTGTGGTGGACAGTGCAATTTCTAATGTGCCCTATGAAGTGCCTTATAGGGTGCCTTATACGGCACCTTCAATTACGGCACGTGAGGCCGTGTTTGCTGGCAGCAAATAATAACATAAATATAAAGTGCTGCAGGACAAAATATGTACAATGCAAAGCTGATGCCACAGCCAGCCTTACGTATTAGGCACACTGGGGAGCAAACTCATGACCCCTGTATCAGCAGTCAGTGCCTTAACCATTGTGCTCCACTTCTGCTCCTCCTTGCCTGTCAGCGCACCTACGTATGCTTTTCATTCCTTAAACTGCACAGTGCTGCCATAAAAAACAGTACACTGACCTTGCGGTACCTCATACGGCACCCTCTAAAGTGCCCTATAAGCAACATTCTAGGGTGCCTTGGCTGACAGTGCACTTTAAAATGTGCCTTATAGGGCACCTGATGTTAACACGCTTTGGGTGTGTGTTTGCTAGTAGTGATAATTAAAATATGACTAAAATGCCTCCTAAAGCAATCTTCCCCATAATATGTTATGCCTCAGCCAGCCTTGTTCATTGGGCACTTTGGGGGATTGAACCCCTTATCCCTGCACCATTGGCAGGTGCCTTAACCATTGTGCTGTGGCTCTGCTCTTCAGCTTGCCCATCAGTGTATCACATATGCCTCCCGCGCAGCCATCTGATGCGCTAAGGTGCAGGGCATACAAGGGCGCCGCACACCTTAGCGCATATTTAAATTCCGGCTTTTCTTTTTCAGGACGGAACGCCCACTCCTTATATGGCATCCGCACTCTACCGCGGCCCGCACTCTACCGGGGTTTTAGTAAACATACCCCTAAGTGTTCACTGACTGCATTGTATTTCATTACAGTTCTTACAAGTTTCTTATTATAAATGCAACACCATTTCTTCTTTGTCTTTCATTTCCAGCATAGTAGACCATGTGATCATACACTGTATCTTTTACTCATTTTGTGCCCTGTAAATAGTTCTTGCATGTATCTTTTACCCATATTGTTCCCTGTAAATAGTTCTTGCATGTTCCATGTAATATAATATAGTTGTTATGGTTTTAAGCTGTTCACTGTAAAAACAGACGCCTGTCTGTTATGTTTTGTTCCATGTAAACCGCATTTGATCATTGGAAGATGCGGTATATAAGAAACTGTTAATTAAATTAAATTAAATTAAATCATCTGATGCAAAGTGCCCAATGCCAATCCATTTCAGTTCGCTGACACCCAACAGATCAAGTTTTACACGTTCCATTTCATTCTTGACCACCTCCAATTTCCCTTGGTTCATGCTTCGTATGTTCCATGTCCCAGTATGTAAGACATCTTTACAGCTTCTGACTCTCATTTCATGCGCAGTTACATCAGCAGTCAGACGTCCCGAGGGCTTTGATCCAACCACATCATACAGCTCCTCCCCATCTTCCAGTACTATAGTGCAATTTGTTTTGTTGTGACTATCCATTGCGTTTTCATGGCAAGATACAGAAGTAGATTACCAGGCCTTTCCTCCGTGCAATTTAAGTTTAGTGTTGTTGCCGTTGTCACAGAAATGTGAGAAGAGTTTTGGAATGACATCAAGAAAGTTGTCTTGGAATAAAGCAAGAAGTCTCTACAAAAGGTGAAAAAGCAAAAACAGCCAAAATGCACGATGGAAGAAACTCTGAAAATTGCCCAGAAAGGCAGAGAAGCTAAAACCAGAGGAGAAAGAAAGACAATCGCAGAACTCAACAAAGATTTCCAACGTACAAGGCAGGACAACGAAAAGTACTACAATGACACAGGCAAGGAAATAGAAGCAGAAACTATTAGAGGAAGAACAAGTTCGGCTTTCCTAAAGCTACGAGAGTTAAAGAAAACATTCCAGCTTCGAATTGGAATGTTACAAGATGCTCAAGGTTCTATGTTGAATGATGCTGAGAAGATCAAGAAAAGGTGGAAAGAATATACAGAGTGTTTATATGACAAAGATCAAGTGAACCAACAGCCGTTTCAACCTGTACCTTATGATCCGGAACCATTGGTGATGAAAGAAGAAGTCAAAGCAGAACTGAAAGCCTTATCAAAGAACAAAGCACCAGGCATTGATGGCATTCCCGTAGAAGTATTAGAGCAATCTGATGCAGCTGTTAACATACTTACAAGGCTCTGCCAAGAAATTTGGAAGACAACATCATGGCCAACTGACTGGAAAAGATCAGTGTTTATACCAATACTAAAGAAAGTTGATCCAAGTGACTGTGGAAATTATCGCACAATCACTCTGATCCCATATGCCAGCAAAATGGATATGTGTTGCATTTATTCAAATAGTGACCATACTACCCTTGCTCTGCCTGTGGATTTCCATTGCACTAACCAGATAGCGTTGAGGCAGTCTATGGAGATATTCAGCAGCACTATCTGGATAGTGAATATCTCTCTCAGTATCCTTATCCAGATAACCTCCTTGTTTATCCGGATAGGGCTTTTTAAATTGATCCTTAAACTGGC
Organism: Ichthyophis bannanicus; assembly: GCA_033557465.1. Lineage (NCBI taxonomy): Eukaryota > Metazoa > Chordata > Amphibia > Gymnophiona > Ichthyophiidae > Ichthyophis > Ichthyophis bannanicus. Next base: position 124,867,421 of record CM066036.1, on the reverse strand, counting down.
AATATCGAATCCTGTTATTTCCAGGACAAAACAATAATCACAAAGACCTCCACAAACAATTATTCATGATTAACTCTAGATAGAACTTTAGAACATGACCAAAAGCTATAACCAAAAGCCATTATATTATTATAGTGCACTTTCTCATTCTTGTCTTAGGCTCTAGATCAATAGTACCCAGTTCAGGTTTCCAGGATATCCCTAGTGAATTTACATGAGACGTGTTGACAACTCAACTCGCTTGTGGCCCTTGAGGACCACTAGTGAATATCAGTGGTCTAGGTTATTCTCAATGTTTGTCCAAATTAGCTTTTCACCTTCTCCATGTACATTGGTCATTCCACAAAGGAAAGGCCAATAAAGTAGCATGCCTCATCCATTGGAAACTCTGTAAACATTATAACATCACTGTGCCTGAAAAGCACAGGAATCATGACCCTAAGAGAATTACAGAGAATGAAGATGTTATGATCACCTAGGATACTCCCATTCCAAATAATAAAAAGCTGGATGCAAGGAAGCTTGATGTATTGGTAAAGGAGAAGAACACCAAAACAGCATTGATTAATGTCAGTTCCAAGCAACTAATCTGTGAATCGTGTTGAGAGGGAAAAAATCTTCAAGTACCAAGAAATGCAGTCAAAGACCAAGAAAATGTGGCAGAAAGAAACCAAGTTGTTTCCCATCGTGTTGGATGCCACAGGCTTAATTAAGATGAATTTCCAAGCACATCTTGATAAATTACCCATACACATAACAGCTTACGAACTCCAGAGGGAGGCTCTCTTTGGCATGATGCAAGTACTATGCTGAGCATTAGAAGTACATTTGAGAGACAGAGATCATATACTCCACATACCTTGGCTTAGAATTGAGGTTCATGACTGTCATGGTATGTGTAAAACTAACCCATTTGGAGAAACTGCCCCAAAAGAAATTGCACTACAGAGAGTCTTGATATCATACATTTCTCAACAAACTGATTATAATGGGCTGTAAGTACTTGTAAAGTATTGTCAAATAGAGTAAACAAAATAGCTAACAATTATTCATTGAATAGCCCAGAACAAGATTCAAGCTATTAATTAGCTAACAATTCTCATTCTCTCCCACAGGTTTGAAATTGTAAATTGACCTCATAAAGATCTTGAAAAAATGGAAGTAAAAACAAGACAATTCCTCCATGCCCACAAGGTAATCTATAAGAAATAATGCATGCAAGGACTACTCCAAGAGCTAGAAAAGGAATAGGCCTCATAAAAATAGATTATGCATACAGAGCTACTATCATATGCCTGCAGGTCTACTTACCAGTATTAACTGATCCAAATATGCAAATGGTTTTGAAGTATGTAGGTAAATATCCAGAGTCAGTCTCCATCCTCAAGTCTAGACAAGCATTCTGATGAATAGAAAGAATAAGTGGAAATCCATCAGAGCAGGCAGGGGAGGAAGCAACAGAATTTGCAAAACAAGAAAAAACACTCTTGCAGCTGATTGCAAAGTTCTGATAGGAGAAAATTTCTATATGGAATGATGCAATAAGGTGGCAGTCTCATTCATTGGAATCTATAATACACATTTTAGAAATGACGTCTAGGTGCAATCTGGGATATCCAGGCCAAAATACCTTAAAAAATGCCATTCAGTGGTGATTTCAGAAACGTGTACCTGCCCGAAATGGATGTCTGTAGAAACGGCCCCATAGACTTCCCTGCAATGATATTTCAGGACGGGGACATCTAGCCCATAGTGAATGTACGTCCCTTCAATTTTCTTTGTAGTCCAGAAAAGTATTGGTAATATCAGAAGGCCTTCTGCTCTATTTCCTCCATGTATTTTGATGGCAAGATGAGAGCTTCTCTGATGTCTATTCATGCCCTAGAGCAGGTGTAGACATAGGGGCTTGTTTACAAAGCCGCGGTAGCGGTTCGCGATCGTTATCGGAGCCGCGGCCCCACTGATTTCAATGGGGCCGCGGCTCCGATAACGATCGCGAACCGCTACCGTGGCTTTGTAAACAAGCCCCATAGACATTACTGCTACTGGATAGACACATGCTCACTGGTTTTGAAATCAGGTGCAGACATGCAATATATGGAACACCCCTGGACATGCCTCTGCCACAGCCCCCTGTGATGTAGATGTTCTCCATGATTTATGCAATTATGTGCCCATTTTTGGCCATCCAAATCATGAATAGGGCTTCTAAAATGATCTCCTACATAAGCACTATAATATCACTGCACCAAAAAAGCATTGGGATGATGACCCTAAGAGAATGGTAAAGAAAGAAGAGGCTGTGATCACCTGAGACCTTGCCATTCCAACTGATAGGAAAGTCAATGCAGGACAATCAGACCTGTTGTTGTTAAGTGCCGTCGAGTCGGAGTCAACTCATGGCGACCCTCTGGATAGCTATCCTAAATTGTGTTTGGTCTTCAGTCAGGCGGCTCATTGTTGACAGACTGGTACTCGTAGCTGCTGTTATTGTATCGATCCATCTCATTGCTGGCCTTTCTCTTTTGCATTGACCTTCTATCTTGCCAAGCATGATGTCTTTCTCTAATGATCTCTCTCTTCGCATGATGTGTCCAAAGTATGAAAGTCAAAGTCTTGTCATCTGAGCTTCTAAAGAAAGCTTAGGTTTGATCTCCTCTAGTACCGACTGGTTTGTTCTTCGGGCAGTCCATGGTATACACAATATTCGCCGCCAGCACCATAATTCAAAGGCATCAATTTTCTTCCTGTCTGTCTTTTTCACTGTCCAGCTTGAACATGTCAAATCTTTGTATGGAGAGAGACATCTCTGCTCTTGAGAATCTTATCTAGGTCTTTCATAGCCATTCTGCCAAGAGTAATGCGTCGTTTGATTTCTTGACTGCTTGTTGCTTCTTTATTGATAGTTGATCCAAGTAGGTTAAAGTTGTTCACAATTTCAATTTCACCTCCTTCAACGATGAACCTGTTGATTATGCCAGTTGTCATGATCTTTGTCTTCTTTACATTAAGGTGCAGGCCCATTTTGAGACTATTTTTCTTTGATTGTAAGAAGCAAATATTTCAGATCATCTTCACTTTCAGCCAGTAATGTCGTATCATCAGCATAGCGAAGGTTGTTGATGAGTCTTCCACCAATCTTCACACCTCTGTTGTCTTCATACAATCCTGCTTCTCTGATGATTTGTTCTGCATATAAATTAAACAGGTAGGGGGAAAGTATGCAGCCTTTTCTTATACCTTTGCTTATTTTAAACCATTCTGTTTCTCCTTGTTCCATTCGAACTGTTGCTTCTTGATCAATGTACAGATTGCGCAAGAGAACGATCAGGTGTTCTGGTATACCCATGCTTCTTAATGTGGCCCAGAGTTTCTCATGGTTTACACAGTCAAAAGCCTTGATAGAGTCGATAAAGCACAAATAGATATCCTTTTGGTATTCTTTAGTCTTTTCAAGGATCCATCTCACATCCGCAATGATGTCTCTCGTTCCTCGCCCTTTCCTGAACCCTGCTTGCACTTCAGGTAGTTCTTGTTCCAGGTATGGTTGTAGCCTCTATCTGGTTCCTCCAGATATTGCAGCTTGTATGTACCTTTTTCTTTATTTAAAGCATTTTCTTTTCTCTCAACCAGGTCTGCTGGGTGACAATATATGATTAATAGATTGTTTTAAGTTTAGCACCCACGGATTCAGTATGTGTCTCTCAATTCGGCGGTTTGTCAATATTTCATTTTAATGCCACCAGCGATGTCTTCTTGTATAGGTGAGTATGTCATTAACCTGTGAGCACTCGAGCACTTTTCATTACATAGAAAGTTACTTTCGGTTGTCAAGGTACAACCCTATGCAGCTGGTTAATATAATTTTGTGGGATGGCCAAAGTCCTGTATTAAGTGCCATATTTATACTTTTCATAATTCCCTATTTCAGTACGTGGATTAGTAGCGCCATGAGAAAGTTACTTGACACACACTGTTATGAGCGTTTTGGTGCATAGTTTTCAATGCCCCTTACATATAAATGAATCAAGTTAGTCTTACTCGTGAATAGTTTCATTTAAATAGTTTTATTTAAATAAGTGTAATTTTGTGCTATGTTTTTAGGCATTTGAATGGGTTACATACATAGTAGCCATTACAGTTAATATTTGTAGTTATTTTTAACATAATGTTTAGAGCCATCAATCAAGGATTATAAATATTACCTTGGTTACATGACATTCCTTTGATTTTAACTCAATTGTCTGACAATGTGATATGTATTATGTACATAATAATAGAATGTGTTAATTTTGGGTTAGATTGTCTGGGACATCCATCAAGACATCAAAGATAGGTTCCCAAAACAGGCATGTATTTAGTATCGATTTCTTACTTTCTTCTTTTTATCTTTCAATAATTATTATTATTTTGTTTTATCTTTTTATATTCAACAAATCTTACATATATGTATAATCTTTTAGCTGTTTTTATACTATTTATTTGTTTTACCCGTTATGTTTGCACAACTATTAATTCTTCTTCTCCCTCTTTCGAATTTTTTCCAAGTTAGAAATCCTTTGCTTGCTGTCACACTCCTGTAGGTTTCTTTTCGAGCCATTAACTTAAGATTTTATCATTTTTATGATGTGTTATTTATTAGTTATTAACATAATATTATTTATTTATTTATTTTTAACATGTTAGTAACTATTTATACAATGTTATATATGTGCACGCATTTATAAGTGTCCATAATAGTTTATGGTGTATCCAATGGTATGCATGTTTTTAAGTGTGGTGCTTCACCCATAGTTCTGTTTCATGGTTTATATGTACTTTTTTAAGTAATGCATAATTTGATTTACCTCCTTTTTATTGTTTATAATATATTTTTTACTTAGTTCATGTGTCACAATGATTATTCTTAATTCTCCTTATTTATAATATGATTGTATATTTTACATTCATTTCTATTATTTTTAATATTTATGTGTTTAGCCAATAAGCCCCTGAAGAAGGTGTTGCGAAACACGGCCTGTGTAGGGCCTGGCTGTTTTTTATTGAATAAACAAGTTCTTCCAACATAATACACGGTTTGGTTTGGTTCTTTGACTTGGCACATGGATAAGTGCTCTTTCGGTGGTACCCGGTGTACATTTAACAGATACTAGATCCGTTGCAATATAAATAAAACATGAGTCTGTGCACCATGATTACCATTTTTACATGTAATGTTACTGAAGGGGGATGAAGCTCCCAAAATGTAACCACCTGATGTTCTGTGCGGCTCAGTTTTTGTTCTAAAACCTCACACAATATATTCAGAGAATGAGAAGAAGCAATTTCATTTCATCCTATAGAGCTAAACTGCTTATCCTTTTGCTCAGGAGCTCCCGGATTCCATATTTCAAATAAAAGCAAAGTTATTCTAATTCCTCGACAAATTTATTCTGTAAAATCCAATTCCAGCCTACTATAAAGTGCACAAGCATAAAGAAATAGTTTCATGTTGATCTCCCTCCAACTGAGGAATATGTCAGAATTTCCTGCATACCACTGAGCACGGCCCAGCACTTTCTCATCGAGAGAATTATGCAAGAGTGTAAGAGACTCTAATGACAAAGATATAAGATTCTCTCTGCGTGAGCAGATTCTGCCAATTTATCCATGCTGTTGTTTCAGACAGTTTGAGCAACTGCAGATAAATGGTTGATTTAAAAATTTCTGATAAATATTCATTAAGTTGAACATGTCACTAATTATTCCTTTTCTCCTTACAAGTGGGAGTGAAAGCCTCTGCAGTTGGCATCATGTATTCAAATACCTTCAAGTGATAAGTATTTAAGTATTGTCTGGTTTTTTTAAACTTAAAAATTCATAAAGAAATTATTTTAAAAAGTTCTTTTGCCCTAGGAAAAAGGCAAGTATGCCATTTGACGTTTGACGTCTTATATGCAGCCTTGAAAGTTCCTTTAATTAATTCTAATTAGAAATGTGCTACCTATTTCTAAATTAAATCATCTGAGCTGTAAAATGCCCAGAAGTCATTACTTACAGACCGTATTATTTTGGGAAAAAATAACTTCTACTAAGCAAGTTGGCAAGTGGCAGGTATGTAATCTACCCAAGTGCAGCAGAAGCAGGGCAGCTATGCAATAATTGGCCCATGTTTGGAATAGCAATCAGTTTGATTTATATATTCTGGTTAAGGTGAAAACCAGATCAATTCAAATTACAAGATCTGAGGCAGCACAATTTTACCAGAGGTAGGTCTTGTCAGACAAATCTGACAGTTTCTTTTGCCTGGGTGAACAGAGGGTAGGTTTGCCAACTAGCTCCAGATGCACCTGAGAGGCTTAATCCAGTCCTGGGTTTACCCTATTGCACTCAGGGATTTGTAGTCTTGCATTTCTTATGGAGCACAATAGAAAAATCTGACAGTTTGAGCAACTGCAGATAGATGGTTGATTTAAAATGTTCTGATAAATATTCATTAACTTGGACATGTCACTGATTATTCTTTTTTCTCCTTACAAGTGGGAAGAGTCAGAGCCCTTCATCCCTTTTTTCCCAAACAATGGCTGACAATTTCCAAGACAAAATCCACTAGATCATCCTCCACTGTTGGAAAGAGGATACTGGGCTTGATGGACTTTGGTCTGACTCAGTATGGCATTTCTTATGTACCTTTCCCTACGGTCCTTCTGCAATATCAATTACATAAATGTTGAAAAAAACCTGGATCAAGAACTGATCATCGGGCACTGCTTAAGCCTCTTTCCATGGAGTGAACTCACCTCCCACTCAACCAGTTTCTAACCCAGTCAGCCACTTTAGAGCCCATACCAATGGAGCTCAGTTTATTTATGTCACTTATGCAGAACCATGTCAAAAGCCTTACAGGAAATCCAAATACACTACTTCTAGCATTCTCTCCTGATCCAACCCTCTGTTAGGGTTGCCAACTGGCTCCAGATGTGCCCACCAGGCTTGATCCATTCTTGAGTTTACCCCATTACATGTAGGGATATATAGCTACTACTACTACTACTATTACTACTACTACTACTACAATGAGCATTTGTATAGCGCTTCAAGACTTACGCAGTGCTGCACACATGTAAGAGACAGTCCCTGCTCATCAGAGCTTATAATCTAATCAAGACAGACAACACAGAAGGTATAGACAGGGATAAACAAGAGGGGATGGTAAAGAAACAAGGAGATCAGGTGAGTCAAGATCCAAAAGCAGCAGCAGCGAAGAGGTGAGTTTTCAGCCAGGATTTGAAAAGCGTCAGAGAAGGTGCCTGGCATACGGACACAAGTAGTTTGTTCCAGGCATAAGGTGCAGCAAGGTGAAAGGAGAGAAGTCTGGAGTTAGCAATAGAAGAGAAGGGCACAGATATAAGCAATTTGCCAGAAGAGCAGAGTTTCTGAGGGAGGGGGGGGGGGTGTAAGGCGAGATGAGAGAAGAAAGGTAGTGAGGAGCTGCAGAGTGAATGCACTTATAGGTCAGCAGGAGAAGTTTGAAATGGATGTGGAAATGGATAGGGAGCCAATAAAGTGACTTGAGAAGAGGGGTAATATGGGCATGCCGAGGCTGGCGGAAGATTAGCCTCGCAGCAGAGTGTTGAACAGATTGAAGGGGAGAGAGATGATTCAAAGGGAGACCAGCAAGGAGTAGGTTACAGTAGTCAAGACTGGAGGTGATTAAGGAGTGGATAAGTGTCTTAGAAGTATGTTCAGAAAGGAATGTGCAGATTTTGTTGATGTTATAGAGAAAGAAATAGCAGGTCTTATTCCGCTATATCCTTTTTAAGACATGTCAATCAGAATTCCACACAGTATTCAAGGTGTGGTCGCACCATGGAGCGATACAGAGGCATTATAATATCCTTGGTTTTATTCTCCATTCCTTTCCTTAAGATTCCTAGCATTCTATTTGCTTTCTAAGCTGCCGCTGCACATTGGGCGGAGGGTTTCAACGTATTGCCCACAATGATGCCTAAATCTTTTTCTTGGGTGGTAGTTCCTAATGTGGAAACTTGCATTGTGTAACCATAGTTTGGGTTGTTCTTTCCTAGGTGCATAACTTTGCACTTATCCACATTAAATTTCATCTGCTATTTGAATGTCCAGTCTTCCAGTTTATCAAGGTCGTCTTGCAATTTTTCACAATCCACTTGCGTTTTAACAACTTTGAACAATTTTGTGTCATCTGCAAATTTGATCGACTCTCTCGTTATTCCTATTTCCAGGTCATTTACAAATATGTTAAAAAGCATTGGGCCCAGCATAGATCCCTGGGGTACTACACTATTCACCTTTCTCCTTGAGAAAATTGGCCATTTGCCATTGGCCATTTGCAATCCTACTCTCTGCTTTCTATCTTTTAACCAGTTCCTGATCCACAATAGTACAGGAGGCAACAACTTATATGGTCAATGGTCTTCACTGTAAAGCATATGGTGACAGAAGACTTACACGTCTGAATATGTCTACTATACAAGAAAGGCAGAAAGGGGACGATATGATAGAAATATGTGAATACCGCCAGATCTAGTGGAACACCTTTTTGATTGGAGAGGCCAAACAAAGCAGTCTCCAGCCCTGCCCCCAAGCTCTCTATTGTAGATATTGTGTTGTGCAAAATATTGGTGGGGCCATGGCCCACCCCTTGCTGCTGCCTATGAATACCTTCCCAGTATAAATGCACAGGAGGTAGGTCTCTTTCAGGGAACAGGAGGGTAGGGAACGAAAGGTCATGGTTTATGGTTTATTAAAATTTGATGTATCGCTCTTCGGGGGCACCAGAGCAGTTTACATAAATGTAAAATTATTAAATGAACAGAAAGAGCTGCAATAAAATTATACATTGAGAGAGACAGAATCAGTTGCACAATACAAGGGGAAAGGATGGGGGGGGGAAGCAAACTAATCAGATATCTGCATCATTGAGGGGAGAGATTAAATGCTTTTTGAAAAGTTTTGAGGCCAGCTTTGAATTTTTGATCAGAAAGTTCTTGACGAAGACCTGCAGGTTAGACTCAAGAATAACCTGAGGAAGTATTTCTTTATAGAAAGGGTGGTAGATGCATGAAACAGTGGAAGCGTGAGGATGAGAACAGTATCTGAACTCAAGAAAACATGAGATAGACACAAAGTATCTCCAAAGGAGAAGAAGGCATTGTAGATCTGAGCATTTGCTGTGGAAGGGCACATTGGATAAACCATGTGGACATTATCTGCCATCATTTTCTAATTTTCTATGTAGGTTCATAGTCAAGGTTCTCAAATGTGGAATAGTTGAACCCAAAGACTAAGAAACTCAGTTGTAAAAATATACATGGATAATGATTTGGGTACCATCACAAAAATGATTTGTTCACCCATATCTGGATCCTTGGCCCAGAAAAACAATTATTAAATAAACATCCATAAAGTCTTTTATACACATTACACTAAATTGGAATACATTGATGAAGCAAATCTTGAGGAGCAAGATTTTTCCACTGAATGCAATTATATTTGGTTAACAAGTTTATTTCAAAGAAAACCATTACAGTAATTGGGCAAATATGACAAATTTTTAAGTCTAATGACTGTTTAAAGGTGAAACATTAACATTTGTTAACCTTATGAAGCTTTCATCGCTCTGTGCAACTATGTACGTTGTTGGTTTCTCTTTTTACTCGTTAATGTTTTGGTAGGCTAATATGGCACATTATTTCTACATTGACAATTTATTTTTATTTTTTGCAAATTGAACCTTAGAGGCAGTAGACAAAAAGAAACGTTAATTTCAAATATGAATGCTGCTAGACTAACCTCCTTGGTTATCAGGTTTAAATGGAAGTCAGTTGTGGGATGTTGCCTAGCAACTGGCAGCTGGGGATTCAATCAGGAAGTAGAGGGGCAGAGGGAAAACAGAATAATCTGTAGATGTTGGATTTTAAACCTAGGAAGAATCATCCCGGGGAATGAAGCTGAATTAGAGATTTTTTCTGAGAGCTATTTCATAGCAGCAAGAGTATAGTGGAGAAACAGATAACAAAGGTCTGTAGCCATGTTTTCCCCAGGCTGGTTCAAGGCCTGGCACAATCACATATATTTCAACTCTATCCAAGATGCTATAACCAAACTGACTTCAAGTTGCGTAACAGTCTAGTGACTTTTACTTCCACACCAGGCTGGCTGTTTCCCAGGGGCTTGCTTTATTTTCAGGTAGAAAGTTGGTAAATATAATATAGCAAAGAGTTCAGTCTCTCTTTACATCAATATGGTTACAATAAATTGAAGGATATTCAGTTGTAGATTCCAAGTAGTAGCCAATGATGGAATTAAGTAATGAAGATTCAGTTAAAGTCGATATTTCCAATGTTGCAATTGCCTCACATTGTACACCAATCCTCCTGTAGTTTAATAAGCGTTCTATAGCGGTGTCCAATGCAAGCAGATTCCAACTGTTCCAGGAATATCCCTTTAATACCAAATCAGAATAGTTACGAGGGTCAAGCACGTTCCCTTAATGATCCATCAGATGGTGGTTGCAAAGACTGATAGAAAAAAAAGATCTTCTTACCTCTAGAATTCTCAGGTATGATCCTTCCAGAAATATTGCTATGTTTTAGCTCCCCAGCAGCCCAGAGATAATGTTCCTTTTTCTACTTAAGTGTATCCAATCTGAGTCCAATATAAAATTTGGGTTCAGACAGCAGATCTATACTCAAATCCTTACCAACACACTGAACAAAAATCAAAATGCTATTGATTCTTTCCACCACAAGGGCCTACCAGCTGCACACCTCAAGTTGCCTGCAGGGAATATTCTAGATTAGGGGTTCTCACCTAGTTCTCCAGACACACCTAGCCAGTCAGGTTTTCAGGATAATCATAATGAATATGCATTATAGAGATCTGCATGCGATGGAGACAGTGCTAAAACAAGAATAGAACTACATAACGAGCAAAAATATGTAACAAGCAGATCAATCCCTTTGACTCTCACTCCATTGAATTACAAAAACTAACACTAAAACAAAAGTCCTACCCTGGTACCGGGGAACAACTCCTGATGCTCTAATAATTTTGTCCGTGTACTTTGAGCTGTGCAGATCCCTGATACTACCCTGTGTTCACGTCTAGCTCCGGTGCCACTAGTTGCTGAAGGACTCCTGTGGTTCCCTCTTCTCCTGCTTCTGTAGATGCAGGCCCCTGATACTGATTGCAGGCGTTCCAGGATCTGGAGTACCTGGATTGCAGAGATCAATTTCTCGGAGCCCTCTCTCCTCCACTCTTAAGAGTTTGTGGCTCCCCTAGTCCTACTCCTTCACTCTTTCTCCTTGCACAGTCAGTAGGGGCACTGGCAAGATGTGCACAGTCACTCAGGAATTCAAAGTGTAGGCTTGAGACCAAAACACCCTCCTTCCCCTCTGCTCTCTCTCTGCTGCTCCTGAGCCTATGGCTCCCCCTAGATGGTATAAGTGGCTGGAGAGTACCCACTAATACCTTCGACTGTTCACTCCCTTCTCATGGGATGGTGGCTGGCTACCAAAGACAGAATTCTAATTTTGAGAGTAGTTTATATGGAAGTGGGATTTTCCCTCTTAGAGAAGTCTCTTCCTAGCCTGATGTAATTGGACTTCCCATCTTCTGGAAAATTATCAGGTCATCTCCAGGTTGCATTGTAGTAATTTAGTAAGGACACTGGAGGGCTCTGCTGCTCCAAGCAATGACATCCATGGAGTCTCTACACACACAAATGCTTTCACACACATTTATAGCAGCTCTAAAGTAGGCGTAGGTGTCCATGTGTTTTCTAGGCACATTTTATAAAATACGTGCATCAATCACAATTCTGCTCCAGCTCAGCCCAAACTATGCCTCTGGAAATGTCTATATGTTGTACGTCTAGAAATACATATACTTACACCCTATGTATTCGTCAATGCAATTTTAGAAGAACCCTTTTCCACGTGTGAATCATGCCTAATAAAATTACCCTCTTACTAACTTGCATTAATACATGTTGTTTAATGCAAGCCCCATTATTCTCACTGGGGCCTATTTACTAAGGGGGTCATTTTAGCAGCCCTAGTCGTGCTGTGGACATCCAAAAATGGACACAGAGACTTCTCCAGAGCCATTTTAGAAGCCGGGTCTTGGGACGTCCTCGTACCCAGCATGAGGACGTCGAAATCTGAATGGGGGTGAGGTGTAGCTGGGGCATTCCCAGGAACCTAGATGTCCCCTGCCTGATTTCAGAAACATCTGGACGTCCAAGTTTAGACCTGCTCCAGGCACAAACAGGCACCTGAAAAGTGCACTCTTTGACTGAAAACAGACAGAGGGTGTAGAAAAGAAAGCACGCCATCATTCCCAGTAGTCAACATGATGGCAATGATAGCAGCAGTGGGATTTGAATCCTGGCTTCCCTGTTCCTAGCCCACTCCTCTAATCATTAGGTTATTCCTAAATGACCAGGTTCTGAAATATGGTTTTTGGGGTGTCTATGTAGATGCTCCCGCAGACGTTCATATCGAGCACATCTACAGTATGTTTATGAAATCGTGTCTGCACCTGGACACGCCAGCTTTTTTTTCAGACCTTCTGGCTTAGATGTCCCATATTGCACTTGGACGTCCTTTCTAAAATTCCCCTCACATTAATGCACATTAAAATGTTAACATAGGTTAGTAAATGAGGCCCTCAGATTGTAAACCCTCTGCAGTCATCGATTGTTTATGCCATCAAAATATAGAAAGACTGGGCGGTACGCAATGAAGCTACAGGGTAATCTATTTAAGACTAATAATAGAAAATATTTTTTCACTCAACGTGTAATCAAACTCTGGAATTTGCTACCAGAGGATATAGTAAAAGCTGTTAGTGTAGCTGGATTTAAAATAGGTTTGGACAAGTTCTTGGAGGAAAAGTCCATAAACCATTATTAAAGGGGACCCAGAATATTCACTGCTTGCCCCAATACAAGCATTGTGGAACATGTGTCTTTTGGGGAAACTGCTAGGTACATATGACCTAGATTGGCCACTGTTGGAAACAGAATACTGGGCTTGATGGACCTTGGTCTGACCCTGTATGGCATATCTTATGTTCTTAACTGCTGTACCCAGATGTAACTGACCTTGAGCTGCTAATGAAAAGGTGTGAGCCCTATCTATAATAGTAATATTTTCCTTCTTTATAGCTCAGGATTAAACTATGTATCCATACAGTAGAATAATTTTATTGCTTAAATATGGATAATTAGAAAAAGACAGGGTCCAGACTTTAAAAATGAAGCATGTATGACACCTACATCCGTTTTATTGAACTGCAGTATGAAGACCGTCTCTTGTTGGTATCAGTACAGAGCTACATCCATCTCATAGCATTATAAGTATAATCAGGGTTTTTTATGGAGTACCAGCACCTTTTTCACTGCCTGCTAAAATTGACCCATGGCCCTCACGTATTAATGAAAGAGCCCTGCATATGAGTACTGGCACATTTTTTCCTAGGAAAAATGCACAGAGTATAATTAATAAGGATAACACTTTCCTCCTAGTCTTGAACATGTTATACATTTGGAAGGAAGGCAGTGTGGAGAAAAATGTGAGGAAATACTTCTTTACTGAGGGGGTGGTGGATACTTTGATTGACTCATTGACAGAACTTGATATGAAACAAAATAGTGCCAGATCTCAAGCATGACTGGGTCAGATAGAAAAGGCAAAGAAGGGAGATTACCAGGGATTTCACAAGTTCTGTACTGTGGACACATGTTATGCTGGTACCGTATTATCATCATATGACATGAAACCAATAGGTTTCAGCAGGCAACACTTCCTTCAGGCACAGACAGAAGATATCAATAGCATGCAGATAAAATACAGAAAAACAGCTTCTCTCTTTCGTCTTTGGCTTCGGGGTCTCCTTGTTCTTTCCCTGAGCAAGTCAAACATGGAAAGGAACACTGAGCAAAGAGTGAACGAGATCATAGCCTGCAAAGATCCTCTACTGGTGTCAAGAGGACCTACATGTTTGTGTTGTTCATTGTGAAATGTGCCTTTTGAATGAGAGCTCCTATCAAACAAGCAAGACCAAGGATTTGGCTATCATTAATGTTTATACAGTAAATGATCTGTCTTACTTATCTAACAGCAGTAGGGACTCAAGGAAAATAAAAGGCATTTGCATGGGGAATATATCATAAGCAGTGTAGCTCGATAAACATAGATTTCCCCATATAGACCTAAGCCGATTTAAATTGATTTGACTGAAAACCAATGTGACCTGTCTTACTGAATAAATATGGAAATCCTACTATCATCTGCTCCAATACAATGCAGAGCTATGAAGTTCTTGATTGGGTAAGTGTGACTAAACCAACTCATATTAATGGTGTTCAGTTTGCAAGGTGGGTATGGAAAATGATGGAATAAGAATTTCATTCGTATTGTTATTTTCTTATTGTATTTCAACTGAAGCTTGGGAAGGTGTAGGTTACATTAAATAAGTAAATAAATGCATAGAGAAGTAAATACATAAAGGCTGATAAAAGATCTTGTTGGATATTTAACTATGTTTAAATAGTGGAACATGAACATCAGTTAATCAGTTCAGCCGGCATCAACTGATAGTTAAAGATCATTGAACCAGATAGCAAATATGGTTTATTTAGAAGAAAGCTTAAACCTTCAAACTAATTTGAAAAATAATTCATTATATTTTTTTAAATAGGGCTGTGCATGGAGTCGGTCCTTTCCATCTGGATTCTGGGCAATGCTCTGCTGAAATCTCTGGGATTGCCGCTGGTGACATGGCTGCAGGCCTCAACTGGAAGAGCAACAACTGCCTTTAAGTGAAAAGACTAAACACTCTGGATTAGATTTTGCAATAAAGCAAACTTAATTTCATTCATATTTACTAAAGTCATATCTTATGGAACAAATATTGTTAAATAGGCTTTCAATGGTCTTCCAGTAATTATCTCAAATGTTGTCCACCCTGTCTTGCAGTTTGGCAAGCTCCTTATTCCTCTATCACTGGAAAGCCTTATAATGGTAGGAAATAATCAATTTCTTTGCAATAGTAGCACTATCTACCCAGAAAACAAACAATCATTCCAGAGTATTCAAATCCTTGACATTTGAATAAATGGACATAATCCATTTTTATAAATTCAAAAAGTGTCCCAATGGCTGTGACTTGTCCTTGACTGACCTTCACATGTTCAGCACTACTGTGCTGTTTACAGATCAGACAAGTTACAGACAAGTTGCACAGACATCGTCTGCAATTTTGCAAATTTAGGATTGTACCAATCTTGTGAGAATTTCTGTATGAAATCATCCCTTTTTACCTTCATGTGTCTGGCCAGGATACACTGAGGCAAAATGGGGTAAAAAGCATCTGTAAGCACCACATGGACAGTGTGGGTTTTCCAAAGCACATCTGGATAAAAGGTGCACCCATATAAAGAGATTCACCAAATAATGAAAGCAGGAATTACCCCACATTTAAAACAATCTTTTGTCGGAAACACCATCCAGGAGGAGACGGAACCTCTCTTCCAAAGACAGCTAGTCCTTTTTAATCATATAAATTTAGTACTTAGCTCATGAAGTAGAAGTGCTGCTCAGATGAAGCCAAGCCACTGGACTCAAATCAGGAAATCTCACGACGTACCACGTTTCGAGCCCATAAACAGGTTTTTATAGAATTCCTGAAAGTAGATATCTAGCCTCATCTGATCAGCGCTTATTCTTCATGAGCTAAGTACTAAATTTATATGATTAAAAAGGACTAACTGTCTTTGGAAGAGAGGTTCCCTCTCCTCCTGGATGATGTTTCCAACAAAAGATTGTTTTAAATGTGGGGTAATTCCTGCTTTCATTATTTGATGAATCCAAGTATTTATTGCCAATGGTTGAGCATATTTCTGGGCTGGATGACTTCCCAAATTGGGGGTAATGGAGACAGCATCATCAAATATTAAGGTTGCAAAGTAGAGAGCTCTCTTTTTTTTCATTAGGTGGCAGGGGCGGCACAAGGAGGGTGCAGGGCCATGTGCGGAGACTTATTGCAGGGTCTCAGTTGCATAATGTTAATGTGCACTAACTTTTAGTAAACATGCCTCTTAATGAGTGTCTGGATAAAGAAAGTCTACCAGATTTCTACATTACTATACTGCTGTGCCAACCGCCAGGCCCATTAGGAAGTACTATAAATACTGACCATTTAGAACCCATAGCAAATCTGCTGTATCATAACAGCACTACCAGGACTCACAAAGTACCAACCCTACCCATCAAAAGGCCACACTGCAAATATTACATAGTAACATAGTAAATGACAGCAGATAAAGACCAGTATGGTCCATCTAGTCTGCTCAGTATGATGTCCAGAGTAGGTACCCCTGCCACTCTGTGCAGGCCCCCTTTCCCCATATCTTTATTTAGGGGTGATCCCACCACTCCTTGTAGTACACCCTTTTTGTTAAGGAATTAGATGGTTCAGATTATTTTAATATTTTTTTGTTGCTGTAAAGGGATCCACTGTGTCCCACGTCCTTTTGAACTCCGTCATCGTATTTGCCCCCACCACTTCCATCGGGAGGGCATTCCAAGCATCCACCACCCTTTCAGTGAAAAAGTATTTCCTGACATTGCCTTTCAATTTACCAACTTGTAGCTTCATGTTATGTCCTCTCGTTTTGCAGCTTCTCCGTCTTTGGAAGAGGTTTGTTTGTTCATTATTTCTCTTTAAGCATTTAAAGGTCTGAATCATATCTCCCCTGTCCCTCCTCTCCTCCAAAGTGTACATGTTTAGGTCTTCAAGTCTCTTCTCATAAGGCTTCTGACGCAGGCTCCAAATCATTTTGGTCGCCTTCCTCTGAGCAGTTTCCAGTCTTTTTACATCCTTTGCAAGATATGGTCTCCAAAACTGAACACAGTATTCCAAGTGAGGCCTCACCAGTGACTTGTACAGTGGCATAAGTACCTCTTCCTTTCTGCTGGTAATTCCTCTTCGTATGCAGCCCAACATCCTCCTGGCTTTTGCCACCGCCTTGTCGCACTGTTTTGCCACCTTGAGATCTTCAGAAATAATCACTCCAAGGTCTTTCTCCTGATCCGTACACACCAATCTCTCGCCCCCTATTGCATACATTTCCCTTGGATTTCTGCTTCCCAAGTGCATGACTCTGCACTTCTTCGCATTAAATCTTAATTGCCAAGCATTAGACCATTCTTCCAGCTTTTGTAGATCATGCCTCATGTTAACCACTCCCTCGGGGGAGTCCACTCTGTTGCAAATTTTTGTGCCATCTGCAAATAGACAGACTTTTCCATGCAGTCCTTCAGCAATATCACTCACAAATACATTGAACAGTGCCGGGCCCAGGACCAACCCCTGGGGCACCCCACTAATCACATTCCTTTCATCCGAGTGAGCTCCTTGTACCATCACCTTCTGTCGTCTGTCAGTCAACCAATTTCTGATCCAATTTACCATCTTGGGATCTATCCCCAAACTACTGAGTTTAATGATAAGCCTCCTATGAGGAACAGTATCAAAGGTTTTGCTGAAATCCAGGTAGATGACATCCATCGCATGCCCCTGATCTAGTTCCCTGGTCACCCAGTCAAAGAACTCAATCAGATTTGTTTGGCAAGATCGTCCTTCAGTAAAACCATGTTGCCTCGGATCTTGCAATCTGTTGGCTTTGAGAAAGTTCACAATTCGCTCTTTCAGGAGCGCCTCCATTACTTTTCCAGCCACTGAGGTAAGGCTCACAGGCCTGTAGTTTGACACTTCTTCCCTGTCACTTTTGTGTAGAGGTACGACATCAGCCATTCTCCAGTCCTGAGGAACCTCTCCTGTTTCCAAGGATCTGTTGAAAACATCCTTTAAAGGCCCTGCAAGAACCACTCTGAGCTCTTTCAGTATCCTGGGATGTATCTCATCTGGTCCCATGGCCTTGTCCACTTTCAGTTTTGCAAGTTGTTCTAACACTTCATCTTCTGTGAATGGTGTGGTATCTACTTCATTCCCAGTTTTATATTTGGGAGTCACAGGTGATCCTTCTCCAGGACTTTCCTTAGTAAAAACAGAGCAGAAGTATTCATTTAGCAATTTCGCTTTTTCAATGTCACTTTCCACGAGTGCGTTCCCAGCACTTCTGAGTCTTGCAATTCCACCTCTCATCTTCTTCCTGTCTCCAATATACCTTTAGAAAGTTTTGTCGCCACACTTCACATATTTAGCCATCTTTTCCTCTGCCTTTGATTTTGCTATCCTTATTTCTCTCTTTGTCTCTTTGAGTTTGATCCTGTATTCATTTCTGTGTTCCTCTGTTTGCAAGCTTTTGAATTTTGCAAAAGCTGTGTTTTTTGCCTTTATTTGAGCAGCCACTTCTTTGGAAAACCAAATAGGTTTTCTTCTCCTCTTGTTTTTGTTTACTTTTCTTACATATTTATCTGTTGCCCCTTTTATTGCCACCTTTAGTTTAGCCCATTTCAATTCCACTTCCCTTATCTCCTTCCACCCTGTCAGCTCCTCCTTTAGGTACTTGGCCATTTTATTGAAGTCTGTGTTTTTGAAGTTTAGGACCTTGAGCTTGCTATGATTGTCCTGTACCATTGCTTTAATCTCAAACCACACCGTGTGATGATCGCTGCTGCTCACAGGGGCACCCATGCAGACATTCGATACGCTATCACTGTTGGTGAGCACTAAATCCAGCGTTGAGCTTTCCCTGGTTGGTTCTATCACCACTTGTCTAAGTAATGCGTATTGGAGAGCACCCACAATTTGTTTGCTTCTTTCCAGATTTGCAGAAGGAGTAATCCAATCCACATCAGGTAGATTAAAGTCACCCAAAATGATCGCTTCTCCCTTTGTGGCTATCTTGGCAATATCTATAATCAATTCATTATCTATCTCTTCAGTTTGTGTCAGAGGTCTGTAGACTACAGCAGTATGGATGACAGTACCATCTCCTCTTTCCAACGCAATCCAGAGCGCTTCTTCTTTTCCCCATGCCCCCTGCATTTCAGTAGCTTTAATATTGCTTTTGACATACAAGGCTACTCCTCCTCCTCTTCCATTTTCTCTGTCTCTTCTGAATAGATTATAGCCAGGTATGACTATATCCCAATCATGCGATTCATTAAGCCATGTTTCTGTAATGGCCACAATGTCCAAATCCATTTCCACCATTAGGGCTTCCAGGTCCGGATCTTTGTTGGCTATGCTTCGAGCATTAGTGCTCATTGCTTTCCAGCATTTAACTGGCTTGTGTGTATTTTGCATTGCTTTTCTTCTGCCCACAACTTCCTGCTTGTTTTTGATGTGTGGTTTAAAATTGTGGCTGTTTCTGATGTTATTCTGCTTTTGCAGGGGGTGACGTCCAGAGCTTGACCTTCCACATCTGTGTTCACTTTCTGCTCTAAGTACTTCAACAACTTGGTTTGTATTCCTGCTGTTAAACCAGTACATCTCCTACTGGGGAAAGAGAACAAGTGGCACTGTCAAATAGAAACCTTCCTTCACCACCTGGGGTTTCTAGTCCTATAGGCACTCCTTGTGGCCTTAGCCAAGCCACTTAACACTCCGTTCCCTCAGGTACACATAGATTGAAAGCCCTTTGGGAACAAGGGAATGTATCCAGTACCTGTCTGTAGTGATTACATAATGCAAACCGCTTTGATTGAAGGATAAAGTGGTATAGAAAACTGGTTAAATAAATAAAATAAGTTCAAGGCTCTATTAAAACCCATCTTTTTTGCACCGCCTTTAATCTTCCTCCCCCCTCTGTCCCTAGCTGAGGTTTCCCTCGTCTCTCTTCTCTGTCACTGCCTGGCTCCTCTCTCTGTCTCTAGTTTCTCCCTTTTTTTTGTTTCCTCTGTCCTATCAAAACTATAGCATTCTTTTCCTTTTCCTGGCAGTGTGCATTTTTCTCTTTCGTAAACTGCTCTGTTGTTTCTTCGAAGGGCGATATATCAAGAAATGGAATACAGATATGGACATAAACAGAATACCTCAGCTTGGTTACACATGCAAAACACAGACCGTCAAATAAAAAACAAGGGATCACAGTTTAGAAATAGGAAGACAATAATTAAACTGGGAACCCCAAAAGCCAAACTTGGAATGTACGAGGGTTATTTTTAAAGTAAGGTCCGATCAGCTGTAGCTTTGTAAATTTTTTCCCCCTGTAGAAACAAGCATGTGTGCCGGCTCCCAGCATGCCTTGTGCAAAAGCAGATGCCATTTGCAGTCGTAGCATCACTTTGTATGGTTTATACTGAGACATTAAAATGTTTAAGACAATTGAGCGGCCCTCCAACTGTGAAATACGGTCTGTGATTCCGTTTTTGACAGCAAGGACCGTGTCATCAGCGGACATTCATCACCATATATGTGAGGTGTACGGCCCCAATGCGATGAGTGACAGCAAAGTGCATAAATGGATGAGATTGTTCAAGGATGGGCGGGACAAACTGTACTCACGATGGGTTCCCAGGCTGCTTTCCGAGGAACAGCAAAAATGGAGAATGGCTAGTGCTTTGACATTTTTGATCCGATACAATGAGGAAGGAGATGAACTTTTGGACCACATTGTCACAGGGGACGAGACATGGGTTTCTCACATGACTCCAGAATCAAAGCGGCAGTCAATGGAATGGAGACACACGTCATCTCCAGTCAAAGTGAAAGCCAAACAGACAGACAATCTCAACACGCAAGATTATGGCAACTGTGTTCCTCGGAAAGCAGCCTGGAAACCCATCGCGAGCACAGTTTTCTGAACTGCAATTTTTCAGAAATGATTTTGTATAGCACTGACCTTGAAACTTGTGGAAATTTCAATGACAAAGTGGAAATCGCAAATCGCCATTCTTCATGAATTTTTGCGTCAATTGTGCGCACCAAATCTTCTGTGATTATTGAAGGTTGACCCTATCTCGGTTCATCATGGACATTGTCCCGCCCGTCCTTGAACAATCTCACCCATTTACACACTTTGCTGTCACTCATCGCATTGGGGCCATACACCTCACATATCTGGCGATGAATGTCCGTTGATGACACGGTCCTTGCTTTCAAAAACCGAATCACAGACCGTATTTCACAGTCAGAGGGCCGCACAATTGTATTAAACATTTTAACGTCTGAGTATAAACCGTACAAAGTGACACTACGACTGCAAATGGCATCTGCTTTTGCACAAGGCATGCCAGGAACCGGCATGCATGCTTGTTTCTAAAGGGGGAAAAAAATTTACAAAGCTACAGCCAATCGGACCTTACTTTAAAAATAACCCTCGTACAACAGCACTGGAGAAATAAAACTATAAATTAATTTCCCCTTATACTAAACAAAACACAAAGACGTTAACAATGCACATTTCCCAGAGCTGACATATTTCAGTTAATAAATTCAAAATAAAAAAGTATTTTTCTACCTTTTGTAGTTTATGTATTTTATTTTTCAGTTGCAATTGCTCCACTCACTTTCTTCTGGTTTCTTTCTGTCTTCTGCTAACTTTCCATTATCTGCTGTCCATTTGTCCTTTCTTCTCTCTTCTAGTTTTTTTTCATTCTCTCTCTACATCTGCTTTAACATACTTGCTCTTTACTCCATTTCTTTCTTTATTCCTTTTTCATCCACTCAATATTCACTCCTCCATCCTCAATCCCCACTTACTCTCCAATACCTGGCCAATCGTAGATTTTTCTTCCTTCCCACACAAAATATCTTTTCCCTTCTCCAACCTCACTCCCACAGCCCCATCCCCTTCTAGTCCTTCCCCAACATCAGCTCCCTTCTAGTTCCAGCCCCACCCAGCATCCGCTCCCTTCTAGTCCCATTCTCCCAGCCCCCTGCATCAGCCCATTTTCAGTCCTAGGCCCTCCCCCATCAGCCCATTTTCAATCCTAGCCCACAATCAGCCATTTCCAATCCTAGGCTCCCATTAGCCATTTCCAGTCCTATCCTAGCCCCCCATCAGTCCATTTACAGTCCAAACCCCCCATTCAGGACATTTCAAATCCTAACCCCCCCATCAGCCCATTTCCAGTCCTAGATCCTCATCCTCTGTACCATGGTGAGACCGCACCTTGAATATTGTGTGCAATTCTGGTCGCCGTATCTTAAAAAGGATATAGCGATTTTAGAAAAGGTTCAGAGAAGAGCCACCAAGATGGTAAAGGGGATGGAAGTCTACTCCTATGAAGAAAGGCTAAAAAGGTTGGGGCTCTTTAGCCTGGAAAAGAGACGGCTGAGGGGAGATATGATAAAAGTCTATAAATTAATGAACGGAGTGGAACGGGTAAACGTAGATCGATTGTTTACCTTATCAGAATATAGAAAGACTAGGGGATATGCAATGAAGCTACAGGGTAAACTATTTAAGACTAATAAAAGAAAATATTTTTTCACTCAACGTGTAATCAAACTCTGGAATTTGTTACCGGAGGATGTAGTAAAGGCTGTTAGTGTAGCTGGGTTTAAAAAAGGTTTGGACAAGTTCCTGGAGGAAAGGTCCATAAACCATTATTAAGAAGGGACCCAGGATATCAATGCTGAACCAATACAAGCATTGTGGAACCTGTGTCCCTTGGGGAAACTGCTAGGTACGTATGACCTAGATTGGCCACTGTTGGAAACAGAATACTGGGCTTGATGGACCTTGGTCTGACCCAGTATGGCATATCTTATGTTCTTATGTTCTTATCAGCCATTTCCAGTCCAAGCACCCCAACAGCCCATTTCCAGTACTAGCTCCCCCATCAGCCATTTCCAGTCCTATTCTAGCCCCCCATCAGTCCATTTCCAGTCCAAGGACCCCATCAGCCCATTTCCAGTCCTAACCCCCATTAGCCCTTTCCATTACATAAGAACATAAGATCTGCCATACTGGGTCAGACCAAGGTCCATCAAGCCCAGTAAGTATCCTGTTTCCAACAGTGGCCAATCTAGGTCACAAGTACCTAGTAGTTTCCACAAAAGACACATGTTCCACAATGCTTGTATTGGGTGAAGCAGTGGACATTTTGGGTCCCCTTTAATAATGTTTTATGGACCTTTACTCCAAGAACTTGTCCAAACCTTTTTTAAACCCAGCTACACTAACAGCCTTTACTACATCCTCCAGTAACAAATTCCAGAGTTTGATTACACATTAAGTGAAAAAATATTTTCTTTTATCAGTCTTAAATAGTTTACCCTGTAGCTTCATTGCATGTCCCCTAGTCTATCTATATTCTGATAACGTAAACAATCGATCTACGTTTACCCGTTCCACTCCGTTCATTAATTTATAGACTTCTATCATATCTCCCCTCAGCCGTCTCTTTTCCAGGTTAAAGAGCCCTAACCTTTTTAGCTTTTCCTCATAGGAGTATCCTTCCATCCCCTTTATCATTTTGGTGGCTCTTCTCTGTACCTTTTCTAATAACGCTATATCCTTTTTAAGATATGGCGACCAGAATTGCACACAATATTCAAGGTGCGGTCTCACCATGGAACGATACAGAGGCATTATAATATCCTTTGTTTAATTTTCCATTCCTTTCCTTATGATACTGGCATTCTATTTGCTCTCTTGGCCTCCGCTGCACACTGGGCCTAGGGTTTTAACATGTTATCCACAATGACACCTAAATCTTTTTCGTGGGTGGTGGTTCCCAATGTGGAACCTTGCATCGTGTAATCATAGTTTGGATTGTTCTTCCCTAGGTGCATAACTTTGCACTTGTCCACATTAAAATTCTTTTGCCATTTTGATGTCCAGTCTTCCAATTTATCAAGATCCTCTTGCAATTTTCCACAATCCACTTGGGTTTTAACAACTTTAAATAGTTTTGTGTCATCTGCAAGAACGACCACCTCAATCCCACGGCATGCTCGGTAAAGTGTGCATCGGTGGACGAGGCCCTGGAGTTGCTCCGGGGCTTGGGGGAGGGGGCATGATGGCAAAGACCGATGTGGAGGCCACCTTCAGGCTGCTTCCGATACATCCAGACAGCTTCTACCTGCTGGGTCTGCAGTTTAGGAAGCGGTACTATGTGGACAAATGCCTCCCAATGGGGTGTTCAATATCATGTGTCAATTTCAAGGAGTTCAGCTCGGCTTTCCAATGGATGGCCGAAAGGGGATCTCTCCAGGGCAGGATCATAGATTACTTTCTGCTCATGTCCCAGGACAGGTAGGGCTGCCAGGGCCTTTTGGGTGCCTTCCAGGAGAAGGTGGAGGATTTGGGGGTGCCACTAGCCCCTAACAAGACTGAAGGGCCAACGCAGTGCCTTTCCTTTTTAGGGATAGAAATAGACACTAAAGAAATGGTGACGCGGCTGCCAACTGATAAAGTGGAGGCCTTGAAGGTAGCAATTCAGGGAGCGGTGGTTGCAAAGAAAGTTACGCTGAGGCAGATGTAATTCTTGATGGGCCACCTGAACTTCATATGCCTGGTGATGCCTATAGGGCAGGCATTTATATGACGGTTGTCAGGTGCCACAAAGTGCATCTGCCGGAAGCACCACTTCTTTAGGGTCACTGCACCCCTGAGGGAGGACCTGGCCATGTAGCAACAGTTCCTGTTGCACTTCAATGGCTGGCCACATGCAATAGGGAACTGGAGTTATTCACTGATGTGGCTGGAGGAGTGGGTTTCAGAATTTACTTCAAATGGTGCCATGAGCGCTGGCCAGCAGAGTGGCGCCAGCGAGGCATGATCAGGGATATTACATTCCTGGAAATGTTCCCCATTGTCGTAGCCATGACCATATGGAAGCGGCTATTCGCCAACATGAGAATAGTTTTTTGCATGGGCAATGTGACGGTGGTGTTCGCCATCAATAAGCAAACAGCAAAGGCGTGGAGGGTGATGCAGTTGATTAGGAAGCTGGTGCTGTTGAGCCTAGAATTGAATGCATCATTACGGCCTGGCACGTACTAGGGGAAAGCAATGAGTTGGCTGACGCTCTTTCTTGTTTCCAGCTCCAGCGGTTCTGGCAGATAGCCCCGAACGCAGTGCCTCAGACAGTCCACATGCCAGAAGCGATGTGGAATCTTGGATGTGGAGCACCAGCAAAAAGGGAGGACCAGGTACCAGGGGATGGAATGCCTGGCCTTAAATTACCGGAAGCATGGGCTACCCGGGCACCGACACAGGGCGGTTGGTGACAGGGAGGTAAATGGGGGCGGCAACCATGGCAGCTGTGATGGCAGTGCTCCTCCACATTAGTTAGCTTAAGGTCAGGGTATTCATTGTTTATTCATTGTTGATATACATGATGTACATATGGTTGCTGTGATTGTGTTTATCTTTATCCGCAAGCTGAGGCCTAAAAGACCCACTAATAAAGCAGTTTAAGGAACAAACCAAGGGTCTGGCCTTATTTGCGGGAAGGGAAAAAGGGGGAGAAGGCAGGGTGGGAAGGAAATGCCAAATGGGCCTGAGGGCAGTCCAGCATGCCAGGGGTCATATATATCCTCATTTGGTAAGATTGCTAAATACAACAAACAATTGTTCAAACTTAGTATTGTTTTTAAACAAATTGTAGGTAAATTTAGATTCTTAACAATAAGTATAACACAATGTGAATAAATAATGCTCCTTTCCCACTAGGCATAACTGGTCTAGTAATTGGACATGTGCTCATTCCAAATGGCAACTATCTATATATTTATATATATACAATATAAAAACTATTTTTTCAGTGTATAAAAGGCATTTTTTTTATTCTGAATACTTTAATTTGATAGAACACAAAATAGGTTGGCCCTTGCAGAATGGGCAGACACATTCTGACCCTGAATAATCAAAGGATGTCCTAAAAATATAACCTTACTGACATCAAGCTACACGGGCTGAGGGCACTGCTGGCCCGGTTTATCAGTCAGTGTTGAGAAGGAACAGAAACTGCATGGAAGTGGTGTCTCAACAGGAAAACAGCCATACAGGCCTTTATCCTAATAGGAAGAAGTATGGCTTTTAACAGGAGGGCCACATATCTCCCAGTGTGACTAAAGTCTATATACATTGTCCCCGGTGAGAGTACTGTAGAAAACTCAAAACACTTGAAGACTGATCTTGTGACTGCAGTGTCTACAACGATTTGTGTAAGCTAGCCATTAATTGTGGTGTTAATAGATCCTTTGAGGTGAGAGGCCTAAGAGGGCACAAGGCATTGGTGAGTGGGCCTGACGGCGATACTTCCTTGGATTGTTCTTGGTCAACACTCCCCCTGCCTATTCATGTCGCTACAGAGACATCAATATACAAGGTTCATTTACTTCAGGCCTTGGAATCCTCAAGGAAGCCTTTAGGGCTGTCAGGATTCCAGTGGCCCAGCTCACCACACTAGAAGCATCACATTTATTGCCCTTTCTTAGACTGTGGCCTCGCCCTCTGTCTCTCTCTCTTTCTTTTTCAAGCACTGTAAATGACTATAGCTTTTTTTCCCTCTCTGCCTGTGTTCTTCCCAAACCTCTCCTGGATCATTGCTGGCAAGCAAGATTTTGTTTTATCCAATCAACTTAAGTTAGTGCTTTTGTTTTATTTTTCCAATACTTAGGGGTAATCTTTGGAAAGAAGGCTTTGGTAGTGTTAGGTGACTAACATTATGAAAGTATATAAACTAGAAAAAGAAAAGAGATTCTCATATTTTTCTGGGGACAGTTCAATCTTTCTGCTAAATGTAATCTTTATACTTGAAAATAAAGTAATTTCAAATCAGTCTCTATCCAAATTCCAACAAATTTAAGGGCAATTGCAAGTTCAAAAGAAACACTAATATTTACTTGTCCTGTGATTGCTGTCTACATACTGGACCTCTGCATAATGTAGTACTACAAAGATCACATTTGGTGACATACATGGATGTATAGAAACTAAATCAAACCAACATCTCATAGAGCCAAAACATATATCTGCTTTTTTTAATTGTTCCTCCAAAACTGAGATCAGAAAATGTTTTTCAAAACAAAGTGCATTTTTTTCTCAAAACCAGAACATATAATTCATACACAGAAAAACAGATGAAATTATCCTAAGATCCAATATTGAAACTGACAAAACAGGACAAATCAGTGTAGTTAACTCCTGTGGTGTTGCTGTTCATCAGTCACAAAAAGATAGCATCCACAGTCATGAAAGGAAGCAGGATGCAAATACCTTCTTTTTTTTTCTTGGTGCTGAGCTTAATAATGCAAAGTAATTAACTAAAGCCTTGCAGTTTGAAGACTATGGGGTATGTTTACTAAACCGCGCAATTGTACGGGGCGCACTTGAGCGTGCGCTAAGGTACCTTAGCACACTCTAATAGTGCGTTTTTGTGCCCCGCACACGTGCGCGCTGCACTAACGGGCCCGCACAAGTGCGTGGCGCGCTGATGTGCGATAGAGGCGTGGAAAGGCATTCTGAGGGCGGAGGAAGGCTCCCGAGGGGCGGAGGGACGGGGTCAATGGGTGGAGAGTGGGAGGGGAGAGGCTCCCCGCACAGGAGCGGGGCTGAAATTCAACACAAAACGTGCAATGCATATCACATGTAACAGATAGAAAACATAACAGCTTCTTCTCACAAAGAAAAATATCTTCTTTCCCTTTGTTCACACTCAGCACCCTCATACACCTTTAGCAAAGGGATTCTATATCATCTGCTAAACACAGTGTACAGTCCATAGGCACTTATGCTGAGTCACTCTCATTATAGTCTTGTTGCATCTCTTCAAACTCTGGAACTATGGAGTTTGGCTTTAAGCTGTTATTATACGGCTTAGTATAATTTCCCCCTAAGACCTCTGGTGCTTCCTTTGGGCACAGTTCTATATGGTAAGGATTGGAAATACCTGAGGTTGTGGAGATTCCTCTCTGGCTTTGTTCAGCTATCTTTTTCCAGCTGTAGGGAAACACTCTCTGATTCCCTGTTTGGAGTTCTTGTCTGGAGCACTGCTCTGGTTCCCAGGTCCAAACTGAGCTTTGCAAACTCCTGGGTTTAGTGCTAGGTTCCCACCTGTGAGCTCCTTGAAGCTTTTTATCTGGCAATGAGGTCTGAAGGTCTCTCTGCTCTCTCCCTCTAGGCAGGTTTCTGATAGCAGTCTGTCCCTTCTCTCTTTCTGTTCTGTCTGCTTCAATTCCAGAACTGCAGCTGGGTTTCCTCAAAGGTCTCCTCCCAGCTCTTCTCCAACCGTCTCTCCAACCACCTCTCGAGTCAATACTCTCATCAACACTCTTACTGGCTCTCTCAGCGAGACTCCAATCACCAACTCCTTCCCTCTTGCTTTCTCCTAGCCCAGGTTTATATTCCTGTTCCCTGAGCCTTGGGTCTGCCTTCCTGAACAGGTGTGTGTAATTAGGTTCCCGGCTTGCAGTTACATCAGAGCTTGGGTGTGTCAGCCTAGCTCCTGTTTCCCTATGCTTGCCTCTCTCTTGCAAACGCTGAAACGTGTGTGCAGCCTGACTGTCAGTTTGTTTAAAGGAAAAATCATCCTTTTCTTCTACTTCCATATGTTCAGTATGGGCTTCTTCATCACACTTAGCATAAAAGGAAAAACAGGGTTAGTATTCTTTGAACAATAAATTGTCTCTAGAGACCTTTACAAAGAGGTCTTCAAGTCTGGGAGCAAGAGACCTGTGAAATTCTTTTAAATAACTATTAAAGCCAAACGACATATCAAAGGGGCATTTTGAAAGACTCCCTTTATCCAAGTAAGGGCTGTGTGAATCACCCAGGAAATTGGTCACAGATTATCTTAGAAGCACAGGATAGGATACTGTGTAGCAACTAGCTTTGAATAGGTCTTCTTTCCCTCCCTCTCTCCCTCCCCGACTCCCACCCACCCCCGGGATAATCGTAGCTTTATAAGTGCTTAAACCTCTTAAAGGAAAGGAAGTGCCATATTCACCTACAGGAATATAGTAATGAAGTCCCACCTCCAGTCTGGCAGCATACCTGTTGCCATGGAGGAGAGAGGTCACCCTGTTGCCATGGAGTAGAGCATCACCCTGATGTGGCAGGAAGTGATCCTGTAACTAGGACCTGTCCTCCAGGTGATGTTAAAGCCTCTCGCGCCAAGGAGGTTTCTCCAGAGTCATGTGCTCATGAGGGAAAGGATAGGACAGCCGTTATAGTTGGTGATTCGATCATTAGGCATGTAGATAGCTGGGTGGCTGGTGGATGTGAAGATCGCCTGGTAACATGCCTGCCTGGTGCGAAGGTAGGAAATCTCACGCGCCACCTAGACAAGGTCTTAGATAGTGCTGGGGAGGAGTCTGCTGTCTTGGTACATATCAGTACCAATGACATAGGAAGGTGTGGTAGGGAGGCTCTGGAGGCTAAATTTAGGCTTTTAGGTGGGAAGTTGAAATCCAGAACTTCCAGGGTAGCATTCTCCGAAATGCTTCCTGTTCCAGGCGCAGCACCCAAAATGCAGGCAGAGCTCTGGAGTCTCAAAGCGTAGATGAGACGATAGTGCAAGGAAGAAGGTTTTGGATTTGTTAGGAACTGGGAAACATTCTGGGGAAAGGAGGGGCTTTTCAGAAGGGATGGACTTCACCTTAACCAGAATGGAACCAGGCTGCTGGCATTAACCTTTAAAAAGGAGATAGAGGAGCTTTTAAACTAGATAATAGGAGAGAGTCGACAGTCGCCCAAGAGTGCATGGTGCAGAACAATGCATCCTTGAAGGATACTAGCAAAAGACTGAAGTTAGGGCATATCAGCAGAGAGGTTCCAATAAAGACAAAAATAGCCCAAATGCCCTTGAGTACAGAGCAGATAGAGTGTAAAGACTCCAAATTACCCCCGCCTACCGATAGTCAGATTAATATAAATAAAATACAGCCTCTAAAATGCTTGTATGCAAATGCTAAAAGTCTAAAAAATAAGATGGGAGAGTTAGAATATATAGCACTAAATGAGAGTTTACATCAAGCATGGGTGTTGTTTGAAAATACTATCTTGGAAACCAAGACCAACTGTATTCCACGCTTTAAGAAAAGTGGAAGTCCAAAAAACAGCCAGCATGGTTTAAAGGTGAAGTCAGAGAGGCTGTTGTTGCCAAAAAAGCATCTTTCAGGAAATGGAAAAAGGAGCCAAATGATGAAACCTGGAAATAACATAGGCACTAGCAATTTAAATGCAAGACATTGTTAAAGCAGGCAAAGAAAGAATTTGAGAAGCTTGGTGTGGAAGCAAAACACATAATAAAGACTTTTTCAAGTACATTCATATAAAAAAAAACTGTGAGAGACTGTGAGAGTCAGTTGGACCATTAGATGATAGAGGGGTAAAAGGGGCACTAAGAGGGTACTTCAGGCCGGAAGGTCGGGGGTTCAAGTCCCACTAGAGGACAGCAACCTTGGGCTGGAAGGACTGGGGTTTCTACTCCCACAGGTACTCCTTGTGGTCTTGGGCAAGCCACTTAACCCTCCATAGCCCATATTCCCTGTAAAATAGTTATCTCCATGTTATAATGCCCTGTTCAATGTAATTTCAGTTTGTTCAATGTAAACCGCACTGATGCAGAATAGCGCGGTATATAAGAGAATGTAAATAAATAAATAAATAAATAAATAAAGTCCAAAACATAGAGACTGAATGAATTCTTTGCTTCGATCTTTACTGAGGAAGATGTATGGATGTTACCTATGACTGAAATGGTATTTAAAGGTGATGTCGCAGAAGAATTGAAAGAAATATCGATACACCGGGAAGATGTATTACAACTATTTGATAAACTGAAGAGTAGCGAATCACCTGAACCAGATGGTTTACAGCCAAGAGTGTTGAAAGAACTGAAATATGAGATTACAGACCTACTGTTAGTAAACTGTGAACTATCATTAAAATCATCTGTAATACCTGAAGACTGGAGGATGGCCAATGTGACACCAATTTTTAAAAAGGGTTCCAGGGGTGATCCGGGAAGCTACAGACCGGCGAGCCTGACATCACTACTGGTAAAAATGGTAGAAACCATTATAAAGAACAAAATTACTGAACATGTAGATAGTCATGGCTTAATGGGAGACAGCAACATAGCTTTAGCCAAGGAAAGTCCTGTCTTACTAATCAGTTATGTTTTTTAAAGGTGTGAATAAACAGGTAGACAAAGGTGAGTCAATTGATACAGTGTATCTGGATTTTCAGAACGTCTTTGATAAGGACCCTCATGAGAGACTTTTGGCGAAGTTAAAAAGTTATGGGATAGGAGGCAGTGTACTATTGTGGATCAGGAACTGGTTAAAAGATAGAAATCCGAGGGTAAGGCTAAATGGCAAATTTTCCCAATGGAGAAAGGTGAATAGTGGAATACACCAGGATCTGTGCTGGGTCCGCTGCTTTTTAACATATTCATAAATGACCTGGACATAGGAATAACAAGTGAGGTGATCAAATTTGCAGATGACACAAAATTATTCAAAGTTGTTAAAACCTATGAGGATTGTGAAAAATTGCAAGAGGACCTTGATAAACTGAAAGATTGGGCATCCAAATGGCAGATGAAATTTAATGTGGACAAGTGCAAAGTTATGCACCAAGGAAAGAACAACCCAAACTATGGTTACATGATGCAAGGTTCCACATTAGGAACCATCACCCAGGAAAAAGATTTATGCATCATCGTGGATAACATGTTGAAACCCTCCGCCCAGTGCACAGTGGCAGCCAAGAGAGCAAATAGAATGCTAGGTATCATAAGAAAAGGAATGGAGAATAAAACATAGCATATTATAATGCCTCTGTGTTGTTCCAAGGTGTGACCGCACCTTGAATATTGTGTGCAATTCTGGTCGCCATGTCTTAGAAAGGATATAGCGTTATTAGAAAAGGTACAGAGAAGAGCCACCAAAATGGTAAAGCGGATGGAAGGCTACCCCATGAAGACAGGAACAGGTAAACGTAGATCAATTGTTTACGCCATCAAAATATGAAAAGACTAGGGGACATACAATGAAACTACAGTGTAATCTATTTAAGATTAATAAGAGAAATTATTTTTTCACTCAACGTGTAATCAATCTCTGGAATTTGTTACCGGAGGATGTACTAAAAGATGTTAGTGTAGCCGGGTTTAAAAAAGGTTTGGACAAGTTCCTGGAGGAAAGGTCCATAAACCATTATTAAAGGGGACCTGGGATATCCACTGCTTACCCCAATACGAGCATTGTGGACCTGTGTCTTTTGGGGAAACTTCTAGGTACTTGTGAGCTAGATTGGCCACTGTTGGAAACAGAATACTGGGCTTGATGGACCTTGGTCTGATCCAGTATGGCATATCTTATGTTCTTATGTTGGTGCCTTGCTTGTGCAGGTGCACCGCTGCAATCACAATTCACTTGGTGAATACCTGTGGGGCCAGGGACAGGCCAAAAAGCAGCACTCAGTATTGGAAGTAAACGGCCAGGACCTGGATTCACAGGTACCACTTGTGCGTAGCGTGTATGGGGACGTGGATGTAGGCAACCTGCAGGTCTAGGGAGGCTAGCCAGTCCCCTGCTTGGATGAACGGAAGGACTAAGCCCAGGGCGTATATCCGGAACTTCTCCTTGAGGATGAATCTGTTTAGTTTCCTGAGGTCGAGGATGGGGTGGACCCCACCAGATTTCTTGGGAATCAGGAAATACCTGGAGTAAAATCCAGTGTTTATTTCATCTGGTGGGACTGGTTCTATCACCTGCATCGCAAGGAGGTGCAACAGTTCCGTTGTCATTGGCAGGACTAGGTGTGGTGGCTTCTCGCTGACAGGCTGCGAGCGTTGATAGGGAGCATGAACCAGATGCGGTAGCCCTCCCCAATGATCTAGAGGACCCACTTGTCGGTGGTGATGCGTTTCCAGGAGTCCAAGAAGGCTGACAGTCTGCCCCCCCCCCCCCCAACCGGGAGTGCAGCCTTTAACCGCTTGTCAAAAGGAGAATGCTTTCTTTGAGGAGGAGGGAGGAGCTTGCTTCTTCTGTCTTTGCTCCCTCTGGTGATGCTTCTGCTGGTAGGCGTCCTGGTATGCATGCTGTTTGTATCGGGGGCCCTGCCATTTGCAATTCAAGCTGTATTTCCTGGAGGTGGAGTATGGCTTACGGTGATAGCCTCCTTTTTTGGGTGCTGATGCTGCGCTCAAAACTGTCCTCTGCAGGGCGGTGTAGTGTTCTTTCATATCATTTACTGTGCCGTTGACCTTGTTCGCAAACAGTATGCCGCGGGTGCAGGACACATCTGCTATATGGTCATCGAACACTGTGCTCACCAGATGCGTGCTGCCTTCTGTAAGGTCCGCGAGGGTGGTCGCAGCGGACACCTGTGACTCCTGGAGCAAAGCCGAGAGGGTGTTCTTTAAGTTCCCCGCAATCCTGGCATTAAACATGGCACCCTTGACCACTTTCTTCAGATTCTTTCCAGGCGGGTTGTTGGCATAGTTGTGGGAAGATTTTGCACGCTTCAAAGCAGATGACACCACAATAGATTGGTGGAGAAATTGTGTCTTGGTGAAGCCTGGTACTGGTCGGACCTGGTACTTCGCCTCTAACTTGTGGGAGCACGCATGGCCCAAGACGGGCATCTACCAGAGCTTGTTCTGGGCATCCAGCAGGTGATGGTGGATTGGCAGGGTCATTGTCAGCTTAGGAGCATCCAGGTATTTGAGTACCTCGGGACCCTTTTGATCTGTAGTGTATGGGGGAGTAAGGCCCACTTAGCCGCCACCTTCCGCAGAAACACTACTGTCTGGACCTGCAGGCATGATCAGATACCTCCTTTGGCCGAGCTGTCCTCGCAACAGCCGCCCAACAGAGTGGTACGGACTGGACTCTATGCAGCTCCTGAACGCGTTATTAGGCCACGTTGGCCACTGTTATAGACACACTGCCCACGGGGGTAGTCTTATTGTTGTTGACCATGTTGGCCCACCATGGCTTTGCTGTAGGCTACATTGGTTCACTTGCTTGTCCTGCTATATTATGCTTGATGGTCCTGCTTTTTCTGCATTGTTATGCACTGACTTGCCCTGCTTGTTCTACTTTATTGCCATTGCATTTACTTGCCCTGCTTGTGCTTCATTGTTACCATTGCATTATTGCAGGAGGGAGGATTGGTCTAGTGGTTAGGACAAGGTACTTCAGGCCGGAGGGCCGGGGGTTCAAGTCCCACCTGGGGACAGCAATCTCAGGCCGGAGGGACTGGGATTTCTAGTCCTATAGGCACTCCTTGTGGTCTTGGGCAAGCCACTTAACCCTCCATTGCCCATGTTCTCTGTAAGTATTAGCGTATGTGTCTCATATCCCCTCATGTTAAATGTATCCCCCAATTGACTGCTTTGACCCGGTGAAAAGCAGGATATAAATACAGCTAAATAAATAAAGTGCAGTCTTGCCATTGCATTATTGCCACATTATGCCCTTGTGTAATGCTACCATGCGGAAGCACTGCTCTTATTAAAATTGTTCCACTTAAAAACTGTTCCACTTGTTGCCATGTTACAAGATCTATTCCATACTGTTGACAGACTATGATGGTTCCATTGAGTTATACAATAAAATGGCAAAACCCTGTTACTTGTTCCGGCCTCTCCCTCATCCACTACAGCATGCACACTAGCGCACAGCTAGGGAAGCACCAGGTGTGGATGACGCATCCTGCTTGTTTATGGAAAAAGTGAAGTTACTTACCTGTATTGGAAGTTCTCCATGGACAGCAGGATAAGTCAGCCACACAAACCCAACCGCCTCCACTAGATGAGGTCAACCTACAGCCTGCCTACCTAACCACGCAGGCACAGCTTGGGACAGACTGGGCTGGCTAGGAGCGGGCCAGTGGGTAGGGTTACCTGCACATGCTCAGAAAGGCTTTCTGAGCCCCTGAGAGCACTTTTTTCTCTGGCGCCATCGGATGATGTCACCAGGTGTGGCTGACCTATCCTGCTGTCTACGGAGAACTCCCATTACAGGTAAGTAACCTCGCTGTCTGGGCAGGTCTTTTCTGGCACTGTGGGTGCAGTGATGTTGATCGGGGTTCCCCTTGCTGCTATGGTGCCAACCAATCAGATGGTCTGGGGTGGAGCTTACCACCAATGTAGCAATCAGATAGTACGGTGCGGAGCTTGGTGCCAATGCAGCTTCCTGGTGTGATTCTGCTTCCCAGGGAAGGCATCCGACTGTTCATGGATTGCTGCAGCTGCAAGGGAGAGCCCAAGAGGAGTCTGCTGGATAGCCAGGAGAGCCGCACTCCTAGTCTTTGCAGCAAAGGTATCCTCTCCAGCAGCATGGCCAGGGATGGAGGCCTCTGGAGGCACATCCCAAGCTGTAGGTGATCCCTGCTTCATGTGGTTGCATTGGTCTTCCGAGGAGGTATGCTGGGTGGCCGCAAGGAAGAATTTGAGCACATGGCTTCTGGATTTGAGAGCCCAGGTAGACATCCAGGAGCAATGTTGGCAGTTCTGGACCTGGTGGTTGGCTCCCAAGCACCGCACGCACAGCTCATGTGCGTCGGTGCTGTTCATCTTCTTACTGCATTTTGTGCACTTTTTAAACCCCAATTATGCTGATTTTGTCATGATGGCTGCAATTCTTTCCGATCCTGGTGATTTAAGCTTTCTTCCAGATAGGATATTTTCTTCGGTTTGTTTTAAGTTTTTCTTCTATATTTGTTAGATTCTTTAGAGAGCTGAAAGTCCGTCTTGCTGGCAATGTGGAAGAAGGATGACGGGGCTGACTAGGGGCGGGTTGGTAGGTAGGGCTACCTGCACATGCTCAGAAAGGCTTTCCTATCTGAGCTCTGGAGAGCATTTCTGCCTATGGCACCATCAGAGGACATCACCACGTGTGGCTGACGCATCTTGCTTGTCCATGGAGAAAATGTAGATGCTTGGAATTAGTTATGTAAAATCTTAGGCCGAAGAGGAGGCAGCCAGGGACACTAAGTACGCAGCTCCTCCCCGTCTACTTCAAACTTGATATTTTCACTGGTCCTTTTAATAGAGATTTTGTATAAATCAACACAAACAGAAATCTTTGAAAAGAAACTGCCACTGGTCACAAAATTCAACATCCTTTTGTCCTGTACCAGTCTTGATCTCTTCTCAAGCTAGTAATTCATGTGCACAGTGACAACTAGCCAGACTCTCTGGCATCTATTCAGAGCAAATGAACAACAAATGACTTCACATTCCTGGTTAAGATAACCTGCTTCCTCCTTGAAGGAAGCAACTGCTATCTGTCAATTCACAGATAGCATCTGGTGTGAGCACAATACATAATATTATTGATACAAACTTATACTATGCATCTATAACTAGAAATATAGTTCATAATATTCTAGTAAGCTGTCGAAGGGGACCTTATGCCTTTCTCTTCAGAAACATTTTTAACTGTTGCACAACAGAACAAATCAGACATGCCTTCACACTCTGAAAAGCCTTAAGGAAAGATCCAACTGTTTTTAATACACTGGAGTAGCCTAGTGGTTAGAGCACCAGCTTGTAACCACAAGAACAGCATTTGATTCCCACTAGCAGCACTCCTCATGACCTTGGGCAAGTCTCTTTACTCTCCATTGCCTCGGAAGAAAGGCCTGGCAATCTACTTCTGGTTACACTGCCAAGAAAACCCAGCAGCTGTTGGGTTGCCAGGAGCAGCATTGACTTGAAGACACACACTGCAGCTTGTTAATGTTTAATTTTTCCATTAAACCTTCAGTGACTAGTAGGCTGCCTGAGAAATCAGTCCTAGTATCTTTACAATCAGGGCCACTGCCAGCTATTAGGCAAACTAGGCAGTCGCCTAGAGTGTCAACATTTCCAAGCTAGCCGATTGCCACTGCTGCCACCCCTCTGATGCAGACTTCTGGTTTTCATGGGGGCAACCTCCTCTCTTTCCTTCTGCCAGTATGATGTGGAAAAAGATGTGATGAGCACCAACAAGGCAGTATCCCCTCATTCATGTTATCCCCTTTCTTACTCCTGGGATAAGCAGCCTGGAATCTGTCTACCTTCTGGGAACCTGATAGGTACATACGACCTGGGCTTGACGGACTTCTGGTTTGACTCAATATGGCATATCTTATGTTCTTTCACCCTAAAGGTTGGCCCTGAGCTGAGTTAGGAGTAGAGCCGCATAGATGTGCTGGGAGCAAGAAGGGAAGCCAGGACTTGGTAGCTGAGCCAGAAGGGAAACTGAACCAGAATATCCTTTGCCCCCTTACAAACTCCACCAAGCTCTCCTATCACCTTTTCCTGCTCTCACGCTATTACTTGGGACAGAAACAGCAGCATGATGAACCCAATATGGCCTACCACTCCTGATAGAATACCAGTTGCCCTCACCCAGGGCCAGCGCTACCATTAGATGAACTAGGCAGTCACCTAGGGTGCCAGCATCCTGGGGCACTCCATTGCTGCCGATGTCACCCCTCTCTGGCAGCAGCAGCAATTTATTTATTTAGCTGTATTTCTATACCACCTTTCACCGGGTCAAAGCAGTTTACAAAATCAAAGGGGAAATACAATGAAAGACATTATAACATAGGTTAAAAAAAGAGGGGGGGGGCACCATCACTGGTGAGGTTCAAAAGGGAGTATTAATAAGGAGGGGTTGAAACAGTACAGCCAAATATTTATAAAATGCCAGGTTTGTTGAGGGACTGATTGACCCGGACGGAGGATGAACCTGGGGTCAGTTGGTGCAATGGGTTTAAAACCCCAACGGAGGGATGTGGAGGCGGCAGCTCATACAAGTCAGGAACCACAGCACAGGGCCAGCAAGGTTAGGTAAGTGCTGCTTCATGGTTTGAAATCCATTGCTGCTGCAAGCCTTGGAGTGGAACATCGGCAGCAGGTGCCGATGGTTAAGGATTATTGTTCTACTAAACAATGGATCTTCTGGTTTCCTCCAGGATCTGCTTGTACTTTGCACCATCCATTGGTCCTCACAAGCTTCCCTGTCCCTCTATCCCTAGACTATAAGTGGAATGGAGGAGTAGCTTAATGGCCCAAGCAGTGGGTTTGGAAGCCAGCGTTGAAATCCCACTGCTATTTCTTGAGATCTTTGGCAAGTTAATCAACCCTTCATTACATCAGGTAGAAACTTCGACTGCCACCACTGTGCTCTATGTAAAAATGGTGTTGCAGGGTGATGTACCCTGTTTGTCTTATGCCCAACATATTGTTAAGTATTGAGACCAAAAGTTTACTTCATACAAAAGAACTCAACTCTTCACCCAAGGGTATTCCGATCAATTCAGCTGCTGTAACTGGACACAGGTGAACTGGAATTAACTTAGTATGGAGAAATGGTTTTAGATGCAGATATACAGTTGATGAGATCATTTTAACTTCATCATATAGATTTCTGGATCCGTTCTGAATCAAGGTAATTATAAGATCAGATGGCCAGAAATTTAATAGTCTTCACCTAGTTTTTTTATGCATGTCCAGCATATATACTGCACATGGGTTATAGAGGGCTAGATAGCAGCATTTCACCCCAAAGCATTGGCATTGCTTCAAATGAGCATTTAAACAAGATCACAGCTGGCTTTATATTAGGCAAACTAGGGGAGCATCTTCTGTGGCAGGGAGGGGCAAACAATAGCTGCAGTTAAAGTAAAATGGATCTCGACAGCCATACAAATTCAGAGAGCCATCAACTCGTATTTTTACTTGTTTAAATATTTAAAAGTAGGATGTCCAATTATGTGCTTTTACAGGATCCTTATGTGGTGTAATCATGATTGTTAATTTAATAATTATAATCTTGAGAGGGAGGTAGAAGCCTGAAAGGTAGTTGAGGGAGAGTGCAAGGCTGAACGCTGGCTTGGGGCCATCCCTGAACCGGATCCAACCATCTGAAGCACTGAGTTGCTGCAGACTTACCAGTCCTCAAGTTCCACAGCAACTGAAAGCATTGGAACTGGGCAGGGAGGTCCCTTTACTTTGGCCCCTTCTGGGAGGTGAATTAGCCTATTATTTTGGACCAACATCCAAGAGAGCTTTTGTGAAGAAAATGTGTTAAACAACTGTTTCCCCAAACTTGGAAAGTTAGGCACATACCTATGACTCCTTCCATCTGGCCTGCAGTGTTCGGCCACCACTTGGCCCACGTTTTTGTTTCTTTGCTCCTTCCCATGAGCAGTGGTAAGGAGGAAGCAGCCCAGATATGAACACACACGTCTGCACTGATCGGAAAGCTCCACTGATAGATCTCTGTCTGGCATATGATATCTTACAAAAGCAATCTAACAGCCAGCCTATAGTGTGATCATCTGTATACTGATCACATCCATGAATCTTCCAGCTACAGATTCTTGGCTCCTGACTACTCCATATGGGTTAAGAATATAAAAAAACATTTTCAAAACATATGCAGTGGTATGAGCTGTGGGAAGCCATCACATCCAATGATTCTCTAGCACTTTTCCCCACCAAGTTGGTTCAGATTCACTTATTTAACCAACCCAATGGCATTTTGCCTGGATTTTGTTTAATCTCCAATTTATTTATTTTTTTCAGACAATGATTTTCTATTGTTAATAGTTGAATAGCATTTTCTTTCTTCGCCTATACTGTGTCACACCTATGTTTGCATAACTCTCCTTCCCTTACATTTCTATTGCAGTAAAATTCATTTGCTTAGAATTCCTAGAAATTATAGAGAATAATCCAAAAGATACAGACAACCATATCTTAAGAACATAAGAACAATGTTGTGTGCCATTCTGGTCACCACATCTTTTTTTTCAACATTCTTTATTTATAAAGGGCAAGGATTACAGTCCCAACAACAAAACAGGAACAACACATAATCGGTACACTCAAGGAACATTTCACCCCAGAAGACACATCCATTGAGTCACCCACAAAACATTCAACCAGCCCGTCCCCCCCTCCTCAAAATGATACAGCATGTGCAGTCAGAGAAGCAGGAGATCAGCAAACTGAATCTATTTGCGTCAAAGAACAAAGTCTAAGTGTACACTGAAAACTATCAACATAAACGGTAGGAATGAAAGGTAAGTAGCTTCAATAAGTTGGAGGCTAAGAGGGAACTCCACCATCAAGCAGATAGGGTGTGATCCCCGCTCCTAAGATGGGACAGGCCGGAGATACACAGCCTAAACCCCGAAAGACCCCCAGCCCCGCACATATGGGTCACTTAACTAGGGGTCAGTGCAAGATATGGGGTCCACAAGGCAGTATGGACATCTAACCGACCCCTGATCATGAAAGCCAGCCAATCCATATTCAATGGTTCATCTACCCGCAATTTCCAAACTAAGACAATCGGGCTACCAATGTCTTTCCAGTGTCATGCCATTACAATGCGCGCCCCCCGTAAAAAGCAGTTCAGTCAGCCTCCGTCGCGTTGGCAGGATCCCCAGGTCAAGATCCAGGAATCTCAGCAGGCAGCTGTAAGGTACTACCATTAGCTGACCACCCACAATGCTGTTAATAAAGAAAATCACTGCACCCCAAAAAGTTTGGATTCTAGGGCACCCCCACCATAGGTGAAAAAAAGTACCCATCTGCCCATAATCCCTCCAACAGTCGCTCTCTGCTCACAGCTCTAGGTAATGCGGCCTCATTGGGGTTAAATAGGCCTGCATTAAAGTCTGTTATTGAGTTTGCCAACAATTCATATTATGGATGCAACAGTATCCTCTCCTGTGAATGATACTCCACTCAGCCAGAGTAAAAGTCCAACCCAGCAAACGATGCTAGGACTGCTCGTTCCGGTCTGCTCCATGACTGTACAAGTCCAGTAGAGCTCGGTAGATGCGAAAGAGTAACCTCTTCCAGTACACAACCTTGTAGAAGAGCACCTGCTCGAAGTCCATGGGCTGACTGGGTCCTGTGCCTGGGGCTCATGATAAAGTGCCTTAACTGGAAATACTGGTAAAAAGGTACCTGCACCGCCCTTTACTATTCAACTGAGCAAGGCTCAGACAGGAACCTTTCTCAATTAAATCTGCAAAACGACATATCCCATTGGGGCCCCGCCCCCAGCTCTCACACAACTGAGCGAAGGACGAGCTGCTAAATGGCAGAAAATCGGCCAACTGTTACTTCGGGAATATCAGGCCCTTAAACCCGTTTTCTGATAAACCTGGGCCCATACCCTAAACAGAAGGACTAATAGAGCATGACAAGCCACACTCTCAGGGCCCCCCTTTATATCCTTGAAAACAGAGTAAAGTGTCAGCCACGCACATTTCATCACCACCCAGTGGGCTTCTGGAGGTTGCACATAGGGATAACACAATCCGCGCAGTATGGCTGTTTTACAATACAAAGACAGGTTCGGATAACCAACCCCTCCATCTTCTATAGATGACATCAGATGTTTCCAACCAATACGGACTTTGGGTTTACCCCAGACAAACTGGCTAAGCCTCTCTTCATGTTTTCTAAAAAAAAGCGCATGGAAACATGAATAAGCAACTGGAAAAAAGATAAAGGAACTTAGGGACCACCATCATCTTTAAGGCAGCAGCCCGACTCATCCATCCCAATGTAAGGCCATCCCACCATGCTAATTCATCAGCAATGCTAGATGTCATTAGAAACATAGAAACATGATGACAGAAAAAGACCACAAGGCCCATCTAGTCTGTCCTTCCATAACAACAACTACAACAGTCCACTTTTTACCTTTAGAGATCCTCTGTGTTGGTCCCATGCTTTTTTTAATTCAGTTACTGTCCTCATCTCTACCACCTCCACTGGGAGACTATTCCACGGATCCACTACTCTTTCCGTAAAGAAATATTTCCGCATATCACTCCTGAATCTATCTCCCTTCACCCTCATCCCATGTCCCCTCGTCGCAGAACTTGCTTTCAATTGAAAGAGGCTCTCTCCCTGAACATTTATGCCACGGAGGTATTTAAACATCTCAAT
This sequence comes from Ichthyophis bannanicus, assembly GCA_033557465.1. Lineage (NCBI taxonomy): Eukaryota > Metazoa > Chordata > Amphibia > Gymnophiona > Ichthyophiidae > Ichthyophis > Ichthyophis bannanicus. The sequence goes on along the minus strand of CM066036.1, from coordinate 124,825,545 downwards.
CATATCACCTCTATCCCGCCTTTCCTCTAAGGTGTACATATTAAGATCCTTAAGTCTGTCCTCATATGCTTTATAATGAAGACTACTAATCATCTTAGTAGCAAACCTCTGCACCGACTCCATCCTGTTCACATCCTTTTGAAGGTGCGGTCTCCAGAATTGCACACCATACTCCAAATGAGGTCGCACCAAAGACTTATACAGAGGCATTATCACCTCCTTTTTTCTGCTAGCCATTCCTCTCCGTATGCACCCAAGCATCCTTCTAGCTTTTGCCGTCGCCTTTTCTACCTGTTTAGCTACTTTAAGATCATCGGACACAACTACGCCTAGGTCCCGCTCTTCTTTAGTGGACAAAAGTACTTCACCTCCTATGCTGTATTGCTCCCTTGGATTGCTGCAGCCCAAATGCATGACCTTACATTTTTTAACATTAAATCCCAGCTGCCAAATTCTAGACCATTCTTCAAGCTTAGCTAGATCCCTCCTCATGTTATCTACACCTTCCTGGGTGTCTACTTTATTGCAGATTTTGGTATCATCTGCAAAGAGGCAAACCTTACCCGACAGCCCTTCCGCTATATCACTAACAAAGATGTTAAAAAGAATCGGACCAAGGACAGATCCCTGGGGCACACCACTGGTAACATCCTTCTCCTCAGAGTGAGCTCCATTTACTTGTACTCTTTGTCGCCTCCCACCCAACCAATTTCTAACCCAAGCAGTAACTTTAGGGTCCATCCCTAGGGTGCTCAGTTTGTTTATAAGTCGCCTGTGAGGAACAGTGTCAAAGGCTTTACTGAAATCTAAATACACCACATCTAGAGCTCTCCCTCGGTCCAACTCCCTGGTCACCCAGTCAAAGAAATCAATCAGATTTGTCTGACAAGACCTGCCTCTGGTGAATCCATGCTGCCTCGGATCCTGTAATCCACTGGACTCCAGAAACCTCACTATTTTCTCTTTCAACAGCGTTTCCATTAATTTACTCACCACTGAAGTTAAACTAACCGGCCTGTAGTTTTCAACCACATCCTTACTTCCGCTTTTGTGTAAAGGCACCACATGAGCCTCTCTCCAGTCCTTTGGCACCACTCCCGACTCCAACGAGGCATTGAAAAGGTCAGTCAGTGGAGTTGCTAGAACGTCCCCAAGTTCCCTCAGTATTCTAGGGTGTATCCCATCCGGTCCCATCGCTTTGTCTACTTTAAGTTGAGCTAGTTTCTCACGAACACAGTCTTCTGAAAATTGTTCAAGATGTCCCTCGCTTCTGTTCTTATTTGTGGGTGTTTTCTGAGGTCCTGCTCCTGGTTCTTCATCTGTGAACACAGAACAAAAATATTTGTTAAGCAATTCCGCTTTATCCTTATCAGCTTCTACATATTCCCCCCCTGTACCCTTGAGTCTGACAATACCACTTTTGCCCTTCCTCTTCTCACTAATATATCTGAAAAATGTCTTATCCCCCCATTTTATTGCATTGGCTATTTCCTCCTCCTTTTGAATCTTTGCCTTCTTGACTACTTTGCTAGCTTCTCTAAGTTTTTCCAAATACAGATGCCTGTCTTCCTCTCTCTGTGATCTCTTGTATTTCATGAAGGCCTCCCTCTTTTTCTTCACTTTTTCAGCTACTTCCTTCGAAAACCATAGTGGTCTCCTGTTCCTTTTGCCTTTATTTACCATTTTAACAAAAAGGTTGGTTGCCTTTAAAATACCCCCTTTCAGTTTTGCCCACTGTTGTTCTACATCCCCCAGCTGTTCCCATCCCACTAACGACTCCCTGAGGTATTGGCCCATCTTCGCAAAGTTAGCCTTCCTAAAGTCTAAGATCTTCACCTTGGAATGGATTCTAACAGCCCTAGTCCTAATACTGAACCACACCATCTGGTGATCACTGGATGCAAAATGATCTCCCACTACAACATCAGAAACACTTTCACCATTGGTAAGCACCAAGTCCAGTATGGCCCCTTCACGTGTGGGGTCTGTTACCAATTGCCTGAATAGTTCTCCCTGTAGAGAATCCAGGATCTCCTTACTCCTAGATGATACTGCAGCAGGAATGTGCCAATCAACATCTGGCATATTGAAATCTCCTAGCAGTAGCACTTCCCCTTTCCTAGCAATGCTGCGTATGTCTTCAATTAACTCTCTGTCCACCTCTTCCTCTTGTGAGGGAGGTCTGTATATCACACCAATGCAAATAGATTTCTCTTTCCCTCTTTCTAGTTTAACCCACAATGCCTCCTCTCTCCCTTTTAAGCTCTGTAATTCCAAAGCTTTAATAGTAGTTTTTACATATAGTGCTACTCCTCCTCCCCTTCTTCCTACCCTGTCCTTTCTGAATAAAGTATAGCCAGGTATAGTTACATCCCAGTCATGGTTTTCTGTGAACCATGTTTCTGTAACTGCCACTAAATCTAAGTCAGCCACTCCCACCAAAGCTTCAACTTCAGAGATCTTATTTCCCATGCTACGGGCATTAATACACACTGCTTTCCATATGTTACCCCTGTTACCCATTTCCATAAAGGTATTTAATGTATCACTTACCTGGGGGCTTTCACTTACCTGGGGGCTTTCTTCACCCATCCCCAACGAATCTAGTTTAAAGCCCTCTTCAGTAGATTAGCCAGTCTACTACCAAAGATGTGTTGACCTTTCTTGGACAGATGGATGCCATCTCTGCTCTGCAACCCTTGGAACAGCATCCCATGGTCTAGGAAACCAAAACGCTCTCGAAGACACCATCCACGCAGCCATGCATTAATCTCCAGGATGCGAGCCTCTCTGCCTTGGCCTTTACCCTCAACAGGGAGGATTGAAGAGAACACCACCTGTGCACCTACCTGCTTCACCCTCTGTCCCAGAGCCATGAAGTCACTTTTGATACGTTCCGAGGTATACCTGGCAGTATCATTTGTTCCAACATGGATTAGCAACATTGGGTAATAGTCAGTGGGCTTGATGAGTCTCGGCAAACTCTCCGTAACATTTTGGATCTTGGCACCAGGCAGACAGCATACCTCTCTGGACATCAAGTCTGGTCGGCAGATGGACGCCTCAGTACCCCTCAGAAGAGAGTCTCCAACCACCACTACCCTTCGTTTCCTTCTGGTCACTGATTCTGCAACTATGGGGTACTTGAACTCTGGTTCTTCCCTTTCCAAGGATGCTTTCACCTCCTCCACTTCCAGGGCTGCATAATGGTTCTTCAATTCAAGGGCTGGAGAAGTTGGATTGGTGATTTTGCAGGCTCTGGTGACTTTTGTCCAACCATCGACATTCTGTTGGCACCCATCTTCTCCTGTGCTGGAGAGCCTGGTTGTTGCAAGCAGCATCTCATCAATGTACTTCTCACTGTCTTGAATGCTCCTCAGCCTCGCCACCTCCTCTCTGAGTTCCTCCACTTGTTTCCTCAGAGCTTCAGCATGCAGGCACCCTGCACATGGAACCGGTTCTTCAACTGGCAATAGGACCTCTGTCTGGACCGAGGCAGAAGCTGTAACGGTCATTGGTGTAGTTATGCTTGAAAAGATCAGCAACACTGGAGGAAACCCGAACTCCTAGCTATTTAATCAAGGAGGTTGCCAGCTTGAAAGGACATCCCTGTGGGAGCAACTCACCCGCCATCCCCAGAGGCAAGACCTCTGTTTTGTCAAGATTGACTTTGAAGCCAGAAACTCGGGCGAAGTCCTGAAGCACTCTAAGTAAGTCAGGTAAGGAGAGTGCAGGATTCTCTAAGACCAGGGTGTCATCGGCATAAAGGGACACATGATAGAGTACCCTTCTGATAACTATAGGCTAATATCTAGAGCAGCACACAGCAGGGAGGCCAAAGACTCAATCACTAAGGCAAAGAGCAAAGGGGAAAGAGGGCAACCCTGCCTCGTGCCTCTATGCAGCCTAAACTTCTCAGACCGAACTCCATTTACAGCCACTGTGGCAGTTGATGCTGCGTACATAGTCTGAAACCAACCAATAAAAGATCCCCGAGGCCAAACTGGCTCATAACCTTGAACAAGTACTCCCATTCGACCCAATCAAAGGCTTTTTCTATGTTCAATGAAACACACCAGGCCTTCTTGTCACGGGTCACATTCAACATGATATTGAAAAGCTGCCAAACATCGTCATAGATTTGCCTCCCCCTAATAATCCCTGTCTGGTCTGGGTGTATCAGAGTGGTCATAACCTCATCCAACTGGTTAGCAAGAGCCCTAGTGAAGATTTTAACATCACTGTTAAGGTGCAAGATCGGACGATAACTCCCGCACTCCAGGAGATCTGACTGTCTTTAAAGATCAAGGATAGCTCCACTTCATACATTCTCTGCAGGAGTTGTCCCTTCTCCAGTGCTTCATTAAAGACCCTCTGAAGAATTAGGGACCAGAGAGTCAGTGATCTCCTTATATCACTCCATGGGAAAGCCGTCTGGGCTCATTGCCTTACCGGAAGCCAAGGAGCAAATGGCTAACTCTATTTCAGGGGGGGGGTCCACAAAGAAACAGCGCTAGCCACTCAAACGAGCAGAAACAAAAACAGGAAGCGGCAGATTCAACACCCAATGAATAGACTACACCAGGCTCAAAAGAGACAATGGAAGTCGCAACTATCAGAAAAGCTTCTTCACAAGATCCGATGGATACCTCATACCACGTGATCCACTACAGGATTCTGACACAATGTTCATAGAACAAAAAGCCGTTTCAAGTTTCTCTTGAAACTTGAAACGGCTTTTTGTTCTATGAACATTGTGTCAGAATCCTGTAGTGGATCACGTGGTACGAGGTATCCATCGGATCTTGTGAAGAAGCTTTTCTGATAGTTGCGACTTCCATTGTCTCTTTTGAGCCTGGTGTAGTCTATGCACATCACACCCACAGTGTGTCCTGATAGCCCTTGAGGAAGTTATATACGAAACACGGCCTGTGTTGGGCTTAGGCCACTTATTTGGTTATAATAAATTCATTGGGTGTTGAATCTGCCGCTTCCTGTTTTTGTTTCTTTTAACTCTATTTCAGGCACAGCAATTTCCTGGCCCAAGAGCCCAAGAGAAAGTGTTGGTATGGATACACCCTCCAAAAATGAAGACAACTCAGTCAGAGTGGAGCTTGTGATAAGGAAGCTTATCATAGTTCAGGAAGGAGCTATAATAGAGGTGAAGTGACTCTGAACAAGCAACCTGTCAGTTCTGGTAGAACTAATAAAACAGAATGTTTCCATAAAAGACTACCAGTCCCAGAATGCACCAGGTTTCCAACAGCCATTAGAAGAGCTGAAGTGGGGAAACGTGTGTTCAATCAGGAGGGCTATGAGGTAATCTCCAAGCACTCATCTCCAAGGGCAGGGCTTGATTCAGCACTGCTGCGCTGTGCTAGGGTGGAGCATTCATCTAAGCAGGATAAAAGAAAAGCTTATTCTACAGAGAATCATCATCTTGATCATCAGAAGCACCTTGATCATCCTGATCATCATCAGCAGAAGCCAGAGCTGACGGACAGAGAGAGAAAGAAACACTTTGGAAGAAATAAGAGAAAAGCATTTGGGAGGTCTAAAGGAGTCCATAGCAGTACGTATACTGGGAGGCATTCCAGAGGCAAGCATACACCACAGGACTGGGGAAAGCCAGAGGAGTGGGACTGCAGAGCCAGAAATCCCCGGACGGCACCTGTGAGGGAGACAGCTGCACTTGGAAGGGACCCTAGGACCAGTGCAAGAAGGTATGTGAAGAGAGATCCAGTGTCCAGGGATCTTGATTGGAGGGCTGGACATAAGAACTGGACTACATACTGGCCAGGATGTTTAGAGAGGAACTCTAACAGCAATGGAAGCTCAGGTATGAACACTGATCTATGCCCTAGCTCTTCACTGGGAAGACAGCAGGGAAACAAGTATTGTCCTGAGAGTGTTCCATTGAGAAATTCCTCTGTGCCAATCCATGATAGTGAACCTATGATAATTGAAGAAGGGGAAGATGTTGTAATAAATGAGGACTTTGAATACATGGATTGCTCTCTGTCTAAACTTATGTGGTAATATGCTGTTACAAAATACAACAACCATCACAAAGAAATATAAACTTGTTCTTTAATCTACTCAGAAAAGCTTCTGAGTAGGATTTGAGCCACGTAATAGAAAGTAAACCAGCCAAGAGGGTTTCAGCTGGTAATGGTTAGCAATTGAGCTTGCCTAATTGCCTGTGAGCTCTGGAGGGCCACTTCTGAGTGTGTGTGAAGATACAGGAAGATATCCCTGAAAAAGAACAGTTTTTTTCCTACTTTGTGGGTTTTGTTTGTTCTTTGAAGCACTGCTAAGGAGAATTAGCAGGAGCTTACAGAAAAGACCTTTCTGTTCCCATCAAGGTCTTTATGCTTTGATTTGATTGCTTAACAAGTTCAGCTGTTGTTTTTCCTTATTTGTTTTTCTAAGTATAATACTGAAAGCAAGTATTCCTTTTTATGTGCTACCAAGTATATCTGTGTTGGGAGAAATAACTCCATAAATAAAATATCTTCTTTGCTTTACATTCGAGCAAGCAGAACTAATTTATTGTGAATGGCTGAGTCTGGTATGAATGGACTACATTTCCCACAATCCTTTGCAAGTCATATTAATATTTGCCTTTGCCAAGACTGTGGACATTCTCACCCAGCGCCCCCGTTTACAGATGGCGTAGTTTTTCGGATTGCTTTTGCGCAAAGGATTTACATGCTGAGGATTACAACAGAAATCTGAAGAAAAAAAGAAAGTTCAAGTTTAAAAGCTGGAAAAAAAGATTTCCCTTAACTACACTTTGGAGGAAGAGGTGGCTGATCCAGGTAGCTGTCCCAGGAGGAAAAGACCCTGTGCAGAGCTGGATTCATCACTGGCATAAGGTAATAAGTACCTGGGCATGTCTAGTGGTGGATGGGAGTAAGGCACAGGGGTAATTGAAAAAAAAATTAGGAGAAAACACCTGTTTGGAAGGTGGTGCACTGTGTTTTTTTTTTCTCTTTGTTTTCTTGCAGGGATCAAGATGGATCCAAAGGAACTAGCTGAATGGATGGCAGCCCAGTTTAGCAGGCAACAGGGGCTAGCGCAGCAGGCTCGGGACACTGCTATGAAATCCTTAATGGACTAGCAAAAGCCAATGCTTGATCTGGTGAAAGCCTTAGTTAATCTGCAGAACCAAAGTGGACCGGATGCAAGACCAGCAGTAAATACTGGTATACCACATGTGGACAGTGTGGGACTCAATCAGGGAATTGGGGCATTTAGTTTTGGGAACCTAACTCCAGATGATAATGTTGATGATTTTCTAGAGTCTTTTGAGAGAGTGGCACAAGCATTAGCATGGCCAGAGACCCAGTGGGCAGTAAGGCTGGCAGCCTCATTAACTGGAGAGGCGCTTGCAGCTTATAGAGCAATGCCAGCAGCTCAGGCTTTGAATTATAAAGATGTAAAGGCTGCTATTAGAGATTGCCTAGGGTTGTCTATTTCAGAGTATAGGCGAATGTTTAGAGCTACTGCATTAAGAGTGGGTGAAACACCCAGGGCTCTGAGTCAGAGAATCAGAGGATTGGCTGTAAAATGGTTGGAGCCTGAGGGAAAAACTGTAGAAATGTTATTAGACATTATTATGCTTGAACAATTTATGTCTGCTGTGCCTAAAGATTTGCACACTTTCCTTATACAGCAAAATTGCCAAAATCTTGGAGAGGCAACCATGCTAGCAGAGAGATTCTTGGAAGCCACGCAGGCTTGCCATAGAATGGGTGGCCCTCTGAAGATTGGTGCTGAGGCAAGCTGTGCTGTATCAGAAAAGAAAATGGTTAAAACTGTTTCTGAAAATAATTCTACTGTGCCAGCCCAGATGACACAGTAGAGTAAAAAGGAATGTTTCAAATGTGGAAAATGGGGACATTTAGAAAGGGGATGCCAGACACACACTAGCTTAATGGGTGTTGATTTAAAACAGCCCAGAGAAGGATTTCTTTTGATGGTTGATGTGCAGGGAATTACCACAAATGCTCTGTTAGACTCTGGGGCAGACCAGAGTATGTTGTCAAAGAGGCTTTGGAAGAGGATAAAGGCCCAAGAAGGATTTGTGCCTAAAACCCCTGAAAGCCAAGTTCACATCAGATGCATTCATGGTGCTGCAACATCATATCCCACCTATAGGCTAATGGTTAAGTGCCTGGGGGAACAAGAGGAAGTTCTGTTAGCAGTGGTGCCTAGGCTACCATTTGATTTGGTTCTAGGAAGAGACTGGCCAAGATTTAAGCAGGGTCTACTGCAGGGATTCTCAACCCTGTCCTCGGGACCCACCTAGCCAGTCAGGTTTTCAGGATAACCACAATGAATATGCATGAGAGACATTTGCATATAATGGAGGCAGTGTATGCAAATCTCTCTCATACATATTTCATTGTGGTTATCCTGAAAACCCGACTGGCTAGGTGGGTCCCGAGGACAGGGTTGAGAACCCCTGGTCTAGTGGAAGGACTAGGAAAGAAGGAGGGAGAAGGACTAATGGAAATAGCTCCCGGGCCTTTGTTTGGAAGTCCTCAGTCCCTAGCTAAAAAGATGGTTAAGCTTCCAGAAGGCCAAACTATCGGTAATAAGAGGGGCCTAGTATCCACCCGCTCGCAGGCTAAGGTAGAGAGCCAAAAGGAGGAGGGGGAGCAGGCAGAGTTATTAGGAGACTTACCCTCTCATGATGATTTAATAACTCCACCATCTGGGAAAGTAAGAAAGTTGAAAGCACAAAAGTGGCGTGAGAGACTTTTCAGAGCACAGGGTAGGGCTGACATGTTGGCAGGTCAAAGTTTACCCTGGGTGCCAGCTGAGTTAGTGGCAAAGTTTCCTAACTTTCCACAAGAACAGCGAGCTGATCAAGCTCTCACCCAAGCTTTTAAGTATGCTCAGGAGGTCAGGGAGGAGTTGCCCAGATTCAGACTAGATAATGAAATATTATATAGAGAGAGTCAGGACCCCAGAAATGGGACCATACGTAAACAATTGGTGGTACCCACAACTTTCAAAGGGCTAGTACTTAGATTAGCACATGATCATCCAGTTGGAGGTCATAAAGGGATGCAAGGAACGCTGGATCAAATACTTATGCGTTTTTACTGGCCAGGTATTTTCAAATAAACTGCCCAGTTTTGTGCTGCATGTCCAGCGTGTCAGCGAGTTACAGCGGCTCACCCACCGGTGGTGCCTTTGATTCCCATGCCAATTATCACAGACCCAATTGGTCGCATTGCTATGGATATTGTAGGCCCATTAGTCAAAACGCCCCGAGGTTTCCAATACATCCTAGTTATGGTAGATCAGGCAACAAGGTTTCCCTGGGCCATACCATTGAGGAATGTTTCTGCAAAAACAATAGCTTTAGAGCTAATAAAATTGTTTTGCGAAGTGGGATTCCCAAGAGAGGTGTTGACTGACCGAGGGTCCAATTTTGTATCCAAATATTTGGCCCAGGTCTGGGATGCCTTTGGCATTCATCACGTGAAAACCTCAGCCTACCATCCACAATCAAACGGTTTGGTGGAGAGATTCAACCAAACTCTCAAACAAATGTTGAGAAGGGGGTTAACAGGAGAGGTTAAAGAATGGGATATGTTATTGCCCTTTGCCTTATATGCCTGCAGGGAAAGAATTCAGGTGTCCCTAGGTGTAACTCCATATGAATTTATGTATGGTAGGGCTCCACGGGGTTTGTTAGATATTTTGAGGGAACAATGGATTGATCCTGAACCAGGAAGTCAGGAGGTGCCACAGTTTCTACGTGACTTGAGAGCACGTTTGAAAAGGACCTCGCAGGTTGCTGAGAGGAACCTGCAGGACAGCCAAGTGCGCCAGAAAGGGTGGTATGATAGGAAGGCCAAAAGCCACCAATTAAGCATTGGTGAAAAGGTTTTGGTTCAAGTAGCAGGTACAGCCCCAAAATTTGAAGTACAGTGGAAAGGGCCATGGAAGGTTGTTAGACAAGTGAACCCAGTATCTTATATGGTAGAAAATGCAAGAGGGCGTAGACAGACCTACCATATTAATGTACTTAAATCTTGGAAGGAGAGGCCTGTAAATAATAATGACCCTGAAGCCAGTCAGGAAGTAGGTGAGCTTCACAAAGATAATACTCTCGTAGGTATTACGGACTGTAGGAAAGAAGTTTCACCAGTTACACCAGTCCGTAATAACTTAAGCAGGGGGGTATGTGATAAGGAAGCTTATCATAGTTCAGGAAGGAGCTATAATAGAGGTGAAGTGACTCTGAACAAGCAACCTGTCTGTTCTGGTAGAAATAATAATACAGAATGTTTCTATAAAAGACTACCAGTCCCAGAATGCACCAGGTTTCCAACAGCCATTAGAAGAGCTGAAGTGGGGAAACGTGTGTTCAATCAGGAGGGCTATGAGGTAATCCCCAAGCACTCATCTCCAAGGGCAGGGCTTGATTCAGCACAGCTGTGCTGTGCTAGGGTGGAGCATTCATCTAAGCAGGATAAAAGAAAAGCTTATTCTACAGAGAATCATCATCTTGATCATCAGAAGCACCTTGATCATCCTGATCATCATCAGCAGAAGCCAGAGCTGACGGACAGAGAGAGAAAGAAACACTTTGGAAGAAAGAAGAGAAAAGCATTTGGGAGGTCTAAAGGAGTCCATAGCAGTACGTATACTGGGAGGCATTCCAGAGGCAAGCATACACCACTGGACTGGGGAAAGCCAGAGGAGTGGGACTGCAGAGCCAGAAATCCCCGGACGGCACCTGTGAGGGAGACGGCTGCACTTGGAAGGGACCCTAGGACCAGTGCAAGAAGGTATGTGAAGAGAGATCCAGTGTCCAGGGATCTTGATTGGAAGGCTGGACATAAGAACTGGACTACATACTGGCCAGGATGTTTAGAGAGGAACTCTAACAGCAATGGAAGCTCAGGTATGAACACTGATCTATGCCCTAGCTCTTCACTGGGAAGACAGCAGGGAAACAAGTATTGTCCTGAGAGTGTTCCATTGAGAAATTCCTCTGTGCCAATCCATGATAGTGAACCTATGATAATTGAAGAAGGGGAAGATGTTGGAATAAATGAGGACTTTGAATACATGGATTGCTCTCTGTCTAAACTTCTGTGGTAATATGCTGTTACAAAATACAACAACCATCACAAAGAAATATAAACTTGTTCTTTAATCTACTCAGAAAAGCTTCTGAGTAGGATTTGAGCCACATAATAGAAAGTAAACCAGCCAAGAGGGTTTCAGCTGGTAATGGTTAGCAATTGAGCCTTGCCTAATTGCCTGTGAGCTCTGGAGGGACACTTCTGAGTGTGTGTGAAGATACGGGAAGATATCCCTGAAAAAGAACAGTTTTTTCCTACTTTGTGGGTTTTGTTTGTTCTTTGAAGCACTGCTAAGGAGAATTAGCAGGAGCTTACAGAAAAGACCTTTCTGTTCCCATCAAGGTCTTTATGCTTTGATTTGATTGCTTAACAAGTTCAGCTGTTGTTTTTTCCTTATTTGTTTTTCTAAGTATAATACTGAAAGCAAGTATTCCTTTTTATGTGCTACCAAGTATATCTGTGTTGGGAGAAATAACCCCATAAATAAAATATCTTCTTTGCTTTACATTCGAGCAAGCACAACTAATTTATTGTGAACGGCTGAGTCTGGTATGAATGGACTACATTTCCCACAATCCTTTACAAGTCATATTAATATTTGCCTTTGCGAAGACTGTGGACATTCTCACCCAGCGCCCCCGTTTACAAGCTACATTCAGAAGAGTAGAGAGAGACATAGAAAGCCTTAAAGGCCTGAACAATACCAGCAGGATCTCTCCGTACTCGTCAAGCCTGATCATATACCTCCCCAATAAGTCAGCTCACCCACTGCTTACACAGCTGCCACGCAAGGAGCTTCCTGGCCTTACCTCCACAATCCAGGATATTGCTTCAGGTAAGCCTCAATAAGAGCTCTATGCACTCCACCTCAATGACCTCAATTCACCAACGTACCTCAACCAACTGTAGATAGGTTTTCTTGCAGCTCAAATGCTTATACTCCCCCTGAAGCACCTCTAATTGCGCTCAAATCTGTCCAAGTTTTCATTTTCATTTTATTTATTAAAATTTGATATACCGCCCTTAGTGGGGACAACAGGGCAGTTTACATAAAAAATAAATTTAAAAAAGTCTGAAAAGAACTCCATAATTTATAGGAAAGAGAGACAAGACAAGAAAAACAAGGGGAGGGGGGTAGTAGAAGAAACACAAAGGAAGACATTTGTATGCCAGGGGAATGGTGCATTTGTTGTCAACTGTAAGGTAGGGTCAGGTAGGATCTGCTGGGAGATTGAAAGCTCTACAGAACAGATGAGTCTTGAGTAGTGTTTTAAATTTGAAATACGTAGGTTCCAGATGGAGTTGAGATGGGAGGTTATTTCATAAGAAAGGGTCCAGGAATTAGAAAGCTGAGTGTTGCGCAACTTTGAGATGTGCCTAAGAAGGAAAAGGCAGAAAAAGATGATTCATATGAAGTGAAAGCAGGGAACGAGGAGGAGTGTGCAAGAGAATGACGGAAGAAAGATAAGAAGGGGTGCCAGTATGAAGTGTGTTATGGACCTGAGTGAGGATTTTAAATTGTATGCGGTAAGAAATGGGAAGCCAATGCAGGTGAAGCATAAGAGGAGTTATATGGCCGAAACAGGATGCATGAAATATTAATCTGGCTGTCGTGTGTTGGATCAATTGAAGGCGATGCAATTCATAAAGAGGGAGACCAGCTAGAATGGAGTTGCAGTAATCAAGATGTGAAAGGATGAGAGAGACAACCAAAGTAACCAGAGCAGAGTTAGAGAAAAGAAACCGAACGGCCCTGAACTAATAGGTGTGTGAAATGTGATAGCAGAATCAACTGTAGCTCCCTCTGCCTTTTATGTTGTGAGGCCAGCTGCAGGAGCCTGCCCCTCATGTATGCCTTACCCGCTTTCCATAGGAGGCTGGCAGATGTCTCCTCCATGTCGTTAAGACTCAGATAGTCAGCACACCAGGCTCACATGAGATCCTGCACCCCTTTGTTTTCGAGAAGATAGAAGGGATCTGCCAGAGGAGCGGAGTTCCTGAGGAGAGGTGTAGAGTGAGTTAAGAGAGCTGCAGAATGAATGCACTTGTAGGTCAGTAGCAGGGCCGGCCCATCCATTGAGCAAGAATGTTGTTTGTACAGGGCCCCGCGTTTCAGGGGACCCCATGCAAACAACATTCTGTATCAGCCCAGGTAGATTTTAAAAAAAACTGACTGCTACTGCCGCTGCCGCCATGGAAGAGGCAGAATCAAGTGTCCCGCAGGGCCCCCCCTGCCCGGCAGAGCCCTCCCTGCAGCATCAGCTCCCTCAGCTTTGGCTTTCAGAGCCGCGAAAGGAGAGTTTCTCTCTCGCAGCTCTGTTAAGCCCGCCGGGGCTGATGGGAAACAGGCATTTCTCCTTGATGCCCTGTGCTCGCTTGGATTTCAGGACTCTGATGGGAAACAGGAGAGTTAGCAGAAGACACGATGAAACCAAAAGAAAGTAGCTGGAGCAATTGCAACTGAAAAAAAATGCACAAAAGATAGAAAAATCTCTCTTTATTTTGAATTTATTAACTGGAATATGTCAGCTCTGGGAAATGTGCATCATTAACGTCTGCGCTTTGTTTAGTACAAGAGGAAATTAATTTGTAGTTTCATTTCTACAGTTTTGTTGTACATTCCAACTTTGGCTTTTGGGGTTCCCAGTTTAATTATTGTCTTCCTGTTTCTAAATTGTGATTCCTTGTTTGGTGATGGTCTATGTTGTGCATGTGTAACTGAGCTGAGGTATTCTGTTTATGTAGTTTTTATTTGACAGTGCCACTTGTTCTCTTTCCCCAGTAGGTCATGTATTGTTATTCTCTGAAATGTATTGGTTTAATATCTGCAGTGTTGCCGTTTGATAGGTAGAGTATGGTGCTTCATGAGTCCTGGTAGTGCTGTTACGATACGGTGGGTTTGCTATTGGTTCTAAATGGGTAGTGTTTGTAGTAGCTCCTAATGTGCCTGGCGGTTGGCACTGGATTATAGTAATGTAGAAATCTTTTATTTTATTTATTTATTATTTATTTATTTATTTACATTCTCTTATATACCGTGCTATTCTGCATCAGTGCGGTTTACATTGAACAAACTGAAATTACATTGAACAGGGCATTATAACTTGGAGATAACTATTTTACAGGGAACATGGGCTATGGAGGGTTAAGTGGCTTGCCCAAGACCACAAGGAGCACCTGTGGGACTAGAAACCCCAGTCCTTCCAGCCCAAGGTTGCTGTCCTCTAGTGGGATTTGAACCCCCGACCTTCCGGCCTGAAGTACCTTGCCCCAACCACTAGGCCACTCCTCCACTTTTAGTCTGTTTTTATCCATACACTCATTAAGAGGCATGTTTCTAAAAGTTAGTGTATAGTAACTTTATGCAAATATTTATGCAAATGAGACCCCTTATGCAAATGAGGCCCTGCACCGAGTCTCCACACATGGCCCTGCACCCCCCTTGGGCCGCCCCTGGTCAATAGGAGAAGTTTGAACTTGATGTGGAAACTGATAGGGAGCCAGTGAAGTGACTCGAGAAGAGGGTGTACATGAGCATAGCGACACTGGCAGATGATAAGCCATGCAGCTGAGTTTTGAATAGATTGAGGGGAGAAAGATGATTCAGAGGGAGACCAGTGAGGAACAGGTTACAATAGTCAAGACAGGAGGTGACTAGTGAGTGCATTAAGGTCTTGTAGTGTGTGTAGAAAGGAAGGGACAAATTTTGCCAATGTTATAGAGAAAGAAGTGGCAGGTTTTAGCTATCTGTTGGATTTGAATTCGACCAATCTATAAAGGTAAATCACTAGACATCACTGACCCCAAGTCATACCGCCCTATTTCAAGTTTACCTTTTTCTATCAAAAATTATAGAAAAAGTAGTACAAAAACAACTGCCAGATCACATTGACTTACATGCCCCACTGGATATACATCAGCATGGCTTTAAACCAAATCACAATGTGGAAACGCTATTGATTTCTCTCTTTAATAATCTTATAACAGGTCTTGACAAAAACAAATTATTTCTATTAATCTTCATCGATGTCTCAGCAGCATTTGATACTGTGTCTCATTCAATAATGCTGCAACATCTACGAAATATTGGTTTATCCAACAATACAGTAAAATGGTTCGCTTCTTACTTAACCAATCGTTCACAACTAGTAAAAAATGGGGACAAAAAATCCTCACAATTCACGATTGTACAAGGTATTCTGCAAGGTTCTGCTTTATCATCTATCCTCTTTAATATCTATATTCAACCCATATGTCAAATTATTAAACATCATGAAATGGATTATCATTTATACGCTGATGACATTATGATTTATACTTCAATTGATCAAAATACCTTTGATACAACAAAAATTAATAGCTGTTTGAATGATATGAATAATTGGCTCAATAACAACAATTTAAAAATAAATTCTGAAAAAACGGAAGCATTGTTCATATCAAATTGTCAGTCCTTAAAACTACCAAGTGAAATTAACCTATTAAATAAAAAAATCAAAATTAAAGATGAAGTAAGATATTTAGGTATAACCTTAGATAAATATTTAAACTTAAAATCTCTTATAAACAAAATTGCAGCTAAAGCATACCATCGCTTAAAGATTATAAGAAGACTAAAATCAATATTAAATACAAATCACTTTCGCATGGTATGTCAAGCTGTCATAACACCCTACTTGATTTTGGAAATGTCTTGTATCAAGGTCTTCCTAAAAACGCTATCCATCCTCTCCAATTAGTTCAAAACACTACTGCATGTATAATTACTGGCTCTGCAAAATTTGATCACATAACTCCTGTCCTTAAACAGTTACATTTCCTTCCAATTATTGCAAGAGCAAAATACAAAAACCTAATGATTATTTTCAAAATCTTTCACCAATCTTCAGCAGATATTCTACAGCATATAATATCCAAAGACAAGAGACTAAGACCTAGACGATCTCATAACTCCAATAAGCTTAGTACACCTTTAAACTTCAATAGATCAAAACAGATGACCTCTAAAAGAGCATTTTCCTTCATGGCACCAGAGGTATGGAATTCTATTCCTGAAGAATTAAGAGCTCAGGAAGACATCAAAGACTTTCACATATCTTTAAAGACTTATTTATTCATAGAATCATTTGGTCAAATAACTTAAATTGATCAACTTGTATATCCATTTTCACTATGAGATAATATTATAATTTACTGTTTGTACTGTATTTATATTGTAATGTATTGTATTTGATCTTCCCGTGCCCTCAACATGTAAGTCCTTTGTTGTCTTGTCAACCACTTTGATTGAAGGATAAGGTGGTATACAAAACTGGTTAAATAAATAAAATAAATAAATTCGTGCAGAGAAAGAGAGAGTTGAGTCAAAGATGACCCCAAGATTGCGAGCTGAGAAAACAGGCGGCAGTGTAGTGTTATCCACAGAAATAGAAAAGGGAGGAAGGGGGGAGGTGGGTTTAGAGGGAAAAATAAGGAGCTCAGTTTTGGCCATGTTCAGTTTCAGACAGCAGTGCGACATTCAGGCAGCAATGTCTGATAAGCAGGCAGAGATCCGGGCCTGGATTCCTGGAGAGATTTCAGGCGCAGAAAGGTAGATCCTCGAGTCATCAGCATGAAGATGGCACTGAAAACCATGGAAGGAAATAAGTGCACCAAGGGACCGAGTGTAGAGAGAGAAAAGGAGAGGTCCCAAGACAGAGCCCTGAGGTACAACAACTGAAAGGGGGGGGGGGGCAGCAGATGAGGATTCACTTGAACATAAGCTAAAAGTGTGATGGGAGAGATAAGAAGAAAACCAGGACAGAACAGTCCCAAAATCCAAGCGAGCACAGGGTATCGAGGAGAAGGTGGTGATCAACAGTGTGAAAGGCAGCAGTAAGGTCAAGAAGGATGAGAATCAAGCAGAGGCCTTTGGATTTGTCAACACAGAAAAATATTTTTAGATTTTGAAAAATAACAAGCTTAGCGTTCTAACATCAAACTGTCCAAAATCCTCTGGTTAGGAAACTACAGTACTGACTTGTTGCACAGGACTCTACAAAGAGTAGAAATACATCCAAATCTGGGATGAAACCAGGTAGCACAATATGTAACATTTAATGTGGAATTAAATTAAGGCAAACCATCAGAGAAAACTTTTCTACTGTTCTCTGAAAAATGTCCTATTTCTGATCTCTAGAGACTAAATGGGATCAGTTTTTAATTTATTGTACCTGTTTTCACAGAAATCCATCTTTTGCTCATGTGATGAGATATTTTGCTCTTTTAATTAAATGTCATTTGAGCTACAAATTTTCTAAAGCAAAGATGAAAATTTTCAAGTTCCTTTCTACTAATTCAGTCTACATATAATCTTCTGTGTTTCTGATGTTCATTGCATTAAAAAAGTTAAAGCATTTGCAAATTTTAAAAAACATATTTTGTGACGTCCCTGCAAAAAGATTTTCATAAAGACAAAATTATTACTTTATGCAAAACTTGACATGCACAAATTCCAACCCTTATGACTTTTTGCACTTTGAAAAACACATTTATGTCAATAGTTTTTGTAATTACTGAGAGTGAAGACATCAACCATAAGAATGGTATACTGAGCCAGTGCATTTTAGTTTTTAGCATAAATCATTGAGCATTAAGTGCATCCACGGTATGCACAACAGCTAAGATATGAATCAGTGGACTATCTACTGGGGCCATGCTGAACACATCCCCAACAGGAAGCTCAAAACCGCATGTTGAATTTTGCACTCAATGCTGATATCATTGGAAGTTCATACGCATTGCTCAGAGCTGGCAGGGGGGCGACAGGTTCACGAGTCACACAGAGCGCATTCCTAGCTTGGTATGGTCCATAGGTTTTTAACGCAATCCTCGGGGAACCCTAGGCCAGTTAGGTTTTCAGGATTCCCACAATGAATTTGCATAAGATAGATTTGCATACAATGAAGGCAGAACATGCAAATCTTTCTCATGCATATTCATTGTGGGAATCCTGAAAACCTGACTGGCCTAGGGTTCTCCAAGGACTGGGTTGAAAACCCCTGAATGTCATAAGAACATAAGATATGCCATACTGGGTCAGACCAAGGTCCATCAAGCCCAGTATCCTGTTTCCAACAGTGGCCAATCTAGGTCATATGTACCTAGCAGTTTCCCCAAGGGACACAGGTTCCACAATGCTTGTATTGGTTCAAGCATTGATATCCTGGGTCCCTTCTTAATAATGGCTTATGGACCTTTCCTCCAGGAACTTGTCCAAACCTTTTTTAAACCCAGCTACACTAACAGCCTTTACTACATCCTCCGGTAACAAATTCCAGAGTTTGATTACACGTTGAGTGAAAAAATATTTTCTTTTATTAGTCTTAAATAGTTTACCCTGTAGCTTCATTGCATGTCCCCTAGTCTTTCTATATTCTGATAGCGTAAACAATCGATCTACATTTACCCGTTCCACTCCATTCATTAATTTATAGACTTCTATCATATCTCCCCTCAGCCGTCTCTTTTCCAGGTTAAAGAGCCCTAACCTTTTATAGGGTAGAGAATCCAGAATCCTGCCCTGCAGTTGCTAAGGAACATACAGCAATGCTTATTGTTAAACTCCATCTTCATTCTGGAAAAATTGGCTTCAATCTACAATGTAACTTTTTCTTTTTAACATTTCACAGAAGTTGGGATATTTTCTCCTACAGGTGCATGATTTTGACACAAGTGAAGTGGAATTCCAGAGTGTAATCTTCTGAATATGTAATCTTCTGGTCTACTCTCCGTTTGGTCCTGGGTTCATTTCACAGAGACAGTAGGGTAAGCAGCACAAATAAGATAACCAAACAGGTGTGGCTTGGAAAAAGGGTTTTATATAGAAATAGGCTTATTACAAAGTTACAGAACAGAGGTAGGAGGTTGTTAGAAAGCTGCTTCAGTTTACTTCAATGTGTGTGTGTGTGTGTGTGTGTGTGTGTGTGAGAGAGAGGTAAGAAAATGTGGTTCAGAGCCTCATAGTAAGAAGAATAGGGAGAGAAAGAGAGAACAAGGGTGAGGGGAGAGAAGTGGGTGTCAGAGCCTCATGGCAAGGTGTGTCCGATGAAAATAGGAAGAGAGAGAGAAAGAGGAAGTATTTCTGTCCTTTATAGTGAATTTTCTCTAGCACCTCCCTTTGAGGTCTGCTATTGTTTCCAGTCACCTCCCTTTGAGGTCTGCTATTCTTGATTTAGCAAGGAGGGGCTGCAGACCAATCTCATCAGGCCCGGAGACTGACATCACCAGGGGGTCAGAGTTAATCTCATCTTGTAAACTACCCTCATTAAGTTTGGAGACTGATATCACCAGAGTAACAAAGCTGCTTGAAATCCAAGGTCTGGGAACAGCCATGACACCTATGCTAGGCATAATGTCCTGCTGGTGTATGCTGACATCTACCTATGCTAGGCATAATGTCATGCTGATGTATGCTGACATCTCCCACACCTTTTTATTTTTATTTATTATTTGTGCCTGGAAATGGTGGAAGCAAACCTGTGGTACCTGTCCCAGCTGCCATTACATGATAGTAGGTAGCTTGTCTAATACCTCCTGTATTAAATACCTTGCTATGTCTAGCAGGTCCCCTGTCCTGCACAGTACTGTCTCTAGTGTTCTAGAGATAAACAAGTCCCCTTATGAGTCCAAACCTCGTGTCTTAGGTAGGGCAGCCACTACTGGGGGGGGGAATCCAATATGCTACCTCCGTGCCTGTCTTAGAGAGAGTGAACAGTGCATAAGGGCTGCAGGAAATATTTGAGGAGGTTAAAGCCGAAAGGTACCAGGATGCTATGAGTGAGGATAGGAAGCAATACTAGACTGCAGCTGACTCTGGTATTCAATGTAATTGGAAATGCCAAATTAGCAGGTCAAATGAGCCTGGATGTAGGGGTAGATGCTGGAGAAATTCAGTGTAACTACCTTAAAATGTTGTTGTTCTGTAGGACATGCGCTGCAAGGACATGTACATTTGTTTCATTTTACAACACAGGAAAATTATGATAATGCATAGCAATAGTTGTACAGCAGTTAAAATAATAATAGGGTGAATAAAAACATTAAAGACATGATCAGCAGTAGGTGAGTAACCAAATAACAATTCCCACACAGACACATGAGCATCTTGTAGCAAGTGTCCAACAATTTGTTGAATGTGTCCATTCTCATAAGCGATGGTGTGATTCACTTCAGTGGATGTTCTTTTAAGGTGATCAATATAGGCATGGAGTTCTGTAAAGTTGAGCAGTTTATGTAGTGTCTCTTCTCCCATGCCAAGTGGTAATGGATGCACAGCATATGAGATAAAGTCTGGAATGTCCATAGAGTCATTGGTAACCAGCGGTGTGGAATAAGTTGTCCCGTTAATGGTGATGGAGACCAGTGGTGTATGACTGCACCAGGTATTGTTTGGTAAATAGTTTGAACTGTACAACAAAGTGTTCTTGGGAAGGTGAATGTCATGCATTCTGGGAGCAATCGAAAAAGAAACATTCTGGGGAAAGAACAGATGAAAACAAAAGTGTCCAGCTCCAAGGTAATACAAACTGTGTGAGGTAGTCAGGAAATATGAAAGCTTAACAGTCAGGGAGCAGGAGGAGGAGTTGTTCCAGCAGGAGGTGTCAGCCTCTTTAAACTGGTGAGGTTG
This sequence comes from Ichthyophis bannanicus, assembly GCA_033557465.1. Taxonomy (NCBI): domain Eukaryota; kingdom Metazoa; phylum Chordata; class Amphibia; order Gymnophiona; family Ichthyophiidae; genus Ichthyophis; species Ichthyophis bannanicus. The sequence continues at coordinate 124,804,764 of CM066036.1, read as the reverse complement.
ACACTTGAACTGAAATGTAGTCTGCTCACACAAACTGGGGTCCATCGGCTTGAATGAAGTCCAGGTGTCGTCCAGTGGCTGCACCCATGTGAGATGGTCCACAGGATACATAAGCATATTATCAAACTGCACCCCAATATTAACAATAGGATAAATAACTGTGTGTTGTCCTTACCATGGGATCAAAGTACAGATAGAGCAGCCTTGTGGTGAACAAATGGGAACACTAACTGTCCACCAATCAAGGTGAGCTATAGCAAATTCTGGTATTTTGGTACTAGCCATATGGACGAGAGATGGTGGCCAGTGTCCTAACTTAGCAGTGATCAGAATTTCCTTTAGCATAGTAATAAGCTCGATCTGTACTTGATCACAGGCAAGAGCCCAGGAAATATTCTTTCCCAATCTATATTCTGCATGTGCTAAGGTAACAATTTTCTGTTCTATAATGGGAGATATAAGAGCAAAAGTATTTGGATATTTGTGAGTAACTAGAAACAATTTGGGAAATAGATGCCAAGTAAGAAAATGGTATTCTACATCACATAAAACATCGTGTGGTGCATCATATTTAATCTGAAGGGGATGTCCTTCCTGAAATGGGTGGATATCAGAAAGGTAGAGTACAGGAGGAGCAGAAGTAGTGGGAGGGGTGGGATGAGGGGTGGTAGGTAAACAAGATACATCCAAAAGGAATGAAGTCTCAGTGATGTGCTGTTGATCACTCACAACCCATGTATTGATGCAGCATAGCTGCTGAAAAAGCTCTAATTCTCTCACTCACCCACAGAAGGAAAACACACAGACAGGCTGGTATGCAAACAGGAACTTTTAATGTGCGCACAGGCCCAGACAGAGAAACCAGCAATCTCCACAAAAAATCTGAGCCTCGAGGGATGTCCTACAATACCTTATATACTGTACATTTTCAAACTCATTCTACAATCCCATTTGTCTCAGATATTTCCTGTCCACCAATCAGCAGCCCCTCGGGAAGGTACCTGGGTGACCTGTCCAAACCGGTGTGCTCTGGTCTGCTGATTTCTGGGCAAGGGGATATTGTGCTCAAACCTGGAGTGGGGGAAGGGTGCCTGCTGGAATCTTTATGTCTCCTCTTAGCAAGCTGATCACTTATGTAAGGGCATTGTGTTCAGACCTGGAGTGGGGGGAAGGGTGCCTGCTGAAATCTTTATGTCTCCTCTTAGCAAGCTGATCACTTATGTAAGAACCTCATGGCTGGGGGGGAGGAGTTACCCACAGCTCAACCTTATGGCTGCCTCACTCCCCCCTTTTTAAGTGAGACCTCAACCGCTAGGGGCAGTAGAGGGCAGTATTATTGGAGGCAAGCCGCAGAGGGGTGTATTGGGTCAGGGCCATGACAGTGGTAGTGTAGTAGCTGATAAGAATGCAATAAATAATACCCAGAGTCAGGCAAAGATCCAAGCCAATTTATTTGTGCACAGGCTCAGATTGCAGTAGCATTCAAAATGGTCTGAGCACAGAGCTCAGAAAAATGACAGTTTATATACTTTTCTTCTCCAGTCTAATACAGGCAAAACTCCTCATTGGCCACAGTGGCCCACTTACTCTCATCCAATAGACATCTCTGACCGGGCCCAGGACTCGCTCCCCCTGCTTGGGTCTTACTAGCCACGGGTCAGCAACTAGACATAACACTAAACATAATACTTCTACTACAGTATATTTTGCTACTTCTGCAAGGTCAGTTAGCTTGCAAAGATAGTGGAAGGCATATCAGAAGCCTTCTCATCAAAAGCAAAACAAAGCAAGGCCAAACAAAGCAAGGCTAAGATGTATCTCTAGCCCTGGCTCAAAACACTAAACAATCTTCATAATGCTAGACAAAATATTCTTACATTGTTCAGCTTCTCTGCTATATTTTCATCCTAATTACGAGGTCAGTGCACATCTAGCAAAGATACAGTGGCGCGGCATTCTACTGAAACAGACATCTGGCTAATCTAAACAATAAACAGTAAGAAAGTTTTAATTCTCTTATCTCCAGGAGAGCAGAACATGTTATCAAACTAGAATAGAACGGTATGTCTTTCTAACAGCTAACAGCATTCTGTAATTTTCCAAAATCAGCAATAACATTTCAAAGCAGGAGAAAAAGGGCTTTAGGCCTAGCTTCAGGCCTAGCTCTGCTACATACTAGGCCATCGCCTATCACATTCCCTCCTTTTGATTATTCTCACCTGCAAGTGAGAAAGGGTAAGAATCAAATCACACATATAGTATGCCATACTAGGGTGGAGGGATCATTTATGGAAGTCCACAACCAAGTTCAGAAACGGCTGCTGGAATGCAAAACTGGAGGACATCTGTTCCCTTGACGTCCAGGAACAGGTTGGTAAAGTCTTTATGATAACGGATCTTTTCCTCGCAGTGTGAGTCACAACGGTGATGCAGGATTAGCGATCCAGGTCCAGGGGCAACTCTCGGGAACTGCTGCTGGTTTTACACGACTGTGGTGATTCCAGGAGTCGATCTCTGCCACTTTCACTGCTGTTGGGATTGATAGCAAAACGATATATGGCCCTTTCCAATGGGGCGCCAGCGGTGTCTTCTTCCACTCTGTCACCCACACCGAGGCTCCAGGCTTGAAAGGATGCAGGGGCTTGGATGGGCTGATCTCGTACCCACACATGAAGATCCTGCAAAACAGAACTTAAAACCAATAGTGCTTATCTAGTAATTTCAGATCCTGTCTGTCACACATCTCCTTTTACTCTCTATACAATAGGCTACAGAATCTCAGAAACTCAAAAGGGGAAACTCCTAAAGACTTAGGGGCAGGGGCTAAGTATATCCTATGAAGGGCTATAGGAAGAACCTGGGGCCAGGGCTGAGGACTTAACTACCAGATAAAGGGTCACCACTGCATATTTAACACAACTATGTCCATTAATGATGACAAGACTGCTTTCATCCACAAAGAAAGTTTTGTCTGGGCGGTCCAAGGGGATATCAGTTGAGTCTAGGCAACTTGAGTACACAATGTCCATTACTTCCAAGAAATCATGGTCAGGAGGGCCTGGACCGATGAGCAATAGGGTGGCTGGGTTTAGAGTTTGGCTGACACTTAATTGCAAGTTAGGATTCTCACATAGCATACTTTGATACTTCAGCATTCGGGCGTTGGTGAGCCAATGGTTTCCTTTGTGTTCCATCAGGGTTAAAACAGAGTGTGGTACAGTGACTTGAAGATTTTGTCCTAAGGTGAGCTTGTCAGCTTCGCTCACTAAGAGGGCTGTGGCTGCTACAGCTCTCAGGCAAGGTGGCCATCCTTTGGCAACAGGATCCAATTGTTTCGACAGGTAGGCTACAGGTCGCTGCCAAGACCCAAGAGGCTGGGTCAAGACTCCCAATGCGTTTCCACTTGATTCATGTACATATAAACGAAATGGTTTCTGCACATCTGGTAGGCCCAAAGCTGGGGATGGCATCAATGCTGTTTTCAATGATTTGAATGCTTTATCTTGTTCTGGGCCGCATTCCAAGGGAGATTGTTCCATTCCTTGTGTGACTTGGTACAAGGGTTTTGCCATGAGCGCAAAATTTGGTATCCATATTCGGCAGTAGCCTGCAGCTCCCAAGAAAGCTCGCACCTGTTTTCTGGTGGTGGGGGTTGGGATGCGGCATACTGCTTCCTTTTGCTCGAGTCCTAATTTCCGGGTTCCTTTGGACAGATGGAACCCTAAGTATTTCACTTCTGTCTGGCACAGCTGCGCCTTGGCTCTGGAAACCTTGTAGCCAGCTTCATTCAAATGGTGCAAGAGGTCACTTGTAGCTTGCATACAATCAGATTTGTTATTGGTGGCTATGAGCAAATCATCTACATATTGGAGCAAAATTCTTTTTCCCGGAGTTACAGAGTAGCTTGACAAATCTTGACTGAGGGCTGCACTGAAGATAGTGGGTGAGTTCTTGAATCCTTGTGGTAATCGAGTCCAAGTGAGTTGCCCTCGCCATCCTGTGGTAGGGTTTTCCCATTCAAATGCAAACAAAAGCTGACTGGCCTCTGTCAGGCGTAAACAGAAAAAAAAAAAAAAAAAGCATCTTTTAAGTCCAAAACAGTAAAGTGAGTGGCTTCTGCTGGAATCAGTCCCAGGAGGGTGTAAGGATTTGGTACTACTGGATGTATGGTTTCAACTGCACTGTTCACTCGACGTAGATCCTGCACTAGGCGGTAGTCACCTGTCCCAGGCTTCTTGATTGGGAGAAGGGAGGTGTTCCAGGGTGACTGGCATTCTCTTAGAAGTCCATACTGCAATAATTTCTTCAGGTGGCGATGAATGCCTTCAATTGCTGGTCTTGGGAGGGGATACTGACGCACATGCACTGGTTCTGCTCCCGTTTTCAAGGTAACAAGCACAGGAGCTATATTCTTTGCTAGGCCAGGTGGATTATCTTCTGCCCATCATTCAACTATAGTATCAGCAAGAAGAATTGCTCTCTTTTCCATCTTACATTCACTTTCTCTGTCACATTATCTCCACAATTCACAGACATTCTAAACAACTTAATCGTGCTGTATTCATGCCCGCAAATCCATCCCGTTTCTGCAAGTTCTGTTTTATATCTCCCGACTGACTTGACAAAAACTGCATTTACCATGCGCAAATTCTCCTGGGCTGCTGGATTGCATGGGGCATATAGTGAGGGCTGCCTGCACTATTTGGATTCCACTTGGGGTTAACAAAACTGATGGGTCTGAATTAAATCCTAAGGCTTCTCAGTGTAGAAGGCATAATGCAGTAAATCAGTGGCGGGGGGGGGGGGGCGGTGGAACTGAGGGAGCTGGTCTCTAAAAATGACTGATTAAAGGATTTAACCAAGAACGGGGACAAGCTGCATCTCTCCCTGTGCTCTAAACATAACGGATGTGTGTGCTCATTCTAAATAAGAATAATTGAGCTAAAGTCCTTATAAGATAAAGCTAATATTTTGCAACATGTTATAACAACAATCCTAACAGAAAGAACTATAGTTCATAACATGATGACTACATAGCTGTTACGTATAACTGAAATAAAATTGCTTGGCAAAAAACTAACTGCCAGCCGTAATCAGCTTGGCTTTACAAAAGAAATTACTTTCAATTTTACAGTTTTTAGAAAGTAGATATTCAAAAAGACATTCATTCTGGATACATTTTCCATAAAGCGGGTGGACATCTAGAATACACATACATATTTTCCTTCCTAGTTTATTTTATTAATAATAAGCATGTCTTCTATGAGGCGCTTGCCGCAGTGTATCAGGAACTAAAACTCATACACGATTAACCCCTCATTCACTCAGGATTCAAAGCACTTTCAAGTTGTGATCTAGTACCGCTGGCTCAAATGCTGCAGAGTCCTGTCAGTGTTCGTAACCTCGGCTTCGTAGGGCAAAGGGAAAATACAAGCATCCTTTCCTATTGAAACCTGAGCCCTACATGATTTCTGCTCACTTGATCTGCACAAATACAGGAACTCGAGTAGGAACGTAACCCTTTCCAGGCTAAGCCTAATACTATCGAGATCCACAATCCTGACTAAACATTCTTATTAAATGATATATAATACATGACCATAGCAGAAGGCACATCACTATTACAAAATATTGAATAAAAACAGGTATAATTCCCTAAAATAAGCACCCATTAGCCCAGCAGCAGAACGTTGAAAACATGCCTTCATAGGGTTAAAACATTCCTCTGCACAAACACGCCTCTTGTCAGTTTCACGCTGCGCTGCAAGACAGCTGAATGAGAGAGACAGCTTCGTGATTTTACAGTGACTCTAGGGGTTTGGCGTCTTCTTAACTATACTTTTACTATTTCATATGCGGTAAAGTGTCACAAATTACCCAACGGAATATAATCCTACCCTTATACTAAAAGGGAAACTCGTGGTTTCAATAGATAACAAATCAAAGACACACACCCAACGCTTCCTCCTTTTCACAAGTACTCTTCACACAGACAAACATGCTAGCATTTTCCAAATTCCGAATTCCCGGGCTGACTGACAAACCAGAATTACCAAAACCGAAAGGGCTGATGGGTTCGCCCCGCGCACTACTTGCAGGGGTACTAGGATCGCCCGTGGAAGTTGATCAGACTTCCTTTACCTGTTACTGTACCAGAGATGTCTCGAGACTTTCCCAGAGCTATCTGACTAAGAACCAGAAAAATCAATACTCACCGGATCCGGTAGCTAATGCGCTGCGCAACCAATCCCTCCTTGGGTTGAATCCTGGACTCCCCTCGGGTTCGAGGTGTTGGCCGGCCAGAAACAGCAGCCTGCGGAGGCAAGGAGGAGTCTCCTCCAATACAAAAGGACCAGGGGCGCCAGAGACCCTCCTGCGGTCAGTCAGGCTCGGCTCTAGCCAGACCAAACCTGTGAGGCGAGATGTCGGGGCATATTCACTTGCATACCATCCCCCACTCGCACATTCCCGGCCAATGCACCAGGAATATGTAGTAGCTGATAAGAATGCAATAAATAATACCCGGAGTCAGGCAAAGATCCAAGCCAATTTATTTGTGCACAGGCTCAGATTGCAGTAGCATTCAAAATGGTCTGAGCACAGCAAAATGACAGTTTATATACTTTTCTTCTCCAGTCTAATACAGGCAAAACTCCTCATTGGCCACAGTGGCCCACTTACTCTCATCCAATAGACATCTCTGACCGGGCCCAGGACTCGCTCCCCCTGCTTGGGTCTTACTAGCCACGGGTCAGCAACTAGACATAACACTAAACATAATACTTCTACTACAGTATATTTTGCTACTTCTGCAAGGTCAGTTAGCTTGCAAAGATAGTAGAAGGCATATCAGAAGCATTCTCATCAAAAGCAAAACAAAGCAAGGCCAAACAAAGCAAGGCTAAGATATATCTCTAGCCCTGGCTCAAAACACTAAACAATCTTCATAATGCTAGACAAAATATTCTTACATTGTTCAGCTTCTCTGCTATATTTTCATCCTAATTACGAGGTCAGTGCACATCTAGCAAAGATACAGTGGCGCGGCATTCTACTGAAACAGACATCTGGCTAATCTAAACAATAAACAGTAAGAAAGTTTTAATTCTCTTATCTCCAGGAGAGCAGAACATGTTATCAAACTAGAATAGAACGGTATGTCTTTCTAACAGCTAACAGCATTCTGTAATTTTCCAAAATCAGCAATAACATTTCAAAGCAGGAGAAAAAGGGCTTTAGGCCTAGCTTCAGGCCTAGCTCTGCTACATACTAGGCCATCGCCTATCACAGTAGCAGCCTTGCGTTCTACCAGGGTGTCAAGGGTGGTGGTAATGAAGCGGTGAAGAATGGGGATAACAACATGGTAGAATGGCACATAGCAGTAAAATAAAAAGAACCCCTACCACTAGGATTTTTAGTCCCCCTAGCAAACTGAACCACTTCATAAACCACCCAGGACCCATGGACGGGTCAGTAATATGATTAACTAGATCACGTAGGTCTTGGATAGAGTGTTCAATGGAAACACTTGCGTCAGTGAGTTTAAAACAACACATACCCTATACCCTCTGTAGCAACTCCTGCACAAAAGTTTTGTTCCATGTGCAAAAGTTGCTGTACTGTCTGTAAAAGGTTGTAGGGCCTGCAGAGGCCTCTTTCCTTTGGGACAAAGGAGGGCCATGTGCAAAAAAGTCTGCAGAGGCCTCTTTCCTTTGGGGCAAAGGTTCTTTCCCTGGGATCCACCCTTATTAGCATATTAATGGCTTTTATTCTTGCTAGTGTTGAGTCATTCTGGCTACACCCTGCCATTTCCTTTGTTTCATTAATCACTGGCACTGTAGTCTTCAGGGCTCATGAGCACTTTGTACCACCAGCTTTGTTTGGCCTGTTTAACTTGTCCAGGCTTGCCCAACTTGCTCAGGCCTGTTCAATCTGTTCAGGCCTGGGCTGTCTTTTCTTAGCTGGGTCCATTTTCTGTGCACTTCTGCTCAGAGTATGGTTCCCTGGCTTTACTCTTGTTGTGCTGGGCTCTGGGTACTCATTTTCTTAGCCCACATGCTTTTTTTCCATGCCATCATAATGTATTACAGCCTCAGGCAAGGAAGCAGCCATACTAGACATACCTATCAGCCAATTTCCCTTCATACCCCAATTTTTCTTTTTCTTTTCTTGTGAATGGGGCAAAGGTAATCCCACTAAGGGCAATGGACAACAACCATTTGAGACAGATAGGGGGCATCAGAAAAGCAGCTTCTGGTACTGTTCCCTAGAGACAACATACATTGTAACATCATTTTCTTGCAGCAACTCAATAATATTGAAAACATATAACATGAAAGTATATCAAAAGCAGAAGTGCTTAATAATGTGATAAAGAAAGCTCTGAGAATAGTGCAGCAAAACTTGAGCTGGTGTGGGTATTGCAATTGCTGAAGCCGAAATGGCTTGTAGATTTCAGTTACTTTCTAAGAAAACAATATTAAAAGGATAACAATACTATCATTCACAAAAGCCCCCAAAAACCCCCAATCAGTCCAATAGTCCTCTTCCCATTCTCAGACAATGTGGTCCTGCCTCTCAGCAGTTCCCCAGGACCTCACAGTGTGCTTCACCTTTCTCTGAAGTTTAAGTTCTGTTTCTCTCAAAATTTGAACCTCTCATTCTCATAGGCAGATATCTTGGCCCTTTTTCAATGTGACACACTGATCCAGATAGGGACTCCTTCACACATTCCAGCGGTGTGTAGTTCTGAGTTCTTGGGATGGTCTGTTCCATCTGGACTCTGGCCAGTTCCCTCTGCTGGACTCTCTGGATTGCAATTGGTGACATGGTTCCAGGCCTCATTCAGAAAAGCAGCACCAATATTGAATGGAAAAAAACTAAATATGCTGGATTAGATTTCACAATGATATAAACTTAATTTCATCCATATTTATCAAACAATTGTTTAAAAACGTAGTATTGTTTCTTTTCTCAAACCTCTCCTAGATCATTGCTGACAAGCAAAATTTGGTTTTGTCCAATCAACTCAAGTTAATGTTATCGTTATATTTGTAAATAATTTTACAAATATTTCCATATTTTCTGGGAACTCAGTTCCATCTTTCCACTAAATGTGCTCTATATACTTGGGAATAAAGCAATTTCAGATCAGCCTCTTTCCAAAATTTTGGCAAAAAAAAAAAAATAATAATAATATTTACTCATCTTATTATTGCTGTGTATACTGGACCTCTACATAATGTACTGCTACCAGTATATTTGGTAACAAAGTGCAAATGTATAAACTAAAAAGATTTGTATCTCACAGTGCTATAATATACTGTACTCCTGAAACTGAAAACCCTCAAAACAAGGTACACTTTTTCTCTGGACACCAATGCATAAAATTCAAATACAGAAAAACAGGTGAATTTATTCCAAAATCCAATAGCATAGCATCTATGATGTTACTGTTCTGTTCATCATTTGTCAGCACAGAGCTTAACAAGGCAAAGTAATTACCTTGAATCCTACAGTTCAAAACAAGCATGAAACTGATACTTTTCCATAAAAAAGGTTGGTGGATACCTGGAATGCAATATCATTGTAGTATCAGAAAAATGAATACAGTTGATCAAGGCAGTTTAATGTACCAAGCAGGAAAGAATGCAATCATCAAAACAGCATTTACTGTCTGCAGAATAAAATGTCAAAGATGGCATATCATGCAGAAGTATTACTTGTTTAATTTTGTATGTGCAGTCAAAACCAAATATATGTACCAGAGATAAAATTCAGGCTTTAAAAAGACAAGTAAAAAAATCTTCATTTCTTCATAATCTTATAAGGATTTTCTCTCCCTTTTTATAGGTTGTAACAAATGTGTTGCAGCTAATTTTCACACATCAGCTTTGCCCTACAGATATTGCTAACAGTAATTTGACAGTCCTTCAGCCTTTGTTTGCTTCCAGCCTTACACAATCAAGATGCTGGTCAGACATCTGAGGATGCTCAAAGGAGGCACCCCCCGTGGTTCTAGAAGCTTAAAACTCTACAATTAAAATTGATGACAAGAGGATTGTTTGGAGGCTAGGTGTGGCTAGGTGAATTGGGGTTCTTTGTCCTCTTTAATGGGTTTCAGGAGTACAGTGCCATTTGTTTGCTAGGAGAAAGACTCCTAGGTGATTTTTCTTTTGTCCTCTCTAATGGGCCTCCATTCATCTGCTAGAAGAAGGAACTCCTCTCTAATCTTCCAGTATCTTTCTATAGCTATGCAAACTATCACAGCAGTTTCAACCACCCCTTACTCACTGCTGAGAGGCGTGATCAAAAACCTGGCTCCCTGACTATTGACTATGCATGAAACATAGCAATGAAACTGGATATGCATTAAATAAAGCAATTGTCTTCCTTCACTGCTATACCAGTACTACAGTCTACATACAGAAAACCCCACCCCCCTTTCATTTACAGGGAACAGTCCCTTTTTCATTATCTAGCCCCTTCTTGGATTTCTTTTTTAAACCTTTTCTAAACTGTCCCCTTCCCTGCAATCAGTAGACCTGGTGTTTTTCACTGTTTGGGGACACAGCGGCGATTTGTTAATAACTTCACCTTTTACTGATAGAGTATCAGACCTCCTTATCTACAGAGGTGTGAAATTACAAATCCAGGACTCATACAGACATGCAATCCTTGCGCTTCGTCCAAACCCAGCCAATCCCCTCGCGGGGGTATGGAAACGTGGATAGGGACACACACCCGCTTCGTACCAATGTACGTACAGTCTCAAGCATACACCAATCAATCCTGAAATATAAAGACCTAATGTCTGGACAAAAACTTTCTTTCCCTAATCTTTCCCTAATGTCACAACTAAATACAGAGACACTCTAACAGTTTCTACATAACAGCACATTAACTATATGGACCAGCCATGAATCTATATAGGGAAACTGGTCCGGATACTCCTTCACTACAATTTAGCCTCCGGACCCCATGCTCTAATCACAATTTGCAAATCACAATTTACAGTGCAAATCTTCTAATCTCAATTCTAGGAATGCAATGTTCAGTGTAAATTTTCTAATCTCACTTCTGGGAATACAATATACAATATAATCCAGGTAACAAGCAGAGTATGGTTGCACAAAACACACAGGACCACAAAGGGAAAAAGAAAGAGGGAAAACAGAAAACAGAGACGTCTCAGCAGCGAATATGTTACAAATACACATTACACATTACACACACTCTCTCTAGCTGTAGCATAGGATTTAACTTTTACCATGAGGATAATAGTAACATGAGAAATATAGCTAGCTATTTTTCTAATGTCCACTAGATGGAGCTCCAGGATCACTAGCACAAAATAAACCCCCAACACTAAAAGCACATGGCAACACAAAAGAAACCCCCAGCAACACAAAAGAAGCCCCCAACACTATAGGAGCACATGGCAACACAAAAGAAACCCCCAGCAACACAAAAAAAGCCCCCAACACAAGCAGCACATGGGGCAAAGGCTCTAAATAAATCGCCCCGATCATCGGAGAATTGCGATCAGCGCAATTATTTTTGAAAGGCACACTTAAGGGGGTTAAGTACTAATATTTTAGGCAATTTTTAATAGCTTTGGCAGCGCTGCACTTTAAATACCTTTAAGGGGCCCGAGGTGGCAAAGTTAAATTTATACTGCAGTTATTTACCGGTACTCACAAGCGCCCCCCCCCCCCCCCTATTCCTACCAGATTTACCAGATACCAGATACAGACAGGACGAGCAATGGTTTCAGAGCCTCTAGGACCCTCGTTGCGGGTGATCGGGCCGCTACAGGTTCACAGAATTACCAGATTTACCAGATACAGGAATACTGAACTACCCAAAACAGTAAAACAGTACTCACCAGAACTCTGATCAGACAGAGAGTTTGGATGCCAGTCTATCCAGCCAGTTTTCAATCGGGGGGGGGTCAGCCGCAGGGACCGACCGACCAGATGAGTCAAGGTGTCCTTCCGGAGCACAAAAGGGGGCCCGGGGCGCCAAGGACCGTTAATCACCTGGAGGGGCCCGGTCCCTGACTGGCGGAGGCCCGATCCTGCAAAAAGCAGTAGTCTTCCCACTGTGGGTGTGATCAGAGAGGCTTTTCTTTTAATTTAATTTAATTTCGTCTCACCTGGGGTGCCAGAAATGATGCAGCATAGCTGCTGAAAAAGCTCTAATTCTCTCACTCACCCACAGAAGGAAAACACACAGACAGGCTGGTATGCAAACAGGAACTTTTAATGTGTGCACAGGCCCAGACAGAGAAACCAGCAATCTCCACAAAAAATCTGAGCCTCGAGGGACGTCCTACAATATCTTATATACTGTACATTTTCAAACTCATTCTACAATCCCATTTGTCTCAGATATTTCCTGTCCACCAATCAGCAGCCCCTGGGGAAGGTACCTGGGTGACCTGTCCAAACCGGTGTGCTCTGGTCTGCTGATTTCTGGGCAAGGGGATATTGTGCTCAAACCTGGAGTGGGGGAAGGGTGCCTGCTGGAATCTTTATGTCTCCTCTTAGCAAGCTGATCACTTATGTAAGGGCATTGTGGTCAGACCTGGAGTGGGGGGAAGGGTGCCTGCTGAAATCTTTATGTCTCCTCTTAGCAAGCTGATCACTTATGTAAGAACCTCATGGCTGGAGGGGGGAGGGGTTACCCACAGCTAAACCTTATGGCTGCCTCAGTATAAGTTATTTTCCAGGTACCTCTGTCCTGACAGGAAATATTGTACAAAATCAAGGCAGGAGGACCTAGAAAGTAATGTTCTGGAGGTGCCCTCAATTCTTGTGTCCTTTCTAGAGAAGTGGAAACTGGTGGCTCCCACTGTACTTGAGTGATGTTTAATGAATAGAACACTAGCTTGTCCTGTACGGAACAGAAACTCAGGATGACCAGATCCTTTCCTTCCGGGAAAGGTGGGGGTATTTCTTGATAGCGATATGCCCCACCTGTGGAGTTAGCCCAGCCAATCGTGCATATTCGGATGATAGTTCCTGTAATGAGACTGGGGTAGAAGAGAGCAGATACAAGAACAACAGGAAACCGAGACATAATAAAAGCTAACTTGTTTCACTCTACTAGGGAGTAAACTAGTGCTCCCCACTTATACTATGTAACAACAGAAATAATGTTTACTACTTATTTACATAACTATTAGACACATGTCCATTATATAGGACACATCAACTATACAGCAGAAGTAAATAGTTACCATCCTCAAGCGACTTTTGTTTAGAAAGCAGTTGTCCATGCTGTCTTCAGAAAGCAGCTGTCCGTGCTGTCTTCAGGTGGTATCTGAAAGCAAAGACTGATAAAACACGTATTACCCATATGGTTTCAACTGGGTGATGTGTTTCCAATACTGCTGGTTGTTGGGCATTAGGATTTGGTATAGGCTTGGGCCTAAGGTAACAGTAACTAAGTACGGTCCTTCCCACTTTGCAGTTCCAAAGGGGAGGTTTGGTCTAGGTCTCAGAATCATCACTTTACTCCCAACCTTGAGGGGCCTTAAATCAGAACCTTTTGCATGTACCTCCTGCAAATAATCTCTAGCTTTTTCTGTGTTAGCTAGCACAATGGTCTGAATTTCTTTTAGATGTTCTTGCAGGGATTTCATCCACTCGTTGGTGAGAATTACTGTCTGGTCCTCTGGAAGAAAAGGACTCAGCATATTTTCCCACCGTTGCATTGGCCTTCCCATTAAGGTTTCATAGGGTGCAAAAACCTGTGGATTTACAGACATTAGCTCTGATACGCATAAGGACTAAAGGGAGCACCAGATCCCAATTTTTCCGGGTCAGATTAAGCATAGGGCTGAGGTGGGCCTTAATTGTTTGATTCATTCTTTCTACCTGCCCTGCTGCCTGTGGATGGTACGGAATGTGGAGTTGTTGTTCTATGCCTAGAAAATCAAACAATTTCTTGATGAGCTGAGAAACAAATGCAGGACCATTATCAGAATCAATAGTCTTGGGAATGCCCCAGCGTGTAAAAAATTGCATAGTTAGGATTTCTGCAGTGGTTCAAGCAGTTTGATCTGGGACAGGGAATGCTTCTACCCAATGAGAAAAGGAATCAACAACAGTGAGCAAAAATCTATTTTTCCTAGCTGTTAGCGGAAGAGGGCCCACATGATCTATTTGCAATCTCTCAAATGGGCCACGAGGAGGTGCTCTCATTAACTGTCCCCTTCTCTTTTTAGGTTGCCTCCCAAATGAAGCACAGATTACCCAGGAGGAAACATGATCCTGTATATCATGTTTCATTTCTGGCCACCATACCAACCTATTAAGGATAGTCTGCATTTCTTCTGCTTTAGGGTGTCCCATAGGACCTGCACCATGAACCCAATGCATCCATTCTTTACCTCGAGCTCTAGGGATAGCTATAACCAAGCCTTCCTCTCTTTTTGCACATAGAATGTCTTTCTCTATAGTGAGTGTGAGAAATGGTGTGTGCTGATATAGGTTATCTGGGGCGTCCTGCACAAGCTTCCTCAAATTGGAAAGCTCAGGGTCCTTTGTCTGCAGTGCTACGAAGTAATCTGGTGGTATTATCTGATCATAATCTGTGGAACGTGTAGCAATAGCAACCATGCGTGTCTGCTCATACCAGGGCCATATGAGGCCTACATGGCATGCTTCCTTGGATAGTGAGTCTGCTAATGTGTTTCCTTTCACTAAAGGGCCTTTCTTCCTATGTGCCTTTACTTTAACTAAATGTACTCTCTGAAACTTCTCACTCAGTTCTTGTGCCATAGTCCACAGTGATGAATTTTTCACCGTGGACCCATCCGTAGATTTAAATTTATTTGCCAGCCACCAGGGTAACAGGGCAATGGCACTTTTAAAGACATAATCAGAATCTAAAATGATTTGTATCTCTCGGTGTGAATCCTGATATTGTTGCATACAAGCTACAAAAGCAGCCAGCTCACAGTACTGTGCTGACGCTGACCCACAGGAATACTGTCTCTGCAGTACCACTTGGTTATTTGGGTCCAATTGTACAATTGCAAAACCTGCTAGTCTCCTGCCTCCTTCATAATGGCTACTACCATCAATATATACTGTAGGAAGAAAAGGTGAAATTTTGTCTAGTCCCAGTTCCCTAAAGATCATGTGATTGGGGGCACTGGGTGAGGACTGACAGTCATGAGGTTGCCCCTCCAGCAAAATTCCAGCCACTTGCACGTTAGGTTCTTTCAACAATTCAAACTTTACATTCTGTGCTTGCAACATGAGAGTCCACTGGACTATTCTCTCAGTCCTAATCTTGCTACATGCTAACTTTCCCTCTACAATGAATTTGAGGGGGGTGTGATGGCTGCATATGTATGTGGTTTGAGCACCAATGATGTATGTAAATTTCTGCATAGCAGCATAGGAAGCCAGTACATGTTTTTCACAGTTTCCCATTTTGAGTTCAGGAGAAGTGAGAACTCTGGAACAGAAGGCAATAGGGTGATCTACTCCTCCTAGGCGTTGTGTTAGAGCTGCACCTATACTGGTCTCTCCAACTACAGGGTACAGGAAAAAATGTTGTGTGTGATCTGGGTGTGCAAGAACAGGAGCAGAAGTCAGAATGAGCTTTAATTTAGCTACAGCTTCTGTATGTTCTTCCTCCCAAACATAACTTTTACTTTTTAGCAGGGAGTAAAGTGGAGCTGCCACTTCAGCATAATTGTGCATGAAGTCACGACAGAAACCAGTGAGCCCTAGAAATGACTGGAGTGATTTCTGATCTGTAGGAAGTGGAAGTTTCTGTATCAGCTCTATCCTCTGAGAATCTACAGATTTACCATCCTGGCCAATAGTAACCCCTAAAAAGGAAACCTGTGATTTGCACAGTTGAGCCTTGGCAGGATTAACTTTAAGACCAGCTTGTAAGAGGGCTTTTAAAACTTCTCTTACATTATTCCAGTGTAGAGCTTCATTCTCAGACTGAATCAGAATGTCATCTACATACTGAATTATATTATCTCTGCAAGACAATAATGACAGGGCTTCCTGCATGTATTTATGAAATATTGAGGGGGAATCCTTATAGCCCTGTGGAAGCACAGTCCATGCATATTGTTTGTTCAGCCACTGAAAGGCTGTTTTGTACTGGCATTCAAGGGCCAGGGGCAGACTCCAAAACCCATTGGATATGTCTAAAACAGAGAAAAATTTACATTTGGGGTTCAGTTTAGAGATCATTTCAGGGTATGAGGCTACCACGGGCACTACAGATTTTGAAACTTGATTCAGGGCACGGAAGTTCATAGTGAGCCTGAAGGAACCCCCGGTTTAACTATCGGCCAGGCTGGTGAATTGCATGTGGAAGAAATAGGTCTAATCAGACCCCTTCTCCTCCAGTATCTTCACAATTTTAGTCACTGGTTCTATAGCCTGATGAGGTACTGGGTATTGTTTCTGTGGTGGAGGATCCTTACCTTCCAACAGTATTTCTGTGTGCATTTTCCCACAATCTAACTTGTCTTGAGCCCAGACTGGAATATCAGCCACCTCTGAAGGAATTACACACAGATCATACTGCTGAGCTGCCTTGGTGCACTGAGTTGCTAACTGCATGGGAATGACTTCATGCACTAAAGTTTTAGAAGCACTTGAAGTTCCTGAATACTGCCACAATTTAAGATTAGCCATATCCACCACCAAATTTAACTAGTTGAGAATGTCAATTCCAATTATTTCTTTTGGTGTGTTCACTATAGTGGAGGCAGTGGTTTCCAACATTTCCTTGTTTTGTTCACTGTGCACAGGGATACCCCATTTAACTGGGATAGCCACACATTTGGAAGCTGTGTCATTAATTCCTTGAATTTCATAAATTTCCATATTTTTCTGATCTGCAGTAGGAGAAGCTCTGTTTGTAATACTAATTCCAGCCCCTGTGTCAATCAAAGCTAGTTTATCCTGACCCCCTATTCTACTGATAACATTTGGGCATCCACAAGAGTCCAGTATCAAGGATGTTACAAGCCTTAAACTGTATTCTGGGCCTGTGTCTGTTTCATCATCCAGAGGCTCTGGAATTGAGTCCTCTGCTGAGAGAACGGAGGCAGGCTGGGCTATGAAGGCTTGAGACATTTTGATATCTGAACCCAAGAGGTCAGGACACCCCTATGCACTAGCCTTGTGTTTGTCCTGAGCTGCTTGTAAGTCCTGTTTTAATTTATCTAGTTCTATCTGCAGTATGTGTTTGTCCTGTTCCCATTTAATTTTTCTCCTTTTCTAATCCATCTCTGTGCTTTGAGCTCCTGAAAGGGAATGTAACCTGAGGAGTTTCTAAAAGTACCTCTGCTTTGTCCTCTCCAAGGTGTCTGTCCTCGGTATCCTTTGTCTGTGTTTTTTGTGTATCGGGAGGATCCCTCAGCTTGCCACTTCCATGCTTCTGATACTGTTATGACCTGCGAGGGCTGGGTCTTCCAAACAGACCCAATTCTGAGCATTAAAGTATCAAAAGGGGTTGCTTTAGGGTCTTCAGAAAATAACAGAAGGTGTTTTGTAATCTCAGGGGATAGCAATTCTAATAAAAATGTTTTATGCGTGCTCTCCCCATAATCTTCTGCATTGGGCCAGGACTCCTGCTCATTAAGAACTGCTTTTAAAATCCAGGCTCTATATGCAAACTCTTCCAGTGTATCATTTGGTAGAGGTGAAATAATTTTAAATACTTGCATTGGGGAACAGTGAAATAGTTTCTCAATGCCCCTTTTAACCAACTGGTATGGGTGAGTGAGAGAGCCAACTTTATAATAGTGTGGCCCCAGAGCCAGATGCATAAGTCTATCAAAGTCTGATTGTTTTCTTCTGTATTTCCCTAGACCCCAGTGAATCAGAATATCAGTGGCACATTTGCACCAGTCATTAACATTAAAAGGCATAGGGCCAGTTCTCTCAACTATTCTTTCCATGTCTCTATCTTTTAAATTGTCCTGCAGCATCACTTTAACTGGTGCTCTGAGTTCGGTACTGGGTGCCGGGTCTGAGTCATTTGAATTATCCTCCTGACACAGGTCCTGGTTATTGCTCTGTTCTGGCTGAGATAAACTATTAAGATTTTCTTCCTGTGATTCATCTTTATTTTTTCCAGTCCTAAGTCCAGCTATGCATACTTCTGTATTCTTTTGTTTCTCAATAGCTTGGATGCATGGCTTATAGGGTGGGTCATAGGCATAGGGGGCTGAGGGAGAAATGGGTGTTGGCCAGGGTGTATATTTCTTTTGTCTTTCAGAGGCCAATTGATCCTTTACGTGCCTCAATTCAAGTTTAAGTACTTCTAATTGCTCACTAACAGTTATAAAAGAATTTGAGGCTTGTATCACATGAGCCCTTTGCATAGAAATGCAAATTTGTGCCTCCTCAAGGTCTTTGGTCAATTGGGTACAATGAGAAGTCAGTTCAGTATTGTCCTGTTTCATGCTAATGAGCCCCCTGCACATGCCTTGGATAAAAAGGCATTTTTTTTATTTGTTTTCTTTTTGAATTCTTGATAATGGTTTAACATTTGTCTTTGAATATTATACCATGATGACTCAGGGAATTCACCTTCAAAGGGACCACCTTTCCTCTTACAGTATGTCAGTACTATTTGTTTCAGTTCTTTAAAATCAAAGGCTTC
The DNA here is from genome assembly GCA_033557465.1 of Ichthyophis bannanicus. Taxonomy (NCBI): domain Eukaryota; kingdom Metazoa; phylum Chordata; class Amphibia; order Gymnophiona; family Ichthyophiidae; genus Ichthyophis; species Ichthyophis bannanicus. The sequence continues at coordinate 124,786,104 of CM066036.1, read as the reverse complement.
CATATTTGAGACTGCAGAAAGGCTGTAGTTGGACTATCTCAAATGTGCAACCTTGGAAGGAGGAATGCTCACTTTTATGAAGAAGTGAGACTTAGAATTATAGTTGGAATGGCATAAATTTTATGGGTGTTCAGTAAAGAGTATTGGCATAAAGACCACGCCTTAAAATTATACCTGAATAAAAAGTGCTTATCACCTTTTAAAAGGGTGGAAGTTTAGGATGAAATTATAGTAAGAAGGGTGTTAGGAGATTAACAGAATTGTCAGTTATACCTGACAGGAGACTGAGAAATAAAAGGCAAGACAGGAGGTAATAGTGTTACCAGGAAAGATGTATATTGTATTCAGTGAGGGACTGTTTACCTGTGTACCACTTCCAAACTTAAGCTGGACTATCTCTCTGTCTTTTCTTAGCAGCTCAAGTACTAGAGAAACTTCTGTGCCTTGTAACAAACCGCAACAATATTAAAATTCTGGATTATTACAGAGCCTTTTGACAATAAAAATCTCACTTTGTCTAACCCACAAAACAAAGGTATCACTGGAACTTTTCACTAAATCCAGCCTGTAACCAAAATTGTCAATTGTACATGGTCACAAGGGCTTTTGATTTTCCTGTCGCACCCTGTCTGAAATCCACTTTAATGTATCAAACAAAATTATTACTTACCCAACTGGAGATCTGCTGTGAAGTCTGAGACGGCCCCCACAAATTGTAATCTTCTGAATATGTAATCTTCTGGTCTACTCTCCGTTTGGTCCTGGGTTCATTTCACAGAGACAGTAGGGTAAGCAGCACAAATAAGATAACCAAACAGGTGTGGCTTGGAAAAAGGGAGTGGAGGAGTGGCCTAGTGGTTGGGGCAAGGTACTTCAGGCTGGAAGGTCGGGGGTTCAAATCCCACTAGAGGACAGCAACCTTGGGCCGGAAGGACTGGGGTTTCTAGTCCCACAGGTGCTCCTTGTGGTCTTGGGCAAGCCACTTAACCCTCCAAAGCCCATGTTCCCTGTAAAATAGTTATCTCCAAGTTATAATGCCCTGTTCAATGTAATTTCAGTTTGTTCAATGTAAACGGCACTGATGCAGAATAGCGCAGTATATAAGAGAATATAAATAAAAATAAATATAGAAATAGGCTTGTTACAGAACAGAGGTAGGAGGTTGTTAGAAAGCTGCTTCAGTTTACTTCAATGAATGTGTGTGTGTGTGTGTGTGTGTGTGTGTGTGTGTGTGTGTGTGTGTGTGTGTGTGTGTGTGTGAGAGAGAGAGGTAAGAAAATGTGGGTCAGAGCCTCATAGTAAGAATAGGGAGAGAAAGAGAGAACAAGGTGGAGGGGAGAGAAGTGGGTGTCAGAGCCTCATGGCAAGGTGTGTCCGATGAAAACAGGAAGAAAGAGGAAGTATTTCTGTCCTTTATAGTGAATTTTCTCTAGCACCTCCCTTTGAGGTCTGCTATTGTTTCCATTCACCTCCCTTTGAGGTCTGCTATTCTTGATTTAGCAAGGAGGGGCTGCAGACCAATCTTATCAGGCCCGGAGACTGACATCACCAGGGGGTCAGAGTTAATCTCATCTTGTAAACTACCCTCATTAAGTTTGGAGACTGATATCACCAGAGTAACAAAGCTGCTTGAAATCCAAGGTCTGGGAACAGCCATGACACCTATGCTAGGCATAATGTGCTGCTGGTGTATGCTGACACAGAGCAGCTAGCCTCAATCTGCTATAAACGAAAACTTTTCTATTCAGAATATTCACTTTAAATTGCTCGCCCTTTCTTCCATGACTTCAGTTGACCTTGTGTCTCTGCAACTCCTTTTTAAGCTTGGGCATTTCTGTCTTGTAAATAGGCATGACTTCTATACAACATTTTGTATTGCATTGCATGCTATACCATTGTCTACAGCTTTGTATGTTAACTTATATTTATACACAGTTTGTGTTCCTCTTTTTTGATTTGACAAAGGATATCATTTTTTAACTGGAGAAACTTTTCTTTTCTGAAAATGTTCCTGCTTAGGTTGGACCCTCTAGTGAGAAAAATGTCGACAGTGGATGGCAAAGCTTGAAATGAAGCTACAAGGAGCAGGTGGCATCAGACAGCGGCCGGTGCTTTGTCGCCTCTGTTTCTAAAAGCATGATGTCTGCTTCCAATGAATTTTTAATAGACAGTGAACATTTTTAATCTACTTTCTGAAGGAAAATGGCAGCTTTTGAAATTACTGTATCTGTGAATCCTCTTCCCACCCTCCTACCCCAATAACTTTATTTTTGGGGGGTCCTGACCACTCTAGATTTTTAGGACATGAAGACTCTGATAGGGGTGTGTATATTACTAATACTACTACTGAGCATTTGTATAGTGCTAGAAGATGTATGCAGCACTGCACAGATGCATGTAAAACATGGTCCCTGCTCATCAGAGCTTACAATCTAGTCAAGACAGACAATATAGTAGCTGTAGATATGTCTGGGGCGAATGGTAAGGAAACGCAAAGGAGATTAGGTGAGTCAAGATCCAAAGGCGGCAGCAAAGAGGTGAGTTTTCAGCCTGGATTTGAGAAGGGCCAAAGAAGGCGCCTGACGTACAGACTCAAGTAGTTTGTTCCAGGCATAAGGAGCAGCAAGGTGAAAGGAGCGAAGTCTGGAGTTAGCAATAGAAGAGAAGGGCACAGATAGAAGTGATTTGCCAGAAGAGCAGAGTTCCCGAGGAGGGGTATAGGGAGAGGTAAGAGAAGCAAGGTACTGAGGAGCTGCAGAGTGAATGCACTTATAGGTCAGCAGGAGAAGTTTGAACTGGACGAGGAAATGGATAGGGAGCCAATGAAGTGACTTGAGAAGAGGGGTAATGTGAGCATGATGAAACTGGTGGAAGATTAGATGCACAGCAGAGTGTTGAACAGATTGAAGGGGAGAGAGATGATTCAGAGGGAGACCAGCAAGGATTAAGTTACAATAGTCAAGATGGGAGATGAGTGGATAAGTGTCTTAGTAGTGTATTCAGAAAGGAATGTGCAGATTTTGTTGATATTATAGAGAAAGAAATGACAGGTCTTAGCTATCAGATGGATGTGTGTGGAAAAGGAGAGAGAGGAGTCAAAGACAACCCCAAGGTTGCAAGCCAAGGAAACAGAGAGGAGTAGAGAGTTAGCCACACAGACTGAGAGAGGAGGAAGAGGAGAGGAGGTTTTAGGGGGAAAAATAAGAAGCTCAGTTTTGGCCATGTTCAATTTCAAGCAGCGGTGAGACATCCAAGCAGCAATGTCAGAAAGGTAGGCAGAGATCTGGATCTGGATTGCGGAGAGATTTTAGGCGTAGAGAGGTAGATCTGGGAGTCATCAGCATAAAGATGGTACTGAAAGCCATGGGAGGAGATGAGCGCACCAAAGGACTGGGTATATAGAGAGAAAAGGAGTGGACCCAAGGCAGATCCTCGGGGTACACCAACAGAGAACGGGATAGCAGCAGAGCAGGATCCACCAGAACAAACACTGGAAGAGTGATGGGAGAGATAAGAATGCATGGAATGCAAAGTTGTACATGCCGGAAAGCAGGCTGAGAGTGATACCTTTTTCTAGAAGGAGTCACTTCAGATTACAGCCTTGACTATCAGGTAGCTTGTAGATTGTTTCTTTAGATACCACTTACACACTTCAGGCTGATTCACAGGTCTGCAAAAACGTTTTTTTCGAGAGCTGTTTTGGTTATTCCACGTAATCTTTGTTTTTTGGTGAGCTGAATCCGAAAATGACCTCCATTTTGTCATAGGAAATCACGTTTCATGACAATTTAGGTAACTATGTTAAATAAGGCAATACCTCAAAATAAATGGAAATAGACTTATAAAATTAAAGTTTTATTACAATATTTTCATGAAAATTCTTTTTTGAACTGAAATGAGCTTACCTACACACACTAAACTCGATTCTTCTTCCTTGTGAGGCTCCTCTTGGTGCATTTACGCTTGTGAGTAGCATCTGGAATGTCTCTCTGAAGCATCCAACAGTAGTCTGCCATCATTGTAATGTTCCATTTTCCCTGGTATCTCCTTTCCATCTCTTTAATGTCTTGGTCAAATCGTTCACCTTGTTCCTCACTCACAGCTCCCAAAGTTTCAGGAAAGTAGTCAAGGTGGGACTGGAGGAAATGCACTTTCAAACTCATCAGGCAACCTAAAGCTTGAAATGCTTTCAGCATTCGTCCGACGATCTTTTTGTAGTGAGGATCTTTGTTATTGCCTAAAACTTTCTGTATGACTTCTTTAAATGCAATCCACCCTTCTTTTTGAGGATCCGTCATGGTATTGACAAACTCTTGATCAACTATAAGCCTTCTAATGTCTGGTCCGACGAACACACCTTCCTTCAATTTTGCCTCCGACAGGCCTGGAAACTTGGTGACCAAGTATTTGAAGCATTCTCCATCTCTTGGAAGTGATTTTACGAATTGCTTCATCAATCCCAATTTTATGTGGAGAGGTGGTAGAAGAACTTTATAGGAAGGTACCAAAGTTTCTCGGAGGACATTTTTTTCACCGACTGTTAGCACCCTCGGCTGCCAACTCTTCTTGGTCCAGTGATTTTGTCGGTCTCGACTGTCCCATAGACACAGAAAACAAGGATATTTGGTATACCCAGCTTGTTGTCCGAGCAGCATGCACAAGACCTTCAGGTCCCCACACACTTGCCAACCATGGTCTTCATATTTAAGTTTACGAAGAACCAATTCCAAGTTCTCGTAGATTTCCTTCAAGTGTACGGAATGACCTACAGGTATGGAAGCGTAAAAACCATTGTGGAGTAAAACTGCTTTGAGACTTCTTTTTGAAGAATCTATAAAAAGATGCCATTGCTCTGAATCATATTGGATTTTAAGTTGACCTATCAGACCTTCGACATCGATGCAATAAACCAACTTGTCTTCCTGGGCGAAGTAAGGAACGAACTCCTTTTCACGATGTCTGAACCATGAAGATGACACTCCTGGCAACAATAAATTCCTGCTTTTCAGCCTTGATCCGAGTAACTCAGCGGCATCTTTGGGAAGATTCAAGTCTCTTACCAAATCATTCATCTCCTCCTGAGAAAACAATTTTGGTCTTGTATCATCTTCAAAGTCAGAACTTGATTCGTCATCTGGTTCAGGTATGACTTCACCTTCATCGGAGCTAGGTATCTCTTCCAAGGTAGCAGGGGGCTTGGGTACTGGTATATCTGTGCCATGGGGGATGGGACGAATTGCCGAGTGAAGATTTGGGTATGAAATGGAATGCTTCCATTTGGAATTAAACCCTTTCACATCGCATGAACAAAAGTAACAGTTGTCACTATAGTTCTTTTGCTCTCGCCATACCATAGGAATCCCATAACGGAAAGATTTTTTCTTACCCTTGAACCAGTTTCGGAGGTCCTCAACACACCGTTTGCACACTTTATGAGGCGCCCAGACTTTATCTTGATCTCCAATTTTTAGTCCAAAGTATGCAAAGTATACTTTTTTCACAAAGTCTGTAATATTCTGCTGTTGCTTCAACACTGTATATTCACCACAGATGAAACAGAAACTGTCTGGTGAATTAATACACTTTTGCAGAGCCATAACATAACGGTTGAAGAATGACGAGCTAACACGAATTGCGATGAAAAACTGTGAACAGCCTAGAACCAAGAAACTGATGATGATTCGTGCACAAGTATGGCATGCAGGAGAGAGCAGCTCTGTGTCTGTACACGAGACGTCACAATGCTGGCCACGCCCCCCTGCACTGACCAGAGCTGCTGCTATCTGCCCTGTGTCTCCCTCCCACTGGATTCTTCAGGAAAGATTAACCCCTTCTATCATTAGAAGCACAGACTTAAAACTTGCTTAGCTTATGTATATATTGCTGACCATCAGATTTACAGTGCTATTTTTTTTTTTACATAACTCGGACAACCCCTTTAAGGTTTTTTGGGCATTTTATATTTGAAATGCACTTATGTGAATTAATTAATAGTAATTTGAATTAATTAATAGTAATTTGAAAAAATTTGATAAATTTGAAGACAATTTTGCATGTTGTGGCAAATCATGACGTCTAGGAGTTTTTTCAATATTTTATTTGTTTTCAGCACACCAAAATACATGGAAATTAGATGAAAATAATCAAACAGCTTTTTAGTCACAGACCTGTGCTTCAGGAAAGAAACAGCTTTATAAATTATTCAAGTCACCATATTAGAATTTAGTGCCCTTACTATTTTTTAACTTGCTGCAATAGAAGTAAACTAATTTATTTTTATCAACCATAGTAATATCTCCATTGTGCAGTGCCGACTTTTCTCATGAACCTGCTCGGTGACATGAAGACTTAGGGCAGCGATGGCGAACCTATGGCACGCGTGCCAGCTGTGGCACGCGAAGGCCTTGCAGCTGGCACGCGTGAAGGTCCGCAGAAAAAGAAAAAGCGGGCTCTGGCTGCTGCCGCGGACGCGGACGCGGCAGCATGCAGTGTCCCGCGGGGCCCCCTCCGCCCGCTAAGCCCCTCTGCAAGGGCTTTCAGATTCGCGAGGGAGACAGCGTCTCCCTCGCGTCTCTGTTAAGCCCGCAGGGGCTAATGGGAAATTTCCCATCAGCCCCTTTAGACGCGAGGGACTGATGGGAAATTTCCCATTAGCCCCTGCGGGCTTAACAGAGACGCGAGGGAGACGCTCTCCCTCGCGAATCTGAAAGCCCTTGCAGAGGGGCTTAGCGGGCGGAGGGGGCCCCACGGGACATTGCATTCTGCCGCTGCCGCGGCAGAAGCCAGAGCCAGCTGCTTTTTTTTTTTTTTTAAATTTGCCATGGGGGGTGGGTTAGGACTGCTAATGGGCTAGGGGGGGGGTTAGGACTGCTAATGGGCTAGGGGGGGTTAGGACTGCTAATGGGCTGGGGGGGTAGGACTGCTAATGGGCTGTGGGCTGATGGGGGCTGTCTGGAAATGGGGTGATGGGGGGTTAGGACTGGTAATGGGCTATGGGGGGGGTTAGGACTGCTAATGGGCTAGAGAGGGGGGGGTTAGGACTGCTAATGGGCTAGGGGGGGTTAGGACTGCTGATGGGGAGGGGTTAGGACTTGAGGTGGGCTGTTGGGTGGGGTTAGGACTGGAAATGGGCTGATGGGGGGTTAACACTGGAGGTGGTCTGATGGGGTTAGGACTGGTAATGGGCTATGGGGGGGTTTAGGACTGATAATGGGCTATGGGGGGCTGGGACAAGAAATGGGCTGATGGGGAGGGGTTAGGACTTGAGGTGGGCTGATGGGGTTAGGACTGGTAATGGACTGTGGGCTGATGGGGGGGGGTTAGTACTGTCAATGGGCGATGGGGGGCTGGGACAAGAAATGGGCTGATGGGGAGGGGTTAGGACTGGAAGTGGGCTGATGGGGGGTTAGGACTGGTAATGTGTTATAGGGGGGGGCTTAAACTGAAAATGGGGTGATGGGGGGTTAGGACTGGAAGTGGGTTGATGAGGGGGGGATAGGACTGGTATTGGGTTGGGGGGTTGCTAGGACTGGAAATGGGTTGGGGGGCTGCTAGGACTGGAAATGGGCTGATGCAGGGACTAGAAGGGAATGGATGCTGGGTGAGGCTGGAACTAGAAGGGAGCTGGTGTTGGGGGAGGATTAGAATGGGATGCGGCTGGGAGAGTAAAATGGAGAGGGGAAAAATATTTTGTGTGGGAGGGATAAAAAATCTACAATTGGCCGGGTATTGGGAGAGTAAGTGGGGATTGAGGATGGAGGGGTAAATTTTGAGTAGATGAAATAGGAATGAGGAAAGAGCAAAAGGAGAAAGATTAGTATGTTAAAGCAGATGTAGAGAGAGAATGGAAAAAAAACCCAAGAAGACAGAAGAAAGGACAAATGGACAGCAGATGGAGAGTTAGCAGAAGACACGAAGAAACCAGAAGAAAGTGGCTGGAACAATTGCAACTGAAAAAAAATGCACAAAAGGTAGAAAAATATCTCTTTATTTTGAATTTATTAATTGGAATATGTCAGCTCTGGGAAATGTGCATCATTAATTTTTGCGCTTTGTTTAGTACAAGAGGAAATTAATATATAGTTTTATTTCTACAGTGTTGTTGTATATTCCAAGTTTGGCTTTTGGGGTTCCCAGTTTAATTATTGTCTTCCTGTTTCTAAATTGTGATTCCTTGTTTGGTAATGGTCTGTTCTGCATGTGTAACTGAGCTGAGGTATTCTGTTTATATAATTCCTATTTGACATTGCCACTTGTTCTTTCCCCAGTAGGTCATGTATTGTTGTTCTCTGAGATGTATTGGTTTAATATTTGCAGTGTTGCCTTTTGATAGGTAGAGTATGGTGCTTTGTGAGTCCTGGTAGTGCTGTTAGGATACGGCGGGTTTGCTATGGGTTCTAAATGGGCAGCGTTTGTAGTAGTTCCTAATGTGCCTGGCGGTTGGTACTGGATTATAGTAATGTAGAAACCTTTTAGTCTTTCTTTATCCATATACTCATTAAGAGGCATGTTTACTAAAAGTTAGTGTATGGTAACATTATGCAAATATTTATGCAAATGAAGCACCTTATGCAAATGGAGCTTTAATTGACGTGCTGGCACTTTGAGGAAATTCTTTGGTTTTGTGCGGCAGTTTGGGCACTCGGGCTCAAAAAGGTTAGCCATCACTGACTTAGGGTGTCAAAGACACTTGTGCTCTCATGAGCCTGTTTCATAGCTTACTTCTGAAAATCTGCTGCTTGAAAAAGAAAAATGCTGATTTTTGTTTTGTCTAATAAAGTAGTTTTTTACTTGTACTGAAAGATAATAGGCGCACATCCTGGCTCTGGCAAAATTAATGTCTTATCACGCTGAAAGAAAGCCAATCTCTTGCCAGCCAAGAACCTTGATAATGACAATTTGGGGATGAAACAGTAGCTTTTTTTTTTTTAGTATACTGATAAAGTAATGCCATTTCTTTTGTGCTAGTGCCTGGATTTTTTTTTTTTTTAGTTTTTCAGAAAGTATGTTTTAGTCTAATACTTGCCATGAGAAACTGAACTAATCCTCTTTTGAATAGCAGTAGATTTGTTTTGTAATTTTCATTTATATTAAAAGTTAGTATCAACATTTCTGCTGATGTTACAAAAAGCGTAGTTACTCACCTGTAACAGGTGTTCTCCAGGAGCAGCAGGAATCAGTCCTCACATATGGGTGACGTCGGCGCCGACAGAGCCCTCATGCGGAGCATTTCCCCAGCTTTCAAAGAAAGCCTTTGGGAATGCAGCACGCATGCGCGGTCCCCTTCCCGCCCAAGGGTGCCATCTTGCTCAGTCTGATGACATAGCTAAAAGACAGCAAAAAAACAAAATGAAATATAGGACTGCAACTCCAAGGGGAGGAGGGTGGGTTGTGAGGACTGATTCCTGCTGCTCCTGGAGAACACCTGTTACAGGTGAGTAATTATGTTTTCTCCAGGACCAAGCAGGAAGTCAGTCCTCACATATGGGACTCCCCAGCTTTAGGCTACCGAGAACCCAAAGCTGAAAAATAAGCTCCCTCTAGAGCCTCAGCATGCGAGATAAGAATCTTCTCTGAGAACGCCCCCGAACGGTAGCCCAACACAAGGGCCTGAGGGTAGGAGTTGCCTAAACCTCAAAGAGATTACGGAGTACCGCCTGTCCGAAAGCACTGTCCCTTCGGGACTCCCTCTCGAGGCAGTAATGGGCCGCAAAGTTTTGGCTTGAAGACCAAGTAGCGGCCCGGCAGATGTCTGCCAATGGAACAGAGCGGAAATGAGCTACTGACGCAGCCTTTGCCCTGACACGGTGGGCCATGACTCGACCCTGCAAGGAGAGGCCGGCTGCTCTGTACGCCCAGGCGATACAGTCTGCTACCCAAATGGACAGGGTACGCTTGGAGACAGGTAACCCCAGCCTATTAGGGTTAAAAGAGATGAAGAGCTGGACAGCCCTTCGATGCCCCTGCGTACGGTCAAGGTAGAAAGACAACACCCTCCTACAGTCCATTTCAGCCGGCTGGCATGTGGCCTGGGAAAGAAGGTCGGAAGAACCACCTCCTGATTGAGGTGGAAGGAGGCGACAACCTTTGGAAGGAACTTAGGATGAGTCCGTAAGACCACCCTGTTCTTATAGAACCGTCTGTACGGTCTATCAGAAACCAGAGCTTATAGTTCACTCACACGCCTGGCCGAGGTAAGAGCCACCAAGAACAATGCCTTCCACGAAAGGAAGCATAAATGACAGGTAGCCATTGGCGCAAATGGTGGGCAAGTAAGTTGTTGCAAGACCACATTCAAATCCCACTCAGGGGCTGGTGGACGAATCGGAGGCTTGAGCAAAAGCAGACCTCTGAGGAAACGGGCCACTAAGGGGTGGACCGACAGAGACTGTCCCTCCACCGGTGAGTGTTGCGCTGACAGAGCACTGAGGTGGACCCGAACAGAGTTGGATTTAAGGCCTAGGTCCAAGAGGTGAAGCAGATACTGCAGCACCACTGGTACCAGGCATGAAAACGGATCCTCTTGACGCTGAGCACACCCGGTGGAGAACCTACGCCACTTGAGGGCATAAGATTTTCGGGTGGATTGTCTCCTAGAGGCCAAAACCACCTCCTCCACGTCCCTAGGTAGAAGTAAGGGGGCTAGAACTACCCTTTCAGCAGCCAGGCCATCAAATGGAGGGATTGGAGGTTGAGGTGCAGGAGAGATCCCTGGTCCTGAGACAGGAGATCGGGTTGCACCCCCAGAGGGAGTGGAGTGTCCACCGCCAATTGCAGAAGGAGTGGAAACCACGGTTGCCTCAGCCATCTGTGGGCTACCAGGATCAGCGAGGCCTTGTCCCGAAGAACCTTGAATAGGGTTCTGGCCACCAGAGGCGTTGGAGGAAATGCATACAGCAGGCCCGTAGACCAAGAGATTAGGAAGGCATCTGGTGCTATTCGCAGAGGATGCAGTTGTCTGGAACAGAACCTGGGCAGTTGACGGTTCAGTGGACTGGCAAAAAGATCTATGGTTGGAAGACCCCATTTTAGGAAGATCTGCTGGGCCACCAGGGGATTCAAATGCCATTCGTGAGGCTGTAGAATCCTGCTCAACCTGTCTGCCAGGTAACTTTCTTGGCCAGTGGTTTGGGGTAGTTCCCTTTCCCCTTGCTGTGTTAGCTGCTCCGACAAAAAAACATTGATTGCTTCATAATTCTGGTTTACCATTGAATCTCGGGTTATATTTAGGTGATTTTTTCACCGGGGTTTGGGTATATTCAATTTTTTGAGGTAATTTTCTTGGCCAGGTAGATAAACTGCCTTGAGAAACATTTTGTGTTGGACTGCAAAGGCACACAGGGCTTGTGCTTCCTGACAAAGAAGCCTGGAGCCTGTACCTCCTTGTTTGTTCACATAGAACATTACCACTTGGTTGTCTGTCTGAATCAAGACAGACTGGCGAGAGAGGACGAGAGAAAGTTTGTAGAGCTAACCGAATAGCTCGCAATTCCAACAGATTGATCTGTTGTGTTGTCTCCCAAAAGAGACCCTGAGTGCATGCCCCTTGGCAATGTGCACCCTAACCCTGAAGAGAAGCATCTGTGGTTAGAACCCGTGTGGGTGGTGGTGCCTGGAATGGCACCCCTTTGGTCAGGTTCGGGAGATGCAGCCACCACTGCAGGGAGGCTGCTAGTAGATTGTACACTCTTACTCTGTCTCTTAAGTCTCCTGTGGCCTGTATCCACTGAGCTCTGAGGCACCATTGAGCAGGCCGCATATGCAGACGAGCCTTTGGAGTTACATGGACCGTGGATGCCATGTGGCCCAAAAGCCTCAGGAAATGTATGGCAGAGAGCAGAGATCCACTGCAAAACTGCTGGGCCAGAGCCATCAGTCTGTGAGCCCTGTTCCCGGGCAAATAAGCCATTGCCTGCAAAGTATCCAACCTTGCCCCTATGAACTCTACGTCCTGTGAGGGGAGAAAAGTGGACTTTGCGAAGTTTATGATGAAGCCCAGGTGCTGGAGAAGAGAGACAGTGCGAAGAGTGGCTTGTCTGGCCTCCTGTGGAGACTGAACCCTGATGAGCCAGTCGTCCAGGTATGGAAAGACAAAGATGCCCTGGTTTCTGAGATAGGCCGCCACCACCGCCAGGCATTTGGTGAAAACCCTGGGTGTGGAGGTTAGGCCAAATGGAAGTACTCTGTACTGAAAATGATTTCCTCCCACTACAAATCTGAGATATTGTCTGTGGTCTGGATCAATGAGGATGTGAGTATAAGCATCCTTTAGGTCTAAGGAGCATAGCCAATCTCCCTGCTGGAGGTAGGGCAGCAGTATTCCAAGGGTAAGCATCTTGAACTTTTCCCTCTCCAGGAACTTGTTGAGATTTCGCAAGTCTAGGATGGGCCTGAGGCCTCCTGTCCTTTTTGATACTAGAAAGTACCTGGAGTAGAAGCCTCGTCCTCTCAGGTGGTGAGGCACCAGTTCCACCGCCTGCTCCTGTAGAAGACTTGCTAACTCCTGAAGGAGAAGATTCCTGTGTAGAGGGAGTCGTGGAGGCTCCCCTGGAAATAGGAGGGAGGTAACTGGTTGAAGTGGAGCAAATAGCCCTTCTGGACTATGCTCAATACCCAGGTATCTCTTGTTATAGCTGACCATCTGTGTGCGTACAGTGTCAGCCTGCCTCCTGTGCTGAGTGGAGCCAGCAGTGAGGGAGAGGCTATGCAGTGGGAGTCGAAACCCCGCTCCCTGCTGTGCAGGAGCTGGAGCTGGCGGCTTGGGGGTTTTCTGCCTACAGGGCCCATGTCCCTGCCCCTTGGCCTGCTGACCCTGTTGGGGAACTGTAGAGGCCTGGAAGTGAGGGTAGGATTTGTAGGCAGAGGCCTTCCTCGGGTAAAAGGGCTTTTTCCCCGAGCCCTTCTTCTTCTGAGAAGGGGCAGAAGTCTTCCTGGACAGCCTTGTCCTGGTGAGAGTCTCAGTCTCGATTTCTGAAGCCTTTTCAGCCATGGGTTTGCCAAAGAGGTTCTCACCCTGGCAAGGGACATCGACCAAAAAGCCATCATAGGCTGCTCGAGATATAAACTTCGAGCACTCTCGAATACCCGATGACAAAGCCTTGAACCTCTGCAAAGGTTCCTCGGAGAGGCCAGCAGAGAACCCGGCAATCTCCTTTGCCAGGTCACATGCCCATGTACAGCTGGTAGGTCTGGACATGGCAAGTCAGCATAGAGCCCTGGAAGCACTTTCTACCGAGGGCATCCAGGTTCCGGGCCTCCCTGCCAGGGGGCACCGAGGAGTGCATCTTCTGACTCTTCAGACGATGCATGGCCGATTCCACAACCATGGAGTGGTGCGGTAGCTGTGCCTTCTGGAACCCAGGACTCTTACAGACTCGATAAATGGAATCGACCCACTTGCTGAGAACCGGCGCCGAGGCCGGTGCCTCCCACATGTGGAAGAGCATCGGAGGAACCGGAATAATTAAGGCCTCCTTGGGGGGAGAGTCATACTGGAGGGCCTCGAGCTCCTCGGCTTGAGGCTCCTCCTCAGGATCCATGGGGAAGGCCAAGGCCTTGGCCACATCCCTCACGAAGTCCGAGAACCGGGCATCCTCCGGGGGGGGACCTTCTCCGAGGCTCGGACTATCTTTCCATATCAACCTCTACAACAGTCCCCTTTTTTCCTTTAGAGATCCTCTGTGTTTGTCCCATGCTTCTTTGAATTCAGATACTGTCCTCATCTCTACCACCTCCACTGGGAGACTATTCCATGGATCCAGCACTCTTTCCGTAAAGAAATATTTTTGCATATCACTTCTGAATCTATTCCCTTTCACCCTCATCCCATGTCCCCTTGTAGCAGAACTTGCTTTCAATCGAAAGAGGCTTTCCTCCTGTGCATTTATGCCATGGAGGTATTTAAACGTCTCAATCATAACACCTCTATCCTGCCTTTCCTCTAAGGTGTACATATTAAGATCCTTAAGTCTGTTCTCATATGCTATATAATGAAGACCACTAACCATTTTAGTAGCAACCCTCTGTATGGACTCCAGCCTGTTTATATTCTTTTGAAGGTGCGGTCTCCAGAATTACACACAATACTCCAAGTGAGGTCCCACCAAAGACTTATACAGAGGCACTATCATCTCCTTTCTTCTGCTGGCCATTCTTCTCCCTATGCACCCAAGCATCCTTCTAGCTTTTGCTGTCGCCTTTTCTTTTTTTTCTTTTTTTTAATTTGAAAATTTTTATTATCACACCTCATAAAAGGGAACATCAGTCATAATATACATCACATAATATTAAATCCCCAAGCTAGCTGAGAATATACACATTTTCACTACCTTAGTACATTCTAAAATCCTTACTCCAGTGGGGCAATACCACTCACTACGTGTATTTCAATTAAACAACGCACCATTACAACTTAGAGATATATATAATTCTACATACTACTCTCCATGCCCCACTAGACCCCGCTCACTATGTTCCATTGCCTTTACCAATTTCGCTCTGCCTTTTTAAATATGGCTATCAAGTGGCCTAACACCTTAACACTTGGATCTCTCAACACTCATACCAGCCTGTTTAATTTCTCTTCCTTAGTATCAAGTGTATTATTTATCACCTCACACTCCAGTACACATACACCACCAAGCCACCACCTATACCAGGCAATCTATCCACCTCTCACTCCCCCTATCTATCCCACCCTCTAAAACCCCGTAACCCCCCCTTCCCTTAAACCCCTCCCCCTATTCCCCTCTCCCCCCTCCCCCCCATCGCACTCATTGCCAGTCAACTGAGCCCCTCCTAGCCCTACTCTCCCCTCTTCCCCTCCCTGAACTTCACCCTTGCCTTCCCCTATCCCATCCTTCCCCTCACCCCTACGTAACCACTCCCAAACCCTTCTCCACTGCCTCTCCACTTTCTCCACTATACCTTTTTTCTCCCCTGTGATCAGATGCATTTGATACAATTCCGACAGTCGCTTAGCGTAACTGCCAATGGGTGGCAACACACAGTTCTTCCAATGCCTTGCAATCTCACATCTTGTTGCCAGGATACATTGCCACACTATGCTCCAAGGTCCTTCCCCCCCCCCCCCTTCCCCCCTCCTGAGCAGCAAACATATCTCTGGTGTCAGTATCAGCCTGATTCCTGTAATGCTCCTAATACACTCCCCAATTTTCTCAATACTGATTTACCACCGGACATGTCCACCACATATGTAACCAGGTGCCTTTCGCTCCACACATCCTCCAACACTCATCCGACTGACATACCCCCGCTTTAAACAAGCGTTCGGGTGTCAGGTACCATCTAGTCAGCACTTTCCACCCATTCTCTCGAAGGGAAGTAGCTACTGAAGATTTCGCAATTTCTAAGGCTATCCACTCCCACTCTTCCGTCTCCCAATTCACCCCCAGCTCCTTCTCCCAAGCCCGCATATAACTGAGTTTCTCCTCCCGTCGCGTAGACAGCCCTTTGTAGATTCTCGAAATGACCCCCTTCCTCCCCAGCGAACCTAAACAGCTCCTTTCAAACCATCCCGGCTCCTTAACAATATCCTGCCATCGCTTCCTCTGCCTAACATACGATCCGACTTGCAAGTATACAAATCGGTCACTGTCCCGCAGTTGATATAAATCTCTAATGCCGGCAAACTCCCTTATCCCCTCCCCCCCAATTATTTGAGACATCTGGCTTAGTCCCTGCAGCGCCCATCTTTGCAGCACTCCTACATCCGGTCCCTGTCCCTCCTCACAACACGCCAGCAGCGACATTGTTTTTGCATAGCGCTTGTCCCCTACCAGTCGCTTCCGCTGCTGATGCCACACACACAACGTGTGGCCTACCATGGGATTCTCACCTCGCTTCCCCTTGCCCCCCCACACCAGCCTCTCTAACTCTCCAGCCCGCAGGCCCGCTTCTTCCATCCTAACCCAATGCTTCATTGGCTCCCTCAGCCAAGAATAAACTGCTCTCAGCTGAGCTGCTTGATAGTACTTCCCAAAATTGGGCACCCCCATTCCTCCCTCTTCCCTGGGAACCTGCAACGTCCGTGCCGCCACCCTAGGGCGCTTATGTCCCCAAATGAACCCCTCCACTTGCTTCTGCACCTTTTTTAACACCTTGGCCGGGACCTCAATAGGCAGTACCTGGAAATAAAAAAGAAACTGAGGAAGCAACAGCATTTTTATCACTGCCATCCTACTCATCCATGAGACATATCCCTTCTTCCAACCCTCCAACTGCATTTCTACTTGCCCAAAAAGCTTCTTATAGTTTAATTCGTATAGCTCCTCCAACTCCCTTCCCAACTGGACTCCCAAGTACCGTATTGACCGGCTTGCCCACCTGAATTGAAATTTATGCTTCAAACTCCTCTGCATCTCTATCCCCCCTGTCAAATTTAAGATTTCTGACTTGTTCCAATTTATACAGAACCCTGCGAGGCCCCCATACTCCTCCACCTCCCTCATAATGGCCGGCAGTGTCTCCCTAGGCCTAGTTATCATCAGCATAATATCATCCGCAAACATTGCCAGTTTGTATTCCCTCTGTCCCACTCTTACTCCCTTAATGCCCTTATCCCCTCGAATCTTCCCTGCCAGCGGTTCCAAGGATAATGCAAATAGCAACGGTGAGAGTGGGCACCCCTGCCTAGTACCCCGCCCCAAGGGAAAAAATTGCGAGTAACCCCCATTCACTCGAACACATGCTTTAGGCCCCTCATATAACGCCTTCACCCAATCCACAAAGCCCTTACCAAAGCCCATATGTTCCAGCACTGCAAACAAAAACTTCCACGATACTTGATCGAATGCTTTTTCCGCGTCCGACAGCAGAATTGTCTGCCCAAGCTTCTGTTTCGCACTCCAAATTACATTCAGAATTTTCCTGATATTGTCTGAGACTTGCCTCCCCAATATAAAACCCGCTTGACCTTCATGAACTAACTTACCCAAAAATTTGTTAAGCCTACCCGCTAACACTTTAGCCAGCAGCTTCGCATCTACATTTATTAGTGAAATCGGCCGGTAGGACGCACACTCCAGAGGATCTCTCCCCTCCTTCGGGATCAGAGCCACTCCAGCCCACCCCATCGTCTCCGCCAACTGTTCCCCCTCCTTTGGTAGATTAAACACCCTTGTCAATGGCGTCAACAATGCTACTTTGAACTTTTTATAAAAGCTCCCCGTAAGTCCATCAAGTCCCGGGGCCTTCCCTTGCTTCAAATCCTTAATTGCCTGTTCCACTTCCCCTACCTGTATTTCTTTATCCAAAGCCCCCCTTTCTCCTTCCTCCAATTGTACAAGTCCCGCTGCCTCCAGATATTCCCTCATTTCCACCTCTGCCCGGTCTGGCTTCGCTTCATATAATCTCTGATAATACCCCACAAACTCATCCCTTATCTTCTGCTCATCGCGCTCTATCACTCCCCGACATCTAAGCTGTGC
This sequence comes from Ichthyophis bannanicus, assembly GCA_033557465.1. Taxonomy (NCBI): domain Eukaryota; kingdom Metazoa; phylum Chordata; class Amphibia; order Gymnophiona; family Ichthyophiidae; genus Ichthyophis; species Ichthyophis bannanicus. The sequence goes on along the minus strand of CM066036.1, from coordinate 124,768,657 downwards.
TATCTGTTGCCTATTCCTCTTTTTCTGTAAGCGTTGCGCGAGATATTTTCCCGCCCTTTTCCCTCCTTCAAAGAGTTCCTGCCTCAATAACTTCAGCTGATACTGGATCTTTTCAGCCTCCAGCGCATTTAACTTGGCCCGAGTTTCCAACACCTCCCCCCTATATTTCCCCACTCCATCCTTTGCATCTGCCTCCTCCAGCCTAACCAATTTCTGCTGCAATTGTAATTCCATTTCCTCCCTTTCCCTCTTTATCCTCGCCCCCCACTTTACCAAAATGCCTCGCACCACCACCTTGAAAGCATCCCAAACCACCCCCGCCCTTACCTCTCCATTCGCATTTCTTTTAAATTAGTCCGGTATCATCTCTTCCAAGTCTTTCACCACCCTTGGGTCTCCCAGGAGGGCCTCATTCAATTTCCAATACTGCACCCCCTTATTTTCTCTCTTACAACTCAGGCTCACAATCACTGGCGCGAGGTCAGACCACGTAATCGCCTCCATTTCCCCCATACGCACCCTACCCGCTATCTCTTTTCCTACCCAAATAGTATCCAACCTTGAATAAGTACCATGAACCGCTGAGAAGAACGAAAACTGTCGTCTTCCCGGATTCATCAGTCTCCACGCATCAATCAAGTCATGCTCCAATACAAACTTCTTGTAACTCCTATCTGCCCTCCTCCCTTCCCTGTAGTATCTCTATCAGTCTCCCACGGCATGTTAAAATCCCCTCTGCATATTCTCGCTCCTTCCCCCAACATGCTCACTTTCATATCCAGCTCCTCCCAAAACTCTTTTTGTGTCCCAGTGGGTGCATATACATTGATCACACACAGTCAGTCCTCCCCTACCCTCATTCGCACCAATAAGAATCTCCCCCCGCCCCCTGTCTCGGACAACCGAGTGCACCTCTACCTTTAACTTCTCATCAATCAGCACCGCCACCCCACCTTTCTTCCGCTCATGCATATTAGACGCAAACAACCACTTTCCATACCCTTTTGGTCTCACCACTGATTCATGTTTCCGCAGCAAATGTGTCTCTTGCAACAATACAATTGATGCTCTCTGCCTAGATAATTCCTTGTACAGTTTCTGCCTCTTAACTGGTGAGTTCAAACCTTTCACATTCAGTGTAACAATTTTCAATTCACCCTGATCTTATCCCCGTGCTTCTATCCCCCCTAACCTTCTCTCCCCTTCCCTTCTCAAACCCGCCCCTCCTCCCCTCCCCCTCCCCTAGACCCCACCCCCTCCCCTACTCCGTACCCTCCCTCTGCCTTCCCCTCCTCAAAACCCTCATCTTCACTCCTCCCCCTTCCCCCATCCACCCTAAATCCCACTCCTGATCTCCCTCTCCCCGAGGAAGATTTGTCCTCCGTTACGTGATGTAATCAGGCCGCCTGCCTCTTAACTCCCCCCTGCCGCCTTTTAACCCCCCCAACAGCCCACTACCTCTACCCTTCCCCCCCTTATCCACCTGCACCATCATACTCAAAATTGATAGCGTCTACATTTTCAACCCCCCAACTCCCTTCCCCACTCCCTCTACCCCACTGCCCCTACCCCCCTCAAAAACTACCCTACCCTTCTAGCCTCCCTGCTCCCACTTCATTACTTAGTAACATCCCCCCACCTTTTTTTTTTATTTACACTATACAGCATCAATTTCAATTCCATTGTGTTAGACACTGCCTCAGCCTGCATCTTCTTTACTCTCCTTCTCCCGCCACCGCTCCTTGGCAAGTCTCGCCAACCTCCAACCCCCCTCTGCTGCTCTGTGCCACCTGGAGCTCTCCGCACCACTTGTAATGGTGGAGACTTCTGATGGCTTTACCAGACTGCGAGCCACCTCTGGCAGATTCTCAGCTCCCAAGTCTCTCAGCGCTTTCCACACTTCTGCACAAGTCTTTACTTTCCTCGATCGCCCTTGCACCATAATCAAAAGTCTAAACGGGAACAGCCACTTATATCTCAGGTCAGTCCTTCTCAAGTAGGCCGTGACCTCTTTATCTCTCGTCTACGCTGCAGCGTCCCCTGAGACAAGTCCTGAAACAGCTCCAGTTTGTTTCCATTCCATTGGACGTGTCTGAGCTTTCTTGCTGCTCCCAGTATGCATTCTTTCAGCTTGTACGAGTAGGAGGCCAGACAGACTACAATGTCCCGTGGGCGATTGTCCTTTATGGGTCCCAGCCCTCGATGAGCTCTCTCTATGTTTATCTGGAGTGCGTCTTCCTCTTCTGTGCAGCCTCTCTCCTTTAAGACTTCTCCAAATATTTTTTGAACCACCTCTTCGCTGTTCCTATATTTAGGTACTTCCGGGACTCCCCGCACTCTAATGTTACATCTTCTCGAGCGGTCCTCCAGGTCTTCCGTCTTTGCCTTCAGTTCTTCTTGTGCTTCCCGCAGCTCCCTCCATCCTTTCTGGATCTGCTCCACCACTGCTCCATGCTGCTCCACTAGATTCTCTGCCTCCTCTACCCGCTCTCCCAGGTCCACAATGTCTTGCTTTATTGATTGCAGCGTCTCTTTCAACTCATTTTTAACTCCTCCAATTTCTTCCTTTAACTCTTCCTTCAGCTCCATAAGCCACCTCTTAATTTTCTCTGCCATTCCCGCACATTCCTCTCCTTCTGTCTCTTCTTCGTGCCCCAGTGAGAGGTCCCCCCATATCTGTCCTGCCTTCTCGCCCTCTTTTCCTCCTCTTGCTGGCACGTATGAGGAGTGGAACTCTGCCAGTTCTTCTTCACTGCCCCTTCTCTCTTTGCCTTTTCCATGTTTTGTTTTAGTAGTTCCCCTCAGCAGATGTCCGCCGCTTTGCCCACTTCCTCTCTTCTCCCCTTCCACGCAGGGCTTTATGTCGGCAATATTCAACACCTTTGACTCTTCTGGTCCCCCACTTTGGTTCTGTCTCCCTGGGCTCGCTGCGCTCTCCCCCAGCTTCTGCTCCGACTCGTCTGATCTCCCCCGTCGTGGCCTGGTGTGTGGTTTTTAGACTGGTCCACTCTGCCTCTGTACCACTGCACCTTCGGCCCTGTCGCTCCCTGGGTAGGCTGAACACACTGTCTCTTCTCCTTCCCTTCCTGCAACTAACTTAGCTGCACAGCTCTTCTCCTCCGCTCATTCAGCGCTCACCAGGATCTCTGCCTGTGTCCCACTGGCTCAGCTTCACTCTCCAGCCTTGGCTGCCTCTCTCCCCAAGCTCAGCTACCGCTCGCCTCCAGCTCACCTCCTCCTCTCACTGCCGCTCCCGGTCAGCACACTCTGCAGCTGGATCGCCTCTGACCCTGCTGCTATCCGCCGAGTCTCGTCAGCCTGCTCCTCTCCCTCCAGACATCTTTCACCGCTCTTTGGAGGCCGCCTTATTCTGCCACGGCTCCCGGCCGCTTCACTTATCAGCGCTGGCTCTTCCCGCTCCTCAGGGCCCCTCTCTGTCGCCACGTGGCTTGGCGCTCCGTCGCCTCCCACCCCGCTGCTACTTGTGCGGGGTATATTCGCTCTCCGCTCCCACTGCCTCCTACTTCGGGGGTATTACCGCTGCATTCCCCCTGTCTTTGCTGCCCCTTCGCCACCTCTGCCGCTTTATTTTATATCAATAGGGCAGGCTATGGTGGCGGAGCTCTTCTAGCTCGCCGCCATCCACTTCCCTGACGTCACCGGAAGTCTGCTGTCGCCTTTTCTACCTGTTTAGCTACTTTAAGATCATCAGACACAATCATGCCTAGGTCCCGTTCTTCTTTAGTGGACAAAAGTACTTCACCCCCTATACTATATTGCTCCCTTGGATTGCTGCAGCTTAAATGCATGACCTTGCATTTCTTAACATTAACTCTCAGCTGCCAAATTCTAACCATTCTTCAAGCTGAGCTAGATCCCTCCTCATGTTATCTACACCGTCCTGGGTGTCTACTCTATTGCAGATTTTGGTATCACCCACAAAGAGGCAAACCTGACCCGACAGCCCTTCTGCTATAGCACTAACAAAAATGGTAAAAAGAATCGGACAAAGGACAGATCCCTGGGGCACACCACTGGTAACCTCCTTCTTCTCAGAATGAGCTCCATTTATCTGTACCCTTTGTCACATTCCACTCAACCAATTTCTAACCCAAGCAGTAACTTTAGGGTCCATCCCTAGGGTGCTGAGTTTGTTTATAAGTCTCTTGTGAGGAACGGTGTCAAAGGCTTTACTGAAATCTAAATACACCACATTTAGGGCTCTCCCTCAGTCCAACTCCCTGGTAACCTAGTCAAAGAAATCAATCAGATTTGTCTGACAAGACCTCCCTCTGGTGAATCCATGCTGCCTCAGATCCTGTAATCTGCTGGACTCTAGAAACCTCACTATTTCTCTTTCAGCAGCGTTTTGAAAAATGTACTCACCACCGAAGTTGAACTAACTGGCCCGTAGTTTTCAACCACATCCTTACTTCTGCTTTTGTGTAAAGGGACCAAGTGAGCCTCCCTCCAGTCCTTTGGCACCACTCCCGACTCAAACGAGGCATTGAAAAGGTCAATCAGTGGAGCTGCTAGAATGTCCCCAAGTTCCCTCATTATTCAAGGGTGTATCCCATCCGGTCTCATTGCTTTGTTTATTTTAAGTTTAGCTAGGTTCTCACAAACACAGTCTTCTGAAAATTGATCAAGATGTCCTCGCTTCTGTTCCTGTTTGTGTTTTTTTTTCTGAGGTCCTGCTCCTGATTCTTCATCTGTGAACACAGAATAGAAATATTTGTTAATCAATTCCGCTTAATCCTCCTCAGCTTCTCCCCTTCACCCTTGAGTCTTACAATACCACTTTTGGCCTTCCTCTTCTCACCAACCTATCTGAAAAATGTCTTATCCCCCCATTTTATTGCATTGGCTATTTCCTCCTCTCTTTGAAAGGCCCTGATAACCAGAAAAATGGCTCTGAGCTCCAGCAGGTTGATCTGCTGCTGGCTCTCCTCGAGAGACCAGTTGCCCTGCGTGTGCAGTTCCTCACAGTGGGCACCCCAGCCTAGTAGGGAGCCATCCATAGTGAAGACTCTTTGGGGGTTTGGGTGTTGAAAGGGCATGCCCTTCTGCAGGTGCTGTACATCCTGCCACCAATCAAGTGACAGTGCTAGTTGACAGGACACCGAGACCATGTCCCTGAGCCTGCCGGTGGCCTGAGTCCACTGTGAGCAGAGGCACCCCTGAACTGCCTGCATGTGGAGGTGGTGTTGGGAACCACAGACTATGGAAGTCACGTGGTCTATCAGGCAGAGCATGGACCGCGCTGACACAACGTGATGGCGCTACACCTCGGTTGCCAGGGCCCTGAGGCGATCTGCCCTGTCTAGGACGAGGAAAGCCCTGGCATGGAGGGTGTCCAGATGAGCCCCTATGAACTCCAGGTCCTATATTGGAGTGAGGTGGGATTTGGGGTGAATTCCAGATATTGTAGGACTTGATGGTGCGGGCCATGGCCTATTGCACTTCTAAGGCCGTTTCTCCTTTTACTAGCCTGTCGTCCAGGTATGGGAAGATGAAGGTCACTTGGAGACAGGTAGGCAGCCACCACTGCCATGCATTTGCTGAAGATTCTTGGTGCAGAGGCTAGGAGGAATGGTAGTACCCTGTACTGGTAGTGGTCATCCCCGACCATGAACCTTAGGTACTGCCTGTGGTTGGGGTGAATAAGGATGTGGGGGTATAAGCATCATTTAGGTACAAGGAGCACAACCAATCTCCCTGCTGGAGGTAGGGTAGCAATATTCCAAGGAAGAGCATTTTGAACTTCTCCCGCACCAGAAATTTGTTCAGGTTTCTCAAGTCCAGGATGGGCCTTAGGCCTCCTGGTCTTTTTGGGACCAGAAAGTACCTGGAGTAGAACCCCTTTCCTTTTAGATGGTGTGGTATGGGCTCCACAGTCCTGTCCCTGAGAAGGCCTGCAAGTTCCTGAATTAGCAGGGCCTGGTGCAGGGAAGAAAGGGGGAGCAGTCTGGTCCAGGTGAAGGAGGTAACCTTCCCTGACCACCTAAGTGCCCAGGAGTCGATGGTGATGGCAGACCACCAGTGGGCAAAATGAACAAGGCGCCCACCCTCTCATTGGTAGCTGGTCCCCCATGGGTAGAGAGGCTATGCACTGGGAGTCAAAACCCCAACCCTGTCTGGGCTGCAGCTGGTGTCTGGGGCTTGGTGCCCTTAGCCTTGTGTGGGCCCTGGCCCACTCCCTTGCCCTGAAGATTCTGCTGTGGGGTCTGGAAGGCTTGGTATGGGGGATAGCCTCAGTAAGGCTGGCCTTCCCAGTGGAAGGGAGGCCTTTTCCCTGGTGGTTTCTTCTTGGGAAGAGTGGAGATCTTCCTGGAGAGTCGGGTCCTGGTGACATATTCGGTCTCGATCTCCGCCGCCTTGTCCTCCATCGGCTTGCCGAAGAGGTTTTTGCTGAGGCAAGGGACATCGAGGAGTTTCTCCTGGACCCATTGCTCGAGGTCCGATGCCTGGAGCCAGGCCTGGCATTGAACACCGATGTCTGGGGCAGCCACCCTCACATTAGACTTGAAGCCGTCATAGGCAGCTCGAGACAAATACTTTCAGCACTCCCAGACAGACTTCATGAGGGTTTGGAAGCACTGGAAGTGGTCCCCATTGAGACCCATCGAGAAACCCCTGAGTTCCTTGGTTAGGTCTTGGAGGTACATGCTGATATACAGCTGATATGCTTGTATCGAGGGCGTTGAGGGCACGGGACTCCCTGCCTGGGGGCAATGAAGAGTGAGTCCGGGCTTTTCTGTCGACTCATGGCTGACTCAACCACCATGGAGGTCTGAGGGAGTTGCACCTTCTGAAGCTGGGCCCATGCTGGACCCGGTACATAGTGTCCAGGTGCCAGCTAACAATCAACGCTGATGCCGGTGTTTCCCACATTTGCAAAAGAAGGCGCCCGAGGATGGAGGGGACAGGGTCTGTAAGGGCCTCCTTAGGTGGGGCCTCGTATTGGAGGATTTCGAGTTCCTCTGTGCAAGAATCCTCCTCCGACTCCATGGTGAGGGACAATGCCTTTGCCAAGTCCTGGACAAACTCGAGGAACAAGGTGTCCTTGAGAGGGACAGACACCTCAGCGCTGCCAGGGATGAATCTGAGGGGAGGTTACGGTGTTCTCGTGTCTCCTGGGAAGCCTCGTCCTCGGACTCCTAGTCTGAGTAGTCCGTCGAGGACTCGAGGCCTGATGGCTCTAAGGGCATCGTTGGGTCTGCCTTTGGTGAATCATGGCTGATGCTTGGCTGGAGCCAGAAGCGCTTGCCAGCGAGGATCTTGCTCCTTAGGACTGGGAGCGGGATCAAGACCCTCACTATGGATCGGCTCAAGGCATGGGGCTCTCGAGGATCTCTTTGGCAGCCCGGAGAGTCCTCAACATCGAGGTTCCTATGTGCTCAGCACGTGTGCCAAGGGGGGGCCAGGCATCGACGCTTGTTGCGAGGCAAGGAATGCTGTAATACTGTGTTCCAATGCTATCATCCTGGCTTCCCACTCAGGGATTGCAGCCTTCGACACCGATGCTGAGGTGACCGGGTCGGGTGTCAGCAAGGAGAGAGAGTCCTTGACAGGATGGGATGGGCCTTGGGAGTCAGACATCTGTCACCAGAGGCCTCGGCATCTGTTCTGGGTACCCTGGCCAGCCGCTTCCGCTCCTTGGATGCCCTCCGGGTTCTGTGGGACCGTGCACGGGACTTGCCATGTGTGTCCACGTCCCAGAAAGAGACCCTCAAGGATTTCTTCTTTTTCTTACGCTCTCAGTCTGGGGAAACCCTTGTTGGAGTGTCTGCGTGTCCGCTCGAGCACCACGAGGGCTTTACGCGACTCCAAGGATCCATGCAAGGCCTTAGAGTGTGCAACTACCGTGGCTGAATCGGACCTGTGGGACATGTCATCCTGCTTCTGCCAGTGACTCTGGATGCCTCAGCAGATGCTTTTTTGCACAGGGAGCATGCCTCTGGGTCATGGTCGGCACCTAGATACCTGAGGCAACTGTCATGTGTGTCGGTAAGGGACATGTTCTTAGAGCACTGATCACACTTCCTAAATCCAGTGGCCATTGGGGGAAAAACAGGACCCCAGAAAGGTCGAAGACCTTTGACATAGCCAGCGGTTAGAAAAGGCGTGAAACCGCAATGGGTGATAAAACATAACTAAACAGATTCCAAGTTCCGAAGCCGAGGCAACAGGGCACAGAGGTGGAAAAAGGACCGGTGCTAACCGGATGATACATTGAAAGTGCACGAGGAAATCAACTTTTTTTCTGGGGAAGAAAGACGAACATTCATAGGGCTGAGTAAGATGACATCCTTGGGCGGGAAGGGGACCACACATGCGTGGTGGCATCTCCAAAAAGCTTTCTTTGAAAGCTGGGGAGATGCTTCGTGGGGCTCTGTTGGCATCAACCTCACCCATATGTGAGGACTGACTTCCTGCTTGTTCCTGGAGAAAGAAGTGGTTGGAGTAGATAGAATGGAGCAGACAATGAGGAGAGTGAAAATGAACGAGACCAGCTACAGTAGGTATTGTGGAGTGGATGTGTGAAGAGCTTTATGCAGGAGGGTGAGGAGCTTGTGGTGTATCCAAAATTTGAGCTGGGGCCAATGTAGGCAAATGAGAAGAAGGGTGTGGTCAGTGCGGGATGCATGGGAAATGATACAGGCAGCGGTGATCTGGAGGAGTTGTAGTTGGTATCAAGGAAGGACTGCAAGAACAATGTTAGAGTAATCAAGTTTCAAGATGACAAGGGATAGGAGGAGTGTGGACAAAGAGGAGTTGGGGGAGGAAGGGCCAAACAGCATGGATTTGGCAAAGGGAATAAAAGCAGTGGCAAATAAGGGAGAAAATATGTATGTAGCAGATAGCAGAAGGATGACACTAAGGGGACAGGGGTGCCAGCAAGTGTGGGGGCCAGAGGGGGGACAGGAAGACCAAAGGTGAACCAAATGGTGCTTGACTTGGAGGAGCTGAAGCATAGATAGTTATTCTGGAGCCAGGAAGAAACATGGGAAAGACAAGAGTCTAATAGGGTCAAATCCGGAGTTGTGAGGCTGGTGTGATAGAAAATAATTATGTTGTCGGCATAGAAGTATGCCAACACTACATATTGCTAGATGATGTGAGTGAGGTTGGCTAGGAAAATGTTAAAAAGAGCATGGGAGAGAACTGAACCCTGGGGGACACCACAGGGGAGAGGGGTGATGGCAGAGGCAGAGGAACTGGAATGAACGGAGAATGAACTGGTTGTGAGGAAAGAACAAAACCAGTGTAGGACAGTTTCCTGGACACTAGAGACGTGTAAATGGCAGAGAAGGGTAGAGTGGTCCACTAGGTCAAATGCTGAAAAAAGGTCCAGGGAGACAGCAAGTGAGATATCACCATGATTGTGAGAAACATGGAGATCATTTAGGAAGGAAAGGACAGTTTCAGTGCTGTGGCCGGTTTTGAAACTGGATTGACGGGATTGAAGAGTGCGGGTAGAATTGAGATGTGTGGAAAGCTGTGAGAAACCAATTTTTTTTATAACTAAATAGTGTGACTTACTGCCTCAACTCCTTAGTGGGTAGACTAGATGGACTATTTAAGTCTTTGTGTATCATTATCATTGTGGAGTGCCCTCCGGGTAGAGGCATGGACAAAAACAAAGGATCCCTATACAGGTGTAGTCAACATTATTGGCACCCTTGCAGTTCCGTCCCTTAATGTCCAACATCTCCTAAAAAAAAGTGCCAAGTGAAATGGTTTTGGACTATATATGCACACATATTTGACACATAAAATAATCAAATTAAACATGACCAAACAAAAAAGGAAATAGTATAACAACTGGGACACTGCCAGGACATGATTATTGGCACCCTTATAAACAATTTGAATCAGTTTGATATTTCCATTGCAGTAAAATTAGATGCACCTGTGATTAATTGTCAGCACTCACATGACTTGAATCAAAAAATGAATGATGGCGCTAACATTTAAAATGGCCACATTCACTCCCTGTTCCATTTTCACAAGACTGTCAGAAAAGCCATTATCACCAAACATCAAAGGGGTACAAAGCCATCTCCAAAGACCTTGTGATTCCTGTATCTACTGTTCGCAATGTTAAGAAGTTTTCTGCTCATGAAACTGTCAAAGACCTCCCAAGATGTGGTGAGAAGAGGAAAATTAATCCAAGAAGTCTTCGAAGGTTAGTGCAAACTGCTGGAAAAACACCACGTACAACATCCAAAGAGCTTAAGATTGATCTGGTGCAATCTGGAGTGGTGGTTTCAACCCACACCATACACCGCACACTAAAGAAAAGACTTCATGGACAAAGTTCAAGAAGGACCCCACTGCTCAAAGACAGACATAAAAAGGCATGACTGATATTTGCCCAAACCCACCTTGAGAAACCATAATTCTTCTGCGAAAATGTTCTGTGGACAGATGAAACCAAACGAGTTCTTTGCAATACAGACCAGCAATACATTTACAGGTGAAGAAATGAAGCTTATAAGGAAAAAACACCCTTCCTACAGTTAAATATGGTGGAGGCTCAATAATGTTGTGGTGCCGTTTTGCTTCCTCAGGAACTGGAGACCTGGAATGTATTAAAGAAATCGTGAAGTCAGAGGACTACCAAAGTATTTTGGAGTGAAATGTGCTACCTAATGTCAGAAAGCTATATCTGAGTTGAAGGTCTAGGGGTCCTCCAGGACAATGACCTAAAACATACATCCAAAAGTACAAAAAAATGGTTATAAAGAAAAAAATGAACTGTTTTAAACTGGCCAGCAATGAGCCCTGATCTCAACCCAATTCAGAACCTTTGGAAAGAGCTGAAATCTGCCATTGGTAAAAGGAATCCTGGAAACATTCATGAGCTGGAACAAATCACAGTTGAAGAGTGGGAGAAACTACCAGCAAACTGATGTACAAAACGTATAGCTGGCTACAAGAAACATTTGGAAGCTGTAATCACTGGCAAATATTGTGCAATGAAATATTAGTGAAGGGTGCCATTAATCCTGTCCAGGTCAAATTTTGTTTTGTTTTTCTCAGAAATTACTGTCTAGGTTGCACAGACATCTTTTTTTTTTTTTGTTTGTTTGTTTGTTTTATACCCTTGAACATAATATTAAAATATGATATGTTGTTGTTATGTTGTTAAGTGCCGTCGAATGTTGACTCATGGCGACCCTCTGGATAGTTATCCTAAACTGTGCTCGGTCTTCAGTCAGGCGGCTCATTGTTGACAAAGTGGCACTCATAGCTGCTGTTATTGTAATGATGACATACAGTTGGAATATTTCCAATTATTTCTAAAGATATTGTATACAGCATACCTAAAATGCAAGGATGCCAATCATGTTGATCACAACTGTATAGCAAAAGAATGGACTCCAAAGTAATTGAGCATTTTTATTAAAAGTAAAACTTAAATGACTTGTATTTTTAAAAAAAAAGGTGTCATGGGGAGGGGGGTAACTTCACAGAGTGTCAGATGCAATACAACCCTAAATAAAGACAGAGGAAGGTAGCTTGCATGGAGCAGTGAGTAGAACTGTAGTCACCTTACTGGGCAGATGAGATGGTCTATGCTGTTCTTTACTTGCTGTCATTTTCTATGCAAAGCAATTTTGTTCAAGGTTCAGTCTTGTCAATGCTGCTCTTGAATTTATGCTTGCAGGCACTCGGTGACATCATTTAAGCACAACATTCTGCATCTTCTTTATGCATATATTATGAAACACACCATATATGGTCAAGGACAGTGTACAGTCTTCAGCAATAGTCGTTTCCCTTCTATTGTGAAATGGTTGGCTTACAGTATCAAGAGCCCTCAGTTATTTTTTCAAAAACAGAGGTTTTATTTATAACTGGTGACCCTATCTATTGCTCCCCACTCCCCTCCATGATTCTAAAGGCATGAGACACTGAGTGAACATTCAAACCTGAAGTACATTACTTAGGGGTAAATTCTAGATCAAAAATGATCTTTCCATACACATATCAAGGGAATCATAAAAAAACAGCATTTTAAAAAATGTGTCTATTGTGTTGCCTCCAGCCACTTCTGCACGAAGATGGTTTCTAATCAGTTTTTCAAGTGCTACTAAAGCTCATGCTGGATTCTTCCAACGCTGTTCTTCAGTGACTGCCAACTTCTACACTACTATGCAGAACTCTACTGCAAGCTTTTGCTTCAATGGTCTAGGTATGACCGTGCAACTCCAATGTTAATTCAGAGTCCAGGGTAAAATACAAAATGACAGTCTATCAGAGTAGTCATGCATTACAGGATTTTTGAAAGTTATACAATCGCTAGCGATGCCTTGGTAAATGGACCATTTAAAGTTGCTGTATCTAGGATTAATATAGACAGATAGGAATACTGATCCTACATTTAAAAATTAAAATTGTTATTTTCCTTTTATGGTTTAATATTTGATATACTGCTCATTACACAGTGTCTGAACAGTTTACAAAAGGAATTAAAATCCCAAAAAAGATAGAATCAAAATAAACACTTTTTAAAAATAAAATTGGGAGTTTGACTCTTTTGTAAATCTTTAAACATAGGCCATAAACTATCAGCAGAGGCACCCGCACCATTATTGCAAAGCTACTCCTTTGACCGCCTGAGTAGACCATGCTCTCAGAACACGGCAAGTGGGAATGCTGGGTGTAACAGAGCATTCTCCCTATATATGGAATGTACTATTGGATGGCTTAAGAGCCATGGCAGCCACTGTGCTTTTAAGGAAACAGCTAAAAACATGTTTGTTTACACAAGCATTTGGTTAGCTGAGATATGGTCATTCTGGATGAGTTATTCAGTAGCATCAAATGTAATCATGGTAGTTATGAGTATGCTATGTGTTAATTCTTTTGTCGTCTTGTGAACTATATCAGTAGTGATTTTTTTTGTTCCTGCCTTGACCTGAGGTGATGGGGCAGGTGATAAGCAGCTTAAACAAATAAAAGTTAGCATGAATTAGCCTCCTGTTATCAAACACTATTTATATGTTAAATCAATTTGCATAAATCTTTGGAAATGAGAAACAGCATGCCTCTGCAAATGCTGCTTCAATTAATATATTAAGAAGAAAACCAAAGTTTGAGGCAAACAAATTGGACAAGGAATATTAAACAGCATCTATATTGAGCATGCATATTAGTTTAAAGCTGTAGATTGTCTTTATTGAATCGTTTTATCTAATAAAAGTGTACAAAACCAATTTCAGAATTGTGCTTTAAACAAAATTTCCCACTGAGTTCGAGCTACTATAAGAAACCAGCAATACAATTTTATATATTTTAATTATTTTCAGCAGGCATTCCATTACAACTTCACTGTGCTAATTATTATTTAAACAATATCATGTACACAGCACTGCAACACTGAATGTTCTTTGGAACAGAAATTTTTCAGTAGCACTGTTTACAAGGAGGATATGACTTGATAGATGAAGGAGACATCCTCGTTCTGTGGTCTCTCTCTAACCCAAAGTCTACACTGCCAGACATACCCTAAAGGCAATACTTCCCATGAGCTAAAACATTAACTCAGGGGGGAAATATGTCCTACTGCTTTAAAAAGGCATTGTGCAGTATTTCAGAATAAATATGACATTTTTTAAAAGAATTATCATATTCAAAAAGAAGAGCTTGCAAAAATAAGACTTCAAAACCTAGTTTATATGCTGTTTTTAGCCTCTAAAGTAGACTTTTTTTTATCTTCTAATCTTCTGGCATTATGTGTTAAACTCTATTCCCTTCATACTTTCTGCTGTGCTTCAGGACATGAGTGCTAGTGTCTATCACTTTGACAATGTAAGATAATGGTCCTCAACCGTTCTCAGGGATTGACCTTACAAGCCTGTTGTTGTTAAGTACCATCAAGTCTGTGTCGACTCATGAGTAGTTATCCTAAATTATGTTCGGTCTTCGGTCACATGATTCATTGTTGACAGACTGACACCCGTAACTGCTGTTATTGTATCAATCCATCTCATTCCTGGCCTTCCACTTTTGCGTTAACATTCTACCTTGCCAAGCACGATGTCTTTCTCTAATGATCTCTCTCTTCGCATGATGTGTCCGAAGTATGAAAGTCAAAGTCTTGTCATCTTAGCTTCTAAAGAAAGCTTAGGTTTGATCTCTAGTACTGACTGGTTTGTTCTTCGGGAAGTCCATGGAAAGTGCAGTTGATCTCCGGGAACATCAGGAAAGAGTAGTTACTCACCTGTAACAGGTGTTCTCCAGGAGCAGCAGGAATCAGTCCTCACATATGGGTGACATTGACGTCGATGACGCTCTTGCGGAGCATTTCCCCAGCTTTCCATGAAAGCCTTTGGGAATGCAGGCACGCATGCGCGGTTCCCTTCCCGCCTAAAGGTGCCATCTTACCTCAGTCAAATGACATAGCTAAGAACAGCACACAAAAATGTAAAACAAACTATGTACAACTGCAACTCCAAGGGGAGGAGGGAGCGTTGTGAGGACTGATTCCTGCTGCTCCTGGAGAACACCTGTTACAGGTGAGTAACTACTCTTTCTCCAGGACCAAGCAGGAAGTCAGTCCTCACATATGGGTGACTCCCTAGCTCTGGGCTACCAGGAACCCAGGCTGAACAAGAGAACTCCCTCTAGTCCCAGCATCACAGAAAGGTTTTCTACTGACAGAACCTCCACCGGTAGCCCAACAGAGGGCAGGAGGGCAAGAGTTGCCTAAACCTAAAAGAGATTCCGGAGTACTGCCTGGCCAAAAGCACTGTCCCTACGGGACTCCCTCTCCAGGCAGTAGTGGGCTGCAAAAGTCTGGCTTGAAGACCAAGTAGCAGCCCTGCAGATGTCTACCAATGGTACAGAGTGGAGATGAGCCACTGAGGCAGCCATTGCCCTGACACGATGGGCCGTGACCCGACCCTGCAAAGGAAGGTCAGCCGCCTTGTAAGCCCAGGTGATACAGTCAGCCACCCAGATGGACAAGGTACGCTTGGACACAGCTAACCCCAAATTATTAGGGTCAAAAGATATGAAGAGCTGAGTAGCTCTTCTGTGCCCTTGCGTACAGTCAAGGTAGAAGGATAAGGCCCTCCTACAGTCCAGGGTATGCAGAAGTGCTTCAGCCTGGCTTGCATGAGGCCTAGGGAAGAATGTTGGAAGAACCACCTCCTGGTTGAGGTGGAAAGAGGAGACAACTTTAGGGAGGAACTTAGGATGAGTCCTGAGGACTACCCTGTTCCTATAGATTCTGGTGTAAGGCCTGTCACAGACCAGGGCCTGAAGCTCACTCACTCGCCTGGCCGAGGTTAGGGCTATCAGGAAGAGAGTCTTCCAGGACAGGAAGCGGAGAGAACAAGTAGCCATTGACTCAAAAGGTGGGCGAGTCAATTGTTGCAAGACCACATTCAACTCCCACTCAGGAGCAGGAGGACGGATTGGAGGCTTGAGCAAGAGCAAGTCTCTGAGAAAGCAGGACACCAAAGGGTGAACCGACAGAGAGTGTCCTTCCACTAGTGAGTGGTGAGCTGCTAGAGCTGAGAGGTGGACCCGAACAGAATTGGACTTAAGTCCTTGGTTGGATAAATGCAATAGGTACTGAAGCACTACAGGTACAGTACAGGAGAAGGGATCCTCTGTACGTAGCTGACACCACACAGAAAACCTTTTCCATTTGAAAGGATAGGTTTTTCTAGTGGACTGTTTCCTAGAGGCTAGGAGAACCTCTTCAACTTCCTGAGGAAGGCCCCAGGGGGCCAAAACTACCCTTGCAGCCTCCATGCCATCAAATTGAGAGCTTTGAGGTTGGGGTGCAGCAGAGAACCCTGATCCTGAGAGAGAAGGTCGGGTTGTAACCCTAGAGGCAGTGGGGGATCCACTGCAAGCTGTAGCAAAAGTGGAAACCAAGGCTGTCTCGGCCACCTGGGAGCCACCAGCAGAACCGAGGCCTTGTCCTCGAGAATCTTGAACAGAGTTCGGGCCACCAGAGGCGTGGGAGGAAACACATACAGGAGGCCCTGAGACCAGGGAATCAGAAAAGCATCTGCTGCTATCCGCAGAGGATGCGGTTGCCTGGAGCAGAACTTGGGCAGCTGTTTGTTCAGAGGACTGGCAAACAGGTCTATGGATGGAAGTCCCCATTGAATGAAAATCTTTTGAACTACCATGGGATGGAGCTGCCACTCGTGGGGCTGCAGAATCCTGCTCAACCTGTCCACCAGGTAGTTCTCCTAGCCAGGTAGATAGACTGCTTTGAGGAGCATGTTGTGCTTGAGAGCAAACAAGCAAAGGTCCTGTGCCTCCTGAGAGAGGAGCCTGGACCCAGTGCCACCCTGCTTGTTCACATAGAACATGGCTACCTGGTTGTCTGTTTGAACCAGGACAGACTGATGAGCCAGGGTGTGAGAAAAAGTCTTGAGGGCTAACCGAATAGCTCTGAGTTCCAGGAGATTGATTTGCTGTGCAGCTTCCCAGGGAGACCACAGACCCTGGGTGCACCGAATGAACTCCGAGAACCTGGTATCCTCTGGAGGGGATCTACTCCAGGGCTCAGACTGCGGTGAGTCCGATGGGACGCACCGAGTCTTAAATGTGTTGGGAGACTCCTCGTCCTCCGTCTCCCATGCGGACTCGTCCGATGAGGAATCGGGGTCCGACCTCGCGGGGCCTGCGAGCACCCACCCCAACGCCGATGGCACCGGCGTCGACGCCCTCGGTCCCGAACGGGAGGTTGAGGGAGACCGCGACTGAGGTCGACCTCGAGCCTTCATGGCCTCGTGTATCGGCTCGGTCTCCGGGGTCGACTTCGAGGTCGATGTCCCGGTGGTCGGGGCAGATGCGCCAGACAGGCTGGCCATCAGTGTCCGCTGCTGGACCATGAAGGCAGACAGTCTGCTCTCCAAGGCTGTCAACCTGAGACTCAGCAGCTCCCGACTCAGGCCCCGGCGGTGCCGGGCCCGATGTCGGCTCCCTGGGAGGAGAGTTCACGAGGACTACAGGACTTACGTGTCCAGCAGACTCTGGCTCCAGTTGAGGAACTTTGGACGGCTTCTCCTGTTCCACAGGACCGGGGCGACGGTCGGTGGTCTGAGACCAAGTTCTCGAGGATCCCGGAACCTCTTCCGACAACGCCCTCATGAGCCATTTCTTCCTCTTGCGTTCCCAGTCGGGGGACCCCCGTTCCGAGGAGCCACGACGGTGCTCGGGATCCGATTCCCGAGATGTCGAGGCCTCAGACGAGGTGCGGGCCCGGCCGGAGGCTGAGTCAGAAAAGAGCCTTTCTTTCTGGTGCTGTCGACTACGCAGTGCCTTGGAAGACATCTTGCCACATGGTCCACACGTCTTAGGGTCGTGATCAGGACCGAGGCACCGGAGGCAGCAGTCGTGTGTGTCGGTGAGAGACATCAGTTTCTTGCACCAATCACACTTCTTAAAACCACTGGAAGCCATCGGGGAAAAAAAGAGTCCCCGCGAGGTCGAAGGACCGGCCTTACAGGGAAAAGAAAAAAAGGGCATGAACGCCAGCTACGAAGGGCAAAAACAAAAAAAAAAAGAGATCGGGCTCAATACCGGTGTACCGAACCCGGCGGGAGGGGAACCGACGTCGAACCGGAGACGAAAAAACAGCGAATCGTCAAAAGAGTCAAACAATTTCCCGGGATGACGAGGACTCACGTCCGGCGGGCTTCACGGAAAACGAGAGACTGAGGTAAGATGGCACCTTTAGGCGGGAAGGGAACTGCGCATGCGTGCCTGCATTCCCAAAGGCTTTCATGGAAAGCTGGGGAAATGCTCCGCAAGGGCTTCATCGACGTCAATGTCACCCATATGTGAGGACTGACTTCCTGGAGAATTGAGTCTTCACATATGGGTGATATCAGTACCGATGGAGCCCACGCTGGAACGCTCCCCAGCGTCCAAAAGGAAAGCTTTTGGGAGCATCCCACTGCGGCTGCATAGCTGCCTTCCCGCCTTTCCAGCTCCCCCTCCTCAGTTGAGTTTGTAGCTGAGATCAAAGGAGAGGAGAGAAGAAGAAAGTACAACTCCGAGGAGGGTGGGTTGTGAAGACTCAATTCCTGCTGTTCCTGGAGATCACCTGTTACAGGTGAGTAACTACACTATCTCCAGGAACAAACAGGAATGTAGTCTTCACATATGGGAATCCCTAGCTTGGAGATGCCAGAAATGACCTCAGAGCAAGCTGTGGAACACAGGCCTAAGTAGTAGCTCATATATCCTGCAAGGATGTCTGGTATCGAAACCCAGGATGGGGGGTAGGAGTTGATCTAAGTCTGAAAGAAATGCTGGAGAACAGCTTGGCCAAACAAAGCATCCTGGCGGGAGTCCTTGTCTAGGCAATAATGAGCAGCAAAAGTATGGACAAAGAACCAGGTTGCTGCTTTACATATCTCATCGATTGCCACAGAGCGGAGATTCGCCATGGAGGCAGTCATGGCTCAAACATTATGTGCAGTGACGTGACCCGAGAGAGAGAGCCCTGCATTGTCGTAAGCAAAGGAGATACAATCAGCTATCCATTTGGAGAGAGTTCATTTGGATACGGGCAGTCCTAGGTGACTGGAATCAAAAGCGATGAAAAGTTGGGAAGCTTTTCTGTGCTCCCATGTTCTCTGGAGATAAAAGGCCAAAGCACGTTTTCAATCGAGCGGAGCTTAGCGGCCTTGTTAGCGGCTTCCATACCGGTAAAGCCTCTACAGTCGATTTCCAAGCCATCGGTACCGACATCGACATTTTTCAGTACTGGGAAAAATGAGAGAAACCATTAAAAATAACAAATTTACTGAACGTGTAGATAGTCATGGCTTAATGGGAGACAGCCAACATGGCTTTAGCCAAGGAAGGTCTTGTCTTACTAATTTGTTATGTTCTTTGAAGGTGTGAATAACAGGTAGATAAAGGTGAGTCAGTTGATATAGTGTATCTGGATTTTCAGAAAGCCTTTGACAAGGTCCCTCATGAGTTACTCTTGGCAAAATCAAAAAAGTCATGGGATAGGAGGCAGTGTACTATTGTGGATCAGGAAATGGTTAAAAGAAAGCAGAGGGTAGGGCTAAATGGCCAATCTTCCCAATGGAGAAAGGTGGAATACCCCAGGGATCTGTGCTGGGCCCGCTGCTTTTTAACATATTCGTAAATGACCTGGAAATGGGAATAACGAGTAAGGTAATCAAATTTGCAGATGACACAAAATTATTCAAAGTTGTTAAAACCCATGAGGATTGTGAAAAGTTGCAAGAGGACCTTGATAAATTGGAAGACTGGGCATCCAAATGACAAATGAAATTTAATGTGGACAAGTGTAAATTAGGCACCTAGGAAAGAACAACCCAAAACTATGGTTGCACGATGCAAGGTTCCACATTAGGAACCACCAACCAGGAAAAAGATTTAGGCATCATCGTGGATAACATGTTGAAACCCTCCACCCAGTGTGCAAATAGAATGCTAGGTATCATAAGGAAAGGAATGGAGAATAAAACTACAGATATTATAATGCCTCTATATCGTTCCATTGTGCGAACGCATCTTGAATATTGTGTGCAATTCTGGCCACTGTATCTTAAAAAGGATATAGCGTTTTTAGAAAAAGTACAGAGAAGAGCCACCAAAATGGTAAAGGGAATGGAAGGATACTCTTATGAAGAGAGGCTAAAAAGGTTAGGGCTCTTCAACCTGGAAAAGAGAGGGCCGAGGGGAGATATGATAGAGGTATATAAATTAATGAATGGAGTGGAACAGATAAACGTAGAATGTTTACGCCATCAACGTAGATTGACTAGGGGACATGCAATGAAGCTACAGGGCAACCTATTTAAGACTAATAAAAGAAAATATTTTTTCACTCAACATGAAATCAAACTCTGGAATTTGTTACTGTAGGATGTAGTAAAAGCTGTTTGTGTAGCCGGATTTAAAAAAGGTTTGGACAAATTTCTGGAGGAAAGGTCCTTAAACCATTATTAAAGGGGACCTGGGATATTCACTGCTTACCCCATCAGAAACATTGTGGAACAATTGTCTTTTGGGGAAACTGCTAGGTACTTGTGACCTAGATTGGCCACTGCTGGTAACAGGATACTGGGCTTGGTGGACCTTGGTCTGACTCAGTATGGCATATCTTATGTTCTGAACTTTCACTATACAAAGATTTGACTTCTTCAAGCCATGGCATTTTCAATAATGTCATATGGATGCGAGAGACATCTCTGCTCTTGAGAATTTTGGGTCCTTCAGAGCCATTCTACCAAGAGCAATGTGTCATCAGATTTCTTGACTGCTTGTTGCTTCTTTATTGATAGTTGATCCAAGTAGGTTAAAGTTGTCCACTATTTCAATTTCTTTTCCATCAACAATGAACTTATTGATTTTGGCAGTTGTCATGATCATTGTTTTCCTTACATTAAGGTGCAGGTCCATTTTAAGACTGTTTCTTTATCTTGAGAAGCAAATGTTTCAGGTCGTCTTCATTTTGAGCCAGTAACATGGTATCATCAGCATAGTAAAAGTTGTTGATGAGTCTTCCACTAATCTTCACCCCTCTGTTGTCTTCATACAATTCTGCTTCTCTGATATGTTCTGCATATAAATTAAACAGGTAGGGGGAAAGTATGCAGCCTTGTTGTACACCTTTGTTGATTTTAAACCATTCTGTTTCTCCTTGTTCCATTTGAACTGTTGCTTCTTGATCAATGTAAAGCTTGAGCAAGAGAACGTTCAGGTGTTCTGGTATACCCACGCTTTTTAATGTGGCCCAGAGTTTCTTATGGTTTACACAGGCAAAAGCCTTGCTGTAGTCGATAAAGCACAAATAGATATCCTTTTGGTATTCTTCAGTCTTTTCAATAATCCATCTCACATCCGCAATAATGCCTCTCGTTCCTCACCCTTTCCTGAACCCTGCTTGCACTTCAGGTAGTTCTTGTTCCAGGTATGTTTGTAGTCTCTGTTGAATAATCTTCAGTAGAATCTTGCTGGCATGTGGGATGAGAGCGATTGTGCGATAATTTCCACAATCAGTTGGATCACCTTTCTTTAGTATTGGTATAAACAGATCTTTTCCAGTCAGTTGACTATGATGATGTCTTTCAAATTTCCTGACAGAGTTTTGTAAGTATGGTAACAGCTGCATCAGATTGTTGTAATACTTCTATGGGAATTCCATCAATGCCTGGTGCTTTGTTCTTTGATAAGGCTTTCAATGCTGCTTCAACTTCTTCTTTCATCACCAATGGTTCTGGATCATAAGGTACAGGTTGAAACAGCTGTTGGTTCACTTGATCTTTATCATATAATAACTCTGTATATTCTTTCCACCTTTTCTTGATCTTCTCAGCATCATTCAACATAGGTCCTTCAGCATCTTGTAATATTCCAATTCGAGGCTAGAATTTTTTCTTTAACTCTCGTAGCTTTAGGAAAGCTGATCTTGCTCTTCCTCTAATGGTTTCTGCTTCTATTTCCTCGCATGCATCATTGTAGTACTCCTGGTCTTGTCTTGTCTTGCTGCATATTGGAAATCTCTGTTGAGTTCTGTGATTGCCTCTCTTTTTCCTCTGGCTTTAACTTCTCTGCGTTTCTGGGCAATTTTCAGAGTTTCTGCGGTCATTCATTTTGGCCAGTTTTGCTTTTTCACCTTTTGCAGAGACTTCTCGCTTTCTTCCAACACAACTTTCTTGATGTCATCTCATAACTCTTCTAGAGCTCTATCATTTGTATCTAAAGCAGCAAATCGATTTGCAGTCTATAAATTCCGGTGGTATATTCTCAAGGTCATATTTTGCTCATTCATGAGTGGTTTGCTCTTTTTCAATTTCAATTTGAGTTTGCATACTAGTAGTTGGTGATCTGTACCACAGTCAGCTCCAGGTTTTGTCTTTGTTGATGTTTTCCATTGTTGACTTCCACAGATGTAGTCAATTTGATTTTTGTACAATCCATTGTGTGAAGGCCATATGTACAGTCGCCGCTTGTGTTATTGGAAGAAGGTGATTGAGATGACTAAATTGCTGGTCTTGCAGAATTCTATCAGTCTTTCTCCGGCTTCATTTCTGTTGCCAAGTCCATATTTTCCAACCATTTTGCCTTCTTCTTTGCGTTCCAGTCACTCATGACTATCAGGTTATCTTGTTTGCATGTTCTGTCAATTTCAGCTTGTACTTGTTCATAGAACTCATCAATTTCATCCTCTTCTGCAGCTGTTGTTGAGGCATATACTTGAATTATAGTTGTATTGATAGGCATTCCTCATAGACTAATAGAAATTAAGCGTTCACTGAATGCATTGTATTTCATTACAGTTCTTGCAAGTCTCTTCTTAATTATAAATGCAACACCATTTCTTCTTTGTCTTTCATTTACAGCTGGGGTCACCAACCTCCAGAGGGCCGCGGGCCGCACAGCCGACTACCGGGAGCCTCGCGGGCCGCACCCCCCTTCTCCCCGCCCCCGCGAAAAAAAACAACAAACTCAAAATTATGAAAACAATGGCTGATCACCTTTATTGAATTTAATGAGATGGCTGATGATTCATGCTAGCAGACAAACGCTTAAAGTCTGGCTTCACAGATGACACTGACAGGAGAAGGGACGCTTGCAGGTGGTCGTCGGTGAGCTGCGAGCGCGTGGATACAATGGCGGGAATCCTTGGCGGGCCGCACGTAATGTTAACCGGGGTAGAGCCTCGCGGGCCGCACGAAGGGTCCTCGTGGGCCGCATGCGGCCCGCGGGTCGCAGGTTGGTGACCCCTGATTTACAGCATAATAGACCATGTGAGATGCCAGTCCACTCCAGTTCGCTGATACCCAACAGATCAAGTTGTACACGTTCCAGTTCATTCTTGATCACCTCCAACTTCCCTCGGTTCATGCTTCATACGTTTCATGTACCAATATGTAAGACATCTTTGCAGCTTCTGACTCTCAATTCATGAGCAGGTACATCAGCAGTCAGATGTCCCGAGGGCTTTAATCCAACTGCATCATAATGCTGGCTTTACTCTGAAAAGTCTTCAGCTCCTCTCCAGTAGCCAGTTGAGTGCCTTCCGATCTGAGGGTCTCATCTGCCAACATTACAGTGCAATTTGTTTTGTTGTGACTATCCATTGGGTTTTTGTGGCAAGGTACAGAAGTAGATTGCCAGGCCTTTCTTCCACGCAGTTTAAGTTTAGTGTTGTTGCCATTATCATAGAAATATGATCCTTTGCCGCCTACACTGTCCCATTCTACTGCTGCCCAGATGGGTGGTTTGTCTTGGTCTGGCACCTCAGCTGAAACCTGTCCATCTTGGGAGACCCTGCCAGTAGTTAAACTACCGATAGCTTAGCCCTCAGCATCACTGATGCACACAAGCCCTCACAGCATGACAAGCTGCAAACCAAGCCTAGTTTACAGGATATTCTCAAGGGAAACACATGGCACATCTGTATACAATGGAAGCAACATATTCAAATCTCTTTAATGCATATTCATTTTCAACATCCTTAAACTAGACTAGTTAAGTAGTCCCCAAGTACAAGACTGGGAGCCACAGATGTAGCTGACCCTAGATGGCTACAGCTGCAAGGCAGATGGAAACAGGCAATTCAGTCACTGGACAGAGGAGAATCTTTACATATCTCAGTTTTTTTGGACTCACAGTCATCCATGTCTAAGATTCCAAGATTTTATAGTGGAGTGAAGGAGTAGCCTAGTGGTTAAGGCAGCAGCCTGGGACCAGAAAGACCAGGGTTCAAATCCAGTGGCACTCCTTGTGGCCTTGGACAAGGCACATAACCCTCCACCACCTCAGGTAAAACCTTAGATTGTAAGCCCTCCAATGAACAAGTAAATGACTTCTGTACCTGAATGTACTGTGATGATGCCTTGAAGGGGGCGGAGCAATCAGCCGCGTGGAGCAGGAAAGCTGGAGGTTAGTTTACAGGCTGGGATGTGCTTGCCAAATCCTCCGATCCTGTTGGCTCATCAAACTCGCCAAACTTAAAAAAACAACTGAGAAAACATGAAAAAAGATGGAGAAAAACTAAATCGAGCGAAAACAAATCCCAATACCTCAACCTACTCAACACATATAAAAACGCAATCCACAAATCAAAACGAGACTATCACACAAAAATAATAAACATGGCCATTAACCGACCCAGGGAATTATTCACAATTGTAAGATCACTAACAAAAACACAAAAACCAGAACCAGAACATTCCACAATATGTGTACAAACCTTAGCTACACATTTTGCAGAGAAACTAAAAAACAAGTCCTCCAACACTATCACTACAATACATGTAGGCTCAAAAAAACCCAACAAATGAGAAAGCTTTCACATAGTTGATCAAAAGCACCTCCTTAAGATTATAATAATGATCAACACCACAACCTCCCCCCTTGACCCATGCCCAATATCATGGATCAAGTCCACTAAAGCTTAACTCGCCACAAACATCCTACACATAATTAATCAATCACTCTCAAAAGGCATCATGTCAGATGCCCTCAAACTCACGTCCATCTGGCCCATTCTAAAAAATAATACACTGGATCCAAAAGACCCAAACTCATATAGGCCCATAGCCAGTATATTATTCATTGCTAAGTTAATAGAAAAAATCATCCAACTCCAATTGCAAGACTATATTGACCTCCACGCTCCTCTAGGCTCCCACCAATTCGGGTTCCGCCCCTTCCACGGCATTGAAACCTTGTTAATAACACTGAAGGACAATCTCATTAGAGGTACAGATGACAACAAACAAGGATTCATCCTCCTTTTCATAGATATAGCCTCCGCATTTGATAACATAAACCATAACACACTAATCGAAAAGCTGGCAAATATGGGAATAGGAGGCACTGTCCTTAAATTGTTTATGTCATATATATCACACCGTATGCTACGTGTCCAATTAGGCCAAGACACCTCAGAAACATTCCCCCAAGGACAGGGAATCCCACAAGGCTCAGCCCTCTCAGCCCTTCTTTTTAAACTATACCTACAGCCCATCACGAATATTTAGAAAATTCAAAATTAACCATTACATTTATGCCGACAACATCATGCTCTCTATCCCCATAAACACGAGCAACCCCTCATACCACAATCTAACTGAATGCATCAGAGAGGCTGAATCCAGGCTAGGGACCAACTACCTCAGCATTAACTTTAAAAAAACTGAAGCTATGTTCGTATCGAGAAACCACAATGCAATCCATCCAAAAACCATCATAATCAACACCACAGCCATCCCTGTTAAACAAGAGGTAAAATACCTAGGGATAATATTAGATCACACACTCAGTATGCTCCCCCACATAAAGCAAACAGTAAAAACTGCATTCTTTAAACTAAAAACCGTACAGCACCTAAGACCACTTCTCGATACCCGTGAGTTCAAGTCTGTAGTCAACTCATTAATTACCCCCCCCCCCTTTGACTATTGTAATATTCTACTGAATGGCCTGACACTTAAAAACACAAATATACTACAAAGAGCCCAGAACATCACTGCCAGGGTGGTTGCAAATGCATGCCTAGCTGATCACATAGCCCCCATTTTACATGAACTACACTGGCTCCCAATAAACAACCGATAAAATATAAAATACTCCTTTCAAACTGCTCAATGACATCTCCCCCTCCTACCTAACCACCTTCCTACACTCCCCACCAGAATCCAGATCACGCAGACAAAATGCAAGTCACTCACTTGTCATACCCAAAACCATCTGCAGGACAAAGAAAACCACAAGCTCCAGAGCCTTTTCTTTTGCTGCCCCCACCCTCTGGAATGAACTTCCACTAACTCTCTGCATGACAAAAGACCTCCAACTATTCAGAAAAGGACTCAAAACACTCCTTTTCACTGCACACTTTGAAAAGGAGGAGGAAATAGCCAATGCAATAAAATGGGGGGGATAAGACATTTTTCAGATATATTAGTGAGAAGAGGAAGGGCAAAAGTGGTATTGTCAGACTCAAGGGTGCAGGGGGGGGGGGGAATATGTAGAAGCTGATAAGGATAAAGCGGAATTGCTTAACAAATATTTTTGTTCTGTGTTCACAGATGAAGAACCAGGAGCAGGACCTCAGAAAACACCCACAAATAGGAACAGAAGCGAGGGACAACTTGAACAATTTTCAGAAGACTGTGTTCGTGAGAAACTAGCTCAACTTAAAGTAGACAAAGCGATGGGACCGGATGGGATATACCCTAGAATACTGAGGGAACTTGGGGACGTTCTAGCAACTCCACTGACTGACCTTTTCAATGCCTCATTGGAGTCGGGAGTGGTGCCAAAGGACTGGAGATAGGCTCATGTGGTGCCTTTACACAAAAGCGGAAGTAAGGATGTGGTTGAAAACTACAGGCCGGTTAGTTTAACTTCGGTGGTGAGTAAATTATTGGAAATGCTGCTGAAAGAGAAAATAGTGAGGTTTCTGGAGTCCAACGGATTACAGGATCTGGGGCAGCATGGATTCACCAGAGGCAGGTCTTGTCAGACAAATCTGATTGATTTCTTTGACTGGGTGACCAGGGAGTTGGACCGAGGGAGAGCTCTAGATGTGGTGTATTTAGATTTCAGTAAAGCCTTTGACACTGTTCCTCACAGGCGACTTATAAACAAACTGAGCACCCTAGGGATGGACCCTAAAGTTACTGCTTGGGTTAGAAATTGGTTGGGTGGGAGGCGACAAAGAGTACAACTAAATGGAGCTCACTCTGAGGAGAAGGATGTTACCAGTGGTGTGCCCCAGGGATCTGTCCTTGGTCCGATTCTTTTTAACATCTTTGTTAGTGATATAGCAGAAGGGCTGTCGGGTAAGGTTTGCCTTTTTGCAGATGATACCAAAATCTGCAATAGACACCCAGGAAGGTGTAGATAACATGAGGAGGGATCTAGCTAAGCTTGAAGAATGGTCTAGAATTTGGCAGCTGGGATTTAATGTTAAAAAATGTAAGGTCATGCATTTGGGCTTCAGCAATCCAAGGGAGCAATACAGTATAGGGGGTGAAGTACTTTTGTCCACTAAAGAAGAGCGGGACCAAGGCGTGGTTGTGTCTGATGATCTTAAAGTAGCTAAACAGGTAGAAAAGGTGATGGCAAATGCTAGAAGGATGCTTGGGTGCATACGGAGAGGAATGGCTAGCAGAAAAAAGGAGGTGATAATGCATCTGTATAAGTCTTTGGTGCAACCTCATTTGGAGTATAGTGTGCAATTCTGGAGACCGCACCTTCAAAAGGATGTGAACAGGATGGAGTCGGTGCAGAGGGTGGCTACTAAAATGATTAGTGGGCTTCATTATAAAGCATATGAGGACAGACTTAAGAATCTTAATATGTACACCTTAGAGGAAAGGCGGGATAGAGGTGATATGATTGAGATGTTTAAATACCTCCGTGGCATAAATGTTCAGGGAGAGAGCCTCTTTCAATTGAAAGCAAGTTATGCTACGAGGGGACATGGGATGAGGGTGAAGGGAGATAGATTCAGGAGTGATATGCGGAAATATTTCTTTACGGAAAGAGTAGTGGATCCATGGAATTGTCTCCCAGTGGAGGTGGTAGAGATGAGGACAGTAACTGAATTCAAAAAAGCATGGGACCAACACAGAGGATCTCTAAAGGTAAGAAGTGGACTGTTATAGTTGTTGATATGGAAGGACAGACTAGATAGGTCATGTGGTCTTTTCCTGTCATCATGTTTCTATGTTTCTAAACTCAACTGAAACCCCTCACCTCCCATGAACAATCTCTCAACAAATACAGAACCAACCTACTAACTTCCCCCTCCCTTGCCCCCTACTTAAACAACCCCAGAGCCTTGCCCCACCCATTCGAAGAAAAAGCTAAGTTTAGAATAGGCCAACTTCTATATATATGTAAATAGAAAGTTGACACACAAGTTTGTTTGTACAATATGTGCCCTATAAATAGTTAATACCACTGTTCAATGTAAAAGTTGTTCAATTGTTAACTGTAAACCACCCTTGATCTCTGGAAGGGGTGGTATAGAAGAAATGTATAAAAAAATAAATAAATGTAACTCATCTTGATTGACTCCTGGCAAGGCATGAGCTAAATACTAGTAAATAAATAAAAATACTCATCCTGCATCATATAATTATTGCTCTGTATTAGCTTCCTGGTGCTTTTGAAATTGCCATAAGTCCCTTTAGTGCAAAACTGCACATCAGATCCAAGATCTCAGTAATCCAGACTAGTGATAAAGTCATAAGAATCACATACTTCAGGACAAACTGCACATCAGCTACAAGATCTCAATGACCTAGACTGACAGAGGGGCCCATAAGCACTGCACGCTTCATATGGAAATGTGTAACACACAATGTGTGCACGTCCTTTTCACTTTGCTATACTGAGGTCTGTAGAAGTGCGACTTGAAAAGAGCAAAATAAAACTCAATAAAAATCTTAGTTTATAGCAGGTATTACCAAATACCCAAGTGCTGCCCAGAGTATAGAAAGGCTTTTTTTATTATAACCAACTGGCTGAGTAATTGCTTACTTGTTGCTATGTGTTGGGTTACTAGCCTATGGCTCGACTTCCAGAGCATTGCATAAATGTAGCACTACACCACAAGCAAATACATAGTAACATAGCATATGACGGCAGATAAAGACCAGTATGATCCATCTAGTCTGCCCAGCAAGATGGCAAGAGTAGGTGCACCTGCCGCTCAGTGCAGGTCACCCCTCCCCATGCCTTTGTTTAGGGGTGTACCCATCGCTCCGTGTAGAGCACCCCTTTTTATTGATATATATATATTAGAGCTTATTTTGATTTCATCCTGTTGCTATAAAGGGATCCACTGTGTCTGTCCCATGCCGTTTTGAATTCTGTCACTGTGTTTGCCCCCGCCACTTCCATCGGGAGGGCATTCCAAGCATCAACCACCCTTTCAGTGAAAAAGTATTTCCTAACACTGCTTTTCAATTTACCCCCTTGCAGCTTCATGTTATGCCCTCTGGTTTTATAGTGTCCTGTCTTTGGAAGAGGTTTGCTTGTTCATTAATACTCTTCAAGTATTTAAAGGTCTGAATCAAATCTCCCCTGTCCCTTCTCTCCTCCAGAGTGTACATATTTAGGTCTTCAAGTCTCTTCTCATAAGTCTTCTGACAAAGGCTCCAAATCATTTTGGTCGCCTTCCTCTGAGCAGTTTCCATTCTTTTTTACATCCTTTGCGAGATATGGTCTCCAAAACTGAACACAGTATTCCAAGTGAGGCCTCACCAGTGACTTGAACAGTGCATTAGTATCTCTTCCTTTCTGCTGGTAATTCCTCTTTGTATGTAACCCAGCATCCTCCTGGCTTTTGCCACCGCCTTGTCGCACTGTTTCACCACCTTGAGATCCTCAGAAATCATCACAACCAAGGTCCTTCTCCTGGTCTGTGCACACCAACTTCTTGCCCTCTATCGCGTACACTTCCCTTGGATTTCTGCTTCCCAAGTGCATGACATTGCACTTCTTCACATTAAATCTTAATTGACCATTCTTCCAGCTTCTGT
Source organism: Ichthyophis bannanicus (assembly GCA_033557465.1). Taxonomy (NCBI): domain Eukaryota; kingdom Metazoa; phylum Chordata; class Amphibia; order Gymnophiona; family Ichthyophiidae; genus Ichthyophis; species Ichthyophis bannanicus. The sequence goes on along the minus strand of CM066036.1, from coordinate 124,739,117 downwards.
AGATCTTTCCTCATGTTATCCACTCCCTCAGGGGAGTCCACTCTATTGCAAATTTTCATGTCATCTGCAAAAAGACAGACTTTTCCATTCAGTCCTTCAGCAATATCACTCACAAATACATTGAACAGTACTGGTCTCAGGACCGAACCCTGGGGCACCCCGCTAATCACCCTCCTTTCATCCGAGTGAGTTCTGTTTACCATCACCTTCTGTCGTCTGTCAGTCAACCAATTTCTGATCCATAGACAAACTATTGAGTTTATTAATAAGCCTCCTATGAGGAACAGTATCAAAGGCTTTGCTGAAATCCAGGTAGATGACATCCATCGCATGCCCCTGAACTAGCTCTCTGGTCACCCAGTCAAAGAACTCGATCAGATTTGCTTGGCAAGATCATCCTATGGTAAAACCACGTTGCCTCGGATCAGGCAACCTGTTGGTTTTGAGAAAGTCCACTATTCGCTCTTTCAGGAGCGCCTCCATTACTTTTCCCGCACCGAGGTAAGGCTTACCGGCCTGTAGTTTGTCACTTCTTCCCTGTTACCACTTTTGTGAAGAGGTACCACATCAGCCCATCTCCAGTTCTGAGGAACTTCTCCTGTCTCCAAGGATCTGTTGAAAACATCCTTTAAAGGCCCTGCAAGAACCTCTCTGAGCTCTTTCAATATCCTAGAATGTATCCCATCCGGTCCCCTGGCTTTGTCCACTTTCAATTTTGCAAGTTGTTCTAACACATCATCTTCTGTGAATGGTGTGGTATCTACTCCATTCCCATTTTTATATTTGGGAGTCACAAGTGGTCCTTCTCCAGGATTTTCTTTAGTAAAAACAGAGCAGAAATATTTGTTTAGCAATTTCGCATTTTCAATGTCACTTTCCACGAGTCCATTCCAGCATTTCTGAGTCCTGCATTTCCACCTCTGATTTTCCTCCTCTCCTGAATATACCTGAAGAAAGTTTTGCTGCCACACTTTACATCTTTAGCAATTTTTTCCTCTGCATTTGATTTTTCTTTCCTTCTTTCTCTTTTTCTCTCTTTTAGTTTGATCCTGTATTCCTTTTTGTGTTCCTCTGTTTGCAAGCTTTTGAATTTTGAGAAAACCGTTTTGTTTTTTTTGCTTTTATTTGAGCAGCCACTTCTTTGGAGAATCAAATAGATTTCCTTCTCCTCTTGTTTTTATTTTCTTTCCTTACATATTTATCTGTTGCCCCTTTTATTGCCACCTTTAGTTTAGTCCATTACAATTTCACTTCCCTTATCCCCTTCCAACTCCTCCTTCAGGTACTTGGCCATTTTACTGAAGTCAGTGGGGTTTTTTTCCATTTAACATTTTTATTAAGCTTATACTATATATATTACAAATTTCTTCTCAACCCTACAAATTACATTTATATTTAAGCAACAATCCATCATCATCATAACTATTTTCCCCTCATTTCTATTACAACATTTCTTATTACTTATTCATCAACCCTTCCCCCCCTCGCAATTATCCCCTTCTATTAAACATGCTTAGTGTCTCACATCCACTCCCTCTTGTGTAGCACTTATATGTATATATGCTTTCTCCAGTTATCTCAATACTAGTGCCTTTGGACTCAGACCAGCTTTACATTGGACCTCCCTCCTTCTCTTCTGCTTTCCATTTTCCCAACCATTTCCAGACACACTTCCATTGTTCCATACACTTGTCCCCTTTCCCATGTCGCAACACTGTCAATCGATGCATCAAACACAGATCTTCCATTCTTCTGAAAAAACCTGCACACTGAGGGTTCCCCCGCCCTATCCAGTGCTGTGCTAACTCGCTTCTTGCCGCCACTATGCAGTGATTCAGTACCCCCCTCTCCCATACCAGAATATCCTCCCCCAGCTGATGTAAAAGACAGACCTCTGGTTTGTTTTGCAAGCTATATCCTGTCATTTTGTGAATTATCAATAGTACCTCATCACAGAATCCTTGAATCTGCCCGCACTTCCACATGTGTAACATATCCCCCCTCTCCTGGCAACCTCTCCAACATCGATCAGTCATCCCTAACTCCGCTTTTTTTTTTTGATGTATCGGCGTCCAGTACCACTGATAAAGCACTTTGTAAGCATTTTCTTTTATTTGAGTAGCAATAGATATTTCTGCTATTGTCTGTATTACTTTATCCCATCTCTCTTCAGTCCAGTTTACGTCTATGTCTGCCTCCCATTTCTTCATAAATTCTAATTTGCTCTCTCCGCCCTCCATAGATCTTGGACAAGGCTCCTTTTTAACCTAAGTGTCCTGAGCATAGGGCCTCAAACCACCCTCTGTTAATCCACAGGTCCCTCCATATGCTCTGCTGCCGCACAAAATGGCCGATCTAGATATAACTATAATAATCCATACTAGATGATCCATATAAATCCTTGATACCCTCAAAATCCCGTATTCCCTCCTTAACCACTATCTGAGAGATATGTGTAAGTCCCCGCTGTTCCCATCTCCTCAATATATTCACTCCTGGTCCCTGTCCCCTCCCAAAACAAGCTTCTAATGTCATCCCTTGTATATATTTTTTATCTTGTACTAATACTTTCCTATTTTGTTTCCAAATATTCAAGGTATGCACTACGAAAGGATTCATAGCTCTACTAGCTGGAACTGTACTTCCCTTCCATACCAGCTTTTCCAATCCCACTCCCCTTACTGAATCTTCCTCCATCTCCACCCAGTGCTTCCGTTTCTCTCAGTGCCTGTCGTAAAGCGTTTTCAGTTGCGCTGCTATATAATATTTACTAAAATTGGGAACCCCTAGACCCCCCTCTCCCCTAGCTCTCTGCAGTGTGGACATAGCAACCCTAGGATTCTTATTTTGCCATATAAATCGATTAATGCTTCTTTGTAAGTGCTTTAACTTTTGACGTGCTATTAATATTGGTAACATTTGAAAGAGAAAGAGAAACATAAATCAGGGCAATAGCATCATCTTTACTGTTGCTATACGTCCAAATCAAGATAGATACCCCCTCCCCCACCCCGCTAATAAACTTTCTACTTGCCCAAACAACGTTTTGTAGTTTAAGTCATACAATACCTCTAATCTGTTGCTTATTTGGATCCCTAGATACCTAATCTTCCCCTTGGCCCATCTAAATGGGTACTGCGTTCTTAGTTTCGCCTGCTCTTCCTCTGGTAGTGACAGATTCAAAATTTCAGATTTTGTCCAATTTATAGTGAATCCCGACAGCCTCCCATATTCTTCTAACTCCCATGTTAATATTGCTATCAAGCATCTCGGTCTGGTCACACTCAATATAATATCATCCGCAAACAAAGATATTCGATATTCTACCTTTCCTACCACTATACCCTTCAGATCTTCCCTTTCTCTCACTCTCTCTGCAAACGACTCTAGTGATATCACAAATAAAAGGGGTGATAGTGGACATCCCTGCCTTGTCCCTCACCCCTGCTCAAAGAAGGCCAAGTAGGCTCCATTTACCCTAACACAAGCTTTCAGGTTCCGGTATAGTGTTTCCACCCACCCCTTGAACTCGCCTCCCAGCACCATTCTGTCCATTACCTGAAAGAGGAAGGACCAAGACACCTGATCAAATGCTTTTTCCTCATCGAGAGATATTAACAATGCCTCCTTTTTATGTTGCCCCACCGAGCAAATAGTGTTCAACATTTTCCTATCATAGATGTTTACTATTGGCTGGCTCCTCTTCTTTGATGAGTTTCTTATTACGTGTGATTAGCTATTTTTCTTGGATTGTCAACATTACTTTGTTGTTTTCCTTTTCTCTTATTTTGTATTGTTCAAGAAATATCAGAAATAAATATCTAAAAACAAAACAAAACAAAACATTTTCCTAATATTATCCGCCACCTGCCTCCCCGGGATAAAGCCCGCTTGGTCTTGGTGGATCAGCTTCCCGATTACCTTGTTTAAACGTGTCGCTAATATTTTAGCCAATAATTTAGCATCTAGGTTAAGCAAGGAAATTGGTCTGTACGAAGCACATTCTTGCTGGTCCTTACCTTCTTTATGTATTATTGTGATCCGCTAGCACTCCCCCCTCCCGTTGAAGGTTAAACAACCTCAATAGTGGCGCAATTAAAAGCTCAATAAATTTTCTGTAAAACCTCGCTGTAAGTCCATCCAATCCCGGGGCCTTATCAACCTTTAACTGTTTTATAGCTTGCAGGACCTCCTCTGCTTTAATTGCTTTATTTAACTGTGCTTGTTCCTCCTCCATCAATGTCAGGAGTTTTATAGAATCTAAATAACTTTGTATTCGTTCCAAATCTGGAGCTGCTCGAGCCGCATACAACTCTTGATAGTATCGTTTAAACGCCTCGCTAATATCCCCATCTTTGTGAGCTAGTTTCCCTTCCCAGTCCCTAATTCTCAATATTTGTGACCTTAATTTCCTTTGTTTCAACCTCTGCGCCATATACCTCCCTGCTTTATTCCCCCCTCAAAGAAACCCTGTTTCAGTATTTGCATACGATATCTTATAATATCAGCCTGCATGGCATTTAATTCCGCTCTAGCAGCTAGCACTTGGCCTCGATATGTTCCCCTTCCATCTTTCGCATCTAACGCTTCAAGATCCATTAATCTTTCTCGAAGTTCCCTTTCTCTCTCCTCCCTCTCCCTCTTTTTACCTGCCCCCCATTTAAGAAAAACTCCCCTCACTACTGCCTTATAACCATCCCAGACTCCCCCCCAGGCCACCTCGCCATTATCATTCCATCTAAAGTATTCCACTGTCTCCCTCTCTATCTCCTTTCTAGCCCTCTCATCCTCCAATAAAGATTCATTCAACCTCCAGAACTTGGTTCTTCCTCCCTCCCCCTCCATTGTCAATCTTACCTCCACTAACGCATGGTCTGACCATGTTATAGAATCCATTTCTGCCCCTTTAACCCTGCCTGCCATCTCCTTTGTTACCCAAATAGCATCTATCCTAGAATAAGAACCATACCCTGGGGAAAAATATGAAAATTGCCTCTTCCGGGGGTGTTGAAATCGCCATGCATCTATCAGGCAGTGCTGTATAACAAAATTTTGATATTTACTCCTATCTGTTCGTTTGCCCTCTCTTTCCCCCGTTGAATCTCTATTTGGGTTCCACGCTAAAATTAAAATCTCCCCCACATATGAGTTTTCCATCCCCTAACTGCCCAACATCCGTGTCTTTGTCCAAAATTCCCTTTGCCCCCCTGTCAGTGCTAATACATTCATTATACAGTACCATTCATTACCTATTTTTATACATAACATTATATATCTCCCCTCTTTATCTCTAATTATCTTCTGTACCTCCACCTTAAGTTTGGAGGCTATAAAGACTGCCACCCCACCCTTCTTTTTTTCCACTTTGTTTGATGCATAGAGACCTAATTCATATCCCGATTTTGACCATGTGTTCTGTTGCCTTTGTTAAATGTCTCTCCTGTATGAGCACTAGCGATGCTTTTTGACGCCTTACTTCTGTAGTTTCTACCGCTTAAATGGTGAATTAAGCCCTTTAACATTCAGTGTTACAATTTTTAACTCACATTATAGCTTTTCCTACCCCCTCCTTCTCTACCATACATTTTCTGTCTTCCCCTTTCTCCTCCCTCCCCACCCCTCTTCTCCTCACGGGAGATATGACTTCCATTAAAGTAACCGACTATCGGACCGCAGCCTACTCCTGCCCCTCTATCCTCCTCTCCCCTGCCTCCCTCCTTCCCCTCTCTCCCCTCCTCCTCCCGTTCCATACCCTCCCCTACCCTTATACTCTATCTTACCCCTTCTTACTCCTTCCCCCCTCTGCTCAACCCCCTGCATCCCTTCCTTCCTCCATATAAACACTATTATTTTCAGTTCTCATAATCAAAGCCCTCTTTCCCTCCCTTCCCTTGACCTCCCTCCTTCCTTACCCAACCCCTCCACCTCTCCCATCATTTCTCCCCCCCCACACCCCCCTCAAGCACCCCACTACTAACCAACACCGCTATATGATACATATATCAACAATCCAAAACCCTTTCCTTATTAAGTATCATCTGGTTCAAGTCAATATATTGTCCTCAGCTTCAGCCTGTTTCTTTTTCCATCACTTTTCCTCTTTGGCTCTCTTTGGCCAGTCTCACCAATCTCCTGCCACCTTCTGCTGCTCTATGCCACCTCAGGCTAACCGCCCTAGATGTAGTTGCACTGTGGTCAGTTGTTTTGGCTGGACTTCTGGCCACTTCCGGAAGGTTAGTTGATCCTAAATCTCTCAACGCCCTCCAAGCTTCTTCACTTGTCTTCACTCTCCACGAACGCCCTTGCACTGTAATCAGTAATCCAAAAGGGTACAGCCATTTATATCTCATGTCTGCCCTCCTTAGATAGGCCGTGACCTCCTTTAACTCTCTTCTACGTTGCAGCGTTCCCTGGGATAAATCCTGGAACAGTTCCAGCTTGTGCTCTTCCCACTGGAAGTTTCTCAACTTCCTGGCTGCTCCCAAAAGGCGTTCTTTCATTTTGAAGTATTTCAAGCATACCGCTATGTCTCGCGGGCAATTATCTCTTATGGGCCCCAGTCCTCTATGCACCCGTTCTATTTGCAGAGACTCCACCCTTCTTCGCTATAGCTACGGCTTTTAATAGCTCTCCAAATATGTTTTGGATAACTTACTCACAGTTCGTGTATTTGGGAGCCTCTGGTATACCACACACTCTGATATTACATCTTCTGGAGCGGTCCTCCAAGTCCTCTGTTTTTACCTTCAGCTCCTCTTGAGCCTGCTTTAATTCCTCCCAGCCCTTTTGGATGTTTTCCATGGCTTCCCCTGGTTCTTCCAGCTGGTTCTCTGTGTCTTCCACACGAACTCCCAGATCAGTGATGTCTTGTCTGATTATTTGTAGGGTCTCTTTTAACTCATTTTTACTCCACTAATTTCCACCTTTAATTCCTCTTTTAATTCTGTAAGCCACTGCTTGATTTTGTCAGCCATTCCCGAGCACTCCTCTCCTTCCATCTCCTCCTCTTGCTCAGGCGTTTTCTCAGCCGCCATTTTACCTTTCTTCTCTCCCTCCTTACCTCCTCGTGAAGGCGCAAAGGATGATCGAAATTCCGCCAGTTTTTTCTTCTCGGACAACCCTCTTTTTGATTTATCCATTTATACAGCTTGCAGTGATTACTATGAAAAAGCTCTACTGTTCTCCCCCCCCCCCCCCCCCCGTGGAGTGCTCTGTCTGGTCTGTTTACTGCTCCCACTTACTGGTGCCCTTCTGTTCTCCTGGCTAGTGCAGCCACTTAAGTTTATATTTATCTTGCCTTGTTTTGTGTACATTACGACCTCTTAATTTATTCCCTGCTGCTTCCCCACAGCCTGAAGATCACTCATGCTTCTTGCCTGTACTCTGCTGTGCTGCACATTGCTCTTCCTGCCTTGTGTTGCTCCCGTGGTTGCCTTCTTCTCCCTCCGATGCAGCTCCCCCGTCTCCTCACACTCGTATCTCTCCAAACACACCTCTGGTCTGTCTGCCTCGGTGGTCTCTCTCCATTTATTCTGCCCGTTTCTCTGCCTCTCAATCCAGCCCTGCTCACCTTCTTCTCCTCTCCCCCTAGCACAGCTCTCACCAGACACGTGGCTCTTCGTTCGGGACTTTCACTGCTCCTGATGCAGCTGCTCTCCCCCGGATCGCCAATCGCTCTGCCTCCAGCCAATTACTGCCCCTCTGGCACTCACTAACTCCCCTGCTGCTCACTTTACTCTGCCCTCTGCTTGCTCCAGCTTGCGCCGTCCCGATCGGGCCTCTCTTCTCGCTTGTACTGTGCATCGGGTATGTGCCGCGACTCTCTCAGGCTCCAATTGCACCTTAAGTATTCCTCCCGTAGATCCTCCTCATTTCGCCGCCTTGTGCTGTTTGGGGTGCTTTCCCCTTCTTTGGCAGGTTTTGATGTTGGAGCTTGCCTTTTACTCCGCCATGCGCTCCGATGACATCACCGGAAGTCTGAAGTCAGTGTTTTTGAAGTCTAGGACTTTGAGCTTATTATGATTGGATTGCACCTTGGCTTTTATCTCAAACCACACCGTATGATGATCGCTGCTGCTCACAGGGGCACCCACCCAGACATTCGACACGCTATCTCCGTTGGTAAGCACTAAATCCAGCATCACATTTTCCCTGGTCGGTTCCTTCACCATTTGTCTAAGTAATGCATCTTGGAAGTCATCCACAATTTTTTTTTCTTCTTTCCAGATTTGCAGGCATACTCCAATACACATTGGGAAGATTAAAGTTACCCAATATGATCACTTCCCCCTTGTGGCTATCTTTGCAATATCTATAATCAATTCACTATCCATTTCTTTGGTTTGAGTCGGAGGCCTGTGGCTACACTAGTATGGATGACAGTGCCCCATCTCCTCTTTCCAACACAATCCATAGTGCTGCTTCTTTTCCCCACGTCCATTGCATTTCAGTAGCTTTAATATTGCTTTTGACATATATGGCTGCTACTCCTCCTTTTCCACCTGCTCTATCTCTTCTGAACAGATTATAGCCAGCTATGGCTATATCCCATTCATGCGATTCATTAAACCATGTTTCTGTAATGGCCACAATGTCCATGTGCATTTCCATCATTAAGGCTTCCAGGTCAGGAGCTTTGTTGGCTAAGCTTCGAGCATTTCTGCTCATTGCTTTCCAGCACTTAACTGGCTTGCCTGTATTTTGCATCGATTTTGTTCTACATACTTCTTCCCACTTTTCATTGATGTGTGGTTTAAAAGTGTGGCTGTTTCTAATGTTATTCTGCTTTTGCCGGAAGTTGGACAAGTTCCTGGAGGAAAGGTCCATAAACCATTATTAAAAAGGGACCCAGGATAATCAATGCTTGACCCAGCACAAGCATTGTGGAACCTGTGTCTTTTGGGGATACTGCTAGGTACATATGACCTAAACTGGCCACTGTTGGAAACAGGATACTGGGCTTGATGGACCTCGGTCTGACCCAGTATGGCATATCTTATGTTCTTAAAGAGTGGCTACCAACATGGTCAGTGGGCTTCATCATAAGACATATGGGGACATACTTAAAAATCTCAATATGTATACTTTAGACATAAGGCGGGAGAGAGGAGATATGATACAGATGATTAAATACCTCCTTGGCATAAATGCACAGGATGAGAGCCTCTCTCAATTGAAAGAAGGCCCTGTAATGAGGGAGCATAGAATGAAGGTGAAAGTGGATAGACTCAGGAGTAATATGCGGAAATATTTCCTTATGGAAAGAGTGGTAGATAAGTGGAATAGTCTCCCGGTGCAGGAAGAAGAGACCAGGACAGTATCTGAATTCAAGAAAGCATGGGAAAAACACAGCGGATCTCTAAAGGGAAAAAAAGGGAATATAGTAATTGCTAAGGAAGGACAGACTGGATAGGCCGTATGATTTCTCTGCCATCATAAGGACATAAGAAATGCCATACTGGGTTAGACCAAGGTCCATCGAGTCCAGTATCCTGTTTCCAACAGTGGCCAATCCAGGTCACAAGTAGCTGGCAGATCTCCAAAAAGGTAGACAGGTTCCACACTGCTTGTCCCAGGCTAAGCAGTGGATTTCCTGAATCCTCTTTAATAATGGTTTATGAACCTTTCCTCCCCGAAAATGTCCAGACCTTTTTCAAACCCAGCTACAACAAAGCTTTTACTACATCCTCCAGTAAAGAATTCCAGAGTTTGATTATGCGTTGAGTGTAAAGATATTTTCTCTTATTAGTCTTAAATGGGTTACATTGTAGCTTCATTGCATGCCCCCTAGTCTTTGTACTTTTTGATGGCATAAACAACCAATCTACGTTTACCAGGTCCACTCCATCATTAATTTATAGACCTCTATCATATCTCCCCCTCAGCTATCTCTTTTCCAAGTTGAAGAGCCCTAACCCTTTAAGCCTTCCCTCATAGGGGTAATCCTTCCATCCCGTTTATCATTTTGGTGACTCTTCTGCACCTTTTCTAATTCTGCTAAATTCTTTTTAAGATACGGCGACCAGAATTGCACACAATATTAAAGGTGTAGTCACACCATGGAATGATACAGAGACATTATAATAATCTTGGTTTTATTCTCTATGATTTCCTTATTATTCCTAGCAACGTATTATCCATGATGATGCCTAAATCTTTTTTCTGGTTGGTAGTTCCTAATGTGGAACCTTGCATTGTATAACCATAGTTTAGGTTGTTCTTTCCTAGGTGCATAACTTTGCACTTGTCCACATTAAATTTCCTCTGCCATTTGGACATCCAGTCTTCCAATTTATCAAGGTCCTCTTCAAATTTTTCACAATCCTTTTGTGTTTTAACAATTTTGAATAACTTTTTGTCATCTGCAAATTTGAACACTTCACTCGCTATTCCTATTTCCAGGTCAATTATGAATATGTTAAAAAAAGCAGTGGGCCCAGCACAGATCCCATACGCATAAAAGGTGTACTCTCTTCTTTGCAAACCACTGACTAAAAAAAAAAAAAAATATCTAGGTGCATCTACTCTTGCCATCTTACTGGGGAGACTAGATGGACCATACTGGTCTTTATCTGCCGTCATTTACTATGCTAGGGCTCTTCAACTTGGAAAAGAAACAGCTGAGGGAAGATAAGATAGAGGTCTATACATTAATGAAGTGAAATGGATAAACGTAGATCAGTTATTTACACTATCAGAAAGTAGAAAGTGTGGCCTGGTTCCCACAGTTGCCCAAATATCACCAATCAAAGAATTACTTAGACGGCAGTTGCTTTTAACTACAAAGACTTTTATTTCAGCATAGTAAAATAATAGTGTCATGCAGAACAGCAAAGCCTGTCTAGAGATGGCGGACAGCACTTTCTCTCTCTGTATGGGGAGAAAGCATGCCCAATGATCCTTTAAAATGGCTACCTTATATACATTTCTCGTCTCAAATGTCTGCTTTAAATTAGTTTCAGTGAATTCATCATAAGTTCTTAAGTGTCTGCAAGGCCCCAGGCGTCCTGCAACGCTTTTACCCAGGGGAGGATCCCTTTACATTTATACATCTGGATCTGCTTTTAGGTCTACTTATCTATGCATGACCTGTGACCTCTGCCCCTTCCTGTGTTTTTCCTTCTTGTCACTAATTGAAACCATGCAGGGCAAGAGAGAGTGCTTTTGCTCATTAGTTTGAATTCGTTGAATTCCTAGCTTGGCCTGTACTTTCTTTTGCTAGGCCCCAATATTCTGCATACTCCTATCCAGAATATGGTTACCCAGAACGCATCTACTCCTTTATACCCACATGCTTGTCTTCTGTGCCTTCCATATGTTGTGTAGTTTCACCAGGCAAGGGTGCAGTCATATAAAGCCAATATATAAGCAGACCTAAGGCAGACTTAAGTCAAATTTCCCAACATTCTCCACTTCTTCTTTTTCCTTTTTATGTGGAGGGGCAAAGGTAATCCCACTAAGGGGCATTGATAACAATAACCATTTGAGACAGAGAGGGATTATCAAGGGGCAGCTTTTCCTAATAAAATAGGAAAAATACAGCAGGCAAGAATACCAAAAACAGCAATACTTAAAAGAGTTATAAAGAAAGCTGTTAGGCCTCCTCCGAGTCCGGAATACCAGCAGGCAACATTCGAAGAGAATGGAAGACATACAGCATGCAATAATACTGAACACATCAAATATTCAACAAAGTGATGAAGAAAGCTCTGAAAATGTTACAGCAAAACTTGAGCTGGTGTGGGTATTGCAATTGCTGTAGCCCAAATGGCTTGTAGATTTTCCCAAAAGTCCCAATCAGTCTAATACTTCTTATTTTCAGATAATTTGGGCCTGCTTCTCAGCAGTTTTTCAGTACTGCGTAGTGCGCTTCACCTGTCTCTGAAGTTTAAGTATGGTTTAGTTCAGAGGTCTTGGGGTGGTCTGTTCCTTCTGGATTATGGCCAATACCCTCTGCTGGAATCTCTGGATTTCAATTGGTGACATGGCTCCAGGCCTCATTCAGGAAAACAGCACCAATATTAAATGAAAAGACTAAATATTCTAGGTTAGATTTTACAATGAGACAATGCAATGTGACAAACATAATTTCATCCACATTTACTTAAGATCATAACTATCTCATATGGTATCAACTGTGTCTCTCAGTTTGATAAACTTCTTGTCTCTCCATCACTGGAGATTCATTTGCTGGTAGGAAATACTCCACTATGCCCTTGACTGATCTTTACAGATCAGACAAGTTGCACACACGTGTTCTGAAAGTTTGGCAAGTTTTAGAATTACACCAATTTCTGTGAAAATTTGTCATCAAATCATCCCTCTTTTTACCCATGCATGTCTGGCCAGTACATACAAAGGCAAAATGAGGCAAAAAGCATCTGGAAGTACCACATGGCCAGTGTGGATGTTCCAAAGCATATCATGGTGCAAAATGCACCTAGCCTGTCTCCAGGTGTCTATTTCCAATTGTTGAGTATGTGTTGGGGCTTAAATGACTTCCTGAATTAAAGATTCTGGAGACAGTATAGTTGAATAAAATTTGTTTACATGTTCATTAGACAGATATGTCACTTTAAATAACCTTCATCAGTTTAATGTCCATCAGAGTCCTTTCATGCTTGTATACCATACTAATGTATCCTTATTTGGGCAAGGTTGCTAAGAACATCAGACAATTGTTAGAAACTTAGTATTGTGGTAAACAAATGGTATATAGAAAATATAAATTTGAATTCTTCTTCATAAGTATATCAGCATGAGTAAACAGTGTCCCCTTTTTTGTTTTCCAACCTAATAGGTATGGTTCAAAAATGGACATATGTGCTCATTCAAAATAGCAACTGTCTTAAACAATCTAGGGAAAGTCCCTACAATATAAAACTATTATTTTTGTAACATTTTTATAACGGTAGTCCCATTAGGACAAAGTATGGTTTTTAACAAGACAGCCACATGTCTCTCTCTCACGTATGACTAGAATCTATCATATACACTGTTCTCAGTGAGAGTGCTGTACAGAGACTTAAAAAAATATTTGGACTGATTTTGAAATTGTAGTGTCCACAAGGATCTGTGCAAGCCACTCACCAATCATGGCGTCTGACAAGCAAGATTTGGTTTTGTCCAATTCAACTTAATGTTATTGTTTTTATGTGCAAATAACTTTACAAATATTCTCATATTTTTCTGGGAACTAAGCTCCATCTTTCCACCAAATTTGTTCTATATGCTTGGAAACAAAGCAATTTCAGATCAGCCTCTGTCCGAAATTCTATAATTTCTGTGTATACTGGACCTTTACATAATATATTGCTACAACAAGTATTTTGGTAACATAAAATGCAAGTGTGTAAACTAAAGTAAATTTGTATGTCATAGTGCTACAATATACTGTATTCCTAAAATTGAAATTTAAAAAAATCTTTCAAAACAAAGTACACTGTTTTTTTCTTTGGACCCCAACATATAAAATTCAAATACAGAAAAACAGATGAATTTATCCTAAAATTCAGCAACTCCCGTGTTACTGTCCTTAGTCATTAGCACTGAGCTTAAGAATATAAACACTCCCTTTCACATAAAACTTAGTTACAGCTCTTTTGGGTTTCTGTAATTTATGAACAATAAGCATGTCCTCCATGAGATGCTTGCAACAATATACAAAATTCTGTTTTACTTTTAATTTTGCTCGATCAAAACCAAACATATAAAGCACAGTTACTTACCTGTAACAGGTGATCTCTGGGAACAGCAGGAATTAGTCCTCACATATGGGTACGTCGGTACCGACGGAGCCTGCGCGGGAAAGCTCCCCAGCTTCCCAGAAAGAAAGCTTTTGGGAGCCTCCCACAGCGCCTGCGCGCTGCCTTCCCGCCTTTCCTAACCAACTCTCCTCAGTTCAAGTTTAAAGCTGAGACAATAGAGAGAGAGAGGAAAGGAAAGATAGAGAGAGAGATACAACTCTTAGGGGAGGTGGGAGGGTTGTGAGGACTAATTCCTGCTGTTCCCAGAGATCACCTGTTACAGGTAAGTAACTGTGCTATCTCCAGGAACAAGCAGGAATGAGTCCTCACATATGGGGACTCCCTAGCTAAGATGCCTGGGAGATCCCCAAGGGTATGAGACCCTGAAAGGTTTCTCGTCTTCCTATGGATCTCAGGCATCCATTAAGGGACGGAGGGCAGGAGTTGTTTAAGAATGGAACAGGTGTCTGAGGACAGCCTGACCAAACAAGCCATCCCGGCGGGAGTCCTTGTCCAAACAGTAATGGGCTGTGAAGGTATGAACCGAGGCCCAGGTGGCTGCTCGACAGATCTGGTCGATGGACACAGAATGAAGATGAGCCATGGAGGTGGCCATGGCCCTCACATTGTGAGCTGTGACATGGCCTTCCAGAGAAAGGTTCTTACTCTGGTAAGCAAAATAAATACACTGAGCAATCCAATTGGACAGTGTTCTTTTAGAGACTGGAAGTCCTAAATGAGAAGGATCAAAAGCAACATAAAGCTGGGAAGACTTTCTATGTTGCTGTGTCCTGTGTAAGTAAAAGAGATCTGGTTGCTTTTCATCATACATACAGATAAGTCAATTTCTTGAAAGCCTGAAGTTTTCTTGAAAGCCAGAATCAATCACTGACAGAAAAGATTCAGGAAATTCTGGAACCGGTCTGGCTTTTTTCTACCGTATTGTGACTTATCTTTTATAATTACCAGACTCTGCTTTAGTAACATTATAGTAGGACGACGGATATTTCAACAAGAGTCATTTTGATGAGAGTTTGCAGAGCTCACAATTTTGTTAAATCTGTGTTTTCATAAGTTTTTCTTACAAAGTCACACGTAATTTTTTAGGCTAAAAAAATTGGATATATAAGGTCCTTGATGTAAGGAAGGGGTTAGGACTTTCTCAGGCTTTTCAGTCACTACAGCCTGTAGCTATCCTTCCCCATTCATTCTGAGACCCATATCCAAAGAAAAAATAGATAAAGTATTATATAATTAAAAATATCTGTAATAAGTAGGGCAATTCTTTGTGTATTGCTGTGTAAGTAAAAAGCAAGAGCTCTTTTACAATCTAGAGTATGAAGGTTCCTCTCTGCACTAGATGCATGAGGAGCTGGAAAAAAGACAGGTAAATATACCTCTTGATTAAGATGAAAAGGTGAGACCACTTTAGGCATAAAGTGAGGATTTGTCCTAAGGACTACCTTATCATGATGGAACCTTGTATAAGGTGGATTAGCCACTAAGGCCTGCAGTTCACTGATGCGGCGAGCAGAAGTGATTGCAATAAAGAAAATAACCTTCCAGGAAAGAAATTTCAAGGAGGTAGTGGCTAAGGGTTCAAAAGGTGGCTTCATAAGCTGACCAAGAACCAAGTTTAAGTCCCATGCCACCGGAGGAGGTCGAATGGGAGGTTTAGTTAAAGTTAGGCCTCTCAT
The DNA here is from genome assembly GCA_033557465.1 of Ichthyophis bannanicus. Classification (NCBI taxonomy): domain Eukaryota; kingdom Metazoa; phylum Chordata; class Amphibia; order Gymnophiona; family Ichthyophiidae; genus Ichthyophis; species Ichthyophis bannanicus. The sequence continues at coordinate 124,723,675 of CM066036.1, read as the reverse complement.
GAATCTTGCAATAAGAGGATGAGAGGAAATAGGTTGTCCATTGAGAGGCTTAAGGGATGCTGCAATAGCACTCGCATGGACCCTTACTGAATTCGTTTTAAGGCCTGCATTGGAGAGATGCAGGAGATATTCCAATAGAGAATTCACAGGAAGTGCCAGAGGGTCAAGACCCTTTTGAGCACACCAAATGGAAAATCTTTTCCACTTAAAAGCATAGGAACGCCTAGTGGAAGGTTTTCTGGAAACATGGAGGATATCCTTCACTTGCTGAGAAAGATTGAAGTCTTGAAGGTCTAGGCCTTCAGTAACCAAGCTCTGAGGTGAAGAGACTTGGGGTTTGGATGCCACAAAGTCCCTTCCTCCTGGGACAGAAGGTCTGGCGCAGCTCCCAAGTCCAGGGAGGGGGCTTGGGAGAGATGCAGAAGTAGAGAGTACCACACTTGGCGTGGCCAGTGTGGAGCTATGAGGATCATAGATCCTTGATCCCTCTGGAGTTTGAACAGAGTCTTGGGAATCAAAGGAATGGGTGGAAAGGCATACAGGAAGCCCTGACCCCAATGAAGGAGGAAGGCATCCTTGGCCTGAACTCCCTGACACGGAATTCTGGAACAGAACCGGGGAAAGTTTGGCATTCCACGGACTTGCAAAGAGGTCTATGTCCGGGGTTCCCCATTCTTGGAAGATTCTGAGTACCTGATCCATGTGCAGGGACCATTCATGTGGAAGCAGAACTCGACTGAGTCTGTCTGCCCAAGAGTTTTGGATTCCTGGGAGGTATACTGCCAGGAGATGGATTTGATGCTCTCTGGCGAAGGCCCATAATCTTAGAGCTTTGTTACAAAGCGACAGAGAGCCAGTTCCTCCTTGCTTGTTTATGTAAAACATGGCTACTTGATTGTCCGTATGAATGAGGACTGTCTTTTGTAGCTGAGGAGGGTATGAAAGACCCTGAGAGCTAGGAAAACTGCTCGAAGTTCCAAGTGGTTGATATGAAGGGAGGTCTCCTGTGGGGACCAAGCGCCTTGGGTTGAGAGGTCTTGTAGATGAGCTCCCCGACCTGTTTGGGAGGCATCTGTCGTGAGGGTTGCTTGGGGCAACAAAGGTTGGAAGGGGGACCCCAGCAACAGATTTTGAGTGGACATCCACCATTGGAGAGACCAAAAGAGACGTTTGGAGGTTGCTATTTGGTCTGAGAGAGCTCCTGAAGCTTGAGTCCACTGGGTGGACAAAGTCCATTGAGCTGCTCTCATGTGTAGGCGAGAATAGGGTACCACATGTACTGTGGAAGCCATATGGCCTAGCAGCTGTAGCATCTCCCTGGCAGTTAAGTGGCTCTTTGACTGAATCTTGGAGGCTAACTGCACTAGACGTTGACAACGGGCCTGAGGAAGGTAGGCCCTTGCAGAAGTGGTGTCCAACCAGGCCCCTATGAATTCCAGGGACTGAGTAGGGGTGAGCTGGGACTTTGGGAGGTTTACCACAAGTCCCAGGTATTGCAGAATGCGCCTGGTGCGGTTCAGGGAGATCTGAGCCTCTGACTGGGTTGGAGCTCGGATGAGCCAGTCGTGCAGGTATGGGAAGACAAATATTCCCAGAGTGCGTAGAAATGCAGCAACTATTGCCATGCATTTGGTGAACACTCTTGGAGCAGAGGCTAGACCGAAAGGAAGCACTCTGTATTGGTAATGTTTTCCCTGGAACAGAAAACGTAGGAATTTTCTGTGAGATGGATGGATGAGGACATGAGTGTACGCATCCTTGAGATCTAGAGAACAAAGCCAATCCTGACTCTGCAGGTATGGAAGGAGAGTGCCTAGAGAAAGCATCTTGAACTTCTCCTTGCATAGGAATTTGTTCAATTCTCTGAGATCTAGAATGGGTCTGTATCCCCCTGTTTTCTTTGGAATGAGAAAATAGGGGGAGTAAAACCCTGACCCCTGTTGAAGAAGAGGAACTTCTTCTATGGCCCCCTGGGCCAGAAGGGTAGTCACCTCCTGATCCAGAAGGTCGAGGAGAGATGTGGGAGAATTGAAGTGTCTCACCATGGTGTAGGGAGGAAGGTCTGAGAAATGAAGTTTGTAGCCCTCTCTTATGATGGAGAGGGTCCACTGCTCTGATGTGATTTGCTCCCATCTGGGAGCAAAATGAGCTAACCTTCCTGGAATGGTGAGAGGTTCTGGCTGTTGTAGAGCCAGAAAGGTTAAGATCTCTAGTATCAAGTCAAAAACCCCGAGGGGGTTGGGACTGCTGGGTTGTAGCAGTCCCTGCAGGTTTAGGCCTGGCCTGTTTAGGTTGCTGACGCTTAGTAGCAAAGCGACCTGTAGAAGATTGTTGGCCAGAAGTGGAAGGAAATCTGCTCCTTTTGTAAAAAGGCTTTTTGAAAGGTTTTTTCTTGGCTGGAATGGAGGTTGACTTGGAAAGTCTATCCAGAGCAGAATTTTCTGCATCCATTTGAGTGGCCTTTATTTGCCACTCTTTGCCAAAGAGATTTTCACCCATACAGGGCAGATTTCCTAAGCCATCCTGAACCCAGGGCTCTAGATCAGAAGCCTGGAGCCAAGCAATTCTGCGAGCAGCTATGGCAATGCCTGAGGCTCTGCTGGCACCTTCAAAGGAGTCAAAGGCTGCCCTGTTGGAAAACTTTGAAATATCTTGAGTATGCTTAAGCCAAAGGAGGAACTCATCCCTTTTATCCTCTGGAAGAAAAGGGAGAAAGTTGTGCAGCTTTTGTGCAACTTCCTTTAGAAACATACCCATATAAAGGCTATATGAGTTGATTCTGGCAATAAGCATGCTGGCTTGGAAGATTTTCCTACCAAAAGCATCCAAGGTCCTGCATTCTCTTCCTGGAGGAGCAGAAGAGTGTCTTTTGGTACTCTTTATCCTTTTCATAGCTGACTGCACCACAATGGAGTGGTGAGGAAGCTGAGTTTTCTGAAATCCAGGACAAGGAGGGACACGGTACATAGTGTCCAATCTGCGAGAATGAGGAGAAAGGGTGAGGGGAGTCTCCCATAAGTCAATCATATGTTCATGAAGAATTTCATGAATTGGCAAGGTGACTGCCTCTCTGGGAGCCTTAGAGTATCCTAAAATATCAAATTTTTTTGCTCTAGGCTCTGTTTCAGAGGTTACTGAAATAGAGAGTCCTTTAGCCACTTCTATTATGAAGTCTTGAAAGGACAAATCCTCTGGAGGAGACATTCTCCTTTTTGGAGAAGTAGGTTCCTCAGGAAGGGTAATGGATACTTCAGGAGACTCATCTGATGAATCAGAATCATCAGAGGAATCGAAGTATCGTCTGTCCCCTTCCAACGATCGATACACGTATCGATCGGTACCGACATCGGGCGTCCCCGGAACCGGATTGGTACCGAGAAATAGCCCTGGACAAGGAACCGAAGTCGGTATCCTGGCCGATGTCGATACAGTCGGTACCGGTATCGGCGCTGGTACCGGTACCGGTACTGACAACGGGATTCGTTGCGGTACCGTCGGCGTCGCAGCATTAATAAAAGCCATTATAGCCTGCTGCATGGATTGAACAGTGTGATCCATGGACGCCATGACTGCCTGGATGTCGGTACCGGGAGAAGGTGCCGGTACCCCAGAGCAGTCTAACAGGTGATCGGTCGAGGCCGTGCCATCGATGTCAACCTGTAACCCCATAGGAGGAGCTTTGGAAGCCGGAGCTTCCCGCCGGGGTTGTTTGGCTGGGGCAGGATCCTCGAGGGCAAGCCCGGAGGCATCTCGATGCTGAGAGGGAGATTTGCCCTTCAAGGACCTGCTAGGTTTATGTTTGGTTACCTGAGACCCATCAGGAGAGGAAGACCTGGAAGATGTCGATGCCACCGCTGGTGCATCCGTGGGAAACAGCACATGGAGCTTGGCAGCTCGGTTCTGTAACCCTCATTTAGACATTAGAGAGCAGGACTGGCAATCCGGAATGGAGTGTTCAGGACCCAAACATTTAAGATACCATTCCATGGGTATCTGTAACAGAAATTGTACCGCTACACTTAGTGCATTTTTTGAACCCGGAGGCTGGTTTTTCCATGAGGGAAAATTTTCTTGTGGGCCTGTAGGCCTAAGAAGAAAAATACACCAAGTGAGGAAAAAAAAAAATATTTTTTTTTTTTTTGAAAGAAAAGACCGGCGGTACCAGTCCGGCGTTGGGGAAGGCAGACACGCGACCAAAGAAATAAATTAAAATAAAGAACTTCTTCAGCGGTGACAGGAACACAACCTGCTGGCTCCGTGGAAAAGAAGAACTGAGGAGAGTTGGTTAGGAAAGGCAGGAAGGCAGCGCGCAGGCGCTGTGGGAGGCTCCCAAAAGCTTTCTTTCTGGAAAGCTGGGGAGCTTTCCCGCGCAGGCTCCGTCGGTACCGACGTACCCATATGTGAGGACTCATTCCTGCTTGTTCCTGGAGATCTTCTCATTCACTCGGGATTTAAATCATTTACAAGTTGCAATCTGTCTGCCCCATTGTCCTGTCAGGGCTTTCAACCTCCACTCTGAAGGTCAAAGGAAAACAGAAGCAGCTTCTCCAATTTCATGCCTTGTTTGTTTGATCTAACATCTAGGGGCACTTGAACAGCTGACAATAAGCACAGCAGCCCATCTGTGAGCAGCCCATCCTGAGAAACTTCGCTAAACCCTTTCCCCTTTGGGGAATTCTGAAAAGCAGTATGCTTTTCAGCTTGAGAAACTCAGGGACCTTAAAAAAAACAAGTAAAAAGTATTTTCTTCATAATCTTATATAAGGATTTTCTCCAACAATTTAATACCAACTCTACAGGATAGATTTAAAGCACTGAACTAAACACCTTTGCATCACAAGGTTACATATTTTCCTAAACAGGTTTTCTTAACTTTTAGAGTTATTTTTCCTTGGCTGTAGAATCCAGCTGCAGTCTTTTCCCTCTATTAGTTTGATCTTGAATTTGTAAAGTCCTAAGAACATGACAAAACTGATCTTGTATTACTGAGTCAAAACTAATCAAACAGAATTTCTTAGCATCTCTATGATCTTTGATTAATCTCTTCCACATTTTTTAGAACAATCTCTATATGATTACACATGTGGATTAGACTTATTTACTGCTCACAAATATTCACAAGGGAAAAAGAAACAATTTGAAATTTTCAGGGGGTACTTGTAACTATAAACTATTTTTCTTGTTTTTCTACCAGTCAGATCACTGCACACAATAGCTGGCAGTTCAGAATAAAACACTGTCAATTATCTGTGCGGTCTGTTTCTAAGATTCTCATTTCAGTGTGCAATACATTCCGATCCCTATCCATTAACGCAGAAAATCCATTTCCATGTTACAATACAAACTCAGACAGACAGGAGGAAAAAAACTAGCTGTCTCAGCACATCAATTGCTACAGCAGACCCTGGAAGATTTTTCGTTGTTTTCAATGTTCTAAAGAAGACAGGAAAGGCTTGGAAGAATAAACAAACACCGCCTGTCACTTACGTTCCCAGGGACTCTGGGTCAACGGTTTTACCCTCTCCAGAGATTGGGGCATCTTACAAGCACATAGATATTGTGGAAGAAAATAAAAACAAACAGATACGCTCCCCAGGAATTCCCCACTTAGTTCAACTTTAGCAAAACATTCTAATCAGTCCAGCTCCAGGGACCATAAAATCTACTGAAGTAGCCAGTAATGAAAGGACAATGTTTACTAAAGACTAAAACTAAAAACACAGGACAGAGTTAAATGCATTATACCTAACAGCCTATCTGATCAGAATACTGAAACTGAACTAGACCCACTCCCCCCTGGTTATTTAATTCAGCTGCAGTCAGCTCCTTCATTCGCTTTGATCTGGAACTTGTAAAGTAATTCATTTATCTAGCTATAATTAGTCAAAAAGATACTTAGAAAGCTATTCTTCAATAGATCTAATTGTCACCCTTCTCTGGTCTGTGAGCATCCCAGATAAGGAGATCATCCCCGTTTTTCTATAAATATTCTCCTTAGCTGTCCCTCTTTCTAAGATTGTAAACCTGGTGTTTTCACTGTTCAGGGACAGGGGCAATTAACTTTGCCTTTTACCAATAGCAATTTGAACCTCCTTATTTACAGAGGCGCGTAATTTTGCTTTTAGGTGGCAATCCAAACCTCTTAATTAACAGAGGTGCGAAATTACTAATCCAGGACTCATACAAACATACAACTCTTGCGCTTCGTCCAAACCCAGCCAATCCCCTCGCAGTGATGGGGGTATGAAAACGTGAATAAGGACACACACTCGCTTCGCATCAATAATACGTACAGTCTCAAGCGTACACCAATCAATCCTGGAGAGACCTAATGTCTGGGCAAAACTTTCTTTCCCCAATCTTTCCCTAATGTTACAACTAAATACAGAGACACTCTAACAGTTTTCTTACATAACAGAATATTAATTACATACTTAGCCACCACTCGAACCCGGGCAAGTCTTCTGTCCTTGCCTATAGACAGGGAAACTTAACACTCACCAATGGAGTCTTCCTAGGGTATCAAAATCTCTCTCGACGTCACTCAGAACGGTATTCCCATCTTCTGTACCAGCAGAAGGAATCCTCTTCTCCTAATGAGAAGGTATTCTCATCCCCTGTTTTTTTCTTTGGAAAACAGGAGGTAGTCCCTTTGACAAGTAAAACTGCAGTCAGAGGAATCCTTGGGCAATTTAAAAAATTTAGACGGGTTCGGCACCAATTGTGGCCTGGTTCCCACAAGCAGTTGCCCAAATATCACCAAAGAATTACTTAGACGGCAGTTGCTTTTAACTACAAAGACTTTTATTTCAGCATAGTAAAATAATAGTGTCATGCAGAACAGCAAAGCCTGTCTAGAGATGGCGGACAGCACTTTCTCTCTCTGTATGGGGAGAAAGCACTGCCCAATGATCCTTTAAAATGGCTGCCTTATATACATTTCTCCTTGTCTCAAATGTCTGCTTTAAATTAGTTTCAGTGAATTCATCATAAGTTCTTAAGTGTCTGCAAGGCCCCAGGCGTCCTGCAACACTTTTCCGCAGGGGAGGATCCCTTTACATTTATACATCTGGATCTGCTTTTAGGTCTACTTATCTATGCATGGCCTGTGACCTCTGCCCCTTCCTGTGTTTTTCCTTCTTGGCACTAATTGAAACCGTGCAGGGCAAGAGAGAGTGCTTTTGCTCATTAGTTTGAATTCGTTGAATTCCTAGCTTGGCCTGTACTTTCTTTTGCTAGGCCCCAATATTCTGCATACTCCTATCCAGAATATGGTTACCCAGAATCCTCCATAGCAGGCCGCATCTACTCCTTTATACCCACATGCTTGTCTTCTGTGCCTTCCATATGTTGTGTAGTTTCACCAGGCAAGGGTGCAGTCATATAAAGCCAATATATAAGCAGACCTAAGGCAGACTTAAGTCAAATTTCCCCACAAAAGACTAGCGGGCATGCAATGAAGCTATAATGTAACCCATTTAAGACTAACAGAAAATATTTTTTCACTCAATGCATAATCAAACTCTGGAATTCATTACCCAAGGATGTAGTAAAAGCTGTTAGTATATCTGGGTTTAAAAAAAGGTATGGACAAGTTTCTGTAGCAAAAGTCGATAAACCATTAATAAAGAGGACCTAGGAAATTGACTGCTTGCCCCAGAACAAGCATTATGGAACCTGTGTGTCTTTTTGGGAACCTGCTAGGTACTTGTGACCTGGATTTTCCAATGTTGGAAACAGGATGCTGGATTTGATGGACCTTGGTCTGACCCAGTATGGCATTATCTTATGTGCTTATGTACTCCACCTATTCATCTTTCTCCAATGAGAAATTGGCCATTTAGCCCTACTTTCTACCTTTTAAACAGTTCTTGATCCACAATAGTTCACGTCCTCCAAACCCATGACTTTCAGTTTCGCCAAGTTGTTCATTAGGGACCTTGTCAAAGGCTTTCTGAAAATCCAGATACACTGGCTTACCTTTGTCTACCTGTTTATTCACACCTTCAAAAAATATAACAGGTATTTTCATGTTTCTATTTTGCATGTATTTTATTTTCTTGAAACAGTCCACTCATTCTCCACCATTCTCAATCTTCTTACAGAAGAATACAGAGGTTTTTAAATGCTTAAACACGGTATATTTCTGAGTTAACTGGGAGAGAAGTCATGCATACTTAAGTGACCGTCCAGAACAGAAGAGAGCAAACAATGACAACTACCACTGGAGGTTTTACAGCAATGCAACCGTGCTTAATGCTAGTTGGTGGAACAAAAAGGGATTAAGGAAATCATTCAGAGAAATGATGTGTGCAGCAAACTAAAACATGTAGGTTTTGTTTGGGTGACAGTGAAGGGTCCAAAATGGGTGAAAAGGAAGAAGTAGATTTATATGCTGGAGCAGTCCACTAATAAGCAGAATTTAAAGGATCCATACTGAAGGACTATCCTAGCAGGTGGTACCCAATATATAGAATTTAACTTGTGCTCCATTTTTTCACCCATTCACAAGGAATGCTCACTTTCCCACGGATGACTTAACTGCTCTAAATTGATAAAGATAAATCTATTTCAAGAAGCTATATTTTCAATCATGCATATTCATTTTATTTCCAGAAAAGGCAATTCTGGCATACCTGCCATACAAATAGGGCAAATGTGTTTTAAAATAGCTGGCTGAATGTTCCCCTAATTCTCTCTTTGGCAATTTAAGACTGCTATTTGCTTCCTTTTAAAATCGGCTTACTTTAAGGTTTAAATCTTACAACAATCCATCTCAGCCAAGGTCACTGAATAAGTCACAACACACACAATGATTTACGACCCATTGAGAAAACTACTGTTTATTTAGAAAAAAAAAAAAAAAAGCTTACACTGGTAGATTCAGCAGATAAAAAGTTTTTTTAAAAAAGTCATTTTGAAACTTTTCAGACTAAAGTTCAGTGATATAAAGCTCCTATAGCTGTATAATTGAACCCTAATTCTTTCCATTTCATGGACATTGTTTTTTTCCCCCTTTAGTTTGTTTAAAAACATCACGACAGACAAAAGTGTGATGAGGGATGTTCCAGTGCTGAAGTCTAATGTTTCCTGTTTTTTTTCCTCTTAACAGGTCTTTAAGGTTGTATGCATCATATACAAATATTTCCTAGGCATTGAATGAGGACAGTGCTCCCATGTATATTTTTGTCACTGACATTAGAAACAAGTTAAGTAATAAATAAAAACAGAGTTTAAATGAGGTAAATTAAAAAAAAAGATTCATTAACTGTTTATTTATGGTTTTGACATTAAAAAAATGCATTTCAGATTCCGACGTCGTAATAAATCCCAGGCAGTATTTGGGCAACCTAATATGGAACGCTGTACATGTGTAATAACCTCTTTTGCACTATGGCAACTGACTGCAGCACATTGTGCTAAAAAATTATGGCATAGGTAACACTTTCAGCCATGTACTGAAAATAAATGTCTAAGAAACTAAGCAACAAGTTAAAATACAATAATGCACAACTTAACATTTAATTCATAGAACGGGAAAAATAAATGCAGATAAATGAATAATTTAAGGAGATACAGATGGGTCCTCTTCATTGACAAATTTCTGTGCAATCTATGTTCAGGTAAAATAGAAATGTGGTCACAGCTGGTTATCTTGCCAATAGAATTTTCACCTAAAAAACATGAGAAGTATCAGTGGTAAACATTATACCTTGGAATCTGAATCTTTAGATAGATTACATACAGAGCGTACACTACTACCATCCAAGACAATAATTATACACTACCCAATTAAAATTAATATAGAATATAGAACATTTTCAGGTTTCAGAATTTCAATTATATGACCACTCCAGAATCAGAAAACAAACGGTCATGTATTTTCACAAACCAGAGACATACTATTTTACTTATATTGAAAGCTGGAGAAAAGCACAAAAAGCGTAGTTACTCACCTGTAGCAGGCATTCTCTGTGAATAGCAGGAATAAGTCCTCACTTATGAGTGACGTCACTGACAAAGTCCAACACAGAACGCTCCCCAGCTTCCAATGGAAGCTTTTGGGAGGTATGCTGAGTATGCGCATTTGCCTTCCCTGCCTGCTGCAGCGCCATATTTGCCAGTATGATCACTTAGCAGGAACCAAAAGGCAACTCCCCGAGGAAACGGGAGGATTGTGAGAACTTACTGTATTCCTCCTATTCACGGAGAACACCTGCTACAGGTGCGTAACTACGCTTTCTCCATGAACAAGCAGGAAATAAGTCCTCACATATGGGACTCCCAAGCTCCAGGCTCCCGAAACCCGAGGAGAAGGATAGCCCAATCAGGCACTGAGAGCTGGAAAAGCCAGAAAGACCAGAGAGGCAGTCCTGTTGAGGGACTCATCTGATGCAGTCCCTCAACATCAACCAAGAGAATTTTGAGCGGGTAGCCTGAACAGACAGTGGGCAGGAGTTGACCCTCAAGACCCAAAGAGATGCCAGAATATGTCCTGGCCAAAATTGCTGTCCATACCCTCATCCCGACAGTAGTGGGCTGCGAAGGTATGGACCAATGACCATGTCGAAGCCCTGCAGATCTCTTCTGCAGAGACAGAATGGAGGTTGGCTACTGATGTAGCCTTCGTACAGACATTATGAGCCATGACATGACCCTCAAGGCTCAGACCAGTCAAGGAATATACATGGGCGATGCAATCAGTGAACCAGAGGGATAATGTGTGCTTCAAAACAGCAATTCCCAGCCTATTGGAATTGAAGGGGGACAAACAACTGAGAGGATTGACAGTGCGCCTTCATGCACTCCAAGTAGAAGGCCAATTCACGCTTGCATCCAGCATGGGCAACGCTACCTCACCGCATTGGAAGGACAATAGATTGGTTGAGGTGGAAAACAGAGACCACCTTTGGCAGAAAACACAGGCATGTGAGGAGCACCACCCAATTCTGATGGAACCTGATGTATGGAAGGTGAACAACCAGAGCCTGGAGCTCGCTCACTCACGGAGCCAACGTGACGGCCACCAGGAAAAGGACTTTCCAGGTCAAGAACTTCAGCGGACAGGCGTTCAGTGGCTCAAAGGGAGACGGCATGAGCTGGTTGAGAACCATGTTCAGGTCCCAAGAAACTGTAGGGTCTTAACCAGAGGTTTTGAGAGAAGAAAGCCCTGCATGAATCGGCGTACCAGAGGCTGGGCTGAGATGAGCGTCTCATTGCAGCAATGATAGAAAGCTCCAATTGTGTAGAGACGCTGCTTCTCAAAAGGCTCCAAACCTCCTCTCTAGATATCACTCTATATTGCTCCACTAGTTCTTGCTGCTTGGATCCTTTCGAGAAGCAGCAATTGAACTCCTTCGATAAACAGTGATTGTGGATCATCACAGAATGACATCCATAGAGGAGTTTTGGATCCTCTTGAGAAGCAGTAATTGGACTATGGATAAACAGCAATTATTTTATTTATTTATTTAACAGGTTTTATAGACCGCCTCATCCTTAAATCAAAGCGGTTTACATGAAACAACATATTACAGTATAACAGCATTAGTAGTTTACATGATAACAGTGTAACAGAATAACATTCTGGATGACTAAGTAAAGCGTAGTTACTCACCTGTGACAGGTGATCTCCGGGAACAGCAGGAATTGAGTCTTCATATATGATGACTGTCAGCACCGACGGAGCCTGTGTGGGAACAGTCCCCAGCGTCCTATAGGAAAGCTTTTGGGAGCATCCCACTGTGGCTGCCTTCCTGCCTTTCCAACTCTCCCTCCTCAGTTGGCTTTGTAGTTGAGATAAAAGGGGAAAAGAAGAGAGAGAGAGAGAGAGAGAGAGATAACTCCTAGGGGAGAAGGGTGGGATGTGAAGACTCAATTCCTGCTGTTCCCAGAGATCACCTGTTACAGGTGAGTAACTATGCTATCTCCAGGAACAAGCAGGAATGCAGTCTTCACATATGGGACTCCCTAGCTTGGAGATGCCAGGGAGATGACCCCAGAGAGAGCAGTGAAACACGGGCTGAATTGGGTCATATTTCCTCCCAAGGAACTCTGGTATCGAAACGCGGGACGGGGGGGGGGGGGGGGGGGTAGGAGTTGTTCTAAGTCTGAAAGAGATGCTGGTGAACAGCCTGGCCAAATGAGGCATCCCGACGGGAGTCCTTGTCTAAGCAATAACAAAGGTCTGCGACTAAAAAGCTGTTTGATTATTTTCATCTAATTTCCATGTATTTTGGTGTGCTGAAAACAAATAAAATATTGAAAAAACTCCTAGACGTCATGATTTGCCACAACATGCAAAATTGTCTTCAAATTTATCAAATCTTTTCAAATTACTATTAATTAATTCACAAGTGCATTTAAGATATAAAATGCCAAAAAAACCTTAAAGGGGTTGCCCGAGTTATGTAAAAAAAAAATATAGCACTGTAAATCTGATGGTCAGCAATATATACATAAGCTAAGCAAGTTTTAAGTCTGTGCTTCTAATGGTAGAAGGGGTTAATCTTTCCTGAAGAATCCAGTGGGAGGGAGACACAGGGCAGATAGCAGCAGCTCCGGTCAGTGCAGGGGGACGTGGCCAGCACTGTGACATCTCGTGTACAGACACAGAGCTGCTCTCTCCTGCATGCCACACTTGTGCACGAATCATCATCAGGTTCTTGGTTCTAGGCTGTTCACAGTTTTTCATCGCAATTCGTGTTAGCTCGTCATTCTTCAACCGTTATGTTATGGCTCCGCGAAAGTGTATTAATTCGCCAGACAGTTTCTGTTTCATCTGTGGTGAATATACAGTGTTGAAGCAACAGCAGAATATTACAGACTTTGTGAAAAAAGTATACTTTGCATACTTTGGACTAAAAATTGGAGATCAAGATAAAGTCTGGGCGCCTCATAAAGTGTGCAAACGGTGTGTTGAGGACCTCCAAAACTGGTTCAAGGGTAAGAAAAAATCTTTCTGTTATGGGATTCCTATGGTATGGCGAGAGCACAAGAACCATAATGACGACTGTTACATTTGTTCATGCGATGTGAAAGGGTTTAATTCCAAATGGAAGCATTCCATTTCATACCCCAATTTTCACTCAGCAATTCGTCCCATCCCCCATGGCACAGATATACCAGTACCCAAGCCCCCTGCTACCTTGGAAGAGATACCTAGCTCCGATGAAGGCGAAGTCATACCTGAACAAGATGACGAATCAAGTTCTGACTTTGAAGATGATACAAGACCAAAATTGTTTTCTCAGGAGGAGATGAATGATTTGGTAAGAGACTTGAATCTTCCCAAAGATGCCACTGAGTTACTCGGATCAAGGCTGAAATTTATTGTTGCCAGGAGTGTCATCTTTTTCTACCAGGGAAAATGGAGCATTACAATGATGGCAGACTACTGTTTGATGCTTCAGAGAGACATTCCAGATGCTACTCACAAGTGTAAATTCACCAAGAGGAACCTCACAAGGAAGAAGAATCGAGTTTAGTGTGTGTAGGTGAGCTCATTTCAGTTCAAAAAAGGATTTTCATGAAAACATTGTAATAAAACTTTAATTTTATAAGTCTATTTCCATTTATTTTGAGGTATTGCCTTACTTATTTATTTTATTTTATTTATTTATTTACATTCTCTTATATACCGCGCTATTCTGCATCAGTGCGGTTTACATTGAACAAATTGAAATTACATTGAACAGGGCATTATAACTTGGAGATAGCTATTTTACATGGAACATGGGCTATGGAGGGTTAAGTGGCTTGCCCAAGACCACAAGGAGCACCTGTGGGACTAGAAACCCCAGTCCTTCCGGCCCAAGGTTGCTGTCCTCTAGTGGGATTTGAACCCCCGACCTTCCGGCCTGAAGTACCTTGCCCCAACCACTAGGCCACTCCTCCACTCCACCCTATTTAACATAGTTACCTAAATTGTCAGGAAACGTGATGTCCTATGACAAAATGGAGGTCATTTTAGGATTCAGCGCACCAAAAAACATAAAGATTACATGGAATAACCAAAACAGCTCTCGAAAAAATTTTTTTTGCAGACCTGTGTAATGGGCTATAAAGGTGTGGACAGAGGACCAGGTTGCTGCTTTGCATATTTAATCAATCACCACCGAGCGTAGGTTTGCCAAAGGCAGCCATTGCTTGCACATTGTGTGCTGTGACATGACCTTCAAGAGAAAGTCCCTTACTCTCACAGGTAAAAGAGATACAGTCTGCAATCGACTTGGAGAGTGTTCTCTTGGAAACTGGTAGATCCAGGTGACTGGAATCAAACGCAACAAGAAGTTGTGAAGCCTTTCTGTGCTGCCTAGTTCTCTGAAGATAAAAGGCTAAAGCACGCTTGCAATCCCGAATATGTAGATTCCTCTCTGCACTAGAGGCATGAGGCCTAGGGAAGAAAACAGGCAGGTAAACCGATTGGTTCAAATGAAAAGGCGAAACCACCTTTGGTGTAAAGTGAGGATGAGTCCTAAGGACTACCTTATAATGGTGAAACCATGTATAAGGTGGGTCAGCCACTAAAGCTTCGAGCTCACTGATGCGTCTGGCAGAAGTGAGGGCAATTAGGAAGATGACTTTCCAAGAATGAAACTTCAGGGATGTAGTGGCTAGGGGTTCGAAAGGCGGCTTCATGAAATGTCCAAGGACAAGATTAAGATCCCATGCCAAAGGTGGTGGCCTAATGGGAGGCTTAGTTAAGAGTAGACCTCTCAAAAACGCGCTACTAGCGATTGAGAGGAGATGGGTTGTCCATTAAAGGTCACGTGAAAAACCGCGATGGCACTGAGATGAATTCTTACTGAATTAGTTTTACATCCAGAGGATGAAAGGTGGAGGAGATACTGAAGTAACGCCTCTACTGGAATGGAAAAGGGATTAAGATCCTTTTTTGAACACCAAATTGAGAACCTTCTCCATTTAAAAGTGTAAGCATGCCTTGTGGAAGGTTTCCTCAAGGCCAGAAGGATATCTTTAACCTGTTGAGAGAGGTTGATATAGAGTAGTTACTCACCTGTAACAGGTGTTCTCCAGGAGCAGCAGGAATCAGTCCTCACATATGGGTGACGTCGGCGCCGACAGAGCCCTCGCGGAGCAATTTTCCCCAGCTTTCAAAGAAAGCCTTTCGGAATTGCAGTGCGCATGCGCGGTCCTCTTCCCGCCCAAGGGTGCCATCTTGCTCAGTCTGATGACATAGCTAAAAGACAGCAAAAAATTAGCAAAAACGAAATCATAGGACTGCAACTCCAAGGGGAGGAGGGAGGGTTGTGAGGACTGATTCCTGCTGCTCCTGGAGAACACCTGTTACAGGTGAGTAACTACTCTTTCTCCAGGACCAAGCAGGAAGTCAGTCCTCACATATGGGACTCCCAAGCTTAAGGCTACCGGAGACCCTAAGCACAAAAAAGGAGCTCCCTCAAGCTCAGTAGCACAGAAGGAAGGAATCTTCTCTGAGTACGCCTCCAACCGGTAGCCCAACATCCGGGACGGAGGGCAGGAGTTGCCTATACCTCAAAGAGATTACGGAGGACTGCCTGTCCGAAAGCACTGTCCCTGCGGGACTCCCTCTCCAGGCAGTAATGGGCTGCAAAAGTCTGGCTTGAAGACCAAGTAGCGGCCCGGCAGATGTCTGCCAATGGAACAGAGCGGAGGTAAGCCACTGACGCAGCCTTCGCCCTAACACGATGAGCCATGACTCGACTTTCCAACGAGAGGCCGGCTGCCCCATAAGCCCAAGCGATATAGTCAGCAATCCAGATGGACAGAGTACGCTTGGAGACAGGGAGCCCCAACTTATTGGGGTCATAAGACACGAAGAGCTGAACAGCCCTTCGGTGCTCCCGCGTACGGTCAAGGTAGAAGGTTAACGCCCTACTACAGTCCAGGGTATGCAGGACCATTTCAGCTCGGCTGGAGTGTGGCCTGGGAAAGAAGGTCGGAAGTACCACCTCCTGGTTGACGTGAAAAGGGGAAACCACTTTAGGAAGAAACTTAGGGTGAGTCCGTAGGACTACCCTATTCTTGTAGAACCTAGTGTAAGGAGGATCAGACACTAGGGCCTGTAGCTCACTAACGCGTCTAGCAGAAGTGAGGGCTACCAAGAATAAGGTTTTCCAAGAAAGAAAACGAAGATGACAGGTAGCCATAGGTTCAAAAGGCGGACAGGTAATCCGCTGTAAAACCACATTCAGATCCCAGTCAGGGGCTGGTGGGCGCAAAGGTGGTTTAAGGAGAAGAAGGCCTCTGAGAAAACAAGCCACTAGAGGGTGGCTGAAAAGAGGTCTGCCATCCACCGGCATGTGATGCTCAGAAAGAGCACTGAGGTGGACCCTGACCGAGTTGGACTTAAGTCCAAGATTGGAGAGGCAAAGCAAGTACTGCAAGACCACTGATGCCGAACAGGAGAAGGGATCTTGAGACTGCTGAGCACACCAGATGGAGAACCGACGCCACTTAAGAGCGTAGGACTTCCGGGTGGAAGGTCGCCTGGAGGCCAAGACGACTTCCTCCACATCTGGAGGCAGCAGGAGGGGAGCAAGGACTACCCTTTCAGCAGCCAGGCCATCAGATGAAGGGACCGGAGGTTGGGGTGTAGGAGAGTCCCGTGATCCTGGGTCAGGAGATCGGGCTGAAACCCCAGAGGGAGAGGAGTGTCCACAGCCAGCTGCATCAGAAGCGGGAACCAGGGCTGTCTCGGCCACCGGGGAGCCACCAGGATCATCGAGGCTCTGTCTCTGAGAACCTTGAAGAGCGTCCGAGACACTAGTGGCATGGGAGGAAAGGCATACAAGAGGCCTGTGGACCATGGAATCAGAAAAGCATCCGCCGCTACTCTGAGAGGATGCGGTTGTCGAGAGCAGAATCTGGGAAGTTGCCGGTTCTGAGGACTGGCAAACAGATCCATGGTGGGGAGGCCCCATTTGAGAAAGATCCACTGAAGCACTAACGGATCCAATCTCCACTCGTGTGGTTGGAGGATTCTGCTCAGTTTGTCTGCCAGGCAATTTTCTTGACCCGGGAGATAAACAGCTTTGAGGAGGATGCCGCGGTTGACGGCCCAAGAGCACAGCTTTTGTGCTTCCCGACAGAGAAGGAAGGAGCCTGTGCCCCCTTGTTTGTTCACGTAGAACATCGCAACTTGATTGTCCGTCTGGACCAGCACAGACTGGTGAGAAGTGAGGTGGGAGAAGGCCCTCAGAGCCAGGCGGATAGCTCTGAGCTCCAGGAAGTTGATCTGCTGGGCAGATTCCCAAGGAGTCCAGAGGCCTTGAGTACATGTCCCTTGGCAATGTGCTCCCCAACCCAGGAGAGAAGCATCGGTCGTCAGGACCTGAGAAGGCGGAGGAGACTGAAAAGCCATTCCTAGCACTAGGTTTGGCAGATGAAGCCACCATTGCAGAGAAGAGACCAGCGGGTCGGAGATCTGTACGGAGTCCGCTAGGCTCCCAGTGGCCTGATGCCATTGTGTGCGAAGGCACCATTGAGCAGGCCGCATGTTCAGGCGGGCATTGGGGGTCACATGGACTGTGGAAGCCATATGGCCGAGCAGTCTCAGAAATTGCCTGGCAGAGACCAGGGAATTGCTGTGAAAGTGGCTGGCAAGATCCATGCGCCTGTTTGCTCTGTCGAGAGGCAGAAAGGCTCGCGCCTGAAGTGTGTTTAATCTTGCGCCGATGAACTCGAGATCCTGAGAGGGGAGCAAAGTGGACTTTGCGAAGTTTATGACAAAGCCCAAGTGCTGAAGCAGAGCCACAGTGCGGTGCGTGGCGTGAGTGGCCTCTTGGGAAGACTGTGCTCTGATGAGCCAGTCGTCGAGGTATGGAAATACAAAGAGGCCTTGAAGCCTCAGATAAGCCGCCACCACTGCTAGACATTTGGTGAACACCCTTGGTGCGGAGGATAGGCCAAAGGGTAGTACTCTGTTCTGGTAATGATTGCCCCCCACAACAAACCTGAGATATTGTCCGTGGCTGGGGTGGATGAGGATGTGAGTGTAGGCATCCTTTAGATCTAAGGAGCATAGCCAGTCTCCCTGCTGGAGGTAGGGCAGCAGGATTCCAAGGGTAAGCATCTTGAACTTTTCCTTTGCGAGGAACTTGTTGAGGTTCCGCAAGTCCAGGATGGGTCTGAGGCCTCCTGTTCGTTTTGGTATCAGAAAGTACCTGGAGTAAAAGCCTTGACCTCTCAGGTGGTGGGGCACCGGTTCCACAGCCTGTTCCTGAAGAAGATTTGCTAACTCCTGAAGGAGTAAGTCCATGTGCAGAGGGAGTCTGAGAGGCTCCCCTGGAAAGTAGTAGGGAGGTACCTGGTGGAAGTGCAGAAGATAGCCCTCTTGGACTATGTGAAGCACCCAGGTATCTGTAGTGATGTTGGACCACCTGTGGGCAAAGTGGACCAGCCGGCCTCCTGTGCTGAGAGAAACCAGCTGAGGGGGAGAGGCTATGCTGATGAAGTCAAAAACCCCCACCCTGCTGAGCAGGGGCCGGTGGTGCAGGCTTGGGGGCTTGCTGCCTACGGGACCCATTACCCCGTCCCTTGGCCTGCTGACCCTGTTGGGGAGCTGCTGAGGCCTGATAATGAGGGTAGTGTTTATAGGCAGCCGCCTTCCTCGGGTAAAAGGGCTTTTTCCCCGAGCCCTTCTTCTTCTGAGAAGGGGCAGAGGTCTTCCTTGAGAGCCGAGTCCTGGTGAGAGTCTCGGTCTCGATCTGTGCAGCCTTCTCATCCATGGGTTTGCCAAAGAGGTTTTCACCTCTGCAGGGGACATCGACCAACTTGTCCTGCACCCATGGCTCGAGGTCGGATGACTGAAGCCAAGCCTGTCGGCGGGCACCGATGCCGGCTGCGGCTACTCGAGCCGATGCTTCAAAGCCATCGTAGGCTGCTCGAGAGATAAACTTTGAGCACTCCCGAATACCAGTTGACAAGGCTTGGAACCTCTGCAAAGGTTCTTCGGAGAGACCAGCAGAGAACCCGGCTATTTCTTTAGCCAGGTCTCGGAGATACATGCCCATATAGAGCTGGTAGGTCTGGACCCGACAAGCAAGCATAGAGCCCTGGAAACACTTCCTACCGAGGGCATCCAGGCTTCGAGCCTCCCGACCGGGAGGCACCGAGGAGTGCATCTTCTGACTCTTAAGTCTATGCATGGCCGATTCCACCACCATGGAATGGTGCGGTAGTTGTGCCTTTTGGAACCCGGGGCTCTTGCGGACTCGATAAATGGAATCGACTCGCTTGCTTAACACCGGCGACGACGCCGGGCTCTCCCACATGCGGAAGAGAAGTCGTTCCAGCATCGGAGGAACCGGTACAGTAAAGGCCTCCTTTGGGGGAGAGTCATACTGGAGGGCAGCGAGCTCTTCGGCTCGAGGCTCCTCCTCGGGATCCGCGGGGAAGGCCAAGGCCTTGGCCATATCCCGCACGAAGTCCGAGAACCGGGTATCCTCCAGGGGGGACCGTCTCCGAGGTTCGGACTCGGGGGAGTCCGATGGGACACACCGAGTCCGAAAAGAACCAGGTGACTCTTCGTCCTCGGATTCCCAGGCTGACCCCTCGGAGGAGGAGTCGAGCGGCTCCGGTCGGGCGGGCATCGATGCCGTCCGCCCCGACGCCGAGGGAGTCGGCGTCGACGACCTCGGTCCCGAACGGGAGGCCGAAGGAGACCGTGACCGAGGATCGACTCGAGCCCTCATGGACTCGAGGATCGGCTCGGTCTCCGGGGTCGACTTGGACGTCGACGTCCCGGTGGTCAGGGCAGAAGCACCGGCGAGGCCAGCGATCAATGCCCGCTGCTGGTCCATGAAGGCAGTCAGACTGCTCTCCAAGGCCGTCAACCTGAGTCCGAGCTCAGGAGACCCAGCAGCCCCCGACTCGGGCCCCGACGGCGTCGGGCCCAACGTCGGTTCCTTCGGAGGCGAGTCCACGAGGACAACAGCACTTACGTGAGCAGGCGAGTCCATCTCGAGACGAGGATGTTTGGAAGGCCTCTCCATCTCCGAGGACCCGGGACGTTTATCGGGGCTATGCGACCTGGCCCTCGAGGAACCAGGAGCGTCCACCGACGCCGCCCCCGCGGGTTTCTTCTTCCGATGATGTTCTCGGGTAGGAGACCCCCGCTCAGAGGAACTTCGACGATGCTCAGGACCAGAGTCCCGAGATGTCGAAGCCTCTGACGAGGTCCGAGCCCGGCCGGAGTCAGAGAAGATACGTTCCCGCTGATGCTGCCGACTCCTCAACGCTTTTGAGGACATCTTGCCACACAGACCACAGATCATCGGGTCATGATCGGGTCCGAGGCAGCGGAGCCAGCAGTCGTGTGTGTCGGTAAGAGACATGAGCTTCTTACACCGATCACACTTCTTAAACCCGCTGGCAGCCATCGGGGGAAAAAGGGCCCCTGCGAGGTCAAAAGACAGGGCTGCCAGTGAAAAAGAAAAAGGCGCGAAATCTGTCACGAAGGACAAAAAAACGAAAAATAAAGAACGGACTCGCAACCGGCGTCGCGGGTCCGGGCGGGAAAAGAACCGGCGAACCGAGAAAAAAGACAAATAAAATCAACTTTTCTAGCGGGGAATTACAAACAACGTCTGTAGGGCTCCGCGGAAAAAAGAAGACTGAGCAAGATGGCACCCTTGGGCGGAAAGAGGACCGCGCATGCGCGCTGCAATTCCCAAAGGCTTTATTTGAAAGCTGGGGAAAATTGCTCCGCGAGGGCTCCGTCGGCGCCGACGTCACCCATATGTGAGGAATGACTTCCTGCTTGGTCCTGGAGAACCTGGAGTTCTAAGCTCTCAGCAGCCATGCCATCGGGTGCAAAGACTGAGGATCTGGGTGCAGAAGCGTACCGTTCTCCTGGGATAGAAGATCTGGAGCACATCCCAACTCCAGAGGTTTGGCTTGAGAGAGACATAGGAGGAGGAGGTACCACCTCTGTCGTGGCCAGCATGAGGCTATGAGGATCATATGGCCCCTGTCTCTCTGAAGCTTGAAAAGAGTCTTGGGAATGAGGGGAATGGGTGGGTAGGCATATAGGAAGTCCTGACCCCAGTGGAGGTGGAAAGCATCCATTGATGACTATTCTGAGCAGGAATTCTGGAACAGAAGTGGTGAAGTTTGGCATTCTGAGGACTTGAAAACAGATCTCTATCTGGGGTTCCCCAGATTTGAAAAATTCGAGCAATCTGCTCTGAATGGAGAGACCATTCGTGTGGCAGTAGTGCTCAACTGAATTTGTCTGCCAGGAGATTCTGCTTGCCAGGAAGAAACACCGCTAGTAGGTGTATCTGAAGGCATATGGCAAAGGACCATAGGTGTAGGGCTTTGTTGCACAACGCCTGAGAACCTGTTCCACCCTGTTTGTTCACATAGAACATGGCAACCTGATTGTCTGTCTGGACTAGAACTGTCTTGGAGCGGAGGTAGTCCTGGAACACTCAGAGAACTGAAGATGGCTCTGAGTTCTAGCAGGTTTATGTGAAGCTGAGCCTCCTGCTGAGTCCAAAGACCCTGAGTGGAGAGATTGTCCAGATGGGATCCCCAACCCAATTTGGACACATCCGTCTTCAGGGTGGACTGGTGTGATGGCTTCTGAAAAGGTGACTCTACGAATAGGTTTTCTGGTGCTTGCCACCATAGGAGGGACGAAATGAGGCGTGCAGAGTTCCTGATTTTGTCCCCCAGGTGCCCTGAGTCCACTGAGCTGCACGCATGTGTAGTCGAACATAGAGAACCACATGTACAGTGGAAGCCATATGACCGAACAACTGAAGCATTTCTCGAGCCGTCAGGAAGGTTTTTCATAACTGCCTGAGAAGCCAGTTGAACTATTCGAGCACAGCGTATCTGTGGCAGAAAAGCCCTTGACTGCTGTTTGTCTAGAAGAGCCCCTATGAACGCTAAGGTTTGAGAAGGGGTGAGTTGGGATTTTGTAAGATTTATTACAAACCCCAAATGTTGAAGAACCTGCATTGTGTGCGAGAGAGCAGAGCTGGCCTTTGGAGCCGACGATGCTCGGATGAGCCAGTCATCTAAGTAAGGGAAGACAAATATCCCTCAAGTTCTTAGAAATGCTGCTACTACTGCCATGCATTTTGTGAAGACAATTGGGGCAGAAGCCAGGCCAAAGGGTAGAACCCTGCACTGGTAATGTCTTCCCCGAAAGAGGAACCGAAGGAACCTCCTGTGATCTTTGTGGATAAGGATGTGTGTATATGCATCCTTTAGGTCTAGAGAACATAGCCAATCCTGACTCTAGATGTAAGGGAGAAGTGTTCCGAGAGAGATCATTTTGAATTTCTCTCGGAAGAGATACTTGTTTAATTCTCGGAGGTCCAGAATTGGCCTGTATCCCTCCTATCTTCTTTGGTATAAGGAAGTAGGAGGAGTAGAAGCCCAGGCCTTGTTGGGAAAGTGGCACTTCCTCTATCGCACCCTGAGAGAGAAGGGTGGTGATCTCCTGGCACAAGAGTGTGGTAAGAAGGGGCCGGGAGCTGAACTCTCTTGGAATGGAGGGAGGGGGCATACTTTGGAAGTGAAGTTTGTACCCCTCTGTCACTAAGGAGAGAGTCCAATGTTCTGATGTTATCTGGTGCCATCTTTTGGCAAAGTAACACAGTCTGCCTGGAATATTGACTGGCTCTGGAATCTCCAGGGGTAGGATAGCTAATTTCTCTAGCAGGAAGTCAAAGACCTTGTGGAGGCTGGGTCTGCTGAGCTGGTTGAGCTCTGGGGGCCGGAGCCTTCCTTTGTTGTTTCGGTTGTTGCTGTCCCTTCTGGGAAGCATGGACCGGACAGTGGACTGCATGGGTGTAAGAAGGATAAAACTTCTTCTTGTTGAAAAAGGGCTTCTTAACAGTCTTTTTCTTAGCTGGGTTGGCAGTGATCCTAGAGAGCCTGTTTAAGGTGGTGTTCTCGGACTCAAGCTGAGAATATTTATCTTGCCAAAGAGGTTTTCTCCTGTGGAAGGAATATTTCCCATCTTATCTTGCACCCACTGTTCTAAGTCAGATGCTTGTAACCAAGCAATCCGACGGAAATAGCAGAGGTCCTGCTAATACACTCAAAACAATCAAAAGTTACTCTGTTCATGAACTTGGAAACATTCTGGGAATGTTTAACGAGTGTCAAGAAATCACCCCTCTTGTCGTCTGGGAAAAGAGAAGCCATTAGTTCCAAATTGTTGGTCACCTTCCGAAGAAACATACCCATGTATATGTATGAACTTATTCTGACCGACAACATGGAGGCCTGAAAGCATCGACGGCCAAAGGCATCAAGAGTTCTTGCCTCACGGCCCGGGGGATTAGATGAATGACACTTAGCACTTTTAATGCGACAAATTGCCGATTCCTCAACCATGGAATGGTGTGGTAATTGCGTATTCTGGAAACCGGGACACTGCAATACCTGGTACATGGTATCGAGTCTTCGTGAATGTGGAGACACCGTTAAAGGTGTTTCCCACATCCTAAGCATGAAATCATGCAATATCCGATGAATGGGTAAGGTCACGGCCTTCTTTGGGGCTGCCGGATACTGAAGAATTTCAAGTTCTTCAGCTCTCGGTTCCTTATCGGAGGTCACTGTAATCGAGAGGCCCCGAGCCACATCCTGAATAAAGTCTTGAAAAGACATGTCTTCCAGTGAAGACATTAAACGTTGTGGGGAAGGAGCAGGATCTTCTGGAAGAGCCTCTCCGGTACTGATGAAATCATTGGAAGAATCGGAAGACTAGAAGTTTCGACGGGCCATATCGTAATCAGCATCAGAATGCCTCGGTACCGGACCCTGATTCCAGGGCCGGCATGGGTAGTAGCGTGAAGAGCGGTGCAATGGTTGATACCAGTACCGATGGCTGCGGAACTGATTGTAGAGGCTTTAGCGGTATTGAGGCCGCCAGCAATGTCGCAAGACTCCGCTCAATGGCTAGGATACGTTGATCCATGGAGCCAGCCAATGCCTGGGTATCAGTACCCGAAGAGTGGGCCACGACCCCAGAACACGGTACCAAGAGCTCTCCAGTGGTGGACGCCTCGGGAACATCTTGGGATCCCGAAAATGCTTTGGAGGCAAGGACCTCCAGCCCGGGCTGTTTGGCCGGTGTATTCTCCTCTAGGGCAACGCTTAAAGCATCTCAATGCTTAGAAGGAGATCTACCCTTTGAGACTGACCAGTCTTCGAAGATGACCTGGGTTTCGTTAGCTGAGATCCATGGGAGGAAGATGAAGCCCTGGACAATGTCGATGCCACGGACATTGCATCTGAGGCAAAGAGGGTGCCGAGTTTCGCAGCTCTATTCTGCAGGCCCTTTTTGTCATCTGTCTGCAAAGGAGACATTCCGATGGTGAATGGTCTGGTCCTAAACATTTAAGACACCAGTCATGGGTGTCGGTAGCAGAAATGGTACTGCTACATTTGGAACACTTTTTGAAACCACTAGTTCAGGGGTCGGCAACCCGCGGCTCCGGAGCCGCATGCGGCTCTTTCTCACCTTTGCCGCGGCTCCGGAGCACACTGCCCGCCCGGTGATAGGCAATAGTGTTGTAAGCTCCCTCCCTTCTTCTGCAGCCGCGGCTCCCTGCCTCTTAGGGAACCGCGGCTGTGCTTTTAAAATCATCTCGGAGCCCTTCCTGTCTTGACGGGCTCCGTGCAGCATTGTCCCGCCTCTAAAGGAAGTTTGGAGGCGGGACAATGCTGCACGGAGCCCGTCAAGACAGGAAGGGCTCCGAGATGATTTTAAAAGCACAGCCGCGGTTCCATAAGAGGCAGGGAGCCGCGGCTGCAGAAGAAGGGAGGGGAGCTGACATGGAGGGAGGGAGCAGATATGGATGGAGGGAGGGGGGAGGGGGGCTGACATGGAGGGATGGAGGGGGCTGACATGGAGGGAGGGGGGCTGACATGGAGGGAGGGAGGGAGGGGGGCTGACATGGAGGGAGGGAGCTGATATGGATGGAGGGAGGGGGGCTGACATGGATGGAGGGAGGGGGGCTGACATGGATGGATGGAGGGAGGAGGGGCTGACATGGAGGGAGGGAGCTGATATGGATGGAGGGAGGGGGCTGACATGGAGGGATGGAGGGGGCTGACATGGAGGGAGGGAGCTGATATGGATGGAGGGAGGGGGGCTGACATGGAGGGGGCTGACATGGAGGGAGGGAGCTGATATGGATGGAGGGAGGGGGGCTGACATGGAGGGGGCTGACATGGAGGGATGGAGCACTGGTAATGGGGTTGAGGGGACTAGCACTGGAAATGAGCTGATTAGGGGAGGCTAGGACTGGTAATGAGCTGATGGGGGGTAGGACTGGTATTGGGCTGATTAGGGGAGGCTAGCACTGGTAATGGGGTTGAGGGGGGATTAGCACTGGAAGCGAGCTGATTGGGGGGCTTTGAATGGGCATGGGCTGATTGTGGGGAGGGGAGGATAGAGCTGCTGGTCCTGGAAGATAACTGGGGGCTAAGGCTGCCATGGTATTTGTACTAGAAGGGACTGGTCAGTGGGGAAGGAGGGGGATTGGAAGGAAATGGACACCAGTGGCAATCATGGGAATGCAAGTTGACATTGGAAGGTACTGGGAGTGAGGACTGGAAAGGGGCTGATATTGGGGAGGGTTACTGGGACTGGAAATAGGCTGATGGAAAGAAGTGAAGAAAACGAAAGAAGAGATAAGAAATGGCAGATGGACCATAGACCACAGAAAGAGAGCTAAGAGAAGACAGGAAAGCAGAAGCCTCAGATCGGGACCAGCATGATCAAAGAATAAATTGGTCAGACAACAAAGGTAGAAAAAATAATTTTATTTCATATTAGTGATTTGACTGCAAAATCATCATAATTTTGAAATCAAATATTGTTACTTCTTGTTGTGATATTTTCTGGCGTATTTTTTTTGGTGTGCGAAGGAAGAGGGGTAGTCTTATACGGCGAGTATAGGCCAAACACCTATATTTTAACAGGAAAAGTAGGGGGTCGTATATAGCATTAAGGTAAGAAACAATATATGCAGTGTTAGATTTGTTTTAAATGTCGCAATGGTTTTGCGGCTCCCAGTTTTTTTTTTCCCTTCGGAAACGGGTCCAAGTGGCTCTTTATGTCTTAAAGGTTGCAGACCCCTGCACTAGTTGGTTTCTCCATTTTGAGGAAGAAAGGGGCCTAAGGCCCAAAATGGCACCTAAGCACCTAGAGGGAAAGACCCTCCAAGATAAGCTTTTTTTTTTTTTTTTTGGCAAAAAATAGAAGAATAAAAGAACACTGATGATACCGCTGCTGGCGGGAAGGCAGATGCACCACAAAAAGATTTTCTACGGTGACAGGAACTGCTCCCTGCCGGCTCTGCGGAAAACGAAAAACTGAGGAGGGAGAGTTGGAAAGGCAGGAAGGCAGCAGCACAGGCGCAGTGGGATGCTCCCAAAAACTTTCCTATAGGACGCTGGGGAGCGTTCCCGCGCGGGATCCATCGGTGCCGACGTCACCATATGTGAAGACTACATTCTTGCTTGTTCCTGGAGATTGGGTACTTAACTGTCAGGGTAATTTAACTCATGCTAGAACTATTTACATGGGGGTTGTTCATGTGTTAGGGATATCATTAAATGGTAGGATATTGTGCAAGTAGCTGTGAGTACTACGTGATATTTCCAAAGTGTTCCTTAAAAAGGAGAGTTTTTAACTTTTTCCTAAAGTCTTTTGTGTCCTGCATGGATTTTACATCCTCCGGCAATGTGTTCTATAGTGAAGGTGCTGTGAGTAAGAGCGTTCTCTTGGTTGTGGTGTCCATGGACTTCGTGTAGGTGCTGGGAGTTAGTATTCTGTTCCTGCTGATGTTCCTTTTCGGTCGGTTATTGAGGTCTTTAGTGATGAGCTCCTGTAACACATTCACAGAGTTGTTGTTTATTATTTTAAATATTTTGGTTATTGTCTTGAATTTTATGCGAGAGTGTATAGGGAGCCAGTGTAATTGCTTCAAGATTGGTGTGATATGATCATACCTTACTGCACCAGTGATAATCCAAGCAACAGTGTTCTGTGCTATGTGAAGTGGGTGGGTTGTGTGTTTTGGTAGGCCCTGGTATATTTAGTTGCAGTAGTCCAGTATTGGAGTGACTACTGCTTGGATTACTGTTTGGAAGTTTTCATGGTTGAGAAGCGGTTTTAGTCTCTGCATGATTTTCATTTTATGGTATGCCTTTTGTGTAGTTTTATCTATATGGGACTGCGTGTTTAAGTTTTTGTCCAATATTACTCTGAGGTATCGGACTTTGTTTTTTTATGGCTATGCTTTTATCTGACAGGTCTATCGAACATGGAGGGTTGAATGCCTGGTTTCTTGTTATGTATAGAGTTTGTTTTTTTTATAATTTAAGTTGAGGTTGTGGCTTTTGAGTGAGTTTATCATGTCTTCCAGGCAATTTATTATTTTGGTTGCATCAGGATTGTTAGTATTGATTGGAGCAAATATCATGATATCATCCGCATAGAGTCGATACCATATATTGTGTTTATTGATGATTTTGCATACAGGTTGTATATAGAGGTTAAAGAGCAGTGAAGACAATGCTGAGCCTTGTGGAATCCCTTGGTGTACTTGGAATGGTCTTGAATTGTCCATGCTATTCTTGACTTGCTGCTGTCTGTCAGATAGATATGAATGGAACCATTTAATTGTAAGGTTGTGAAGTCCAATGTCCTTGAGAAGGCTGATGATATGTCCAAGAAAATGAACAGAAAGCCCCTGTTTATGTTGTCTATTCCTTTGTGGATGCTGTCAAATAGGGATTTTAGTAGTGTCTCTACACCGTGGTTGGGCCTGAATCTTTGCTGATGAGGGTCCAGGGGGGCAAATAGATCTACATGTTCTTGCAGCTGTAGCTGAACGGTCTTTTCTATAACTTTGGCTAGTAGTGGCAAGCTTGAAATTGGCCAGTATGAACTTTGTTCTTGTTTATTGTGTTACTTTTGATTATTGGTCTTATGGAGGCCTTCTTGAGCGCTTTTGACATGCAGCCTTGTGTAAGTGAAGCTTGTGTGATTTTGAGTATGAGCTGGATGAGTTTTTTAGCCAACCTGATCCATGAGCAACCTTGAGCCGGAAGGACTGGGGTTTCTAGTCCCACAGGTGCTCCTTGTGGTCTTGGGCAAGCCACTTAACCCTCCATAGCCCATGTTTCCTGTAAAATAGTTATCTCCAAGTTATAATGCCCTGTTCAATGTAATTTCAGTTTGTTCAATGTAAACCGCACTGATGCAGAATAGCGCGGTATATAAGAGAATGTAAATAAATAAATAAATAAATGTGACCTGACAAGGATCTGAGGGAGATGTGGTTGTGTTCAACTTGGATATCATCTGTTTGATTTGGTCTGGGGATGTTATGCAAACTTTGCCCCATGTTCCAGTGTCTGGTTTTTGTTCATCTGTGTCTTCCTGTATTGGCATGTCATTGCGGAGAGTTCTGCAAAAATGGTCAGCTATTAATTGTGGATGTATTTCAGTGTCATAGTGTCATCTTCCGGTGTGGGGATTGTAGTTATATTGATCAGTTCTCTTGGCTTATTTTCCGAATTCATTACAAGATTGGTGTAATATTCTTGTTTTCATGTGTTAATAATGTCATTGTTTTCCTGTTGTTTGTTTCTGTATAGTTGCAGTGTGTCAGGGTCTTTGTTGCGTCTCCCAATCTTCTCAGTTTTCCTTAGGTTCCTTTTTATTTGTCTTATGTCACTGGAGTACCAGGGTGTGGATTGTATTCTTTGCGGTTTATTTGTCCTTTTGCTCTTTTCTGATACTTCTGCAGCTGCTGTGATGCAATGATTCCAGTTGTTGATAGCCTTGTCTATTTCTGTGTAGTCTTGGTTTAGCTTTGGTAGAATTCCATTAAGGAATTGTTTTTTTCTGAAAGGTCTTGTATCTTCTACTGGTTCTTTGTGGTTGACTTGAGGTGACTATAGTATGTGATCTGACCAGGGTGTTGGAGTAACCGTTGGGGGGAGAATGACATTCTGCTCTAGGAGAGAGTGGAGGGCAAAGATGAGGTCTGGCATTGTGCCCTGTCTTTGTGTGGGTGCTTGCAGTAGCTGAGGGTATTTCAGTGCTTCCATAGCTTTCTGAAACGATTCAGCTTCCTTCTTGGTTGGGAGTTGATGTTGAAGTCTCCAAGTGCTATCTCCTGTTTGTTGTAGTGAGTGTACATACCATCTCCAGGACTGATAGCAGCTCGTCTTGTAGATTAGGCAAATGGTGATGTAATTGTCTGTGATGGCAATGGAGTTGCTTTTTTGTGTGCTGATAGTGGAGTAGATTTTGAATTTATATTGGCTTTTGGCTAGTATAAGAACTCCTCCTCCTCTCCTGTGTTTGCGTAGGCAGTTTAAATGCTGTGTATGCTGGGGGCGTGATTTCATTTAGTAAGACCTGGTCAGTGTCAGACAACCATGTTTCTGTGAAGCACATTATGTCAGTCTGGTGCTCTTGCAGATGGTCAGTGATTGTGTTTGTTTTGTTTCAGACAGGCTTGTTTTTCGTGCCGAGTGAATTCAGATCACTGATTTTGTGGTGAAGGAGTGATCTTGATACGGTACTGATATATCATATGAAGCTAGGAACCACTTGGGGTCTGGGCTAAGGATTTTTATTATGTGTTTATGAATAAATTGTATGTAGATGTGTATTTGGGAATGTTTGTTTTATGTATGAAATCTGAGTGGTTGATGTGATTGAGATTGTGACTGAGTATGTATGGTTGCACTTTATAGAAGATATCATGAAGTCTTATTAAATTGTGAAGGTATCTTTATAAGACTGTTTATTACATGTAATTGATATAAATTTATATGACAATAATATAATACGGAATAATGTGTTTTTGAAGCTATTATAACATTATTAGTTGCCTCTGATATAGATTCTGCTTATCTGTTTTAAGTACATGTTTACACATAAATGGCCATTTAAGGCTGTAGGTTACATTGTGTATCTGCTCATAAGTTTACAAAACGTTTATGAACTGCAATTTAGTTTCACAAAGCTCTTTCCTGTCACAGAACATTTGACGTGCTCGTAGCTAATTTAATCATAGAACATTCAAACTACATGGAAGAGTAAAAAGATGTATTACCTTGATTGTATTATTCTTTATTATCTGTGCTTATCTGAAGATTTATGGGTAAACAAAACATTAAGGAATAAACACCAAAAGTTAAAGCGTTCTTATGCAAGAGCATATTTATTCTGTAATTTAAAGCACTTCACCTACAGTACTGTTTATTCAAGCTTTATCATGCAGGATTTCTTTTTGTGTCTGTCTTTAGCAATAGCAAAAATATTCAGCTTGTAAATGGCTCCAAGTTATTCCAGAACGCTGCCAGGATATCTCTAATTCTGATCCCATCTGAACGCCACCATTGCAACAAAATACCTATCATGTCTCCTCTTAATTATAATGCACAGAAACACACAATATGTGAAGAACCTAACACAGGTGACATGTCTGGTGCAGCAGGCCCATCTGCCCATCCCTTATCCAATTCTCCTCTCACCTTTTGCTCCCAGTTATTCAGTAATGGCCTACTCTAATTCTCAGTGGGAAAAATGGCTACAGCTTTTATTAGCAATCAATAATACATACTAGGAGTAACATAACTATATCACACTCAAATTTGAAATGACCTCATCAGCTTGATGGAGTTCCAAATCATGTCAGTCCACCACATCATTCACTCTAAAGGGGAGCAATGACCACCATTTCCACCCACTCAGACAGTGACTGCATCACAGTCCATTTGTTTCCTACTACTCTATGTGGTCACTTTACCCTGCCCACTTAGCCGAGCTAGGTGCTTAAAATTTAAGAGTCCCAACTGGGCCAAAACCAAGCCCAGATGCCAAGTGATCACGCCTGAACTCCTTGTTCTACTGGCCCAGGCATGCAATTTTTTCATCCCCTGGACCTCTCAGAATGTGTCTGTATCCCTCTCTTATTGCCAGTGAGATCCCACTATTGTGACATCTCCTGCTCCTGCCTGCAGCTCACTTGGAAGAGATAGGGTGTGATTTTTAGTTGCAACAATGCCTGTATCTCTCCAGCTTAGGCAGCCTTTTTTTTAGGCACTCTTCTGTGTTCTTGGCTACCTGATAGTTAAATGCTGTTTCTTTCATTCCTTTACCCGTTAAAGAGAAATTCAAACTCAACTGTGAGCTTTAATCCCTGATTCCCCTGCCCAGGTGCAGACACCCGCCCACAGTCCTGCGAAAGGGATACTGGTGTATTACTGGCATATTTACTTGGTCATATTTTGCTCGTGTCTCCCTAGGTTGGCCCAAAATGAGTTACAACCAAAAGGTACTCTACATATTAAAAATAACACATCAAACAAAATATTCCACAAACTTGCCTTGTAATTGTCACCTTACACAGAAAATAATGAGCTCACTCAAGTCTTGAATGAATCTGAACAACAGAAGTTAAAATACCTAGCTGACTGGAGGCATGCAAATAAGAGTAGTTACTCACCTGTAACAGGTGTTCTCCAGGGACAGCAGGAATCAGTCCTCACATATGGGTGACGTTGACGTTGATGGAGCCCACATGTGGAGCAAATCCCCAGCTTTCGAAGAAAGCCTTTCAGACTGCATCACGCATGCGAGGTCCCCTTCCTGCCCAAGGGTGCCATCTTGCTCAATCAAATGACATAGCTAAAAAGACGGCAAAAAGATAAAAATTAATCAAGGACTGCAACTCCAGGGGAGGAGGGAGGGTCGTGAGGACTGATTCCTGCTGTCCCTGGAGAACACCTGCTACAGGTGAGCAACTATGCTTTCTCCAGGAACAAGCAGGAAGTCAGTCCTCACATATGGGACTCTCTATCTATAGGCTATCGAGAACCCATAACTGAAAAATAGGCTCCCTCTACAAGAGCCGCAGCAATCATGATAGGAGTTCAACCGAGAACGTAACACTCCGGTAGCCTGACACCAAAGGGTCGGAGGGTAGGAGTTGCCTAAACCTCGAACAGAATACGGAGTACAGCCTGGCCTAAAGCACTGTCCCGTTGGGACTCCCTATCCAGGCAGTAATGGGCTGCAAAAGTCTGGCTTGAAGACCAGGTTGTGGCCCGGCAGATGTCTGCCAGCAGAGCAGAGCAGAAGTGAGCCACTGATGCAGCCTTAGCCCTGACCCGGTGGGCCGTGACTCGACCCTGCAACGGGAGATCGGCTGCCCTGTATGCCCAGACGATGCAATCCGCCACCCAGGTGGACAACGTACGCTTGGAGACAGGCATCCCCAGCTTACTGGGGTCATAAGAGATGAAGAGCTGAGGAGCTCTCCGATATCCCCGCGTACGCTCCAAGTAGAAGGCCAATGCCCTCTTACAATCCAGGGTATGCAGAACTGCTTCTGCCCGGCTGGCATGGGGCCTGGGAAAGAAGGTCGGAAGCACCACCTCCTGGTTGAGGTGGAAAGAGGAGACCACTTTCGGCAGGAACTTGGGGTGCGTGTGAAGTACCACCCTGTTCCTAAAGAACTGTGTGAACGGTCTATCGGACACCAGAGCTTGCAGCTCACTCACTCGTCTAGCCGATGTGAGTGCCACCAAGAAAAGCGTCTTCCAAGAAAGGAAGCAGAGATGGCAGGTAGCCATCGTCTGAAAGGGTGGGCGGGTAAGCTGCTGCAAGACCACATTCAGATCCCACTCGGTTGCCGGACTGCGAACCGGGGGTTTCAGCAGAAGCAGACCTCTCAGGAACCTGGCCACCAAGGGGTGTACAGAGAGAGGTTGCCTTTCCACTGGAGAGTGGTGTGCTGATAAAGCACTAAGGTGAACTCGGACTGAGTTTGACTTGAGGCCTAAATCGGAAAGGTGAAGCAGGTACTGCAGCACCACAGCCACCTGGCAGGAGAATTGGTTCTCACTCTGCTGAGTATACCATACCTCAAACCTACGCCACTTAAATGCATAGGTTTTTCTAGTCAATTGCCTTCTAGAGGCTAGCAACACATCCTCTATCATTTTTGGGAGTAGCAGTGGTACAAGGACTACCCTTTCAGCAGCCATGCCATCAGGTTGAGGGATCTGAGGTTGGGATGCAAAAGTGAGCCCCCGTCCTGCGACAGGAGATTGGACGGAAATCCCAGAGGAAATGGAGTCTCCTCCGCCAGCTGCAGGAAGAGTGGAAACCAAGGCTGTCTCAGCCACCTGGGAGCCACCAGGATGACCAAGGCCTTGTCCTGAAGGATCTTGAATAAGGTCCGAGCTACCAGTGGCGTGGGAGGAAACGCATATAGGAGGCCCACAGACCATGATATTAGGAAAGCATCTGCAGCTACCCTGTGTGGGTGTGGCTGTCTGGAACAGAAACGGGGCAACTGGTGATTTTGAGGGTTCGCAAACAAATCTATGGATGGTCGCCCCCAACACTGGAAGAGTTGCTGGGCTACGTTGGGATCCAGTTGCCACTCGTGCGGCTGGAGAATTCTGCTAGCTTGTCTGCTAGGAAGTTCTCCTAACTTGGTAAGTAAACCACCTTGAAGAACATACCCTGGCTGACTGCGAAGGAGAATAGGTCCAGGGTTTCCTGACACAGGATGCGAGAGCCTGTGCCCCCTTGTTTGTTCACATAGAACATCGCTACTTGGTTGTCTGTCTGAATCAAGACAGATTGATGAGCCAGTGTTTGGCAGAAGGTCCGAAGAGCTAGCTCAAAGAAGGTCCAGTGTTTGGCAGAAGGTCCAGATCGCTCAAAGCTCTAGGAGATTGATTTGTTGTGTGCTTTCCCATGGAGACCACACACCTTGAGTGCAGACCTGTTGGCAATGCGCACCCCATCCCAGTAGGGATGTATCCATAGTCAGCACCCTCGAGTGCGTGGGAGGCTGAAAAGGCACTCCCTCCAGAAGGTTGTGAGGTTGAAGCCACCATTTCAAAGACTGTATCAGGTGATGGGACACCTTGATGTTGTCTCTGAGTCTGCCTGTGGCTTGTGTCCACTGGTCCCTGAGGCACCACTGAGCTGTTCTCATGTGAAGTCGAGCATTGGGTGTCACATGCAATGTGGAGGCCATGTGACCAAGAAGGCGCAGAAAGTGTCTTGCTGAAATGCGGGATCTGTGACTCACTTGCTGCACTAGGGCTACCAGTCTTTGAGCCCTTTCCTCTGGTAGATAAGCCCCTGCCTGAAGGGTGTCTAACCTTGCCCCTATGAACTCCAGTCCCTGAGAGGGAACCAGAGTGGACTTTGTGTAGCTGATCACAAAGCCAAGGTGCTGAAGCAACTGGATAGTGCGGGATGTGGCCTGTTGGGCTTCTAGAGCTGACTGGGCTCTGATGAGCCAGTCGTCTAAATAGGGGAAGACAAATACCCCTTGAGTCCTTAGAAAGGCTGCCACCACCGCAAGGCACTTTGTGAATACCCTGGGTGCCGAGGCTAGGCCAAAGGGCAGCACTTTTTACTGAAAATGGTTTCCTCCCACTACAAATCTTAGATATTGTCTGTGGTCTGGATGAATCAAGATATGTGTATATGCATCTTTGAGATCTAAGGAACATAGCCAGTCTCCCTGGCAGCAATATTCCAAGGGAAAGCATCTTGAACTTTTCCCTCACCAGGAACTTTAGGCTTCGCAGTTCGAGGATAGGCCTCCAGTTCTCTTTGGTATCAGGAAGTACCTGGAGTAGAAGCCTGTGCCCTGTAGGTGGTGAGGCACCGGTTCTACCGCCTGATCCTCGAGAAGACCTGTTAACTCCTGCAAGAGAAGGTCCCTGTGAAGAGGGGGTCTGAGAGCCTTCCCTGGAAAGTAAGAGGGAGGCACCTGGCTGAGATGTTACCGATAGCCCATTTGGACTATCTGGAGAACCCAGGTGTCTGCTGTAATAGCTGGCCACCTGTGGGCATACAGGGTCAGCCTTTCTCCTGTGCAGGGCATTGCGTCCTTTGGGAGAAAGACTATGCTCTGGGAGTCAAAAGCCCCCTCCAGGCTGGGCCGGAGTCGGTGCCTGGGGCCTTTTGCTTACGCGGGCCTTGCCCCCATCCCTTGGCCTGCTGCCCCTGCTGGGGAGCTGGGGAGGCCCGATACGTGGGGTAGTTTCGGTAAGCTGATCCTTTCCTCGGGAAAAAGGGCTTCTTACCCAAGCCCTTCTTCTTCGAAGGGGCAGAAGTCTTTTCGAGTCTTGTCCGGGTCAGGTACTTGGACTCGATCTCGGCAGCCTTCTCAGTCATGGGCTTGCCAAAGAGGTTTTCACCCCAGCAAGGGACATCAACCAACTTATTCTGAACCCATGGTTCCAGGTCTGATGACTGTAGCAATGCCTGGCGTCATGCACCGATGCCAGCCCCCGCTTCCTGAGCCGAAGCCTCCATAGGCTGCTCGAGTCATAAACTTCGAGCACTCTCGGATCCCAGTGGACAAAACCTGGAAGCGCTGCAAAGGTCCCTCAGAGAGACCAGCAGAGAACCCAGCAATCTCCTTTGCCAGGTCTCGCAGGTACATGCCTATGTACAGCTGGTATGTCTGGATTCGGCATGAAAGCATCGAACCCTGATAGCATTTTCTGCCAAGAGTATCCATGTTGCGGGCCTCCCGGCCAGGTGCATCTCTGCGAGGAGTGCGTCTTCTGGCTCTTGAGCCGGTGCATGGCCGATTCCACAACCATGGAATTGTGCAGCAGCTGTGCCTTTTGGAACCCAAGGCTCTTGCGAACTCGATAGATGGAATCGATTTGCCTGCTGAGGACCGGCATCGGGGCCAGTGTCTCCCACATTCGGAGCATCAGCCGTTCCAGAATGGGGGGCACCGGTACAGTAAGGGCTTCTTTTGGAGGAAAGTCATACTGAAGGACCTCGAGCTCCTCAGCTCGAGGCTCCTCCTCGGCATCTGCCGGAAATTACAAAGCCTTTGCCATGTCCCAGATGAAGTCCAAGAACCGGGTGTCCTCCGGGGTGACCGTCTCCGAGGTTCAGATCCCGGGGAGTCTGACAGGACGTACTTGGTACGGTGGGTGCCTAGGGGACTCCTCATCCTCCATCTCCCAACCGGACCCCTCCGAGGAGGAGCCGATCGGCTCCGGCCTCGAGGGCTTCGGTCTCGACTGTCCCGACGCTGAGGGAATCGGCATCGACGACCTCGGTCCCAAATGGGAGGTTGAGGGGGACCTCGGCCAAGGATCGACTCGAGACCTTAGTGTCTTGAGGATCGGCCTGGCCTCTGGGGTCGACTTGGACGTCGAAGTCCCAGTGATCAAGGCGGATGGACATGTGAGACCGGCCATCAGTGCCTGCTGCTGGTCCATGAAGGCAGACATGCTGCGCTCCAAGGCCGTCAACCTGAGACCGAGCTCAGGAGGCTCCACAGCCCCCGGCTCGGGTCCCAATGCCAGCTCTCCTGAGGGAAGGTCAACAACAAGGACAGTGCTTACCTTCCTCTGGGTCCTTTCAAGGGAGTTTGGCAGGCCTCTCTGACTCCGAGGATCTGGGGCGGTGAGCCAGGCTCTGCGACCGAGCCCGCGAGGGACCAGGCCATTCAGAGCTCTCAGACGACACCGCCCTCACAGATTTTTTTCTTACTCCGGTGTTCCCATGAGGGAGACCCCCTTTCAGAGGACACCTGACGCTGCTCGGGATCAGACAGCTCCCGAGAGGTCGAGGCCTCTGATGAGGTCCAGGCCTGGGTGGGTGCGGACTCGGGAAAAATCCTGTAATGTTGCTGCTGCCTGCTCCTCAATGCCTTGGAAGACATCTTTTTGCAAGGGCCACAGGGTCATGGTCGGGCCCGAGGCATTGGAGGCAGCAGTCGTGTGTGTCGGTGAGAGACATTAGTTTCGTGCACCGATCACACTTTTTAAACCCGCTGGCAGCCATCAGGGGGAAAAAGGGCCCCTGCAAGGTCGAAGGACTGGCTGCCAGCTAAAAAGAAAAAAGAGCGCGAACGTTAGTCACTAAGGACAAAAACGAAAAAAATAGACTGGACTCGATACAGGTGTACTGAGCCGAGGCGGGAAGGGGAACCGGCAAGCAGAAAAGGAGAAATTAGACCTTCCCTGCTAATTGTCTTTCCTTGAGTTCCCTCCGGGCCAGTCCAGGACATTAGGGTAGTCAACCTCCTCCAGCAGCTGAGGACTGAATACTGAAAATCTTGCTGACAGCCTATCCAGCTCCCCCTGGTGTCAGAGAGTCAGTCTTGTGGTATCAAAGCAGCGGAACTATAACTACAAATTTGAAAAATAACAAAATTACTCTAACTTCTGGACATCGTTCTTATAACTACAGGTAATATTCACTTAACAATTTTTCTTTTTTCTTCTTTTTTTAAACTTTGAAGATTCCCTTCTATCTTTAGAGGAACCCCCAAAATCTCCTTCGAATATGCCATACAATGTCCCCCGCTCCGGCCACCAATGTGGTAACCTATTGTTTTTCTGAACTACTGGCCGAGGATCCCATCTTCTCCATCCCTCGCAGACAATATTGGGTGGATCCTGGACTGGCCCGGAGAGAACTCAAGGAAAGACAATTAGCTGGTAAGGTCTAATTTCTCCTTCCTATTCGTCTCTCCGGGCCAATCCAGGACATTAGGGCAGTACCAAAGCAGTACCTAAACCCGGGAGGGACCTGCGAGCCCCGCAGCAATGACCGAGGCCCCCACCCTAGCATCCTCCCTTGCCTGAACATCTAACCGATAGTGCTTCGCAAACGTATGAAGAGAAGACCATGTCGCCGCCCGACAGATATCCACCGGCGGTACTAACGCATACTCAGCCCACGACGCTGCCTGGCTTCTAGTAGAATGTGCTCTGAGCCCCACTGGGGCCGACTTGCCTTTCGTTTCATAAGTTGCCTGTATCGCATGTTTCACCCAGCGAGCGATAGAAGCCTTGGTGGCTGCCTTTCCTTTAGCCGGACCACTAAAAAGAACAAACAACCTGTCCGATCTTCAAAACGGCTCTGTTTCCTTAAGGTATCTACGCAGCACGTGCCCTAAATCCAACCTCCTAAGCGTTTACCCCCCTCCTGAGCAACAAAGGTGGGAAGCGAAACGGCTTGATTTACGTGAAAACTGGAACCACCTTAGGAAGAAAGGACGGCACCGGCCGTAACACTACCTTTTCCGCCGAAAATTGAATGTATGGCTCCCTGCACAACAGCGC
Organism: Ichthyophis bannanicus; assembly: GCA_033557465.1. Lineage (NCBI taxonomy): Eukaryota > Metazoa > Chordata > Amphibia > Gymnophiona > Ichthyophiidae > Ichthyophis > Ichthyophis bannanicus. The sequence continues at coordinate 124,685,536 of CM066036.1, read as the reverse complement.
CTGCAGATCCGAAACCCTTCTTGCGAAACATAACGCTACAAAGAAGGCCGTCTTCCAGGACAACTCTCTGAGATTCCCTTTAGACCTTGATTCAAACGGAGGTCCCGTTAAAGCCTTTAACACCAAATTCAAATCCCAAGGAGGTACCACCTGCCTAACCGGAGGCCTAATGTTCCTGGATGCTCTAAGGAAACGCAAAACATCTGGATGTGAGGAGAGCATGCTCCCCTGCACTCTTCCTCTATAACAAGCCAGAGCTGCCAAATGCACCTTGAGAGTGCTGAGAGCCAGCCCCTTTTCTAATATGCCTTGAAGGAACGCCAGTATATCTGGTAGTTTTGCCCCACAAGGCCTAACTTTCCGTTCTTCACACCACGCTTCAAAAATACGCCACACATGAATATACGCCAACGAAGTAGACCGCCTCCTGGACTTTAACAGAGTGGCTATCACTGACAGCGAGTATCCCCTACGTCGCAACCGTTTCCGCTCAAGATCCAAGCCGTAAGCAAGAACCGATCCACCTGTAGCATTAATACGGGATCTTGGCTCAACAGATTGACTCGAGCGGGCAGTCTCCATGGAGGAACTACTAGAAGTCGCATCAGATCCGCATACCATGGATGTCTGGGCCAATCCGGAGCAATGAGAATCACCGTCCCATTGTACCTCACTATCCTCTGAAAAACCTGCCCTAATAGCGGCCATGGAGGAAAAACGTAAAGCAGCTTTCCCGACGGCCAGGGCTGTACCAGGCCGTCGAGACCTTCTGATATGTGCTCTCTGCGCCTGCTGTAAAACCGAGCCGCCTTGGCATTGGCCAGGGTAGCCATGAGATCCATGACTGGCTGACCCCAACGCACTGTGATTTCGTGAAAGACCGCCCAGTTCAGCTCCCATTCTCCAGGATCTAGTACATTCCGACTGAGTTAGTCGGTTTGAATGTTGTCCTTTCCTGCCACATGAGCTGCCAAAATTGCTAAGAGATGGACTTCTGCCCACTGGAACAACTGCTGACTCTCCTCTAGCAACACTGCACTACCCGTGCCTCCTTTCCTGCTGATGTAAGAAACCGTCATCAAATTGTTCGAGAACACTTGAACTGCTTTCCGTTAGAGCAGGCCGACAAACTCTATTAGTGCTAAACGAACCGCTCTCAGTTCCAAACGATTGATCGACCAAACGCTCTCTTCCGCAGTCCAGGTCCCATGCGCTATCTGTGCCAATGAGCCCCACATCCGGAAAGAATGGCATCTGTTGTGAGCAACACCCCAGTCTGGAAGGTCCAGCGGAACCCCCACTTGAAGATGCGCCGGGACCAATCACCACTGTAGACTTACACGCACCTCTTCTGGACATAGCAACCGCTGAGAGAGAGGATGATCCTGCGGAGACCATCTGGAAAGTAACGCATGCTAAAGCAGCCGCATATGAGCCCTGACCCACGGAACTAGATCTAAGGCCGCCGCCATCGACCCCAACAACTGTAAGTACCTCCAAGCCGTTGGAGCCCTTATTCACAAGAACGCCGCTACCTGTGCCAAAATCTTCTTCACCCTGTCCGTAGGAAGGAAGACCGAACCTATCTCCGTGTTGAAGAAAGCCCTGAGATAAGTCAACTGTTTCACCAGTTGCAAATGACTCTTTGCCCGGTTGATGACCCAACCTAGCTGCTCGAGGAACTCCACTACTCGAGCGGTTGCCATGATTGAATCCGCTAGAGACACCACTCGGATTAACCAGTCGTCCAGGTAGGGATGCACCTGAATCGCTTCCTTCCGTAGCGCCGCTGCCGCCACTGCCATTACCTTGGTGAAAGTTCGAGGCTCCGTGGCCAGTCCGAACGGCAATGCTCGGAACTGAAAATGAACCATGGGAACTGCAAAGCGTAGAAACGTTTGATGCTCCCTCCTGATCGGAATGTGCAAATACGCCTCTGTCAAATCTATGGACGAAAGGACTTCTCCCTGCTTTACCGACTGGATAACCGACCTTAATGTTTCCATCCGGAAATGAGGCACCCTCAAGCAACAGTTCACGTGCTTTAGATCCAGAATTGGCCGAAAAGAACCTTCTTTTTTGGGGACCACAAAATAAATCGAGTATCGACCTAAGCCGTACTGGTCTTCAGGTACTGGCACTACTGCTTGAAGGCGCAATAAACGCATCAATGTGTCGTTGACTGCTGTTCTCTTCGCCAGAGGACCACAAAGAGACGACACAAAAGCTTCCGCCAGTGGGTGAGCGAACTCTAGCGCGTAGCCCTCTCTGATAATTTCCAGAACCCACTGGTCCGTAGTTATGGTGGCCCAGGCGGAGAGAAACCCCTGCAAACGACCTCCTACCGGAATCTCCACCTGGACCAGCCTCCCTTCATTGTGGTTTCTTAGCTGAGTTCTGCTGGGCGTTAAAATAGCCCCTACTGAACCCCCTAGATCCTCAAAAGGACTGTCCTCTGGCCACGAAATGGCCTCGCTGATAAGGTGTAAATCAAGGTCCACGGAACCTGCGAAAATCTCGTCCCTGACACCTCTGCATGGAGCCCATCTTTGCCGCTCTCGGTCGGTCCTCGGGAAGCCGACCCCCTTTGGAATCTCCCAGATCTTTCACAATCTTTTCCAATGCCTCACCAAAGAGCAACTTGCCCTTGTATGGAAGCTTACTGTGGCGAGCCTTAGAAGACGCATCCGCCGCCCAATTCCGTAACCAGAGAAACCGCCTAGCGGCAATTACCGAAGCCATTGATTTCGCTGAAATCAGCGCCAAATCATAGACGGCATCTGCTAGATAAGCCGCTGTCGACTCCAGCTTTGCTCCTTCCGCGGAAGAATCCTCCTCCTTATCTGGACCGGTTCCCCTTGAAGCCATCGGATAGAGGCCCTTGACACATAAGCCACACAAACCGAAGCCTGTAGAGCTAGAGCACTGGAATCAAAAGCCTACTTCAGAAGCGCCTCTAACCTACGATCCTGAAGATCTTTAAGGGCTGTACCTCCTTTGACCGGAATCGTGGTCTTCTTGGTGATCGCTGAAACTAGCGCATCCACCTTAGGCATTCGCAACAAGTCCAACTCCTCCAGGGGAACCGGGTACAGACACGCAATAGCGCTACCTCCTCTCAAGGTCGCTTCAGGGCACTCCCACTCTGATTCTATCATTTGCTTAATCACCCTGTGTATTGGGAAACATCGCTGTTTTGATTTAAATCCCTGTAACAAGGGATCCTCTAGTGGCTCCTGCTGCACCACAGGGAGCACTATATTTAATGCTGCAAGAGACTGAGTAATCAACGCCCCTAGCTCTTCCTTCCTAAATATTCTAAATACATTCGGATCTTCGCCTGGCCCTAACTCACCTTCCTCCAACTCTCCTGGCCAGGCGTCCAAACCCGCTTCAGAAAGAATCTCTTCTTCTTCCGCCATTTGAGAAACAGAACCATGAGGCCCGGCGCCCTCTAATCCTGTCTCTACACCTTTTGCTATAGTAGAGACCCCTTCCCCAGAGTCTGCCACTGTGGAATCTCCCTTCTGTGACACCAACAGGCTGTCAGTAGAAGGACTGTGGGACGACTGAGATCTCTTCAATAAATAAGCATTATGCAGAGCTAGAATAAACTCTGCTGAGAACAAGGCGTCCAAGGACCCCTGCATTGATGACAACGGCTGTTGTACTGGCCCCTCAGCAGGAGGCGCCTTGTGAGACTTAGATTTCTTCTTTCCTGTCTTTGCCTGCAGCGTGGGAGAAACAGCCGGCTCAACTAAAATGGCCACAGTTTCCGCTCTTTCTGATGAGCACTGAGGTCTGTCTACAACCTCCTCCTCAGAGATCTTGTGACTCTCCATAAAGCACAGTTACTTACCTGTAACAGGTGATCTCTGGGAACAGCAGGAATAAGTCTTCACATATGGGTACGTCAGTACGGATGGAGTCTGCGCGGGAACGCTTCCCAGCGTCCAATCAAAAAGCTTTTGGAAGCATCCCACCACGCCTGCGTGCTGCCTTCCCGCCTTTCCCAACTGCCTCTCCTCAGTTAAGTTTTAAAGCTGAGACAAAGAGAGAGAGAGAGGAAAGGAAAGATAGATAGAGATACAACTCCTGGGGAGGTGGGTGGGTTGTGAAGACTTATTCCTGCTGTTCCCAGAGATCACCTGTTACAGGTAAGTAACTGTGCTATCTCCAGGAACAAGCAGGAATGAGTCTTCACATATGGGGACTCCCAAGCTGAGATGCCTGGAGTCCCAGCATGTCATAGGTTGGAACATGCTATCCCCCACAACACCAGGCATCCTGAGGATGGAGGGTAGGAGTTGAAGAGAGAAAGGTGCTGTGGAACAGTTAACCTAGCATAGGATTGCAGACAAGGAGTCCATGTGTGGATGATAATTGTCATCAATGATATTGCAAAGAAAAAATATTGCAATATGGACCCTCCCTTAACAGGAATTCAGAGAAGTATGGAGGTTCATGGGATCTACTGGGGAACCCAGTAGAGGAACCTCGAGAAGGACCTCACTGTAAGTGGAGGTAGTAACCCTGTAGGAAAAGCAATGGAGGTCAGAATCCTGAAAGGTAATAGGTAACCCCAGTAGGGAAAACTTGAGTAGTACAAAAACGGTGGGCCTTCAGCGGAAGGCTTTATGATAAAAGCCGAACTCTTTTGCAGCAGAGTGGCTCATTCTTAGGAACAAAAGAGAGAGGCTAACCGATTTGGATAAACAGGCCCAGTCCTTGTGGGGAGAAAGGGTATGGGGACCCCTTGTATCCCAAAAGAAAGGACAACGCCGGAGGCGTTAGAGCCTGTGATTAGCTGAAGATCCGCAATGTCTCTCCTAACTGAGGTCAGCTGGGAGAGATATTGAAAACATGGAGAGCTTCAGGGGTATCTAACCTTAAGGTTATGGTAGGTGTTAACTACCACGAAGTGGTTGTGAGTGTAGGACCCTAAAACATGCTGGATAGCATAAGTATGGGTAAAGCACATCTGTCAGAATCATATAGCTATATGAGCCTCGACAGTCAGGTAGATAAGTAGAATACATATCTACCGATAGTAAAATATCTTGACAGATACATATAGATATAGATATATATAGATATACACACATATATATATATATAACCTATAGATATATGAGAATATATCTATAGTGAGATATGAAGGGCATAAAATACACACAAATGATAGACAGACATCTGTAAGATGTGTGCTATAGGTATGAATATATAGGCCTCTATATGGTGAACAGAAGACGCATAGGAATGAGATACCAGGCTGACCTGCTTAAGGGCAAAAAGGTATCATGCGTTCTTACCATGAGGACGAGCTGGAAGGAGAAAACATATTCCCTATTGGAAAATACTATGGACCAAAGCAGGGAATTAGCAACTCCTTAAAGCTTTCATGTAAAAGGAGGCCTATGTCCTTTATATTAAAAGGAGAATTTTTCTAGTCATGGGAGACATGACTGAAATAGCCTTTTTCAACCATCTAGTATAGCTGTTGGAGAAAAAGCCCCCCATGCTCTCTAGCAAGGGCCCATAGTGGAGAGCTTCTCTGTAGAATTGCAGAGAGCATGATGCAAGAGAATGAGATAGAACTGGCTGCAGGAGAGCCAGTACCTATGTCAACTATGCTGCCAAACCCAGGGGAATGGAGATGGCAGAAAGAGAAGACAATCCAACAAGCTTGTAGTGAAAAAAGTTTCAAGACAGATGACAGCACTGACTTGGAGCCACTACTAAGACTAGACAGAATGTTAGTGGAGGACAAATCTGGTTGCTGGTGAACAAGAACCAGTGGTCCAAACATTAAGGCTCCTGCATTGGCAGCTGCTTGCCAGACAGCAGAAGAATGGTACTGTTTAAAAACAGAAAGAACAGACAAAACAAGAGTAGAAAACTCTGCATGTGTCTGATGAACTGCTTCAAAGGAAGACTGAAAAAGAGGAGTCAACTCAGAGAAGAGAACTCCGCACTGGAAAGGTAAGAAAACTAGAGAGGCTGAAGAAAAGCCCTCCAGTGAAGCAATACCGCTCTTACAGAGGAAAACCTGGTAAGAGGGTAAAGAGAATAGAGTTGAAGAAAACTTACAAAGTAGTAAGTTTATAGAAAGGAAAAAAGACATGCAGGCACAGGAAACTATCATTTGATAGTGTCTAGACCTCTTTCCCTAACAGGAAAAGAGGAGAACCCTGTGACCTAGAAGCATGAACATCCTGACAGCTCATAGAAGATAGAAAGAATGGATGTCATTCGGGAAGAGATCTATGTTTAGGATGTAGAATGACAGCAGTGGATTGCCTCTATTGAGAAGAAGCAACTGCAGATTATAATCCCAAGAGTCACAAGCATCTGATGGATTGATCAGAAACCCTGTGGTTGCTGGGTTTGCTGAGCCTGGTGAGAGGTTGAACTCTGCAGACCAGGACGATGCTTCCCCTGTTTGGGAACATCTGTATGATGGGCAGATGATGCATAAAACCTTCTTCTCCTATGGGAAGAAAGTTTGGCAGGATATTTCCTACCTACTGGGACAGAAGAAGGTGCAGAACAGCCCCTAGGAACAGGTAAGTCAGTGGAGAACTGAGTAACCTGACGTAAAGACTCCTTGTTTAAAAGATTGTCTCCAGTGCAAGGAGTATGTCCCAGTCTGTGCTGTGCCCATTTGTCCAAGTCTGAAGCTTAGAGCCAGGCTCTACGTCGTGCCCCTATAGTTATAGCAGAAGTCCTGCTAACAGACTCAAGAGAGTCTAGGGAAGCACGAGTAAGAAACCAAGAAATATTCTGGAGATGCTTGAACAGTGAAGAATAGTCTGCACTCCTGCACTCTGGAAGGGAAGGAGTCAAAAGATGTAATTGCTTTGTGACCTCCTCAAGAGATAGACTCATATAGAAAAATATATGAGAGAATTCTTGCAGAAAGCATAGATGTCTGGAAGATTTGACGTCCAAAGGCATCAAGTGTCCTAGACTCACGACCTGGCGGATAAGAAGAGTGCTTTTTCTTGCTCTTTACCCGCCTCATTGCTGATTCCACAACTATGGAATGATGAGGAAGTTGAGTCTTTTGAAACCCTGGAGAGGGGGGCACCTGATATAAGAGATCAGTTGCTGTGGAAGGTGGGGGTACCCTTAAAGGTGCTTCCCACATTCCTAGAAGAAGATCCTGCAAGGAATGATGCAAAGGAAGCATTATGTTCTCCTTTGTTTTGGTAGAAAGAGATCCCTGTGCAGGATCATGTCCTGGGATAGGAATGGCAAGAGATCTTGCTATATCCAGGAGGAAACTCTGAAAGGAGAGTTCCCCAACAGGAATTTCCCTTGGACAGGTTAGATCTGAAGAACTAGCCTGAGCACTGTCAGAGCTATCCAGATATATAGGAATAGAAGATCCTGCACAGTGCAGTGTGGAATGCTTAAAGGATGGTCGCCGGTACTGGCTGTCAGGAGGAGCGACCGTCATTACCACATTGTCCATGCCAGGTATCGACTCCAAGCTTGGCATAGAAGGGAGCGATCCTGTTGAAAAAAGCATGGCAGGAGTTGGCCACGATGCTACTGTGGATACCGGTACCGATGCCAATACCGGTACCGATGTCAGAGACGAGCCTGACAAAGACATCGGAGCAGTCATCGTTGAAAGTTCAATCGGTACCGAGGTAACCGAAAACCTACAGATGCTGTCCTCGGTACCGAGCCACCGGTATCGATCGGTGTCGGTACCAAAGTGTATTGGTACCGAGTCTTCCAGACTAGAGAGCGATTCTAAACTCGGCATTGACAAGCGAAGCATGGAAGGCACCGACCGTAAAGGTAATGAAGATATCGGTACCGACTTCGGTACTGTGTCTGATACCGGTGAATGAAGGTCAACTAGTGGCAACTCAATGGGCCTCGAGGGAACCGAGAGTTGTGGATCCGAATCATCAGAACCGAGCCTTCGGTACCGCCGAGAGCCAGTACCAAGGCGAGTCGGTACCCAGTCCTCCAGACTGGAGATCGATTCCAGACTCGGCATCGAAGGAAGCGAGGCTATCGATGCACGTCTGGAGGGTACCGACGTCGGTGGTAGTATCGGTGCTGATACCGATAATGGAAGGTCAGTCTGGAGTGTATCCACCGGTCCCGAAGGCACCGAGGATGACAGATGACGATCCCTGGTGAGGAGTGTTTCATCCAACACCAGTGCCGATGTTGGGGTATCGGTACCGCTCGAAGCGGATGCCACCACCGGACACGGCTCAGGTATGTTCTGTGAGGGGTGAACCCCAGGAACAACCTGAAACCCCTTATACGCTTTGGAGACCGAAGACTCCCACCGGGGTTTTGAAGCCAGTTGGCCCTCGAGGGCAAGTCCGGAGCCGTCTACATGCTGTGCATGAGACCTACCACTTGAGGGCTGGCTAGTCTTAACAGACTGTTTGTGGGTTACCTGATCCTGTGTAGAAGAAGAAGGGGACGGTGCCCCGAAGCTGGAGGGAAACCATGTATCGAGGGAACCTCGATATTGAAGACCTCTTCTCACCAAACTGTTGCCAGGACCCAAGCAGGTTAGACACCGACTTCGAGGGTCTAAAAATAAAGTTGTACCGCCACAGTTTGAACATTTCTTGGAGAAAGTGGCTGGCGGTTCCATGAAGGAAAAAGAAGAGGCCTAAAAGGCCTAAGACACTATGAAGAAAAAATATTCCTTGAACAAGGAAGATTTTACAAGAAAAGAAAAGAAAACACTGGCGGTACCGGTGGCGTCGGGAGACAGCCGTGACCACAAGAAAACTAAAGAAATAAAACAAGAATTTTCTGCGGTGACAGGAGGACGTCCTGTCGGCTCCGTGGGAAAACGAAAACTGAGGAGAGGCAGTTGGGAAAGGCGGGAAGGCAGCACGCAGGCGTGGTGGGATGCTTCCAAAAGCTCTTTGATTGGATGCTGGGAAGCGTTCCCGCGCAGACTCCGTCGGTACCGACGTATCCATATGTGAAGACTCAGTATCCGCAACACTGCGATCGCCACCGACCGGCTCTGAAATAGCGTGGCCCTGTCAGCCCGGACCGCGCGCTGCCACCGCTGGTAACCGCGATCACTGATCCCCGCGCTGAAGGAAAAACAAAACGACTAAATACTAAACACCCACGGCGGCGATTCTTAGACTCCCGCTGGTTAAGCAAATACTCTGCCCCACTGTTATGATTATTACCTGAAAGACGACAGATTGGAGCTTCTGCACCCCGCCTCGCCGCTGCTAGCGGACAGATGGAAATTGCAGAGATCGGAGGCAGGGAAGAGGATTCTGGGGCTCCCAGGTCCTTTCCCAATACCCCTGAGCAACGGAGTCCCCAAATTGAGGCAGGCTCTGCCTTTTATGCCGTTCGGTTCTGTCGGCAGATGAGGACCAGTGCACCTTTCTTTTTTTTTTTTTAATTGAAGAAAGAAAAAAGAAACTTTATTTGCTGACCTGCCTTGCTAGGGCAAACAAGCCACAACTCCTCTTTCTTCTTTTTTTTTTTTAATCTACTCTCTAAGGAGCCTGTCAGCCACACATCCTGTTCAGCTGTTGAGGACTGAAAGACTGACTCTCTGACACCAGGGGGAGCTGGATAGGCTGACAGCAAGATTTTCAGTATTAAGTCCTCAGCTGCTGGAGGAGGTTGACTACCCTAATGTCCTGGACTGGCCCGGAGAGCCGAATAGGAAATACAGTTTTTCAACTTTTATCACATTTTCCACGGGGAAACTAGGACGACGTCCATTGGGCTCCGTGGAAAAAAGGAGACTGAGCAAGATGGCACCCTTGGGAGGGAAGGCGACCGCGCATGCGTGATGCAGTCCCAAAGGCTTTCTTCGAAAGCTGGGGATTTGCTCTGCATGGGGGCTCCGTTGATGTCACCCATATGTGAGGACTGACTTCCTGCTTGTTCCTGGAGAAAAAGTGGACCTCGTGCAGATTATCTTAAACAAGCTTAAAAATTCTGCAACCTGACTTTTGTTCACAAATGAGCAACCTCTGCACATTTACAGAAGGTTCTTTTCAAAGCAACTAATGCTGTTTGGCTACATCAGATATTCTGTGCTCAGCCTGAAATAGTGGAACATCTAAGCAAAATAAATGACCAACTATGTCCATATTTTTCCTGCATAAATCTATTTTATACAAGCTGCAAGGTATTTTAGGGGCATTTTCTGCAATAAAACAAAAACAGGTGATTTTACACCAAATCTCATCCTAAACAGTGTATCTCTGAATATCTTCTTATATATACATGGCTACTATTATTAATCATTTATTTAGCACTACAAGGCATACACAGTGCTTGCTCATAGAGTTTACAATCTAATATAATCTACTGCTTCTTGATTCACCATATAATGCAGATGTCATTAAAAATGCAAAAAGGATATTGTTTCTTTTCTTCTTTTCCCCCAGAACTTTCACGTTTTTCTTTCTTTTCAGCTTTTTCTTTATCATGTCTGGATTCCTATGCAAGGATACAATTCAGAGAATTAGCCTAAACATTACTTCTATCATGGTAAAGATGCCAGGGTATAACCTTTCAATACAACAGTAACTACTGTGCCTTACAGATTTCACAAGATTGGTGTGAAGCTGTGAACTGCTCCTCTAGAAAAAACATTTACACTTTCACATATTAAATTTGGCAAATGGAGAAAAAAAGACTTCTTATATTGTTCATCTCACATTCAATTAAATCTATCTGCTCTGCTGCATACTGTACATTATGGGGAAATCAGGCAAAGTAATGTGTTTTGGGCACAAAGAAGCTATTACCTATCAGAGAAGCTCAGAGGTTTCCTACAAGGAGGACTAATCCAGTATATAAAAAAAACAAAAAACAAGAAAAAAAAGATTTTAATTCCATATGAAAAGCCTACTTAAGAAATAATCTCTGTATTAAACCACCAAAACTTGGTTTTGTAAAGGAAAACATCATCTATTATCTGAGCAACTACAGGCTACCGAACCTGTAACCAAAAAACGCCTCCGCGAGATCGTGAGCAGAAGCCGATGCCCGAAGGAGCCAGAATCCTCGAGTCGAAGACCTCAGTAACCATGAAAAAGGGTCAGAGGGCAGGAGTTGCTTATACCCTGAACAGATTATGGAGTACGGCCTGGCCAAAGGCACTGCCCTGACAGGACTCCCTCTCCAGGCAGTAGTGAGCAGCAAAGGTGTTCTCTGAAGACCAAGTCGCCACCCGGTAGATGTCCCTCAGGGGCACGGAGCGCAGTGAGACCACCGAAGCCGCTTTGGCCCGGACCCCATGCACGGTGACCCGACAGTCTAACGGGGTACCTGCCTTCGTGTGGGCAAAGGCGATGCAGTTCGCCACCCAAATGGAGAGGGTGTGTTTAGTTATTGCCTGCCCCAGTTGATTGGGATCGTAGGTCACAAAGAGTCGGCCAGACTTGCAATGGGCCTGGGTGCGCTGCAGATAGAAGGAAAGAGCCCTTTTGCAGTCGAGTGTATGGAGAGCCGCCGACGCCTGGTTGTCATGGGGTTTCGGAAATAAAGTCGGTAAGACAATCTCCTGATTGAGATGGAAGTCCGAAACAATCTTCAGCAGGAATTTGGGGTGGGTACGGAGGACCACCCTATTCTTATAGAATCTAGTGTAAGAGACATCAGCCATGAGAGCCTGGAGCTCACTGACTTGGCGGGCCGAAGTCAGTGCCACCAGGAAGACCACCTTCCAGGATAGATGCCGAAGAGAACACGTCACCATCGGCTCGAAAGATGAATGCATAAGCTGCATGAGCACGACGTACAGGTTCCATTCTGCCGGGGAGGCCAGATGGGCAGCTTGGACAGCAAGAGACCCCGCATAAAGTGGGAGACCAAGGGTTGCCCCAAGAGGGGCTTTCCCTCGACGGGGAGGTGATTCACCGAGATGGCGCTCAAATGCACCCTGACGGAGTTCAACTTCAGGCTCTCCTTCGAGAGATGGAGGAAGTACTGAAGGACCCACCGAGTAGGGCAAGAGAATGAGTCGATCTGGAGCCCGGAGCACCAGACCGAGAAGCGCCGCCACTTGAAGGCATAAGCTCGTTTAGTCGAGGTCCTCCTCGACGCGAGGAGGACCTCTTTGACCTCCTCCAGGAGATTCAGCTGAGCTAGGGAGACCTGTTCAGCCACCAGGCTGTGAGGGATAACAAGGCCAGGTTCGGGTACAGTACCCGACTCTCCTCTTACGTTAGTAGGCCCGGGCATAGCCCAGGGAAACTGGAGGCTCCATTGATAACTGGAGCAGGAGCGGGAACCAGGGCTGTCAAGGACACGAGGGAGCTATGAGGATCATCGATGCCCGGTCCCGCTGAGCTTTTTGGAGGGTCCTCGCAATGAGAGGAGTGAGAGGGAATGCATAGAGCAGGCAGGAGGACCAGCTCAGAAGGAACACGTCCGGGCTCTCTCTGGGCCGCAGAAGCAGGGGACCTGTGTGTTCAACAGGCTGGCAAATAGGTTTATGGCCGGCATGCGGGACTCCCACGCTGTGATACCAACCCCAGGGTTATCGGGTTGGGCATCGAGGAGGAAAGGGGGTCCTTGCTGGGACAGCCCTCAGAAGACTGGGCATCATCACCTGAGGCCTCAGTATCTGTTTGTGATACCTTGAGGGACTGCTCCTTGTCGGGATCTCGAGAAAACCGTAGGGGGTTAAGCGACCGAGCACGGGAGCGCTCGCGCTTGTCAGGAGCCCCTGACAGTGACTTCGAGGCCTCCTTCTTGTGCCGCTTCACTTCAGGGGGGACCTTGCCACCGAGAGCGCAGGGCCGAGGTGGGGGGATCCCACTGGAGGAGAGACGACCGAGGGCGCCACCGGGGACTCCGAGGCAGCCTTTCTGAAAATGTCTTTGGACTTCTGCTCACGACTGAGCAGGGCTTTGGAGGACATTTTCTTACAAAGCGAGCAGAGCTCCGGATCATGGTCAGCCCCGAGACACCGCAGGCAACAGTCATGGGTGTCTGTAAGCGACATGTTCTTAGAGCATCTATCGCAGTTTTTGAATCCAGTGGTCAAAGGGACATAAATGGCCCCCGCGAGGTCGAAGACCCACACGACCAGCGGTTGGAGGAAAAAAAGGCGCAAAGCCCGTTAAAAGCAAAAAATTGAAGAAAAACGTCCCCTAAAGGCTCTAAAAAGAGAGAGCAGGGGAAAGACACGTAGAGGACCGGTGCAACCGGAAAAGAGGTAGGCCTATGGGCTGAAAAATGAAACACTTTTTCCGAGGTACGAGGACGTGCGTCCGGAGGGCTCCGCGGAAAAAGGGAGACTGAGCAAGATGGCACCCTTGGGTGGGAAGAGGACCACACATGCGTCGCAGCAATCCCAAAGGCTTTCTTTGAAAGCTGGGAATTGCTCCACGCGGGCTCCATCGGTGCCGATGTCACACATAAGTGAGGACTGAATTCCTGCTTGTTCCTGGAAAAAGAGGCATTTCAAAATTGTTTCCAGTAGTGGAAGGAATGCTAGAGAAAGTGTTTTTTATTGGAAGGGGACTGAGTGCAATAACTGTCAGTGTCATACTTCTTGTGTTATATACTTTTTGATCACACCTCGTAAACTATCAGAAGAGATTCTATGAAAATAGATTGTGGTTACTGTTGGTTTATATTCACTTCAAAGAGAACGTGAACTGAAGTAATAGTCTTTTACACTGAAGGATCATAAGAAACTGGGCTATCTACTTCCAAGAGACAGGTTTCATAGGGATGTGAGAAACTCTCTCTCTCTCTCTCTTCACAGAAGTCAGTCAAGCTCTGAAACTGTTTACTGTGTGCAGTAGTTCAAACTAAGTCTTTAGGTCATCCAAATCATAATCAATGTTCCTGCGAGGCTGCGCGGGAGCCCTCTACTGCCTCTGCTCCTTGTGACTAAAAGTGTAATATCGCAACACTTCCTCTTAGCAGCAGCGTGGGCAGAAGAGTCCCGCACAGCTTTGCAGGAACATCGGTCATGACTACAGTCTGGCATTTCATAAGGAATAATCAGACAGATTGCCATCATCCAAAGTGTCTGAATTCTACATTACAGAAAATGATTTCCTGCAGAGTAAGGTCATGGAAAAAGTAACCATACCTTCTTGCTTCCAGAGGAACTTTTTTCCATCTTTTCAGTTTTGAGTAAATCGCCTTTGTCTTTGCTAGAAGATTTTGATTTGTTTTTCTCTTTCTCATTTGAACGAGGGGAATCAGATGGACTTTCACTTTTACTGTGTTTGGAAGAGCCACCTGAAAACATTAATGTTGAGCTTGTGAGACTTTCTGGAATGGTTGAAAACATATAACTAATCAAGAAATAATATATACCTTACCTGTTCCATTTTCCTCTTTACGTCTTTTGGTTTCTTGGCTCACCTCACGGTCATTGTTCGAATGATCCTGAAATTAACATAAATACATAAAGTATGCAACCAGTATACGGAGATCCTTAACCTCATCCTACACAGAAGCAAAATGGATCCTATGTTACAGGTCTTTAGAATCAAAGAATATCAAAAATTACAGCCTGTAGATAATAAATGTGCTGGTTAACTCCCCCAGGCTAACTGGTCCATTTGGCAGACTGAACCCTAGAGTTGAATTCTGATGTACTGCTAAAGATAAGGAGCCACCCTTTTCCAAGAATGTAGCAGTGAAGGAGGGGGAAGATGTTGCTAGACAACCCCCTGGACCAGGTAAGTATATTTGGTTTGGGCAATTTCTACCAGCAACTGGAGGCTCTGCAGTCTAAGCCTCTCTGCCAGGTGTTCAGATGCTCTGGATCAGACAGATTGGGGGGGGGGGGGGGAGGAGAGATTGGCACTCACCTAGCCACAAGAGGATTGTGAGGTGGAGGTAGGGGATCAAAAGCTCAGCTAGCATGCTTAGCTGTGTCTTTTTTTAATGTCTCTCTTCCTGTCAAGTGTATGAGTCAATCCCTGCTCCTGCACTGACAGGAAGGGAGTCATTTTACTCATGATGCAGCAAAGCGTAGTTACTCACCTGTAACAGGTGATCTCCGGGAACAGCAGGAATTTAGTCCTCACATATGGGTATCATCGGTACCGACGGAGCCTGTGCGGGAACGCTCCCCAGCGTCCAATAAGAACGCTTTTGGGAGCATCCCTCAGCACATGCGCGCTGCCTTCCCGCCTTTCCAACTGTCCCTCTTCAGTTAGGTATGTAGCTGAGTGAAAGGATAGAGGAAGAGAGGAAAGAGACAAAGAGAGAAAGAGAGAGAGACAACTCCTAGGGGAGGTGGGTGGGTTGTGAGGACTAAATTCTTGCTGTTCCCGGAGATCACCTGTTACAGGTGAGTAACTACGCTATCTCCAGGAACAAGCAGGAATGTAGTCCTCACATATGGGGACTCCCTAGCTGAAGATGCCAGGGAGATAGCCCAAGGAAGGTGCCACCGTCAAGGGTGAGGATCCTTCCACCCATGGATCTCTGGCATCCCACCAGGGTTGGTGGGTAGGAGTTGGTTTACGTTTGAAAAAGATTTTGAAGAACAGCTTGGCCAAAGAAGGCATCCCGACGGGAGGCTTTATCGAGGCAGTAGTGGGCTGTGAAGGTGTGTACCAAAGCCCAGGTGGGCTGCTCGACAAATGTCATCAATAGACACAGAGTGGAGATTAGCCATAGAAGCTGCCATGGCCCTGACATTATGAGCTGTGACATGGTCCTGAAGAGGAAGACCCTTATTCTCATAAGTAAAGGATATGCATTGGGCAATCCATTTAGATAAAGTGCTTTTGGAGACTGGAAGTCCCAAATGACTAGGGTCAAAAGCTATAAAAAGTTGTGAAGACTTTCTATGTTGCTGTATTCTTTGTATGTAAAAGGCCAAGGCGCTTTTGCAATCCAAAGTGTGAAGGTTCCTTTCTGCATTAGAGGTGTGAGGCTTGGGAAAAAATACAGGAAGGTAAATTGATTGATTTAAATGAAAAGGCGAAACCACCTTTGGCATAAAATGTGGGTGAGTTCGAAGAACAACCTTATCATGATGAAACCTAGTATAAGGAGGATCAGCCACTAAAGCTTGCAATTCACTAATGTGACGGGCAGAGGTGACTGCAATTAGGAAGATGACCTTCCAGGTCAAACACTTAAGGGCTGCAGTGGCTAAAGGCTCAAAAGGCGGCTTCATGAGCTGCCCGAGAACAAGATTTAGATCCCATGCCACCAGTGGGGGCTTAATGGGAGGTTTGGTTAATAGAAGGTCTCTCATAAATCTTGATATGAGTGGATGAGAGGAAATTGGTTGTCCATTCAGAGGCTTATAAGAAGCTGCAATTGCACTAAGATGGACTGTTATCGAATTGGTCTTTAACCCAGAATTTGATAAGTGAAGGAGATACTCTAGTATCGATTCTAATGGTACGACCAGGGGGTTTAATCCCCTCCTGGAGCACCATATAGTAAAACGTTTCCACTTAAAGGCATAAGATCTTCTTGTGGAAAGTTTCCTAGAAGCTCGAAGGACATCTTTTACCTGCTGAGACAGGTTGAGATCCTGGAGGTCTAAGCCTTCAGCAACCAGGCCATGAGGTGCAGGGACTGGGGATTCGGGTGCCATAGCATCCCGTTCTCCTGAGAAAGGAGATCTGGAGCGTGCCCTAACTACAGAGGTGCCGTTTGAGAGAGATGCAGAAGAAGGGAATACCATGCTTGGCGTGGCCATCGTGGTGCGATGAGAATAATGTGTCTCCTGTCTCTCTGAAGCTTGAAGAGTGTTTTGGGAATGAGGGGAATGGGTAGGAAAGCATAAAGGAAGTCCTGACCCCAGTGAAAGAGGAAGGCACCCTTTGCCTGACAGTGGTGTGCCGGTATCCTGGAACAGAACCGGGGAAGTTTGGCATTCAGTGGACTTGCAAAGAGGTCTATGTCTGGAGTGCCCCAGAGATGAAATATCTTTGCTACCTGGTCTAGGTGGAATGACCACTCGTGAGGTAGCAGCACTCGACTGAGTTTGTCTGCCCAAAGGTTTTGAATGCCTGGAAGATATACCACTAGAAGGTGAATTTGGTGCTCTCTGGCAAGGGCCCATAGTCGTAAAGCTTTGTTGCATAACGACAGAGAGACAGTTCCGCCCTGCTTGTTCACATAGAACATGGCTACCTGATTGTCCGTCTGGACCAGGACTGTCTTGTAGCTGAGCTGGGCGTGGAACACTCGAAGAGCTAAATAAATTGCTCTTAATTCCAGGAGGTTTATGTGTAAACCTACCTCCTGTGGAGTCCAGGTACCCTGGGTAGAGAGATGATCCAGGTGTGCTCCCCAACCCACCTGTGATGCATCTGTTGTTAGGGTGGCCTGAAAGAGGGGTTGATGGAAAGGAGACCCCACTGTCAGATTTTCTAGTGATTGCCACCATTGGAGGGACAAAATTAGTCTTTAAGAGACTGTTATTTTGTCCGACAAATTGCCCGTGGCCTGTGTCCACTGTGTGGAGAGGGTCCACTGAGTTATTCGCATGTGAAGGTGAGCATATGGGACTACATGAACTGCGGATGCCATGTGTCCCAGTAACTGCAGTAGTTCCCGAGCCGTGAGGGAGGATTTTCCCGCTGCTTGGGAAGCTAGCTGCATATTGCGAAGACACCGGGCTTGTGGAAGAAAAGCCCTTGCCTGCCTGGTATCCAGAAAGGCTCCTATGAATTCTAGGCATTGGGAAGGAACTAGTTGAGACTTCGGGAAGTTGATTTCCAATCCCAAGTATTGGAGGATTCGCATTGTACGAGACAGTGCAGTGCTGGCCTCTGCAACTGTGGAGGCTCGAATGAGCCAGTCGTCTAAGTAGGGGAAGACAAAAATCCCCAGGGTCCGTAGAAATGCTGCTACTACTGCCATGCATTTTGTGAACACCCTTGGTGCTGAAGCCAGACCAAAAGGAAGAACCCTGTACTGGAAATGTCTTCCTCTGAAAAGGAAACGTAAGAATTTCCTGTGATCTGGATGGATGAGAATGCGTGTGTTTGCATCCTTTAAGTCTAGAGAGCAAAGCCAGTCCTGGGTTTGAAGATATGGCAGAAGAGTTCCTAGAGAAATCATTTTGAATTTCTCTAGAAACAGATATTTGTTCAATTCTCTGAGGTCTAGAATGGGTCTGTGTCCCCCCGTTTTCTTTGGGATAAGAAAATAGGGGAAGAACCCTTTCCCTGTTGAAAAATGGGTACTTCCGCTATTGCCCCTTGGGCAAGAAGTGTGGAGACCTCGTAATCTAGCAGATTGTCTGCAGAGGTTTGTGAATTGAACTGCTTTAGAATTGTAGGAGGGGGTATGCTGTGAAAATGAAGTTTGTACCCCTCTCCTACAATGGACAAAGTCCAATCTTCTGCTGTTATTTGATGCCATCTGTTGATAAAGTGGCATAACCTGCCCGGAATATTGGGGGGTTGGGGACCCTTCAGAGGCAGGAAGACGAAGCTCTCTGGGAAGGAGTCAAAGCCCTTGAGGGGGCTGAACTTGGAGAGCTGGTTGGACTCTTGGTCCTTTTGATTTCTTCTGCTGTCTAGGTTGTCCCTTTTGGGTAACCTGACCTGGAGTTTGACTGTGCTGGGTATAGGAAGGATAAAACATCCTCTTTTTGCTAAAGAGGGTTTTTTATAAGGCTTCCTTTTGGCTGGAGTGGCTGTAGACTTTGACAATCTATCTAAGGTAGAACTGTCAGCATCTAACTCATTAGCCTTTTCCTGCCAGTTCTTGCCGAAGAGATTCTCCCCCGTGCAAGGAATGTTGCCTAATTTGTCCTGTACCCAAGTCTCCAAGTCTGATAACTGTAGCCAGGCAATCCGTCATGTACCAATGGCAATAGCAGAAGTTCTGCTGATGCATTCAAAGCAGTCAAAAGCTGCACGATTGACAAACTTGGAGACATTTTGAGCATGCTTAACTAGAGCAAGAAAATCTTGTCTCTTATCATCTGGGAGAAAAGGGCTCATAAGTTCCAAGTCTCCTGTGACTTCCTTAAGGAACATTCCCATATATAGGATGTATGAACTGATACTAGCTGAAAGCATGGAAGCTTGAAAAGTTCTGCTTTCAAAAGCATCCAGAGTCCTGCATTCACGACCTGGAGGATTGGATGCATGTCTCTTTGCACTTTTCATCCTACGCATGGCTGATTCCACTACCATTGAATGGTGTGGCAGCTGGGTTTTCTGAAAACCAGGACATGATGGAACTCGATACATAGTATCAAGTCTCCTAGAGTGAGGAAAAGTGGTCAGAGGTGTCTCCCACATTCTGAGCATCAAGCTATGCAGAATTTCATGGATAGGCAGAGTAGCTGCCTCCTTGGGAGCTTTAGGATATTGGAGGATTTCCAATTCCTTTGCTCTGGGTTCTTCTTCAGGAGCTACTGTGATTGAAAGACCTTTGGCCATATCACAGATGAAATCCTGAAAAGACATGTCCTCTGGAGGTGACATTCTGCGTTGGGGAGAAGAGGGATCTTCTAGGAGAAACCCTCTAGTGCCAGCAGAATTGTCAGAGTCTTCGGAATCGGAGGAATCAAAGTATTCCTGACCCCGATGCTCTTGCAAAGCACGATCCCAGTACCGATCGAAGTTGGTACCGAGGTGACCCGGTACCGCTTTGTCCCCTCCAGCCAGAGATGGCATAGGAAGAGTGCCCACCGGGGCCGGCACCACCGGTGTCGGTACCGGTGTCTGTACCGGCATCGGTATTGATGTCGGCACTGGTGCTCTGGGGACCACCAGTACCGCAGCCGAGAGAAGAGCTGCGATATTGCGCTCGATAGCGAGGAACCTCTGATCTATTGACGCTGACGATGCCTGGGTGTCGCTACCGGTAAGGACGTCCGGAACCCCTGAGCATGGCACAGGTAGTTCTTGCAAGGTTGAGGCCTCGAGAACATCCTGAAGCCCCATCGATGCTTTGGAAGCTGAAGCCTCCCGCCGGGGCTGTTTTGCCGGTGTGGTTCCCTCAAGGGCAATGCCAACGGCCTCTCAATGCTAAGCAGGAGAGCTACCCTTTGAGGACTGGCTCTTATGTTTAGTTACCTGAAATCCATGGGAGGAAGAAGAGGCCCTCGACGATGTCGATGCAATGGATCTGGCATCTGAAGAAAAAAGGGTACCAAGCTTTGCGGCCCGGTTCTGTCTTTCTCTTTTGGTCATCCCCATTTAGGAGAGACATTTAGTTGGAGAATGATCAGGTTCTAAACATTTTAGACACCAATCATGGGTGTCAGTGACGGAAATGGTACCGCCACACTTAGTACATTTCTTAAAACCATTATTTGGTTTTTCCATGATTCAGGAAAATGGGGGCCTAGTGTCCAAAATGGCACCTAGTACCAAAAAGGAAAGTTTCTGAAAGAAACACTAAAAGTTTTTTTTTTTTTTAAAGAAGGAAAAGAAAAGAACTGGCGGTACTGGTAGGTGTCGTGCGGTAGGCAAACGTGACCACAGAAAGAAGTTTAAAGATGTGATTTTCTGCGGTGACAAGGAATAGGTCCTGTCGGCTCAGCGGAAAATGAAGAACTGAAGAGGGACAGTTGGAAAGGCGTGAAGGCAGTGCGCATGTGTTGAGGGATGCTCCCAAAAGCGTTCTTGAATTTTTTTATTTATGCATTTTAACCTTAGAATCAAGTATATACACTTGTACAGAAAAGATATACACCATGAAAATCTTTCAAAGAATACACCAAAAGAAAACAACCTCCAAGGTAATACATCATTAGTCCCCAATAAGGAGGGGTGAGAACTAAAGAAACAAGAACCCTTAGGAGCGGAGATACCCCTATGGGTCACTAAACAAATCATACTCAGAAAGCCCAGAGAGCAAAAGAGAGTGAGGAGTATCAATTACAAAACACAAACCCTTATGAAGGAGATGATGTTACCATATGAGTACTGATATAGGAGGATAAATCTTGGGGTTGCAAGAAAATATATTTAGCAGACTTATGTAAAACTATACATTTACATGGAAATCTTAATAAAAAAGACGCCCCTAATCTGAGAACTCCAGGTTTTAGTAAAAGAAAAGCTTTCCGTCTACGCTGGGTGTCCCTAGAGATATCCGGGAAGATAGAAACTCTCCCTCCCATGAATAAATTACCACGTTTCTTGAAATAGACCCTAAGGAGCCAGTCTCTATCAGATGAAAGTGCTAAAGTCACCAATAATGTAGAGACCTTCCT
Organism: Ichthyophis bannanicus; assembly: GCA_033557465.1. Taxonomy (NCBI): domain Eukaryota; kingdom Metazoa; phylum Chordata; class Amphibia; order Gymnophiona; family Ichthyophiidae; genus Ichthyophis; species Ichthyophis bannanicus. The sequence continues at coordinate 124,664,373 of CM066036.1, read as the reverse complement.
ATCTTGCTCTGGAGGGGAACGCAGCAAGGCTGACACATCCAGCGAATCCATTTGTATACCTCCAACTACACATTCCCCCTCCTTTTTACCTATAGGCAAATAATATGCCTTCGCAACAGGAGGAAGCAACTCAGGTGAAATCATCAGAGACTCCTGCATATATTTCTTAAAAAGTTCCACCGGAGCCACCGCAGGTATAACAGGAAAATTCAAAATCCGTAAATTAGACGCTCGGGCAGCATTTTCCAGGGCCTCTATCTTCGCTTTAAACAACACGTTATCCTTCATCAACGAGTCTGATAGACCCGACACTTGAGAAAGCCTCAAATCCATAGAGACAGTTTGTTTCTTAACGTCCCCAAGTTCCATAGATAACTTATTTGTATTAGAATCCACTGCAGATAAATTAGTAGCAAACATAGCCAGTTGTTGATTCATTACCTGGGAGAGCTGACTTATAGCCTCCCAGATACTCTCCAGAGTCACCTTGGCAGGACGAACCAAAGTAATCATCGGGGTACTCACAGATAACGGGGCGCCAGGAAAAGTCATCCGCCCATCAGACGCAGCCTCCAAACTAAGGGTAGTTTGCCCCTCCAGAAGTTGTTGAACGCCGGAGCTCGTTAATCGGCACTTGGCATCGGTCCTCTGCTCCTCAGCTATCTCCTCAGTCACACCCCACTTCGGTTGACCAGAAGACGCCAACTCCGGGGTCCCTGCAAAACCTTGCTCCCGAGGGGCTGAGGATAACCCCGATACCGGCGGAGGGGTACGATCAGCTGGGGAAAGCGAAACTTCCAGGGAAGAGGCAGCCGAAATCTCCGCCGCCGGCGCCACCATTTCCCTACGGATTCCCCCTCTTTGCTCCTCCGTAAGCGACACGAATCGATCCATTGGTCCAGTAACCACAGGCTTGGGCTCTGTGGGGTAAGCCCGAGTCTTCCCTTTGCGTTTAGGCATCGCGCTCAAAATCTCTCTATCGCCATCTTGGGTTAAGCCACACCCCCCCAACCCAAAAGCGTTCTTATTGGACGTTGGGGAGCATTCCCGCGCAGGCTCCGTCGTTACCCATATGTGAGGACTACATTCCTGCTTGTTCCTGGAGATACAGCGTATTATTACTAGGGCAGTGTGTGCCATTTGTCCTCACATCACACCCTTTTTAATACCACTGTGATTTGCAGGCCATTAGTTTACTGCATCAGCAGTACAATTTTTTTTTGACTGCTTGTGTTAGAACACTGTGTGCCTCTTTTATCCCAATATCAATTCAAGATTTTCCTTACTGTTCTCATTTACATAATTTAAAAAATGCTTTGGTATTTCCTTTTTTAAAAAAATTAGAAATGCTTAGTTTTCACCTCCCCCCAAATTCTTATGCTGCAGCAAGCAGGAGACACTACTGCTTTATATTTATTGTTCCGATTTATAACTTGCTCTTCCCTTAGGCTCAAAGCAGGGACAGAAGACACAATCAGCACCAAAGAACAATCAAACGAAACAAAGACAAGACCACAAAATTAATAAAACATTAAAATGAGAAGCTTTTTTTCTTTTTTCTAGCGCCTTTCATTATTAAAACTGCCCTCTCTACACAAAACCTGACTGGTTAGGAAGTTTATAACTTGGCACCACATTTTTAGTAGTCATCAGCCTACACATTACAAAAGCAGAATCTCAATTCTAGTTTAACAGAAATGCATATACATTTTGGACACTTCACTGTGCAGGGCTAATCAACTAGTTCTTAAAATTGGTGACTATTTTGGCACTGTGTTTTTTTGGCTGGGAGTGCCTTTTTTGCTTTCAGCATAGACATACAGAAGATGTCATGTAAAGGACCTCTGCCCACATGCACCTGCCTAGTTTGCAGATCAAATAAGATCTGCAAATGTTATCTAGCCCATTCTCTTCATGCAACTAAAATCTTTTTGTGTTTGTACTATGTCATGCTTGAATCCTTCCACAAATCTGGTTCTTAATACCTCTGCTTTAAGTCTGGTATTTTCTATGTATTTTCTCATATTCCTTTTGAGTCTCCCTCCCTCCCTTCTAGCTTTGGCCCTGAACTTGCCATTTTGAAGCCTGCTAGATATTCGAAGATTTGTACTATACCTCCCTTTTACCTGCTTTCTCCTAGTACATGCCCTTACTATGAACTACATTCTGAGAAGACCAAGCCAGACTAAGTCCCACTGAGGTAAAACTGTTTTGCAAAATGACGAAGGTGGTGGGGGAGCTTAGTGTACTTTGCAAAATCTGTTTTCCAGTTTTTAATACCAGGTCTGAACATTTCTCATGGAGAAAGTTAAAACACAGTTGAAAATCATTCGCCACTTAACTTGTGACCTTTCAAGTATGAACAGAATAAATGAGGGGTCACCAAAAGTAGGTCACCTTCAGAGTGCCATCATTACTTCTGCTGAAACCAGCAGCAGTTGCAGAATGATGAAAACTGTGCTGAAGGACACATGAACTTTCCAAGCCAATTCATAAAAATGCCACAAACCCTTTTTCTTTCCTTCCTTTCCTTTTCTTCTTTCTTCTCCCTCTCTCGTGACCTCTCTCTTGACTTGTCCAAATCTTTCTTGTCCACTTCTCTCTCCTTGCTCTTGGACAATGCTGGGGTAGTATGGTTAGGGTAGTGCTGTCAAATGAATGCAACATTAGTAAATTACAATCCTTAATGAGCACAAATGAAAAAAAATAAAATCCAGTTAGCAATAATAATCTGCATATGAGAGCTTCAAAAATAAAAAAGGCAGAAACAGTTACTCCAATTTGGAATAGTAAAAAAAATAAGTTCTACGTACAAACGTATATATGATCCAAAACAGGTATTTACATTGGCACAGCTATAAATCAATGACCAAAGACAAGTTTAAGATAAGTCCTTGTCATGGGTCTTTTTGAACTTAGAAGTATTTTTTAAATGACCACTATAAAGTTAAAAATATTTGCAAAATGAAGGGCTTTGGATCAATGAATGATACAAGGTTGACTCTTGATTTTAAGTTGTACTGGCTAATGACATTCTAAAGCCTGAGAGGTGTTTCCGAAGAGCTTTTTCCCTTAAAAATGTAGAGTATTGTTTGTTTGGTGATTCTTGCCCTTGTATCTCATTGTAGTTTCTTTGCGTGATAATTATAAAGCAGCCATTTGTAACATACTGTATTTGCAAATGTTACATCAGAAGTTTGACTACATTTTATTGAACAGTATCACTGAAATAAAAGATTTGTTTCTGGAAATGGTGGCACTTTGGATAAACAAACGTAACTGATACTCTTGAAAGACAGAATTCAAAACTTACTATTATTAATTATAATAGCTGAAGAGTCCAACATTTCCAGGTATTTAATTCCATGAAGAATTAACTGAGGTCAGTGAAGAAAAGCCCAACTTGACAATCATTCCTATTATTACAAATTAAGCTAAAACGAAAGGTCAAAACAATATATTTTTAATACTATATAAGGTGTTGTGGCGTAAAGTAATGGTTTTCAACCTTTCTTCTGTTGCAACACACCTGATGGACAATATCTGTCTGTATGACACAATGAACACTACAATCTGCAGCTGAACAAAAAGCCTCAATATTTCATTGTTAAATCTGATACAGGGGAAATATAAAATATTTTTAACAGAATTTACTTTATTTTTGTTTAATTATTTGTATTTAGCTAAAACCTTTTAGTAGTACTTCAAGACCAGGAGAGCTAGGATGTTTCCCCTTATAGCTTGTCATACAGAAATAAATACATATATTTAAATTCTGGTTATGAGGATTTCAATTGCCCGTCTCTCTGGTCTTCCCAGTATGTAGGAAACCAAGGGCTTCTCATCTATGCAACATATTTGGACACACACCTCCCTGCTCTTGGTGACACACCAGTGTATCCTGACATACTGGTTGAAAAACACTACTCTAAAGCAACCTCACTTTAACTACTCTCTTATTTCTATAGCTGTGGGTATATTGGCTTTTATTGTTCACTGGCAAACTAAGTACAGTTCTGTCCCTGAGTTTTGGCCAGGTGCATTATATCATTTACTGGTCCAGATGCTCAGCACAGGGAAATTAACAGTCAACTATTCAGCTTTATAATACATCCATTAGTAAAATGATTTCTAAGGCATGTTAAAATTAGCACCCGAGTACTAAAATTCCAAATACTAAGTTTTAAGCACAAATACTGTTTATGCAAATTGAAGTCTTTAGAATTGTTTCTTTCCAGAAAGGTCTTGCATGCCATTTGTCGTGTAAAGAAATGGCTAGACATGTCACCATGACAATCACGATATGACAAGTTTTCATTATAGTCCAAGATTACTGTGTTGAGTATAGAATCAAACGCAGAACTCAAGCTAAATTCACCTTAAATCTTGTATCTGATACAGATACACAGAGTTGTTTGCCTACAACTTGTGCTCTCTATTGACAGCAGGAGAAGCAGGATGACATTATTCAATTATACTAAAAATGGATATCTTTACTAACCCAAGCTAGAAGGTGGTAAGAAGCCCCTTTGCTGTATCAATACCATAGGACTGTTTATCAGAAGGCCCCCTCAGTCATTTATCAAAGCTTATATACAAATCTTTGATCTCCAAGGGGAAAGAGGCAGGTATGTATGGCTCATTATCCTGCTGTCCACAGAAAACTCTACTTACAGGGAAACAACTCTATTTACGCCACGATTAAGCAGGTTAAATCAATTCACATGTAGACTCCCAAGCTTAGAGTTGCCTATGAGTTCTCTCTCAATACTCTCTCCTTCCAAGCTGAGTTTTGGAAGGAAGATGAACACAATTTTTAAAATTAACTATCAATAAAGTTTCTTAGTACCGACTTACTAAATTTACTATCATAGCGGGAGTCAGTATCTAAGCAGTAATGCAATGTGAGTGTATTATTAACTGACCACTATAGGCAGCAGCTCTCCATATTTCTTCAACAAGAGGTAGAGCCAAGGTGAGGTACCAATGCTGCCATTGTTCTTACATTATCCCCTTTGCATGTCTTCCAGAAAAAGGTCAGTTCTATCAAAACAAAAGGAGACTCGGCCCAAAATCTAAGTTAAAACTGTAGATTTTGTGATTGCCAGCCCAAGGAGATAATTTTAGAACCATATACACATGTAAACGATTTCAGAAAGGTTCTATTTACATGTGCAGAAGCCACAAGACACAGATTTCGAGGCGGCATGTTTTGGGCAGGTCAAAAAATTGTACATGTTGTTCATGTGTTACAAATAGAATACAAGTGCATTTTAAGAAATGTTCATGACAGTCTTTGCATCTGCTCTGAGGCATGAGTATGTGCCAACTAACTGATCCTTTGGACCTGGGAGTCTCCACTAGCAACTCAGAGGGAAATTTTACTAACCTCTGTAGTGTCCAACACCACTTAAAAAATTCATTAAAAAGAGCTATTTCATTTGGCTCTTTAATTGGCTTCTTTTGTGTGTAGCTTTGTAAAATCTGGCACATACACATGTTCAAGCCATGGGTTTAACAAATCGCTCAGTCTCGACATTGTTGGTAAAAGATTTTGCTGAATTTTTTGATGAAAGATTATGAGACTATAAATTTCTGTTTCCTCCTTATTATCAACCCCATCTGCTCTTCCTTCAGCTAAAACCTACTGTGAGGCTTTTAGTATACTACTCTTTCTCCCTGTCATGATAATAAATACTCCTTTGAAGCAAGAAACATGGCCTGAATTTTGGTATCTCACATCAGTTGGCCTTACCAAATCAATGGAAGCTTTAAAAGTCAGCATCTCTGTATCAGATCTTAGGCCAGTCTATTTAATTATATTTCCGTCGGCAAGTTTGCTACCAGTCATTGCAACAATGTGCCAAGTTAGCCTGGGTTCAGGTAGCTTCCCTCAGACGTAGAAAAAGGTAGCGATTTGTTCTATACCAAAAAAAAAAAGGAAGCTTGATCCCTCTATGATGACCCATTACAGGTCGATCTAACCTTATGTTTTTTATCTAAAGCGCTAAAAAAGATAGTTACCCTATAACTTGTTACATTTTTGGGACAGACTTCAGTTTTACATCTGAGGCAGGTAGGGTTTTGGAAAGGTCATTGCGCAGGATAACTTATTATCAGAAAGACCAACAGGATTTGATTAAAACTAGATTCTAGCAAATTAGTTTTACTGATACTTTTGGATCTTAGTTCAGTCTTTGATCTCGTGGATCATGATATACTCCTTACCTGCATAAAAATTGGTACTGTCTCATTTAGCAGGTTGCACTTCTGCCTTCTATTCTTGCACCTACTCTTGGAAATTCCCTTCTGCACTCTCTCCAACAAAAAACTTCTTTTAATACCTTAAAAAAAGGCTTGAAGACTTATTTTGAACTAGCATTCAGCTGCACCCTGGAAAGCAGTAAGCCTACAATGTCCCTTGATTCTTTTTCTTTCCACAAGATTATTTTATTGAATATTGTTTTCTCTAATGAATTTTGTATTTAAATTTTACAATTTATTTATTGTAATTTTACTGATTTTAACTCTTGATTTTTTAATTTTATTATTATGATGAATGTATCCCACTTTGTTGTATATCAAAAAGTGGAATATATTTCTAAGCAAACATATTATGCCATACTCTCTAGCAGGTGGGGCTCTACAGGTTTATTTGCTATATCCATTACTGTTGAATCTCTTTTTTAACTCATTAGTTATTCTGATCCTGTCTCAAGGTTTAAGCCCTTAGATTTACGCAGATGTCATACAAATTCTGGTCCCTTTTGATTAATTCGCTCCATATATTAACAGCGCTGAATTTAAGGTTCTCGTGGCTAACTCAGTGGTTAACATTACAAACTAGTATTAACTTTGGCCAAGTGTGGATCATCATGGACATCTCGACACAAGCAGTCAGGAGATTTATCTGTTTGTTAATATCTACACTGTCCTGTCAGCTGAAATACTACTGCGAAAATTAGAGAGGTTTTGGGATTGGCTTCGGCTGATTCCATCTGTCTTTCTAAATTTTATTATTTGACTGGTAGAGCTCTGTCTTGTGGTTCCCCAGGGGGGTTTGATGTGGTTCAAGGTGGGACTGACCTTGATCTCACCAAATTCCTAGAGGATTCCCAAGATAATATTTCTTCTAGAGCCACTTTGGTGGTCTCATTTCTTTCTGATCTGGATAGAACTCTTGTATTTCGTAGTTATTTTAAGAATATGTCTGTACCTTTTTGTGGTGCGAAAGTGCAAATATTTCCGGATGTCTGCAGGGCAACTCAAACTAGGAGACAGGGTTTTTTGGCCCTTAAACCTAGAGTGATTGCCCTGCCAGCCACTTTTTTTCTTCGTTACCCGTGTGTTTGTTAACTTTTCAGGGATCTAGGTATGTTTCCCTTGATCCTACTCAACTTGAATCATTTCTTTGTGATAAAGAGGGGCTTGGCACGAAGGGGCTGGGGTAGGAGATTTTGTTAATTTTGCCGTCTAGAATTTCAGGAGTTATGACTCTTGGTTTTTTCTTTTGATTGTTATTATTGTTATTTTATTCTCCCCATATTGTGGGCTAGGTATGATGTATTCCTATTTTGTATATTTTCGGTTATGTATTTTTGCTTAATGGATCATCTCTATGTTTCCTTATGCTTGCTTTGTAAGTTTATAAAAATTTCAATTAAAAAAAAAAAATATATATATATATCTACACTGTCAGTGTAAGAGATTAGAGAATGGGACGCAGAAGCCTGGGAAGCTTGGGTTTCCACAAATATTTGCATATCTGTTGCAAGATGGACAAAGCAAAAAAAAAAAAAAATTATTGTGGCCAATGAGGCATTAAGAGAATTTTCTGGACCTTGACCTGAATGATTTGTTTAATGACTCTGGATAAAGGAGAACACGAAGAATCCTTTCTTAGCCTGTCTACAAATCCTGGATATGCAAGTGAAGGTGGTGTACTTTCCAACCAGCTGTTGATGTATCCATGCGAGTAACAAGACAGTTGAGGATTTCTAAAGGTGCACCTTTTCTACAGGTTGGAGGACATCTGCCACCAGAATAGTGAGAGTGGCTAGTGATGTTTATTTCACTGGGACTTGAGCTGCCACTGGAGGAATCCCATATGTAACCCTGTAAAGGGAATGACAGGAACCACTGCTGCCCTGTGGCCTAGGACCTTAAGAATGTTGAGGGCAGTGACCGAACATAGTCACTGGCACAATGTTTGGGGTGTGTGGCTAACCTGCTGTCCAAGAGCTATGCTCTGCCCTGTTGAATATCAATGCGTGCAACTATGATATGTATATTATGCATAGAAATTAAGGTGGATAATTACTCACTGATGAGAACCCACAGATTTTGACGTGTTTGCATGGTGACATGTAGAGCCCTTCAGCATTGTGTGACAACCTGACCAATACGAGCCAGTCTTCTAAGTAAGAAAAGATGAACAGATCTATCTTGCAAAGGTGGGCTCAGCAGCACTTTGGGTGCTGATGAAAGTCCAAGAGATAGTATGGAGAACTGGTAATGATTTCGGGAAAGTGAAGCACAGGAATTTCCAGTAATATAGGTGAATGAGTATGTGGGTATAGATGTCCTTTACACTCAGAGAAAACAACCAACCATAATGGAAACCGGGCAGTAAGATGGTTGCCAGGAAGTTCATCTTGAAGTTTTCTTGGGACTGAGGAAGACTTCTTTCCAGTGATGGTACCTCTTCCATCATGGGTGCTTGTAAGAGGGATTGAAGTTCCATCACTAGGACATCCGAACATTGGCACAGGCAAAGCCGGTCCAAGGATTTCTGCTGCCCTAGGCAGAAACCCAGGCCTTGCCGCCCCCCCCCTGATGCTGTCCCCCCCCCCCTCAGCTGCTGCCCATTCCATCTCGGGAGGGGGAGGCGGGCAGCGGCAGTATTTCCAAAAGCGGTGGCTTTTTGCCACCGCTTTTGGAAGTACTGCCGCTGCCTGTCCCCCCCACAAACAGAATCGACAGCAGCTGGGGGGACTTGGGGCAGCATGGCCGCCCATGTGTGCCACCACTGCTGCCCATCTAGGCCGGCCGCCCGCCCTAGGCAGCTGTCTAGCTCGCCTAGTGGATGGGTTGGCCCTGGGCACAGGTGCCAAATGGCAGTCTTTAGGCCTCTCTTTGATGTGGGAGCGTGACATACATGTAGATGCTGAAACCCTAGTTTACTATTCTGCATACAAATATGTCTATTGTGATAGAGTGTCAAGCCTTGTAGAACTGGTACCCTGTGATCTGCTCATGAATCAAAAGCCTGAACCAAACTAAATGGATTCTTGCTAGAGAAACTTCTGCTCTGTTCCAAGCCTCAGACCTGCTGACCTCCAAGCAACTGCTGGCCGAGGGTTTGTGTGTCTGTATACAGATGACTATTGTTTCCTGCCATGCTTAAGTGCATGAGAATCTACTTCTTAGGCCTTTCTCAGCCACAGACTGTTCTATTGACCTTGGACACTTGCAACAATATATGAGACTGCATACCTTCTTCTACTGCATTTCATCTCTCACCATTTATTTATTTATTTGGCTGAACATTTATATTGCTTTTCACAGAGGTCAAAACGGTTTGCATAGAACCTCAAACAAATCAAACAGCGTTTACGTTGAATGGTAACTTTATACAAACAGATTAAGGAACAGAAAATTATTGCCATAAGTCTAGGCAGAGGCTTGCTGCCTTTAATTATATACAGTGTGTTCTTAGTAGCAGGGAGGTTTGGGGGAGGGGGGGAGAGGTGGAGGTGGGTCCGAAGTGAAGGGTGAACAGGTGGGTTTTGAGGAGTATGCAGAAGGTAGAGAGGTCTTGGGTATTTCTTATGGAATCGGGAAGGGAGTTCCAGGATGAGGGAGCATAGAGTTCAAAGGATCTGGCACATGTTTGCTGGGCGCTTTTTGTTATTGTTTGAGGGGTGGCTAGAGTGTTCCTTGTGGAGGATCTTCGTGGTCTATTTATCTGTAGTGGGGTAATGAGGTTTGAAGGCAGGGAGATGATTGGTGATTGAGGGTTTTGTATATCAGTAGGAGAATTTTGTATTGTATTCTGCTTTACAGTGGGAGCCAGTGAAGGTGTTTGAGTTTGCCAATTCCAACCCCTCCTGCTGCCTCAATCACACTCCTCCCTCTCCTTTGAAGTCCACTCCATTCACACCACTCCCCCTCCATGTAGCTGTTATCTATTGCCCACCCGACAAATCAAAATCAACCTTCCTTACTGACTTCGACTCCTGGCTTTCCGTCTTTCTAGACCCCTCTTCCCCCACTCTTATTCTTGGCGACTTTAACATTCACGTCGACAACCCCTCCAATCCCCATGCTTTGAAGCTCCTTGCCCTCACTTCCTCGTTTAACCTCCAACTTTGCTACACTGCCCCCACCCACCTGCATGGCCATTGCCTTGATCTGATACTCTTCTCTAACTCTTCTTCCTTAAACTTCCACAACTCAATCCTTCCCTCATCTGACCATCACCTTTTAACCTTCAATCTTCAGTTTCCGCTGTCTCAACCCTGTCCTGTCTCCTCCGACCTATTTCGAAACCTTCATAATATTGATCCCTTGACACTCTCCTCCACCATCTCTCCATCTCTTTCCTCCATTTTGTCCTCCAAATCTGTCAACGAGGCAGTAGCCTCTTATAATGCTGCACCACCCTCGGCTCTTGACACTCTTGCCCCGCCCACCCCTCATCCCGTTAGACGTTCTACTCCTCATCCCTGGCTTTCATCTACAACTCGCTATTTACGCATCTGTACCTGTTCTGCTGAACGTGCCTGGACCAAATCCCGCTCCCCTGAAGACCTTCTACACTTCAAATTCATGCTTGACTCCTTCCAGTCAGCCATAGCACTTGCCAAACAAAACTACTTCATCCATCTAACTCCCTAGCCTCTGATGCTCGCTGCCTCTTTAATACCCTCAATTCTCTCCTCAAGGTGCCCCCGCCCCCAGTCCCGCCCTCACTTTCTGCCCAAACCCTTGCCGACTATTTCCATGACAAAATCCAAAGATTACCCTCCAATTCCCCACACCCTCCCTCATCTACCTCCCCCCTCCCCCCCGCCATCCTGACTTCTTCTGCTACCCTCTTCTCCTTCCCTACGATCTCTGAAGAGGAAACCACACTTCTTTCCTCCTCCAAACCCACCACCTGTTCCTCTGACCCTATCCCCACCCATCTTCTACACCCCGTCTCCCCCACCAATATCCCCTCTATCTCTCATATTCTCAACCTATCGCTCTCCACTGCAACCGTCCTCACTGACTTCAAACATGCCGTTGTCAGACCTCTCCTCAAGAAACCCTTACTCGATCCCACCTGTCCTTCTAATTATCGACCCATCTCCCTCCTTCCCTTCATATCTAAACTTCTAGAACGAGCAGTCCACCGACGCTGCCTCGACTTCCTCACCTCCCAGGCCCTCCTGGACCCACTACAATCCAGCTTCCGTCCCCTACACTCCACCAAAACGGTTCTTACAGAAGTCTCCAATGACTTGTTCCTCGCTAAATCTAAGGGCCTCTACTCTGTTCTCATCCTTCTCGACCACAATCTTCTCCTCTCCACCCTCTCCTTGCTGGGTTTCAAGGGCTCCGTATTATCCTGGTTCTCCTCCTACCTCTCCCATCACTCCTTTAGTGTATGCTCTGGCTGCTCCTCCTCCTCTCCTACCCCGCTCCATGTTGGTGTTCCCCAGGGATCCGTCTTGGGCCCCCTCCTTTTCTCTCTCTATATCCAATCCCTTGGCGCGCTTATCTCCTCCCATGGCTTTCAGTACCATCTCTATGCTGACTCCTCCCAAATCTACCTCTCTACACCTAATATCTCTCCAGCAATCCAAACCAAGATCTCTGCCTGCCTTTCTGACATCACTGTCTGGATGTCTCATCGCCGCTTGAAATTTAACATGAGCAAGACTGAACTCCTCTTCTTTCCCCCTAACTCTTCTCCTCCTCTTCCCCCTTACTCAGTCTCTGTGGATGGATCTATGATTCTTCCTGTTCCCTCGGCCCGCAATCTGGGGGTCATCTTTGACACCTCTCTCCTTCTCCACACATATCCAGCACGTTGCTAAAACCTACCGCTTCTTTCTCTACAGCATTAGCAAAATCCACCCCTTCCTGTCGGAACACACCACCAAAACGCTTATCCACTCTTTAATCTCCTCTCGCCTCGACTACTGTAACCTACTCCTTGCTGGTCTTCCCATGAGCCATCTCCTCCCCCTTCAATCCATTCAAAATTATGCTGCTCGACTAATCTTCCACCAGTCTCGCCATGCCCATATTACTCCTCTTCTCAAGTCGCTTCATTGGCTCCCCATCCAATTCAAACTTCTCCTACTCACCTATAGGTGCATTCACTCTGCGGCCCCTCAATACCTCTCATCTCTTATCTTCCCCCACATCCCAGCTCGGGAACTTCGCTCTGCTAACAAATTACTTCTATCTAGGCCTTTCACTCGTACCGCTAACTCCCGATTTTGCTCCTTTCACCTTGCTGCACCCTATGCCTGGAGCAGCTTACCTGTATCTATACGTCAGGCACCCTCCCTAGCCCTCTTCAAATCCAGGTTAAAAACCCATCTCTTCACTGTCGCGTTCAGATCCTGACTTCTATCCCTCATCTTAACCTAACCCCATCATTTTCATGACCGAACTGTAAAACCCATCAAATTGATTAATGTTTGTACTGTCTTGACTAGATTGTAAGCTTGGACAAGCAGGGACTGTCTCTTGCATGTATGTCTGTACAGTGCTGCGTGCGTGGCGCTACATAAGTGTTTAATAATAGTGGTGGTAGTAGCAGTAGGATGGGGGTCATGTGATCATGTCTGGAGGCACCTTGGATGATCCGAGCTGTCATGTAGAGAGCTGTTTGCAGAGGAAGGAGCATTACTTTTGTTAGTCTGTGGTATACTGAGTTGCAATAGTTGACGTGTGACATAATGAGGGCCTGTAGGGCTGAGCGGACGTCTGGTGGAATGAGGAGAGGGCGGAGGTGATGGAGGGTTCGGGTTTTGTAGTAGATTGATCTTGCTGTGTTGGTTATTTGTGCCTTCAGGATGAGGTGACGATCGAGGGTAATGTCCAGTTATTTTACTTCAGGGTTGACTTGGATTTCTGTGTTGTTGAGGGTGATGGATGAGGAAGGGTAAAGGATTCGTTTTTGGTGACGAATAAGGATTCGGTTTTCTTGAAGTTTATGGACAGATGGTTTGTAGACAACCATCGTGAAACATGTATTAAGCATTGCTGGAGTTCGTGGTATGAGGATTTGTTCAGGTTGAATGGTGCATCTGCTCGTATGTTCGAAGGGCTCCGAGGAAAAAGGGAGACTGATCAAGATGGCACCCTTGGGCAGGAAGGGGACCACGCATGCGTGGTGGCATTCCCAAAGGCTTTCTTTGAAAGCTGGGGAAATGCTTCACGCAGGCTCCGTCGGTGCCGACATCACCCATATATGAAGATTGACTTCCTGCTTATTTCTTGAGAAGTACAGCATTCATTGTGTTGGCACCAGCGTTTATTCTACCTTGTTGATCAATTCCAGGATGCACAGGAAGTATATAATTCTGAGGGTGTAGAGTATGATTAGCCGGATTGTGATCCGAGACAAGCCATTCATCAAAGTATGCATACACAAAGTGACCGCGCTCTTGCAAAGATGGGCTGTGACTATTGCTAGACATTGTGTGAAGGCTCTAGGAGCAGATGAGAGTCCAAAAGGTAGCACTAGATACTGGTAATTTTGTTTGAGGAATATAAAACGCTAAAATTGCCAGTGTTGGGGGTGCAAGGGAATATGGGCATAGACATCTGAGATTCACAGAGGCAAGCCAAACACCTTGATCAAGGAGTGGCAGGATCGTGGCCAGGGAGTTCTTCTTAAGCTTCTGTTTTTTGATGTAGAAACTGATTACACTGTTCAACAGCCAAAATGCTTCGGACACAAAGCAGTTGTTCTAAACTAATTTAAGGCTGCTGAACACAGAAATCATAAAGAAAATGGCTGATTAGGTCTAGCTGCTAAGATATATGCTATTAATTAGTCATTAGGGGCCATTAACTGTGTATTATGCAACATTTGTGTGAGATTGCGTAATCTCTACTTGCAACCAATAGAAATATTTGTCCAAAACCAGATGATGCAATCAGTATTTAAATTTGCATCACTTGACAGTATAAATCTTAACCCTACCAGACCTGAGCTCCTGAGCCTAATGTGCCCCTGTGCCTGGCCTCCTGGGCAAAATAGTGAAAGAATTTTAAACGCGTTAGTTAATTGTTATTTTAATGCAAACTTTTGGTTAGATTTAGATGAAACTTGGAGGGGTTGCAGAAAATAGGCCTACATTTCATCTACCGCCAGTATTCAACCTTTGTGTGCCAGTCCGCCCAACAGGTGGAGCCCTCCTTGATGCACAGGTACTTCCTGCAGTGGGTGCACCAAAACCTTGTCTTCACCTTCTTGTGGGGGTTGTCCTTGTAAGATACTCCAGGGTGCTGTCTCTTGTATCTCAGGTGTTTCTCCATGCACACAGCACAGATGTGGTCAGATGAGGTGCCAGGGGGAATTTCAGGGAAGTGGTTGCCTGGCGTCAGGCGTTTGGCACAGGGTTCTAGTTGTCCTCTGCGAACGGCTGTAGAACAGTAGTTTCCTACCAGTTCCAGGCACAGTGTTTGAATGTATCTTGTGAAGTACAGAGGTTTTCTGGCAGCTTCTTGTGTAGACAAGTACAGCACATAGGAGTTGTAGCAAGCCCACATGAAAAATTTGATAAAGAGGCGTCGGGGCCAGCGGTAGTGGCGTCGTGATCGGTGAAGGCGGGTCATCTGGTCGTTCTTGTCGCAACCGCCCATGTACTTGTTGTAGTCCAAGGCAAGCTGTGGGATGCTCACTTCAGTGAGAGTACCATCCTTCTTCTTCCTGTTGACAGTTCCAGTCTTTGCAGGATCATGGTAGTTGGAGATGAAGCTGATGGGTTTGTTGTCCTGCCATACCAGGCATGTGATGCTATCCTGACACAGGTAGCGACTTTCACCTCGTGGGAGTTTCTTGACTGCCTTGAGAGACTTTGGAAAGAACTTTCTGTTCTGCATGAGAGTTCCAACAACCCCAGTTTGTAGATGGTTCACAGCATATTTGGCCAGAGTCACAGAGTTATAGAAGCGGTCCATGACCAGAATGTGTGAGCTGCCCTCCATCCCAGCCGACTTCAAGAGACGGACAACGGTGTTTCCGACTGCACCCAATTCTGGAACTGACATTGGTGCTGCCCCAGTGTAGACCTCTGCGTTTAGAATGTATCCTGTCTCCGCTTCACAAAGAAGAAATGATTTGATGCCCCATTTTGTGGGCTTGTCTTTTATGTACTGTTTTATCGCCAGGCGATTTTTTGTGGGAATCATTCCCTCATCCAGGCTCAGGTGTTGTCTGGACCGGTAGTACTGTCGAAACTTGGGGAGTAGATACTCCAAAACAGGCCTGACCTTGTAGATTCTGTCTCTCTTGTCAATGCCAGCATCCTCCTCATCAACCACATGCAGGAAAGTCCAGATGGCCAAGAATCTGTCTCGTGTCATGACATTCCTGAACCCCGGAGTATATCCAATGGAGTCACTTCCATCACTTGACCAGTAATCCCGATAGCTAGGTTTCAGACAGATATATTCCATGTAGATCCTCAGCCCAACAAAGGCTTTCATTTCCTCAACAGAAACATCCTTGAAATTCTTGCAGTAGTAGTATTTGGGCCTTTCTGCACGCATTTGAGTGGCACGTAAATTAGTCTTTTCTGTCAAATTCTGCCAGAAGTCACCCTCGGTAAACAACGAAAGAAAATCGATGCAATTGCTTTCTTCAGTGATATGACCTGGAATATTCACTGGCCCTTTCCCATTCTCATCGAAATCCAGATCTGGGGCAACAAAATTGCGAGTCCATCCCTCATCAACCACACCAGAATCTCCCCTATCACCTGGTTGAGTGACACGCCCCCTACTTTGCACACTCGATCTTGATCTAGGCCCACTTGCATCATCAGAATCATCATCACTCTCTCCTTCATCGATGTATTCATCATCACTAGCGTCACTAGATTCGGAAACATACTCCTGATCGATTTCGCCTTCATCTGAATCAGAATTTGTCACAATATCCAACACTTGTTGCACTGTGAAAGTCCTTGGTCTCGCTCTTTTACCTGTCGAAGTGCTCGGATCGTCACTAGCTCGCTTCATGGCTACTGTAGTCTACAAAACCGCTAAAAACTCCGCCAAAACAAAGAAAGCTAAGCAGCGATTGGGTGGCTATTTTTAGCTCCTTGACAACACAAAAACACGTGGTCGGCAAAATACCGGTTTAGCGGTAACTCGGTATATAGCATTTTCGGAAATTACCGGTATATCGGTAACTCGGTATGGTAGGGTTAAGGTGTATTAGGCACAGAAAAATTAAAAATTAATTATTTTGCATTATTTTATGCCGATAGGTCAATCACAGTGTATTCGGCGATGCATCGCACTTGTGTTAATAATGCAGATAATTTCTGCTATATTTGTGGTGAAGTGACTTTTACATCACAAAAATGGAATATGACTGTGGCGGTTAAGAAAACCTACAACTTATATTTTGGCTGCAGAATAGGCGATCAGGATAAGAGCTGGGCGCCACACATATGCTGCAATACATGTGCAACAAATCTCAGGCAATGGATGAATGGGAAAAGGCAATCAATGCCTTTTGCAGTTCCAATGAACTGGAGAGATCCCATGGATCACGTCAGCAATTGCTACTTCTGCATGGTTCCTCCAATTCAGAAAGGCATATCCAGAAAGAGTAAATGGACCATGCAATATCCAAACATTCCATCTGCAATACGCCCAGTGCCTCATGGAGAAGGGTTGCCGATTCCCAAAATGTCAGAATCATTATCATTAGAATCAAGTAAGGAAGAGGAAGAAGTTTGTAGTCATGAATCGTCAGCCTCACATGACCCAGAGTTTCTTCTGGCCACTGCTAATGAGCCACACCTCATAACGCAAGGTGAATTGAACGACCTTGTCAGGGATTTGGATCTCCCGAGGAATAAAGCTGAGTTTTTGGGTTCCAGACTACAGCAGTGGAATCTTCTGTCTGGTGACTTTCAAATTTCTTTTTTCCGGGACAGTCAGAAAGACTTGGTGTCATTCTTTGTCAAAGAAGGTGATCTTGCTGCATGCAACAACATAAAAGGTTTAATGGCAGCTCTCAATATCAATTACAATGCAGATGATTGGAGGCTTTTCATTGATTCATCCAAAGCAAGTCTTAAAGCTGTATTGCTGCATAATGGCAACTTGCTACCATCAATTCCTATTGGCCATGCAGCTTTTATGAAAGAGACTTATGACAATATGAAACAACTTTTGAAATGTATAAACTATGATTAATATCTATGGTCAATCTGTGGTGACTTCAAAGTGGTCACCCTCTTGCTTGGTCTTCAGGGTGGATACACCAAGTACTGCTGCTTCCTGTGCGAATGGGATAGTTGTGCTAGAGATTGTCATTTCGTCAAAAGAGACAGGTCACTCCGTCAGTTACTGGATTCTGGAAGCAAAAATGTTCTGTTTCCAGCACTTGTAGAAAGCAACAAGATTTTGATGCCTTCCTTGCACGTAAAGTTGGGACTAATGAAAAACTTTGTCAAGGCGATGGATAAAACTAAACCTGCTTTCAGGTATCTTAGTGGTAAATTTCCTAGACTGAGTGATTCCAAAGTTAAGGAAGGAGTTTTTGTTGGCCCTCAGATTCATGCACTTCTTCAAGATGACAAATTTCTTCGTTTATTGCGCGGAAAGGAAAAGGTTGCATGGATAGCATTTGAATCAGTGACACAAAATTTTCTTGGAAACAACAAAGCAAATAATTACCAAGAGATTGTTCAAGATCTTCTCAAGGCATACAAAAACTTTGGTTGCAACATGTCCTTAAAGATTCATTTCCTACACTCTCATCTAGATTTTTTCCCACAAAATTGCGGAGCAGTAAGTGATGAATATGGAGAACGATTTCATCAAGACATTGCAGCCATGGAAAAGAGGTATCAGGGTAAATGGAATCCATCAATGCTTGCAGACTACTGCTGGACAGTGACAAGGGATATTCCATTGCTTCAGTACAAGAAACAGATCAGGAAGAGTCGTGAAGGCACTGAATGAGAACAAAAATTGCTAGAATGTACTTACAAATGTTCTTAATGAAAGTTAAATTGCAGACATAATTACTCCTCTGTTTCTAAGTATGAACTTTATTTTATAAAAACATGCTTGCTATTGTGCAAAGTTTCGTTTGTAATAAGATTTTGATTTACAGGATGTGGTGAGATTGGGCGGTTGTGATCTGCTCGAGCACCAGGTCCCCCCCTCTCCCGCCAACAAAACGGGCCGTTTTTAAGCCTTAAGGCTTCACCGAAAACGCGGGTGGAGAAGCAGAAAGCCAGTCGGGTGACCTTTACGGACAGTGGGGCATGGTGGCGGCGGCAAAAGCTGGCATACGTTAAAAGGAGCGGATGACCGGGCAATCAAAGATGGCGGAATCACCCCCAGCACCCTCCTTGCCTGTGTCACCAGCAGCCATAGAGGAGATCTCGGCAGCGGTGTCCAACGCACTGGCGGTTCAATTTTTGCTCTCCATGGTAAAATAGATGCCCTGCAAACCTCTGTGGAGTCATTGGGCAGCCGGATGCGGGAGGCGGAGACCCGAAACGGGATGACCGAGGAGCGTGTAGAGGCGCTGCAGCACGAGGTGCAGAAACTTCAGGCAGCATCATGGATGCAAGACCCCAAGCTAGATGACTTAGAAAACTGCTCTCGCCGCAACAAGAGAGAGTGCACAGAGTGGGGCCTAGGCAGCCAACTGATAACAGGCCTCGTGTGATGTTGGCAAAGTTCCTGCACTTCCCCCAGAAAGAAAGAAGCAGCGCTGAGGATGGCTAAGAAAGCAGGGGTCATTGTAAAAGACAATGTAAAGGTGAGAATTGTGCAGGACTACTCGGCGGCCCTGAGCCAAAGAAGGAGGGCATATGCCCCCCTTTGCCAGAAACTAGTGGAGGCTAACATCAAATTTACTGTGCAATATCCCTCTTGGCTCCAATATCATACATGGAGGAGCGCAAAGGAGCTTTGCTACAGCAGCAGAGGTGACCAAGTATGTAGAGGGACTGACACGGAAACGGACATCCACGAGCCAGATGAGGAGCGTTGAAAATGGACCGTGAGTGGATAGTAGCTCATGGAAGGCCTGCAAATTGAGCCTGGTAATGTGTATATATGTATAAGTTAGAGGGGGACAAGGGAGAGAAATTACCCCTGGACAGCCTGAAATGGCGGAATGTGGGATCATTGAATTGAAATGTTTGTTGTTTAGCGAATGATGTGGGTTGTTGTGTTTTGTGGGACATGACTGTACCACATTATTTGCCATGGTGAGGAACCCATTTAGTCTCAGTTTGGCTACGGGGACGGGGAAATGTTTGCTATTTAGCAAATGATGTGGGTTGTACGTATTGTGGGATATGACTGTACTATGTTATTTGCCATGGTGAGGAACCTATTTAATATCAGCTTGGCTACAGGGAGGGAGTTGAGTTATAGGGAGGGGGTTGTTAGTGAGAACTGTAGAAGCGGGTGGGGAAGGGGGGGTACACATACGCATCTTACTGACCAAGAGGAGAAGAGGGTTAGGGTTAACGAGTGTGATGAGAGGGGATAAAGGGGGGAAGTTAGAAATGAGGGGAGGGCGAATTGGGGGGGGAGGGAAGCACAGCCAAAAATGGAATAGAAGGGAGAGAGCAAGAACTAGGATAGGAATATGGGAGAAGCCCCAGGCTGGGGGTCTTCCTTGGAGACATCTAGGCGCCGGGAGGCATGGACCAATTGGGTACATGGTCTTCTGAAGATCATCTCATGGAATGTATGTGGGATAAGGAACCCAATTAAGAGATACAAAATACTGCAAGCCTTAGCTAGACAAAAGTGTGACATAGCCCTGGCTGCAGGAAACCCACCAGACTGCTGATGAGCATTTGAAATTGCAAAGGGAATGGGTGGGCTAGGGGTGGGGGGCTCCAGTGAAGGGGAAAAAAGGTGGAGTGGTCATTCTGATCCACAAACGGATTCGATTTGTATTGAAAAGGGAATACTTAGACCCAGATGGAAGATACGTGTTATTACATAGTACGCTGGAAGGGAAGCCTATAGTGATGGGTAACATCTATAGTCCCAACGTTTTGGATCAAGTGCTATACGCGCGTTTGGCCTCCAGAATAGAACAGTTGCCCGATGTCCCCCTGACCAAGGGGGAGACTTTAATGGGGTGCTGGACACGGATCTAGACACATCACGGGGGGGAGGAGATAGAGCACAGGTGACCACGGCCAAGGCTCTGCAGGGCCTTTGACGATGATTGGGGGAGGTTGATCCATGGCGCTTGCTGCATCCAATGGAGAGAGATTTTATCCACCAGTCATGAGCAAATGGCTCGAGTGCTTGGATTGACTACATCTTAGTATCGAGAGGACTCTTTGCGCGAGTAGTAGATGCACAAATCGGCCCATCGGAGATCTCAGATCATGCCTTGATCTGGGTGGAGCTGGAGTGGGCCCAGGCCGACATGCGATCACGAATTTGGCGTTTTCCGTTGGACCTATATGGGGATGCTGATTTCCAACTTTACCTCAAGCAACGCTGGCAAGACTGAGTTAAACAATGAGAGGCATAAGGTTGATCCGGAACTATTATGGGAAACGGCTAAGGTTGTTCTACGTGGGGGCATCATTGGTTATTCGGCGCGAAAAAAAGAGATGGTTAACGGAACAGATAATTTGTCTAGAAAAACAAACGATTAGGTACCGGCGAAAATATGTGAGCTGCCCAAGTGCAGCAAATAAGAAATCGCTGTGGGAAACCCAAACAGCACTTAATGAGTTGCTTCACAGACGGGTAAAAAAATCATTTGTTTATTACCACTATCAGCTGTACCGGTTTGGGGACAAACCAGGGAAACTCCTGGCACGTTGTCTTCAGGGTAGTAGGGGACAAGAACAGTTGTAGTACTAAGGGACACCCAAGGTAAACTACAAAAGGGAAGCCGGGAGATTGCTCAAGTTTTTCGCCTTTTTTATCAACAATTGTACCAGCGAGAAGGGGGAGCTGGAACCCATATGGAAGAATACCTGAGAGGGCTGAGGCTGCCGAGTCTGGGGGAGGAACAGAGGGCCCCATCTTGAGCGACCAATCACGCTTGAGGAAGTACACCAAGCTATACAAAAGGCTCGCTAGCATAGGGCGCCGGGTCCAGATGGGATGGGAGCTGAATTCTACAAGCTGCCAGGGGACTTGGTACCCCCCTCACTGGTGGCGGTATATCACAAAAGGATAAACCAAGGGAGGTGAACCATGCGCATATTATCTTATTACCCAAACCGGGTAAGGACCATACGCAGGCTACAGCCTATAGACCAATATCACTGTTGAATTTCAACCTGAAAATAAAGGCACAAGTACTAGCAGAACGTTTAGCCCCGATGTTGGGAGATTTGATACAGGAGTCACAAGTGGGCTTTGTACAGTGCCGTCATGCTGTGCGTAACCTGCGTAGAATCTTGGCATCTCTGGAGTGGGTTCGGGAGCGAGAGTGGCAGTCCCTGTTGGTTAGCTTTGATGCAGAAAAAGTGTTTGACCGCGTGAATTAGGGGTACCTGTATGCTCTCCTGCCATACTATGGCTTAGGGCAGGGGTCTCAAACTCAAATTGCTTAGAGGGCCAAATGAGGACTTGTAAAGTAACCCGCGGGCCGCATAAGACGCGGGCCTCATTTGCATAATGTTACCATACACTAACTTTTAGTAAACATGCCTCTTAATGACTGTATGGATAAAGAAAGACTAAAAGATTTCTACATTACTATAATCCAGTGCCAACCGCCAGGCACATTAGGAACTACTACAAATACTGCCCATTTAGAACCCAGAGCAAACCCGCCGTATTGTAACAGCGCTACAAGGACTCACAAAGCACCATACTCTACCTATCAAAAGGCAACACTGCAAATATTAAACCAATACATTTCAGAGAATAACAATACATCTCCTACTGGGGAAAGAGAACAAGTGGCAATGTCAAATAGGAATTACATAAACAGAATACCTCAGCTCAGTTACACATGCAGAACATACACCATCACCAAACAAGGAATCACAATTTAGAAACAGGAAGACAATAATTAAACTGGGAACCCCAAAAAGCCAAACTTGGAATGTACAACACTGTAGAATAAAACTATAAATTAATTTACTCTTGTACTAAACAATGCGCAGACGTTAATAATGCACATTTCCCAGAGCTGACATATTCCAGTTAATAAATTCAAAATAAAGAGATATTTTTCTACCTTTTGTGCATTTTTTTTCAGTTGCAATTGTTCCAGCCACTTTCTTCTGGTTTCTTCGTGTCTTCTGCTAACTCTCTATCGTCTGCTGTCCATTTGTCCTTTCTTCTCTCTTCTAGTTTTTTTTTCCATTCTCTCTCTACATCTGCTTTAACATACTAATCTTTCTCCTTTTGCTCTTTCCTCATTCCTATTTCATCCACTTATATTTTTACCCCCCCCCCCCATCCTCAATCCCCACTTACTCTCCCAATACCCGGCCAATTGTAGATTTGTCTTCCCTCCCACACAAAATATTTTTCCCCTCTCTATTTCACTTTCCCAGCTCCATCCCATTCTAATCCTCCCCCAACATCAGCTCCCTTCTAGTTCCAGCCACACTCAGCATCCGCTCCCTTCTAGTCCCTGCATCAGCCCATTTCCAGTCCTAGCTCCCCCTAATCAGCCCATTTCCAATCCTATCCTAGCCACACCATCAGCCCATTTCCAGTCCTAGCTCCCCCATCCATTTCCAGTCCTATCCGAGTCCCTACATCAGCTCATTTCCAATCCCAGGCCCCCATCAGTCCATTTCTAGTCCTTTCCTAGCCCCACCATCAGCCCATGTCAAAAGCACAGTTACTTACCTGTAACAGGTGATCTCTGGGAAACAGCAGGAATAAGTCTTCACATATGGGTACGTCGGTACCGACGGAGTCTGCGCGGGAACGCTTCCCAGCGTCCAATCAGAAAGCCTTTGGAAGCATCCCACCACGCCTGCGTGCTGCCTTCCCGCCTTCCCAACTGTCTCTCCTCAGTTAAGTTTGAATGCTGAGACAAAGAGAGAGAGAGAGCAAGGAAGGGAAAGATAGAGATAGAGAAAAAGCAACTCCTAGGGGAGGTGGGTGGGTTTTTGAAGACTTATTCCTGCTGTTCCCAGAGATCACCTGTTACAGGTAAATAACTGTGCTATCTCCAGGAACAAGCAGGAATGAGTCTTCACATATGGGGACTCCCAAGCTCAGATGCCTAGAGGGAGTCCTAGCATGTTGCAAGTCTAGAACGAGCCATGCTATTGCTTAAAACCTCAGGCATCCTAGGGATGGAGGGTAGGAGTTGAAAACAGAAGAGGAGCTGTGGAACAGCTGGCAGAACAGGGTTTCTAAAGAAAAGACCCTGTATCGAGAATATTTTGTAATCTGGGCCTCCCCTGTTGATCTTGCACAAGTTCACTGAGGTACATATGGATCTGTTAAAAGAGCCAGCGAATGTGCTAAAGGGGTACCTCACTGAGAAGTGGAGGTAGTAAAATTAGAGAAAAACAGTGGAGGTCAGAACTATTTAGGGTGAGAAATAGCCCCAGGGGAAAAACTGGGGTAGTATAAGAGGTATAACTTCAGCGGAGACGCAGAAGGTAGAATGACAGAAAGCTTAAGCTGATCAGGTCCAAAAAACAGTACAAATTTAGGACCAACAGGAAAATTGAGTCTGACCTAACTGGACTGGGAATGGAATCAGTCCATGTAGGAAGAAAAGGGTATGGAGACCCCTGTATCTGACAAGAAGTAAGGACAGACTCAGAAGCGCTAAGCTTTAGATTGACTGAAGCTCCACAATGTCTTTCCTAAATGGGGTCAATTAGGAAAGAAGAAAGGTATATGGAGAGCTTCAGGAGTACCTAACCTACATGGCAGGTGTTAACTACCACAGGAACTGGTTATAAGTGTAGACCCCTAAGAATGCTGGCATAACATTGATAGGGGTATTGCCCATCTGTCAGGATCATATAGGAATGAAAGGACATTTGAACCTGACAGGACAGATAGATAAGTATATGGATACATATCTATCTGAAAATATATCTCAGTAGATGTAAAAATATATCTATGTATATATAGATATATATATTGAATATATACACATATAGGATGTATATGCATATATCTATATATATATACATATACATATATATATAATATGTAGACCTATAGACACATATCTCCAGGTATGTTGAAGGAGAGAAGTCTATAGAAACTGATCCCCCCTAGGAGGAAGATTCATCTAACAGCAAGAAGGTAAATACCTGCTTGAATAGATATACAGAGAAATCTCTTTTCCTGGTTATGATTGGCAGAGTCAGAGGAGAGGTCTCCCTGACAAGAAGAAGCTTTGAATAACCAGGATGGCCTACGTGAAAAAGGCAGAGGATAATTTCAGTCTGTAGGCAGGAAGGCCAGATTTCTCCAGAATTGCCATATGGAGAATGGATAGAGGACGTCACTGGAGGAAGATACCCTAGTGACTTGCCCTTGAGGGCAAGAAGAGTATTAGGCATTCCCTAACTGCCAGTGAAGAAAATTATCTCTGAGGAGATGTGGCCAGGGAATTGGCCCTTCTTTAGGTTTTCACGTAATGAAAGGCCCGAGACTGATGTCTCAAAAGAGATTTAAGATGAGATGGTAAGGGTAGGAATACCTACCAGTCATGGAAACATGACTGGGGGAATCCTGTTAACCATCTGGGGTTATCTGTTAGGCAAGATACTAATGCTCTCTAGCAAGGGCCCATAATGCAAAGCTACATTGTAGAGTTGCAGAGAGCATGCTGCAGGTTTGGTTAGAAGAAAAAGTGGCTGTAGGAAGCCAGCAGAGAACCAACTATTCTGCCCAGGACAAGGGGGCGAAGAATAGAAGTTAACCAATCAGGCTTTGATAAGAGGGTTTCCCAAACGAGATTGATAACCTGTTTGGGACCTAGCAGTGAGGCTAGAAGGATTGCTAGTGGAGGAGAATCCCTGGTTGTGTGGTGGACATAACCAGTGGCTTAACACTAGGAATTGCTGTATCTGCAGCAATGTACCAGGGCAGCGGAGAACATCTCTCTTTCTTCTCCCTCTTTTGGATGCGGAAAAAGAAACAGACCTAGTAGGATTTCCTATTGTCTGATGGGCTGCCCTAAGGTAACAAGGGGGGGGGGGGGGGAGACAACTCCAGAAGGGAGGATCCCCCTGTAGAAGAAGTAAAGGACTATAGGAGCTTACCAGCGTAAAAGGGGTCCCTCTTACAGACCAACTGGTATAGTAAGAGGGGGGTAAGCCAATGTTGAAAAAGACTAACTATGGAGGAAGTCTCTGACAGGTGAGATGATACATGCCAGTACAGGGAAAACAACTGTCTATTAATAGTTGTTAGTTCTCTTTCCTCCAAGAGGAAGAGGAAAACCCTGTTAAGTATGGGCATGATCATCATAAAGACCTTTAAAAGTTGAAGAGAAAATATCTCCACAAGAGATATGAAGGAAGGTTAGAATAAGTTAGTGCAGACACTGCAAATAAAAAGAAGCAGACTGCTACTCTAACCCCAATCAAGAATTGCAATGATGAACTATTTGAAGCCCTGCGATTGCTGGGTTTGCTGACCCTGCTGAGGTTGTGGATTCATCAACCCAGGGTGATGTTTCCCCTGTTTGGGAACATCTGTATGATGGGCAGAAGATGGATACAATTTTCTTCTCCTAGGGGAAGAAATTCTGGCAGGACCTTTCCTACCAACTGGGAAAGGAGAAGGCATAGAACAGCCCCTGGAAACAGGATAGTCAGTTGTTAACTGAGCAACCTGGAATAAAGTCTCCTTGTTAAAGAGATTTTCTCCAGTGCAAGGAGTATTTCCCAGTCTATCTTGTGCCCATTTGTCCAAGTCTGAAGCTCGAAGCCAGGCTTTACGTCGTGCTCCTACAGCTATAGCAGAAGTCCTGCTAACAGACTCAAAGGAGTCTAGGGAAGCACGAGTAAGAAACCTAGAGATATTCTGAGCATGACTAACCAGTGAGGAATAGTCTGCACTCTTGGGCTCTTGAAGAAAAGGAGTCAAAAGATGTAATTTCTTTGTGACCTCCTCAAGAGATAAACCCATATAAAAGATATATGAAAGAATTCTTGCTGAAAGCATGGATGCCTGGAAGGTTTGACGTCCAAAGGCATCTAAAGTTTTAGACTCAGACCTAGCGGATAAGAAGAGTGCTTTTTAGTACTCTTCACCCGCCTCATTGCTGATTCTACAACAATGGAATGATGAGGAAGTTGAGTCTTTTGAAATCCTGGAGAAGGGGGCACCTGATATAGAAGATCAGTTGCTCTGGAAAGTGGTGGTACCTTCAAAGGAGCTTCCCACATTCGTAGAAGGAGGTCCTGCAAGGAATGATGCAAAGGTAGCATGATGTTTTCCTTTGCTCTTTCAGGACTATAAAGGGATCCTGTATTGCCTTGTGTAGGACCCTGACCAGGAATAGAAATGGCAAGGGATTTTGCCATATCCAGAATGAAAACCTGAAAAGAAGGATCCACAGAGGGAACTTCCCTTGGATAGGCTAGAGCTGATGCAGAACTAGCATTGGCACCGAGGGATATATCCAAGCTTTTAGGAATAGAAGATCCTGGATGGTGCAGTATGGAATCCTTATAGGATGATCACTGGTACTGTAGAATGACGGGACCAGCGCCAGTCGGTAGCAGATCGACCATGCTAGGGATCGATTCCAAACTCGGTATCGAGGGAAGCGATCCTGACGAGAGAAGCATGGAAGGCACCGACTGCAATGTTAAAGTGGACCTCGGTACTGGCTTCGGTACCGTATCCGATACCGGTGGATGAAGGCCAGCCGGCGGCAACTCTAACGGTATCGAAGGAACCAAAAGTTGCGGTACCGAATCATCGGAACCGAGCCTTCGGTACCGACGGGTGTCGATACCAAGGCGAGTCGGTACCCAGTCCTCCAGACTGGAGATCGATTCCAGACTCGGCATCGAAGGAAGCGAGTCTATCGATGCACGTCTGGAGGGTACCGACGTCGGTAGTAATATCGGTACCGATACTGGAAGGACGGTCTGGAGCGTATCCACCGGCCCCGTAGGTACCGAGGACGCTAGACGACGATCCTTGGTGAGGAGTGTTTCATCCAACACCATTGCCGATGCCAGGGTATCGGTACCGCTCGAAGCGGATGCCACCACCGGGCATGGCTCAGGTATGTTCTGTGAGGGGTGAACCCCAGGAACAACCTGAAACCCCACACAGGTTTTGGAGGCCGAAGACTCCCACCGGGGTTTTGAAGCCAGTGGATTCTCGAGGGCAAGGCCATAGGCATCTCCATGCCATGCATGAGAACAGCCGCTTGAGGACTGGCTAGTCTTAACAGACTGTTTTTGGGTTACCTGATCCTGTGTAGAAGAAGATATGGTCGGTACCCTGAAGTTGGATGGGAACCGCGTGTCGAGGGGAACTCGATGTTGAGAACTTCTTCCCACAATACTATTGCCCGAGGGCTCTGGAGGAAAATGGTCAGGACCCAAGCAGGTTAGACACCAATTGCGAGTGTCTAAAAATAAGGTTGTACCGCCACAGTTTTTACATTTCTTGAGGAGAATGGCTGGCGGTTCCATGAAAGAAAAATGGAGAGGCCTAAGAGGCCTGAGAAACCGTGAGACACTACGGAGAAAAAATATTCCTTAGAAAGGAAAAAATTTTACAAGAAAAGGAAAAAGAGAAAGGCAGCCGCGACCACAAGAAAAATAAAAAATAAAAGAAGAATTTTCTGCGGTGACAGGACGACATCCTGCTGGCTCCGCGGAAAAACGAAAACTGAGGAAAGACAGTTGGGAAGGCAGGAAGGCAGCACGCAGGCGTGGTGGGATGCTTCCAAAGGCTTTCTGATTGGATGCTGGGAAGCGTTCCCACGCAGACTCCGTCGGTACCGACGTACCCATATGTGAAGACTCATTCTTGCTTGTTCCTGGAGATTCCTAGCTCCCCTCCACTCATCCCATTTCCAATCCAAGCCCCCCCCCCCACTCAGCCCATTTCCAATACAAGCCCCCCATGAGCTTACTTCCAGTTCTAGCCCCTCCCCATGAGTCCATTTCAATCCAAACCCCCACCACAGCCCATTTCCAGTCCTATCTTAGCCTCTTCATCAGCCCATTTCCTGTCCTAGCTCCCCCCACTCAGCCCATTTCCAGTGCTAGCTCCCTCCCCTCACAGCCCAGTTCCATTCCAAGCCCCCCCCTCTCTTCACGGCTCTGAAAGCCACCGCTTTTGGAGCTGATGCTGCAGGGAGGACTCTGCTGGGCGGGGGGGGGGGGGGGGGGAACCCGCAGGACGCTTGATTCTGCCACTGCCACAGCGGCGGTGGCAGCAGCAAGTTTGGTTTTTTAAAAATCTACCGGCCAGCTGCTTAACATGCTGGGCCAAATGCGTCACGGGCTGCATGCGGCCTGCGAGTCGTGTGTTTGAGACCCTGGGCTTAGGGGATTCCTTTTGTAGCATGGTCAAACTCCTCTATACAGGACCAACTGCAAGTGTGCTGTGTAATGGTATTCTGTCAGATAAGTTTCCCTTGGAGAGGGGTACAAGGCAGGGGTGCCCACTTTCGCCTCTGTTATTTGTGCTGTCTCTCGACCCTCTCATACGGAAAATAGAGCATGCCGTGGAAATACGAGGGGTGTGCATGGGAAAGTATGGGTTCAAGATAGCGGCCTTTGCTGATGACATCCTCGTACATTTGCTTTCGCCACAACAATCGTTGCCCAGATTGTTAGAGGAATTTTCTGTGTTTGGAAGTTTTGCAGGGTTGCGCATTAACATGGACAAGTCTGAGGCCCTAGACGTGCTGGATACACTGAGAAGGAACAGGGGAGGTGCGTTCCCGCTCCGGTGGGCTGGGGACGCCTTTCCCCTATTTGGGAATTCTCTAAACTAGAGAACCGGCAGAGCTATATAAGCGGAACTTCGAGAGGATTTTCCTCAAGCTTCAAGCACAGCTGCGGGCCTGGTGCCCTCTTCCCTTGTCCCGGGGGGGGGGGGGGGGGGAGAGTTGCGGTGGTGGGGATGGTGGTCCTGCCCCGGGTGTTATATTGGATGCAGATGCTCCCAGTATGGCTAGCGCCATGCTCCCAGTATGGCATGTTTGGAACAGGAGATACGGGGATTCTTATGGAAAGGGGCGAGAGCGCGTATCCCGATGAATCGGCTGAAGGGAGGTTGGCGGAATGGAGGGCTGGATGTCCCGGATTTGCGGTTCAATGCCCTGGCATGTCAAACATGGCATCTAGGGGATTGGTTGGGAGATACGGAGATTTATACCCCTAGGGCACTTGAGGAGACACTGGTGGCCCCCCCAGACGTTACTGGCAGCTTTGCACTTAGAGGGATCCCAGCTACCCGGGCGAGCGACTAAGTGTTTTAGTGAGCCTGGTGAGGCGTACGTGGATGCAATTGTGTAGGGACTGGGGTAGGTCCCCGGCTGTCTCAAGTTGGTTGCTGCTGCAGGGCAATGCTACTTTTACCCCTGGCTCTACGACAGCAATCTTTCAGAAGTGGAGTGAGGTTGGTATCCGACATATTGGGCATATGGTGGATCTCAATGGGAAGTGTAAGTCCTTTGAGACTCTTGGCAAGGAATATGGGCTGAGTGGCCACCATTATTTTGCATACTTTCAGGTTTCCCACTATGTAGCGTCCCTACCAGTAAATGAGTTAACCTCAGAAAGTTTGGCGATATTAGAGTTTTTTGCGTTGGGTGAGAGGCCCCCACCCACAATATCAGAATTGAAGAAAAGATTGGCACCCTATACCAAGTTGCCGGAATATTTGAGGGAGGAAGCTCGGTGGGCGGAAGAGCTGGCCCAGGAGGTGCCACCAGGTTCTATTTTGGAAGCCCTAAGTCAGATTGTGGGACTGGTGGAGGGGACTAAGTGGAGAGAGGTGCAATTTAAAACTATTATCTGGGCACACTTCTCCCCGAGACGGGCACTGCGGAGTGGCCTGGCTTGTGAAAGGAGATGCCCTAAATGTGCATTCTCCCTTGCAAACCTGGGTCACATGTGGTGGGATTGTCAAAAAATTCATTCATATTGGGAGAGGATTAGCAATTATATGATTATGCATACCTTGTAAATAGCAGTTTCTATATACCTACACCCTGTAACGATATATATACTCTGTAAATAGTTACCCCAGCAATGTCCAAGTTTATAGTACCTTGTTCTCTGTAAATACAGTGCAGCTGTCTGCGCTGTATAAAACCTTTGTTGTATGTAAACCGCACTGATACTAAATAGCGCGGTATAGAAGAGACGTTAAATAAATAAATAAATAAATATGAGTGACTTGCTTCAGCAGCAGATCAAGTGGACTGGAGCCTTGGTAGCGTTGGATCAATTGGGACCACTCCACCCAAAGGGGAGATGGGAACGAGTACTGGTGAGGAAGGCATGTCTGGTGGGGAAGGGCCCGATACTTCACAGATGGAGAGAACAGCTGCCTCCTACCTTTTGGGAATGGCATAACAGCTTCCATCAATTGATGCTCTTCGAGAGGCCAAGGGCAATGTTAAATGCTGGGCTTCCTTCTTGTTGATTTGGGAACCGTATATCCAAAAGCTCGGACCATACGCCCATAATGAAGTCATACAAGTGGGGTAGGGTATGTTCGGAAGGATGGGGATAGGTGAACTTGGTGGGATCCCGTAGGAGGAGATTGGAGATGGGTACTGCAGGAGAAAGTTATTGGCTAGGATAGTATGGGGGGGAGCTGTGCTTAGGTGGGGATAAGTAAAATGTTGTACCACATTATGGACCCCCACAGCTCCCAGGAGGGAGTGTGCCGTCGCCGATCCTCCAGCAGGACATCCCAGCCACGCCGCTGCCCAATCGGGGCAGATCTCCTGCAATAAAAGAGCCGCGCCAGCATCTCCGGCCCTCTCTGGACCCCCACAGCTCCCAGGAGGGAGTGTGCCGTCGCCGATCCTCCAGCCGGACGTCCCAGCCACGCCGCTGCCCAATCGGGGCAGATCTCCTGCAATAAAAGAGCTGCACCAGCATCTCCGGCCCTCTCTGGACCCCCACAGCTCCCAGGAGGGAGTGTGCCGTCGCCGATCCTCCAGCCGGACGTCCCAGCCACGCCGCTGCCCAATCGGGGCAGATCTCCTACAATAAAAGAGCCGCGCCAGCATCTCCGGCCCTCTCTGGACCCCCACAGCTCCCAGGAGGGAGTGTGCCATTGCCGATCCTCCAGCCGGACGTCCCAGCCACGCCGCTGCCCAATCGGGGCAGATCTCCTGCAATAAAAGAGCCGCGCCAGCCGGCGCGACCACGCCTTGCGGGCCCGCGCCTGAGGGCCTCGCAAGAGGGCCCTTTGGCATGGCCCTTAGGCTGTGGGCCCTGATAGAGTCCCCCTGCTGCAGCAGTTCGATCTCAACACATCCACTCAGAGGACACATCATCCAAACCTCTATCAGCTTGAGCTCCCTCACGGTCGAGCTCGCATGATAATCATCATAAGCCCAACTTGAACATTCAATCCCTTCCAACGACTCAGCGTCTGCAAGCAGTTACCCGCACCAGCAACTGGACAGGCTCTGTCTCTTTGACAAGCTGCAAGTATTGCCCTATCTATACCTCCGTACTTAGTACTCAGTAGCAAAACTTTTTAAATCTCTGTGATCTTACCTGCAAGCTCTCCATAACATCTGGTTGCTAGTATTTGTTACCACTCCCATAGTAATAACTTGCATCTCTGATATCCGTCTAGCTATAATATTGTCAGCACCTAATCCGTGTCGTTAGCTTATTGTGTTATATACTCATTCCAAGCATCATTGTTAACATCCTCATAATTGTTGCTAGTATAATAAGTCTGTTACTACCAGCATTCTCTATACTTGTTGACAGCTTAGAAAGGTTACTGTTACCAACACTGTTAGCAACTGTTACCAGCACCCTCTACACTGTTACCAGCAGTCTATAAACTTGTTAATAGTTGGAAATCTACTGCCAGATCTCCCAAATTTTACCACTTTGCCCCTACAGGCACGCCCCAGTGCATTCCCAGTCCCCAACATGGCCATCTCTTTGCTCACTATCTCCAGTTTATACCTGCTATCCAATATCTTCCAAAACACATCTGCCCTTTCACTTTCCCACAATCATAATTCCATTCCTATTTTACACAGCATTGGCAGGAAAAACTACACTAGCTCATTCCATGCTTCCCCACACCCACACAGAATTAGACAATCTCACCTACTCTATGTTGCTATCAGTAGCCCTACCAATACTAAACCTAACCCCACACCAAAACAGAGTAGTCTCAGATGCGCTCTTATTAACTCACGCTCAGCTCGTAAAAAATGGCCAGTATTAGCAGATCTAGTTGCCAATCTAAAGCTTAACATACTAATGGTCACTGATTCATGGCTCTCTGACACAGACACGGTTATCATCAACCAACTTATCCCACAAGACTTCTCTATACACCTATGTCATAGAGCTGAACGGAAAGGAGGAGGAGTATTTATATTAGCAAGAACCTCTCTCCAATTTCAGCTCCTATCCTCCAGGAGTCTTAAACACTTAGATATAGTGACCATAGCCAACAATCACATCACCATTAACCTCATATATAGAGCCCCCTCATCCCCTACAGAAGACCTTACCAACATAATAGACTTGGCCTGTAACCCTGAGAGTCCCCAGAAGCCCAATTGGTTAATCGGTGACTTTAACTTATCGTCCCTTCAACCCACCCACTCCAGCACCTTCCTCGAGGCCATGGATGATCTTAACTACACACAGTTGGTCGACGCCCCTACCCATCTTAAGGGTAATATTCTCGACCTCATCTTCGCCCCTAGGTCTGAGGCGAACTACAATCCCCAACTCACATTCACCCCGGTGCCATGGTCAGACCACAATCTCCTCACCTTTCAACTTCCTTCCCATCAACCTCATGCCCCACCTATCTCCACAGAAACAGCCCCCACAAAAAAGGCCTTCCACTCCAGACCTTTGAATATAGAAGAGTTTGTCAATAAGGTCCTCCCAGCGCTCCATCAGCCTGCACCAAATCTAGATGATATGATTGACCTATGGAACAACACTTTGAAGTCATGCTCACAACCTCCCCCCTCAATTATGACTACTACCCCCAATTACCCTCCGAAGATCAGAAAACAAGCTCCATGGTATTCCGCCGAGTTGAAATCATCCCTTTTTCTCCTAAGGAGGCATGAAAGAAAATGGCGCCACTCCCGCTCTACTGAAGATCAAGCATCTTACAACATCCTCTTGAAGCAGCACAGGGAGCTTATAGCCGAAAAGAGGAGAGAATACCACACCGAACTTCTCCTCCGCTCGATCAACAAACCACGAGACCTCTTCAGCATAGTCAAAACTCTCACCAAAGCCACACCTGCGCCCCAAACAGCCACAATTCATCCGCAATTATATTCTAGCTACCTCCAGTCCAAAACCCTTACAACAAATGCTGTCATTAGCCCCATGCCTAACCTCTTACCTATCACGCAGTCTTCTCTTATAGAATTCATCCCCCCAGCAGAGAGATACATTTCTGACCTTATCTCTTCAATCAACACTACTACAGCACCTAATGACCCATGTCCGGCCTACTGGATCAGGACGCTGCGCAAAGAACTCAGTCCTACCCTAGCTCACATCATGAAGCTATCTTTTGCATCTGGAGTTTTCCCTACTTCGCTTAAACAAACCTCCATCCGTCCTCTCCTCAAAAACAATCGTCTGGATCCTTCCAAAACGGAATCATATCGCCCGATTTCAAGCATACCTCTACTGTCTAAACTCAGAGAAAGTTGTTCAAATACAGATGCAACAACATATTGATACAACAGCCCCTCTCGACCCTTATCAACACGGATTCCGGAAAGCACACGGCGTTGAATCATTACTTACCATTCTCTCCAACACGTTATCCAGAGGCATAGACAACATTGAAGATGGGTTCACTCTAATCTTCCTCAATATAGCCGCAGCTTTCGACTCTGTCAACCATGATTTACTCCTCTCCAGACTTCAAGAAAAAGGAATTCAAGGACTTGCATGGGAATGGTGCAAATCTTATCTATCCAATCGTCTGCAATACGTCCGAGTAGGACCATCAACATCGGAGCCTTTCCAGCAACAGCAGGGAGTCCCTCAAGGTTCCTCCCTATCTGCCCTACTTTTTAACATCTATATGCAGCCAATTTGCAACATTATCCGTTCATTTGGCATCCTCAGCCTAATCTACGCAGATGATGTCCTACTGTTCACCCCGGTTAAAATTATGCATCCTGACACCTCCAAACTAGTCGACTGCTTCAACGCAATTACTGACTGGCTCTTATCCCAGAATTTGAGGATAAACTTCAAGAAGACGGAGGTCTTATTTATCTCCAGGAACAAGAACTTCTCCCCTCCCACCACCTTGAAAGTACGCGATGCAGAACTCTCATGCAGATCTGCCATACGGTATTTGGGAGTCACACTCGACAACCAATTTAACTTTAAAGAACATGACCAAATCCGTCTACAACAAAATTTCAACTTTAAGGCACCTTAAACCCCTATTAGCACCACAAGACTTCAGAACTATCTTCCAAGCACTGGTAATCCCTCATTTTGATTACGCGAACATAATCCTTCATGGTCTCCCTAAGAGCACCCTTAACCCGCTCCAAATGGCCATGAATGCAGCAGCACGCATTCTAAGCAGCACAGCCAGAAATGATCACATTACGCCCATATTGATGGAACTCCATTGGTTACCGCTGCACAGTAGACTCACTTATAAAGCTCTACTGATAACCTTCAAGGCCATTAACCAATTGTCTCCGTCATCCATCTCAGCACTCCTTACAATCAATCCTAACATCAGACTGAGAAGATCAGCAACCGCCAACTCCCTTACTATCCCCCGCGAATCCATAAAGTGTAATCAACTAACCAGGAACAGAGCCTTTGCATTCTACGCCCCGAGAATCTGGAACAGCCTCCCCCCACACCTCCGAGCAATTAGGGACCTTCCCCAATTCAGAAAAGCTTTAAAGCATCATTTATTCCTCCTTCATTTCTCTCACCTCATTAACTCCACACTAACATCCTATCATCCATTCCTTACTCTCACAACCTGCCCAGAACCAAGAATATACCTAACTATCTCGTCGGGTACATCTCACTGACTCCACATTCCTACACTATTAATTCCAACCAGTAAATATGTAAATAGTTCATATTCATATTTTAACTCTGCTATTTAACCTTGTTAATAGCTTATTAGTCTCTTCTTCCCCGTTCAATCCAAGTTTATTTCCCTGTTACAATGTAAGCATTGATATCACTGTTCTGATGTAATGCAAATATTTTGTTTTATGTAAACCGCACTGACTTTGAATAGCGCGGTATATAAGAATGGATAAATAAATAAATAAATAAATAAAAATAAATAAATGTTGAAAAGTGGCCTCTGGTATGGTGGACAAAAGTCAGCCCCATCCAGTGGCATTATGCTTGTATGTATACACACTGTCTGTAATTTTTTGTTGTGGTTCCATAAATAAAGTTTTCAAAAAAAAAAAAAAAAGATTTTGATTTACATCTAAGGATTTAGGCTCGATTTTCACCATACATAGTGGTAAAATGTACATTCTTCAACATATCATAGAAATAGGAGCTAATTGACCAAATTCACTATCATATTTGAATTCAGTGTATCAAATTCATTAAGAAATAGCACATTTAATTTCTGAAGCAAACAATTTTTGAAAATTTGTAGAACAGTGTTATGAGTTGCATTCCTCCCAACATTTTTGGAACAATGAAGTTTGAGTAGAATCCTTGCCCCCTCTGGAAGACAGGGACAGGTTCAATCGCTCTGTTTTTCAGAACAGCATCTTATTCCTTTACAAACTGTGGAACTATGCTGAGCTGGCAGTCCTGGGGTTGATCCTGGACAGAGAAATCATAGGTCTGTTTTATGACCCTGGTCAATAATCCTCAATACCCAGTAGTCTGTTTTGATTGAATGCTAGGTTTCCTCTTAAGAAATGAAGCCTGCCTCCTAATGGTATGCGGTCAAAAAGCAGGGCTATGTTTGAAAGCAGAGCAATTGAGGCTGCCGACTGCTTCCTCTCTCATTGTCTATGATGCCACAGGTATGACTGCCCAGGTTGACTTTGGGTGTGTGTGTGGGGGGGGGGGGGGGAGATCTAGTATAGGAAAGTAATGCCTTCTTAGAAGGCATTATCATAAGAACTGTTGTGGGTACTGCTTCTTTTAGTAAGATGGTTGATTTCTGCAAAACTGTGCCTGCTGATCAGCCAGTGGGGAGGAGAGTTCACGCACTGTGGAGCATTTGTCCTTTATATGCAAAACTGCATCCTTATCCCCAAAGAGATGGTCCCCCTACACAAGGGGCATCTGACAACTGGTTATGAATTAACTTCTAGTCCTGATGCCCATAACTACACAGGTCTGCATATTCCGATAGGCACTACTACTGTATGCGATGATGGATTTTAGTATATGACAGGCATATTCTTGAATAGCTAAGTTATTCTGGTCTAAATGTTCCTGAAAACCCTCAAAAGGAGATTTGGAAAGCTCAATAGACAACAATCTGTTAAGTAGGGAATGGCAATGGAGCATTTTAAGTTGATAAGCTTTTA
This sequence comes from Ichthyophis bannanicus, assembly GCA_033557465.1. Lineage (NCBI taxonomy): Eukaryota > Metazoa > Chordata > Amphibia > Gymnophiona > Ichthyophiidae > Ichthyophis > Ichthyophis bannanicus. Next base: position 124,627,436 of record CM066036.1, on the reverse strand, counting down.
TTTTTAGAGTATCATGCTCTGGTAAACCCTTCTGCCCATTTTGTCTAGAATTTTCTGATCCATGCCCGGAAAAGCATTGCTGTTGGGCTTAGCAGTCTTCAGTCTTTCAATTGCTGCTTCCAAGCACACAAAGTCCCAGGGCAAAGACAAGTCTGTACTTGACATCAAAGTTGTCTAAAAGTTGATTTAATTATTAAGGGCATTCTCTAAGGGGTATGTTTATTAAAGCGCAGTAACGTAGCAGTGGCAACGTTAACGTGCGGTAATGTTACCAGATGCAACGTTAACGTGCGGTAACGTCTCCGGCAGTGGTAACAGAGGGTGGAGAGAGGGCGGAGAGAAGGGGTCAATGGGCGGGAAGTGGCTCCTGCTACACTAACGCTGGAACATGAAGGCCCGAACATTACCGCGAGTGAAAACCTGTCGGTAAATGCACATTTGCAGGAGAGAGAGACCATTTAAATGTCAGCAATGTAGAGCACAGACAGGGAGCCCAAAAACAGTGATAGTAGTGACCATTTGCAGCAACAGCATAGTGCCCAAGTATGAAAGGGCACCATGGTGATAGTGCAAATGGGGCAAAGGGGGCTGAAGGCGGGACATGCAGTGGTGGCAACTGGAGCACAGGGTGGACTAGGCTGTTGCCTAGGAACACAGAAACCGGAAATCAGCATGACAGTGTCTGATCAAGGTCAAAATGCCCAGTACTCTGTGTACCACAGTGTCCCATCCAGGGGACATGTACCCAGCAGGTACCCCAAACATCACACAGAAACCACAATGCCCGTAATGGGGCAAGCAGTGCACATCTGGGGACCACTCTAACAAGGGTCTACAGACCTTCCCAGGATAAGTACAAACTGTACGTAAACCCAGCAAAATGAACACCCATTATCACAGCCCCTGGTAAGGCAGTACAGGGTGTGACCACACGTTGGGTGAAATATGTAAACACCCAGTAGTCCATAATGGATACACTGGACCCGCATTGCATGCCCCAGCCTGACCAGTCTGCCAGCAGAACACAATCAATCAAACAGGTCCACCCTAGCCAATTGTTGCCAGATCACACACTGCACACACCACAGCCATCTCACCCCCATGTGGAAGTGACAGAACAGTGGCAGGTGGTAATGGGGGAGATGTGTGGATGTCCATGTATGCCACCGCACCCCAGACCCTGAACCTAGGCACCCGCCTACCTGCACAGTGGATGGCCTGGGACTGCACATAACCAGCACCGACAGTATATGGACATGTCAGCATGGCAGGAGGGGTGGCGGTGGCACTGCCTGCAGTGGACCAAGGTCATGACCTGCCCCAGTGTGCCGTGTGCAGTGCAATAAACAAGGTCTGTCTAAGAAAGAGCAAATGTAGCCCCAGGGATTGCACTTCCTCTGTGGCAACAGTGTGGTGCAGTACACATAGACAGTGTGTCTTGGAGCAGAGGGTCACAGGTTCACGTCCCAGCTGTGGATCCTGCAATGCATGTCCTGACATTTTACCCTACATTGCAGATACAGCATCAACATGTGCAATCCCAAAAGCATCAGCCAACAGGAGTACAAACATCCACACACACAGGCCCCACTAGCCAAAGCTCCATGGAGAGTCAGGCTGTTTGCACCGGCTCAGAGCAGCAGTTATCAGCAGAGCCCACAACTAGCTCTTGCACCCCATAGCAATGCCTGCACTGTGATTGGGACCAGTGTGGCGGTCAGGTTTGCCAACCACCCCTATCTTTGCACAATGCAGCAATAGGAGTGGGTGAGTGCATGTCCACCCATTGTGGTGTGGCATTCTACTCTGCGGTGGGCCCACAAAACGTACACTGTTGCCAGTGCCAGCCTAAAAATCTGCATACTGAGGAGCAAGGTATTGTTGGTATGGCCCAGAGAGAGCGGATCAGGCAGGATGTGTCTGCAGTGGGGGTAGGGCAATGGCTGGGACATTGTAGTGCCAAGCCACCACCTGCATGGACAAGGTGGCCACAGCACGTCCTGCTGGTAGGACACTCTCACTCTGACCGAACAGCGACCATTGCACAGCTATGTTCCCACACAGTGCTACATAGTATTTGTCTCAAGTGATATATGTGCCCCCCCCCCCTGTTCTGGAGGCCTAATCAATGAGGCACCTGCTGGATGTCTGTGTCATACAACCCAAGTCTGGGTGCACATAGTTCCTCTGTGAACATGCAATATAGACTGGCTAGCGGACTGCCTGCAGTTAGTTTGTGTATGGCTGGAATACCTCGCGGGGTGCAGCAGGTACAGTCTGACTGTGCCTGCTGCTGGTGAATGTCAGACCATGGTTGGAGGCAGCGGAGGCTTCCAGTACTACTGTTGGTCTGCCAGTGGCCTAGCAAGAGGTCCAGATCTTGTCTAACCCCCCTGATGACAACCACAACCTAAGGTGCCTTAGGTCTAAGGTACCCCAAGGACTGTAAGATGCATCAGGTTGACAGGCATGAGCTGTAAGGCAGAACAACAGATGTAACCCTAAAACTGGAGTGAGCAAAAAGGAAAGATGCCCCAACCTGTCTACTCTAGTGTGCGCATTACATCAAGACGCAGTACTGTGGCGCTACACGGGTTGCAGTGCCGCAGACACGCAGCACTCAGAATAACACGTGTGACGTTTGTTTGGGACATGCATTGCTACGCGCCATATCCTGCCCACATAACCTAAGGCACCCAAAGGTATCTCATAAGGCACGTAAAAACGTCCGTCAGAAAAAGTCACGAGCGTTATTGTTCGCGCTGTGCGTCTGCCGCACTGTAACACGCCAGCGGCTGAAAAATTGCATGTTATTCTGTGTGCTATGGGTGTGTCATGATGCAGCGCACATAGTAACGCGCGTTACTGCACTTTACTACACATACGTGACCTTACTGCTTCATGAGGCTCCGCTCTAAACACAGCAGACACAATGGCGGCACAGTCACAAAAACCACCGTTCACGCTAGCAGAGCGTATTTAGTGGTATACTGCTGATGTACATGGCCCACCTATGCTCACATCCTTGAACGGTGGCAGCTGTCTGTGTGCCAGCCATCAGCCACCTCATAGGGAGCTACGGGTTTCCATACACACATTCCCTTTGGTGGAACATATTTGCATTGTGCTTGTTGTGGTTGTTTGGGATAGTGGTTACAGATGTGCGCTGCGCCACCATAGGTTGCGGGTTTGATTCCCACATGTTCCTTTTCTTTTCTTGTGTTCTGCTAACCTTACCATACCATGGCTGCAGCTTCATCACTTCTCCACACACCATTCCTTCTCTTCCCTGTGCACTACAGTGTGCCCTCCCTGCAGCCTATCCGTCACATATTAACTGTTACATATGGTCTCTTTCGTTGGGCTGTCTGGATGGGTAGTTGGCTCAGTGGTTTGGTATTGGTGAGCTGTGTTTGGACTCTTCAGTGTACTGGTTCAATTCTCACATGCTCCTTTTTGGATCTCTTGCCCATTTTGCACTTGTACACAAACCATCCACACGGCTGGCCCTTCAGACCAGCCCCTGACACCCTTTTGGTTTAATTTGTTTACTCTTCTGCATGCTGTTTTCACTGCACACCATTTCATGGTGTGTGTGCATGTGTTTAGCTGTGGCTCATATCCCAATTACAGACTGCGATATCAGCTGCCTGTGGTCCATGGCCTTACACATACGGCTATGTTTTTCATATGGCACCATGTCTGCATATCCCTCAGCGCGTCTGCTACTGTCTGCGCGCCTTTGCTTGCAACCCCTTTGGACGCGCTGCTGCTTCCCGTCGGCTGTGATATTAACGTGCGGTAATTGTCAAGAGCGCCCTGTACCGCACGTTACCGGTCCATGCTTACCTTAATGCCGCACCGCCCACTTCCTTATATGGCATCCGTAACATTAGCGCTGCACTTCCCGCCGGTAACATTACTGCGCCTTAGTAAACATACCCCTAAATATTAATTTGAAGATCCCAGAAGATCTCATGCACAGGCAGTATCAGAAATTCTCTTCGTGAACTCAGACTGAAAAACAGATTGAAAATCACCTTTAGTCTTAGGTATCTCTGTCTAGGAAGTCAATTTGGCCACTGCGGCACCTTTGCACAGGGCAGCAAACAGCACAAAAAGGTGGTTGGACTTACGAAAGGAATTCGTAACCTTCAAGTACCAGAAAAGCATCCTCCAGACAGCCACAAGATGAAGATCCTTATCCTTTCCACGACATTGCTCCTTCGAGAAGGAGGGCAGGCAGACTACCCGGTTCATGTGAAAGGGAGACAGCACCTTAGAGCACAGGCCGAATGGAAACGACCAACACCACAGTACGAAAACGTAGACAGGTATAAGTTCTCACCAAAATTTTATTAATCCATACATGTAAAGGGAGACCTGACCCGACACAGGCCGTGTTTCGATAAAATCTTCCTCAGGGGCTGGCTCACCTTATACTAAAAACATATTATAAATAAATTAAAACCACAATTATAAAAAATCTAATTTAACAAAATACATAGAATAAAACACCATAAAGGAACGCAATAAAAAATATAATAAATAGTAAATAAATAACAAGTTTTAAAATTATAATATACAAAACTTATTATTCATAAACTTATATCAATATATGTCATCCCCCAAAAAACATGTATAAAACATAGATAAAAATCAATAAATATGAATAAAAAATTTTTTTTAATCCTTAAATTAAACATAATTATCTAAACTACTAGTACCGGCAAATATATACCATCCAAATCTTAAGAGAAAGTAGTGACTTATTATAGATAATAATCATGCTATACGAACAAAAGTACACAAGAACATATAAATGTGGCATGAAAAATTAAGCCATAAAAAACAAACAGAGGAGAAGGAGACTAAGGAGCAGGAGTGAACCAAACTTTACCTGAAAGAACCGTATTAGGACATGCTAACACAGTTGTTATGTTGCACTGAAAATGATACCACCTTTTGTAGCTGGAAGGGTGTGAGAGAAGCAAAAAAGTATTTACATTAATGATTTTATCCAATTGATGCATAATTTCCTTTAAAAGTATTAAAAACTCTAAAATATTTCAAACCATAGGCTTGTTTCAAATATTAAAAATGCATGGCATAGCAGCAGCCTTTCTTAAGGACATTTTATACACTAACACTTGAAACAAGACCGAGGGGATTTGTGTCAAAAATCTATTTGATGTTATAAAAAAGGAAAATCTATACAATATTATTTATGCCAAATCTTTTAAGAACATCAGAAAAACTTTTAGACACATAAAAATGGGGGACTGAAAAAGAGGGAATTTGGATCACCACCACGATGCAATGAATATGATCCCACCGCACTTATTCTTAGTAAGATAATAATGCGTTGGTGCCTTATCTGTTGTCTACATTGTATTCTGATATTTCAGCTATACTGATGTGATATTTCTTCATGATGTAAAAATGAAATAAACAGACGAATGATATGCACCACGCGAAATTATCAAAGGCCACCGCATGACCAAAGTGTGTTTGTGTAAAGCCCACGCTTCCACAAATTCAACAAAGCAAGGGTCAACTCTAGAACCCGTGTGCATTATTAATTACCACTACCAAACCTTGTGTGCTTGATCAATCCAATGTTGCACCAGCGGTTTCTCCAACAAGCGTTCATAAGGGACAATATCAATGTGGCCATTGCTCTGTCTGTTTAAATGTTTTACCCGTGAGAAAGGCTTTCATACATCCAATAACACAGAAGCGATTTTACATTGATGATTTTTCCAATTGTGATACCACCCATGTTATTTACATCATACAGTGTCCATACAGTCTTTTATATGTTGGTAAAACCATAGCATCAGGTTGTTTTCATCCTCACTTCACATTGTTTTTGGTTATATTTGAAAATTGTTTTTTATAGATGGCTTTGTACAATTAGGTACTGCTAATTGTTCTCATTGTTTTAGGTGGACAATGGTTTTAACAATGTTGGGATAATTTGTTGTCAAATGAATTGTTTGTGAAGATCCTTTTTTATCCCTTCTGTTTACATTTATCATATTTATTTATTTATAGTTTTAGTAATGTGCATAGCACACAATCAATTTGAGGTGCTTGGTAGTGGTCGAGTTGTGATCTTTTTATTAATCAATGAGTGATTAAGTATACTTTGATAGCTTTGGCTCTCTTGACAATCGTGTAGTCCCCGTTCGGGGAGCTAGGTGAAGTCCATGCACTTGTTCGTTTTTATCTTCATTTCATAAGTTTCTGTTTACATTTGGGAATCGGTTTTTGTAGCTACCTCAAGCATCTAGGTGCTACTAGTTTTTTATTATTTTAAGGTGGACAATAGTTTTAAAGTTGGTATTATTTGTTATTATATGGATTGGTTGTAGGTTTGCATTGGACACGTGATTTCTTTCACGCGCTTGCGGGCAGCACATATGCTGACCCGCATGCGCCAGCGTTTTTTAATTCAGTGAGGTGCTGCTGAGTGTCCGACGCTGTTTTTATGTTTTTTAAGTACCAACCATTCGAGTATGTAAGTTATTATGATGTTTATTCACTTATAGCCGGTTCATCGGCAAGATTTGGTCAGTGGTTTTATGCTTTTAAGTTTTCTCTTTTTGCAAGGTTTGGTAGTGGTAATTAATAATGCATGCGGGTTCTAGAGTTGACCCTTGCTTTGTTGAATTTGTGGAAGCGTGGGCTTTACACAAACACACTTTGGTCATGCGGTGGCCTTTGATAATTTCGCGTGGTGCATATCATTCGTCTGTTTATTTCATTTTTACATCATGAAGAAATAGCACATCAGTATAGCTGAAATATCAGAATACAATGTAGACAACAGATAAGGCACCAACGCATTATTATCTTACTAAGAATAAGTGCGGTGGGATCATATTCATTGCATCGTGGTGGTGATCCAAATTCCCTCTTTTTCAGTCCCCCTTTTTTGTGTGTCTAAAAGTTTTTCTGATGTTCTTAAAAGATTTGGCATAAATAATATTGTATAGATTTTCCTTTTTTATAACATCAAATAGATTTTTGACACAAATCCCCTCGGTCTTGTTTCAAGTGTTAGTGTATAAAATGTCCTTAAGAAAGGCTGCTGCTATGCCATGCGTTTTTAATATTTGAAACAAGCCTGTTTCTATGGTTTGAAATATTTTAGAGTTTTTAATACTTTTAAAGGAAATTATGCATCAATTGGATAAAATCATTAATGTAAATACTTTTTTGCTTCTCTCACACCCTTCCAGCTACAAAAGGTGGTATCATTTTCAGTGCAACATAACAACTGTGTTAGCATGTCCTAATACGGTTCTTTCAGGTAAAGTTTGGTTCACTCCTGCTCCTTAGTCTCCTTCTCCTCTGTTTGTTTTTTATGGCTTAATTTTTCATGCCACATTTATATGTTCTTGTGTACTTTTGTTCGTGTAGCATGATTATTATTTATAATAAGTCACTACTTTCTCTTAAGATTTGGATGGTATATATTTGCCGGTACTAGTAGTTTAGATAATTATGTTTAATTTAAGGATTAAATTTTTTTTTTATTCATATTTATTGATTTTTATCTATGTTTTATACATGTTTTTTTGGGGATGACATATTGATATAAGTTTATGAATAATAAGTTTTTTATATTATAATTTTAAAACTTGTTATTTATTTACTATTTATTATATTTTTTATTGCGTTCCTTTATGGTGTTTTATTCTATGTATTTTGTTAAATTAGTTTTTTTATAATTGTGGTTTTAATTTATTTATAATATGTTTTTATGTTTATGTTTATTATAATTTGATATACCGCTCAGGCCAAAGGCATCAGAGCGGTTTACAATGCTACATCATTTGAGGAATTAGGAAAGGAACGCCATTTATAAAATAGGACAGAATAGAGAACAGAGACAGTCAGAAAGATAGGAGAAGAAGAGGAACAGGAACAGCAAATTACCACAACATAGAGACACATCGACCAGGTCCATGTCATCGGAGCAACCCTCAGCAACAGAACGCCACGGACCAACGCCTAAGGGCCAGTATAAGGTGAGCCAGTCCCTGAGGAAGATTTTATCGAAACACGGCCTGTGTCGGGTCAGGTCTCCCTTTACATGTATGGATTAATAAAATTTTGGTGAGAACTTACACCTGTCTACGTTTTCGTACTGTGTTGCTGGTATCTGCGTGGCAGTGTGCTGTCCTTGGTGTCCACGAATGGAAACGACCTCCTTTGCAAAGAACAGATAAGGATCTCAGCAAGACAGAGCCTGCAGCTCGGAAATCCACCTTGCAGAAAAAATTGCAACCAATAAGACTGTCTTGGGCATCAAATCCTTTAAGGTAGTGAGGCTCAATGGCTCAAAGGGCACCACCATCAGGGCCCTGAGCACCAGAAAGATCCCAGGAAGGGATCACAGATCGAAGAGGAGGGTACAGATACTGAACCCCCTGGAGAAAGCACAAGATGTTCAGGTGCAAGGCCAGAAACATACCAGCCACCGGACCTCAGAAACATGACAAAGCTGCCACCTGAACTCTCAGGGAGCTAAACGAAGGGTCCTTCTCCAGGTTGTTAGAAATGCCAACAGAGATTTAAATTGTGCAAGAAGTGGGACGCTTTGAGCAGATACGTTAGAGAACCACACTAGAGCGTTTTTGTTGGTTCACGCTGGCGATGGGGCGATGCGCTGGGTTGGATTGGTTATGGCCTGTTTTTGATTGTTATTTTGACTTGTTGCAAGCTGTGGTTGGATATAGACGAAATGTGAAGAGATACAGAATGTAAGTTTCATCCGGTGTATGTATGTTTTGAAAAATGTGAATAAAGAAATGTTACAAAAAAAAAAAAAAAGAAATGTCAACAGAGATGGCACTTTTGCCGCCTCAGGAGCCAACTGCCGAACGCTGCACTATCACTCAAAGAGGTATCTGATCCATATATATGCCAGCTTGGTAGACCTCCTCCGGGCTCTGAGCAGAGTAAAGAGCATCGCCTGGAGAGTAGCCCTTACGCGCTAGCTGTCTCCTCTCAAGAACCAAGCCATAAGTGATAAAGGAAATGGGTCCTCCAGGATGATCGTTCCCTGCCATAACCGGCCCAAAGATGGAGGCAACCAAAGAGGAGGCACCTGCAGGAGCCGCATCAGGTCTCCAAACCACGCTCTCCTCGGTCAAGACGGCACCACCAGAATAATCCTGCCTGGGTGGCATTCTATATGCCAAAGCACATGCCCCACCAGGGGTGACGGAGGAAACACATATAGCAGATGCTGATTTGGCCAAGGCTGGGTCAGGGCGTTGACGCCCTTGGATGCCATCTCTGTGCGGTGACTGAAGAAGAGGCAAACTTTGACAATGGCACGGGTTGCCATTCAGATCCATTTCAGGGCAACCCCAGTGGCACAGAATTAACAAACACCTCCTGAGTCAAGTCCCACTCTCCAGGTTCCAGAGAGTGCTGGCTGAGGAAGTCCACTTCCACAATGTCCACTCTGCCAATGTGCTGAGTTGACAAGGCTAGGAGGTTCTCCACCCAGGCAAACAGGAGAGCCAACTTCAGAGCTACCCTGGCACTCCTCATGCTGTCTGTCAATTGTCATAAGCCACCGCTGTGGCATTGTCTGAAAACCACTCGAAACGCCTGGCCCTCGACCAGGGGCTGGAAAAGCAGAAGACCCAACCTGATGGCATTGATGGACCACACACATCCTTGGCAATGGGCTTTCCAGCATGAGACTGGCATCTATCGTCAGGAGGATCCAGGAGAAATCGTCCAGCAGCATACCCTTCCCTCAGATGACCAGGCTACAGCCACCACCGCAGGCTGGACCTCACCATCAACGCGAACGAGAGAACACCTGAGAACTCAGAGATCATCCCGAGTCACTACAGGGACCACTGGAGTGGTTGCATGTGAGCACGTGCCCACACCACCTTTATGGTTGCCACCATCAATCCGACGAGTTGAAGATAATCCTAGACTCTGGAAGCCTGTTGTGCACAGAATAGCACCAGGCAAGCAATCTTTTGACTTTCTCCTCTAGCAGGAAAACTCTGCCTATCGGGTGTCAAAATGTGCTTCCAGAAACTCCAGGGACTGAGAAAGCAACAGCTGACTCTTTCGCCGATTGATCACTCAGCCGAGGCTTTCCAAAAAGGACACCACTTGGGACGTCACCAGACACGCCTCGGAAAGGGAATGGGCTTGGATGAGCCGGTTTATCCAGACATGGATGCACACAGAGCCCTTGATACCACAGCACTGCAGCTGCTACCACCATGACGTTGGAGAATGTTGTCAGGGCAGTGGATAGTCCAAAAGGGAAGGAGGAGAACTGAAACTGAGAGCCAAGTAGGGCAAAAGCGTAGTTACTCACCTGTAACAGGTGTTCTCCAGGTACAGCAGGAATCAGTCCTCACTTATGGGTGACGTTGGCATTGATGGAGCCCCTTTGGGATTGCTGCTACACATGCATGGTCCTCTTCCCGCCCAAGGGTGCCATCTTGCTCAGTCAGGTCCCTTAGCTCGAGCTGTCCCGAGCAGATGGCAAGGGAAGGACAAAACTTCAGCAACTCATCAGGGGAGGCGGGAGGGTAGTGAGGACTGATTCCTGCTGTCCCTGGTGAACACCTGTTACAGCTGAGTAACTACACTTTCTCCAGGAACAAGCAGGAAGTCAGTCCTCACTTATGGGACTCCCCAGCTACAGGCTACCAAACCTGTAACCAAAAAATGCCTCTGCGAGGTCGTGAGCAGAAGCCGATGCCTGAAGGAGCCTGAGTCCTCGGGGCAAAGCCCTCGGTAGTCATGAAGAAGGGTCGGAAGACAGGACTTGCTTAAACCCCGAACAGGTTACAGAGTACAGCCTGGCTGAAGGCGTTGTCCCGGCGGGACGCCCTCTCCAGGCAGTAGTGGGCAGCGAAAGTATTCGTGGAAGACCAGGTCGCCACCCGGCAGATGTCCATCAGGGACACGGAGCATAGCGAGGCCACTGAGGCCGCTTTGGCCCAGACCCCGTGTACGGTGACTGAATGATCAAGCGAGACACCCACCTTCGCATGAGTGAAAGCGATGCAGTCCACCACCCAAACCGAGAGGGTGCGTTTAGTAACTGCCTGCCCCGGCCTATTGGGATCGTAGGTCACAAAGAGCCGGCCAGACTTGCGATGAGTCTGGGTACACTGCAAGTAAAAGGCAAGAGCCTGTCTGCAGTCGAGGGTATGGAGAGCTGTCGATACCTGGTTGGCGTGGGGCCTCGGAAAGAAAGCCGGCAGGACTATCTCTTGGTTAGGATGGAAGTCCAAGACGACTTTAGGCAGGAATTTAGGGTGGGTACGGAGGACCACCCTGTTTTGATAGAACGTGGTGTAAGGGGCGTCAGCCACGAGAGCCTGGAGCTCACTGACTCGGCAGGCCGAGGTCAGTGCCACCAGGAAGGTCACCTTCCAGGACAGGTGCCGGAGCGAGCACGTTGTCATTGGCTCAAAAGGTGAACAGGTGAGCTGCATGAGCACCACATTCAGGTCCCATTCTGCCGGGGGAGGACAGATGGGTAGCTTGGAAAGCAGAAAACCCTGCATAAAGCGGGAGACTAATGGCTATCCTGAGAGGGGCTTTCCCTCGATGGGGAGGTGATTTGCCGAGATGGCGTTCAAAGTGTACCCTGACAGAGTTCGACTTCAGCCCTTCGAGAGATGGAGGAGGTACCGGAGGATCCATCAAATGTGGCACGAGAAGGGGTCGATCTGGAGCTCCGAGCACCAGACTGAGAAGTGTCTTCACTTGAAGGCGTAGGCTTGTCTAGTGGAGTCCTTCCTCAAGGCGAGGAGAACTTCCTCGAACTCCTCCGGAAGGGCCAGAGAGGCTAGGGAGACCCAATCAGCTGCCAGGCCATTAAGGATAAGGAGGCTAGGTTCGGGTACTGCACCAGCCCCTCTTTATGTGTCAGCAGACCCAGGGCAGAGCCCAGGGGAACAGGAGGCTCCACTGACAGCAGGAGCAGGAGCGGGAACCAAGGTTACCGAGGCCATGAGGGGGCTACGAGGATCAACAATGCCTGTTCTCGCTGAGCCTTGAAAAGGGTCCTTTGCAATGAGAGGGAAGGGAGGGAATGCATAGAGCAGGCTGGATGACCAGTCCAGAAGGAATGCATCGGGGCTCTCCCTGCTCGGGTGTGGTACCGGCCAACAAAAGCAGGGGATCTGCACGTTCTGGGGACTGGCGAAGAAGTCTATCACCGGTGTCCCCCAGTGGAGAAATAGCCAGCCCACTATTCCTAGATCCAGCTGCCATTCATAGGGACGAAGAGTTCTGTTGAGTCTGTCTGCCAGGACATTCTCCTGACACGGAAGGTAGGTCGCCTTGAGGGACATCTTCCGATGGACAGCGAAAGAGCAGATGAGGACCGCTTCCCGGCAGAGGGAGCACGATACCATGCCTCCCTCCTTGTTGATGTAGAATATCGCATCACAGTTGTCGATCAACATGAGAACCGACCTCCCTCTGAGGTGGTCCTTGAAGGCCCCCAGGGCCCACTGAATCGCCCGGAATTTGAGCAAGTTTATCTGCTGCTGAGACTCCTCGGGTGACCACTGCCCCTGCATGCAGAGTGGCCCTCAGTGGGCTCCCCACCCTAACAGGGAAGTGTCTGTCATCAGCACCGCATTGTGCCGTGGGGCCTGGAAGGGCAAAAGGGGAACTTTTTGTAGTGTTGGGCTTAGCTCTGTCTAAATGTTAGAGCTCATTGTTTTTTGTTCCTGCTTTCCACTCAGACCCAGTTTTTGGTAGCCAATGACCTCATCAGGTGTTAGATCCCTCCCTACCCACTCCAGCTCCTACCCACCCCATGTGAGCAATCTTGCTTTATAGAGCAACTCCTCAATTAGCTATACACAGAGCTATAGCGACGTTTTCTCTTAAAGGATAGCTAAGGAAAAGGTAGGGACTTAGGTAGGTTTCTCTCTTTTACTTCAACAGGTACCAAAACTCCACCAACTGAACAATGGCTGGGAAAAATTGTATTGCCAAAGCTGTTGCCCCTGTTACAGCTTTTGCCTCTGTCCAGACAGAGAGCCCGATGCCAGTTGAAGGACCGGTTCCAGGTGCAGGATGACTGCAAGCTGAAACCCTCATCTAACAAGTAGAGGAGCTCAGAGAAGATATGGTGAGGCTCAGAAGCATTTGAAACAGCGAGAGGTATACTGATGAGATGCTTCTTGAAATAGCCAAGCTCTCCGACAGAGTTGAAGATGGGAGGCTGCAGAATGAAGAGAGTTAGACATAAGATACCAGAACCTGCAGAATCAACACTGCAACTCCTCCAGCCCTTGAACTGAAGAACCAGTATGCAGCCCTGGAAGTGGAGGAGGTGAAAGCAACCCAGGAAAGGGAAGAACCAGAGCTCATGCACCCCAAAATTGCAGAATCAATGACCACAAGGAAGTGAAGGGTAGTGGTGGCTGGTGACTCTCTTCTGAGGGGTACTGAGGCATCCACAGGCCGACAATGTCCAGAGAGGTCTGACAGGTGCTAAAATCAGAAATGTTATGGAGAGTTTGCCAAGACTCATCAAGCCTACTGACTATTATCCAATGTTGCTCATCCATGTCAGCACAAATGATACTGCTAGGTATCCCTCTGAGCATATCAAAAGTGACTTCATGGCTCTGGGACGAAGGGTGAAGCAGATTGGTGTACAGGTGGTATTCTCTTCAATCCTCCCTGTTGAGGGTTAAGGCAGAAGCAGAGAAGCTCGCATCCTGGAGATTAATTCATGACTGTGTGAATGGTGTCATCGAGGGTGTTTTGGTTTCCTGGCTCAAGGAATGATATTCCAAGGGTTGCAGAGCAGAGATGGCATCCATTTGTCCTAGAGGGGTTGAAATGTCTTTGGCAGCAGGTTGGCTAACCTACTGAAGAAGGCTTTAAATTAGTCGTTGGGGATGGGTGAAGAAAGCCCCCAGGTAAGTGAAAGAGTAAATACCTCTCTCTGTTGAAATGGGTAAAGGGGGCAACATCTGGAAAGCGGTATATATAAATGCCCATAGCATAGGAAATAAGATCCCAGATATTGAGGCTTTAATGGGCCGACTTGGATTTAGTGGCAGTTACAGAGATATGGTTCACGGACAACTATGACTGGGATTTAAGTATACCGGGCTATGCTTTATCCAGGAAGATCAAAGAGGCACTGTGGGTTAAACTAGAAAGAGGAAAAGGGAAATACATTTGCACTGGAGTGATATACAGATCCTCATTACAGGGAGAAGAGATGGCAGACATTTAATAGAAGACATATGCAGTGCTGCCATGAAAGGAGAAGTGCTACTGAAAGGTGAACTTCAGTATGCCAGATATTGATTGGCTCATCCCTGCTGCGGTGTCATCTAGAAGTAAGGAGATCTTAGATTCTCTACAGGGAGAACTATTCCGGCAGTTGGTAGCAGAACTCACACATGAAAGGGCTATACTGGACTTGATGCTTTCCAATGAGGAAATTGTTTCCAATGTTATAGTGGGAGATCATCTTGCATTCAGTGAACCCAAATTCCCAAGTGTCATTATAGTTTAACAACTGGGGGAAACCTGTGGAGTATGTCTCATAGAATTTATCCATTTATTTGATATTATTTGATTTACCGCTCTTTAGCCAAAGATCGTCAGAAAGGTTTACAGAACCCAAGGTAATTTAGCACTAAAATAATAAAAATACAAAAGACAAACACAAAAAAAGAAAATAGGGAAGGGAAATATAGTACTACAATTTTAACCACTATACAACAATTAATAAAAATATACAGCATTGGCTGAGTACTGTAGGGAGCTAACTGTTGAGGAGAAAATGTTTGTTTAATAGTCATAATGTTTAAGAATGCAGTGCAGCCACCAGAGCTCTTTGATCTGCATGAGCGCTTGGTACGCATCTTATCATTTTCAGAGACCTGCAGCCCTGTGAAGTGGGCGAAGGGTTTGGATGGACTTGGTTTGGGCTCTGTATTGGAGCAGTTGGAAGTGGTTGGGAGGTAGTAGTTGGTTTGTACAGGGAGACAATGGGAGGATTAGGAAGGGGGCTAAGGGAGTTGGAGGGGTTTAAGGGGGAGATTATTTGTTTTGCTTATTGTGGTATACAGCACTTACTATGTCTCTATAATTGGAAATTTATTTTAAATAAAGTTTAAAAAAAATACATATATATATATATGTATATGTATAAATATATATATTTTTTTGAGTAAGCTGGCTGGAGCTATCTAATCATGCTCTGTGTGTGTGTGTGTATATATATATATATATATATATATATATATATATATATACACACAGAGCATGATTAGATAGCTCCGGCCAGTTTACTCAATACGTTTTTTATGTTTTGTTTAGTTTTAAGAGCCATTCAGTAATTCCTTTTGAATTTTTTAGTTAAGCTTTCTAAGCAAAGTTCTCTTTAATGTTCTGAGGGAGTGGGATTACCATGGTTGAAAGAACTTGTGATTCTTGGGAGCATTTCTGTGTGGGTTGGCTGAGGCAGACAGTAGTGTATTATTCCAGTTAGTCAGAAGAGCAACTAGATTGTCACTATCGTTGATTAGTGCTGGAATGGTGTCCTTCAAGAATCTCTCTATCGAATTTCTTGAAGCGGTGATAAAACTGATCTCTGGTTTGGGGTTTCTGTATGTTAATGCTCGTTGTGGTACTGAATTGCCTTAAGTAATGGTCCGACCAAGGCACTGGTTGGGTAATAATTGGGGATATTTGGCTGCTATTTGCCCATTCTTTTGGAGCAAAGATTAAATCCGTGTTTCTTCTTATGTGGGTAAGGATATCAATTATTTGCTGATACCCTAAGTCATCCATAGCTTGGAGGAAGGACGCTTTCTGAGAGGTAGAAATGGAGGATAATTTGAAGTCACCTGGTATAATGTGATCTTTACCAGGTGGGGTGTCTGAGCAGGTAGAGGCTAGAATATTGTCTAATAAGGTGGTATCAGATGACGGGGGTCTGTATAGTAATGTGATTGCTAGTCACTTGGTTTCTATTGTTAAAAGATCAATGCTATCTATGCTTGTAATTGATATGTATTGGGCATCTAATGTTGTTTTGCATAGGATAATCATTCCACCTCCTTTTATATTGTGTCTTGGACAGTGGAAGATGTAGTTTGGAGCTTTGATTTGGTTGAGGAGTACTGTGTCTGTATCATAGAGCCACGTTTCTGTGATACAGAGGATGTCTGGTTTGGAACTGTGGATGAGATCAGTTATTACTGGGATCTTGTTCCTTAGGGACCTTGCATTTAGGAGGTACCATTTTAGGGAGGCAGAGTTGGAGGAAATGAAGCATCCATTGTATATAGGTTGGTTGCAGTCTTATGTGGATGATCCATTGTTTAGTATTGTGAGGCAGTGTATGGTATCTGTGAATAGTGCTGAATTCTCTGAATTGGGGTAGGTAGGGAATTATTGAGATTGGATGCGTGTGACTTTTGAGTGAGAGGATTTGGTTTGTTAGGGTTAGAGACAGTATAATTAAAATAATGGTAATCTTCATCTTGTTTTCCGTAGTGGGAATTTGCTTCTTGAAGAAGGGGTAATTAGATTATTATAAGGCTAAGCAAGTCATCCAGATGGGTAGTAGGTAATAGGTTAGGCAATAAGGAATTATTAATGAATGCAAATATAGCGGATGTCCTGTATGTATAATAAATTCTGTGACAAAATTTTATATTTTAGTAAAGACGACAAAGATCCTGACAACTGGCAAAATCAGTAAGTTCATCATTGATGGAGAAGAAATTGAAAGAGTTGACAACTTTAATCCACTTGGAGCAATAAAGAAACAACAAGCAATCAAGAAATCAAACGATGCATTGCTCTTGGCAGAATGGCTATGAAGAAACTAGAAAAGACTTTTCAAGAGCAGAGATATCTCTCTCCCTACAAAGATTAAACTTGTCGAAGCGATTGTATTTTCAATAATGTCATATGGATACAAAAGCTGGACAGGAAAACGATAGACAGGAAGAAAGTTGATGCTTTGAATTATGGTGCTGGCAAAGAATACTGTGTATACCATGGACTGCCCGAAGAACAAGCCAGTCAGTATTAGAAAAGATCAAACCTAAGCTTTCTTTAGAAGCTCAGATGACAAGACTTAGATTTCATACTTTGGACACACCATGCAAAGAGAGAGATCGTTAGACAAAATCATCATGCTTGGCAGGGTAGGTCAATGCAAAAGAGAAAGGCCAGCAATGAGATGGATCGATACAATAACAGCAACTATGGTTGCCACTCTATCAACAATGAGCCGCCTGACTGAAGATCAAACACAGTTTGGGACAACTTATCCAGAGAGTCGCCATCAGTCGACACCAACTTAACAGCAGCAGCAGCAACTGAAAGCTATTCCTGTTTTATCTCTGGATTTAATAAAACAAAATAAATTTTATGGTCATATTTTTGATAAGTTGCATCTTTTTAAGAATGTAATTTGTGGAACCAGCCAAAAGTGAACCACAATAATCAAGTTTACTATGAACCAAAGCAAGTAGCAAGATATTTATAGCACCTTTCATTACTTAGGTATAATCTCTTGTAGTTTCAGAATTACTTTTCAGAAACAGGTTTCTCAACTTGTCCATAGCGTTTTTTTCAGCTCTTCGCGAAGTTTGGTCTTTGCGCCCTTTTCTGGATACCCTTTTGCTACATACACTTACTCATTCCTTTATTACATCACGTCTTGACTACTGTAATATTATTTATGCTGGTCTTCCTCATTATTTTCTCAAGCATCTCCAAACTGTTCAAAATACTTCTGTGCGTATCTTGGCACAGAAATCATATTGTACCACTCCTCTTCTTATGTAATATCATTAGCTTTCCACAGCATTTTGCATACAGTTCAAGACTGCAGTTCTAGTATATAAATCTTTATTCACTGGCATACCCTCTGATCTTTTTTTGCTATTCCACATGTTGGATCAGATCCGTTTCTATGTTCCATCCATGATAATGAAATGCATCGTCCTTTAGCAAATGCTGCATGCTTGGAATTTACATAATCTGCGGTTTTCTTTTTCTAGGTCCTTTTTTTGTGGAATAATCTTCCTGCCTCTTTGCGTTCTGAACCAGTTCATAAATTTTTTTGAGTGACTTTAAAAACTCATTTATTTTGAGTGCTTTTTTGGCAGCTAGTGGTTTCCAGGTGCTCCTTGCTAACTGTAGTAGTCTGCTTTCTAGATTTATTTTGTTTAGTTAGACTGCGTGATTATGGGCTTTTATATAGGTTTCATGCAAAATTAATAGCATTCCTTTTCTTTCCCCCTCTGTCTAGAGTGGGGATGTTAATTATGATTTTAATTGTAAATTGCTTCAAATTTGCTAAAGAGGGGGTATATAAAATGCCTATTAAACTACAAACCTTTATTGATATATGGCCTCACAGATCCAAGATGTCTAAGTGCCAGGAACAGTTACTTGCCACCTTTGAAATATGTTTCAAAAAAGAAAAGGTGGCGCCAAGAGTCACTTCCAGTGATCAAAGAAAATCTTTCAGAGTAATGGGAACATCTGCCATCTTGGAGACAAATGAAGGAGGTGTACTGGCTCTGCTGAGCCAAAGAGCCTCACATTTGGATGATTTAAGAACCAATTGCTCTACCTTTATCCCAGAACTGATCTTGTTTAATGGTTCAATATATTGATCTTGGAAAGATGTATCCCAAGTTTAATGACTAATTAAGATTTGCATATCGTCCAAAAATATATAAGGACCAAGCTAAAGGGGCCAGAAATATATTGAAAAGCATAGGTGCTAAAATTGAGCCTTATAGTACTCCGTAGGTTCATGGATAAGGTGTGGCGATTACATCATTAATGACTACCCTAAATGGTCCTGAAGTGAGATAAGATGAAAACCAGTCCAATACTTTATCACATATTCCTGCCTCTGTTAATCACCCCTATTAAAAGGTCATGGTTGATAAGATCAAATTCAGACCTAAGATCTAGTTGTGTTAGGAGCACTGTTCCCTCTAAGCTGTGCGCGTGTGCATGCGCACACACCTTGCCGAGCGAGCGCACATATTTTACAACAGAGCGCACAAAAATTACCGTTCTGATTCTGATAGAAAACAACACAGACGTCCTAAAATTTAAAAGTTGTGATTGCAATTACTAGAAATTTTCTACTTCATTTAGTAATCGTCTATTTTCATTTAATTTGATTAAAATCAATGTGGTGTACATACTGTATTCTGACAAGTAGTCAAATTTTAAAGTATATAACTCCGAGTGTCGTCATGTGGCGCACAAAAATGTAACCTTCCTTCAAAAGCTGCACACAGCTGATATTTTATGCGCACACAACCTACAGAAAATTAGAGGGAACATTGGTTAGGAGGATCTCATATCCTCTTTCCCAGTAGGAATATGTTTCATCCAGCACTGCAAACAGGGTAGATTCTATGCTATGACCCACCTGAAATTTTGATTGCCTAGGATGAAAATTTGTCACTTCCAAGGCAGCCAATAGTTGTTATGCCCCCTCCTTCTCAATAATTTTAGCTGAGAAGGACAAGCAAGAGATAGGCCAGTAATTAATTGGTAAATCTGGGTCTAAGCTAGCTTTCTTTAGTAACGGGCAAACAATGGATCTTTCCAACCCTTCAAGTCTCTCTCTAATCTGGAAGGGAGAAGGGAGGGTGGTTTGAAAGGAGCACTTCCCAAACATCCTGTTGGTTTGGAAAAAAATAATAAAATAAAACCAAGGGTGATAATATAGCAAATCATTAGATCTCACTATCAACAGATTTCAGAGGATAGATTTTGCAGTTTAACTACAGGATGCCACTGTATCAATCAATAGGTAGTGGCATGCTTCTCCACCACTTGTTCAGAGTATAATAGCAACCAGCAACAAATTATATAGGTCAGTCACTAGGTGTCACTGAACACAGTAACCATTATGAAAGCTATATAGTTCAGTTACTTGGTTTCAAAGTTAACATGTACAATAAAGAAAATGAAATCCACATCTAAATCACGACGAGTCAGTCCAGTAGGAATAAGGGAGGTGGTAGGGGTGGGAGAGCGGCTGCAGTGGGAGGTAGAGGGGTGGCATGTTGAGGAGTATGCCTCGTGGAATTATTTTCCAATCTCTTTGCATGTGCACGTGTGTTTGGTAATAGAAGAGGAAAGAAAGATGGCGAGGTAGTTTGAAAGGTGCAGATCCCTAACTGCTATGTTTCAGTGTATCAATGTTTCTACGCTGCAGAGGTTGGGAACTGCTTCTTTAATAGAAATGCATTGGGCATTTTTGAAAGGAATTTTATTTTTCTAGACCCGCTAGTTTGATTTAGTCAATTTAACTCAAAGGGGGAAATTTTAGAAAGAATTTTGACGCATAAAAGCCTTCAGATAAAACTGCCCCAAACTCACATGAAGATATGCTTATGGGTGGAGTCTAGGCAGGAAGCAGGCAGAGTCACAATTTATGTGTATGGCTTATAAAATGAGCATATACATCTTGTGTGAACACTGACACTTACTCCAGAGTCTGTATAAATCTCTGTGGCTGCAATCGAAGCGTAATTTTTGTCACTTTTGTCCTAGTATTTTATAAAGACACATAAGAGTCAATGTGTTTTATAAATAGATAGCCTATTGTAACATTACCCTCACAATGTTTCTTTTTGACTGCTTTTTCCTCAAAACAAGTTTGTCCCTAGGCATATAGACAGAGATGGATATTTTTGACCCCTTATGCATAGTTTCTTTCCAATATTTTGCTGGGCTGTAAAGAATGAAAATCTAGCACCTCAGTGGCAAGTGCTGCACACTACCAGATAGAAGAATATGAGTGATTTATTATCCTGCTCCTCAATCCAGCCAAAACTGTGGATGATGTGCATTACGTACTCCTAGCACCTCTGGGGATGGAGTGCCTATCACTGCACAATGAGAATAACTAATAAATACTAAGAGGCCAATCCAAATCTGGACAGCCCGGATCTGCACCCACGGGAGCTATACATTCCCGTGGGAGCAGAATCGGGTGCTGAGGGCTTGGACAGCCTGGCCGTGTCCCGATTATGAGGGCCTAGACATTCAGGGAAGACCCCGTCCAATTCACCCAAGGCCCCTGAATAGAGCCCGGTGCCGTGGCACTGGGACACAATGCAGGAGCCCCGATTGCCTGCAAGCCTCCTAAATTCCCTTCTCCCTGCCGCCCGACTCCCGGATGGGCCTGTAAAAGCCGGGATTGGGCTGCAGGGAAGCCCCGCCTAGCTCCTCGCCGGGTCCCTCAGATGGTCACCGCAAACTTCAGGGGAACTTATTCCACCTCCGAGGCGGAATAAGTTCCCTGTCTAACCTTCAGCCCCCAGACATACAGAGCCATGACTGGAATCGGCCCTGTAAGTCTGGGTTGAGCGCCCTGCCTCCGCCTCACCCCACCCTCGCTCCTTCTCTGGCCCACCACCCTCCCAAGCTCCCAGCACATCTCTGTACATGCGGAGAGCTCTGGATCCGGCATCGGACCAAAGCGTTTAGTGGGTATGTACATTCAAACCAGACGTACATCCCCACTAAAAGCTGCTCAGAATGACCCCCTAAGGGTGTAAGTGCACTGGGTTCTGAAAGCAGTTGCACTTTTGTGGCTCTTGACACCAAGAAATAAGTACAATGGTTTGACTGCACTGGAGGAAGTCAGGTGTATATAAAATGAGAAAAAATGTATAGTAGTTCTGAAGAGAGGGCTTATGACACCCTAGTCCAATAAGGGTGGCTCCAATTAAGGTGGAAGTACAAGGAGCAGAAACAGTCACCTCCCCTCCCCCCCAAAAAAATCCTATGAAGAAACCAAGATGTACTATTAATAGACATATTTTAAAATGTAGAACAATGTGTTTCATCTAATAGCCTTTTACAAAGTCAAATTACAGTGCGACAAGGCTGTTGCCAAAGCCAGAAGGATGCTGGGTTGCATATAGAAAGAAATTACCAGCAGAAAGAAGGAGGTACTAATGTCACTGTATAAGTCGCTGGTGAGGCCTCACTTGGAATATTGTGTTCAGTTTTGGAGACCATATCGCACAAAGGATATAAAAAGGCTGGAAACAATTCAAAAGAAGGAGACCAAAATTATTGGAGCCTGCGCCAAAAGACAAATGAAAAGAGACTTGAAAACCTAAATATGTATATGCTGGAAGAGAGGAGGGACAGGGGAGATATGATACAGACCTTTAAATAGTTAAAGAGTATTAATGAACAAAACCTTTTCAAAGACGGGAAAGCTGTAAAACTAGAGGGCATAACATGAAACTGCAAGGGTGTAAACTGAAAAGCAACATCAGGAAATACTTTTTCACTGAAAGGGTGGTGGATGCTTGGAATGCCCTGCTGATGGAAGTAGTGGGGGCAAATACAGTGACAGAATTCAAAATGGCATGGGACAGACAAAGTGAATCCCTTTATAGCAAAAGGATAAAATCAAAATAAACGTAACTATCTCTTATATCTCAACAAATAGGGGTGACCTGCACGGAGCGGTGGGTATACCCCTGAACAAAGGCATGGGGAAGGGTGACCTGCACGGCGCGGCAGGTGCACCTTCTATTGCCACCTTGCTGGGCAGACTAGATGGACCATGCCCGTCTTTATCAGACATTGTATACTATGTTACTATGTTACATCTGCTGAGATCCTCTGGATTAGAAGTAGTATTCCTCAGAGAGCATGGCCAATGAACAGCATGACCACAACTGAACCCTCTTTGGTCACTGTAGTCTATCAGCATATGCCAGGACCAAGGTATCTGATACCCTAGGTGTACCTTCAGCCATTACTACCATTACTACGTCTACCCCGCATGGTGGTTCACGGCAATCTGTTACCTGAGGCAAAGGAAGAGAGAGTAACACTCCCCCCCCCCACCCCGCCAAGGCACCCTTCGGAGCTCTGGTTAGACAGCAGGGAAGGACGGTCACCCTTACTCAGAACACTGACTGGGAAATTTCCCTAAGAAAAAAAGTGTACCTTATATTACTAGGCTATATAATAATGAAATGAAAATACTGCAATCGCTACTTATACCCAGCAAAAACCGCAGCAGGTAAATTATGTAGACTGGAACTCTAATATAAAAAAAATTCTAACCCCTGACCCTGTATACAGGATTATTATAGTGTTAAATGTAAACATATTCTGCATCCACAGAAGTTCCCCTTGCCTAACAATGGGTGCAGAATAGAACTAGGACATCTATCCATAGAACTCGCCATACAAAAAAAAAGCCCAATTATGATTATCTCAGTAACAGCAACGCAAACCGTCTCCAGTATCAAGCATATTATTAAGTAATACAAAACCCTACAAATGTCACCCAGAACTAGAACTCACATACCAAGGAGCTTACCCAGAAAGGGACAGCACCCACAATGGCTCCCTATCCAAGTTAGAATAAGATATAAAGCACTCCTTATGACTCACAAAGTACTACACAATGAATCAGCAACCTGTCTTCACTCTCTCCTCTCCAGACCCAAAAGTGACAGACTCAGAAGACCTAGCACTTTCAACCTCCTTAACATCCCAGTCCAAAAAGCAAAAAATCCACTTGTAGTTGTGCTTTCTCCCTTTTTGTCCGAACCACATGGAATGCCCTCCCACCTGACCTGGGAGGATACACTGACCATTCAGATTTTTTTTTAAATTTTCTTTATGCTTTTACAATAAAAAAAGAAAAAGAAATAAAAATGCCATAATACATTTGTACATAATAAACAGTCCACATCAATGGTGAGCCCCAAAGAACCAGAATCACCCCGAAACAAAGTACTTAACCCCTTTTATCATATCCTGGAGCAGCAAAGGAAATAAAATCCAAAAGAAAGAAACAAATTATAATATTTCAACCCTTATCCTGCAAGAAAATCTCCAATTGAGAAGGCTCAGAAAAGACATACCTCACACCTTGATAAACCAAATTACATTTATAGGGAAACTTTAAATAAAAAGAGGCCCCCAGAGCCATGACACAAGGTCGCAGCTCCAGGAAGGCCTTCCTACGCTTCTGAGTGACCCGTGATACATCAAGAAAAATCTGTATAGTCTGTCCAAAATATTTCATCTGCCTTTTTTTAAAATAGAGCTTTAAGACCAAGTCTTTCTATGACTCCATTATAAAAGTCAGCAAAATAGTTGCTCTTGAGGAAATTTCCTCCAATGATGTCTCTAAATAAGCAGACAAATCAAGGCTTGGCCCACTTAATTGATCCATCTCCTGCCCACCCAAGCAAACATCCTTAAGTGTCCCCCCTTTACACCCCTAGGCAAATGATACATTTTTGAAATTTTAATTGAATCAGGATCAGGATGCAATAGGATATCCTTAAGATATTTGGAGAACAAAATCCCAAAGAACAAGAAATGAGTACAAGGAAAATTCACAAACCTCAAATTTTTTGAACGAAAAACATTCTCACAAAATTCACTCTGACGATGCAAAGCAAGAGAATCTTGTACTAAGGTGGCAAGGGCAGACTGGACCAATGAGGTCTGAGATTCAAGTTTAGAACATTGATTATCACATAGAGAAAATTTAACCTCATGCTCGTCAAAAGCAGCCACCACCTCCTCAGAGAAAGTAGAAATACGAGAAAGAGAAGATTGCAAAGATAATTCAGTCCGTTTAACCACTTCCCATATATCTTTAAGTGAAATATCTTGCGGAGGTTCAGGTTTCTCAGAAACCTCTAAGAAACTAACTGGTTTAGGTGACACAAATTTAGAGTCAGAGATTCCAAACGTAGGAAAGAATCTGGCGGGGGAATAGGTCCCAGTGTTCCCCCACTCTTCTTATGTAGAGTAGGGAGAGCATTAACAGAACTCAGGTTGTGAGGAGTAAAACCCAACGAGGTTGAGGAGGAAAAGATAGTACTCACAGCAGGAGATCCTTCCTGGTGGCGGAAGTTGCAGGAACTTTCTCCATAACTCCAAAAAGAGTGTCAAGAGGACCAACAACCTTAACAGCTTTCACCGTCAGGGGAGGAAAAAGGTTTCTTTTTTTTCATGTCCCCATGCCGAGAGCAAGCAACTTCCTTACTCCTCCTTCATGCTCTGAAGGGGTTATAAAGGGGCAGATCCTGTCCCTTTGGACACGCCCCTTCGGAGCACACACCCACGGCCGCGTCCCACGGTGGGGCTAGATGAAATAACCTTTACAGCCACATGTCACAGGCTATTGCAAAGCAGCTGAGACCCAGGTCCAAATCAAGAGATAAATGGAGAAAACAGAAACAGAACACTCACCCCATTCAGATTTTGAGAAGAAACTAAAAACGTTCCTATTCCATGAATTTTATAACACATCCACAACATTAGACCTGCAGTAAAGCCTGACTCAAGTGACACAAACCTCCAACCACTCAAATGTGTCAGACCCAAACCATACAATGAATATAAAACATGTCACAGATCCCGCAACATGTATCTCCCCCCCCCCCACTTTGTACATAGCTTAAGTATCTACTGTAATTATATCCTCCTTAAAATGGTTTGTGAACTGATCCTATGTAAGTTGGAGTTCTCTGTACAACAGTCGCATCCCTGCACTTTCATTCTGTTTTGTTACTTGTAAACCGCCTTGAATAGTAGAAAGACTGTATATAAATCAGTTTAATTAAATATATATATTGATATGGGCTTTAGAACATCAATACACCTACTGGAAAAATTGAACAAGTCAAATTACTAAAAACCCCAACACCTGGCCTTGGTCAGACATGCTGAATACAGACTCACTCTCACCAAGAGAAATAAATATACAGTATGTGCACAAAAATTAAACTGAAGCGCCCAAAAGGACATATTCTGCATGCAGTGCAATAGCAGAAGAACAGAAACAGTAATGCATTTCCCTTTATAGTATGCAAAATATAAAGAGATAAGATTGAAATTCCAAACACTAAATTGAAAATAAATGTCTTTTTTCTACCTTTGTTATATAGCCATTGTTTATTTCTAATTGTCTTGCGCCAATCTCTATTTTTTGCTTTGCTCTCTCCCTTCTGTTCCTAGAGTCTCCTATCTATTTCCTTTCCTACATCCATCTCTGATATTGATTTTTCACTTTCAGCTTTCTTCCATTTATTTTTGTGCTTCTCAATTAGCTAAGATTTCACTCCTGCTCACTATTCAGTACTCAATCTTCCTTTTCTTTTGTTGCATTTATCTAGTTTTCCATCTTCCTCACCCAGCTCTCCCATTCTCCATTCTTTCACTATTTCCCCTTCGTGCTTCATGCCGAACATTTCCCTTTCTGTTTCCCAGTCCCTGTAGTGTATGTCCCCTTCCCTACCTCTCTATAGTCCAGTATTCTTCCCCTTTCTCTGTGTCAGTAGTCTTGTTTTAGGCAATTTTGGCAAAAAGAAGATTTTATAGGGAAGGTGACTGGCTAAAACACAAAATGATATTGATCGATTGGTGGATAGCTGGGATAAGACAATAGGGGCCTTAGCATTAGTTCCCTAACCTTTGCATTAGTTCCCTAACCTTTGCAGGTTACTAAATGGTGCTGCAATGCACCATGCTCTAATGTCAGTCTTAGAGATATGGAAATAACTTTAATTGGAGAGGCAGTGGAGGCAAACAAAAGATGAGGCTCTTTATCAACTCTACTCTGTGGTACTTCACGAATATCAGTCTCAAGTAGACATCAGTAAGAAGACTTATTAAGAATATAGAATCCAATCATTCCTAACCATTCTGATATTGTTATGATCTTGATGAAGGATCCTTCTCTTGTTGAACAGCTGACTGTTCCCAATTCAGGTATGATGGTGAGTGTTTTTAAGAATAAGATTCCAGTGAGGCAGTTGAGTGTGCCATTGTGTGTAGTATACCTAGCAGGTGGAATTTGTATAATAATGTTAACCAGGAGCAATTATTGCATGTTACTATGGCCCTTAATACAAAGCACAGTTACTCACCTGTAGTAGGTGTTCTCCGTGGACAGCAGGAAAGCGTAGTTACTCACCTATAACAGGTGTTCTCCAGGAGCAGCAGGAATCAGTCCTCACATATGGGTGACGTCGGCGCCGACGGAGCCCCCATGCGGAGCATTTCCCCAGCTTTCAAAGAAAGCCTTTGGGAATGCAGTGCGCATGCGCGGTCCCCTTCTCGCCCAAGGGTGCCATCTTGCTCAGTCTGATGACATACCTAAAAGACAGCAAAAAACAAAATAAAGCATATGACTGCAACTCCAAGGGGAGGAGGGAGGGTTGTGAGGACTGATTCCTGCTGCTCCTGGAGAAAACCTGTTACAGGTAACTACGCTTACTCCAGGACCAAGCAGGAAGTCAGTCCTCACATATGGGACTCCCCAGCTCAAGGCTACCGGAGAACCCAAGCTGAAAAAATGAGCTCCCTCTAGAGCCTCAGCATGTGTGAAAAGAATCTTCTCTGAGAACGCCCCCAAATGGTAGCCCAACACCAGGGCCGGAGGGTAGGAGTTGCCTATACCTCAAAGAGATTACGGAGTACTGCCTGTCCGAAAGCACTGTCCCTGCGGGACTCCCTTTCGAGGCAGTAATGGACCGCAAAAGTCTGGCTTGAAGACCAAGTAGCGGCCCGGCAGATGTCTACCAACGGAACAGAGCAGAGATGAGCAACTGACGCAGCCTTCGCCCTGACACAGTGAGCAGTGACTCGACCCTGCAAGGAGAGGCCGGCTGCCCTGTACGCCCAGGCGATACAGTCTGCTACCCAAATGCTTGGAGACAGGTAACCCCAAACTTATTAGGGTCAAAAGAGACAAAGAGCTGAACAGCCCTCCGGTGTCCCTGCGTATGGTCAAGGTAGAAGGACAACGCCCTCCTACAGTCCAGGGTATGCAAGACCATCTCAGCCCGGCTGGCATGCGGCCTGGGAAAGAAAGTTGGAAGAACCACCTCCTGATTGAGGTGGAAGGAGGAGACAACCTTTGGAAGGAACTTAGGGTGAGTCCGTAAGACTACTCTGTTCCTATAAAACCTAGTGTATGGTGCCTCTGACACCAGAGCTTGAAGCTCACTTACTCGCCTTGCTGAGGTAAGAGCTACCAAAAACAACGCTTTCCAGGAAAGAAAACACAAAGGACAAGTAGCCATAGGCTCAAATTGTGGGCAAGTAAGTTGTTGCAAGACCACATTCAAATCCCACTCAGGGGCAGGTGGACAAACTGGAGGCTTAAGCAACAGCAGGCCTCTGAGGAAGCGAGCTACCAAAGGGTGGCTCGAGAGAGAATGACCCTGCACCGGTAAGTGGTGCGCTGAGAGAGCACTGAGGTGGACCCTAACAGAGTTAGATTTAAGGCCTAGATTGGACAGGTGCAGCAAATACTGCAGCACCACCGGAACCAGGCATGAGAAAGGATCCTCCTTGTGCTGAGCACACCAGGTGGAGAATCTACGCCACATAAGAGCATAGGACTTCCGAGTGGACTGCCTCCTAGAGGCCAAGACCACGTCCCTCCACTTCCCGAGGCAGCAGTAAGGGTGCTAAAACTACCCTTTCAGCAGCCAGGCCATCAGATGGAGGGACTGGAGATTGGGGTGTAAGAGAGATCCCCACTCCTGAGTCAGGAGATCGGGTTGCATCACCAGAGGAAGGGGATCGTCGACTGCTAGTTGCAAAAGAAGTGGGAACCACGATTGCCTTGGCCATCTGGGGGTCACCAGTATCACCGAGGCCTTGTCCCGAATCACTTTGAACAGTGTTTTGGGCACTAGAGGCGTGGGAGGAAACGCATATAGAAGACCTGTAGACCATGGTATGAGAAAAGCATCCTGTGCTACTCTTTGAGGATGCGGGTGCCTGGAGCAGAACCTGGGCAGTTGACGGTTCAGTGGACTGGCAAACAGATCCATGGTGGGGAGATCCCATCTTAGGAAGATCTGTTGAACCACCAGAGGATTCAGCTGCCATTCGTGTGGCTGTAGGATCCTGCTCAACCTGTCTGCCAAGCAATTCTCCTGCCAAGGGAGATAGACCACTTTGAGAAGTATGCCATGATTGACTGCCCAGAAGTACAGGTCCTGTGCTTCTTGACAAAGAGGTAGGGACCCTGTGCCCCCTTGCTTGTTCACATAGTACATAGCAACTTGATTGTCTGTCTGCACTAAGACGGACTGGTGGGAGAGGACATGAGAGAAAGTCCGCAGGGCTAAGCAGATCGCTCTGAGCTCTAGGAAATTGATTTGTTGTGTGGCCTCCGAGGGAGACCACAGGCCTTGAGTGCATGCTCCTTGGCAATGCGCACCCCAACCTTGAAGAGAAGCATCGGTTGTCAGCACTTGAGAGTGTGGAAGTGCCTGAAAAGGCACCCCTTGCAGCAGATTCGGAAGATGAAGCCACCACAGCAGAGAAGCTGCTAAGAACTTGGACACCCTTACTTTGTCCTGCAGGTTTCCTGTGGCCAGCAGCCACTGAGTCGGCCTCATATGTAGACGGGCATTTGGAGTGACATGGACCGTGAATGCCATGTGGCCCAATAGCCATAGGAACTGTCTGGTGGAGACTAGAGAATTGCTGTGGAACTGTCTGGCCAGATCCATCAGTCTGTGGGCCCTGTCCACGGGTAAAAAGGCCTTCGCCTGAAGGGTGTCTAGCTTCGCTCCTATGAACTCCATGTTCTGCGAGGGGCGCAAAGCGGACTTTGCCAAGTTTATGACAAACCCCAGATGCTGGAGAAGAGAGACAGTGCGGAGGATGGCTCGGTTGGTCTCCTGCGGAGACTGACTCTTGATGAGCCAGTCGTCCAGGTATGGGAAGACAAAGAGTCCTTGAACTCTGAGATAG
Source organism: Ichthyophis bannanicus (assembly GCA_033557465.1). Classification (NCBI taxonomy): domain Eukaryota; kingdom Metazoa; phylum Chordata; class Amphibia; order Gymnophiona; family Ichthyophiidae; genus Ichthyophis; species Ichthyophis bannanicus. The sequence continues at coordinate 124,597,607 of CM066036.1, read as the reverse complement.
GCCGCCACCACCGCCAGGCACTTGGTGAAAACTCTGGGGGCGGAGGTTAGGCCAAAGGGAGTACCCTGTACTGGTAATGGTTTCCTCCCACTACAAATCAAAGATATTGTCTGTGGTCTGGATGAATAAGGATGTGAGTATAAGCATCATTTAGGTCTAAGGAGCATAGCCAATCTCCCTGCTGGAGGTAAGGCAGCGGGATTCCAAGGGTAAGCATCTTGAACTTTTTCCTCTGCAGGAACTTGTTGAGATTCCGCAAGTCTAGGATGGGCCTGAGGCCTCCTGTTCTCTTTGGTACTAGAAAATACCTGGAGTAGAAGCCTTGACCTCTCAGGTGGTGGGGCACCGGTTCCACCGCCTGCTCCCTTAAAAGACCTGCTAACTGTCCAGAATTTACAAGGGTTTGCTGGGGACAGGAGAGTGCAAGCTCCGATACATGCTGCAATGGGAGGAGGATTTAGGGGTGTGTTGGCGCATGGAGTGCTGGGAGAAGCTCATACAGAAGATTGCTTCTGTGTCAATAGCGGCCCAAATTAAAGAAAACGCCTATAAAGTTTTATATCGATGGTACTGGACTCCAGTGCGTCGTTTTAAGGCAGGGAAGGGACGGGATGATTTATGCTGGCGGGGTTGTGCTGCACGAGGGGACTGGATGCACATGTGGTGGAAGTGTGATAGGCTACAGGGTTATTGGGAGCAAGTCTGGGAGGAGATCCACGGTATGACTGGGCAGAAACTTCAAGGGAAACCGGAGGCCTGTTTGCTGCATCAACTCGATGAAGGTCCCTCGCGAAGGGAGGAAGGGGTCCTGCATCATTGTATAGCCGCTGCTAGATGTGAGATTGCCCAGCACTGGGGAGGGAAGAGCATACCCCAGTTGGCAGATTTTGTGCGCAGAGTGGCTGAGGTGAGCCTGATGTGGAAGTTAACGGAGCTGCGGCAGGGGATGGGGGGGAAAAATGTGGTACATTGGAAGAAGGTCTGGAGCTGGCTGGAGGGTTGGAAGGGGAGGGGGGTTGGGAGCAGGATGCCCGCAAATGGGGAGGGTAGTTAGGTTGTTGGGTGAGTGTGGAGTGGAAGTTGGGTTTTGGAGAAATGTAGGCGGGATGGGCGAGGAAGAAGGGGGGAGGGTGGGTGGGAGGGGGGGAGGGTTAGTAGATTAGTCAGGTCCCCACGCTTGTGTTGAATGTGCGGGGAGGTTGGGCAGGGGGGAACCGGGGGGGGGGGGCAGTTTGGTTAGTGACTATGTAGTGTTGTATGAGCATAATGAAGTTGAGGTTAGGATTGATTCCTGTTCGTTTAGATGGACCGTATTGTATATCTATGGTTCTCGAATGGTTTGCATTGTACTGTATTTTATTTTCTTGTCTTATTTTCTTATAAAACTTTAATAAAAATTCTAAATAAAAAAAAAAAAAAAAAAGAGACCTGCTAACTCCTGAAGGAGTAGGTTCCTGTGCAGAGGGAGCCTTGGAGGCTCCCCTGGAAAGTAGGAGGGAGGTACCTAGTGGAAGTGAAGGAGATAGCCACTCTGGACTATGCTTAGCACCCAGGTATCCCTCGTCACGGCTAACCACCTGTGGGCATGCAGGGTCAGCAGGCACCTGTGCTGAGAGGGGCCAGCTGAGGAGGAAAGGCTATGCCATTGGAGTCAAAACCCCGCTCCCTGCTGTGCAGGAGCCGGAGCTGGTGGCTTGGGGGTTTTCTGCCTACGGGGCCCATGTCCCTGCCCCTTGGCCTGCTGACCCTGTTGGGGAGCTACAGAGGCCTGAATGTAAGGGTATGATTTGTAGGCAGATGACTTCCTCGGGTAAAAGGTCTTTTTCCCCGAGCCCTTCTTCTTCTGAGAAGGGGCAGAGGTTTTCCTGGACAGCCTCATCTGGGTAAGAGTCTCGGACTCGAGTTCTGCAGCCTTTTCAGCCATGGGCTTGACAAAGAGGTTTTCACCTCGGCAGGGGACATCGACCAACTTGTCCTGAACCCACGGCTCGAGGTCCGATGACTGTAGCCAGGCCTGACGGCGTGCATCGATGCCGGCCGCAGCTACCCGGGCCGAAGCCTCGAAGCCATCATAGGCTGCTTGAGAGATAAACTTTGAGCACTCTCGGATCCCCATTGACAGGGCCTTGAACCTCTGCAAAGGTTCCTCGGAGAGACCAGCAGAGAACCTGGCAATCTCCTTTGCCAGGTCTTGAAGGTACATGCCCATGTACAGCTGGTAGGTCTGGACACAGCAAGCAAGCATAGAGCCCTGGAAGCACTTTCTACCAAGGGCATCCAGGTTCCGGGTCTCCCGGCCGGGAGGCACCAAGGAGTGCATCTTCTGACTCTTCAGACGTTGCATGGCTGATTCCACAACCATGGAGTGGTGCGGTAGCTGTGCCTTCTGGAACCCGGGGCTCTTGCGGACTCGAGAAACCACCTTAGGCAAAAAGGAAGGCACCGGCCGCAAAACTACCTTCTGCGGCAAAAATTGAAGGTAAGGCTCCCGGCACGACAGAGCCTGCAAGTCCGCAATACGCCTCGCCGAAGTCAAGGCAACCAGAAATGCCATCTTCCAGGAAAGTTCCCGTAAACTCTCCCCCGAACGCGACTCAAAAGGAGCCCGTGTCAAAGCCTCCAGAACCAAATTTAAATCCAAAGGAGGCACCACGGAGCGCAACGGAGGGCGAATGATCTTGGCCGCTCGGAGAAAACGACGAATATCGACATGCTGCGAGAGCCTCTTGTTCTGCACCGTTCCTCGAAAACAAGATAAGGCCGCCAACTGCACCTTAAGGGTGCTCAGGGCTAACCCGTGCTCAAGACCATCTTGCAGAAAAGCCAAGAGCTGAGGTAAGGATGGCATAGAAGACCGAATCTGACGTTGTCCACACCAAGACTCAAAGATTTTCCAGACACGAGCATACGCCCTTGAGGTCGACGACCGGCGAGCCTGCAATAAGGTGGCAATCACCGAATCCGAATAGCCTTTCCGCCTTAACCTGCCCCGTTCAAGAGCCAAGCCGTAAGCGATTCACCTGCGGCATCAGCACCGGCCCTTGACTCAACAAGTTGACGCGATCGGGAAGCCTCCACGGCGGAGCTACGAGCAGACGAATCAGATCCGCATACCAAGGCCAGCGCGGCCAATCCGGTGCAATGAGTATCACTGTCCCCCTGTGCCCGGCAATGCGCTGAATGACTCGACCGAGCATGGGCCATGGAGGAATACGTAAAGGAGCGTGCCCGACAGCCCAGGTTGGACTAGGGCATCCAACCCCTCCGACATAGGCTCTCTGCGTCTGCTGAAAAAACGCAACGCTTTGGAATTGGAGAACGTCGACATCAAATCCATCACCGGTTGTCCCCATCGCATGGTAATGTCGTGGAACACTGCCGCGTTCAGCTCCCATTCTCCGGGATCTAGAGAATGTCGACTGAGATAATCGGCCTGCACATTGTCCTTGCCTGCCACATGTGCCGCGGAGAAGGCCAGCAGATGGACCTCTGCCCACGCCATCAACCGCTGACTTTCCTCCAGCAAGCACACACTGCCTGTGCTCTCTTGGCGATTGATATACGACACCGTCACCAGGTTGTCGGAGAACAAGTGGACTGCCGCGCCCGTAACCACTGGCTGGAAGTGGAGCAGGGCCAGCCGCACCGCTCGGAGCTCCAACCAATTTATGGACCAAGAACGTTCCTCCGCGGACCAAACACCCTGCGCCACGCGAGACTGACAGTGTGCTCCCCAGCCTGAGAGGCTGGCATCCGTGGTCACTAGAACCCACTGTGGATCCCGCAAGGACACCCCCGCTTGAAGATGGCTGGCCTCCATCCACCAAGAGAGACTGTGGCGTACCGCCTCCGGACAGACCAACTTCTGAGACAGAGGCTGAAGCTGCGGCGACCACCTGGAGAGCAACGCCTGTTGCAGAGGCCGCATGTGCGCTCTGGCCCAGGGAACGAGATCCAGGGCCGCCGCCATGGATCCGAGGAGCTGCAAGTAGAGCCACGCTGACGGAGCTGGACGACACAGGAACGAGCGAACCTGCTCCACCAGCTTCACTACCCTGCCCTCGGGTAGGAACACCAAACCGTGAGCCGTATCGAAAAACGCTCCCAGATACGTGAGCTGACAAACCGGACTCAACTGACTCTTCGCGCAGTTGATAACCCATCCGAGCTGTTCCAACATTTGCACCATGCGCGCCGTCGCTGCGACCGCGTCCGTGAGGGAATCCGCCCTGATTAACCAGTCGTCAAGGTACAGGTGCACTCGGATGCCCTCCTTTCGCAACGCCGCCGCCGCCACCACAACCATGACCTTGGTGAACGTGCGGGGTGCCATCGCTAAGCCGAAAGGCATCGCTTGGAACTGAAAATGATCCATCGGTACCGCAAATCTCAGAAAACGTTGGTGAGCCACCCGAATTGGAATGTGCAGATAAGCCTCCGTGAGATCTATAGCCGACAGGAATTCCCCTGGGCGAACCGTTCGAATAACGGATCTCAACGTTTCCTTTCGAAAAGCGGTACCCGCAACGCTCGATTCACTTGCTTGAGATCGAGAATGGGCCGAAAAGACCCTTCCTTTTTGGGAACCACAAAATAAATGGAGTATCAACCTAAGCCGCACTGGTCTAGTGGTACCGGAACCACGGCCTGAAGAGCCAACAAGCATTGCAAGGTTGCTGCCACGGCTCGCAACTTTAGCCCCTGACCACAGGGCGAAACGAGAAACGCCTCGGCCAATGGGTACGTGAAATCTAGCGCGTACCCATCCCGAATGATCTCGAGAACCCACTGGTCGGATGTTATAGCGGTCCAAGCCGGAAGAAACTCCCGTAAGCGGCCTCCCACTGGAATCTCCGGCCGGACCCGCCGACCGTCATTGTGGCTTTTTAACGGCAGACTGCGGGGAATTGAAATAGCCTCTACCGAAACCTCGAGCTCCCCGAAAGGACTGGCCACGAGACCCGAAACGGCCCCTGGGGTAGGGAGCAAAGCGAGCCCCCCGGAATCTCCGAGAATACCTGCCTTGTGTCTGCGGAAGAGTAGCCCCTCTAGCTACCCTCGGACGATCCTCGGGCAATCTACCGCCCTTGGAGTCTCCGAGATCCTTAACAATCTTTTCCAAGGCTTCTCCAAATAGCAGCTTTCCCTTATAAGGAAGCTTACTGAGTCGCGACTTAGAAGAGACGTCAGCTGCCCAATTTCGCAACCAAAGAAAACACCTGGCCGCAATGAGAGACGCCATGGATTTTGCGGCTATCCTAACCAAATCATAGAAGGCATCCGCTTGGTAAGCCGCTGCTGATTCTAATTTGGCCCCTTCCGCGAAAGACCCCTCTCCGGGCTCTGCTGCACTTTCCCCCTGAAGCCAGGGTATAGAAGCTCTGGAAACATAAGCTCCACAAATGGAAGCCTGTAGGGACAAAGCACAGGCATCAAAGGCCTGCTTCAAGAGAACTTCTAGCTTACGGTCCTGTAGATCCTTAAGTGCTGCTCCACCTTCTACCGGTATGGTGGTCTTCTTAGTCACTGCGGACACCAATGCATCCACTTTAGGCATTTTCAATAAGTTCCTCTCGTCCTGCGGAACAGGATAGAGACGCCCCAAGGCCCGACTACCCCGTAGCATTGCCTCCGGGCACTCTCACTCCGACTCAATCATCTGTTTTATAACGCGATGTACCGGAAAACAGCGCTGCTCAGCTTTAAACCCCTGCAGTAAAGGATCTTCTAACGGCTCCTGAGACACCGAGGGCATGGTAAGGTTGAGAGCTGCCAAAGATTGTGAGATAAGGGCTCCCAACTCCTCCTTGCGAAAGACCCTAAATACATTAGGATCCTCGCCGGGCGCTATCTCGCCCTTCTCCAGCTCTGCCTGCCAGGGGTCCAAGCCAGTCTCAGACAGGAGTTCCCCGTCTTCCAACCCCTGCGGCTGCATATCCTGTGTATCCGCAGCCCCTGACGTCGACTCAGCCTTCAGGGCACTGTGGGAAGTCCCTTCCCCTGAATCAAGGACCCCCAACCCGGGGAGAAGTTGTTTTGCAGGGGCAAAGGTGGAAGCAGAAGAAACAGCTTGAGTGGACAAGAAAGCCTTATGCATGGCTAGAATAAATTCAGGCGAGAATAAGGTAGAAGCAGCAGCCTGAGCCTCAGGCAGCCTCTGTGCAAGCTTACTCTCAGTTCCAGCGTCCTTATTAGATTTAGATCGTCTTTTGCCCGACTTACTGTGTCCCGTGGGAGAAACGGACGGCTCAGACAACATGGCCGCCGTTCCCGCCTTTTCTGCTGTGGAGAAGGCCTGCTTCGCGTCTGCACCCGGCGTTTCCTCCATGACCCGAGAGAAGGACAAAACGCTAGCGAAAGGAAAGTACTAAAGCCGGCGTCTAAAACAAAAGTTGAAATAAAAAAACCCGCCGCGGCTGTGCTCTGCCGCGAAGACACAGATCTCCGTACAGGATTCAACACCCACCTGAGCAGAATGAGACAGGAAAACGGTACCCAGCTTCCCGCTGCTAGCGGAGCCAAGGCACGTTCTGACAGACCGGAGAAGGGCACCGGGGCTCCCAGGACCAGACCTCCGATAGTGCAGAGTACCGAAAGAAAGCAGGCTCTGCCTTCAGACCCCGACCCAAAGCGGGTGCCTCGGAATCTCTGCGATAATTTTTTTTTTTTTTGAACAAAGTTTTTCAGGGAGTACACCAGGCAATATAGCAGTCAGCCAGCTCTGCCAGAGCTCATCTACTATAAAAACCTAGCTTAAAATAATAAAATCCAAAATCATCACCAGGGAGCTCGTCAGCTAGACATCCTATTCAGCTGCTGAGGACTGAAAGACTGGAGTGCTGTCACCAGGGGGAGTGGTTAAGGCTGTCAGCAAAACTTGGAGTGTTTCAGTCCTCAGCTGCTGGATGGGATTGACAACCCTACCTTACCCTGGACTGGCCCGGAGAGACGATATGGAACAGACTGTTCTCTTTGGAATCGGGAAGTAGCAGGAGTAGAGTTCCTTTTGTATTTGAGACTGTGGAACAACCTTCACTGCTCTTTCTTGTAAAAGAGCCTTGATCTCTTGCTGAAGTTATTGATGGTAAGATTACAAAGGATACTCCTCTGGAAAGAAGAGGGGGTGGGGAGTGTCTGATAGAAGTGTAGGAGGTAGCAATCCTTTACCACTTGTAGAGTGCAGGGGTTGGTGGTTATGCTGGGCCAACGATGGGCAAATGACGTGGGATGCCCCCCAATGTTCTGCAGAACTGGGCCTGAAAGGGGAAGAAGGGCCAAGATCCAGTAGTGGTGCCTGTTGGGGCTTTGGGTCAATGTTGCTTCTGGTCTTCGCCCTTGGGTTGTTGCGCCTGCTGGGGCAGCTGGTAGGAATGGTAAGGGATACAAGTACCGTAGGCCTTCTTTTTCTTTGGGTAGAAGGACTCCCCCCGCCCCCCCCCCCCCCCGAGGCCTTCCATTAGGAAGGATCAGCTATCTTTCTCGAGAGAATGTTCATGGTGACCTGTTCAGTCTCCAACTCTGTGGCCTTCTCAGTCATGGGTTTACCAAAGAGGTTCTCTCCCCAACATGGGACGTCGACCAACTTCTCCTGAACCCATTGCTTCAAGCCCGATGAGTGTAGCCATGCAATGCAGTGGGCATCAATGCCCACCATAGCCACTCTAGCCACAGACACAAAGCCATCATAGACTGCAAGAATCACGTATTTGGAGCATTCCTTGATCATAGTTACCAGGTTCTGGAAGCACTGAAGCCAGTCGAGAACCCGGAAAGCTCCCCTGCCAGTTCTCTCAAGGACATGCCCATGTACAGCTGGTACGTTTGGATACGGGACACGAGCATTGAGCCCTGATAACATTTCCTGCCAAGTCCATCCAGAGTGCGTGCCTCCCTATCACGGGGCACCAAGGAATTCATCTTCTTACTCTTAATATGGCACACTGCTGATTCCACAACCATGGAGTTGTGAGGCAATTGTGTTTTCTCGAAGCCTGGGCTCTTGCAGACTGGATACATGGAATAGAGACGCCTGCTCACCATAACAGGGGTCTCCTACATCCTCAGCAGTAACCTCGCCAGGATAGGGTGCACCAGGACAGTGATGGCTTCCTTCGGGGGAAATGGATAAGTGTAATTATTACCTGTAACAGGTGTTCTCCGGGGACAGCAGGAATCAATCCTTACATATGGGTGATGTCGGTGCCAAAGGAGCCAACGTGGTAGTTTATCCACAACTTTCAAAGAAAGCCTTTGGGAGATGCACCATGCATGCGTCATCCTCTTCCCACTCAAGTGTGCCATCTTGCCTCAGTATGATGACATAATTCAAAGGCAAAAATGACACAAAAAGCAACTCCACGGGGAGGGGGGAGGATTGTGAGGACTGATTCCTGTTGTCCCTGGAAAGTACATGTTACAGGTGAGTAACTGCACTTTCTCCGGGAACAAGCAGAAAGTCAGTCCTCACACTGGACTCCCTAGCTACAGATACTTCCATGGCCCTGACGTTGTGCACTGTGACCTGGCACGTCAGTGAGAGCCCAGCCTGCTCGTAGGTGAGGGCAATGCAGTCTGCCACCCAGGTGGACAGAGTCCGCTTGGTCACCACTGCCCCCAGCCAACTGGGGGTCATAGGAGACGAAAAGCTGTGAGGCTTTGCGATGGCCCTGGGTACATTGGAGGTAGAAGGATAGGGCCCTCTTACAGTCCAGAGTATGAAGGGCGGGTCTCTGCCCTGCTGGCATGAGACTGTGGAAAAAAGGTGGGGAGCACCACCTCCTGGTTGAGGTGGAAAGGGAACACCACTTTGGGAAGGAACTTGGGGTACATGCGGAGCACAACCCTGTTCTTATAGAACCTTGTGTAGGATGGATAAGTCACAAACACCTGGAGCTCGCTGACCCTGTGAGCTGACATGAGTGCCACCAAGAATACGACCTTCCAGGAAAGGTACTGTAGGTGGCAGGTAGTCAGGGGCTCAAACAGTGGGTCAGTGAGTTGAAACACCACCACGTTGAGATCCCACTCTGCCACCAGCGGGTGGACAGGAGGTTTGGACAAGAGACCCCCAAAGAAGCAAGTCACGAGAGGTTGGACGGAGATGGACTTGCACCCGATAGAGTGGTGGTTTATGTTTATTACATTTGATATATCGCTCAAGCCAAAGCATCAGAACGGTTTACAATATTACATAAAAGTTACAGAAAATATGAAAAGAACGCCATTAATTAGAAAGGACAGAATAAGAGATACAGTGATAGTTAAAGGAATAGAGGGGACAAGAAGAAATGCTCCACATAGCATCCAAAGAGGTAGCTATCATACCACCAGGTGTTTAAGCTCCCACTCACAACCTCTGCTGTCGACATCACCCCTCCAATCTCCACAGCAAGCAGAACCAATGTAGCAGCATTTTAAACGGCCCCGCATGGTCCTACGCCTAAGGGCCCTCTGGCGAGGCCCTCAGGCGCGGGTGCGCCAGTGGAAGTGACGGTTTTAAAGCCGTTAAAGGCAGCTGGTATGGGCAGGCTGAAAGGAAAGAGGTGGAGCTCCCGCTCACACACCTCCGATGCTGTAAGTGGTGTGCTGTAAGTGCACTCAGATGGACCCCGACAGTGTTGGACTTCAATCCTGCCTGAAACAGGTGAAGCAAATATTGCAGCACAAGCTGCAAAGAGCATGAGAATGAGTTGCTCCGTCACGTCGTGCACCACAGTGAGAATCTGCGTCATTTGAAGGAGTCTTGTGGAGGTCCTACGGGAGGACAGGACCACCTCCTCCACTTCCCTGAAAGGTTGAAAGGGGCCAAGGCTACCCTTTCAGCAGCCAGGCTGTTAGCATCAGAGATCCCAAATTGGGGTATAGAAAGGGGGAGTCTTTCTGAGACAGCAGCCCTGGGCCTCTCCTCAGAGGACTGGGGGTGCTGTAGATAAGCGAAGGAGCAGTGGGAACCACGGTTGCATGGCCCACCAAGGGGCTACGAGTATCAGTGATGTCCCATCGAACTGAGCCTTGAATAAGGTCTTAGCAATCAGCAGCGTGGGCGGGAAGGCATACAGAAGGCCCTCCATCCATGGCAAGAGGAATGCATCCTCTGCTACCCAGGACAGATGTGGCTGCATGGAACAGAGGTGGGGCAGCAGGACATTGGTCAGAATGGTGAAAAGGTCCATCAGTGGAGTCCCCCAGAGCTGGAAGAGCCAGTAGGCCACTCTGGGATCTAGCCACCACTCATTCGGCTGGAGGACCCTGCTCAGCCTGTCCACCAGAGCGTTGTCCTGGCCCGGCTGATATAGCTTCTGCAGGAGCATACCGTGGCAGCCTGCATATGAGCAGAGAGTTACTGCCTCTTGGCAGAGGGTGTATGACCCCATGGCACCCTGCTTGCTGATGTAGAACATCGCCACTTGATTGTCCATCTGAACCAGCACTGAGTGGTGTTGCAGGTGGTGACGGAAAGCTCAGAGGGCCAGGGATACGGCCCGAGGCTCCAAGAGGTTGATCTGCTGCAGATGGTCTGACTGTGACCAACTGCCCTGACTGCAGAGGTCATCGCAGTGGGCTCCCCAACCTAAGAGGGAGGCATCCATGGTTAGGACCCTCTGGGAGATGGAGGCTTGGAAGGGCATCCCGGCCAGGAGGTGCTGGGGGACTTTCCACCAGGTGGGAGAGTTGGCCATTTGGCGGGTCACTACCACCGTCCCACAGCCAGCCTGTGGCCTGGGTCCACTGGAAGCGGAGGCCCCACTGAGCTTCCCTCATGTGAAGGTGGGTATCCTGGGTAATATGAACTGTGGATGCCATGTGACCCAACAGGCGGAACCGGAGGTCGGTGGGCACTGAGTGTCTGTGCTGCACAGCTGCGGCCAGCACCCTGAAGTGATCGGCCCTGTCCCGAGGAAGAAAGGCCTTGGCTTGAACTGTATCTAGCCTTGCATCTATAAACTCCAGACACTGTGTCGTGAAGAGATGGGACTTTGGTTGGTTTATTACAAACCCCAAGTGCTGCAGGATGAGGATGGTGCGTGCCATTGCTTATTACACCTCTGCGGCAGTGCAGCCTTTTATGAGCTAGTTGTCCAGGTAGGGGAAGATGAAGGCTCCCTAGAGACGAAGGTAGGCTGCAACTACTGTCAGGCACTTGGTGAACACCCTTGGTGCAGAAGCCAGTCCGAAGGGTAGCACCCTCTATTGGTAGTGGCTACCTCCCACCATGAACCCGAGGTATTTACTGTGATTGGGATGGATGAGGATGCGAGTATACGCATCCTTTAGGTGCAAGGAGCACAGTCAGTCTCCTGGCTGGAGATATGGCAGCAGTGTTCCAAGGGAGAGCACCATGAACCTCTCCTTCACCAGGAGCCTGATTAGATCCCGCAGGTCCAGAATGAGCCAGAAGCCTCCGGTCCTTTTGGGTACGAGGAAATACTGGGAGTAGAACCCCTTGCCCTTGAGGTGTGCGGGCACCAGTTCCACCATCTTGTCTTCGATAAGGCCTGCAAGCTCCTGCAGTAGTAGAGTCTGGTGGAGGGGAGTCCTGGGGGCTCTCTCGGAAAGAACTGAGGGGGTGTCTGTGCCAGATGGAGGAGGTAACCCTCCTTCACCACCTGCAGTGCCCAGGAATCAGTGGTGATGGATGGCCACCAGCGGGCGAAGAGAACCATACGCCCCCCTGTGGGCTGCTAGGCTGGGACTCCTGGGGGAAGAGAGGCTATGCCCAAGGAGTCACCCTTGCCAGGCTGTGTCGGAGACGGTGCCTGGGATTTGGGAGCTTTAGGCTTACGAGAGCCATACCTTTGTCCCTTGCCCTGCTGCTCCTGTTGGGTAGCTGGGAAGGCCTGATACTGAGGGTAGTTTCCATACGCCTCTCTCTTCTTTGGGTAGAAGGACTTTTTACCCCAAGGCTTCTGTCAGGAAGGGTAGTGGTCTTCTTGGAGAGCCTGGTCCTTGTCAGGAACTCGGACTCCAACTCTGCAGGCTTATCAGTCATGGGTTTGCAGAAGAGATTTTCTACCTGGCAGGGGACATCGAACAACTTGTCCTGAACCAATCGCTCCAGGTCGAAGAACTGTAGCCAGGCCTGGCGGCAGGCACTGATGCCCAACTGCAGATACTCTAGCTGCCGACTTGAAGCAATCATAAACTGCTCGAGTCATAAACTTGGAGCACTCTATGACACCTGAGGCCAGGGTCTGAAACCACTGGAGAGGTTCCTCAGAAAGGCCAGTCGAGAACCAGGTGAGTTCCTTCGCCAGTACCTCAGGTACATACCCATGTACAGCTGGTATGCCTGGATCCGACCAAAGAACATCGAGCCCTGGTAGCACTTTCTATCCAGGGCGTCCAAGGTGCGGGCCTTTCTACCCAGAGGCACCAATGAGTGCCTCTTCTGGCTCTTAAGACAATACATGGCCGACTCCACCACCACGGAGTTGTGTGGCAGCTGTGCTTTCTGGAAGCCAGGGCTCCTGCGGATCAGATACAATGAGTTCAGTCGTCTGCTCACTATGGGCACCAATATGGGGCTCTCCCACATGCAGAGGAGCAGCCGTTCCAAGATCAGGGAAATGGACACCGTAAGTGCCTCCTTCGAAGGGGCCTCATACTGGAGGATTTCAAGTTGGTAAGTCCAAGGGTCCTCCTTCGACTCGGTCTCGAAGGCCAGTGCCTTGGCCATGTCCTGCACAAAGTCGAGGAAAGCCTTGTCTTTGGGCAGAGACTGATGCCGGGTCCTGGTGGGAGACGAGTCGGAGGGCACATCCCGGGGTCCGGCTGGAGGACCCGTGTCCTCAGGTTCCGAGGCAGCCCAGGCTCCCTGGGGTTCTGGAGGGGGCCCTGGAGTGCGGTATCACTAGAGACTCCAGTGCAAAGTCTGTCTTATGGAAGGACTCCCCCCGCTGCTGCTGATGGCTCTTGATGGCTTTGGAGGTCATCTTCTTGCTGAGACCACAGTCCAAGGGGCCCAAGGCATCAGAGGCAGCAGTCATGGGTTGGTGCACAACATGATTTTGGTGCATCCGTCACAATTTTTAAAGCCACTGGTGGAGGCCATTGCAGGGAAGACAGCCCCCACGAGGTTGAAAACTCAGACCCAGCCAGGGACAAAAAAAAAAGGCACAAAGCTGGTCGAGAAGTTCTCAATAAAAGAAGGAAAAAAGAACAGACTCGAGACAAAATGCTGAGGAAAGAGAGCTCGGGAATGGGAAAGGGAACCTGTACACAATCTGAGAAAAGAAAAATTTCAGAGAAAACAACATTTTCCGGGGAAAACAGCCACACGTCTGGTGGGCTCCATGGAAAAAAGGAGACTGAGGAAAGATGGCACCCTTTGGCAGGAAGGGGACCACGCAAGCATAGTGCATCTCACAAGGGCTTTCTTTGAAAGCTGGGGGAGAAACTACCGCACAGGTCCTGTCAGCGCCATCACCCATATGTGAGGACTGACTTCCTGCTTGTTCCCGGAAACTGGAGGATCTAGCTTCTCTGCCCAAGGCCCCTCTTTGACTTCAATTGTGAAGGGTAAAGCCTTCCCCATGTCCCTGATGAACTCCAAGAAGAAAAGGTCCTCAGAGGGGGGCTCCTACACTCATACGGGGGCAAGGGATTTGAAGGGACATCCCAGTGCCACAATGTCTCCAGGGATTCCTCCTTGGTTTCCCACTCGGAATCTGAGTTAGACAAGAATTCAAAGTATTGATGGGAATGGGAACCGCATCGATGCTCCGATGGTGGAGTAGAGGGCAACTTTGACTCCCTGCGCTCTGAGTCAAATACACTCAAGGGGGAGATCTGTTGCATCAATCGGAACCAAGAATGGTCCTGGGAACTGGAGGAGATAGCTTGTTTTTTGAGAATTGACTGGACTTCCACCGGCGAGGCACGCGCGGTGGATGGTGTCATCACCAGCCCAAAGAACCGGAGGTTCCTGGTTCCTGAGGCTTGCACTGTGCCATGAATGCAGACAGGCTGCGCGCGTGAGTCAAAAACTGCTCTGGTAGGAGGGAGTATTCTGCAGTTGCTGGCACCACACTCTTTGGTGAAGATGCCACTTTTTTCTGTGGGGACTCCTCAATGGTAGCAGACTCAGGAGTCCTGTGCTGGCCCTCCGAGGCCATGGGCGACATCTCCCACTGGGGCAGTTTCGAAGTCCGCTCCTGGACTTCAGCCTCACATACGTTGAGGGCTTCGTATGACTGAGACAGAGTCCATTCCTTCCGGGGACACTCCTCTTCAAAGGAGAGTCTCTGTTCCAGAGCCCCATGACCTCATGGCTCCGAAAGGGCCCGGTCATCACGCAAGCCAAGTCTTTGGTAGTGCTTTTCGAGGGCATCGATTCAGATATTGATGCTGGGGTTGACGCCGATGTCTTGGAGCGCGTAGTGATTTCCCACTGCTTTTCATGGATCTTCAGCCCCTTGCGCATCATCTGCAAGCAGAGAGCACACGTGGAGGGCTCGTAGTCAGGCCCGAAGCACTGAAGGCACCAATTATGGCGGTTCATTATGGAAATGGTCTGGCCACATCTGGCACACTTCTTAAAGTCACTTGTTCGGCTGGACATATTGGAGAAGACTGCTTCCGCCAAGTCAAAAAATTCCAATGCCCTAACCACAAGGGCGTGAGAAAAAACGCGCACTGAAGATAAAAAAAAAGAAAATAAAGACCCCAAAAAAACCCCACAACGCTGAGGCAGCGACAATATTGGAAAGGTAGGAAGGTGAATCAAAACACAAATGAAGAGAAAAAAAAAAAAAGAGTGCCGAGCGACAAAAACTACCAAAAGGGCAAAAGCTTTTCTCTGGGATACAGATGAATGTCTGCAGGGCTCCATAGAAAAAAAGAAGACTGAGGTAAGATGGCTCCGTTTGGGTGGGAAGGCAATCATGCATGCGTGCTGGATTTCCCAAAGGCTTTCTGTGAAAGCTGGGGAGGGTTGGTCCCGGAGATCGGAGTTGGACTTGAGACCTGAGTCCAAGAGGTGCAGGGGGTACTCCAGCAACCTGTCCATGGTGCAGGAGAAGGGATCCAGGGCCTGGTCCACACACCAGCAGGAGAACCATCGCCACTTGAACGCATAAGATCTTTGCATAGAAGACTTGCAGGAAGCCAGAAGGATCAGACCAGTACCTGATTCAGTTTGCACTCACAATACCAATATTGGATCACCCATACAGCTCATCTGTCCTCACCCTACACTCACCAACACAACTCCTACTTACCCTTCAACCGAGAAAACTTTATGAACTCGATAATCCCCCAGTTTGATTTAACAACTAATGACCTACAGAAACTAGTAGAAGAATGGAACAATACCATTGCAACTACAGCAATAGCCTTACCCAACCCACAAAAATCCAAGCGTTGGCAATCTGAAAAATGGTACACCCCCAATCTATCCAAAATAAAAAAAAGAACTCAGAAAAATCGAATGCACCTGGTGAACAAAAAAACCCACAGAACTAAAAATACCATACCTCTCAACACTTAACACCTATAAAGAAGAAATACACAAAGCAAAAAGAAACTACCACACAAAGGTTCTAAGCAAAGCAATAAACCAAGAGAGCTATTCGAAATTGTGAAATCAATAACAAAGCCACCATATAACTTAAGCAAAATACCCATTCAACCCCAAACCCTAGCAGACTATTACACCGCTAAACTTAAACCCAAAGGCACGACAGCTCCACCAGACTCACCAACAAACATATCCAATACCACCAAATGGCAGTCATTCAGCACCATTGATTTACGTCAAACCCTTGACATAATAAACTCAATACCACAACCTCCCCACTAGACCCATGCCCCATAACATGGAACAAAGCTGTAAAATCTGAAATAGCACCCTATCTCTCAAATATCTTTTTTTTTTTTTTTGCCAAACCCGCTAAAAATGCCAATTCGCCCCATTTTGAAGAATAAAAATCTCAATAAAGAGGATCCCGCCTCATATAGGCCTATTGCTAGTATACCATTCGTGGCCAAAGTTATTGAGAAAGCAGTCCAACGACAACTGCACGATTTCATTGATACCCATGCGCCTCTAGATGAACAACAGTACGGCTTCCGACCTTTTCACGGAGTCAAAACCTTCCTTCTTAAATTATCTGACACACTCATCCAAGGACTAGACAATTCCAAACAAGCATTCATTCTCATATTTTTAGATATTTCAGCCGCTTTCGACAGTGTATGTCATAATACACTACTTACATGACTTAGCCACTTAGGCATCAATGGTAAAACCCTCAAATGGTTCAAATGCTAGATATCAGACAGACAACAATATATGAAAGTTGAATACAAAACATCCGCTAACTGCCCCAAAACCAAGGTAGTCCACAAGGCTCCGCCTTATCTGCACTACTCTTCAACTTATACATTCAGCCGATATGCTCCATATTCAATAAACACAAGATGAAATACCATATAAACGCAGACGATATTATGGTTTACACTCCTGTAGACATCCTCAACCCCAACTATGACAATATAGAATCCTGCCTAACTGAAGCCGAAAACTGGCTCCAAATCAAACAATCTGTTTATCAATCTCAAGAAGACAGAAGTTCTATTCAGAACAAGAAACCCAAACTTCACTCCCCCCCACACAATCTCCATAAATAATATATCCCTCACAGTAAAACAAGATAATAGATATTTAGGTGTCATCATAGACAAAACTCTTAGCATGGTACCCCACCTAAGGCACATAAACAAAATCATATTTTATAAGCTAAGGATCATCCAACATCTCAGGCCACTCATAGACGTGAACGACTTAAGAACAGTGGTCCAGTCCCTCATAACACCCCTTCTTGACTACTGCAACAGTCTCCTCCTTGGGCTACCAAAAATGAGTCTGAATATCCTACAAATGGCACAAAATTTCACAGCCAGAGTAATCTGTAAGGCAAGACTCTTCGACCACATCACACCGATAATATAACATCTCCACTGGCTTCCCATTACTAGCCGAGTGAAATACAAAACCATAATAATATTCAAACTAATCAATAAGATTGCCCCCTCCCACCTCACCACCTTGATCCACCTTCAAGCAGACAACAGAGAAAATAGAAGAACAAAACCGAACTCTCTTGCGGTAAAATCCTCATTCCGCAAAACCAAACAATTCACCAGCAATAGGGCCTTCACATACACAGCTCCCACAATATGGAACTCCCTCCCAGATACCCCAAGAGCCGAGAAAGATCTTCAGACCTTCTGCAAAGAACTAAAAACATACCTATTTAGAGAACACTACACCATTTATAACTCCACCAACACACCTTCCCCTACCACCTGCCAACCCACAGGAGGCCCCAGACCAGGGCACATACCAATATGACGACCTACCCTACGGCCCTAGCCTGCTGTTACCTCCTTTCCGGGTGGATCAGCAACACAACAGCCTATGCTCCTACCTCCAATTACATACCAATCCTACAGGGCAATGGGAGGAGATGGTCAAGGGCTCCCCATCACAGGGCAAAGGATGACATGCGCAAACAACACCCTCACTTACTACACATCGCTCTGCAACAGACAAAGAAAGCCAAGCAAGAAAAATACCCCCTTTCCCAAAATCTGAAATGTGCCCTCAAACGCACGCTCAATCCGTAAGAAATTGTCAGTCATCTCGGACTTGATATCCCTCCACGACCTCGACATACTCTTGGTCACAGAGACATGGCTATCTAGCGATGATACGGTCCTCCTCCACCAACTTATACCCACCAACTTTTCCATCCATACATGTCATAGAGAAGGCCGAAGAGGAGGTGGATTCCTTGCCCTCTCCAAGGTGGATCTCCAATTCAAGCTAATAAATGCCACCAGCACAATCCATCTCGACACAATCACCATAGCCAACATGCAATGTTCCATCAACCTCTTGTACAGAGCCCCATCAGCTTCTCCTGATGATCTCTCAGCAATAATCGACCTTGCATGCAACACCCTGAACCCACGCACCCCATGCTGGCTTCTAGGCGATTTCAACCTGCCAGCCCTGCAAAACACCCAGGCTGCCGCTTTCCTTTGAGGCAATCAACGAGCAAGGATACAAACAACTAGTCAACGAACCTACCCACGTGAGAGGAAACAACTTGGACCTGATATTCGCCCCACCGGCAGCCATTGACCCGACCCACTACCCCATACCGTCCGTTACCACAGTCCCCTGGTCAGACCACAAATTAATCAGATTCCAAATACCCGTGCAGAAAAAACACCGCATAAGCTCCAGAAGTCTAGCTGACACCCCCAGAGCACCTCTGCGAAGATTCCGACCCTTTGACAAGGAAGCTATCTTGAGTAAAACCCTCCCGCTCCTCTACCCGACAGCGCATGACCTCGACGATCTGACCTCAAGTTGGGATAATAGCCTCAGCTCTGTTGCTCAACTTCCACCCTCAAGCAAACCTCCAAGGAAACGAGCCGCCTCACCCTGGTACTCCATGGAACTACGAGCGTTACTACTCCGCCTAAGGAAGCTAGAAAGACGTTGGCGTCGGTTACGCTCCACAGCTGACCTGAGTATAACCTGCACCTGACGAAGCACTGTGAAGCAGTAACAGGAAAGATGAGGCAATTCCACACTACACTGACACCCTGAAACGATCATTAAACAAACCGCATGATCTGTTCACTCTTGTCAGTAACCTAACAAAAGAACCATCCCCCATCCAACAAAGCGAGATCCAACCCCAGGAATTCGCTGACTACTTGCAATCAAAGTTATGTCGGACTAGTAAATCCACAATGGCCACCATCGTATGCGAACTACCCTATTCTATGCCACTGACCACCTTCTCCACCCCCTCGAAGAAAGACATTGAAGACACCATCGCTTCTATCAATACCACCACCGCACAAACTGACCCTTGTCCCGCCTTCTGGATAAAGTCGCTACACAGCGAATTTAGCCTGATCATTGCCAGAATCATGGAACTGTCTTTTTCAACTGGATCATTCCCACGAAGCCTCAAACGCACATCTATCAGACCTTTGATCAAAAACAACAAACTAGACCCCCAGAAGGTCGACTCATACAGGCCTATATCAAGCATACCACTACTCGCTAAGATAATCGAAAAAGTAGTCCAACGTCAGATACAGGGTCACATCGACTCCGCCGCTCCACTGGACCCCTGCCAACATGGTTTCATGGAGTCTCACGGTGTAGAAACACTCCTCACTACCCTCTTCAACAACATAATCACTGGAATCAACAACATCCGTCAAGGATTTGCCCTCAACTTTATGGATATAGCCGCTGCCTTTGACTCAGTAAGCCACGAGCTCCTCCTTGTACGACTTAAGGAGAAGGGTATTCAAGACGCAGCCCTAAGGTGGTGCGAATCATACCTGTCGGAAAGATGGCAGCTTGTAAGATCCGGCACGACAACATCAAAACCTTTCCAACAGTGGCAAGGAGTTCCGCAGGGATCCTCCCTCTCCGCCCTGATGAACATATACATGCTGCACCTTCATCCGATCTTTCAACGTCAACTGCCTGATTTATGCCGACGATGTACTGCTCTACATAGCATTCAAAACCGACCAGCCAGACTTCTCCCCACTGACAAACTGTTTTGACGCCGTATCAGACTGGCTCCAAACACAAAACCTTTGAATACAACACAAGAAGACCGAAGTCCTCTTCATCACGAGGAACCAAAGCTTCACCCCTCCAACCTCCTTAAAGGTCAAAGAAGCAGATCTAACTACCAAGTCTACAATCCGTTACCTAGGAGTCACCCTAGACCAATGCCTCGACATGAAGACCCACATAAGCAACACAGTAAGAGCAGTTTACCATAAGATCCGGACTCTTAGGCACCTACGCCCCATGCTCAAGCCTGACGACTACCGGACAATCTTCCAAGCGCTGGTGATATCGCACTTCGACTACGCAAATGCAATCCTACAAGGGCTCCCGCAGTCTACACTTAACCCACTCCAGCTAGCAATGAACACGGTGGTCAGAGTTCTCTACGCTGTTTCCAGGAAGGACCATGTAACACCCATCCTGAGACATCTCCACTGGCTCCCCATCCATTGCAGACTCTTGTTTAAATCCCTACTAATGGCCTTCAAGGCCATCAACAGGCTCTCCTCAACCTCTCTTGCGGAGCTTATCCATCCTACACCCCCCAACAGATCAAGAAGGCCTGCAGCGATCAACACCCTAATAATCCCAAGGGAAACAACACAATGCACACAGGCAACGACAAACAGGGCTTTTAGTTTCTACGCATCCAAATGCTGGAATGCCCTCCCACCCAGTATACGAGCAATCTCCGACTTGGCCCAATTTAGAAAGGCTTTAAAATACCACCTCTTCCTCGAGCACTACTCAGATGACAGAGCCCATACAGACACCCCCCCCCCCCACCAGGCCCTACATACCAACACTCACAACACATGATAAGGTACCCACACCCCTGGGCGCCAGCATCAACCAAGCTTACCTGTAAACAGCATGGTTGATGGTTGATGACGCATACCATGTAAATAGCAACTTGTATATACCCATACCATGTAACAATATGTATTTCTCTGTAAATAGTTACCCTTGAATTGTCCAAGTTTATGCTACCTTGTTCTCTGTAAATACAGTGCATATGCCTGTACTGTATAAATCCTTGTTGTTATGTAAACCGCACTGATACCAAATAGCACGGTATAGAAGAGACCTTAAATAAATAAAAATAAATAAATAAATCCCCCTTAACATACCGACTCCTCCCCAAACCCTCCCTCCCCCCTACCTTGACCCAACACCCGCATCACTATAACACACTATAACTCATTGATTTTAGAGCACAGGATTCAAAAACCCTAACCTGGTATGTAAAAGCTATAAAAAATAGGATGTTCATAGTTCTCTGTATCTATTATAACCCATGTTATCACTGTTAAATGGCTTACTTGTTCTGTGTAAAAACGTATTCCATGTAAACCGCCCCTGATCTCTGGAAGGGGCGGTATAGAAAAACGTTTCAAATAAACAAATAAATTTCCTTAACATTCTTGGGTAGGTTGAATTCCGAGAAGACTACCCACTCAACATCCACGCTGTGAGGGCCAAGGACCTGACGTTGAGATGTCACAGGATTCCAGTTCCTGAGAGATGAGATCTGGGGCAGAGTCCAACTACATAGGCACCCTCAGAGAGCTGGAGCAGCAGGGGGGAACCATGGCTGCCAGGACCAATATGGGGGCAATGAGAAACATTGTGCCCCTATCAGCGTACAGCTTCAGCAAAGTCTTTGCCGTAGGCAGAATGGGAGGAAAGGCGTATAGCAGGACTGCTCCTCAGTGTATGAGAAAGGCATCTGAAGCCAGCCGCGAACCTTGAGCAGAACTGATCCACCTGGGTGTTGTGCTGAGTGGCAAAGAGATTGATCGTGGGAGTACCTCACTTCCGATAGATCTGCCTTACAACTTTCCTTGTTGAGGGTCCACTCGTGTGGCTGGAGGTTGAGGCTCAGCTGGTCCGCAAAGAAGTTGCATGCCCAGAAAGGTAGCTCTCAATTTCATCCTGTAAGCGATGGCGAACCTTCACAAACGGACTGCTTCCCAGCACAGAAGATATGACCCCATGCTGCCCTGTTTGTTGAGATAATATATGGCCACCTGGCTGTCTGCCTGAATAAGCACAGATTGGTTGGCAAAAGGAACCTGGAATGCTCTGGGGCATTTGATATAGCCCAGTGTTGGTGCAGGCTCTTCTGCTTGAAACACAGGCCCTGCATGTGCAGGCCATTCAGATGAGCCCCCCAGCTGAGCTTGCACACATCCATCATCAGCGTCCATTGGGGATTGATGCCCAAAAAGGGAGACCCCTGAGCAAGTTATGTGGCTCCAACCACCAGTGCAGAGACTGGACCAGAGGCAAGGTGACCGCTGACCAGTCCCAGAGGCGGCTAGTGGCTTGCTTCCACTGCATCCTGAGTCCATTAGGCTTGTCTCATCGACAGATAGGCCAGGGGAGTGACATGGACAGTTGTGGCCATATGGTCAAGCACCTTCAACATACCCCGGGCTATCACCTGACGCCGCTGCAGGGTATCACAG
The DNA here is from genome assembly GCA_033557465.1 of Ichthyophis bannanicus. Classification (NCBI taxonomy): domain Eukaryota; kingdom Metazoa; phylum Chordata; class Amphibia; order Gymnophiona; family Ichthyophiidae; genus Ichthyophis; species Ichthyophis bannanicus. The sequence continues at coordinate 124,575,518 of CM066036.1, read as the reverse complement.
ACAAAGTCTGTCAGCCTCTGTAGGCAATGTCTCGGAAGAATGGCCCAAGCCTGAATGGTGTCCAGGAGGGCCCCTATAAACTCCAGCTGTTGAGAGGGCTTGAGGTAAGACTTGGGGTAGTTGACCACGAACCCCAGCCACTCGAGCATCTGAATGGTCAGCCGGGCCAACTGACAGGCTCCATCCGGAGTAGAGCTCTTTGAGCTAGTTGTCCAAGTAGGGGAAGATGAAGACCCACAGAGTCCGAAAGTAAGCTGCTACCACTATTAGACTATTTATGAAGATGGGCTGCCGATGCCAGGCTGAAGGGAAGTACTTGGTACTGGAAGTGCTGACAATCCAGGACGAACCGGAGGTACTTTCTGTGAGCAGGGTAGATCGAAATTTGCGTAAATGCATCCTTGAGATCCAGGGAGCACAGCCAATCATCATTTAGGAGATATGGGAGCAGGGTCACCAGAGAGACCATCTTGAACTTTTTTCGCACCAGGTAGGCGTTGAGGCCTCGGTGGTCCAGGATGGGTTGAACCACTCCCCTGTCTTCTTGGGAACCAGGAAGTACCTGTAGTAGAAGCTGGAGGCATCAGCTCTATGGCGATATCAGCTAGCAGAGCAGAAACCTCTCCCTTTAGCAGGTTGAGATACAGTGGGTCTAGGGATACTCCCTTGGGGGAAAGGGGCAGCATCTTGGCAAAGTGCAGCTTACAGACGCTTTGGACTATCTGCAGCACCCACATGTCTGAAGTTATGAGAGGCCACCTGTGGGCGGACAGGATGAGCCATCCTTCCCCACCAGAGGGCTGTCCCCTGTGGAGACCGGCAGATTGGCCAAGCTCCAGGGGAATCAGTCAAAACCCTGCCTTGTGTTTGGGATGCGAGGCCTGCTAGGCCTTCTGCAGCTTCTCCCGATGCTGATGCAGAGGAGCCTGTGGGCTTGGGAGGTACCAGCGCTTTCGCTGGAAGTAGGGGTCTTCTTGACCACTCAGCCACCAAACTGTGAGGGATAGGGACCTCAGATTGGGGTGAAGTAGCAGACTCCCCTCCTGCATCAGCAGCTCCGGTGAAAACTAGAGAGGGATCGGGGGCTCCGTCGAAAGACTGAGCAGCAGTGGAAACCAAGGCTACCTGGGCCACCTCGAGGCTATGAAAATCATTGAGGCCCTGTCCTGCTGGACCTTAAGAAGGATCCGTGCAATGAGGGGCATGGGGGGAAAGGCATACAGCAGGCCCGTCTCCCACGAGATGAGGAAGGAATCCGGGGGCACCCTGACAGGGTGCGGGACTGGACCGCTGAACCCGGGGAGCTGCGAATTCGCAGGAATGGCGAAGAAGTGGAGGTCTGGAGTCCCCCAATGCTGGAAGAGCTGCTGTGCAGTCTAGGGACACAGGCATCACTCGTGCAGCCAGAGAACTCTGCTGAGCCGGTCTGCCAATGCATTGTCCTGGCCTGGGAGGTAAGTGGCTGGGATGATCATGCCCTGGCTCACCGCAAAGGAGCATATGGCTGTCACCTCCAAACACAGGCTGTAGGAACTGGCATCTCCTTGTTTGTTCACAAAGAACATCATGACCTGGTTGTCCATCTGGACCAGCACTGCTCGGTGCTGCAGGCGGTCCCTGAAAAACGTGAGTGCAAGGCGGAGGGCCCGGAGCTCCAGCAGGTTGATCTGCTGCTGGGACTCCTCGAGGGACAAGGTCCCTTGAGTATGCCGCCCCCCGCAATGGGCTCCCCAGCCCACCAGGGAGGCGTCTGTAGTCAAGACCACCTGATGTGCCAGAGCTTCGAAGGGCATACCTTGAAGCACGTTCCGAGACTCCTGCCACCAAGGGAGGGACTCCACTGCACTGGGAGAGACAGAGATGGGGTCTCGGATGCAGCTGGTCGACTGTGCCCATTGCCCTCAGAGGCACCACTGTGCCGCCCGCATGTTGAGACGGGCATTGGGCACGACATGGACCATGGAGGCCATGTGGCCGAGAAGGCGAAGCATCATCCGGGCCGAGATGACGCTGCAGCCCCACACTTTGGACGCCAGGGAGACGTGGCGATCCACCCTGTCCTGAGGAAGGAAAGCCATGGCCCGCAGGGTGTCCAAGCGAGCCCCGATGAACTCCAGGGACTGAACTGGAGTGTGGTGGGACTTTGGGTAATTGATCATGAACCCTAGATGCTCCAGGAGGTGACTGGTGCGGGACGTGGCCTGCCGGGCTTTGGAGGCCGTGCCCCCTGTTACAAGCTAGTCGTCTAGATATGGATAGATGAAGGTGCCCTGCAGCCGGAGGTGGGCCATGGCCACAGCCAGGCATTTCGTGAAGAACCCATGAGGCAGAAGCGAGGCCAAAGGGAAGCATCCTGTACTGGTAATGATTTCCCTGAACCATGAAGCAGAGATACTTTCTGTGCTTGGGATGGATGAGGTTGTGAGTGTAAGCATCCTTTACGTCCAAAGAGCATAGCCAATCACCCTGCTGGAGGAAGGGCAGTAATGTTCCAAGGGAGAGCATCCTGAACTTTTCCCGCACCAGGAACTTGTTTAGGTTCTGCAGGTCGAGGATGGGCCGAAGGCTCCTGTCCACTTTGGGACGAGGAAGTATCGGGAATAAAACCCCCATCCTTGGAAGTGCCGGGGAACTGGTTCTATTGCCCTGTCCTCAAGGAGGCCTGTGAGCTCTTGATTCAGGAGGACCTGGTGCTAAGGAAGTCGACTTGACTCCCCGAGGAAGTTTGGAGGAGGGAGCTGGTCCAAATGGAGGAAATAGCCCTCCTGAACGACCTGGAGGACCCAGGCATCGGTGGAGATGGACTCCCACCTGTGGGAGAGGTGGACCAGATGCCACCCGACAGACAGCCTCTCTTTCAGCGGATAAGAGGCTATGGCTGAGCCAGCGCCAGGGGTTGGGTCATGGGACCCTTTGGCTTACGAGGGCTATGCTCTTGCCCTTGCCCTGACCGCCCAAAACGGGGGTCGATGCCGGCGGGTAGGTTGGGTAGCCCCTGTATGGGAGCCCCTACTGGTGGAAGAAAGGCTTCTTGCTCTGCTATTTCTTCTTGGGGAGGGAGGAGGTTTTCCAGGAGAGGCGAGTACAAGTCACGTACTCCATTTCAAATCTCTGCTGCCTTATCCTCCATGGACTTGCCGAATAGTTGCTCTCTGAGGCAAGGGACATCCAACAGCTTCTCCTGGACCCACTGCTCCAGGTCCGAGGACTGGAGCCAAGCCTGCCGATGGGCTCCAATGCCAGCTGCCACCACCTGGGCGGAAGACTCGAAGCTCTCATACGTTGCTCACGAGAGGTACTTTGAGCATTCTCCGACAGACTTCAAGACGGCCTGAAAACATCGGAGATGGTCTCAATCAAGGCCCGCCGCAAAGCTTCCGAGCTCTCTAGCGAGGTCATGGATGAACAATTTGCCGAGTGCAAGTGTTTTCAGTTTCACAGAATAGTTTTTCCCGGACGGTTCAACGATGATACAACTCTTTTGAGGTGCAAGCCCTGATGAACAGGCAGTGCACACCTCATGTACATTACATATACCAATTGAGTGGTATTGATCAGCCATATTCCCCCTGATGAAGGCAGTCACGCCGAAACGCGTTGGGGTTTTTCACCAATAAAGGTTTTCGAACATCCAAATCATCGTCTCTTGCTCTTTGTGTTCCCTCCAATGCCAGCTGCCACCACCTGGGCGGAAGACTCGAAGCTCTCATACGTTGCTCACGAGAGGTACTTTGAGCATTCTCCGACAGACTTCAAGAGGGCCTGAAAACGTCGGAGATGGTCTCAATCAAGGCCCGCCGCAAAGCTTCCGAGCTCTCTAGCGAGGTCATGGATGAACATCCCAATGTATAATTGGTAAACTTGGATCATGGAGCCCTAATAAGCCTTGCGCCCGAGAGTGTCGAGGGTACCAGACTCTGCCAGGCGCGACCAAAGAATGAGTCTTCGGGCTCTTTTGCTTCCACATGGCTGATTCAACCACCATCGAGGTGTGAGGGCTTTCCAAAACTCTGGGTCCTGCTGAACCCTATATATAGCGTCCAGGTGCTTCCTCATGATAGGAACAGAGGCCAGGGTCTCCCACATACGGAGTCATCGTGGGTTCAGCATGGGAGGAACCAGCACCGAGAGAGCTTCTTACAGAGCGGTTTCATATTGAAGAATATCGAATTCCTCTGCACAGGGCTCCTCCTCCGACTTGCTAGGGCCCGCGCCATGTCCCGGATGAACTCCAGAAAGGAGGTGTCTTCCGCCTCTGGGTCGGTGGAGAGGGGGTCTGAGGGGAGGTGGGACTGAGTCTCCGGGGAGGTCTCCTCATCGGACTCCCATTTTGAGTAGTCCATGGTTTCCAAGGTCAAAACCTACCCAGAGCCGGAGGCGCGCCCAAGGACTAGAACGGAGATAGAGACATGCGCCAAGGATCCTCACGATGCTTCTGGCTCTCGGGGGTCACTGTGGTGGCCGAGGAAGTCCTAGAGGTTGAGGACCCTCTGGTCTCGAGGAGCATGCCAGTGGGGCCGGGCACCAGTGCCTGCTGGGCAGCGAGGAACGTAGAAACGCTGCGCTCCAAGGCCAGCATCCGGGCCTCCCACTCGGGAGTACGGCCCTGTGACAGAGATGTCGGGGTGACCGGGTCGGGTGTCGAGGAGAAAGACGGTCCTCACTGGGATGACCCTCGGGAGACCAGACGCCTTTGCTGGGGCCTCCCTATCGGTTTGAGATAACTTACTGGGCCGCTCCCTCTCAGACTCTAAAGTTTGCCAAGGGGGGCTGAGAGACCAGTTGCATGACCTCTCACGCTTGTCTGGCGCCAACAGAGTCCTCGCGGCCTTCTTCTTCTTCCACTCGCATTCAGGCGATCCCTGGTCAGAGTGCTACTGGGGTTGTAGAGCCAAAGAGTAGGAGGCTACCGGGGATACCGGAGCTGACTTATGGAAGAGATCATCCAGCTCCTGAAGGACATCTTACAGAGGGAGCATAGCTCTGGGTTATGGTCAGCTCCCAGACGCCAGAGACAACAGTAACGGGTGATCGTGAGCAACATGTTTTTTTGAACACCTATCACATTTCTTAAAAATTGGAGGCCATTGGGGGAAAAAGAACCCCTGCGAGGTTAAAGATCCTCAATGCAGCCAGTGTTTAAAAAGAGCACGAAGCAAGGTGAAACACAAAGGCAAAAAGGAAAAAAAAACCCCGAGACCAGGGCTGAAGCAGAGGTGCTTGAGAGGCGGGAAGAGGACTGGCGAAGGCTGGAAAGCAAAAACTGTTTGGAATCGAAAAACCTTTTCCGGGGATGAGACGCATGTCCGAAGGGCTCCGTGGAAAAAGGGAGACTGAGTAAGATGGCTCATTTGGGCGGGAAGGGGACCACACATGCATGGTGGAATTCCAAAAGGCTTTCTTTGAAAGCTGGGGAAATGCTCTGCGTGGGCTCCGTTGGTGCTGACGTCACCCATATGTGAGGACTGACTTCCTGCTTGTTCCTGGAGAAAGGACAAAAACACAAAAAATAAGAGTGACAGCACTAGGGCTGGCTCTACTGATGAATGGTGAAAACTAGAAGAAGAGAGGAACCTGAAGGGGCAAAAAGGAAAAACGTTTTCTGATGGTGCAGGAACACGTCCAAGGGGTTCTGCGGAAAAAGAAGACTGAAGATGATGGTGGGGAAGGCAGGCATGCATGCGTGATGGAGCCTCCCAAACACTTCTATTGGAAGCTAGGCGGCATTCCTGCATGGGGCTCCATTGGTGTTGTCACCCATACGTGAAGACTTACTTCCTACTTGTCCATGGAGAATGACATCATACCTTGATCCTTGTCCTGTTAGTTGGATTAAGACAGTTAGAACTGAGCTAGTGAAAAACCTTATGTGTATCGCACAATTGTCCCTACAACAGGGAATAATGCCAGATAGGCTGAAGAGGGCATGTGTTTGCCTAACTGTAACTCGCTTTGAACTATTACTGGAAAGGCATGAGCTAAATATAAACAAACAAAAATACAAATAAATACAATGGATCCTACTTCTAAATGCCCACTGTCCAGTTTTCCATTTCTTGCTAATATTATATTAAGGGTGGTTCTGCAACAAGTGCAGCACTATATAGATCAGAATTCTCCCTATGATCCACAACAAAATGGTTTTCCGCTGATCCATGGTGTAGAAACGTAATGGTTAATTTGTTAGATGAGCTTATTTGGGTTTTAGAGAAGCCTTGGAGTGATTATATCCTCATTATTTTGGACACTTCTGCAGCATTCGACTCTGTACATAATGATATTCTATTATTGTGCCTTCACTCCTTGGGATTAGGAGGATTAGTGTTGCAATGATTTAAATCATATTTGCTTCTCCGTACCCAACAGGTATGTATGGGTACAGATGTTTCTGAATGGTAAAATTTGCAGTGTGGAGTGTTGCAGGGCTGTGCACTTTCAGACTTTTTTTGTTGTTGTTTATATTTTAACAATTATATACATATTTTCAAGACAAAAATTTGTACAGAAAGATATCTACTTCCAAAAACTCTATACAGCATAGTTTAAGACAATACAACATCAGAAAGACGCCTTTATTCCACAATTTTTTTAAGGAGGGGGAGTGTAATGTAGAGTTAGTCTGAGGTAACCAGATCCAAACAATAATAAGAAAAGGAACTAAACAAATTCCAAGAAAACCCAAGGAGCATCAAGGCTAACTATATCTACATAGAACCTTACCCCACATCAACCGTTAATATAGGCCTAACCGGAATCCTTGCACTCAGAAAGGCTGAAAGATCATTAGGCTGGAAGAAAATATAATGCTGATTTTGAAAGACACTCAAACATTTACATAAGATCCACCTGGTTTTAATAAAATAAATTGTTACCTCCGTTTCTGTGTATCCTTAGTTAAATCAGGAAACATAAGTACTTTCACCCCATAAAACAGTAAAGAACACTTCTGAAAATACAATTTCAGCAACCAGTCCTGATCAGAGACAAGCACATATGAGACTAACAATATTGAAACCTTAACAGTACCACACTACCAGGAGACAGCAATATGTCAGAGATATTTAAAATGTCCATATCGCCTGCTTCAGATGGCCCAGGCTCCTTCTTTCCTAATGGCAAATAAAACGCCTTAGAAATTGGAGGCATCAAATCGGATGGAACCTTCAAAATTTCAGTGAGATACTTCTTAAATAAGTCCAATGGTGTAACCCCTGATATCACTGGAAAGTTCAAGATATAAAGATTTGATGCCCTAGAAGCATTCTCAAGAACCTCAATCTTTGCTCTTAAAGTTATATTATCTTTCACATGAGCCTCCATCAGTGCTGGAACCACATGCAGACTTTGAACATTAGTTTCAATCCTCTCCTTTAACCCTTTCCAGGCCGAGCCCAAAACTCTTGGGATCCAAAATTCTGACTAAATATTCCTATCAAATGGTATATAATACATGACCATAGCAGAAGGAAGATCACTATTAGAACATATTGAATAAGACGGGCAAAATTTTCCTGAAATATGCAAGAATTAACCCGGCTGCAGAATGTGGATTAAAAATTTAAAGGAGGCCTTGAAAGGGTTAAGATGTCAGTCTCAGAAGCAAATTTTTCCATATTGACAGCCACCTCAGTTACTCAGGCAATAATAGCAGAGGTCTGGAGGGAAATTGCTTTAGGTAAACCAGATATTGCCTCGCAAATACTATCCAGTGTAATTTTAGGAGTCAATACAAAACCAGCAGGTGAAGACACAGTTAAAGAGCTAACAGCTCTCTCCCAAGCACAGGAGTACCGGTAAGGGGTTTCTTCACTGCTCTGTCCTCCCCCAGGAAGTCCTCAGACTCACCAAAGGCAGATGCGCCAGTTGCTGCTGGTACAACTCCCTGCCTGTGTTCACATCCGTGGCCAACTTTGGACATGGAAACAGCACCGGCAGCCAGCCAGGATGCATCATCACCGGGAGTCGGCGGCGGACACTGTGTATCCGGAGACAAGCTGGTATCCGGGCCTAAGGAGAGGTGCGGCTTCTCCAGACATTCCATCTCCAAGTCGGCCCTGAGCTCTCGGCGAACCGCCTGTTACTTCAATGAATTGGTCCATAGGACCAGCAATGGCAAGTGAGGGCGTTGCAGGATAAACCATCGCCTTACCTTTCTGCTTAAGCATCACAGGAAATAAAGCACTTTTCACTCAGCCATCTTGGATACACCACTCCCCTCCTTTCAGCCATTCTTTTTAAGATCTATGTGTAACCTCCATGTGCACTTATTGCTTCATTTAGTCTTCACTATCATATCTATGCTGATGACATTATGATTTATGCTTCTTTTACCATCACTGATAGTTCTTATGCTCTTATAGTGAAGTATTGTTTGGATATTCCTATGAAGAGAGGCTAAAAATATTAGGACTCTTCAACCTGGAACGGCTGAGGGGAGATATGATAGAGGTCTATAAATTAATGGAGTGGAACAGGTAAATGTAGATTGATTGTTTATTAGATCAAAATATAGAAAGACTAGGGGACATGCAATGAAGCTACAATGTAACCTATTTAAGAACAACAGAAAATATTTTTTCACTCAATGGGTAATCAAACTCTGGAATGCGTTACCAGAGGATGTAGAAAAAGCTGTTGGTGTAGCCAGCTTTAAAAAAGGTTTGGACAAGTTCCTGGAGGAAAGGTCCATAAACCATTATTAAAGAGGATCCGGGAAATCCACTGCTTGTCCCAATACAAGTATTGTGGAACCTGTGTCTTTTGGGGAAACTGCTAGGTACTTGTGACCTAGATTGGCCACTGTTGGAAACAGGGTACTGGGCTTGATGGACCTTGGTCTGACCCAGTATGGCATTTCTTATGTTCTTAGTAGTAGTAGCAACCTATTTTTAAGTGCATAGAGTCCCACAGTATACACATTCAAAAGTTTTGTAAGGATCTTTTGATTTAGTGCAAGTACACCAGTTAGTAGAGTGGAATTACTCTATCAAGATCTGCAGGGAGTAACCATGCCAATAATTCATAATTACACAAAGAGGCCTATTCACAACTGGACATCCAGCCCCTTGAGCAGCTGGGCAGGATCAGGGCATACAGCGTTAGACCCGATTCCCCCATGGGATCAGAATCTGGTCCCAATTGGAGCCACAAATGTCACTCACCGCTGTCCTTTCCCCACAGCTTCATCCCCGATTAAGTCTCCCATGGCCAGGGTCCAGCTTCGGGGAACCTCCTCCTTGCCTCCTAGTCCTGTCCCTGCTGGCCGCCACTGCTACCTTGTGTCCAGGGGGACTTATTGCACTTCTGAAGTGGAATAAGTCCCCGTCTAACCGGCATACCCCAGACGTATAGGGCCGACCTCAGAATCGGCCCTGTACATCCAGCATTATAATTACTCTTCCATAATAGCAATAAATCACTGATTAGCAAACAGAGGTCACAGGTTTGCTGTGCACTTAGGAAACGTACAGCACTATTCTGACTAATTACCACCCTCTGGGTGAAAACGTAAGACCAGTACTTTAGCTTTGCCGGATGGATGAATGCAGCTGGTATCCAAGGCAGTCTCCAGAACAGTCAGAAGTCCAAAGGAGCAGATAAGGTAACTATACTGGCTCAAGCCATAGGAAGCGAGCCGCATAAGAACACAGAATCTTACAGGTGTCTGTGGGAGTCGTTTGTCTCACACGGTTAGTGGAAAAGCCTTGGGATAACACAGTATTACTGTGCTTATACAAGCAGCAAGGAAAGCAAAAGGCACAAAACGGCACACAAATAATTCTTTGCATACTGTATTATTACTTGGGATGAGTCCTAATCACATTTTGGTGATTGGTTGGCATAAGATACTACAAAGCATCTCAGCAAATCAGGTGGTGGTCATCAGGCAGTCGTCTTGTGGACAAATGGTCCATGGTAAGAGTCAGAATGCAATAGATGATGGTATCCAGTCTTATATATTGTTACAAGTCTCCAAGGACAGTAGAACAGTCTGTGGCTTAAAAAAGGCCTAAGAAGAAGGTTCTCTTGCACATAAGCATGGTAGAAAACAATCTTCTGTACATAGACAGAAACACTTGGCAGGCAGTTGTTTGGAGGTCAGCAGATCTGAGGCTTGGTAAACAGAATCTTCTGTAGAAAGAAACCATTTTGTTTGGTTCAGGCTTTTGGTTCAGAGCAGGCCAAAGTATCAGTGCTACAGGCCTACACCTCCAAATGCCAGCTTCAGAAATTAAAGAACATCCAAAATGCAGCTACCCTTTATCATTTCAAGAGTGACAATCCTTGAACACATTAAGCCCGGTGCTTAAGGCTTTATACTGGCTACCTTTTTTTTTCCCACTGGGTGAAACTTAAGAATCTATTTATGATTTTTAGAATTCTTCATGGCATACCTATATCCATGTATTCTGTATCATGTTCCCAGCTGGAGTTTGCACTCTGGAAGTCAAACTTTAATTCAAATGTAGGGGGCATTGGTTGGCGACTACCTACTGTATGGATTTTCTTCTTGAAAAGGTCTCTCTTTGGAATATGCTCCCACTGCAGATGAAATTGTTAGATGAACCTGCTCTATTCCTTAAACACTATAAGACTTGGCTGTTTGTGATTGTTTTTGAATGCTTTATGTTTGCTGCTTTGTTATATCTATATTTTTGTCATAATAGTTATTTATTTCCAAAGCTTCTACACCACGTATGTAATACAATAGCTGCAATTTACAATAAAAACGTAAAGCATAGTTACTCACCTGTAACAGGTGATCTCCGGGAACAGCAGGAATTTAGTCCTCACATATGGGTATCGTCTGTACCGACGGAGCCTGCGCAGAAACGCTCCCCAACGTCCAATTAGAAAGCTTTTGGGAGCATCCCACAGCGCCTGTGTGCTGCCTTCCCACCTTTCCCAACTGCCTCTCTCCAGTTGAGTTTTAAAGCTGAGACAAAGAGAGAGAGAGGAAAAGGAAAAAGATAGATAGAGAGATACAACTCCTAGGGGAGGTGGGTAGGTTGTGAGGACTAAATTCCTGCTGTTCCCGGAGATCACCTGTTACAGGTGAGTAACTATGCTATCTCCAGGAACAAGCAGGAATGTAGTCATCACATATGGGGACTCCCTAGCTTTAGGTGCCAGGGAGAGACCCCAGAAGTTGTGTGTCCCTAAACAGGGCTCCACTTCCCCCCATGGATCTCTGGCATCCTACCAGGGATGGCGGGTAGGAGTTGATTAGGTATGGAACAGGTGTTGGAGAACAGCCTGACCAAACAAGGCATCCCGGTGGGAGTCCTTGTCCAAGCAGTAATGGGCTGTGAAGGTATGAACCGAGGCCCAAGTGGCTGCTCGACAGATGTTGTCGATAGACACAGAGTGCAGATGAGCCATTGAGGCTGCCATGGCTCTCACATTGTGAGCTGTGACATGGCCCTCCAGAGAAAGGTTCTTACTCTGATAGGCGAAGGAAATACACTGGGCAATCCAGTTAGACAGTGTTCTCTTGGAGACTGGAAGTCCCAAATGAGAAGGATCAAAAGCAACAAAGAGTTGAGAGGACTTTCTATGTTGCTGTGTTCTTTGCAAGTAAAAGGCTAAAACTCTTTTACAGTCCAAGGTATGAAGATTCCTCTCTGCATTTGATGCATGAGGCCTTGGAAAAAACACAAGTAGGTAGACCGCTTGGTTCAGATGAAAAGGCGAGACCACCTTTGGCATAAAGTGTGAAGGAGTCCTAAGGACTACCTTGTCATGATGGAACCTTGTATAAGGTGGATCAGCTACTAGCGCTTGCAACTCACTAATGCGGCGTGCTGATGTGATTGCAATGAGAAAGATAACCTTCCAAGTAGGAATTTCAAGGAGGTAGTAGCTAAAGGTTCGAAAGGTGGCTTCATGAGCTGCCCAAGAGCCAGGTTTAAGTCCCATGCCACAGGTGGTGGCCTAATGGGAGGCTTAGTTAGAAGAAGGCCTCTCATAAATCTTGCTATAAGAGGATGAGAGGAAATAGGCTGTCCATTTAGAGGCTTAAAGGAAGCTGCAACAGCACTCAAATGGACTGTTACTGAATTAGTCTTAAGACCTGCATTGGATAAATGAAGGAGATACTCCAGCAATGATTCTAGAGGTATCGCAAAGGGGTTAAGACCCTTTTGTGAACACCATATGGTAAACCTTTTATTTTTATTTATTTACATTCTCTTATATACCGCGCTATTCTGCATCAGTGCGGTTTACATTGAACAAACTGAAATTACATTGAACAGGGCATTATAACTTGGAGATAACTATTTTACAGGGAACATGGGCTATGGAGGGTTAAGTGGCTTGCCCAAGACCACAAGGAGCACCTGTGGGACTAGAAACCCCAGTCCTTCCGGCCCAAGGTTGCTGTCCTCTAGTGGGATTTGAACCCCCGACCTTCCAGCCTGAAGTACCTTGCCCCATCCACTAGGCTACTCCTCCACTCCACTTGAAAGCATAAGAGCGTCTTGTGGAAGGTTTCCTGGAAGCAAAAAGAATATCTTTTACTTGCTGAGGAAGATTAAGATCATGGAGATCTAGGCCTTCAGCAACCAAGCCCTGAGATGCAGAGACTGGGGATTGGGATGCCATAACATTCCGTCCTCCTGAGATAGGAGATCTGGAGCAGACCCTAACTCCAGGGAGGGAGCTTGAGAGAGATGTAGAAGCAGAGGGTACCACACTTGCCGTGGCCAATGTGGAGCTATGAGAATCATATGGCCTCTGTCTCTCTGAAGCTTGAATAGGGTTTTGGGAATTAGGGGAATGGGTGGAAAGGCATACAGGAAGTCTTGACCCCAGTAAAGGAGGAAAGCATCCCTGGCCTGAGCCCCCTAAGCTGGAATTCTGGAACAGAACTGGGGAAGTTTGGCATTCCACGGACTTGCAAAGAGGTCTATGTCCAGGGTTCCCCAAAGTTGAAAAATCTTGGCCACCTGGTCTGCATGCAGAACTCGACTGAGTCTGTCTGCCCAAGAGTTTTGAATGCCTGGAAGATACACTGCCAGAAGATGAATCTGATGCTCTCCGGCGAGGGCCCATAGTCGCAAAGCTTTGTTGCAAAGCGACAGAGAGCCTGTTCCCCCTTGCTTGTTCACATAGAACATGGCTACTTAATTGTCCATATGAATGAGGACTGTCTTGTAGCTGAGCAGGGTGTGGAACACTCGCAGAGCAAGGAAGATTGCTCTGAGCTCCAAGAGATTGATATGCAGATGACTCTCCTGTGGAGACCAGGTGCCTTGGGTGGAGAGGTCTTGCAGATGAGCTCCCCAACCCATTGGAGAAGCATCGGTTGTGAGAGTTGCTTGGGGTAAGGGTTGTTGAAAAGGGGACCCCAGCAACAGGTTTTGAGTGGACTTCCACCACTGGAGGGACAAAATAAGGCGACTTGTGTTTGCTATTTTGTCTGACAGGCATCCTGATGCCTGGGTCCATTGAGTGGATAAAGTCCACTGGGCTGCCCTCATATGGAGGCGAGCATAGGGAACCACATGTACAGTAGATGCCATGTGGCCTAGTAGTTGTAACATTTCTCGAGCAGTGAGATGAGACTTTAGGACTGCTTGAGAAGCTAACTGCACCATGAGAAGGCAGCGGGCCTGAGGGAGATAGGCCTTTGCCTTTCTGGTAACCAGCAAAGCTCCTATGAACTCTAAAGACTGCGTGGGAGTTAGACTGGATTTTGGGATATTTATTACAAGACCCAAATACTGAAGGATACGCATTGTGCAGGATAGAGAAGTCCTGGCCTCTGACTCTGTTGGGGCTTGAATGAGCCAGTCGTCTAAGTAGGGAAGACGAATATCCTTAGAGTGCGGAGAAATGCTGCTACAACAGCCATGCATTTCGTGAACACCCTTGGTGCTGAGGCCAGGCCAAAAGGAAGCACCCTGTATTGGTAGTGCTTTCCTTGAAAAAGGAACCAAAGGAACCTTCTGTGGGTTGGATGGATGAGGACATGGGTGTATGCATCCTTGAGATCTAGAGAACAAAGCCAATCCTGACTCTGAAGGTATGGCAGCAGAGACCCGAGAGAAATCATCTTGAATTTCTCTTTGACAAGGAATTTGTTCAATTCTCTGAGGTCTAAGATAGGTCTGTATCCCCCTGTTTTCTTTGTAATAAGGAAATAAGGGGAATAGAACCCTGTACACTGCTGATGAATGGGTATTTCTTCTATTGCCCCTTGGGCAAGAAGAATAGCAACCTCCTGCCCTAACAGGTTGATGAGAGAGGTCGGAGAATTGAACTGCCTTACTATTGTGTGAGGGGGCATACTTGAAAAATGAAGCTTGTACCTCTCCTTTATGATGGAGAGTGTCCAATGCTCTGCTGTTATTTGCCCCCATCTGGGGGCAAAGTGACATAACCTTCCTGGAATGGTGGAAGGCTCTGGTCCCACGAGAGCCAGGAAGGCTAAGTTCTCTAGCTGAAAGTCAAAGGCCTTGTGGAGGCTGAGACTGCTGTGATGGCTGAGGCTTAGCAGTCTTTGCTTTCTTCTGTTTGGGTGGTTGCTGACCCTTCTTGACAAACTGACCTGCCGAACGTGCCTGCTGAGCATAGGCAGGATAATATCTTTTCTTCTTAGAAAAGAATGGTTTCTTGAAAGATTTATTTCTAGCAGGATCAGTTGTGGACTTGGATAATCTATCCAAGGTGGAATTTTCAGCATCCATCTCATTGGCTTTTTCCTGCCAATCTCTACCAAACAGGTTCTCACCGGTACAAGGGATGTTTCCCAAATTGTCTTGAACCCAGAGCTCCAAATCAGATGCCTGGAGCCAAGCAATTCTACGTGCACCTATGGCAATAGCAGAGGTCCTGCTTATGCACTCAAAGCAGTCAAAGGCTGCACGGTTGGCAAATTTAGAAACATCTTGGGCATGTTTGACCAAAGTGAGAAAATCCTGTCTTCTATCCTCAGGAAGAATAAGACTTAAAGCTTCTTTTTTTTTTTTTTAAACTTTTATTTTCATTTTGCAACAAACAAACAAAAGAAACAACACACCAAAGGAGACAAAACAAGTATACAATAAAGAAAAGTAAACCCAATTACCCCCCACCCCCACGCTTCTTCTCTAGCTGATTATGTCAGCATGTGAGCGCTTCCAAACAACAGTGATTATACATCAAAACAATCAAAAGAGTATCTGCGATACAGAATAATCATGGGACAAAGATATATACAAATTTAGACAGTCAGATGAGAGCATTGAGCAGAATGTACATAGTCATTGAGCATCTTCCATTTAGACCGATGATGAGGGGTCTGAATGGGGGAAGCAAACATACGAGGTATTTGTTCATATTTACTGTAGAGACAGACATGATTCCACCATTCATTGGGGCTCAGCTGGGAGCTATTTTTCCAGTATTTCGTAAGTAGGGAAATAGCAATGCCAAGCATAAAGTCCAAAAGGAAGTAAGCCGTTTTTGGAAGAGAGGGGATCCCCGCAGCTGAGCGAAGTCCCACTATCTTCCAAGAAAGGGGCTCTTGAAAGTGCAAAATAGACTGGATACGACCCCAGACCCGACGCCAGTAATACTGTAGTGCGGGACATTCATACATAACATGAGGTAGTGAACCAATGGCCGCATGACATGTCCAACAACTATTGCCCTGAGTAGTGTTCCATTTGGCTAATCTGTCAGGAGTGTAAAAACACCGGTGGGCTAGAAAGAAGAGTGTCTGAGTGAGTGAGGCGGATCGGGAGACCCGTGTCACTCTACTCCAGACAAGGCTCCATTGCTCCGGGGTCAAAGTCACATGCAATTCTCTCTCCCATGCTTTCTGCGCTATAGGGGTATCTCTAGTTATAGCATTACATAAGGTTTTGTAAAAATTGGATGCTACACCCGGTGAACTACCGATAGATCGGATAGTCTCCAACCAACCTTGTGTAGGGGAGGCCGATGGCGGGAGCACCTTAGCACTCCGAAGGCAATGCTGAAGTTGCACCAACTGAAAGTAGTGTTTCGCTGGGAGACCAAATTCAATTTGCAATTCACTAAAAGTTTTCCAGCGACCTTCATGGAACAACTGACTAGGAGTCCAAATGCCCCTAGTGTACCAGGGGCTCCACGCCATCGGCTTATTTTGTATTCGAAATCGAGTGTTGTACCAAAGTGGGAGCTTGTCTAACGGACAGAGTCGGGAGTCTAAAGAGTGCATAAGATTATTAAAGGCACCTAAGGTGTCTAAAAGCATTGGTGGAAAGTGGGAGTCTGATGGGAGAGTCATACCAGGGAGGAAAGTAAGAGGAATCGGTTTGCAAAGGTCCTCTTCTATGTCTAGCCACACAGGTCTACTCGGTACTGGATCTTCCAGCCAACGAGCGCCTTGTTTGAGAAGAAAAGATTGATGATACTTCAGGAAATCAGGGAATCTGACACCCCCATTTTCCTTATCTGCTTGCAGCTTATGTTTCGCTATCCTAGGTGTCTTGTTTTGCCACAAGTATCTAGTCAGAAGGCCCTCTATATCTTTATATATACGTCGAGGGAAGAGACAGGGCAACATTTCTAAGATATAATTCACTTTCGGAACAATCATCATTTTTAAGGTTTCTAATCGACCCCACCAGGTAAGTGCTAAAGGAGTCCAGCGGTGAGTAAGCGCCCGGACTTTAGAGGTTAAATCTTTGGCATTGAAGGAGATAGTGTCTTCCAAAGGAGAACAATAGTGAACCCCAAGGTATTTGACCATGCGAGGTTGCCATAAAAAGGGGAAGGGTTGCATATCTGCCTGATGAAGCAAAGGATTTAATGGAAAGGCTACCGACTTGGTCCAATTTATCTTATAACCGGACAGTTGTGAGTATTTACCAATTTGCTCTAGGACAGCCGGTACTGAGTCTATAGAGACAAAAAGCATAAGGTCATCAGCATACGCTGAAATTTTGATTTCCCTATGGGTGAAGGGGACTCCAGGAATCTCCTCCGATTGCCGGATTAGTAAAGCCAAGGGTTCGAGTGCAAGATCGAAGAGAAGTGGAGACAGTGGGCATCCCTGGCGAGTGCCGCGTTGAAGGGGAAAAGGCTGAGACTTTAAAGCATTGGCACATATACTGGCTGTAGGCTGTGCGTACATGGTGCGAAGACAACGGAGAAAACCTTCCCCGAATCCGTACCAGCGGAGGACTGCAAACAGGAAGGGCCACTCTAAGCGATCAAAGGCCTTCTCAGCATCAAGTGAGAGGCCAACAAATGGGCGATCAAGATTAACTGCGGTAGTCAATACATGGCATAGAGTCCGAGCATTGTCAGCAGTTGATCTACCAGGAATGAAACCGCATTGATCTGGGTGTATTAAGGTAGGCATCCTATCCGAGAGCCGGGTAGAGAGAATGGTGGCAAATATTTTATAGTCCGCGTTTAGGAGGGAAATTGGACGATAATTAGCTGTTAGTTGCGGGTCTCTCCCCTCTTTCTCAAAAACTACTACATTTGCCACTGAAAAGGACCCAGAAGGAGAACCCTCCTCGGCCAGAGCAGAAAAATAAATTTTCAAAACTGGAGCTAAGTCAGCGTGAAAGGTTTTGTAGAATTCAGCAGGGAGACCGTCTGGGCCTGCGGCTCGACCTGAGGCACATTTCTTGATAGCAGAATGAATTTCTGAGACAGTAAATGGTGTGTCCAAGGCCACTCTATCTTCGTCAGATAGGGTCGGTCTTTGTACCCCTGAAAGTAAGCGTTCAAATACATCTGGCTCAAAATCACATTCAGATTGATAAAGCCGAGTATAAAAATCACGAAAGAGTTCTAAGATTTCGGTATCTTTAGTGACCAAGCCCCCCCCCGACGGATTACGGAGGGCGGTAACACGCTTGGCTTCTTTTTGACCTTTTAGGGCATTTGCTAATAATTTGCCAGCACGATTATTTTCCCGATAATATAGCCCTTGTTGTGATTCAATATTTTTAACAGCAGCAGTGTACAAAAGCTGATTGTATTGAAAACGCAAGCGTTGTAAACGGAGTAAAATACATGGGTCAGTACGGGACGTGAGGAGACGCTCCCCAGCTTGTATCTGCTGCTCTAGAATCAGTAAATGCTGCTTTCTTTGTTTCCTCCCCTGCCGAATTTGATAGCTAGTTATAGTGGCGCGGATAGATGCTTTAAAACCCTCCCACCAAGCCCAGCTCGCTGTGTCATGGGGTGAGTTAAAATGAAAATAATCTTGGATAGCGGCCTTTATATCAACCTGAAAATCTTTTTGACCCAGTAGGGATCTATCAAAAAACCAAGCTCGGGGAGAATCGTCCCGCGCAGTGACACGTAATGATAAAGATATGGCAGCATGATCTGAAATATGGAGAGGATGAGTCCTAGTCGTGTCTACTTGAGAAATCAGTGCTTTGGAAATGAGAAAGAAATCTATTCTAGATTGGGAGTGATGGGGGGCAGAAAAGAAAGTGAACTCTAAGTCGGAGGGGTGAAGCAACCTCCATATATCTACCAGCGCAAGATCTTGCATCAGAGCTGTAAGGGTAGCAAGACTCTTGGGTGGACTACTCGTTCTAGGCGGCTGTCTATCTATCAGAGGGTCTAACACTTGATTAAAATCACCGCCAAGTATTAATGGAGTATTGGCAGAGGCCTGTGCCAACTGCGCAATACTTGCATAGTAAGCAGGGTTGTCCACATTCGGGGCATAAATGCAAATACATGTAAATTCACTATCTCCAACCTTAAGATGTACTCGGGCCCATCTGCCCTCCTTGTCAGCGCTAGTATCAATTACAGTAGCTTGCAAAGATTTCTTAACCAGAATGGCTACCCCGCACCGTTTGGAAACGGCGGGAGAATAGGCAGCCACCATGTAAGGCTTAACATTGAGTTTCAGTGTTTCAGCAGAGTTTAAGTGCGTTTCCTGAAGAAACGCTAAATCAGCATGCTCATGGCTAAGATAGCTAAGGATTTTCTTTCTTTTGATTGGACTATTAATGCCCTTTACGTTGAGTGATAAGATTTTACATAAAGCCATTCAGACAAGTTAAAAATTCTGAGCATGATAGCGCACATAATTTCACAATGTCCCTCATATTGACTGTATCTGGCTGTACATATGGCATAAAAGAAAATAAACTTAGATAATACAATGAAGCGCCCCACATTAAAAAAGAAAAACCGCAGCGCGGTAGAGAAGAAGCAGAACCCCAAAAATTACTGGCGACCATGTGTCTGCGGGGAGAAGCCCCAGAGAAGGCCGAAATTGAAAAAAAAAAAACACATAACCTGTAGGACTGTGCGTGCTCCGAAGCCGACCGAGGCACACATCATGGAGGGATAGGAGACCACAAAACAAAGTCATAGAAAGAAAGAGAGAAAGTCCAGGTAGTCTCTGTGCTTAACTATGACCGCCGCATCGGGCCCTTCAAAATGGCGGACAGAGCCGGCAAATAAAAGTCCAAGTCGTTGGATTAGCGCATCTGCTCTGCTTCTTTGGAGTCTAAAAATGTTGATAGTAGATCAGGATCTTCGAATGTCCTGGTTTGGTTGTGGAGAGTCACTCGGAGCTTCGCGGGATACAACAGGCCAAAGCGAGCCTGTAGCTGTTGAAGTCGAGGGCGAAAAGCAAGGAGTTTCTTCCGTCGGTCGACTGTAGGCTTTGCCAGATCAGGGAAGAAGGAGACTTTGTGACCTTCAAATTCCAAATGATGGTTCGCCCGGGCAGCATGTAAAATTTGTTCCACTTGTTGATATCGTAGCAAGCGAAAGATAATAGGCCGGGGGGTCGTTCGGTTGAGCGCCATGTGGGTAGGAACACGGTGTGCGCGATCGATTTCCAGTTCTTTTTGAAAGGTGATCTTCAGCAAGGAGGGAAGAGTTTTGAGCAGGAATTCTCTCATATCTCCCGCTTCCACCCCCTCCGGTATTCCAATGAGCCTCACATTGTTGCGACGGGCTCGATTATTGCTATCTTCTAACTCCTTTTGAAGATTCTGTATCTGGCGCTCAGCCTTGTCCAGTGTGCCCAAGCGCACCGCGTGCGAGTCGAGGACCCCCGCCATATTGTCCTGCCGTAATGAGAGACTTTCAAGTCGGTCCTGGAGCACTCCAAAGTCTTCTCGCATGGCTCTAAGCGCTTCTCCATTGGACTGCACCAATTCCTTCACGCCGCGTATTTCCTCTAAAATCTCCAGGTGCATTTCGGGGTTCTCCCGAAATGGAACCATCTTCTGTGGGGAGGACACCTCTGTTTTGGAGCGTTTTCCGTGAGAAGAAGAAGGAGACCCGAAGTCCAAGCGCGCTGGTTTATGGGCCGCCATCCCCCCCGAGGTACCCCGGTCAGCCCGGAGCGAAATAGTAAGTTTGTATAGGTATTATGTCAGGATTCTAAGTAGGCCTCTCGGGAGCTTCAGCGCGAAGCGTCTTACCCGCTGGACATCAGGCTCCGCCCCCCAAGACTTAAAGCTTCTAAATCATGTGACCTCCTTCAGGAACATTCCCATGTAGAGACTATAGGAACTGATCCTGGCAGAAAGCATGGAAGCCTGGAAGACCCGACGTCCAAAAGCATCCAGGGTTCTGCACTCACGTCCTGGAGGATTAGAGGCATGCCTCTTTGCACTCTTGATCCTTCTCATAGCTGATTCCACTACAATAGAGTGGTGAGGAAGCTGAGTCTTTTGGAAACCAGGACAAGGAGGGACTCGATACATAGTATCCAGTCTGCGAGAATGAGGAGTGGTGGTAAGAGGTGCCTCCCACATCCTTAACATAAGATCATATAAAATCTCATGAATGGGTAAGGTAGCTGCCTCCTTAGGCGTTTTGGGATATTGTAGGATTTCCAACTCCTTGGCCCTTGGCTCTGTTTCAGGGGCCACAGAATGGACAGACCCCTAGCCACCTCCCTGATAAAATCCTGGAAGGAAATATCCTCTGGAGGAGACATCCTGCGCTTGGGGGGGAGGGCTCCTCTGGGAGAAGCATTCCTGCATCGACAGAACTGTCAAAATCCTCAGATTCTTCAGAAGACTCGAAGTACCATCTGTCCGGATGCTCTTGAAGAGCCCGATACCCGTACCGACCGAAGTTGGTACTGGGAGCAATCGGTACCGGAGGGCATTGGATGACTGGGTACCGGCAAAGCAGACACCGATGCCGATGTTATCGGTACCGGTACCGATGCCGGTACTGGCCGAATTCTCTCTCGCGGTTCCAAGGGCGTCAATGCCGCAAGGAGAGCCGCCAGACTGCGCTCAATAGCCAGGACTCTCTGGTCTATCGACGCTGATGATGCCTGGATGTCGGTACCGATGAAGACAGCCGGTACCCCAGAGCATGGCACCAGTAGTTCTGCCGAGGTCGAGGCCTTGAGAACATCCTGGAGCCCCGATAACGCTTTGGAAGCCAAAGCCTCCCACTGGGGCAATTTTGCCGGTGCAGAATCCTCAAGGGCAACGCCAGAGGCATCTCGATGCTTAGAAGGAGATCTACCCTTTGAGGACCGGCTGGACTTATGTTTAGTTACCTGAGATCCACGGGAGGAAGAGGAAGCCCTGGAAGACGTCGATGCCACCGAAGCTGCATCAGAGGGAAACAGGGTACTGAGATTAGCAGCCCGGTTCTGCCGACCTCTTTTAGACATCATGGTGCAGGACATACAATCCGTGATGGAGTGGTCAGGACCTAAACATTTTAGACACCATTCATGGGTGTCGGTGACGGAAATGGTACCGCCACACTTGGTGCACTTTTTGAAACCTGAGGCAGGTTTCTCCATTGTAAGAAAAAGGTTTTGAACCCAAAAGGCGCGTGCACCTGAAGAAAATAGGTAAAAATGTAGAATATATATATATTTTTAAAGACAGAAAATAAGAAGAAAAAACCGGCGGTACCGGTAAACTTTAACTTTATTCCACACTTGATAGACCGCTTACGTTAAAAACATTAAAGTGGTGTACAAATAAAATAAAAGGCAGCACTGCAAACTACGGAAAAAGAACGCCAAAATAATAGGAAAGAGAGAAAAGAATAGCACAAAAACTGTACAAACAATAATAAATAACAATTAACAAGGGCACAAGTTAAAACAACAAACAGTAGTCAAGTAACATAAGTTAAAAACAATAAAACCAAACAATAATAGGCAATAAAATAGCCGCCAATTAACAATATTCAAATACTAACCAATAATTAACACCAAAAATATAAAACAAAGAATGCAGACAGCACCACTAACAAAGACAAACAGAAGGGGGACAAGACCAACTAGACTAGGACAAGACACTTAACCAGGGACGGTATCAGGGAGGGAAAATCAGAGGGGAAAAATCAGGGAGGGAGATCAAACACTTTGTGAAACAGATGAGTTTTGAGAGAGGATTTAAACTGTGAGTAGGAGGATTCTAAGCGGAGGGATGAAGGCAAGGCATTCCATAACCAAGGTCCAAGGAAGAAGAAAGCAGCCTGACGGGTCTTTTCAAGGTGGGCATGAGATGGAGACGGTAAGACCAGGCGGTTAGCGTGAAGGGAGCGAAGCTGGTGGTAGGGCGTGTGAAGAGAGATTAAATCAGCCAGGTATAACGGGTTATTGGTATAGAGTGCACGGTGAGTAAGAATCAGAAGTTTGTAATGAAACCTAACACGGAGGGGCAACCAGTGAAGACGAATGAGGATGGGAGTGATGTGATCAAAACGGCGAGCGAAGGTTATAATACGGGCGGCAGTGTTTTGAATGAGCTGTAAACGATGAAGTTGGTACTTGGGGAGATTGGCCAGAAAAATGTTACAATAGTCGAGACGGCTAATGATAAGCGCAAGGGCGAGAGTGACCAGGGACCCAAGGGGAAGAATGGAGCGAACAGCCCGAAGACGACGAAGAATGGCAAAAGAGCGTCTTGTAAGGGAAGAAATATGATCATGGAAAGAGAGAGAAGAGTCAAGAATCACCCCGAGATACCGAAAAGAAGACACCAGAGGGACAGGAATAGAATCAATCATGGGTGCGACTGACGGACATGACCCAGAAAGCGAAACCCACATAGCAGTGGACTTAGAAGGGTTAAGACGGAGGAAGTGTTGTGAGAGCCAGAAGGCCACGTGAGAAAGGCAAGCGTTGAAGGGAGAAAGATCTAGGAAAAGTGGAGAGGTGTGAAAGAGCAAAATAATGTCATCTGCATAGACATAACAAGACACAGGATATTGCTGTAGTACCAGAAGCAAAGGGGCCAGGAAAATGTTAAACAACAAAGGGGACAAAACAGAACCTTGGGGGACACCGCAAGTAAGAGGAAAAGAACTGGAAGACTTACCATTTAAAGTAACAGAAAAGGAGCGGGAAGTGAGGAAAGAACGAAACCAAAGAAGAACCGTCCCACGTAACCCCACCTCAGCAAGACGAGTGAGAAGAAGAGTGTGATCGATTAAATCAAAAGCCGCGGATAGATCAAGAGAAACCAGAAGAGTGAGATCACCATGGTCATGTGCAACGTGTATTTCATTTAGAACAGCAAGAAGAACAGTCTCAGTACTGTGACCTTGACGAAAACCGGCCTGTCGGGGATGAAGTGTGTTTGTGGACTCAACATGGGAGGACAACTGATGGAATGCAAATCGTTCCAGAAGTTTGGCCAGGTAGGGAAGGTTTGAAACAGGGCGCCAGTTGGCAAGAACAGAGGGATCAAGGGAGGGTTGTTTTAAGAGTGGATGAACAACAGCCGATTTCCAAGGAGAGGGGAACAAACCAGAGGAGAAACTTGTATTAATGATAGTAGTAATAATGGGGACCAGCTGTAGGGAGGGTTCAGACAGCCAACAAGAAGGAATAGGGTCAAGGGAGCAAGTGGTCTTACGGGAGGTGGATAGGGTCGAGAGAATTTCAGACAGGAGAATCGGATGAAAAGAAGACCATGTATGGGCAAGAGCCCGATTGGGCAGAGCGGTAGATGACAACAGTGCATGATCAGTGGCAACTGGGTCGTAAGGGGAGGCAGGTGGCGAGGGCGGGGGAGGAGGGGGAGTAGGAAAGGAAGACCGAAGGTCAAGAACTTTCTGGGAAAAGAAGGTAGCCAACGAATGGGGATCTGGGGTAAAGCGTCGAGGAAGGCAGACGCGACCACAAAAAGAAATAAATAAAGAATAATTCTTCTGTGGTGACAGAACGACGACCTGCTGGCTCCGTGGAAATAGAAGAACTGGAGAGAGGCAGTTGGGAAAGGCGGGAAGGCAGCACGCAGGCGCTGTGGGATGCTCCCAAAAGCTTTCTAATTGGACGCTGGGGAGCGTTCCCGCGCAGGCTCCATCGGTACCGACGATACCCATATGTGATGACTACATTCCTGCTTGTTCCTGGAGATGAAATATTATGACATACACATAACAAAAAGAAACAAAATTCAGTAAAACACAACAAAACAAACAAAATTAAGCGCATCCTAACAGGGCCATACTTTATCCAATTCCTAAATTTAACTACTATAAAAACACCTATATGTATCAGAAGAATTGAAACAAATCTCAATAAACATGAAAGACGTATTACAACATTTGATAAACTAAAGAGTAGCAAATCACCTAGACTGGGTGATATATATCAGAGGGTGCTGAAAGAACTAAAAAATGAGATTACTGGTAATCTGTGAACTATCACTGAAATCATCTGTAATACTTAAGGACTGGAGAGTGGCCATGTTATGCAAATTTTTAAAAAGGGTTCCAGGGTAATCTGAGAAACTACAGACTGGTGAGCCTGATGTAATTATCAGGCAAAATGGTAGAAACAATTATAAAGAACAAAATTACTGAACACATAGAGAATCATGGTTTAATGGGACAAAACTATCATGGATTTAGCCAAGGAAAGTCTTGTCTCACTAATCTGCTATATTTTTTTTGAAGGTGTGAATAAACAGGTAGGTAAAGATAAGCCGATTGATCCATCAAGATTTTCAAAAAGCCTTTGACAAAGAACCCCATGAGAGAGTCTAGAGGCAATAAAAAAGTCATGGGATAGGAGGCAGAGTACTATTGTGGACTAGAAACTAGTTAAAACAGAAAACAGAGAGTAGAGCTAAATGGACAATTTTCTCAATGGAAAAAACAGTGAATAGTGGAGTACCCCAAGGATCTGTACTGGGCCCACTGCTTTTTAACATATTCATAAATGACCTGGAAAAAGGAACGAGTGAGGTGATCAAATATGCAGATGATACAAAATTACTCAAAGTTGTTAAAACACAAGAGGATTGTGAAAACTTACAAAAGGATCTTGAGAAATTGGGAGATTGTGCATCCAAATGGCAGATGAAGTTTAATATGGACAAGTACAAAGTTATGCACTTAGGGAAGAACAACCCAAACTACAGTCACATGATACTAAGTTCCATATTAGGAATCACTACCCAGGAAAAGGATCTGGGCATCATCATGGATAATATGTTGAAACCCTCTGCCCCGTGTGCAGCCACAGCCAAGAAAGCAAATAGAATGCTATGAATCATGCAAAATGCAATGTGTGCCTTCGAGTCAGTCCTGACTCCTGGCAACCCAGAAGCTCCTGGGTTTTCTTGGCAGTGTCACCGGAAGTAGATTGCCAGGCCTTTCTTCCGAGGCAATGAAGGGTTAAGTGACTTGCCTAAGGCCACAAGGAGTGCTAGTGGGAATCGAACCCTGGTTGCTTGGTTACCAAGCCAGTGTTCTAACCACTAGGCTACTCCTCCACTCCTGTTATGAATCATAAGGAAACAAATACAACCAAAGCTATTATAATGCCTCTGTATTGCTCCATGGTGCGAATGCACCTTGAATATTGTGTGCAATTCTGGTCACCATATCGTAAAAAGGATATAGAAGAATTGGAAAAGGTACAGAGAAGAGCTACCAAAATGGTAAAGGAGATAGAAGGAAATCCCTATGAGGAAAGGCTTAAAAGGTCAGGGCTCTTCAACTTGGAAAGGATAGCTGAGGTCTATAAAATAATGAGTGGAGTGGAAAGACTAAGGGACACACAATGAAGCTACAATGTGGCATATTTAAGACTAATTGGAGAAAATAGTTTTCACTCGGTGCATAATCAAACTCTGGAATTCGTTACCAGAAGATGTAGTAAAAAGCTGTTAGTGTAGCTGGATTCAAAACAGGTTTGGATGAGTTCCTGGAGGTAGTCCATAAACCATTATTAAAGAGGACTGGGGCATCCACTGCTTACCCTTGGGACAAGTAGCATGCAATGGATATTTGAGCAGGGCCGGATTTACCTTAAGTGAGGCCCTACGCCAACAAAAATTGTGGGCCCCCAGCAGGGGCGGCCCAAGGGGGGTGCGGACCTCATTTGCATAAGGGGCCTCATTTGCATAAATATTTGCATAATGTTACCATATACTAACTTTTAGTAAACGTGCCTCTTAATGAGTGTATGGATAAAGAAAGACTAAAAGATTTCTACATTACTATAATCCAGTGCCAACTGCCAGACACATTAGGAACTACTACAAACACTGCCCATAGTAAACCCGCCGTATCGTAACAGCACTACCAGGACTCACAAAGCACCATACTCTACCAATCAAAAGGCAACACTGCAAATATTAAACCAATACATTTCAGAGAACAACAATACATGACCTACTGGGGAAAGAGAACAAGTGGCAATGTCAAATAGGAATTATATAAACAGAACACCTCAGCTCAGTTACACATGCAGAACATAGACCATCACCAAACAAGTAATCACAATTTAGAAATAGGAAGACAATAATTAAACTGGGAATCCCAAAAGCCAAACTTGGAATGTACAACACTGTAGAAATAAAACTATACATTAATTTGCTCTTGTACTAAACAAAGCGCAGATGTTAATGATGCACATTTACCAGAGCTGACATATTCCAATTAATAAATTCAAAATAAAGAGATATTTTTCTACCTTTTGTGCATTTTTTTCAG
Organism: Ichthyophis bannanicus; assembly: GCA_033557465.1. Taxonomy (NCBI): domain Eukaryota; kingdom Metazoa; phylum Chordata; class Amphibia; order Gymnophiona; family Ichthyophiidae; genus Ichthyophis; species Ichthyophis bannanicus. The sequence continues at coordinate 124,548,608 of CM066036.1, read as the reverse complement.
CTGCAATTGCTCCAGCCACTTTCTTCTGGTTTCTTCGTGTCTTCTGCTAACTCTCCATCGTCTGCTGTCCATTTGTCCTTTCTTCTCTCTTCTAGATTTTTTTCCATTCTCTCTCTACATCTGCTTTAACATACTAATCTTTCTCCTTTTGCTCTTTCCTCATTCCTATTTCATCCACTCAAATTTTACCCCTCCATCCTCAATCCCCACTTACTCTCCCAATACCCGGCCAATTGTAGATTTTTATCCCTCCCACACAAAATATTTTTCCCTTCTCCATTTTACTCTTCCAGCCCCATCCCATTCTAATCCTCCCCCAACATCAGCTCCCTTCTAGTTCCAGCCTCACCCAGCATCCATTCCCTTCTAGTCCCTGCATCAGCCCATTTCCAGTCCTAGCCATTCATCAGCCCATTTCCAGTCCTAGCAACCCCCCAACCCAATACCAGTCCTAGCCCCCCCATCACCCCACTTACAGTCCTTAACCCATCACCCCATTTTCAGTTTAAGCCCCCCTAAAACCCATTACCAGTCCTAACCCCCCATCAGCCCACTTCCAGTCCTAACCCCATCAACCCATTTCCAGTCAGCCCCCCATAGCCCATTGCCAGTCCTACCCCCCCCCCCCATCAGCCCACAGCCCATTACCAGTCCTAACCCCATCATCCCACCTCCAGTTTTAACCCCCCAGCCCATTTCCAGTCCTAGCCCCCCATAGCCCATTACCAGACAACCCCCATCAGCCCACAGCCCATTACCAGTCTTAACCCCCCCAAAGCCCATTACCAGTTCTAACCCCCCCCAACAGCCCATTACCAGTCCTAACCCCATCAGCCCACCTCCAGTCTTAACCCCCCAGCCCATTTCCAGTCCTAGCCCCCCCCATAGCCCATTACCAGACAGCCCCCATCAGCCCACAGCCCATTACCAGTCTTAACCCCCCCCAAAGCCCATTGCCAGTTCTAATCACGCGTCACAGGCCTCATTACTTGAGCTGTCCTTACCCCATCAGCCCACCTCTAGCCTTAACCCCCCCCAGCCCAGCCCAGCCCAGCCCATTTCCAGCCCCCGCCCCCCAATTGCCCATTACCCGCCCTACCCCCCCCAATTGCCCATTACCAGTCCTACCCCCCCCCAATAGCCCATTACCAGTCCTACCCCCCCCCCCATAGCCCATTACCAGTCCTACCCCCCCCCCCCCGGCCTAAAGTAAAATTTAATTTAAAAAAAAAACCTGGTGGCTGCCGCCGCGGGGCCCCCTCTGCTGCCGCGGGGGCCCCGTCTACAAGCTGAAGCCGTCGGGTCGGGTCTCTCTCCCTCCCTCCCTCCCTCGCTGCAGGCTGCAGGCTGCGAGAGACGCGAAGGGAGAGCGTTTCCTCGCGTCTGTGTTAAGCCCGCAGGGGCTGATGGGAAATCCCATCAGCCCCTGCGGGCTTAACACAGACGCGAGGAGACGCTCTATCTTCGCGTCTCTCGCAGCCTGCAGCGAGGGAGGGAGGGAGAGACCCGACCCGACCCGACGGCTTCAGCTTGTAGACGGGGCCCCCGCGGCAGCAGAGGGGGCCCCGCGGCGGCAGCCACCAGGTTTTTTTTTTAATTGTGTTTAAAAAAAATTACCTGGTTCTTTTTTTGTGGGCCCCTGCCGGCTGTGGGCCCTACGCCATGGCATACATGGCGTATAGGTAAATCCGGCCCTGTATTTGAGACCTGGAAAGGCCAGTGTTGGAAACAGGATACTGGGCTTGACAGATCCTTGGTCTGACCCTGTATGGCATCTCTTATTTTCTTATTCACACCCTGTTCATGGCTGCTTCTACATTGGTTTTATTGTTTTTAGCAGGCTTATAATCTGTGGATTCGCTATTATATTCAAATCATCATGCGCTATTGGACGATATTCTCAATACATTGCTATTTTTGCTCCTTCTTGTAAGAAATATTTGTGGTGGTACACATTTTGTGCATATACATTGCATAAGAGCCACTTTTGATGGCCAAAAATTCCAAAATCTCTCACGAATCGTTCGGCTGGATTCTGGATAACTTCATGAACCTGAAGTCCCTTTCTAACTAAAATCGCTACTCCTCTCCCACTGAAAGCTGAGTAATAAACCTGCCTCACCCATAGCCTCTGTAATTTCTTATGTTTATAGCATTTAGATGCATTTTTCTTTTTAAAAAATTTAAGATTTTTCTTCTGTTGCTAGGGGAATGGACTCCATACATATTAATAAAACCAATGTTATTTCAGCCATGTTTATGTATCCATGCCTTATTCTTACTCTGATCACTATCCGCTCTCCTGGTGCACCCACCCTCAGCTAAGGCCCCGCCCTCATACTCTTCCTTTTCTTCAGTAGTCTCCATGGTGGCTATTATCCAACTCCCCTTTTTCCCTTACTGCTTGCAGGCTCTTTACTCCTCTCACTCTCCATCCATTCCAATACCCATTCAGCTCCTTAAAGTTCCTCACCCATTCTCTTATTCCCTATCTCTCCTCCTCTATTTCCTTCCCCCTTCTTCCCTTTATCCTCTTACATCCCTCCACCCCTTGTTATAAGCCCCTTTCCTCCCCCATCACCTCATTTTTGGACTCAAATATCCCTGTACTGACATACTAATCCAACATCCTCTGTGGCCTACGCCTAATTCTACCAAAACCATCCTCCCTGCCTACATGGGACAGTTTTTCTGCTACCCTCCAGTTTCCTGATACTACTACCATTTTTGATCAACACCCCAAAATCTTTTGGTCAGTGGGCCAATCCCTCCTTTAGGTTCTCTCTTTTCAAATCCTGCTACAGCTTCCCCTTATGCAAGGGGATTGTTTCCATGGGACTGCAATGCCCTTTGGTAGTACCTTAACTCTGAACTCAACAAATTTCAAAACTATAGTTAACTACAACTCCAAAGAACTATTACAACCTATTGACTTTTTTCATAGAATAGGGACTGCTATGCGTTTGCATTTCTGAGCATTTAGTGGTTCCCATTCCTTGATTTCAATTTGATTTCTCTAGCCATGGCCTCCCATTCCCATGTCTCAGTCCAAGGCCATAGTTTCTTTAGATGCTGCTGCCAATTTCAAACTCAGAGTGAGGTGAAAAGGTCAAACACACAAACTACCAATGTGAATTGTTAAGTAGTGGAAAAATATATTGTTCTTGAGCTGTGTTCGCTTAGCCCAGACTTAAGCTAAGGAGTCCTGGAACATCAGCACTTGATTGCCATCTTTCTCCTGGGCCTTTGTGGACCAAAATGTCCTGGATCTGTCTGAGGATCTCGCTATTACTGACCTGGGCTGCTCTATATGAAGACCAGCTGTCTTCCAACCCAAGGGGCACTAGTTTGAAGCCATCTAATGACAGCTGTTAAAACAAACTCCCAACCTGTGAACTCTCTCAAACTTTATTGGAATTCGCTCAGTCGGGAAACACAGTCTTTCAGGGAGCATGCTCTCACAGAACTTCAGCAAGTCCTTCTCCTACATATTTCACAGACTTCTGTTTTCTAGGTCATTCAATCTCTCTTCCAGCAGAGCATTCTGCTTTCCATTTGACAATGTCCCTCATCAGAGACTTTTGGCAAAACTAAAGAGTCATGGGATAGGAGGCAGTGTACTATTGTGGATCAGGAACTGGTTAAAAGATAGAAAGCAGAGGGTAGGGCTAAATGGCCAATTTTCCCAATGGAGAAAGGTGAATAGTGGTGTACCCCAGGGATCTGTGCTGGGTCCGCTGCTTTTTGACACATTCATAAATGACCTTGGAAAAGGGAATAATGAGTGAGGTTATCAAATTTGCAGATGACACAAAACTATTTAAAGTTGTTAAAACCCAAGAGGATTGTGGAAAATTGCAAGAGGATCTTGATAAATTGAAAGACTGGGCATTAAAATGGCAGATGAAATTTAATGTGGACAAGTGCAAAGTTATGCACCTAGGGAAGAACAACCCAAACTATGGGTTACATGATGCAAGGTTCCACATTAGGAACCACCACCCAGGAAAAAGATTTAGGCGTCATTGTGGATAACATGTTAAAACCCTCGGCCCAGTGTGCAGCGGCGGCCAAGAGAGCAAAAAGAATGCTAGGTATCATAAGGAAAGGAATGGAAAATAAAACAAAAGATATTATAATGCCTCTATATAGTTCCATGGTGAGACCGCACCTTGAATATTGTGTGCAATTCTGGTCGCCGTATCTTAGAAAGAATATAGCGTTATTAGAAAAGGTTCAGAGAAGAGCCACCAAATGGTAAAGGGGATGGAAGGATACTCCTATGAAGAAAGGCTAAAAAGGTTAGGGCTCTTTAATCTGGAAAAGAGACGGCTGAGGGAAGGTATGACAGAAGTCTATAAATTAATGAACGGAGTGGAACGGGTAAACGTAGATCGATTGTTTACATTATCAGAATATAGAAAGACTAGGGGACATGCAATGAAGCTACAGGGTAAACTATTTAAGACTAATAAAAAAATATTTTTTTCACTCAACGTGTAATCAAACTCTGGAATTTGTTACCGGAGGATGTAGTAAAGGCTGTTAGTGTAGCTGGGTTTAAAAAAGGTTTGGACAAGTTCCTGGAGGAAAGGTCCATAAACCATTATTAAGAAGGGACCCAGGATATCAATGCTTGACCCAGTACAAGCACTGTGGAACCTGTGTCTTTTGGGGAAACTGCTAGGTACATATGACCTAGATTGGCCACTGTTGGAAACAGGATATTGGGCTTGATGGACCTTGGTCTGTCCCAGTATGGCATATCTTATGTTCTTATGAGATATCAGCCTCTTCGTTGACATTTCTTGAGCTGTGATCCACTGCTTATTATCCATAATCTGGAGGCTATGAATAGCCAGCAACTCCTTGACCTCTTACAGATTTGACTGGAACTTTATCATCCTAATCTCTAGCACTGCTGTCTAGCACTTAGCCATTTCCTCTGGCATGATGAAAACAGGCTGCTCGCTGGTCTCCACCTTTGTCACCTTCTTCTCATCTCCTTCCTTATGCCTGGAGTCATGCAGCTTTTTCACCTTGACACTCGTTCCACGCTCCTGCTGCCACTCACCATTGGCCTTCACTTGCAACTGCTGAGTCTTCTTCTGCTCCAGGCCTTGCTCTTGCAACTCCCAACTATGACTTTGCACTCCCAATCTCTGACATCAGCACAAAGACATTCGGGGCCTATCAGGTATGGATCATCACTGCTGCTGCTCCCTGAGTCTGTCTCTCAACACATGTGGCTCAGCTTGTCACTTCCCCTATAGTCTTGGTCAGCAGGGATTCATGCAGCCTTTACTACTTCTGCTCATCACCTCACCAGGTAATACAGCTTTGCTTTTTTGCCGCTATCTATATGCTTATTTCAAAGCTACCTTGAGCTTTTAGCTGCCTGGTGTTCTTCCTAATGTTTTGAGCAGAAAAGATTCTTTTCAGCAAGGAATGATGAGGGAGGGTTTAGAGCTGTCCATTCATTCAGGCATCCATCTTTAGCAGGCACTCCTCCCCCACTCAATAGAAACTGTTCTATCTACCTGAATAAATACACTGGGCGCAATTTTATAAAGGTTTTCCCACATGTAGGGGCTGATTTCATAAGGGAGCTGTGTAGAGATATGCACCATTTACATGTCTAAGTCACTATTTTCAAGAACTTCTACACATGAATGAGCAGTCATTATTCTGTAAGTAAGCACGTAAGATCAACTATAAGCACTTTCCATATGGGTGTGCACAGGAGGGGAATCTTGGGTAGAGCACAGGCAGAATGCAAATTTACGTCTGTAGGTTATAAAACAGTTTAACTTACAAGTGATCCTGAAAATTCTAGATACGGGCATTTACATCTGCCATACTGCAGGCATAAATGCTCATGCCTAGTTTGCATACTTCACTTTATAAAACAGGCCTTAAATCCACACATACACTAATGCATGTTACTTCCACAGGAGATAATACAATTTCTCTCATAAATCCTGCTTTCTGTCAAGAAACAGGATTAAGTTGGGCACACAAGTGGGTGATGCCATTACACACTACCAAAATGAAACACCTCTCCCAGTGCTCAGAACTGAATGTAAAGTTCTGAGTGTGCAGAGTCCTCTTGCAGAATTTTGCAAGTTCAGCTCTGCTAAATGTGCGTGAAAACAAAGGTCTCCCACCTTTGTGAAAATTTCCAACCTCTGGTTCTACACTGTTTTTTGTTGTCTTGAAATGCTAACATTTTTCTGGATTCTGACAATGACCAGGCTAATCACAAACACTATGGATTCCTTTTTCCATGAACCTGAAAAGACCACCTAGAAAAGCTCTCACACAGAGCTGAAATCTTCCAAGCTTTCTGCTCTAAGTTCAGGCCTATGCATCAGTCTCCAGTGTAATTTACTCCATCGAAGAGGCTCACCAGGACAGTACCCCAAGTCTCGTCCTCCATCAACAATGTCACTACCAGGACCGTACAAGCACAGATCGTGAGCAGACTGATACAGTGCAAACTATCTCATATACCAATAGCATAGATCTAGCGTAAGTGACTCCCTAATTGAGGGTTCAGTCTAATATGGGATCCCAACATAGAAGCCCATGAATCCTTTCCCTGAAGAGACTAATTCACTCCCGCAAAAGATGTTCAACAAATTTGTCAAGAGCAATTGTAAGGACCTGCCAAATACTGAATATCAGCAACCCAGCATAAGGCCATTTCAGTCCACAGGTGTTACTCCTGCACAGAGGAACAATCAATCGTCTCACGATCTAATAGGCTACCTACTTCAGACTTCAAGCTGCAAGGGGGTTAATTCCTCATCATCCTCTTCCTCTTGCTTGGAAATCTCTCAGACTGCCTTAGAGGACTAGCTGGATATGGATTTTTTCATCTGGAATCCTCTTTAGAAGCAAAGGAGTACTCTACAGAGATCCTCTGATTCATTTCCTCCACCTGCATAGAATGATTCTCCTTATGAAATCATCTTTTACCTTAGACTCCTACAGTGCATAAGAAAAGAGGTTGCCCTACTGCTCTAACAGAAAGCAGAACCTCGTTCAGATGCCTTTAAAATACTAAAGTTTCTGTGGGCCCCAATAGCTACTGTAGCTATACCAATTCATAGCTCCTGCTGGAACAGCAGCTCTGAATGTGGCAGACCCCACTTATCAAGCTATCAGGCTCCAAGAAGATGGATGTAACATATAAAGGCGGGTCAAAGAGGTGAGACAATACATCCACATATAGCCAAAAAAAGTATAACTACAATTAAACAATAAATACTATTTAGTAATTAAATATAAATATATATGTAAAATTTAATATAATAAATATGACATTAAAATTTATACAGGGCAGCAAATACAAATCTAAACAGAAAAAACGCAAGTTAAATTCTTGCCAAAATACACATTATATAAAATCCATATGCAAATTAAATGAAATAAGGTCTGTACCTTTCTTGTATAAAAACTCAATCTGCCAGTACTTCATATTAATATCTGTCCAATAAAAAATAGAGAAATTTAGGAAGACTTGAACTAAAATTATGTCTAGATCAAAAATCTATTCACACAAACAGCAGGAAGGAAAATAATAAACTGGTTGATGAATCAACAACTCCTACTCACGGTCCCTATATAATGGAGATGTGTACTATGGACTAAGGAGGAATAAGTCTCAGATGGGGGTTCTTGGCAATGCGGAGCAAATGCCCTGCTAACAGCTCATAGGAAAAAACCCTGATGTCATTCATAGGCTTATGGGTGGACACAAGCCCGCTCTCTTTGCAGATGTCAGTAATGCCAACCACACCGAAAACAAATGCTGTCTCATTCATTAGGGCTGCATCAGGACTTGCTAACAGTGGTGGAATTATCCAGGGAATGCCCACTCTAACCAGCTGTTTAAATGGAGGCAGGAACATATGCAAGCAAATCAAAAAAGCAACTGAAAAGTGACGTCACAGAGCTGTGTACCAGTCCAGTATCTCATTCAGGCTCATTGGTTGCATAGTATTGAGGGTGAAAATCTACCTTTGTTCCAATCTGGTTAAACGTTGTTCTAAGTGGCCTTGAAGAGGGTCAGAAATCCTATCCAGAACCAAACACAAATGTTGCCACTGATGATCAGAATCAATACAATCTTGCACCATAGATGCCATCAACATTTGGTTACTGAGACGGGATTTATGTTCAGTGAGTCTAGTCCACATTCTCCGTGACATGCGACCTACATACACTTTAGGGTAAGGACACACTATCACATAGATGACATACATCGATTGACAAGTAGTAGATAATTTCAAGAAATAAATTACCCCGGATAGTGGATCATGCTTGTGTTGAGATGATGTAGGGACACATGACAACATCCACATGCCTGATGATCACCTGACAACTGAATACTTGTATCTTGGGTTAGAATGTCCGTATGCATTAATATTTCTCCCAAATTCTTCGTTCGGGTAAAAACTTTACATGCACCCCCTTGGAAAATCTTATGGAGTTCCAAAACATGCCAATGATGATAAATACTTTTAGCCAAATAATGGGCATGGTCATTGTATTGAAGTACACAAACCTGTTTCTCCAGAATATCTGGATTGTGATTCTGCAACAAAAGTAATTATTTGCATACTCTGTTCTTAGCGATGCTTGTCAAATCACTTTATATGGGTAACCCCTGAAAAGTAGGTGTGCTGTGAGTGCTTTCGCTTGTGTATGAAAGTCCTCTTGCTTTGAGAAAATTTGGCGCAACCGTAAAAATTGTCCAATGGTAAGAGCCTGTTTCAACTTAAACAGATGATGAGAATCAAAATGTAGCAATTTAATGCGATTAATACTTTTCCTATAAAGAGATGTGTGAAGATGACCAGCAGCCATTGTAACTGAAACATCCAGAAAATAAATTTGTGTGGTGGAATACTCCATGGTAAACTGAAGATTACTGCCCTGCTGACTGAGCCAGTGAGCGAATTCTTGCAATAAAGCAACAGTCCCCATTAAGACGCAAAAAATGTCATCAATGAACCGCATCCAACACTTAACATGTGTATACCACTCTGATGGATATAAGATCTTATCTTCAAAGTTGGATACGTATAAATTTGCTATGCTGCGGGCTCCCATCGAAACTCCTTGAACTTGTAAATAAAACTCTTGTCCAAAGCAAAAATAATTCTTAGTTACTACAAATTCCGCCAACTGCATCAAAAATCATGACGTAATGCGTTCTGAAGATGGACATTGGGCAAATAGGTGGTGCAACATCATTAAAGACACAGAATGAGGGATGTTAGTATACAATGCAGCTATACCAAATGTTACCAAAATATCCTGATCCGCCTCGAGTGGAACTTGTAATAGTTTCCTCAAAAAATCAGAGGTATCCTGAAAATAATTAGTAGCATACTTGACCCAAGGCTGCAAAAAATGTCAAGACAGACTGATAATGGTTCTAATAGCAATGCCTGACCTGAAACTATAGGATGTCCAGGGGAAGACTGCAAAGTTTTGTGTACTTTGGGAATTGTATAGAAAACGGGGACATCCGTTTAAGTTGAAATGGGCTCTTTCCATTGGACAATTTTTGCGGTTGCGCCAAATTTGCTCAGAGCAAAAGGACTTTCAGACACAAGCAAAAGTGCTCATGGCACACCTATTTTTCAGGGGTTACCCACATAAAGTGACTTGGCAAGTGTACCTAAGAGCTAAGTATGCAATTACTTTTGTTACAAAATCACAATCCAGATGTTATGGAGAAACAGGTTTGTGTACTTCCATACACTGACCATGCCCATTATTTGGCTAAATGTATTTATCATCATTGGCGCGTTTTGGAACTCCATAAGATTTTCCAAGGGGGTCCATGTATAGCTTTTACCCAAGAAAAGAATTCGGGGGAAATGTTAGTGCATACGGACATTCTAACCCAAGATACAAGTATTCAGTTGTCGGGCGGTCATCAGGCATGTGGATGTTGTGCCATGTGTCCCTACACCATCTCAGTACAACCATGGACAGATCCACTATCCGGGGTAATTTATCCCTTGAAATTATCTACTACTTGTCAATCTATGTGTGTCATCTATGTGATAGTGTGTCCTTGCCCTAAAGTGTACGTAGGTCGCACGTCACGGAGAGTGCGGACTAGACTCACTGAACATAAATCCTGTCTCAGTAACCAAGTGTTGACGGCATCTATGGTGCAAGATTGTATTGATTTTGATCATCAGTGGCAACATTTGCATTGGTTTGTTCTGGATGGGATTTCTGACCCTCTTCGAGGCCACTTAGAACAACATTTAACCAGACTGGATTTTCACCCTCAATACTATGCAACCAATGGGCCTGAATGAGACACTGGATTGGAACACAGCTCTGACATGCCACTTTTCTGATGCTTTTTTGATTTGCTTGCATACGTTCCTGCCTCCATTTAAACAGCTTCTGGTTAGAGTGGGCATTCCCTGGATAATTCCACCACTGTTACTGTTAGCAAGTCCTGATGCAGCTCTAATGAATGAGACGGTGTTTGTTTTTGGTGTGGTTGGCATTACTGACACCTGCAAAGAGAGCGGACCGGACCTGTGTCCACCAATAAGCCTACGAAAGACATCAGAGGGTTTTCCTATGATCTGTTAGCAAAGCGTTTGCTCCGCATTGCCAGGAACCCCCATCTGAAGCTTATTCCTCTTTAGTCCATGGTACACATCTCCATTATATGGGGATCGTGGGTAGGAGTTTTTGATTCATCAACTTGGGCTTTTGTTTATTATTTTCCTTCCTGCTGTTTGTGTGAATGGTTTAGTATTAGGAAGATAAGATATTAGTTTGTTAGTAGAACAAAAATTTGGCTGCAATACTACTTAACATCATCTGATTTCATGCTTCAAAAATTACTCTTCCAAACACATGATGGGTCTTCAAAAAAAATGAATAAACTTTTCAAAGAAAGTTTCCAGGCATCAACTGCTAAGGTTGCTGATTCTGCATTCCAGAAATGGGATAGAAAATGAACAAACAACGAATTTGTATATACTCTGATACCACCAAAAAAAAAAAAAAAGATAAATCCTTTCTACTGATCAGCAGTCTTTTCACATTAACGACATCAGGCGAAAAGTGACTTTTCTTGCTATAATATAACTCCTTCATCTGACAGCTACGCCTTCATCACAAATAAATTTTACATTCTGTACTAGTCATACAAAACAATTACCTCCTACGATTGTGTAGTTAAACAATCGAGATGACGAAAAAAACAATTAAAACTTACAATAAAAGTGGTACATTCCAATATATTTTGGCATCTGTAACAGCTCAGAGAAAACTAACTTGCTCTTGCCACCATTTTAAAGAGCATTTCCCGCCTCTCCAAATGAAATACAGTTGTCATGGCAACATGCAACTCTGAAACACTATTATACAAAAACTTAAGCAGTGAAAAAGCTTTGACATTTAAAACACACAAAGATTATTATTCCCTGAAAAAAAAACCAAATGAAATCTCTATCTGGTGTCAACCTTTGTTACCATATACAATATCATGCTGCCAAAACCATTCTAAAGATACCACCGTACCATATTATGAATCTATCAAAGCACAGCTCATTTACCCTCTACAGTCAAAAATATCTAAATAAAAATAATTCAGTGCACAAAACTCTACGTTCTATGACACAGTAATGTCTGAAAGACACGCCAAAAGGATACTGCAGCAGCATCAGAAACTGCCGTTTGCTGTAATCAATTTGCATTCATTCTATATATAAAGTAATGCATTAATCAAACCAATTCAAAGAACAAAGCTTGCTTGCTTACTTGTGCACTGTGGTATAAAAACTAAAAACAAATCAAATCCAGACATAGAACAATATCTACTGCACTAGCAGTAAAATGTTCTGCAGTGATTAAAACGGTTAGTAGAATATCACTGCAACAGGGATATTCAGCAGTGCCACGGTGCCACTGAATATTCCTGGGTGCCGTCACTAAATGCCCTAATGCTGCCGGGTTGTCCCTAAGAGGTAAAAGTTAGGCACCTTAAACACTGGCCAACGTTTACTACAAAACTAACCGGGCAACGGTTGAATATTGCCGCTGCCTGGTACGCTCTGCTGCTATCTAGTCGACCTGTATATTCCATATGGCCCCAGCACTGAATATCCAGGTTTAAAGTTCAGCATGGACTGCTATCCATTTTACAAGGGCTCGCTGCCACCACCGCTGATTATCCCTCTCTTAATGTCTTCAAAGTGATCTACAGTACCGTGATATTTAAAAAAAAAGAATATTTTAAAGAATGTAATCATTGTGGTAAAAAAGTTGCTGATTGTGAGATCTGTTAATTGCAAGCCAGGGGAAGAAAGCTGAAAATAAAACCAAACTTAAATACAAAAATGGTACAGTGCATAAAACCCTAACATAAATTTGATAAAGTACTAAATACATCCAGTTCACTATAAGATTTTGAAACATAGGTCTATTCCTAAAAAAAACTTTTTTTTTAAACATAAAGCGTAGTTACTCACCTGTAGTAGGTGTTGTCCATGAACAGCAGGAATACATTCTCACATATGGGTGACATCCCCTGACAGAGCCCCATGTGGGAATGCTCCCCAGCTTCCAATCAGAAGCTTTTGGGAGCCTCCATCGCACTTGCACGCCTGCTGTTGTGCCATCTTCTCTTCAGTAAGATACAAAAGCTAGTAGCCAAAAGCAACTCCACGGGGTGGTGGGAGAGTTGTGAGGACTTATTCCTACTGATCATGGACAACACCTGCTACAGGTGAGCATGGGACTCCCAAGCTACAGGCTCCTGAACACAAAAAGCAGGGGCAACATGGATTGAGAGAAACAGCAGAGGTAGTCCTCCTTCGAGACTCAACTGATTCAACTTCCACAGCAGGCATCAACATTAGGGTGACTCTTCGGTAGCCTGGAGAGACAGAAGGGCCGGTGGGAAGGAGTTGAACCTAAGCCCCAAACAGATGCCGGAGTATGGCTTGACCAAAGTTACTGTCATGCCAGGAATCCCCATCCAGGTAGTAGTTGGCTGTGGACAGAGGACCACGTGGCAGCTCAGCAAATCTCCTTCATGGAGAGTGAGTGCAGAATGGCCATGGATGTGGCCGTAGCCATGGCCTGGACACTGTGGGCTGTGACATGACCCTCAAAGACTTAGTCCTGCCTGAGTACAGGCAAATGATATGCAGTCTGCATCCAAATGGATAGCATGCATTTGGAGAATGCTAGGCCCATCCTGTTGGGGTCATAGGAAATGAACAACTGTGTAGAGCGAAGGTGCAGGCTTCTCCGTTCAAGGTGGGTCAGTGCCCACTTGAAATCCAATGTGTGTAGCTCGGCCTCCTGTTGGCATGAGGCCTAGGAAAGAAGGTGGGCGGTACCACCTACTGGTTGAGGTGAAAGGTCAAAACCACCTTAGGCAAGAAGTGTGGTTGGGTGCATAGCACCACCCAGTTATCGTGGAACCTTGTGTATGACGGGTCAGCTACCACAGCTGAGGTGAGCACCACCAGAAAGACAACCTTCCTGGTCAGGAATTTCAGCAGAAAGGTAGCAAACACTTCAAAGGGCTCTGACAATTGTCCCAAGACAACACTGAGCTCCCATGTGACTGGTGGCGGCTTAATTGGAGGCCTTGACAGCAGCAAGCCCCACATGAAGCGGGCCACCAGCAGCTGAGTAGAGATGGGCTTCCCCTCCGGGCGCTGGTGGTAGGTCCAAATCGTACTCAGGTGCACTCGCATGGAGGTGGACTTGAGGCCCGAATCTGAGAGATTAAGGAGGTTCTCCAGTAAATCCTCAACCGGGCAGGAGAAAGGGTCCAACGCCTTTCCTGAACACTAGAGGGAGAACCGGCATCATTTGAAAGCATAGGTGCAACAAGTAGAGTCCTTGAGAGAGACAAGGAGGACATCAGTCACCTCCCCCAGTAAGTTTAGCTTGGACAAGACTACCCGCTCAGCATCCACGCCATGAGGGCCAGGGACCACACATTCAGGTGCAAGAGGGTCCTGTCCTCCTGAAAAATGAGGTCTTGGTCATAACCCAACCGGAGTGGCTCCTTGCTCGTGAGCTGGAGCAGTGAGGAGATCCACGGCTGTGTGAGCTAGTACAAGACGATGAGGCTCATGTTCCTGTCTGCCTGGAGCTTGAGAAGCATCTTTGCCACATGTGGAATTGGGGGATAAGCATAGAGCAAGCCCACACCCCTAGTTGAGAAGGAAGGCATCTGATGCCAGCCTGCCCCTCACGGGCACCCAGGAGGCAAAGAGGTCCACTGTTGATGTGCCCCACGCTCAAAAGATGTGGTCCACCACTCTTGTTGTGGGTCCACTTGTGGGGCTGGAAGACCCAGTTGAGGTGGTCAATCAGCGAGTTGAGCTCCCCAGGCAGGTAGGTCGCCCACAGCTCCATGCCATGGGTCAATGCAAACTTACAGAGGTGTATCCGCCTCCCAGCGCTGGAGGTATGAACCAGTGCTCCCCTGTTTGTTGATGTAGAACATAGCCACTTGGGTGGTCCATCTGGATGAGGACCACCCTGTTGGCCAAGTGCACCTGGAAGACCCCCAAGGGCATTTGCAATCATCCGGATTTCCAGAAAGTTGATCTGTGCAGGCTCTCCTGTACAGATCAGAGGCCTTGTGTCCGCAGGCCATCCAAGTGTGCACCCCATCCTACTTTGGAGGCATCTGTGGTGAGCGTCCTGTGGGGCAGCATAAGCTGGAAAGGAAGACCTCATAGCAGGTTCTGGGGCTGCAGCCACCACTTGAGAGATTTGACGAGGGGCGTTGTGATGCCACCAATCCCTGACGCGACCTATGGCTTGCTTCCACTGGGTGCACAGCGTCCACTGCGCCTGGTGCATCCTGAGCTAGGCAAATGGGATCACATGCACTGTGGAGGTCATGTGGCCCAACATGCGCAGCATCGCCCATGCTGTAGTGTGCTGCTTGTAGTGGATGGCGGCAATCACCTCCATTAGTCGCTGTACACAGTCTTCTGGAAGAAAGACTCAGGCCCATGTGGTGTCCAAGAGGGCCCTAATAAACTCCAGCCGTTGAGATGGCTGCAGATGAGACTTTGGGTAGTTGACCAAAAACCAGAGCTGCTCGAGCACCTATATCGTCAAGTGTGCAGAGTGCGCATGCCGTCCGGCATGGAGGCCTTTATCAGCCAGTCATCTAAGTAGGGGAACATGAATGCATGCGATGACCGTTAAGCACTTAGTGAAGACCCTGGGGACAGATGCCAAGCCGAAGGGTAGCAACTGATACTAAAAATGCTGACCACCCAGCACAAAAAGCAGGTATTTTCTGTGCAAGAGGTGGACCAGGATGTGAGTGTATGCATCCTTTATATCCAAAGAGCATAGCCAATTACACTGAAGGAGATGGGAGCACAGTTCCCAGGGAGACCATCTTGAACTTCTTCCAGACCAAAAAGCAGTTCAGATCTGGAAGGTCAAGGATGGGCCAGAAGCACCCTGTCTTTTTGGAGATGAAGAAGTAGCAGGAGTAGAATCCCCACCCACTCTAAGCAGGAGGCACTGGCTTGACAGCCAGGTCAGCCAACAGGATAACAACCTCTGCTTGAAGAAGACCGCGCTGATGCAAGTCTAGAGGAAACTCCCCTGGGAAGAATGGTAGCAGGGGCTGGGCAAAGTACAGTAAGTACCCATCCCACACAATCTATAGTACCCAGGTGTCTGTGGTGGTCAGGGACCACCTGAGTGCGGTGGACGAGCTGACCACCCACCTGAGAGGGAACCCCCCCTTGGCAATCGGGCAACTGGCTATGCTCCCAAGGAAGGCATCAAAACCCTGCCCCTGGCTGTGGTGCAGGTTGAGCCTTCTGTGGCTTAGCCTTCCACAGATGCAACTGGGCCTGCACCTTGGGCTAAGATCCCTTGGGATTCTGATAGTATTGGCGCTTCGGCCTGTAGGAGGATTTCTTTCCTTGAATCTTCTTATTGGCAGTGGGTCTTGGAACTCCAGACAAACTCCAGACACACCTCATGGCGGACTCCACAACCAGTGGGAGTTGTGGCTTCTTAAACCAGGGGGGCTTCTGCACCCAGTACATCGAGTCCAGTTGGCAGCTGATGGCTGGCAGAGACATCGGATTCTCCCACATGCGGAGCAGGAGCCATTAAAGAATCTGGTGCACAGACACCATGATGGCCTCCTTTGGAGCAGAGGGGTACTAGAGAATCTCCAACTCCTCCACACTGGGCTCATCCTCTGCTTCTAGAAAGAAGCGAATCACCTTAGCCATATCCCGGATGAAGTCCTGGAAGGATATATCCTCCGGGGGAAGGGGGAGTTCTGCCACTCGTATGTTGGGGGACTCCCTCTTGGTCACCGGGGATTCCTCCTCTGTCTCCCAGTCATCGGATTCTGATTCCAAGAGGAAGTTGAAGTACCTTCTGGCCTCCTCCCTGTGCAGTCTTTGCTCATTCTTCGGAGATGCTTGCCTGCAAGGCCATTGGCGGTCCTCCCCCGAGCGTCGAGGATTGGGGGCATAGCAGCCAGAGAGACTGGAAAGGGAAATTAGGGTGGAGCCCGGGGTGGACGCAAACTGCCTACCAGATGTCTCTGACTCAGGCGGAAAGGGGTGAGTCTCCAGAATAGACTGTACCACCAGGGGCGATGCCATCCAGAGCATCGGAGCCACTGGGGCTCATGCAGGAGAGAGTTTGCATGTGCACCTCAAGGGCCCGAAGACGCTTGAAAAGTACCGCAGTCTCTGGGGGCATTGGGACCGGTGCAAAGACCTCGGCCACTGACTCCAGTACCTGCTCTAGGTACTCCATGATAGTCAAATCAGGAGATTGCTGAGGGCCCTCCAGGGCCTTGGGAGTCTATTCCTCCTGCCAGGGCACCTTTGCAGGCCACTCCTGGCCATCACCTTCGGCACTGCGCCAAGAGGAGCTCCAGTGCTGGTGGTGCCTGTGCTTGGCATGGTCTCCAGCTGCCCCCTTTGACACCGACGAGGCCGATGGTGAGTCCTTTTGTGGCTCTGCCGTGTCAATGGACAGACTTCGATCCATACCACCACAGCCTCTCTGCTCCAAGAACACGGGCACTGCGTGAATCCGAAACCTCGGTGGTGCTTCTTGAGGGCATTGACACCAATGTCGATGCTGGTGCTGAGGACGCAGAGTCCAAAGATCCAAAGAGGGAATTGTGCTGCTTCTCTCGACTCTTGAGGCCCTTCTTGGTCAGCTGAAAGCACAACAAACAAGTGGCAGGCTCATGATCAGTGCCGAATATGCCAATTGTGATGGTCCATCACAGAAATAGTGCATGCACAGCGGGTACACTTCTTAAAACCATTGGCTGGCTTCAACACTGTTAGGAAAACAGCCTTCGTAAGGTCGAACGGCTCAATGCCGGTGTGCAGTACCGAAAAAAAACGGGAGGAAAAAAAGGGCAAAAAGGACCTCGAACGATGGCCAGTGCTGGCAAATCCAGTGCCCCAACGACAGACGTAAACAAGGCAGCGAAATAAATGCAAAAAACCACTTCAGCCCGAAGCTGTTCTTAACAGCTTTTTATGGATCGCACTGGAACACGTTCATAGGGCTCCACGGAAAACGAACTGGGGAGATGATGGCATCACAGCAGGTGAGAAGGCAGGCACACGAGCGATGGAAGCTCCCAAAAGCTTCTGATTGGAAGCTGGGGAGTATTTCTATGCAAGGCTCTATCAGGGGGACGTCACCCATATTCGAGTACTTATTTCCTGCTTGTTCATGGAGAATGGGGCATGTTTACTAAAGTTTAGCGAGTAGCACAGGGCAAACGTGGTTAGCACAACAATAATAACACTGAGAGGGCGTAACAACTGCAGTAGGGACAGGCTTCTCTAGCACGGCAGTACATGAGTGCATTTGTAGTGCATAGGCATTGCAAAGGCGCTCGTTACAAATGCCTTGCTATTGCGTGCTACAAATGTGATGCATGGCCAGCAGTTTGCCATCAAACTCCTGCATAGACATCATACAGCAATACCTGGGCCCCTACCCTACTAACAGGGCACCTAGTAAGTGGCCAGTGAAGAACAGAGTGCTGACTTGGGAGTAGCCACATCTTGCTGCGCGGCTCAGAGCGGTGGGGCAAAGTACAAGAGGGCAGGGCATGCAAATCAGGAAAGGAAACACATGCCCAGACACAATGCTGCTGTCCTTTCTGGGGAAGATAGGGTGCAAATGCAGTATCTGAATGAGTTGGGTGTCACATATAGGGGCAGACAGGGTATCAGCAGTGGCCACCATGTGGAATAGCTATCTAAATCCCTCTTATCCTGGGTGTCCAACTACCTGGGCTGCAGTGGAAGGTTACCAGGCTCTAGTGTCAGAATTAGTTGGAACCACTCCCTATCACTCCCATTATACATCTGGCACAGTACTCTTGCTAGTGAGGAATGCTGCCCCCATGGCAGAGAAGGGGGGTGCCTACAGTGGATCGTCAGCCTCAACACAGTGACCACACACACACACATGGGGGGGGGATACATGGCTGGGGGACCCTGCCACCTATGCCTTCCTACCACATGGGGGCCCACAGTGCCCAGATGCACCCCCTTCTGCCACCACACAGTATGGCCTAACCTTAGCCTGGGGGGATTGAGAGGCAGTCCACAAAGGCCACCCATGCTCCCACCATGGGAAAAGCTGTGGGGACACACCACAAGATACCTTATACTAAGGTCTCCAACTCCAGTCCTGGAGGGCCACAAACCAGTAAGGTTTTAAGGATGTCACTAATGAATATGCATGAGATATATTTGCATGCACTGCCCCCATTGTGTTCAAATTTATCTCATGCATATTTATTAGGGATATCCTGGCATATTTATTAGGGATATCCTGAAAACCTGACTGGTTTGCGACCCTCTAGGACTGGAGTTGGAGATCCCTGCCTTATACATCCCCAAGCAGCTCTGTGAAAACAGGCAAACCCAAGCAGCTCCCAACCAGAAAACGCTACATCTCAGGCAGGGTGCTGATGGGGGGGAGGGATGCAGAGATCTGGGAGTACCAACCAAGCAAGCCCATGTTTTCAGTTGTAGGCCATAAGTCACGTCCTCCTATGGGCAGGGTGAGTGGCTATTTGCACACAGGAACAGGGCCCATGGCACTGGCATAGCCACCCAGGTGCATGTATGCATTGCTACACGGCTCCCCATGGCAAACCTTCATTTTGCCAGTTGCTACAACATCTCATTTGCATGCCCCACCCCCAGCTGTACTTTGCTGTCTCTGCCCCATTTCCCAACTCCTCCTCAGCTCATCATACCAGCAGCCCTCCCACATCTATCCAGTGCAAACGCATACCTGAACAACCTACTTTCAAGAGTGGCATAACTTTGTACTGTATATACACAGTGCCTTATGGAAGTATTCATCCCCTCAGTTTTTGTCCTATTTTGTTGCATTACAACCTGGAATGAAAATGGAGGTTCATTTGGATGTTGTTAGTGAAATGGAGGTTCATTTGGATGTTATTAGGTAATGGACCTAACAATATAGTACAAATTGGTGAAGTGGAATGACAATAAAATACCTTGTATATATAAAAAAACAAGTAAAAACTGAAAAGTTGTGATTGAATATGTAGTCATCACTTTTGCTATGAAACCCCTAAATAAGATCTGGTCCAACCAATTAACCTCAGAAGTCACATAATTAGTTGATTAGGGTCCACCTGTGTGCAAATCAGTGTCACATGATTTATCACATGATGCCTGTACAAATATACGTGTTCTGAAAGGCCCCTGACTCTGCAACACCACTAAGCAAGCAACATGAAGACCAAGGAGCACTCCAAACAGGTCAGAGACAACGTTGTGGAGAAGTATAGATCAGGGTTGGGTTATAAAAAAATATCCCAAATTCTGAATATCCCAGGGAGCACCATTAAATCCATTATAACAAAATGGAAAGAATATGGCACCACTACAAACCTGACAAGAGAAGGTCGCCCACCAAAACTAACAGACCGGGCAAGGGGGGGCATTAATCAGAGATGCCACAAAGACACCAAGGATAACACTGAAGGAGCTGCAAAGATCCCCAGCGGAGATGGGAATATCTGTCCATAGGACCACTTTATTTATTTATTTTATTTAAAAGGATTTAATATACTGCTTTATCTTTAAATCAAAGCGGTTAGCACATCAAACAATCAAGAGTAGGAGGGTGAATACATGCAGTGGATACATTGACTTGTGTGGTGTGGGTGAGTAGTGTGATTAACTGGTGAGCTATATACATTGTGAACTATGGACAGGGGCTATATACAGGTAGCAGGGAACTATATACATTGTGAACTATGAACTGGGGCTGTATACAAATAGATGGTTCATGTGAAGTCCTTATAGTGTTCATGGCTAGTGTACATCGGCTTGTGGGGTGATTGGTGTGCTTGGTGGTCTTCGTTGAATTGTTCAATGAATAGGGTGGTTTTGAGCAGCTTTCTGAATTCCTTTATATCAGTTGTTGATCTTAGAATATCTGGTAGGGCATTCCAAATAGCGGGTGCAGCAAGAGAGAAGGCTCGCATGGATGTGGATTTGCTGGTTCTTGTGAATAGAGTGGTATTGGTATGTTGTTTTTGGTGCTGTTTCATCTGGTCTTTTGCTTGCTTTGGTTCCGATGAGTTCCTGTAGTATTCCTGCTGACATATTGTTTTTAATTTTGACGCCATACATTCCACAGAGTGAGGCTTTATGGAAGAGTGGCCAGAAAAAAGCCATTGCTTACAGAAAGAAATAAGAAAACATGTTTGGAGTTTGCACAACAGCATGTGGTGGACCCCCCAAACACATTGAAGAAGGTTTTCTGGTCAGATGAGATGAAAATTGAACTTTTTGGCCATCATGGGAAATGCCATGTGTGGCACAAACACAACACTTCCCATCACCCTGAGAACACCATTCCCATAGTGAAACATGGTGGTGGCAGCATCATGCTATGGGGATGTTTTTCATTGGCAGGGGCAGGAAAACTGGTCAGGATTGAAGGAACGATGGATGGCACTAAATACAGGGCAATTCTTGAGGAAAACCTGTTTTAGTCTGCCAGAGATTTGAGACTAGATGGAAGGTTCACCTTCCAGCAGAACAATGACCCTAAACATACTGCTAAAGCTACACTGAAGTGGTTTAAAGGGAAACATTTAAATGTCTTGAAATGGCCTGGAATTAAAATGGAGATTTGGGGGTTAGCACCATGTGATTTACACAAATGCCTACCACTTTGAAGGTGCAAAATATCTTTTACTGTGTCTTACTTATTGTTTGTATCACAATAAAAGATATTTTGCACCTTCAAAGTGGTAGGCATGTTGTGCAAATCACATGGTACTAACCCCCAAATCTCCATTTTAATTCCAGGTTATAATGCAACAAAACAGGACAAGCACAGAAAGGATGAATACTTTCACAAGAACTGTATATGTGCGTCCACTCTTCCAGCAGATACACTCATATGCTGCAGGTCCTGGGGTTTTGTGACTATCAAGCTGCAGTGCTCTGCTGCTGTGACAGACACACCATGCTGACAGTCCAATACCAATACTCTAGGTGAACGCCTGGTTCAATTCTGGACACTACTATTTAGCACAGTCGATGACAGCATGTATGGAAGGGTTCAAGGCTTTAGACTGCTTGAAATTTGCACCCAAGCTGCATGTTGTCGATGCACTAGCAAAGCGGGTGCAATTACCCCTGGTCGGAGGCTGACGGTAATTTCACTCATGCTGTTTGTGTGCCTCTAGCATGGGTAAAGGTGACATTTTACTTTCCAGTTAATGTACTTTCCTTGAGTCCTGCTAGACCAGTCAGACAAATGAGTTGTGCTTGCCCATCAGCAGATTGGTGGACACAAAGAACCAATGAAAACCCAGGTTTCAATGATATCACTCCCATGCCTCTATTCACCTCAGCCACAAGAGGTCCCTTCAGTATTTAACCCAAAGCATATGGGAGAAACATGGCAAGCTTCACATAATTTCAATCATGGGCAACGAGGAGTAAGCCTTCTGGTTTATGCTTTCCTGTGCATAGTTCTCTACTGTTGATATCAGTAGAAGATGAACCTGCAGAACCAAGTATAAACATCATAGCAGACCCAAGGGTGCCACAGCCGAAAAACAGAGCAAATACAGTTTCAGGGGCAGGCCCTGGACTGGTCTAGCAGGACTCAAGGAAAGGACATTAACTGGTAAGTAAAATGTCACCTTCCATATCGCCCTGCTAGACCAGTCCAGACAAGTGGGATGTACCAAAGTTGCAACTCCAATGGGCGGGAAGACGACACATCAGCTTGCAAAACTCTTGAGCCAAAGGCTGTGTCCGATCATGCATGGACATTCACGAAGTAATATCTGACAAAAGTGGAAAGTGATGCCCATGCTGCTGTCTGACAAATATCTTCAGGGGCTACCGAACTTGCTCCACCCATGAGGATGCTTGTGCTTGGATAGAATAGGCTGGTTCTGCAACACATTTTGCTGAGGCAATGGCCTCCTTAATCCAGTGCCCCAAAGTCGACTTCGCTGCTGTGTCACTCTTGCGTGGACTAGCAAACAGCACAAAAAGATGATAGGACTGACAAAAGGAATTTGTAATCTCCAAGTACTAGAGCAGCACCCACCGGCCATCTATAAGGCAAAGATCCTTATCCTTCCCCCGACACTGCTCCTTAGAGGAGGGAGGCATGCAGACCAGCTGGTTTATGTGAAAGGAGGGAGGAGTGGCTCAGTGGTTGGGACAGGTTACCTCAGGCCGGGGGTTCAATTCCAAGATGGGGAGAAGCAACCTCAGGCTGGAGGGACTGGGTTCTCTAGTCCCATGGCCACTCTTTGTGGCCTTGGGCAAGCCACTTAACCCTCCATTGCCTCAGGTACACTTAGATTGTGAGCCCTTCAGGGACAAGGGAATAAAAAAAGTACCTGATAGTATATATGTAAACTGCTCTGATGCTCAAGTAAAGAGGCGATATATCAAGTGCATAAAAAAAAAAAGACAGATAAGATCTTGGCAAGGCAGAGCCCGCAGCTTGGAAATCCACCTTGCGGATCACATTGCAACCAAGACCAACATCTTGAGTGTCAAATGATTCAATGGCTCAAAGGGCACCACCATCAGGGCCCTGAGCAACAGACACAGATCCCAGGAAGAGATCACAGATCGGAAGGGAGGACACAGATACCAAATCCCTTGGAGAAAGCATGAGATGTCCGGGTGCAGCCTTACTAGCCACCAGATCTCAGAAACAGGCCAAAGCTGCCACCTGAACTTTCAGGAAGCTAAGGGAAAGGTCTTATTTGCTGGTGTTGATGCTATTGCTGTGAGGAGGATGGCGGACAGATAAAATTTTTTGATCTTTTTACATTTTACTATCGAGCTCAGGCTTTGGGAAAAAAATGATTTGTGAGACCAGAGTGCAAGGGGGAGGGTGGAGGAGAAAATACAGAAGTGCTGCTTGTGAGGAAGGGGAGATTGCAGAAGTGTTTCCTGCCTGGTGGGGGAAGGGGGAATAATATAATAAAAGTGTTTTTAGGGCAAGAGGAAAACTTTGAAAGAATGCAGAGCCTGCCTGCAACCTGTGCCTTTTGCTGAGGTGGCTCTGAGCCTTCAGTGTGGCAGAGTACCAAGGCACTGTTTGTTGTTACAAGTCCTAGTTGGTGCCTGGGCTACAAAAGTTAGTGTTGAATCCCATTTTTTATGAGATCTTCAATGTGAGACTTGGCTGTGATGGGAGTGAGATGAGATATGACTTTCTGTAAAAAGACTTGATTGTCAAATGAAGATGCTTGAAAGATGGGAACAGAGAGACAGAGGATGATGCTAGACACATGAGGGGGGGCACAGCCGGGACACAGAGGGGAGATACGGGACACAGAGGGGAGATACGGGACACAGAGGGATAAGACGACAAGTACAAATCGGAAACAAGACATCAGGCCCATTTAGCTAACTACAAGGAGTCCCTCAAGACTCGTCTATCAGTACTACTGTTCAACATATTCCTCCAACCCCTATGCACCATATTCAGAAAATACAAGCGCTACCACCAAATATACACAGATGACATTATGTTCTACACCCTATTCAACACCACAAAGCTGGACTTCTTCAATATATATAACTGCTTTGCAGACACGAAGCAGTGGCTTCAACAACATAACCTATTCATCAATCATGAAAAAACAGAAGCCCTCCACATATTCATGGACCCTTCCTTCTCCACCCCCCCCCCAAACACTGAGTCTCAAAGGCTGCACCATCAAAGTGAAATCAGAAGTCAAATAGTTGGGTATTATATTAGATCAAAAACTAAACTTCAAATCACAGATAAAGAGAACAACAAACTCAGTCTATTACAAATTAAGAACTCTAAAGAACCTTCATCCCCTGATAAGCCCAGACCTTTTTCGGACAGTATGCCAGTCTCCAAATTACTCCCATCCTAGATTACAAGAAAGCACAGTTACTTACCTGTAACAGGTGATCTCTGGGAACAGCAGGAATAAGTCTTCACATATGGGTATCGTCGGTACAGAGGGAGCCTGCGCGGGAACGCTCCCCAGCGTCCAAAAGGAAAGCTTTTGGGAGCATCCCACAGCGCCTTCCCGCCTTTCCTAACCGCCTCTCTCCAGTTCGAGTTTTAAAGCTGAGACAAAGAGAGAGTGAGAAAAGGAAAGAAAGATAGAGAGATACAACTCCTAGGGGAGGTGGGTGGGTTGTGAAGACTTATTCCTGCTGTTCCAAGAGATCACCTGTTACAGGTAAGTAACTGTGCTATCTCCAGGAACAAGCAGGAATGAGTCTTCACATATGGGGACTCCCCAGCTAGAGATGCCTGGGAGATCACCCAGGTTGTGAGTCCCTGGGAAGGGCTCTACCTCCACCCATGAATCTCAGGCATCCAGCCAGGGATGGAGGGTAGGAGTTGGTAAGGTATGGAACAGGTGTTTGAGAACAGCCTGACCAAACAAGGCATCCCGGCGGGAGTCCTTGTCCAAGCAGTAATGGGCTGTGAAGATATGAACCGAGGCCCAGGTGGCCGCTCGACAGATCTGGTCGGTGGACACAGAATTTAGATGAGCCATAGAGGCTGCCATGGCCCTCACATTGTGAGCTGTGACATGGCCCTCCAGAGAAAGGTTCTTACTCTGGTAGGCGAAAGAAATACACTGAGCAATCCAATTGGACAGAGTTCTCTTAGAGACTGGAAGTCCTAAATGAGAGGGATCAAAAGCAACAAAGAGTTGAGAGGACTTTCTATGTTGCTGTGTCCTTTGTAAGTAAAAAGCAAGAGCTCTTTTACAATCCAGGGTATGAAGATTCCTCTCTGCACTTGAAGCATGAGTTCCTGGAAAAAAGACAGGTAAATAAACCTCCTGGTTCAGATGAAAAGGTGAGACCACTTTAGGCATAAAGTGTGGATTAGTCCTGAGGACTACCTTGTCATGATGAACCTTGTATACGGAGGATTAGCCACCAAGGCTTGCAGCTCACTGATGCGGCGAGCTAAAGTGACTGCAATGAGAAAAATAACCTTCCAGGAAAGAAATTTCAAGGAGGTAGTGGCTAAGGGTTCAAAAGGTGGCTGCATAAGCTGGCCAAGAATCAGATTCAAGTTCCATGCCACTGGAGGTGGTCTGATGGGAGGTTTAGTCAAAAGAAGGCCTCTCATGAATATTGCTATAAGAGGATGAGAGGAAATAGGCTGTCCACTGAGAGGTTTAAGGGATGCTGCAATAGCACTCAAATGGACTCTTACTGAATTTGTTTTAAGGCCTGCATGGGATAAATGCAGCAAATACTCTAGTAAAGAATTCAGAGGTATTGCAAGAGGGTTAAGACCCTTCTCTGCACACCAAATGGAAAACCTTTTCAATTTAAAAGCATAGGAATGTCTAGTGGAAGGCTTTCTGGAAGCATGAAGGATATCCTTCACTTGCTGAGAAAGATGCAAATCTTGAAGGTCTAGGCCTTCAGCAACCAGGCTCTGAGGTGAAGAGACTGGGGATTTGGGTGCCACAACGTTCCCTCCTCCTGGGACAGGAGGTCTGGAGCAGATCCCAAGTCCAGGGAGGGAGCTTGGGAGAGATGCAGAAGTAGAGGGTACCACACTTGGCGATCATAGACCCCTTGTCTCTCTGAAGTTTGAAGAGTGTCTTGGGAATTAGGGGAATGGGTGGAAAGGCATAGAAGAAGTCTTGCCCCCAATGAAGGAGGAAGGCATCCCTGGCCTGAACTCCCTGACACGGAATCCTGGAACAGAACCGGGGAAGTTTGGCATTCCACGGACTTGCAAAGAGGTCTATGTCCGGGGTTCCCCAAATTCGGAAGATCCTGGCTATCTGGTCCCCATGGAGGGACCATTCGTGTGGAAGCAGAACTCGACTGAGTCTGTCTGCCCAAGAGTTTTGAACCCCTGGAAGATACACCGCCATGAGATGAATTTGATGCTCTCTGGCGAAGGCCCACAATCTCAAAGCTTCGTTGCAAAGCGACAGAGTGCCAGTCCCGCCCTGCTTGTTCACGTAGAACATGGCTACCTGGTTGTCCGTGTGGATGAGGACTGTCTTGTAGCTGAGCAGGGTGTGGAAGAATCTGAGAGCCAGAAAAATTGCTCTGAGCTCTAAGAGGTTGATATGTAGAGATGTCTCCTCTAGAGACCGGATGCCTTGAGTGGAGAGATCTTGAAGATGAGCTCCCCAACCTCTTGGAAAGGCATCTGTTGTAAGGGTTGCTTGGGGTAACACCTGTTGAAAGGGGGACCCCAGCAACAGAATTTGAGTGGACTTCCACCAGTGGAGGGACCAAAAGAGGCGACTGGAGGTTGCTATTTTGTCTAACAGGCAACCTGATGCCTGGGTCCATTGGGTGGACAGAGTCCACTGAGCTTCCCTCATGTGAAGGCGAGCGTAAGGAACCACATGCACAGTGGATGCCATGTGGCCTAACAGTTGTAATATCTCTCGAGCAGTTAAATGGGATTTTAACTGAATTTGTGAGGCTAACTGCACCAAGCGTAGGCAACGGGCCTGGGGAAGATAGGCCCTTGCAGTTGTGGTATCCAGCAAGACCCCTATGAACTCTAGAGACTGAGTAGGGGTGAGATGGGATTTTGGAAAGTTTATTACAAGTCCCAGATACTGAAGGATACGGCTTGTGCAGGTTAGAGAAGTCTGGGCCTCTGACTGGGATGGAGCTCGGATGAGCCAGTCGTCCAGATATGGGAATACGAATATCCCTAGAGTGCGTAGAAATGCAGCTACTACTGCCATGCATTTTGTGAACACCCTTGGTGCAGAGGCCAGACCGAAAGGAAGCACTCTGTATTGGTAGTGCTTCCCTTGATAAAGGAACCAAAGGAACCTTCTGTGTGTTGGATGGATGAGGACGTGGGTGTATGCATCCTTGAGGTCTAGAGAGCAAAGCCAATCTTGACTCTGAAGTTATGGAAGGAGAGTACCGAGAGAAATCATCTTGAATTTCTCCTTGCATAGAAACTTGTTCAATTCTCTGAGATCTAACATGGGTCTGTAGCCCCCTGTTTTCTTTGGGATAAGAAAGTAGGGGGAGTAGAACCCTGAGCCCTGTTGAAGAAGGGGTAATTCTTCTATTGCCCCTTGGGCAAGAAGGGTAGTAATCTCCTGACCCAGAAGGTCGAGGAGAGATGTCTGAGAATTGAACTGTCTCACCATGGTGTGAGGAGGAAGGTTTAAGAAATGAAGCTTATGATGGAGAGGGTCCATTGCTCTGCTGTGATTTGTTCCCATCTGGGAGCAAAGTAAGCCAACCTTCCTGGAATGGTGAGAGGCTCTGGATGTTCTAGAGCCAGAAAGGCTAAGCTCTCTAGTTGTAAGTCAAAGGCCCTGAGGAGGCTGAGGCTGTTGGGCCGTAGCAGTCCTAGCAGCCTTAGGCTTGGCCTGTTTTGGTTGTTGCTGTCTCTTTGTAGCAAAACGACCTGCAGTAGATGACTGCTGACCATAAGCAGAATTAATATTTCCCTTTTTTGGGAAAAAAATCGCTTTTTGAACAACCTTTTCTTAAAAGGAGCAGAAGTAGACTTTGAAAGTCTATCTAAAGCAGAATTTTCAGCATCCATTTGGGTGGCCTTTGCTTGCCAATCTTTGCCAAAAAGGTTTTCACCTGTCCATCTTGAACCCAAGGTTCCAAATCAGAAGCTTGTAACCAAGCAACTCTGCGTGCACCTATGGCAATGGCCGAGGCTCTGCTGGCACCTTCAAAAGAGTCAAAGGCTGCACGGTTGGAAAACTTGGAAATATCCTGGGCATGTTTGAGCCAGGTGAGGAACTCTTCCCTTTTATCTTCTGAAATAAAAGGAGATAAAGTTTGCAGATGATCTGTAACTTCTTTTAGAAACATCCCCATATAGAGACTATAGGAGTTGATTCTGGCAACAAGCATACTGGCCTGGAAAATTCTCCTGCCAAAAGCATCTAAGGTTCTGCATTCTCTTCCTGGAGGAGCAGAAGAGTGCCTTTTTGTACTCTTTATCTTCTTCATAGCAGACTCCACCACAATGGAGTGGTGAGGAAGCTGAATCTTATGAAAGCCAGGACAAGGAGGAACACGATACATGGTGTCCAACCGGCGAGAATGAGGGGAAGTGGTGAGAGGAGTCTCCCATATGCCCAACATGTGATCATAAAGAATCTCATGTATTGGTAAAGTGGCTGCCTCTTTAGGAGCCTTAGGATATTGTAAAATATCTAATTTTTTGGCTCTAGGCTCTGTCTCAGGGGCCACTGAGACGGAAAGGCCCCTGGCCACTTCCCTAATGAAGTCTTGAAAAGACAAGTCTTCTGGAGGAGACATTCTCCTTTTTGGAGAAGAGGGCTCCTGAGGATGAATCACCGATGCTTCGACAGAGACCTCTGATTCATCAGAGTCTTCAGAGGCATTGAAGTATCGCCTGTCTGGATGCTCCTGCAGAGCCCGATACACGTACCGGGTGGTATCGACATCGGGAGTGATCGGTACTGGTTCGGTACCGATAGGCATCACAGAACAGTGTACCACTGCAGTCGACACCGAAGCGGATGTCGATGCAATCGGTACCGGCACCGGAACTGATGTCGGTACCGGTGTCGGAGTCGGTACCGGCAACGGAGTTTGTTGCGGTATCGAAGGCGTCGCAGCTTGTATGAATGCCGTGATGGCACGCTGCATGGTCAGGATATTCTGATCCATTGACGCAACCAATGTCTGGATGTCGGTACCAGTGGGAACCACCAGTACCCCAGAACATGGCAACAGGTGATCGGTCGAGGCCGAGCCATCGATGTCAACCTGTGACCCCATAGATAAAGCTTTGGAAGCCGGAGCCTCCCGCCGGGGTAATTTTGCCGGTGCGGATTCCTCGAGGGCAAGCCCGGAGGCATCTCGATATTTAGAGGGAGATCTACCCTTCGAGGACCGGCCGGATTTAAGTTTGGTTACCTGAGATCCATGTGAGGAAGAAGCAGCCCTGGAAGACGTTGATGCAACCGAAGCTGCATCCGAGGGAAACAGGGTACTGAGCTTAGCTGCTCGATTCTGTAGACCTCTTTTAGACATCATGGAGCAGGACTCACAATCCGCAATGGAGTGGTCAGGACCTAAACATTTTAGACACCATTCATGGGTGTCAGTGACAGAAATAGTGCTGCTGCACTTCGTGCATTTTTTAAACCCAGAGGCGGGCTTTTCCATGAGGAAAAAAGTCCTAGGCCTAAGGCCAAAGAAGAAAATGCACTGAAGTGAGAAAAAACAGTAGGTTATTTTTTTTTAGAATAAAGAAAGAAAAGACCGGCGGTACCGGTCCAGCGTAGAGAAGGCAGACGCGCGACCAAAGAAATAAAATAAAATAAAGAAATTCTTCAGCGGTGACAGGAACACAACCTGCTGGCTCCGCGGAAAAGAAGAACTGGAGAGAGGCGGTTAGGAAAGGCGGGAAGGCAGCGCGCAGGCGCTGTGGGATGCTCCCAAAAGCTTTCCTTTTGGACGTTGGGGAGCGTTCCCGCGCAGGCTCCGTAGGTACCGACGATACCCATATGTGAAGACTCATTCCTGCTTGTTCCTGGAGATCATCATTTATCACAGCTTTCCCAGCCACACTACACCCCCTCCCATATGGCTCAGGATATGGTGGCAAGAATCATCAACTGAGTCCTTTGACAAACATACATTACCCCCATTGTTATGCACCTGCACTGGCTACCTGTTCACTCAAGAATACGCTATAAAGCTTTCGTTATTATAGTCAAAATCATCCATGACAGTTCAGCCTCTTGCCTTCAACCTCTTGTTTCAATACCCAAAAATGACAGACTCCGGAGACAAGGCTCAGTTAACCTACTAGCCGTCCCTACTCAAAAAAACAGGAGCAAACAGCTTGAAAGCAGGTACTCTCACTTTTCGCACCCACAATTTGGAACTCGCTACCCACAGCTCTAAGAGGATGCTCAGACCTGGTAGAATTCAGCAAAAAGCTTAAGACTTACTTATACACTTCAAAGTCAACATAACACTTAATCACTGATCAGACCTGCAACCAGATCCACCGATTACCAAACCAAGTCAGGAATACCTTAAGAAATTAATGAGTTGTACATAGCCCTTGGAAAAGAACACTGTGAATACCACCTGTATATAGTTTGCAGCAATTATGAAGCCGCAATTGTAATCTTTGAGTTAATGTTATTAACCTATATACTGTACTTAACTTTAGTTTCAATGTACAACTGTATGCATTTCCCATGCCCTGTTAAATCTTGTTTTCATGTAAATTGCTTTGAATTGTAGAAAGGCAGTATAGAAATAAGTTTAAATAAAAATAAAATAAATAAATAAAATAAAGACGACACTGGTGAGAGGGGAATGGGAATGGGGAGACACTGAGAAAGGTGAGAGGGCGGAGATGCTGGACATGGAGGGGAGAGACAGAGGGGGGGGGGGGGAAGGAGAAATAAGAGGCTGGGGAATGGCAGGGCTGGGGTGAGGAAAAGATAGAAAAAGCCTGCAGTGTAAACAAAAAAAAGGGGGGATTAAGAAGAGGTTGGTAAAGAAAGAGGAATGAATTGTAGATAGGGAAGTGAAAAAATAAATTGAAGCAAACTGAAAAGAACAAATCAATGTTGGTGACTGATGGAAGGGAGGATGTGAAGACAGGAAGAAGAGAGAAGAAATGGCAAATGTACAGAAGACCCTAGAAAAGGGATCTCCAATTCAAGACCTGGAGGGCACCAAACCTTTCAGGTTTTCAGGCTGTCTCTAATAAATATGCATGATATAAATCTGAATACAATGGGGGCAAGTGCATGCAAATATATCTCATGCATATTCATTAGGGACAGCCTGAAAACCTGAATGGTTTGGTGCCCTCCAGGACTGAAGACCCCTGCCCTTAGAAAATTAAGACTGAGGAAAGCAGAACCCAAAGGCTTGCACCAACACAATGGGAAAAATAAAATGGCCAGGCAATGAAGGTAGTAAAAAAACCCTATTTTATTTTCTATTCAGTGATTGAAATAATATGTTCAGTTTTTTGACTCTACATGTGCCACAGCTAGTATTAAACATGGCTTGGATTCAGGGAAGAAATGTGGGAGGAGACCCAAAGCCTGATAAGGCTCCAGCTGCATTAGCTTGATCCAGACTTGGGGCCTTCTCTGGCTTGGTGATTCAGGGCAATTGTCATGGTTGGGTGCCTCCCCCTCCCCCCCCATGCCGGCCTGATATCTGCTGTCTTTATATTTTGTACAGTATGGAGGAAATGCATCTCTTTCTATTTCTCTAATATTGCAATATATGCAGAATCTGGTTTCATGGAGTTTTGGTTTAATTTTTAGCTTGTGATATCTTACTCTACATTTGGTGAAGGTCTCTCTTTGTTCTTTATATATGATTGAGGCCATATATTTTGTTAGCATGAATTTTCTACATAGGAAACTTTAGTCATCTGGCTTATTCAGTTTTCCCTTTAGGTGTACTGATGTTCCTAGAACCTATTGCAATATAAGGTGCTGACCTTTTCCTAGGTAGGCCCTTGTGTGAGTTTTGAAAGTTAGTGCTGGCATGATAGATTTGCTCTTCTAGGTCCTGTGTGACCTTTTTGCTTTTTTGTATTACTTCACAATATGCCTGATATCAAGATGATTTATGTTGCTGTTATTAAGATGAAAGACTGGTGGGTTCTGTGGATGCAGAATATATATTTGAATTTAATACAGTAATGGTGTGCACATGAATGTTGGAGGACTGAGGAGGGGATAGTAGCTTAATGGGGCTTGAAGGCTGCAAGCTCTTATGCTCTCTCTCCCCCTCCTCCTGCCTGATTGTGGTCCTGGCAGGTACTGAAGCCTGCACTGCTGCCCTTACTGCAGCTATTGGTTGGGGGCATGGGCAGCAGCAGGTGGCTGCCAAAAACATTGCACTAGATATAATTAAACTCCATAGTCAGCACTTTCATAAATGTCAGCTGTGGCTTTTAAATCAAATCAGGATATTCAGCTCTGGTGTCCAGATAGTGACAGACGCTGAATATTTGGATTCAGTGTTGGCTGCTCAGCACTATTTATATAGTGGCAGTTTTCTGCCTGCAATATGGATAGCTATTCGCATAGCTCTTAAGACACCATTTTGTTGCTGTCCTAAGTTATGTGGGTAATTTATCTGGATAGCAGTGCTGAAGATCATCACTATCCAGCTAAGTTCCTGCTTGTCCCAGCTCTGTCCCTGAGCCAACAACTAACAAAAGCAATAGCCTCACAAAATGTGGTCTGGTGTGCCACGAGGCTGAAGCAACCTTGAAAGTGTGCCCTGAAATAAAAAAGGTCGAGAGGCACTACTCTAGACAAACAAGTGTTTCCCAACACTGCAAAAATTACTGCTAGCATAGAAGAGGCTCTGTTCTCTTCACCAGGCAGCCTCAGCAAACAACATCCTACCTTTTGCTAAACCTCATCAATGAGAATGAGGACAACAAAAGCAGGCTATGCCTGCATTGCTGAAATAACCTACTTTTTGACCATCCTGTACACTTACAGCCAATGTCCCTCCAGAACAGGGGTTCTCAACCTAGTAGTCCTTGGGACACACCTAGCCGGTCAGGCTTTTCAGGATAAATACTATTATTACTAAGCATTTATAAAGCGCTGCAACATACGAAGCGCTGTACAAACATAAAAAGAAACAGTCCCTGCTCGTTAGGGCTCACAATCTAGTTAAGACAAAATATGAAATAGATTAGATAATACAAAAAACAAATTAACAAGACAAGAACAAATATTTATGGAGAGAACAAGAAAGGACGAATTAAGAACAAAAAGCAATAGTGAAGAAATGGGATTTCAATTTGGATTTGTAGATGGCCAGGGAGGAGGCTTGGCGGACAGAGACAGGTAGAGTAAATACAATGAATATGCATGAGAGATTTGCATACAATGGAAGTGGAAGCAGGGCATGCAAACCTCTCTCATGTATATTCATTGTGGTTATCTTGAAAACCTAACTAGATAGGTGTGCTCCGAAGATTGGGTTCAGAGCCCCTGCTTCAGAATATGCATACTGCCTTACCTATAGAGGAGTCAGGTACAATTCTTCCTGCAGCAGTGGGAATAAATATTCATGGGTTCTCGGCATCATAAAAATGGGCTACCACCTCAGGTTTCACACTGCCACCGTTGACCTCTACTGTGGTCTCAATTGCCTCAACCCTATACCCAAATGCTTCAGGAAGAAGTTTAGCAGCTGCTGCAGTCCAACTTAAGTTCCACGCCAAGAAAGAAACCGAGGCTTGCCTCCTTGTGGCCTTGGACATGTAACTTAACCCTCCATTCCTCATGTACAAAGTGTAAGCCCTCTGGGGGCAGGGAAATACCTACTGTATCTGATTGTAACTTGCCTTGAATAACTCCTGGAAAGGTGTGAGCTAAATATCAAAAATACTCCAGGTATTTCCTCATTACAGGAAGTCAGGAGGCTTATACCTTATATTAAGAGATCTCAACCTTCACACCTCTACAAAGAAAAGTTCATGACAAACACACTTCCTTCCATTCTACCCTCCTTGATAAAAAGAGACTAGCTATGTACACTGGATCTCAAAAGATGCTTACACACATATCTTGATCTTTCAATGTTGCAGGAAATACATCAGGTTCTTTTTGTATACAGACCATTATCATAACAAAGTTTTTTTCATCTTTCATCAGCTCCTCCAACTCCCACACTTTCACCAAATCTTTTGTAGTGGTGGCTGCTCACTTACACATGTGGGGTTACCTAGTCTTTCCACATCTCAATAACTATCTCCTGGCAACTTCACTGGAGAGCCTTGCTCCTAAGTTCTCAGAGGCAAGACAATTTGCCTACTTCAGAACTCTGATTCATCAGCAACCTTGAGAAGTCAACCCTTCAGCCATTGAAGGAGCCTTTCTAAACACAGTTCAAGCAAGAGCTCTTCTACGGCCAGACAGACTGCAAACCCTAATGCTTCATGTCCACAATATTTATTCCTGAAGACAGAAAGGATCCCCATTGTACAGCAAAGACCCTGAAGCACCACAATCTGCCACAAATTAAATGCCCTAGCAGGGTCAACAGAAGACCCACAAGGCAAAGGGGGAAAAACAAAAGAGCAATCACAACTGCAGCAGGGCCAACCCCTGACAGAAGCAGCAAGGCACCTCCAAACCTGCTTTATTGCCTTTCAAACAAAGATGCTATGCTTGCTGAGGTTTGTGTCAAACCATAAGGTGCTGTAAGCAGGATAAAAGAATCTGGTAGTTACCTGCAGGCAATAACAAGGACAGACTTGAGCAGTGCTACTGCCACTGCAGGAGCTCTAATGAGTTGCGATAACCTTGAAAGTAAGAGGACTATGCACTGATTAATAATAAAAATGACTTCCAGATGCAAGCCAATTTACCAAGGAGCTTAGCATCTAGCAAATTAGGCCTGCTGGAGCCAAGAAGACAATGCTGCTTGGGCTTCCTAAAGGAAGCTGTTCCTACAAGGTAATAGATAAAACCCCTTTACCAGTTGAGAAAAGTAGGTGTTTTTTTTTACCAGACTTTAAGTGGTTTTGGCTAGAATATTGGGGGGGGGGATCACATCTTGCTTCAAAAAAAAGGAGTTGTCATACAGAGTCCCCTTTTAGGCAGAGTTTGAAGAAACTCAATCTGAATATAATAAATAAATTAAGGATCAGAACCATTAAAGTCAGAAAGTCATCGACTCTCTTAGCTGAGAATTATGGCTACCAGGATGCATGCCTGCTAGGGGCAGAATGTGAACATAGCCAGGGCCATAAGACAGAGCTCGACAAACCCCAGGTGCCAGGTCACCATGGTAACTAAAAATATATATATATATATATCAGACCTGGTGCCTGGGGCTCACAGGACCAGCTCTGGCTGCCCATGGGAATCCCATCTCCCATAGGCAGAAGTGTTGCGAATGTGGCCTGGACAGGCTCTGACTGCCCACAGGTACCCCATCTCCTGCAGACAGAAGTGCTGAAGACCTTGATCACTGTCCAGATGTAAACTATCTGTCTGCAGGAGATGGGATTCCCACAGGCATACAGCTTGCATTTGGGCTGTGATCATGGCCTTCCCCTTCTGTTCTGCCCGCAGGAGACTGGATGCCCTTGGGCAGAACAGGAGGGGAGAGCCACGATTGCCACCTAGAAGGTGTTTGGCTGGCTGCCCACAGGGATCCCAGATTAAAACAAATATGCAAAAAAGTTAGTGGCGGGGGGGGGGGGGGAATGAATTGGAAAATTAGTTCTTACCTGCTAATTTGCTTTCCTTTGGTCCCTCCAGTCCAGCCTGAACTCCTGGGTTTTGTCCCTCTTCCAGCAGATGGGAGACCTAGCATACTTTTGGTGATGTCACACTATAAAGAGACCTCACTCCTCCCACCAAGCCAGTAGTCCCCTGTCCATGCCGCTAAACTGAAACACAATGAACTATATACAGAATTACCAACAATGTGGTGAGAAAGCACAGCCCACGAGACTCAAGGCTGCAACCAACTGAAGGACTCTGCAGAACTTAATTCTTAGGTCCCAGTTGCGCCTCTCCACACCCTGTAGAGGAAAAGCAAACCCTTAGAAAAAGAACACAGTGACCTTCTGAAACTGGGCTTGCCACAAAGCAAAGAATGGGTGGGTTCTGGACTAGACTGGAGGGACTAAAGGAAAGCAAATTAGCAGGTAAGGACTAATTTTCCCTTCCATAGCGTCCCTCCAGTCCAGTCTGGACTAACTCCTAACTCCTGGGATGTAAAAGAGCAGTGCTCACACGTGGGCGGGACACACAAAACCAGCCATAAACACCTGAGCACTAAAATGGCCATCCAACTGAGCCTGTAGATCGAGGCAATAATGATGCACAAACATATGCCGAGTTGTCCAAGCTTTACAAATGTCACCTGGCAAAACCAATCTGCACTCGGCCTAGGAGGCCAATTACACCCTGGTGGAATAGGCTCAGAGCTCTACCATGCAGGATACAGGCTGAGGCAATCACTGCTTTCAACCATCGTGCAAGAAACGTCTTAAATGCTGCCTCGCCCTTGTGTGGATCCCCAAAGAGCACGAATAAACAGTCAGTGGTTCAAAAGGAGGAAGTCTGCTTGAGATAGTGATGTAAGGTCCTGTGTATGACCAGATGATGAAGTTGGCCCTCAACCTCTCCCAGAAAAGCAGGTAACATTACCACCTGAGTAAGAATGCCGAAATGGTACACAGCGTAACCTTATCCTTGGAGAGAAAAAGATAGGGTTCCCAGCACAAGAACGCCTGCAACTCGGAGATGTGCCGAGCCAAGCAAATCACTACCAGAAAGACAGTCTTTAAGGTGAGATCTTTCAAGGTGGCCAAAGCCACCAGCTCAAAGGGAGCTCGTGCACTAATGCTGACAAGATGAGTTTCAAATCCCACGGTAGAATTGTCTGTCTTCGAGGAGGACCACCTGCTTTACTGCTTGGAAGAAACACAGCACATCAGGGTGAGCAGCCAGCGATACTCCTTGCACTCAGCCCCTGAAACACGCCAAGGTAGCAATCTGCACCCTTAAGTGAGTTGAGGGCCAAGCCCTTCTCCAATTCAGCCTGCTAGAAGGCGAGGATGTCCGGAAGAAGAGCATGTAAAGGGCGTGTCTCTCCGTACACCAGTGTTTGAAGATGCGCCACTCTCATACATAAGCTAATGACGTAGAACGCCGCTTAGACTTCAGTAACGTGACGATAACTGGTGTGGAATTAACCCCACTTAGTCAAGTGCACTCTTTCAAGAGCCAAGCTGTAAGCAAGAATTGATCCACTTATGGCATGTGAATTGTTAGGGTCTTTCTGGCAGTCAGCATGGACTGTCCACCGTCAACTACAACAAATCCACATACCATGGCCACCGAGGCCAATCTGGCACTATGAGCATTACTGCTCCACGATGCACCTCTATGCATTGCACCACTCACCCTATCAGAGGCCATGGTGAGACGATATACAGCAGACCTGCAGTGGGCCATGCCTGGGCCAACACATCGAGGCCCTCAGACATGCATTCTCCGCGCCAGCTGAAGAAACACGTCACTGAGTGTTGTCCATTGTTGCCATCAAGTCCATCACCGGCTGACCCCACCACTGGACCAGCACCTGGAAATCATCCATTCCAGTGACCATTCTCTGGGATCCAAATACCACCGATTGAGGAAATCAACCTGCATGTTTTCCTTCCCTGCCGCATGCACCGCTGACAACTGCAGCAGGTTGGTCTCTGCCCAATGAAGAAGCGAAGCCACTTCTGCCATGACCGTGCTTGTCTGTGCCTCCTTAGCGATTGATATAAGCCACCAGCGTAGCATTGTCAGAGAGGACTCTCACTGCTCGACTTCGTATCCTAGGTAAAAAACGATGAAGAGCCAACCCAACTGCTTGAGGCGACTGATGGACCACAGTGCCTGCTCTTGCAATTAAGTCCCCCCTCAGCCACCTTCCCGAGACAATGAGCTCCCCAACCGGAGAGGCTCGCATCCGTTATGACCAGTGCCCAGTTGATTGATCCCAAGGCATCCCCTTCAACAGATTGGAATCCGGTAGCCACCAGTCCGAACTGCAGCAGACCTCTAAGGGACAAAGGAGATGGTGATGCAGAGGGTAATGCTGTGGCGACCAGCGGGTCAATGATGCTCTCTGCAGGGGCCGCATGTGCACTCTAGCCCAGGGCACAAGGTCCAAAGCTGCTGCCATTAATCCCAGGATCTGGAGGTAACTCCAAGCTGACGGATTGCGTTGAGCGAGAAATTTCCGAATCTGCCCCTGAAGCTTTGCTTTGTCCTCCATTGGCAGAAACACCAATCCGCTGGCTGCACTGAACTGAGCTCCCTGATAGACTAGGTTCTCCGATGGAGTGAGATGATTCTTGGCCACATTCACCACCCATCCAAGACCACGAAGAATTGTGAGGACCAATCGTATCATCTATTTGCTCTCCACTTGCGATTTTGCTTGAATCAGCCAATCGTCTAAGCAGGGATGAACAAAAATTCCCTGACACCAGAGCAAAGCTGCTACTACCGCCATGATCTTGGCGAATGTGCGTGGAGCTGTCACCAGTTCGAATGGAAGGGCCTGGAACTGGAAGAGGCCCATGGGCACGGTGAACCTAAGGAATTTCTGATGGTCCAGCCGAATGGGAACATGCAAGTACACTTCCATTAGATCTAAAGCCATCAAATATTCCCCGCCACTAACCACCATGATCACCGAACGAAGTGTTTCCATCTGAAAGTGAGGAAATCGCAAAGCGTGACTGATATATTTGAGATCCAGAATTGGCCGGAAGGATCCCTCTTTCTTGGGGACCACAAAATAAATTGAGTTATCGACCTTGACCTAACAGGTCATGAGGAATCAGAACCACTGCCCGCAAGTCCAGCAACCGGCACAGGGTGAGGTGGACAGTCTGTCTCTTGGCCGGCGCCTTGCATGGTGACAGACGGAAAGTGTCCGAGAGGGGGTGAGCAGACTCCAGTGCATACCCCTCCTGAATAACTTCCAAGACCACTGGTCAGAGGTAATTGGGACCCAGACGGAGTAGAACTGCTGGAGCTGACCCCCTACCGGCACTATCTAGTCTTCCGACTGGTCCCCTGCGCTTCATTGCGACTTCTTAGGGTTCAGACTGGAGTTGGGGAAGAAACCTCGTCCCCCCCCCCCCATCATCCCAAAAGGGCTGCCCCTTTGACGGATATCGTGGCTTCTGATAAGGAGCAAAGCAAACCTCCTGAAAGTACTTGAAGTCGCGACTTGAGCCCCAGCCGTCGGAGTGGCCTTTGTAGTTCTGGGCTTATCCTCTGGCAACTTAACTGGCTTTGCCTCATCAAGCTCCTTTACCAGAATTTCCAAATCTGTTCCAAATAACAGCATACTCTGAAAGGGAAGTTTGATTAGTCTGTGCTTTGAACAACAGCCGCAGCCCAACTGCGGAGTTACAGCAGCCACCGAACCACTACTACCGACGCCATGCTCTTAGCAGTGGCTCGCAGCAAATCATAAAAGGCATCCGCTAAATATGCTGCAGCCAACTCCAGGCACGCAGTGTCCAGCATAGCTGACAATGACTTGGTGTCCACCAAGGCCTGAGCCCAGCGAATACATGAACGAGCCACGCAGGACCCACAGACTGAGGCCTGGAACGCAAGCGCATTAACCTCAAAGGCTTGCTTTAGCAAGGTTTCCAATTTCTTATCTTGCGGATCCTTCAGTGCCATTCCTCCCTCTACAGTATGGTGATGATCACTGCAGAAAAGCTCTTTCACCTTTGCTGCCACCGGAAACAATCGCTGCATAGCTCTGCTACCCCTGAGATCCGCCTCCGGAACCTCCCATTCCAGGTCAATCATCTGCTTGAGGGCTCTGTGCAGTGGGAAAGTCACTTCTGACACCTGCAAAAGAGGGCCGCCAAAGGTGGTTTCTCCACCAGATGATCCACCGAGAGGGTCAGAGCTGCCAAGGAGTGTGTAATAAATGCGGCCAGCTCCTTGCTACAGAAGACCCTAAATATATCAGGGTCTTCTCCTGCCGGGAATCTCTCCTCCTGCTTGAGCATAAGTGACTCATTTTGCAGGCCATGAGATGGACCCTCCAAAGGGTCCTCTGAGCCAAAGGAACACTCAGTGCCCTTCTCCTCAGGCCCATTCAGCTCTAGGGCCACTAGCCCTCTAAAGGTAGAGGTCTTAGGGGTTGTGTGCAAACCCACACGCTCAACTGGAAGTGAACGGCTCTGCATGCCTCTCTGACCTCCCTCATGAACTCAGTGGAGAAAGGAGCATTAGTCAACCTGCCCCCCCCCCCCCAATTCACCACCGAAGTTCTAACCGTGGAGCCCGCTATGGCAGAATTCCCCGACTCGGATGGCTCGCAGTGAGAGTTTGTCAAAATGGCGGTTCTGCTGCCGGTGTTAAAATGGATGGCCCAGCCAGAAACGTGTGCACGG
Source organism: Ichthyophis bannanicus (assembly GCA_033557465.1). NCBI lineage: Eukaryota > Metazoa > Chordata > Amphibia > Gymnophiona > Ichthyophiidae > Ichthyophis > Ichthyophis bannanicus. Next base: position 124,508,054 of record CM066036.1, on the reverse strand, counting down.
TCGTCTCTGCTCCTTTCAGGCTTTCCGATATGGCCAGGGAAGAACCGCCCGCCTCACTGTCTGCTCCTATGCAAGACCTGCAAAGACCTGCTGCCAAAAGCTGACCATGCCGCAAGTCACATGCTGTGCAAATGAGCTTTGAAGACGACGGCATGGCCATCGAATGCTGCGGATCTTTGCCGGAGAACAGAGTCTGATGCCGCACTGCCACGAACACTCCCCCAAAACAAGTTCGCAAACTCTGAGCCATGAACTATGCTCCGGAGCGAGAAAAACTGCCTAGCAATCTAACCACCACCAAATCCGATGCTTGCCTCATAGAGAATGCCGCTAACCCTCTATCCTCCACTGAAGGAGTGATAAGGTGTGGGATAACTGCCCAGAATCAGAGGATGGACCCCCACGGCACCCCCATCTCCTGAGGTCCTGCAGCCAACTAAACAACATTGGACTCTCAGGACAGGCACTTCCACCACAATCAAACCAGAAACTAAAGTTCTTTCTCACAGAGAGATATTGACCACCTATATTTTAATATTACTTTTCCTAATGCTTGTCCTTTCAGTGTGTCTGGACTACACTGAGACCTGTCCCATCTGCTGGAGACTGAGTATACGGGCTTGGTGGTAGAAGCGAAGTCTCCTTATAGTGTGACATCACCAAAAGTATGCTCAGTCTCCAGCTGCTCGAAGAGGGACAAAACCCAGAAGTTAGAAGTTAGTCCTGACTGGAATGGAGGGACACTATGGAATCTAAAGTTTTAAAGGGCCAGCAATTTAAAAAAAATAAAAAAGGAAAGAGGATGAGGAGAATAGAGGGCAGGGGGATGGAAGTGCTAGGGGGAAGGGGAAGAGAGTCGGGAAGGGGAACAGTGGGGAGGGCTTCGAGGGGGAAAGAGGAGTGCAAGGTTAAAGGGATGAATGCATGCGGACAAAAGGGCACAAATGTCTGTTTACCAAAAGGTGCATTCCCTTCCCCCAAGAACATACACACACAAAGGCATCCATCAAATCTCACACAGACTGGTACACCCCAGTTGCACCATACACCCACACAGAAATGCTTGCTATCTGAAGCTATAGCTGCTGTTATGTAAAGATGATGCATGGTGTAGGAACTGGCACTGGTATCACAAGACTTGGGAATATGAGACCAGTGTGTGAAAACTTGGGGCAGGGGGGACATGAGGAGATCACAAGCACTGGCTCATAAGATTTTGGCCTTGCTCCTAAATCTGCTCAAGATTTGTCTCAAGGCCTGCCATAAAACTCAGTGAATGCTATTAACAATAAGGATGGCATGAACCAATGTCTCAAGACCAAAGGCTTCCACAAGGGAAGCTAACAAAAAGAAAGCTTCTCATGGCATGAAGAATCTTACTTCAGTGAGATGCTGGATGAAACTCCACTGGTGCTAAATGGCTAGCACACTAAGGTGACCTTACTGCCAGACACCTGAATCCCCAGATTGCATGAATTACTACTAATGGAAGCCTAATATACGGTGGACCAATGACTGGATCCAGTCTACTGAAAAAGGAGCACAAGGAACCCTTTCAAATTAAAAGGGTAAGAGCATTTAGAAGAAAGTGTGGTTACTCACTTGTAACAGGTGTTCTCCAGGGACAGCAGGAATCAGTCCTCACATATGGGTGACGCTGGCGCCAACGGAGCCCGTGCAGAGCATTTCTCCAGCTTTCAAAGAAAGCCTTTGGGACATGCTACCATGCATGTATGGTCCCCTTCCCACACAAGCATGCCATCTTGCTAGGACTGCAGTAAAAACTAGTCCACAAACCGGATCCAATCTGGACTAATCACAGCTCACGGAAACCACCAAGCCTGGACCCAGAAACCCATTTATATACTGTACATAGCGCATATGTAATTAGCTCACCCAAATCAAAACACTCGCACACACGCACCCACACTGTACATAAGGCTCACATGACACACAACACTTACACTGATTGCTTGCTGTGCTCACTGCCTTGATTGAAGGATAAGGCGGGATACAAATACCCTTTAAATAAATAAATAAAAAACTAACATAAGGTAGGGAGGCAACTCCCAAGGGAGGAGGGAGGGTTGTGAGGACTGATTCCTGCCGTCCCTGGAGAACATCTGTTACAGGTGAGTAAAGCGTAGTTACTCACCTGTAACAGGTGATCTCCGGGAACAGCAGGAATAAGTCTTCACATATGAGGTATCATCGGCACTGACGGAGCCTGTGCGGGAATGCTCCCCAGCGTCCAATAGGAACGCTTTTGGAAGCGTGCATCCACACATGCGCGCTGCCTTCCCGCCCATCTACCTCCCTCTCCTCAGTTGAGTTTAAAGCTGAGACCGAAGGAGAGAAGTAGATAAAAATAGAGAAAGAGAGAGAGAAAGACAACTCCTAGGGGAGGCGGGTGGGTTGTGAAGACTTATTCCTGCTGTTCCCGGAGATCACCTGTTACAGGATGAGTAACTACGCTATCTCCAGGAACAAGCAGGAATGAGTCTTCACATATGGGGACTCCCCAGCTGAAAGATGCCTAGGGAAGACCCAGCATGTAGCAAATCTATGTAGATGGGCCATGCTTCCCCCAGGGACCTCAGGCATCCAAGTGGATGGAGGGCAGGAGTTGAACTATGAGTGGAAAAGGTGATGCAGAACAGCTTGACCAAACAAGGCATCCCGGCGGGAGTCCTTGTCTAGACAATAATGGGCAGTGAAAGTATTTATTTATTTATTTAACAGCTCTTATATACCGCGTATTTGACATCAGTGCGGTTTACATTAAACAAAATACACTCAGATTTAGAGAACTTGTCCAAGTTACAGGTAACAGGGGAATAAAACAAGGATTAACTGGGGAATAGCATATGAATAATTAAATAAAAGCAATTACATCAGACTAGAGATCTTGAGTGGGTATAGAGACATGTCATAAATAACATTTAACAGAGCAGGTATATACAGTGAAATATCATAAGGTGGAACGGTCTAACATCATCATTTAACTATTATTGCTGAGTTGAGATAATGGGGTGAGAGGAGGGGAAATATTGATGTAAGAGAAGTGTTGTAAAAAAAGGTGGGTTTTTAAAGCTTTTCTAAATTGCGATATATCTTTTATCAATCTGATGTACTGAGGCCCAAGTTGCTGCTTTGCAGATTTCATCAATAGCCACTGAACGAAGGTTAGCTGTTGAGGCTGCCATGGCTCTGACATTATGAGCTGTGACATTGCCTTCAAGAGGTATTCCTTTACTTTGGTATGCATAGGAAATACAATCTGCAATCCACTTAGAGAGGGTTATTTTAGTGACAGGAAATCCTAAATGGCTAGAGTCAAAAGCCACAAAAAGCTGAGAAGACTTTCTGTGAGGCTGGGTCCTTTGGAGATAAAAAGCGAGAGCTCTTTTACAGTCCAAAGTATGAAGTTTCCTTTCCGCAGAGGAAGAATGAGGCCTGGGAAAGAAAACGGGAAGATAAACTGACTGGTTTAGATGAAAAGGTGAAACCACCTTTGGAAGAAAATGAGGATGGATCCTAAGAACCACCTTATCATGATGAAACCTTGTATAAGGCGGATCAGCCATTAAAGCGTGAAGTTCACTAATGCGTCTAGCAGAAGTGATGGCAATTAGGAAAAGAACTTTCCATGAAAGAAACTTTAGATCCGAAGTAGCCAAAGGCTCAAAAGGTGGCTCCATGAGTACAGCTAGAATAAGGTTTAGATCCCATGCCACTGGAGGTGGTTTAATGGGAGGTTTCGTTAGAAGAAGTCCTCTCATAAATCTGGAAATAAGAGGATGAGAAGAAATTGGTTGTCCATCTATGAGCTTATGAGATGCAGCAATATCATTAAAATGGACTCTAACAGAATTGGTCTGAAGACCAGAAGCCGACAAATGAAGGAGATCCTCTAGAAGAGAGTCTACTGGTACTAAAGAGGGAGTAAGTCCTCTATGATAACACCAGGAAGAGAACCTTTTCCACTTAAAAGCCTAAGAGCGTCTTGTGGAAGGCTTCCTGGAGGTCAGAAGAATGTCCTTCACTTGACGGACTGGAAAGGGGGGCTGTTACTTCTGGAGAGAAATCTGAAATTGTGAGTATATACTTCTGGGAATTTTTCTGAAAGGAATTGTTTTTCTTTTAAAGCTAATTAATCTGTGAACCCACTATTTTTTTTGTTAAATCAGTCAGGGCCTAGTAGCAACAGTTTAAGATTCAATTTAAAAACACAGAAGAGAACTTTCTGGTTACCTTTCATACCCAGTAGACAGCTGTAGTTTAAATTTCATAGTCACTCAGGGCCTAGCATCAGCAAAGTACTTTTAGTTTCAAATTAAAACACAGAAGAGAGCTTTCTGGTTAAATTTAGAATCCAGCAGAGAGCTTGTAGTTTAAATTTCATAATAGGTTAGAGCCTAGTAGCAGCAAAGAGCTATAATTTAAATCAAATCAGAATATAGTTTTCCTCAGCAGCACAGGACAAGGTACTGTGTAGCAGCCCTTTTTTAATAAGTGTTATATCCCTCCCTCCCTCCCCACACCCACCCTCCCCTGGGAATTTCACAGCTTTATAGGTACTTGCACAACTTAAAAGACAGGAGGTGCTCTCAGGTGAAGCTCATTACCCAAATCAGTCATACACCAAGGACCTGAGATTAATTAAGCTTCAGGTGAACAAGGTATATTAAACTTCTTAGGTACAGTTTTAGTGGTATAAATATCCATTGCACCCTTTAGTACATATAGAACTTAAAGATCTAAACACAAACTTAAAACTAAGATGCAGACAGCAGTCCAGCAGCGGGATGTGGGCTTTCCAGTCTTTTGCATTGAGTGTCACATGTATGATTTTCTCCCAGCTGGTGAGAGGTCTTACGTGTGCACTAGGTGCAAGGAGCTCTCTGCTCTCAGGGAACAAGTCCGTTCTCTAGAGGCTAGAGTAGCAGACTTGGAAAACATAAGACAGACAGAGAGGTACATAGACGAGACCTACAGGGATATAGTCCTGAAGTCCCACCTCCAGTCTGGCAGCATCCCTGTTGCCATGGAGGAGAGAGGTCACGTGACAGGAGAGCATCACCCTGGTGTGGCAGGAAGTGATCCTGTAACTAGGACCTGTCCTCCAGGTGATGTAAACCCCTCTCGCACCGAGGAGGTTTCTCCAGGGCCAAGTGCCCATGCGGGAAGGGTTAGGACAGCAGTTATAGTTGGTGATTCGATCATTAGGCATGTAGATAGCTGGGTGGCTGGTGGACGTGAGGATCGCCTGGTAACATGCCTGCCTGGTGCGAAGGTAGCGGACCTCACACGCCACCTAGATAAGGTCTTAGATAGTGCTGGGGAGGAGTCTGCTGTCTTGGTACATGTTGGTACCAATGACATAGGAAAATGTGGTAGGGAGGTTCTGGAAGCTAAATTTAGGCTTTTAGGTAGGAAGTTGAAATCCAGAACTTCCAGGGTAGCGTTCTCCGAAATGCTTCCCGTTCCACGCGCAGGACCCAATAGGCAGGCAGAGCTCCGGAGTCTCAATGCGTGGATGAGACAATGGTGCAGAGATGAGGGGTTCGGATTTGTTAGGAACTGGGGAACATTCTGGGGAAAGGAGGGGCTCTTCCGAAGGGATGGGCTTCACCTTAACCGGGATGGAACCAGGCTGCTGGCATTAACCTTTAAAAAGGAGATAGAGCAGCTTTTAAACTAGATAATAGGGGAAAGCCGACAGTCGCCCAAGAGCGCATGGTTCGGAAGAATGTATCCTTGAAGGATACTACAAAAAGCAGAGAGGTTCCAAAAAGAGTAAAGTAGCCCAAATGCCCTCGAGTATGGAGCAGACAGAACTTAAAGATCCCAAATTACCCATGTCTACCAATAGCCAAATTAATATGAATAAAATACAGTCTCTAAAATGCTTGTATGCAAATGCTAGAAGTCTACAAAACAAGATGGGAGAGTTAGAATATATAGCACTAAACGAGAGGTTAGATATGATTGGAATATCAGAGACATGGTGGAAGGAGGACAACCAGTGGGACACTGTGATACCTGGGTACAAACTATATCGAAATGATAGAGCTGATCAAATTGGTGGAGGGGTTGCGCTCTATGTTAGAGAGGGCATTGAGTCAGAAAGGATTAAAGTTTTGCAAGAAACAAAATTTGCTGTAGAATCTCTATGGATTGAAATTCCATGTAAAAAGGGGAAGGCGATGGCAGTGGGGGTGTACTATCGTCCGCCTGGCCAGAATGAACAAATGGATGATGAAATGCTCAAAGAAATCAAGGAAGCTAGCAAAAGTTACAGTGCAGTAATAATAATGGGTGATTTCAATTACCCCGGCATCGACTGGGTCAGTGTCACAACAGGACATGCTAGGGAGATAAAGTTCCTAGATGAAATAAATGACTGCTTCTTGGAGCAGCTGGTTCATGAACCGACCAGAGGGGAAGCAATATTAGACCTAGTCCTTAGTGGAACACCAGATGTAGTGCAAGAGATAAGGGTGTTGGGGCCACTTGGCAATAGTGATCATAGCATGATCGCCTTTGATTTAATTAGTGGAGGAGGGATAGTAAGGAAATCCACAGTACTACCCTTTAACTTTCGAAAGGGAGACTATGATAGAATGAGGAAAACAGTTAAGAAAAAACTAAAAGGAGCAGTTGCAAAGGTTAAAGACGTACATCAAGCTTGGGTGTTGTTGAAAAATACTATCTTGGAAGCCCAGACCAGCTGTATTCCACGCTTTAAGAAAAGTGGAAGGAAGTCCAAAAAATTGCCAGCATGGTTTAAAGCTGAGGTCAGAGAGGCTGTTGTTGCCAAAAAAGCATCTTTCAAGAAATGGAAAAAAGAGCCAAATGATGAAACCTGGAAACAGCACAAGCACTGGCAAGTCAAATGCAAGGCATTGATAAGGCAGGCAAAGAGAGAATTTGAGAAGAAGCTTGCTGCGGAAGCAAAAACGCGAAATAAAGACCTTTTCAAGTACATTCGTAGCAAAAAACCCGTGAGAGAGTCAGTTGGTCCATTAGATGATAAAGGGGTTAAAGGAGCACTAAGAGGCGACAAGGCGATAGCGGAGAGACTGAATGAATTCTTTGCTTCGGTCTTTACTGAGGAAGATGTAGGGATGTTACCCACGACTGAAGTGGTATTTAAAGGTGTGGAAGAATTGAAGGAAATATCGATACATCGGGAAGATGTCCTACAACTATTAGATAAACTGAAGAGTAGCAAATCACCTGGGCCGGATGGTATACATCCAAGGGTGTTGAAAGAACTGAAATTTGAGATTGCAGACCTGCTATCAGTAATCTGTGAACTATCATTAAAATCATCTCTAATACCTGAGGATTGGAGGATCGCCAATGTAACACCAATTTTTAAAAAGGGTTCGAGGGGTGATCCGGGAAACTACAGACCGGTGAGCCTGACATCAGTACCGGGAAAAATGGTAGAAACCATCATAAAGAATAAAATTACTCAGCATATAGATAGTCATGACCTAATGGGAGACAGCCAACATGGCTTTAGACAAGGAAGATCTTGTCTTACTAATCTGTTATGTTTTTTTGAAGGAGTGAATAAACAGGTGGACAAAGGTGAGTCGGTTGATATTGTGTATCTGGACTTTCAGAAAGCCTTTGACAAGGTCCCTCATGAGAGACTTTTGGCAAAACTAAAGAGTCATGGGATAGGAGGCAGTGTACTACTGTGGATCAGGAACTGGTTAAAAGATAGAAAGCAGAGGGTAGGGCTAAATGGCCAATTTTCCCAATGGAGAAAGGTGAATAGTGGTGTACCCCAGGGATCTGTGCTGGGTCCGCTGCTTTTTGACATATTCATAAATGACCTGGAAAGTGGAATAACGAGTGAGGTTATCAAATTTGCTGATGACACAAAACTATTTAAAGTTGTTAAAACCCAGGAGGATTGTGGAAAATTGCAAGAGGATCTTGATAAATTGGAAGACTGGGCATCAAAATGGCAGATGAAATTTAATGTGGAGAAGTGCAAGGTTATGCACCTAGGGAAGAACAACCCAAACTATGGTTACACGATGCAAGGTTCCACATTAGGAACCACCACCCAAGAAAAAGATTTAGGCGTCCTTGTGGATACCATGTTAAAACCCTCGGCCCAGTGTGCAGCGGCGGCCAAGAGAGCAAATAGAATGCTAGGTATGATAAGGAAAGGAATGGAAAATAAAACAAAAGATATTATAATGCCTCTATATCGTTCCATGGTGAGACCGCACCTTGAATATTGTGTGCAATTCTGGTCGCCATATCTTAAAAAGGATATAGCAATTTTAGAAAAGGTTCAGAGAAGAGCCACCAAAATGGTAAAGGGGATGGAAGGCTACTCCTATGAAGAAAGGCTAAAAAGGTTGGGGCTCTTTAACCTGGAAAAGAGACGGCTGAGGGGAGATATGATAGAAGTCTATAAATTAATGAACGGAGTGGAACGGGTTAACGTAGATCGATTGTTTACCTTATCAGAATATAGAAAGACTAGGGGACATGCAATGAAGCTACAGGGTAAACTATTTAAGACTAATAAAAGAAAATATTTTTTCACTCAACGTGTAATCAAACTCTGGAATTTGTTACCGGAGGATGTAGTAAAGGCTGTTAGTGTAGCTGGGTTTAAAAAAGGTTTGGACAAGTTCCTGGAGGAAAGGTCCATAAACCATTATTAAGAAGGGACCCAGGATATCAATGCTTGAACCAATACAAGCATTGTGGAACCTGTGTCCCTTGGGGAAACTGCTAGGTACGTATGACCTAGATTGGCCACTGTTGGAAACAGAATACTGGGCTTGATGGACCTTGGTCTGACCCAGTATGGCATATCTTATGTTCTTATGTTCTTATGTTGAGACAGGTCTAGATCCTGAAAGTCTAGGCCTGGAGTAACCAGGCCTTGAGATGTAGGGACTGGGGACTGGGGTGCAGTAGAGATCCGTTGTCCTGGGACAGAAGATCTGGAGCACTCCCTAACTCCAGAGGGGTGGCTTGAGGGAGACGCAAGAGAAGAGGATACCATGTTTGCCTCGGCCAGGAAGGCGCTATGAGGATCATGCGTCCTTTGTCCCTCTGGAGCTTGAATAAGGTTTTGGGTATTAGAGGGATTGGTGGAAATGCATATAGGTAATCCTGACCCGAATGGAGCAAGAATGCATCCCTGGTTTGACAGTTCTGTGCTGGAAGTCTGGAACAAAACCGGGGAAGTTTGGCATTCTGTGGACTTGCAAAGAGGTCTATGTCTGGTGTTCCCCAGGCATGAAAAACCCGAGCAAGATGGTAGGAGTGGACTGACCACTCGTGTGGCAGGAGTACTCGACTGAGTCTGTCTGCCCAAATGTTTTGAACGCTTGGAAGATAGACTGCCAGCAGATGAATCTGATGCTCTCTGGCAAAGGCCCATAGTCGCAGAGCTTCGTTGCATAGTTGCAGAGAGCCTGTTCCGCCTTGTTTGTTTAGGTAAAACATGGCTACTTGATTGTCTGTTTGCACCAAAACTGTTTTGTTTATGAGCTGGGTTCAAAAGACTTGAATAGCATTGGAGATGGCTCTGAGTTCTAATAGGTTTATATGAAGAAGAGCCTCCTGTGAGGACCAAAGGCCCTGCGTTGACAGATTGCCCAAGTGGGCTCCCCAACCCATCTTGGAGGCATCTGTTAGGATAGCCTGAGGTGGTGGTTGCTGGAAAGGAGAGCCTATTAAAAGGTTTTCCAGAGATTGCCACCAATGGAGAGAGAGAGAATCAGGCGTGTGGTAACTCTGATCTTGACTGACAGGCTTCCTGAGGCCTGGGACCATTGGGAAGCTAAGGTCCACTGGGCCGCTCTCATGTGAAGACGAGCGTAAGGTATTACATGGACCGTAGATGCCATGTGACCCAGTAGGCGAAACATCTGTCGAGCAGTAAGGAAGGTCTGCAGTGCTGCTTGAGATGCTAGCTCGATGATTCACAGACAGTGTGGTTGGGGCAGGAAAGCTCTTGCAAGCTATCTGTCCAAGCGAGCCCCTATAAACTGGAGGGATTGAGCTGGGACTTTGGAAGATTTATGACCCATCCCAAATACTGGAGTATTTGTTTTGCTCGCAATAGGGCCTGATGAGCTTCTTGAGCTGACTGCGCCTGGATGAGCCAATCATCCAAGTAAGGGAAGACAAAAATCCCCAGGGTCCTCATGAATGCTGCTACTACTGCCATGCATTTTGTGAAGACCCTTGGAGCAGAGGCCAGCCCAAAGGGAAGGACTCTGTATTGGAAATGTCTTCCCTGGACTAGGAACCGAAGGAATTTCCTGTGATCTACATGAATAAGGATATGCATGTAGGCGTCTTTTAAATCTAGAGAACATAGCCAATCTTGCCTGTGAAGGTATGGCAGAAGAGAGCCGAGGGAAAGCATTTTGAACTTCTCTCGGACTAGATATCTGTTCAGCTCTCTGAGACCTAGGATTGGCCTTAAACCCCCTGTCTTTTTTGGAATGAGAAAATAGGGGGAGTAAAACCCTGTACCTTGTTGGCATAGAGGAACCTCTTCTATAGCTCCTTGAGCTAGAAGAGTAGAGACCTCTTGTAGCAAGAGGTCTATGCCTAGAGGTTGAGAGTTGAATTGTTTTACTAGTGTTTTAACACAACCTACCCACAGACCTTCCAAACATACAAATTCAATACAGACACCCCACAGACCTCCCATACACAATACTGAAGCCAGGATGAGATCATGTCTGTTATATTAATTAATTACCCTGTTATCCGAGTTGTATTTCCTGTTTTTTCTGTAAACACAAAGTACCGTTGAATTGTGTAACTCCTTGTTTATTGTAAACCGCGCTGATGCTGAATAGTGCGGTATATAAGAGACTATAAATAAATAAATAGTGTGGGTGGTGGCAAGCTGAGGAAACGAAGCTTGTACCCCAGACTCACTATGGACAAAGTCCAGGCTTCTGATGTGATTTGTTGCCATCTTTTGACAAAATGGCAGATACGGCCTGGAATATTTATAGGTTCTGGGCCTAACACAGGAAGAATGATTAAGTTCTCTAGACAAAAGTCAAAAACCCTGAGGAGGCTGAGTCTGTTGAGCCTGCTGAGGTTTGGGTTTTCTTTGTCTCTTCTGTTGTTGCCCCTTCTGGGGAACATATGCCTGTTGGGTGGAAGATGGATAGAACTTTTTCTTCTTAGAGAAAAAGGGTTTCTTAAAGGACTTTTTCTTAGCTGGGTTAGCAGAAATTTTTGACAATCTATTTAAGGTAGCATTATCAGTGTCAAGCTGATTAGCTTTAGATTGCCAATCCTTGCCAAAAAGATTTTCTCCAGTGCAAGGAATATTTCCCAGCTTTTTCTGCACCCATTCTTCCAAGTCTGAAGCTTGGAGCCAGGCAATACATCGTGCTCCAATAGCTATAGCAGAAGTTCTGCTAATACATTCAAAACAGTCAAAGGTAGCACGATTCATGAAGTTAGAGACATTCTGAGCATGTTTGACTAGTGATGAATAGTCTGCTCTTTTATCCTCTTGAAGGAAAGGGTTCAAAAGCTCTAAGTTTTTTGTAACCTCCTCAAGAAACATTCCCATGTATAAAATATAGGAACTAATCCTTGCTGAAAGCATGGAGGTCTGAAAACATCTACGCCCAAAGGCATCCAGGGTTCTAGAGTCACGACCTGGTGGATTAGAAGAGTGTCTCTTTGTACTCTTAATCCGTCTCATGGCAGACTTCACCACCATAGAATGGTGTGGTAGCCGAGTCTTCTGAAAACCTGGACAAGGTGGCACTCTGTACATAGTGTCAATGCGTCTAGAATGTGGGGATACTGCTAAAGGAGTTTCCCACATCCTTAACATTAGATCATGTAAGATCTGATATATAGGGAGCATAGCTGCGTCCTTTGGAGCCAAGGGGTATTGCAGAATTCTTAATTCTTCTGCCCTAGGCTCCTTTTCAGGAACCACTGTAATGGCAAGAGCCCTTGCCATATCACGCACAAAATCGTGAAAAGACATGTCCTCAGGAGGGGACATTCTGCGTTGAGGAGGAGGAGGAGTTGAATTTTGTAAAAGTTCAGCTCTGGTACCGGTGGAGTCATCTGAGTCATCGGAATCGGAAGACTCAAAGGAATGAAGCACCGAGCTCTCCTTCAAAAGATGTCTTCGGTACCGCTCGAGGTCGGTACCGAAGCGAATCGGTACCTGATCCCCCATGCTTGAGAGTGATTCTAAACTTGGCATCGGGGGAAGTAAACCTGCCGAAGCAGGTACCGAGGGTACCGGTACCGATAGCGATACCGGTGCCTGTGGAACAGTCTGCAGCGTCTTTAGTGGTACCGAAGTAGCCAAAAGATTCGCTAGACTGCGTTCAATGGCAAGGATTCTTTTGTCCATCACCATTTCCGATGCCGGGGTGTCGGTACCGATCGAAGCGGCCACAACCCCCGAGCATGGAACAGGAATGTCTATCGAGGTCAAAGCCTCGAGAACATCCTGGAGTCCCGATAATGCTTTGGAGCCCAAAGACTGTTTTGCCGGTGCGGGTTCCTCGAGGGCAACGCCAGAGGCATCTCGATACTTAGAGGGAGATCTACCTCTCGAGGACCTGCTAGACCTAGATTTATGTTTAGTTACCTGAGATCCCTGGGAAGAAGTAGAAGCCCTGGAGGACACTGATGCTACCGACATCGTGTCCGATGCAAAGAGGGTACCGAGTTGATTTGCTCGATTCTGAAGACTTCTTTTAGTCAGCTTCCTGCAGGAGAGACACTCTGCTGGGCAATGGTCAGGACCTAAACATTTAAGACACCAGTTGTGGATGTCTGTGACAGAAATTGTGCTGCCACACTTTGAACATGTCTTGAAACCAGTAGCTGGTTTCTCCATGTTAAAGTAAAGAGGCCTAGTGGCCAAAATGGCGCAAAGCACCAAGCAGGGGAAAACCCTTGACTGAAAACACAAGTTCTATGTGGTTTTTTTTTTTAAGAAACAAAGAAGGAAAAAAACACTGGTGGTACCGGTGGGCATCGAACTAAGGCAGGCACGACCACAAAAAATAAGAAATAAAAGTAGAATTTTCTGCGGTGACAGGGTTCACGACCTGTCAGCTCCGCGGAAAACGAAGAACTGAGGAGAGGGAGGTAGATGGGCGGGAAGGCAGTGCACATGCGTGGATGCACGCTCCCAAAAGCGTTCCTACTGGAAGTTGGGGAGCGTTCCCGTGCGGGCTCCGTCGGTGCCGACGATACCCCATATGTGAAGACTCGTTCCTGGAGATCTATGCTTTCTCCAGGAACAAGCAAGAAGTCAGTCCTCACATAAGGGACACCCTAGTTCCAGGCTGCCGAGGACCAAACCACGACAGCACCAATGGTGACAAGTCGGATGAGTTGCTTGAGGTGAGTCCCCATTGAGAGACTCTGCAGACCCTAGTATCTAGCGACACTATCACTCCGGTAGCCTGAACACAGAAGGGTGAGAGGGCAGGAGTTGCCTACACCCCAGTAGTGAGCTGCGAACGTATGAACTGAAGACCATGTGGCGGCCTTACAGATCTCCATCACCGGCACTGAGCAGAGGTTGGCCGCTGACGCGGCCATCGCCTTCACACGATGCGCTGTGATCCGGTGCTCAAAGGAGAGGCCAGGGCAGTACAGTCCGCCACCCAAGTGGACAGAGTTCACTTAGTCATGGGAAGTCCTAGTCTACTGGGGTCATATGATACGAAAAGCTAAGGAGCTTTGCGATGGGCCTTAGTCCACTGTAGGTAGAAGGACAGGGCCCGTCTGCAATCCAGTATATGAAGCACTAATTCCTCCCTGTCAGTGTGAGGCTGCAGGAAGAAAGTGAGGAGGACCACTTCTTGGTTGAGGTGAAAAAAAGATAGCACCTTAGGGAGAAATTTGGAGTGCGTGCAGAGCACTAACCTGTTCTTGTATGATGGATCTGTCCCCAGAGCTCTAGTTCACTCACTCTACAAGTGGATGTAAGGGCCACCAGAAAAGTCACTTTGCAAGATAAGTACCAAAGGTGACAAGTGGCCAGCAGCTCGAACGATGGTTTGGTGAGCTGAGAGAGCACCACGTTGAGGTCCCATTCTGCTGCTGGTGGGTGAAGAGGGGGCTTGGATAATAAGGAGGTCACAGAGAAACTTGGAGACCAGGGGCTGACTTGAGAGGCGTTTTCCCTCTATAGCGTGATGGTGTGCAGCTATAGCGCTCAGGTGCACCCTCACAGAGTTTGATTTTAGCCCGGTGGGTGAAAGGCGTAGGAGATACGAAGAACAAGTTGCACCTTGCAGGAGAAGGGCTTTTCCTCCTTCTCTGCACACCAGAGAACCTACTCCACTTAAAGGCATACACCCTTCTGGTGGAGGGTTTTTGGGAGGCCAGAAGGATCTCCTCGACTGCCTCAGGAAGACTGAAAGGAACCAATGTTTCCCTTTCAGCAACCACGCTGTTAGTGTTAGCAACCCCAGATTGGGGTGCAAGAGGGAGCCCCGCTCCTGGTTCAGGAGATCCAGGGCCTGGCACAGTGGAACTGGGAGCACCACCGACAGGGAAAGCAGCAGAGGGAACCACAGTTGCCTGGGCTACCTGGGGACAATCAGTATTACTGACGCCCTCTCACTCTGGTCCTTGAAGAGGACCCTTGGCGATTGGGGAGAGTCGGTGGAAACGCATAGAGCAGGTCTTCTAACCATGGGATCAGGAAGGCATCTGTCGCCACTCTCCCTGGGTGCGGTTGGCATGAACATAAGCACGGTAACTGCGCATTGTCCAGGGAGGTGAAGAGGTATATCACAGGCCTGCCCCAGCGGTGAAAGAGTTGCTTCACTTCCCTGGGGTTCAAATGCCACTTGTGTGGATGGAGGACTCTGCTCAGCCTGTCCGCTAAGCAGCTGTCCTGGCAGGAGTCAGTGATACTGCTTGTAGGAGCATGCCATTGTGTAATGCAAAGGAGAGGAGGGCTACCACCTCCTGGCAGATGGAGTATGAGCCCATACATCCCTGCTTGTTGATGTAAAACATGGCAACTTGGTTGTCTGTCTGAATTAGCACAGGTTGGTGCTGAAGGCAGTGGCGGAATGCTCGCAGGGCCAGGAAGATTGTTATGAGTTCCAGGAGGTTGACCTGCAAGAGTGACTCCTCTTGGGACCAGCTGCACTGCGTGCGCCATTCCCCGCAATGCACCCCCAACCCCAGGAGGGAGGCGTCCATTGTCAGGGTCCTGTGTGGCACGGGTGCCTGGAAAGGCATTCTAGCCTGTAGGTGGCACAAATCTTGTCACCAGGTGAGGGACTCTGCCAAGTGGTGGGTCACCTTGACCCTGTCCCGTAGCCTCCCCTGGCTTGAGTCCACTGTGAGCGGAGGCACCATTGGGATTTGTACATGTGCAAGCGAGCTAATTGGGTGACATGGACCATGAAGGCCATGTGGCCCAACAGGCAGAGGAGGCAGCAAGCCGGTACCAACCGGTGGTGTTGTACCTCCCCTGCCAGTTGTATGAGGTGGTCTGCCCTTTCCCTTGGGAGGACGGCCTTTACCTGAAACATGTCCAACTGAGCCCCTATGAATTCCAGATTTAGGACTGGAGAGAGATGGGATTTGGGGTAGTTGATGACAAACCTCAGGTGCTGCAGCAGGAGGGTTGTTTGCTCTGTGGCCTGACTGACCTCTGAGGCCAAATCCCCTCTGATTAGCCAGTCGTCCAGGTAGGGGAATACAAAGGCCCCTTGTAGGCGCAGGTTGGTGACTACCACTGCCAAGCATTTGGTAAAGACCCTTGGTGAGGAGGCCAGGCTGAATGGCTGCACTTTGTACTGGTAGTGCTCTCCTCCCACAACGAACCATAGGTACTGCCTGTGGGAGGGATGGATTAGAATGTGTGTATATGCATCCTTTAGATCCAAAGAGCACAGCCAATCTCCCTGGTGGAGGTATGGCAGTATTGTCCCAAGGGAGAGCATCTTGAACTTCTCTCTCACCAGAAACTTGAGATCCCCAGTCCTTTTTAGGACAAGGAAGTACCTTGAGTTGAAGCCTTTCCCCCACAGTTTGGGTACAGGTTCCACTGCCTTGTCCCTGAGCAGACCTGTAAGCTCTGAGAGCAGAAGACTCTGGTGAAGGAGATGTAGCACAGGCTCTCTTGGGAAGAACCTGGGTGCTAACTGAATTAAGTGGAGGAGGTATCCCTCCCTTATTACCTGCAGCACCCACTGATCTGAAGTGACCTTGGCCCATCCATGGGCAAAGAGTGCCAGGTGGCCCCCTGTGGTCTGGTAAAGGTCTCCCATGGGAGTGGGGACTCTGCCCTGGGAGTCAAAAGCTCCTCCCTAGCTGGGCCAGAGCTGAGGCTTGGGGCTTCTGAGCTCCCAGCCCTCGTCTCTTGGGGTGAGAACCTTGTTGCTGGCCCGAGAAGGGCTGGTAGCAGTGACCCTGTTGGAAGTGCCCCTTTTTTCCTTGGAACAGGGACCTTTCCCCGAGGGTTTCTTGCAGGGAAAGGAAGAGGTCTTTGAGAGCCTCTGTCAGGTCACCACTTCGGCCTCTGTCTCCACCACCTTGTCGGCCATGGGTTGCCGAACAGGTTCTCCTCAGTGCAGGGGACGTTGAGCAGCTTGTCCTGAACTCACTGCTCAAGGTCCAATGACTGTAGCCAGGCTTGGCATCGAACCCAGATGTCTGCTGCTGCTACTCAAGCTGCTGACTCGAATCCATCATAGGCTGCTCGGGAGAGGAACTTTGATCCCCGACCAGCCCCGCTGAGAACCCGGACAACTCCTGGGTTAAGGCTTTCAAGTACATGCCTATGGACAACTCATAGGCCTGGGTTCAACACCCCAGCATCGAGCCCTGGTAGCACTTGCGTACAAGGGCATCGAGAGCTCTAGACCCCTCCCAGGGGGGACAGAAGAGTAATTCTTCTGGCTCTTGAGCTTCTGTATGGTTTATTTATTTTATTTATTTATTTATTTAATTACATTCTTTTATATACCGCGCTATTCCACATCAGTGCGGTTTACATGGAACACAAACTTACACATTTCAGTTAGCTGATCTATGAACAATGAACGGGTACACGAACTTGGATCAAAAACTTGGGTAACTATTTACATCTCAACAGGCTGGTATTGCATGGTTGACTTGACAACTATGGAGTTGGGCTTGTGGAACGCCGGCCCCTTCCTGATGCGGTAGATGGCATCGAGGCCTCGGCTGCCCACCAACACCAGCACCGACACTCAAGAATCAGCTGTACCAGCACCATGAGAGTTTCCTTGGGCAGAGACTCAAATTAGAAGATCTCCAGTTCCTTGGTGCAGGGGTCCTCCTCCACTCTGGTTTGCACTGATAGGGCTTGGGCCATATCCCTGCCAAAGTCATGGAAGGCCACATCCTCTGGAGAATGCACCAGGGTGCCGGCGGAGACAGGTCCGAGGGGATGTCTCAGTGCCGTTTAGTTTCCAGGGAGGCCTCGTTGTCTGTTTCCCACTCGGAGTCGAGAGGAGACGATGAGTCTGAGGCCTTGCGGCTCTGTGCCTCGAGGCCTGGGCCGAAAGGCCGGGGGCCCTCCGAGGACCTGGGGTCCGCGTCTCGGAAACTCACCGGGGAGGACCGGATGCCAGAGGAATGGGACCTCGACCAGGGCCGAGGACGTACCCGAGGCCGGTGGCTATTGGAGCTCAGCTTGAGCAGTCGGGGGCCCGGTCATCAGGGCAGATGATGTAGACAAACCTGACATCATTGCCTGCTGCATGGCCAGGATAGCAGTGATGTTCTGCTCCATGGCTGCCATTCTGGCCTCCAAGCCAGAAGATTCCGCAGCTTTCGGTGCGGGCATAGAGGATGTCGGGCCCGGAGCCAGCACTCTCGTGAGTGCGTCCTCGACTAGGACTATGGCTTCAAGGTTCCTTACACAATCTCTGTGGCCAAGGAATCCTCCTTGGGGACCTTGGTGGGAACACTTCTCGGAGTCGCCCGAGTTCCTCCGGCTCGTCTTACTGGGTTTGCCTGGTGTAACCTCGACGGGCTTCGAGGACTTTTTCTTTTTTGCTCAAGGTCAGAGGCCTTTCCGGAGGAGCTGCCTTGGTGGGACTCAGAAAGCTCGTGGCTCATGAGAAGTGCTAAACTTGGAACTCAGTGTCAGGGAGGCTGGTACAGAGTTGGAACTTGGGAACTGCTTCTCCTGTAATTCAGACTTTTTTTTTTTATTAGTTTTAGGCGTCATGGCCTCGCACAGGTCACAAGAGGTGCTATTATGGTCCGGTCGCAGGCAGCGTAAGCAGCAGTCATGTGTGTCGGTGACAGTTTGACTGCAGTGGTCACATTTTTTGAACCCACCAGGAGACATGGTGGGGACACCTAGCCAGGGTCGACAACCCCCATGTGAAAAATGGCACAAATGCCGGTCGAGGGAAGCCTTGATGATGAAAAAAATGGGGAAGCGCCGGGACCAGCGCTGGCTTGAGGCGGGAAGAGGAATCAGTATGCAAACCAGGAACAGCTAATTTTTTAAAGGATTTTTTTCCAGGGAAACTGGACGTGCGTCCACTTGGCTCTGCGGAAAATGGAGACTGAGAAAGATGGCACCCTTGGGCAGAAAGGGGGACACACATGCGTGGTAGCATTCCCAAAGGCTGACTTCCTGCTTGTTCCTCGAGAAGTTTCCTTATCTGAAGGGAAATGACTATTCAGGCTCTGTTATGCCAAGTGTAGACAACACCTGCTGCGTAACTTCAATGCTGTGAGGATTAACTCCAGCCCAGAAAAAGAAAGCAGCCTTGGGCTGAGGTCAGAAAAGAAACGCTTAAGGAAGCCAGCCTTTTGACATACTTGTAAGCAGAAAATAAGATCATATTCTAAAATGAATTTATACAAACACTATCGACTGTAAAAATTAGCATAATATCTAATCCACAGTGCAAAATTAAAGTGATGGTGAAGTCAATACAGTCATAAAGCACTGCTAATCTCAGCTAGCATAATAATCTCATGACAACATTTCCTGGAGTTTTAACATTGACATCTGTAGCAAACAAAAATAATAAATCAGGGTACGCAGGAACAGCAAGGTGGAGAAAATATGTTTTCACTAAACGTGTACTCAAACTCTGGAATTCGTTTACAGAGGATGTAGTAAAATCTGTTAGCGTAGCTGGGTTTAAAAGAGGTTTGGAGAAATTCTTGGAGAAAAAGTCCATAAACCATTATTAAAGAGGACCATGGAAATCCACTGATTACTTTAAGGATAAGCAGCATGGAATCTGTGTACTTTTTTGGGAACCTGGCAAGTACCTAAGACTTGGATTGGCCACTGTTGAAAAAAAGAATGCTGGGTTTGATGTACCCTGAGTCTGAACCAATATGGCATATGTTCTTAAACTCAAACTCAAACTCATGGAATGCAAATCACAGAATCTTTTTTTCTAGGAACTGCCAAATCCCACCGCCATCTGAAACTGACCATGGCCATGATGAAACCTTTTACCTTTTCCCCTAAATCCACCTCTCCCCTTCTTTCCTTCTCTATTTCTGCGAATAACAAAGTCATTGTCCCTGTCTCATCAGCTTGTAACCATGGGGTCATCTTTGATTCTTCTCTCGTTCTCTGCACACATCTAATAAATAGCTAAAACCTGTTCTTTTTCTCTATAACATCAGCAAAATGTGTTCCTTTCTGAACACACTACAAAGACCCTTATCCACACACGTGTCACCTTCCACTTAGACTAATGCACTCTTCTTCTCACTGGTCTCACATTGAATCATCTCTCTCCCCATTCAATCCATTTAAAACTCAGCTGCATGACTAATCCTCCGCCAGCGTCACTATGCTCACATAACTTCTCAAGTCACTTTATTGGTTTCTATGCATTTCCGCATAACTTCAAACTTTTCTTACTGACCTACAAGTGTATTCACGGCTCCTCATTACCTCTCCTCTCTTCTTTCCCTACACCGTTCCTTGAGAACTCCACCCATCTGGCAAATCGCTTTTATTTATGCCCTTCTACTCCCAACTCCAGACTCCATTCATTCTACCTTGATGCACCATATGCCTGGAATAGACTATCTGAGTTGGTATGTCAGGCTCCATCTCTGGTCCTATTCAATTCCAGCTAAAAGCTCATTTCTTCAAGGCTGCTTCTGGATCCTTATCCCCTTTATTCTCCTGTTTAACACCCACATGTGTTTTAATCAGTTCCCTTAAAGAATTACTTTAGTCCCCTGTTTGATCTGTTTTTTTTCTCTTGAAAACCTAGAACACAGTATCCTGCTGAATCTCTCAGAAATATAGTGGAGTTGGCTGAAACACTAACAAAGCCATGAAGGGGCATTCTCTCTCAAACCTGTATTAAACACAACCGATATTACCACATGTTCAACCTATGTTATGAACTTCTTAGTCTGACATATAAGAGGAAGCAAAGTTACTCACCTCTAACAGGTGTTATCCATGGACAGCAGGATAAGTCCTCATATTTGGGGGACAGCAGGATAGGTCCTCACATATGGGGGGCACCACTGACAGAACTCTCGCATGGGAGCATTTCCCAGATCCTTCTAGAAGCTTTTGGAATGCTTCACCATGCACTTAACATGTCTTCCCTCCTGCTATCACTGCACTATTTTGTTTCAGTCAGTGAACAGCTGAGTAGAATACAACTCCAAGAGGAGCGAGGGATGTGAGGACATCCTGATGTCCGTGGAAAAAACCTACTAAAAGTGAGTAACTCTGCTTTCTCCAAGAACAAGCAGGATAAACTCCTCACATATGGGAATCACTAGCTATCAGCTGTCTTATAACTAAAAAAGGGGAAATTAAGTGTGTCAGAACAGACACACATAAAGAACACATGTTTTTGGTGACAACAGGCCTTTTTGGAATTTTTTTTTCTGAGGCAGTCTAAAGAGAAAGATATGGGTCTAGGGGGGATGCAGTTGGATGCTAATCCCTGAACAAATTCTGTAGTACTGATTAGCCAAATCTTCTGTTGCATTGGGCGTTCACATCCAGACAATACTGAGAAGTAAATGTGTGAACCAAATTTTAACGTTGCAGCTT
Source organism: Ichthyophis bannanicus (assembly GCA_033557465.1). Classification (NCBI taxonomy): domain Eukaryota; kingdom Metazoa; phylum Chordata; class Amphibia; order Gymnophiona; family Ichthyophiidae; genus Ichthyophis; species Ichthyophis bannanicus. The sequence continues at coordinate 124,486,978 of CM066036.1, read as the reverse complement.
TACAAATCCCTTCCATGGTGACTGAGCACAAATGGACCACAGATGTAGCCATGGCTCTGACATTATGAGCAGTGACATAACCCCTCAAGTTTCAAGCCTGCCTGAGAATAATTAAAAGAGATGCAGCCTGCTAGCTGAATTGAAAGTACACGTTTGAAGATGGCAGCCCCTAGCTTTCTGGGGTCAAAAGAAATAAAAAGCTTTCTATGAGCTTAAGTCCACTCCAAGTAAAAGGCCAAAGCTCTTTTAGAGTCTAATGTATGCAGCGCAGTTTCCCTTTTGTGAGAATGGGGTATTGGGAAAAAACAAGTTTGGCAAGACAACTGACTAAGGTGGAAATCAAACACCATCTTTGGAAGGAACCTAGGATGTGTACGAAGAAACACCCTATCATGGAAAAAGTTTCATGAAAGGTAGATCAACTACTAGGGTCAGAAGCTTGCTTACTCTGTATGCTGAAGGGACCACCATTAAAAACAGGACTTTACAGGTTGAAAGCTTCACAGCAAAGGTGTTAAGTGGCTCCAAAGGAGCTTTCATCAGCTGTGTAACCACCACATCAAGGTCCCAAGACACTGCAGGTGGCTTGTGAGGGTTTTTAGAAGTAGCAAGCTCCACATAAACCAACATCTAAGGCCTGTAAAGAGATGGGTTTAACCTTTACATGATGATAGCCTAGTGGTTGGGGCAAGGTACTTCAGGCCGGAGGTTCAAATCCCACTAGAGGACAGCAACCTTGGGCCAGAAGGACTGGGGTTTCTAGTCCCACAGGTGCTCCTTGTGGTCTTGGGCAAGTCACTTAACCCTCCATTGCCCATGTTCCCTGTAAAATAGTTATCTCCAAGTTATAATGCCCTGTTCAATGTAATTTCAGTTTGTTCAATGTAAACCACACTGATGCAGAATAGCGCGGTATATAAGAGAATAAAAATAAAATAAAATAAATGATAAGCTCCAACAGTGCTGAAAGGAATCCTTACTGAGTTGGACCTCAGTCCAGACTCTGACAAATGCAGAAAGTATTCAAGCAGTGTTTGTGTGGGACATGTGAATGGCTCTAAGGCCTACTCCTCATACTAAATGGCAAACCCCTTGAAAGCATAAGACCTCCTTACTGAGACACGCTAAAAGGATGTAGGTTAAGAAAGGATGTTATCCTCTCTATTAGGACCGCACCAAGCCATAAATGCGCCCTGTGCGACCTACCCATCTGGCACGCCATCCCCCCTCCACATCACATTTGCCCCATGCCCAACATCTCCCCAGCTTACCCCACACCTCCATGTCCAGCCGGCTCTCCCCTCACACTGCCTGTCCTTGACCTGCCGCTGCCACTTTTCGTGTTCCCTCAGCAGCAATAGCAGCAGTAGATTGGACCTGACCTCAAATTGGGGGGGGAGGGGGGAGGAACAAAAAACAAAAAAACTGTGGGTCTCAGACTTCGCGCTTATATGCAGGTCTGACCCCTCCCTCCTCTGATGTAGGCTCGTGTCAGAGAGGGAAAGACGCATCAGAGCAGGGAGGAACCAGACCAGCCATTCAAGCGTGGAGTTACAAAGACCCGCGTTTGAATGATTGGTCTGCTTCATTCCCCCTCTGTTGCGAGCCTATGTCAGAAGAGGGAAGAATCATACCTGCGTGCAAGCCCAGGAGTCTGAAAGACCCACGTGGTTTTTTTTTCAATTTGAGGTCAGATCCGCTCTGCTGTTCCCACCACCACTGAGGCACCTGGGCATTCTGAAGAGTAGCAAAAAAAAAAAAAAATCTATAAAGGGGGTGCCCCACTCTCGAAAGATTGAGAGGGTCACCACCTTGTCCAGTGTCCATTCATGAGTATTCTGTTCACCATGCAGGCACATTGCTCTTAGTTCCATTCCATAAGAAATGGCAAAGTTTCACATTCTGAATGTTTCCCAACACAGGAGGGTAAGATTCAGTTCCTCCCTGCATCTTGATGTAGAGAACATAGTTTCTTGGTTGTCTGTTTGAATCACTGAACCAGATGGTGACCCTCTCCATCTTTCAAGTTGGGCACCCTCTTAATAGATTTCTTCCACCACTCTTCAGAATGCGCTGGTACCTCAGTTCTGCTCTGTAAGTGTACACAGAAAATTAGCCTTAGATGTTTTCATCCTAATTGGGGGAGGGCCTTCTGTATGTGTATCCTATAATATTTCTCATTGTGAAGACCCTCCTGAAACTCAAAAGCAACAGAGGCACAATGATTATTATCGCTCCTTATTGGATCCCACAGTCTTGGGTGCCCTCTCCTCCTGGATCTCTCCATCTGGGAAAAGCTAAACCTGGGTTAGGCACCAACTCCAGTTATGCAAGAGTGTGGTACAATGTTGCAGCCTCACATCAAGTCCCTAATTCTTACAGCTTGGATGTAGAGATGATAACGTTGTCCTTTCTTAACCTACATTCTTTTGGCATGCCTCAATAAGGAGGTCCTATGCTTTCAAATGGAAGTGAATTGCCAACCAATCTCTGAAAGCCCTTAGAATGTCAACTATTGTTCTCAACACCAAAAAATTGATCTGATGGAGACTTTCTTGGAGAGACCAAATGCCCCATGTGTGAAGCCCAGTGAGATGAGCTCTACAGCTCAGTTTCAACACATCTGTCATGAACAATTTTTGATAGGGCAAACTGAAGTGAAGAGTCCAGCAGGATAGGAAGTCCTGGAGGAGAAGAGTGAGTAGTAGTTCCAACACTCCAATGCTTACATGCACTCATTCTTAAGCTTCTTCTGGAGTGCTACGCTTGAGCAGCCAATTGTCTAAATAGGGGAACATATTTATTACATTCTCTTATATACCGCGCTATTCAGTCTGAGTAGAAACACTAGAACTATGGCGAGGAATTGTGTGAATACCCAAGGAGCTGACACAAGGCCAAAGGGCAATATGTGATACTGGAAAGTGTGTTTCCCTTTGATAAATCTTAGGTAACTCCTGTGAGCGAGATGTATATGAATGTGGGTGTAAGCATCTATCGTATTTAGAAAACAAAGCCTGTCTCTTTTATGAAAAAAAGGAAGAAGGGTGCCTACAGAAATATCCTGAACTTTTCTCTGACTAGCTACTTGTTCAGGACTCTCAATCTTCTTGGGCACCGGAAATAATTGTTGTCTTTAGAAAGCTCAGATGACAAGACTTTGACTTTCATATTTTGGACACATCATGCGAAGAGAGAGATCATTAGAGAAAGACATCATGCTTGGCAAGGTTGAAGGTCAATGTAAAAGAGGAAGGCCAGCAATGAGATGAATTGAAACAGCAGCTATAGATGCCACTCTATCAACAAAGAGATGCCTGACTAAAGACTGAACACAATTTAGGACAACTATCCAGAGGGTCACCATGAGTCGACACTGACTCGATGGTATGTCAAGCAAAATATCCACCTTTCCTGCCTTGGTGGAACAGGCTCAATCACATTTGCAATTTGAAGGGGGGAATTTCCTGAAGAACCCCTTCATAATGATGCTGAGGGCAAAAGGAATGGCTTCTCAGTGGGCAATTTGGAGGGAGTTCGAATAGGTAGAATCTGTACCCTACTTGGACTGTTTTTACAGCCTAAAAGTCGGAGGTTGCAAGGGGCTATCTCTGGGAAAAGAGAGGGAGCCTCCCTCCAAATGGAAGGTTGTCTGAATAAGATATGAGAAGAAAGGCTATTTTCTCGAGAAAGCAATCAAACCTCTGCCACTGGTTTTGGCTGGGATGCTTGCTGGGACGTCTGAGGCTTCTCTTGCCAAAGACAGGCACAAGGAGTCTGCTTAGACTAGGTATAGTGGGAAGAGCATAGTAACTCACCTGCAACAGGTGATCTACGGGAACAGCAGGAATTTAGTCTTCACATATGGGTATCGTCGGCACCGATGGAGCCTGCGCGGGAACGCTCCCCAGCGTCCAACAGGAAAGCTTTCGGGAGCATAACACAGCGCCTGCATGCTGCCTTGCCGCCTTTCCCAACCGTCCCTCTCCTGTTGAGTTTATAGCTGAGACAAAAGAGAGAGGGAAATAGAGAAAGAGAGAGAGATACAACTTCTAGGGGAGGTGGGCAGGTTGTGAAGACTAAATTCCTGCTGTTCCCGGAGATCACCTGTTACAGGTGAGTAACTATGCTATCTCCAGGAACAAGCAGGAATGTAATCTTCACATATGGGGACTCCCTAGCTGCAGATGCCAGGGAGATGGCCCCAGAAAGTTGTGTGCCCTTGTGAAAGGGCTCCACTTCCCCCCATGGATCTCTGGCATCCTACCAGGGATGGTGGGTAGGAGTTGAGTAAGTCTGGAACACGTGTTGAAGAACAGCCTGACCAAACAAGGCATCCCGGCGGGAGTCCTTGTCTAAGCAGTAATGGGCTGTGAAGGTATGAACCTAAGCCAAAGTAGCTGCTCGACAGATATCATCGATAGACACACAGTGAAGATGAGCCATTGAGGCTGCCATGGCTCTCGCATTGTGAGCTGTGACATGGCCTTCAAGAGGAAGGCTCTTACTCTCATAGGCAAAAGATATACACTGTGCAATCCAGTTGGACAGTGTCCTTTTAGAGACTGGAAGTCCCAAATGACTAGGATCAAAAGCAACAAAGAGTTGAGAGGATTTTCTATGTTGCTGTGTCCTTTGCAAGTAAAAGACCAAAGCTCTTTTACAGTCCAAAGTATGAAGGTTCCTTTCTGCATTTGAGGCGTGAGGCCTTGGAAAGAATACAGGAAGGTAAACCGCTTGGTTCAAATGAAAGGGCGAAACCACCTTTGGCATAAAGTGTGGATGAGTCCTAAGGACTACCTTATCATGATGGAAACTTGTATAAGGAGGATCAGCCACCAACGCTTGCAATTCGCTGATGCGACGTGCTGATGTGATTGCAATGAGAAAGATAACTGTCCAGGAAAGGAATTTCAAAGAGGTAGTGGATAATGGTTCAAAGGGCGGTTTCATGAGCTGCCCAAGTACCAGATTCAAGTCCCATGCCACCGGTGGTGGATTAATGGGAGGTTTCGTTAAAAGAAGGCCTCTCATAAATCTCGCTATGAGAGGATGAGAGGAAATAGGATGTCCATTGAGAGGCTTGAAAGAAGCTGCAATAGCACTCAAATGGACTCTCACTGAATTGGTCTTAAGCCCTGCATTTGATAAATGAAGGAGGTACTCCAGTAATGATTCCAGAGGTATCGCAAGAGGGTTAAGACCCTTCTGCGAGCACCATATGGTAAACCTTTTCCACTTAAATGCATAAGAACGTCTTGTGGAAGGTTTCCTGGAAGCATGAAGGATATCCTTTACCTGCTGGGAAAGGTTAAGACCGTGAAGTTCTAGGCTTTCAGCAACCAGGCCCTGAGATGCAGAGATTGAGGATTGGGATGCCACAGCATCCCGTCCTCTTGAGAAAGGCGATCTGGAGCATATCCTAACTCCAGAGGCGGAGCTTGAGAGAGATGCAGGAACAGAGGGTACCACATTTGCCGTGGCCAATGTGGAGCTACAAGGATCATATGACCTCTGTTTCTCTGAAGCTTGAACAGGGTTTTGGGAATTAGGGGAATGGGTGGAAAGGCATACAGGAAGTCCTGACCCCAATGAAGGAGGAAAGCATCCCTGGCCTGACAACCTCGAGCCAGAATTCTAGAACAGAACCGGGGAAGTTTGGCATTCAGTGGACTTGCAAAGAGGTCTATGTCCGGGGTTCCCCAAATTTGAAAAATTTTGGCCACCTGGCATGCATGGAGAGACCATTCGTGTGGAAGCAGAACTCGACTGAGTCTGTCTGCCCAAGAGTTTTGAATACCTGGAAAATACACCGCAAGGAGATGAATCTGATGCTCTCTGGCGAGGGCCCATAGTCGCAAAGCTTCGTTGCACAGCGACAGAGAGCCTGTTCCGACCTGCTTGTTCACATAGAACATGGCTACCTGATTGTCTGTTTGAACTAGCACTGTCTTGTAGCTGAGCTGGGTATGAAATACTCGAAGAGCAAGGAAAATTGCTCTGAGCTCCATGAGATTGATATGAAGATAGGCCTCCTGTGGAGTCCAGGTACCCTGGGTAGAGAGCCCTTGCAGATGGGCTCCCCAACCCACCTGTGAAGCATCTGTTGTTAGAGTGGCTTGGGGTGGGGGTTGCTGAAAAGGAGACCCCACCAAATGGTTTTGGGGTGACTGCCACCATTGGATGGACAAAATAAGGCGATCTGAGTTTGCTATTTTGTCTGACAGGCAACCTGATGCCTGAGTACACTGAGTGGAAAAGGTCCACTGGGTTGCCCTCATATGGAGGCGAGCATAAGGAACCACATGCACGGTGGATGCCATGTGGCCTAGCAACTGTAACATTTCCCAAGCAGTGAGGTGAGGTTTTAGCACTGCTTGGGAAGCTAACTGCACAATGCGAAGGCAACGGGGCTGTGGAAGGTAGGCCCTTGTCTGTCTAGTATCCAGAAGAGCTCCTATAAACTCTAGGGATTGAGTGGGAGCAAGGTTGGACTTTGTGAAGTTTATGACAAGTCCCAAATACTGAAGGATGCGCATTGTGCGAGACAGAGCAACCCTGGCCTCTGGCTCTAAAGGAGCTTGAATGAGCCAGTCGTCTAAGGGAAGACAAATATTCCCAGGGTGCGGAGAAATGCTCCTACCACAGTCATGCATTTTGTGAATACCCTTGGGTGCAGAAGCCAGGCCAAAAGGAAGAACCCTGTATTGGTAGTGCTTCCCTTGAAACAGGAATCGAAGGGACTTTCAGTGAGTTGGATGGATGAGAACATGAGTGTACAAATCCTTGAGATTTAGAGAACAAAGCCAATCCTGATTCTGAAGGTATGGTAGGAGAGTTCCTAGAGAAATCATTTTGAACTTCTCTCTGAAAAGAAATTTGTTCAATTCTCTGAGGTCTAGAATGGGTCTGTCCCCTCCTGTTTTCTTTGGAATAAGGAAATAGGGGGAGTAAAACCCTGTACCCCATTGGGGAATGGGTACCTCTTCTATTGCTCCTTGAGCAAGGAGCATTGTGACTTCTTGACCTAACCGGTTGTTGGGAGAGGTCTGAGCATTGAACTGTCTTGCTATTGTAGGAGGGGGCATGCTGAGGAAATGAAGCTTGTATCCCTCTCTTACAATAGACAGAGTCCAATTTTCTGCTGTTATCTGACCCCATCTGGGGGCAAAATGACATAATCTTCCTGGGATGGTGGAGGGTTCTGGGCCGTTCAGGGTCAGGAAGGCAAAGTTCTCTAGACAGGAGTCAAAGCCCCTGTGGAGGCTGAGTCTGCTGAGCCAGTTGAGGCTTAGCTGCTTTTGGTTTCCTTGGTTGCTTAGGTAGTTGCTGCTGTCCCCTTTTGAGCTGACTGACCTAAACGATGTCCCTGCTGAACTTTTTCTTCTTGCTGAAGAATGGTTTCTTAAAGGATCTTTTCCTCGCAGGATCAGGCACAAAGGCAACATCCAAAAGAGCCTTCATGATATATGCACCCAAAACCTGGAATACCCTCCCTACAGACATGCGAGTTATCACTAGCCTAACTCAATTCAGGAAGGCTCTAAAACATCATCTCTTCATAAGACACTACCCTGAAACTGTCTATAGAAACCAACCAACGAGCACTCACATCAAACATTCAGAGCCTACCAACAACACACCCAGCAAGACAAGGAATAGCCAACCCGAAATGATCAGCTCTGAATAAAATATAGCCTGAAAACATGGACAACACTGTAAATAAGCTGTAGAAATGTTACCCCCTTTTTTAAATCCAAGTTTTAATCCCTGTTCAATGTAAACACTATGTGGCTTGTCCGCACAGTATATTGTTCTGTTCAATGTACACCGCACTGATAAGAAATAGCATGGTATATACGAGAGAAGTTAAATAAATAAATCAGCTGTAGATTTAGACAATCTATCCAAAGTGATATTGTCAGCATCTATCTCATTAGCTTTTCCTGCCAATTCTTGCCAAAGAGATTCTCTCCTGTGCAAGGTATATTCCCCAGTTTGTCCTGTACCCAGAGTTCCAAGTCAGATGCCTGGAGCCAGGCAATACTACGTGCACCTATGGCAATAGCAGAGGTTCTGCTTATGCATTCAAAGCAGTCAAAGGCAGCATGATTCACAAACTTGGAAACATCCTGAGCATGTTTAACAAGAGCAAGATAATCTTGCCTTTTAGTATCAGGAAGGAGAGGGCTCATAAGCTCTAAATCTCCTGTGACCTCCTTAAGGAACATTCCCATATACAAGATATAGGAACTGATCCTAGAAGAAAGCATGGAAGCCTGGAAGGATCGATGTCCAAAGGCATCAAGAGTCCTACACTCACGCCCTGGAGGATTAGATGCATGCCTTTTTGCACTCTTTATCCGTCTCATGGCTGATTCCACCACCATGGAATGGTGTGGTAATTGAGTCTCCTGAAACCCAGGACAAGGAGGAACTCGATACATGGTGTTGAGTCTTTGAGAGTGAGGAGATGTGGTTAGAGGTGTTTCCCACATCCTTAACATAAGATCATGCAAGATCTCATGAATAGGTAAGGTAGCTGCCTCCTTGGGAGCTTTTTTTTTTTTTTTATTTATATGTTTTTATTAGCAACTTTTCATATACAGTATCAACTTTTCCATGTACATTTCTATCAACCATGACACAAACCTCCGACTCTACTCCCCCATATACATTACTAACAGCCTAACAACTTTTTAACATACAACAAACCATTCCTATCCTTGCGCATACCTTAGTGCTAAGTATCACCCTGCCCAGGAGTCGGCAACTTGATTGATCACTTTCAGCTTATGCAAAATCATGTTATCCTGGCCCTTTCTGCTATCCCTCACGCCCCTTAAATTAATAAGGTTAGCTCCACCCCAACCCCCTACTCCCCCCCCCACCCCCTCCCCCCAACCCTCCAATCTCCCCCCCTCCCTCCTGTAGCCATCTCCAAACCCCCGCCCACCTCTTTTCAACTTGGTCCCCTCTTCCCCCCCTCTCCCCCGTCATTTTATACATTGCATATAGAAAAGACACTCTTCCTGCAAAACTAGTCATGGAAGGCAAATTCGGTCTCTTCCAGTACCATGCTATTTCACTCCTTGCCGCTGTCACACAGTACCAAATGATTCTCCAGTCCCCTTCCCACCTCGCATCGGGTTTATGCAGGAGACACATCGCAGGGCCTAGCACAATATGTTCCCCCACTATTTTATTAATGCACTCTCCTATTTTGCGCCAATATTCTCTCACTACTGGGCACGTCCACCATATATGTAACCACGAGCCATGCTCTCCACACATCCGCCAGCACTCAGCCGTCTGACGCACTCCAGCCCTGAACAATCTTTCCGGTGTGAGGTACCAGCGTGTTAGCACCTTATAGGCATTCTCACGTAGTGATGTGGCAATAGAAAATCTAGCTATGCCCATTACTAGCTCCTCCCACTCTTCCACCCCCCACACTACCCCTAAATCCTTTTCCCACTCTTCCATATACTTCAACTTCCTTCCCCCACTGGCAACCAATCCTCTATAAATCCTAGAGAGCATCCCTTGTTGTCCCATGGAGCCTAAACAAGCCCCCTCAAACCACTCTCCTCCCCCCCTTCCGCACTGCTCCCTCCCCTTTTTCCGAATCACCGAACACATCTGCAGATATGCAAACCGATCCGACTCAGCTAATCGGTATAAATCACGCATTCATTCAAATTCTCTGCACTGTGTCCCAATCACCAGTTGGGAAGCCTGAGTCAGGGCCCCGCGCCGCCCATTTCCGGAGTATTAACCGCCTTCGGGCCTATGCCTGCCGCACAACAGGCCTGCAAGGACATGGTGGGAGACCATTTCTTTTCTCCCACCAGCTGCCGTCGATGCCTTCTCCACACCTGTAATGGATGGCGTACTAGCGGATGCAGACCCCTGTCGCCTCCCCCCCTCCCATACTATCCGTTCTAATTCCCCTGGGTGGTACTCGTCCACCTCCATTCTTACCCACTGCTTATATGGTTCCCGCAGCCACGCATATACTGCTCGCAATTGCGCTGCCGCATAGTAACAAACTGAAGTTGGGAGTCCCCATCCCCCCCTCTCTTACCGGAACCTGCATCGTTCTGGCCGCCACCCTTGGCCTTCTTCCCCCCCAGATAAATCTCTCTACTTGTTGCTGAACCCGCCGTAGCGCTCTTCGAGGTATCGGTATAGGCAACACCTGGAAGAGGAATAAAAACTGGGGGAGAAGCATCATCTTCACTGACGCCATCCTCCCAAACCACGAGTAATACCCTCGACTCCAGCCCTGTAAGCGCACCTCCACCTGCCCTACCAGTTTATGATAGTTCAACGCATATAAATCTTCCAAATTCCGCCCCAGGTGTACCCCAAGATAGCGAATCGACGTCTGCGCCCATTTAAATGGGAAATCCCGCTGCCACGGCCGCTGCTCCCCCTCCTCCCCTACTACTCTTAATATCTCCGATTTCCCCCAATTAATCCGAAAACCCGCCTTCTCGCCGTATATCTGTATCTCACTCATCACTGCTTGAAGCGTATCTCTGGGGTTCGTAATAGTCAATAAGATGTCATCTGCGAATAGGGAGAGTTTGTATTCCTGACCTCCCACCCTTACCCCCGCCACCACAGGATTGGCCCTTAGTCTTGCCGCTAAGGGCTCGAGGGAGAGCGCAAATAATAAGGGAGATAACGGGCAGCCCTGCCTAGTTCCCCGTTCTAATGGAAAGAACTCGGAATAGCCTCCATTTACCCATACACATGCTTTTGGGCTATGATATAGAGCTTCTATCCATTGCACAAACCCAGGTCCAAACCCCAATTGTCCCAATACGGAGTATAAAAATGGACCAAGACACTTGGTCAAAGGCCTTTTCAGCATCCAAGGAGACCAGCAAAGTCTCCCTCCCCTTCTTTTGGGCCGACCAAATCACGTTCAGCACTTTCCGTATGTTATCTGCCACCTGTCGGCCTGGCACAAACCCCGCCTGATCGGCATGCACCAATTTCCCCAAATACTTATTAAGTCTAGTAGCCAGTACTTTAGCCATCAACTTTGCATCGACGTTTAATAAAGAAATGGGTCGGTATGACGCACACTCCTGAGGATCTTTCCCTTCCTTATGGATAAGGGTAATGCCAGCCCAACCCATGGTCTCCGCCAATCTCTCCCCCCTGTGTGGGCCATTAAACACCATAGTTAACGGTTGCACTAGTTGTCCACTAAACTGTTTATAAAAGCGCGCCGTTAGGCCGTCGAGCCCTGGGGCTTTGCCGGCCTTTAACCCCTTAATGGCCTGCAGGACTTCCTCCGGGTTGATCTCCCTATCGAGCCCTTCCTGCTCCTCCGCCGTCAATACCGGGAGCCCCGCTCCTTTCACATACTCCAAAGTATCTTCCCGCGCTCCCGTTTCTCGCGCCTTATATAAATTGCTGTAGTAGGCCACAAATTCCTCTCTGATACGCCGAACATCTCGCACCCCTTCCCCCCCGCTCCTAATCTGAGAGATCCTATTCCACTCCCTTCTCTTCTGCAGTTGTCTCGCAAGATATTTTCCCCACTTTATTGCCCCCTTCAAAAAACCTCTGCTTCATCAACTGTAGGCGGAACTGTATCTGTTCGGCCTCTATTGCATTAACTTTGGCTCTGAGTTCCAAGACTGTCCCTCTATGCCGTCCTCCCCCCTCTTGCATAGCCCTCTCTTCCGCCTCGCGTAGTTGCTGCCGCAGCTGCTCCTCACGTTCCACCCTCTCCCTCTTAATGCGTGCCCCCCACTTGATGAACACCCCCCTTACCACCGCTTTAAAGGCATCCCAGAGCACTCCCTCTTTAACCTCTCCTCCCCCATTCTGCCCAAAATACTCTGGAATTAGACTCCGTAATTCAGTTACCACCCTCACATCCTCCAACAGGCTCTCATTCAATTTCCAAAATTGCCGTCCCTTATCTTCCCCTGCCACCCGCACCTGTAGCACCACTGGGGCGTGGTCGGACCAAGTAATCGGTTCTATGTCCCCTCCCGTAATCCTCCCCGCTAGCTCCTTCCCTACCCAGATTGTATCTAATCTTGAGTACGACCCATGTACTGCTGAGTAGAAAGTGAATTGCCTGCGGCCTGGATTAAGCATCCGCCACCCATCAATCAATCCATTCTCTTGTACAAATCTCCGATAATACTTCCTATCCGTCCCCCTCCCTACTCGGTGGCCCGTCGTGTCTCTCCCCACCTCCCAGGCCAAATTAAAGTCCCCCCCACAAATCAGCACCCCCGCCCCCATCACTGCTACCTGCTCACTCAGATCTTTCCAGAACTCCGTTTGCGCTCCCGTAGGGGCATACACATTCACCATACAAAACCATTCCGTCCCCTGCTTCACTCGCAGCAAAAGATATCGTCCCCCTTTATCCCGAGATATCACCTGGACCTCAGTTTGCACTTCCCCCTTAATGAGGATCGCTACCCCGCCTTTCCTCTTCTCTTTAAGATTAGAGGCGAAGCCTATACCCTCTGGGTTGCACCAACGCCTCGTGCCGTTTCTGCAAATGTGTCTCCTGCAACAATACTATATCAGCATTATGCCTTATTAATTCTTTATCCAATTTCTGTCTTTTCCAGGGCGAATTTAATCCTTTAACATTCAATGTTAGTATCTTCAATTCCCCTCCTGCACCCGTTCCCCCCCTTCCAGCCTGCTGATTTTGTCCCTTCCCCCCAACCCCCTTCCCCCCCCCTCCACCCCCCCTTTCCCCCCATCTTCCTCCTCCTCCATTCCCCCCTCCCCCCACCCCCCCTCTCAGAATTCTCCGCTGCGGAGACTTAACTTCCATAACAGCGACCCCTTCCACCTCACCACCAAATCTTCCCCCATAGCCCCCCTTCTCCCCTTACTCATCCCGCTCACCCCACTAACCCTTCTCCCTCCTCTCCCCCCACCTCTCCCCACCCCTCTATGCTCCTCCCTTCCCCCCCTATTCATTACCTACCTCTCCCTCCCTTCTCCCTGTGGCCCATTATCCTATCCTCTCCCTCCCCCTAAGCCTGTCAACCAACATATTGAAAGATATCAGTCCTGAGTTGGAACATCACCGCTCAGCCAGTCTCTTGCTCGGAAGTCGGACTCCTGTGACCCCCTTTAGACGTCCGGGCCAATCTCCTACCGCTCGCCCTCTGCCATTTCGCTCTCTCCGACTTTCCTGGTCCGGATTCCGGGCGCGGAGAAGAAGCGGTGTTGTCTGACATCTCCGGTAACTGTTCTGCTCCCAGCTCTCTCAAAGCTTTCCAAGCCTCCACGCTGGACCGTACCATCCGCGATCTCCCTTTCACCGTGATCAATAATCCAAATGGAAACAGCCACTTATATCGCAGGTCTGCTCTCCGCAAGTAGGCGGTTACTTCTCTAATCTCCCTCCTGCGTTGCAGCGTTCCCTGGGACAGGTCTTGATATAACTCCACTTTATGTCCCTCCCATTGAAAGCTCTTCAGTTTGCGGTTGGCTCCGAGCAGAAGTTCCTTACTTTTGTAGGAGCTCAGGCATACTACTATGTCTCTTGGTCTATTGTCTCGAATGGGCCCCAGGCCTCTATGTGCTCGTTCTATGTTCGGGTGGTGAGCCTCCGCTTCCTTTCCATAGCCAGCTTCCTCCAGGAGCCTTTGGAATATTTTATAGGCCACCTCCTCACTATTCTTGTACGTTAGCTCTTCCGGCACTCCTCGCACTCGGAGATTGCATCTCCGTGAGCGATCTTCGAGATCCTCTGCTTTGGCTTTAAAGGTCTCTTGTGCTGTCTGCAGTTCCTCCCATCCCTGCTGGAGCTGCGTCAGTGTCTCTCCTTGACTGTCTAGCCTTGTTTCAGCTTCTTCCACCCGTTCGCCCAGCTCCAGGATGTCTTGGCGCATCGTCCGCACGGCCTCCATGATCTCATTTTTCACCCCACACATCTCCACCTTCAGTTCGTCTCTTAACTCAAGAAGCCACTGCTTTATCTGTTCCGCTGCAGTCCAGGCCTCCTCTCTCCACCCTCACTCGCTCCCGGGCTGTGTGGGGCTTCCTTCTCCGGTTTGCCGGTTTTCTCTCCTTCCTTCCCTCCTTTAGACGTAGCATAGGGGGACCGGAACTCAGCTAGTTTCTTTTTCATCAGGCCCTCTTTTTTGGCACTTATTTTCTCCATAAGAGGTCTACTGCCGATGTCCCCTGCCGGCTGCCTGGTCCGCACTCTGGGCTCCCCTCCTTTCTTTTGCTCTGGGATGCAGGGGTTGGCTATATGTCACACCCGGACCTCCACAATGGCTGCTGCCCTTGCCCAATAATTTCTGTCTTTTAAGAAGCCTCCCGGAGGGCCCACTTCAGCTGCTCACCTGACTGAGGCCTCTTCTCCCTCTGCTTTCTGCTGCCGGCAGTCTGCGGCCTGTCAAAAGTTTTTACCGCTGTGCTGCCCCCACCACGTGTCCGACTGTGTTCCTCCTGCAGGGCTAGGCACCACCGCGCTGTGCGGGAAGTTGTAAGTTTAGCCTTCCTGCCCCGCTCTCCGTCTACAGCTGGCTTCTCTCAGCCCGGCGTGGTCCTCTGCTCCGGCCGCTCTCTCTGCCCTCCTCCCGGCGACCTGCACACACTCTTGGTCTGCTCTCCTCTGTCAGGCCGCACTTCCCACGCGGCGCTGGTCTGCCGCTTCGGTCAGCGCACTGCTCCCAATTTCTCTCTCGCCGATCAACAGTGGGGCCGGGCAGCTCTCCCTTAGCCGTGCCCGCTCTCCTTACCGCCCAAAATTATGCCCGTGGGGGCTTTTCCTGCTTTCTTTAGCGCAGTGGTGGCGGAGCTCCCGCGCTACGCCGCCATTCGGGTGGATGACGTCACCGGAAGTGAGCGCAGTGGTGGCGGAGCTCCCGCGCTACGCCGCCATTCGGGTGGATGACGTCACCGGAAGGCTTGGGAGCTTTAGGGTATTGTAGGATTTCTAATTCCTTTGCCTTAGGCTCTTCTTCAGGAGCCACTGTGATGGAAAGACCTTGGGCCACATCTCGGATAAAATCCTGAAAGGACATATCCTCTGGTGGAGACATCCTATGCTGAGGATAAGAGGAATGCTCAGGAAGAAGTACTCTGGTATCAGCAGAGCTTTCAGAGTCTTCAGACTCATGCAAGGATTCGAAGTATCTCCGATCCAGGTGATCGTGCAAGGCACGGTACCGGTACCAATAGAAGTCAGCATCGGAGTGGTCCGGTACCAACTTGTCGATGCCGGATAGAGACGCATGACTCGGTCCCGGTAGAATACCTCCCGATGTCGATGCAGTCGGTGCCGGTACCAGCTGAATTGTCTGAAGCGGTTTCAGAGGCATCGAGGCCATGAGAAGAGCCATAAGACTGCGTTCAATAGCCAAGAAGCTCTGGTCTATCGACGCTGCCGATGCTTGGGTATCAGTGCCGGATGAAGCAGCCTGAACCCCAGAGCATGGCACCAGTAGTTCTGCCGAGGTTGAAGCCTCGAGAATATCCTGGAGCCCCGTTAGTGCTTTGGAAGCCAAAGCCTTCCGCCGGGGCAATTTTGCCGGTGAAAGTCCCTCAAGGGCAACGCCAGAGGCATCTCGATGTTTAGAAGGAGATCTACCCTTTGAGGACTGGCTAGATTTATGTTTAGTTACCTGAGATCCATGGGAGGAAGATGAAGCCCTGGAAGACATTGATGCCACGGAGGCTGCATCGGAGGGAAAAAAGGTGCTAAACTTAGCAGCTCGGTTTTGCCGGCGCCTTTTCGACATCATCCCACAGGCAACACACTCTGAAATAGAGTGATCAGGACCTAGCATTTGAGGCACCACTCATGAGTGTTGGTGACGAAGATGGTACTGCCACACTTAGAACACTTTTTAAAACCCGAAGAGGATTTTTCCATTTTGAGGGGAAAAAATTGGGCCTAGTGCCCAAAATGGTGCGTGGCACCCGAGAAGAAAATTACTGGAGAGAGACTCCAGAAACAAAGGGGTTTTTTTTGTTGTTGTTTTGGGTTTTTTTAGAAAAAAGAAAAGAAGAACCGGCGGTACCGGTATAGCGTCAAGGGAAGGCAGACGCGACCACATAAAAGAAGCATAAGGAGGAAAATTTGCTGCGGTGATAGGATGTACGACCTGTTGGCTCCGCGGAAAACGAAGAACTGGAGAGGGACAGTTGGGAAAGGCGGGAAGGCAGCACGCAGGTGCTGTGGGATGCTCCCAAAAGCTTTTCTATTGGACGCTGGGGTGCAGGCTCCGTCGGTGCCGACGATACCCATATGTGAAGACTACATTCCTGATTGTTCCTGGAGATTAGGGAAATAGCTACATTTGTGATAGTAATAGGATTATTTCTGACGTCCACCGTGAAATCTCCTGGAAGAGGAGGCCGGGTTGGAGGTGTGCATGGAGATTTTTCTGAGCAAGTCAGAATGCTGCCTGATCATAGTAGCAGTTTCTTGTACTTTATCTCTATAGCAAGGCACTTCAGCAAGCTGTTCCTGAACACTTGGCTGCAAGTCTGTGGCCTGGAGTCATGAGAGTCTCCGGGCACCAATACTCATGGAGGAAGCCCTAGATGCCATAATGAAAATACCATATGCCTCCTTCTCTTGACTTACTAGGGAATGATAATGTTCAAGTTTTTCTGGAGAGAGAAAAGCAGACATATCATCAAGACTATACACGATGTTCCATAAGTGCATGAACATGTAGAGCTAAGTAGGACATCACCACACAGGATATTAGCAAGGTGTTTTCAAACAACTTTCACCCAAAGAAATCCAAAGTAGGAGCCTCTCTCCCCAGGGGTGTCAAGGAATGTAACATGGAACTCCTGGCCCTTTTGAGGGCAGATTTGATGACCATAGTTTAGTGCAGTAGCTAAAGCTTCTCAAATCCGGGAGCCTTTCGGACTCTATACATAGTGCTGACCTTCCTGCTTTCTGAAGGAACAGAGGGGGGGGGGAGGTCTCCAACAGGTGTTCAGATTCATCATCAGTTACCTGGCAGTCTGAATCAGACTCAAAAAGTCTTAAAGGACATTCAAGTCTCTGTCTCGATGGCTCTCCATCTCTTTAGGGATCTAGATAGAGCTCCTATGGGAGTGCCAATACACTGATAACGTCTGATGCTTCACGGGAGCATTGCCCTCCAGATGCAGTAAAGAGTGGTATCAGTTGGTCAAATATGGCATTAAGGCCCTTTGATATCCTGAAGACAATGCCAATGTTTCAAGGATAAGACCAGCATCTCGTTGCACTATACCCAATGCTGACAGAGCCCTATGCTTGTGTATGGCAACGGCATTATTACTCTGTCCTCAATATATTTTACAAACCACTTCTCCAAAGGCATAGAGGTAACAGCAGTATCAGCTGATGTTCCTGGAATTTGTTGGGGTTTACTGGCAGGTTGGTCTTGGCTTCACGAAGGCTGATGCTGCCCATCAGATGGCAAGGAGCATGAGCTGTCCTCTCATTGGGGCTGCTTGGAAAGTCAAACATGAGAGCGCCTTCAATGATCTCAATATTGCACTCTGAAGAACCTCGGCGCCAATGCACCATATCCTCCGCCCAATGTTCAGCATCTTTGGATCTTGATACCAAAGAAGTCTAGGACAAAACCCTGCCTCATCTTCAGGGAAGCATTAATGGATGACTGATGCTTAGGTGACCTACGGGTGCTTGGTTCCAAATGAGCTCGAGGACACCTTGGTACCGATGCTCTGCCAGCATCTGATGCAGCCACTGAAGTCACTAAAACCAATGCCGCTGATACCAAAGTTGATGTATCACATTTCTCTGTGCCAAAAATTCATTCGAACCGTTTCTCTCGGCCCTGGAGCCCTCTTCTTGTCATCTGCAAACATAAATCACAAGGTGGTGGCTTATAGCTGGACCCCAAGGACTTTAGGTACCAATCACGGGTCTCCTTGAGGGATATAGTATTAGAGCACTTGGTACACTTTTTAAACCCACTGGAAAGTTTCTGGGACATCCTGACTGGAAAAACAGCTGCTATGAAATCAAACAACTCTGGTAAAAAAAAGCTACACAGTGGGACAGCTTGTGGTATAAGTGGGAAATTGGCAAAGCGAGAAAAAGAAAGGAAATCTGAAAATGCTTAGGGAAAAAACCCCTTAAGGACACTAAAAGGTAAGTGCAAGGCACACGACAGCAGGAGAGAAAACACCTCTCAAAAAATGAGAATAAAGTGGCTTAATGACTCACAAAAACAAGTCTGAAGATGCGAATCAAAATGGCACCTGGTGTGCTCCATAGCAAAATAAAGACTGAAGTAAAATGGCACGGCAATAGCAGGCAGGAAGATGCACTCATGTGCAGCAACGTTTTCCAAAAGCTTCTAGGAAGAGCTGGGAAATGCTCCCATGTGAGGGCTCCGCCAGTGATGTCATCCATACGTGAGGAGTTCATCCTACTTGTACACAAAGAATTAGAAATATATCATGTGCGCTTCAGTTAGTCTGAAATATCAAAAAAATTATAATCCAATTAGTAAGGACAAAATATATTCAAACCTTTGCTGAAGAGTCCTTGAGTTCGCTGAGGCTGTCCTGCAGAAAATGAATGGAGATGACACATAAGCTGGCAAAGATCTCAGAAACCAGAAGAACTTGTGGATGGCATGGCTGCAACCTTCAAACAGAACAGCTACTCCTTCTGGGAATAAATCTTTCATTTTGTTAATACCACATGAAGGTCAACATTGAAAACATACTAGCATCCCTGTCCTCTAATTAAAACTATACTATCATGTATGAGCAATGCACGTTTATTTGACTATAAAATATTTGTATACAGAGCTCTACAAAATATCTCCTAAGAACTGATACTGACAAAGATGCACTTTATGACAGTTACCTTGGGAAAATAAATAATTTAACCCCAATTATGCTTTAAAAACTGTATGCATCTAAGTGGACCATTTAAAGTCCAATATACTCCATACTGCAGAGAATAAAAATGTTCTAGGGACTATTATCTATGTCAAAGCTCTAGTGAGAAATAACTATGTGTTTTTCCTACCATTACATCTATTCAATCAGATGCTTTACTTAATTTGCAAGGAAACACCTTACAATGAGAAAATGGTATTTTTTTAAATAAATTACTTTCAATAAATATGTCATTCAAAAAAAAGTTGGTAACGATGAAAGTTAAACAGCACATCACGGTAATCCATCACAGTGCTCTTGATGAAGTAATAGAAACTTACAGTTTAAGGGTTCAACGAACTGCAAATTCAAAGATTCCATGAACTTAGATGATATAGAATTAAAATTACACATGGCGAAAGGAAGGGCTATTCTGAGTCGTCCATGTAGGCTACACCCACGATTTTGTGCTGCTTGGATGCCAGGAGCTTCTCTTGGCTGGGTGGCAGGCTGGGTGGCAGGCTGGACTGACTGCCGGTATCTGCTTTACTCGTTCTGCAGGGCTCAACAGGGTGGGCACTCATTGGAACATAAAAAACCCTCCAACAGCCGGCACAGCTGAAAGCTGCATGCTCACGGAACACACACAACTACAGGAGAACCGATCACCACGGAGACTTTAAAGAGGGAACTCTTTCAGAATTCCTTCATAGTAGGCACAAATTGGCACGATGCTCATCAAGATTCATGATGAATTCAGAGGAATCCTGTATCATCCGAGGAATCCTGTATCATCCAGGGAATCAGGGAATCTTCAGCATTATAAATTCTTCAGTATTAAATGTTGAAAAAATATTCTTCTCTTTCCTGCAAAGACTTGTTTGCGTGTATCCAACACTGCAGGCCCAAAAAACTGATTGCTTAAAATATGGAGGCACTTCTGGATTAATTCTCCTCTTCTGAAATTTTTAGTGCACACTATTTACAAAAATTTGGGCTAGGTCCTTGAAGATTTATTTGATTTTTATCAAAATATTTAATAAAAAATAGTCCATCAGAAAAGAAATAGGAATGCATTCTGTGTTGCAACAACAACAAAAAAAGAACAACCTTCAGCGGTTCCAATGCACACTTGGCACCAAAATTGAAGGAAGACGGACACTGGCACTTCAGATGGGTGAGCATAACATGGGCGCTGCCTTCCTCAGGCTATACTAACCTTTACTGTGGAGGAATGTGATGGAGAAGAGTGGCTATCAAGTTTGCGACGTTTTTGTTCTGGAAAAGATTAAAACAAAAATTTCATGTGAGTTTCAAAAGAGCAAGAAAGATGAAAACAGTAGTCAGACTTTTGTTTCTGGTTTTAAGCAGATGCACTTGGAGCCATTAATTCTGTATTATATAAGCTTTCAAGAATACATTAGTCTCTCTGAAAAGTTTAAAAGCTAGTTGATTTGATTCCTCTGAAGTGAAAAGAGTGCACCATGTACACTTTTCACCTCAGCAATACGTTGTAAAAGTATGCATATACTTCTCCCTGTTCAGGTACCATTTCTCAAAAGTATGCACATACTTCCATTTTATAGGATTACCCCCAGTGAATTTATGCACTTAAATTTACACTTGCTCTTCCATCTGGGTTAATTTATGTGCATATGTTTGTATTTTCAAAAGTATGCACATAAATGCAAACCTCTCCCCAGCCCCTCTTAGAAGTGCTTCAGCTCCTCCTAAAAACAGGTGTGAAATGGCAGTTTGTGCACACTTTTACCCAAATACTCCAAGCATATTTTATAACAAGCTATTTATGTGTATAAACCTTTATTTTATGCACAAGGTGGTTTTGAAAAGTAGCCACCCAAACAGCTTAAAGTAGTTATGTACTTATGGCTGGACTAAAAAGACCATTTCCCAGAGTAGCAGCTAGGCCAAGGAAGTTAACAAGTAGCCTGGAACTGAATTTTCACATTTATGTGAATAGTTTTACCCTGTTTCTCCTCTCACAGAAGCAGAGGGGAGAAAGGCACACAAAAGCATGTGGGCTGCGTGCTACCTGCAGAGGGGTGGGTACAGTCACTCCCACCCCCTGCATTTACCATGCTTCACAGTGGTAAAATGGCCATGGGAGCAACTAATGACACCAATTTAGGTGGCATTAGTTGCACATGTGGTACTTGACTGAGCGCTGGTCTTTTTGTTTAATAGAAGTAATAAGTACAGAAATATTAAATTTGTTCAGTTTTTTATTTTAGGTTAAATATAAAATTCAAACACAGAAAACTGGGTTTAATATTAAACTGCAATTTAAGGTAAGGAGTAAATTCTCCAGGTTTAATTCATCCAGATTCTGAAAGTGAAACTAGAATGGTTTTAGCTTACCCCTCTCAGACTCTGCCTGCTCTGACCGGGGAACAGGTGACTTCAAGGACCCAGCAACTGCAACCTTGTCTCCTCCCTTAGAATTTTCCTTGGATTTGGTATCTTTTGTTACATCTTTCTCTCTGGAAGGTTCTTTCTCTCTCTCCTTCTCTCCAGCCAGTTTTGATTCAATGTTGGTGACAGCTATCTTGGATTTTTCTTCTTTAGAAGCTTTATCTTCTTTCTTGATTTTCTCCTTTTCTTTGTCAGCTTTAGGTGTTTTTTCTTTGGCCTCTCTTGGTTTGTCATCTTTAACCGCCCGTTCTTCCTTTGGCTTCTCTTTTCCTTCCTTCCCTTGTGTCTTGGTCTCTGGAATTGCAGCAAGGACCTTTTCTTTTTTTTCTTTATCTTTTTCCTTCCCACTCTTTTCTTTATCATCTTTTTCTTTAATAACTTTGCTATTGACAGATTAAAATGGCACTTTAGAATGTCCAGACTACAGAAAGGACTAGCATTATTCATCTATCATCGCATGGCCACTCCCCACCCGATTGCTACTACACTATGGCTAAAGAGCGGAACACTAGAAGTCACTCAATGAGCAGCATAAATATTTTGAAATCCAATAAGAGGATTACTTTACAATAAAATATCTGGCACCTCCCCCTTTTATAAATGTACATTTACACTATTACAGATCAAGCTTATTACAATAAACTTCATCTATGAAAACAGGCAAAAGCTGCTCAATGCTCTTTAAGAGGTCAAAAACTGGTTGAAATGAAGCACAGAATTCTCACCTGTTTGAAGCAGTGTTTCCATTGCTGGTAGACATTTTTGGTGTAGCATTGGCAGCTTTATTAACTACTTTTGCAGCACTCTGAGATTTCTCCTTTGCTTTATCTGTCAAGGAAACAGAGAGGGTAATATGTCAAGGGTAGAACCTTCTGGAAAGTCAATACAGTTAGTACATTCAAGCCCAATGAAAGTAGTGGGCAAGACAGGCAGTTGTCCAGGGAAATAGCAATATGCCTTATCAAGCAGCGTTGTGGCAGCAGCACTCTGGAACCTCTTACACGGCAAGCTGGCCCCATTCTTCAACCCGTTTCCTGAACTGTTTGGTGTGTTAGGTCCAGAAATGGACCAGAGTATGCTGACTCCGAACCGTACATGGTGAAACACATGATTAATGCAATAAGGGGTCAGGGCTGGCACCACCATTAGATGAGAGTGCCAACATTTAGAGGGCATCTCATTTGTGCCTCTCTTCAGGACCTGCGCCGGTGGCAATAACAAAACTTCAGATATGGCATAATGCATCAGACCAAAGGTCCATCCAAGTCCAGTATACTGTTTCCAACAGTAGTCAATCCCGGCCACTAGTGCCTGTCAGGTTCCCAAAAGGGAGACAGATTCAATGCTGCTTATCACAGGTGTAAGAGGTTGATTTCCCCAGTCCATTTTAATAATGGTTTATGGACTTTTGCCTCCAGGAACATATCCAAAAATCTTTTAGTTTAAATTATTTTTACTGATATTGATATAGGTATCATTATTATAAACAACCAGGTACATAACGTAACATACATATAGATACATATTTGCATACACCCTACATAGCTCCATACAGCGTTGCAACACTGCTTACCCTGATCTGCAAGGACTCTTCTACACAATCAGGGCAGCCGTTAACCCACATAAACATGCCACCAAACTGGTCAGAGTCAGTATCACGTTTCCTTTACCTTATTTCTTTCCCGTTCTCCTTCCGCCATATCCCTCCCTCCCCTCCCCCTCCTCGCTCTGAGATTCTTATTGGCTTTATACCATAGCTATAAAATATCAACATTTTTACCACCCCACCTCCCACTCTTCTCCCCCCTCCCTACCCCTCCTTCAGATATGCTTGCCCACTTCTGCCACCAAGAGTCAACGCCTCTGTGCAGCACTATATCCATACCCACACCCTACCTCCCGTCTCTCCTACTGCTCCCATCCAGCCCGCTACTTAATTGTCTCTCCCCTTAGTCTTTTACTGTTCAGAATTTAATGGAATTCAATTATTCTAGCGTGGACACTTCAAAACGCTCCCACACTTTGTTAAAACACTCCATTTTCTTTTCTCCCAGAGTTGAGCTGTTCTTCGTTCCATATTCCTCACTTCTAGCATGGACCTTTCCCACCCTTTAATCTCTGGAGGGGACTCTGACATCCACTGTCTTAGTACACATAGTTTAGCTACTATGAAACCCCTTTCACAAAGCTGCTTATAGTGGTTTTGTACTAAGATGCCCGGACCGGGTATTCCAAACAATCCCCATTCCGGCGAGAGGGGCACCTGGCGCATTTCCATCCCTCCCAGCACCTTCCAAACTTCTTGCCAAAACTGTTGTGAGTGCAAAGCCAGAACCTATGCGAGAATGTTCCTTTCTCTGCCCCACAAAGCTTACACACATCTGTCGATGCCAGATGTGCTCGTGCCGCCCATACATCATGAACATAGGATCTCCATAGAAATTTGCATTGTACTTCCTGTAATCTTAACGACTCAGATATAGCTTTAATTGACTTGAATGCCTGTTGCAGTTTCTCCATTGTAACACTCGGCATCTGATCTTGCTGCCACCTCTTTGCCAACTTCTCCAGCGGTCCCAAATCGCAAGGAGAGCATATCTCCCCCCTTAATTGTGACACTGTTAATTTCCCCTCTAGTGTGGTGAATAACTCTAACATCCCCCCTGTATTGAGTACTTCACTGAAGTCCTTCTGTAATCCGCGGATAAAGTGCCTCACCTGTAGGTAGAAATAAAAGTGCCTAGAATCAAGGTTATATCTCTTCAGCTCTAAGAATGAGTCCATTTCTGATTCTGCTTCCATTCGCACATGCCCCAGATACCCGATTCCTTGCCTCACCCGTTCCTTCACCACTCTACCTTGTGTTCCCGGGGGAAACTCCCGGTTTCCTGCTAATGGGAGGCAATCAGTCAACAGGGGCGGTTATCATTGGTTCGACATTTATATTGTAGAACTGGGACATTTGCTCAGGAATCTGAATTCCCAGGTATCGAAGATGCCCCTCTGCCCATCTTAAAGGGAAAGTCCCTTGCCACTTTGACTTGACTTTTCCTCCCCCATTTAACATTAGAGACTTGGTTTTGTTTATTCATAATCCCGAAAAGGACCCAACCACTCTATCTGCTGTAAGACAAGTTTTAGGGACCTCTGCGGATTCTCTAGGCAGAGCAACATATCATCTGCAAAAGCACTTATCTTAATACTGCCACCCTTCCATTCCATCCCTTTTATCTCTTCCAGCCTCTCTAGGAGCAGCAACAGCGGCTTTAATTGCAAGACAAACAAAAGGGGGGGGACAGAGGACAACCTTATTACATTCATCATACCATCTGTGGAATCTCCAAACAAACCACCAGATGTTTATCCACCATCAAAACCAGCACGATTCAAACCATTCAACATAGACACAATTACTTCCCAAACCATCCCGAAACTCTCTATAATACCAGACGACATCGATGAGATTGTATCAAACTGGAACAGCGCCCTTGGACTATCAGCCCAGCCTACCATCACAGATGACAAAATCTCTACCAACTCTCCTATTCCCAAGAAAAAGAACGCACCATGGCTCTCCTCCGAGCTACGAACCTCCTTACAACAACTGAGGAGACTAGAGAAGAAATGGAGACACTCCCTAAATCCTTATGACCAATCCATTTACTTAGATTACTTGAAATCCCATCGGCAGCTAACCTGGGATAAGAGAAAAGAACACCATGCAAGGCTCCTTAGCCGTTCCTTTAATAAACCGAGAGATCTCTTCCAACTAGTAAAATCCCTAACCAATGAGCCTTCTTCACCACAACAGGAACATATACACCCACAACTATACGCTGACTACATCCAATCCAAGGCGATCAAGATTACAACATCAACCACAAGTGTAACCACACAACCTTCCAACGTCCAATTCATACTCAATAATTTCTCATCTCCAACTCCAAAGACAATCAAAGAAATTATAACATCCATCAACGCCAACACCGCCCCTAACGATCCATGTCCAGCCCACTGGATCAAATCACTGAGAACAGAACTCAGCCCATACATATCAGCCTTAGCTGACCAGTCTCTTAGCTCCGGGATATTTCCATCAGCCCTCAAGCAGACCTCCATCCGTCCCCTACTGAAAAACAATAAACTGGATCCAAAAAAGGAAGACTCCTACCGCCCAATTTCAAGCATTCCTTTATTAGCCAAGATCCTAGAAAAAGTTATATTGAGACAAATCCAACAACACATTGACTCCGAAGCCCCACTAGATCCAAACCAGCATGGTTTCAGGGAAGCCCACGGAGTTGAAACCCTCCTAACTTCCCTAATGAACACGCTCATTAATACAACAGACAACATCGGAAATGGAGTTGCAATGATCTTCCTAGACATAGCAGCAGCTTTTGACTCTGTTGACCATGACCAACTTCTTGCCCGTCTCCATGAAAAAGGGATTCAAGGAACAGCATGGAATTGGTGCAAATCTTACCTGGAAGACCGCTGGCAACAGGTACGGATTGGTAACACTACATCTCAGCCTTTCCATCAGAAGCAAGGAGTACCGCAGGGTTCCTCCCTCTCAGCTCTGCTATTTAACATCTATATGCAGCCCATCTGCAACATCTCCCGCTCATTCGGAATATCATGTCACATCTACGCGGATGATGTGCTCTTATTCACTCCAATCAATGTGTTAAAACCTGACTACACTACATTAATCACCTGCTTCAATTCAATCTCAGACTGGCTGCTCTCACAAAATCTCAGAATTAATTTCAAAAAAACTGAAGTCCTGATTGTCACAAGGAACAAAGACTTCTCTCCTCCACCAACTCTAAGAACAAGAGATGCCGATCTACCACTCAAAACCTCAATACGTTACCTGGGTGTTATACTTGACCAGCGGCTTGAATTCAAAGAACATATAAAAAATACTGTAAAAGCCATCTACTATAAGATCAGGACACTCCGACACCTCAGACCTATGCTTGAACCATGCGACTTCCGCACAACCTTCCTTCCAGGCATTAGTCACTCCTCACTTCGACTATGCAAATATCGTACTACACGGCCTACCCAAGAGCACGCTGAATCCCCTTCAATTGGCCATGAATACAGCTGCTAGGGTTCTTCATGGAGCATCAAGGAGTCAACATATTACTCCCATCCTATTCGAACTTCACTGGCTCCCGATATCATGCAGGATTTTATACAAAGCCCTCACTTTGACCTTCAAAGCATTCCATCAAATCTCACCATCCTCGTTATCTGACCTCCTTCATCACACACAGAACACCAGATCTAGACGATCTGTAACAGAGAACATACTAACAGTCCCAAAAGACCTTACAAAACTCACTCAGACAACTACTACAAGAGCATTCTCCTCCTTTGCCCCCAGATGCTGGAATGCGCTACCACCCAGCATCAGATCACAACAAGACCTGTCCCAATTTAGAAAATCTCTAAAAACATACCTCTTCCTACAACACTTCTCACATTGCACTGGTTCCCTTCCCCCCCCTACACAAACCAACGACCATGGCTAGTCAAATAAGTTCCCGAAACTTCATTACCCGTTCTAGATCAAAACCTCATAGACCCCCATCTTAAGAGCTCATACATTTGAGAATCTATTGTAAATAGTTGTGAATATATGTTATTTATTTAACCCCTGTTATCCATGTTCTCATTTCCTATTACTTGTAAACTTGACATACGTTTTATGCTTAAGTACAAAGTTGTTAAAATGTAAACCGCGCTGATGATAAAAGTGCGGTATATAAAAGCTGTTAAATAAATAAATAAACCCTGCTGCGTCCCTCTATTCAATAGGAACGGCTGCGACTATTCTCCCCCAATTGTTATGGTAGCCAGCAGTTCTGTATATAGCGCCCTGACCCATTGTAGATAGGCCCCGCCAAAGCCAAACCTGCGCATCATTTTGAACATATATGTCCAGGAGACTCGATCAAAAGCCTTTTCGGGGTCCAAGCTTACTAATAATTAATGGAGTCTCCTGGAATTGGCAATAATCCATACTCAGTAATATTTTACTTATATTCAACAGTGCCTCTCGTCCCTTTACAAAATCTGACTGGTGCATTCCTATTACCCTCTGGAGTACACTCTGCATCCTTGTCGCAAGCACTGAAGCCAGAACCTTCATGTCATAGTTGATTAAGGAAATCGGTCTGTAAGATGCTGGGTCTTCCGGATTTTTTCCCGGTTTGGGGATAAGAGTAATAGATGCTGTTCTCATTTCTCTAGGAAATGTCCCTATCTCCAAAACCTCCTCGTACAAGGTAGGGGTCACATTAAGCTCGAGCATTTTATAAAATTCTACCCCAAATCCGTCCGGCCCCGGGGATTTATGTGGGGTTCCTGCTCTAATGACTTTTTGTATTTCTGATCCTGAGATCAGCCTGTTTAACTCCTCTTGCTCCAGTTCCGTCAGTTGCGGAAGCTTCACCTCGTCCAGAAAAACTCTCTCCTTCTCTCTATCCTCTATCTCCGGAGTGTAGAGGTCCTGATAGAATTGCCTAAAAGTGTGGATAATTTGCTGGGTAGCTTTATGTCTTACCCCTCCCTTATCTCGGATTACTGCTATTACTTTATTCCCACTCCCTTCTCGAACCAACCGGGCCAATTGTCTACCCATACGGTCGCCATATCGAAAGAACTGATGCCTGTAATATTGCACTGAATACACTGCTCGTTCCTGGAGCATATTGTTTAAACGCTTCTGCATCTCTAAGTAAATTGCCAAGTTCCTCGGGTCCTTCCCCGCTACTGTCAGTCTCTTATATACTTGAAGCTCTTGCGCCAGTTTTAAAATAGAGTCATTGAGCTTCTTTCTTTCACGAGCCACAAACGCGATAATATGCCCTTGCATCACTGCTTTCCCTGTTTCCCAAAGCACAGCTACTTTACTAGTTTGGGTGTCATTAAATCGTAAGTACTCCTCCCAGTGTTGTGTCAAGTACTCCTGAAATTCCGCATTCTTCCACAAATGTCTCGGGAAGGACCACTTACTTCTGGCTCCACTCCTCCCTTTCCAGTCCATCCGAATCATCACGTGATCCGATATTATAACTGGTTCAATCTCAATGCAAAGGACTTTCCCAAAGTTTTCTCTGGAGACCAACATGTAATCTATTCAGGACCACGACTGATGAGCTCTCGACAGATGTGTGTAATCTCTTTCACCTTCGTGTAGAATTCTCCATGCATCCACTAACCCTCCCACTCTACATATGTAACCTACCCCTTTCTTCTTCCAGCTGCTCCCCCCCCCATACTTGCGATCTGTCAAGTACTGGATCGTGTGGGCAGTTAAAATCTCCTGCAAGTATTATCAGTATTTTCGGGGCCTCCACTACTTTTTGTGCAATACTCTTGAAAAATTGATGGTTGTATATGTTAGGTGCATATATGTTACCAAGAAACAACTCTTCCCCCTGTATCCTAATATGCAAAAATATGAACCTCCCCTGCGTATCTACCTCCTCTTTCAGAATTACCACGGGAATCCCTCTCTTAATCAGGATCGCTACCCCGCTTTTGCGCCCTCCCGAAGAAGCTGCGTGTACTTGCCCTACCCAATCTCTCTTCAGTTTCTTGTGCTCCCTTTCACTCAGGTGCGTTTCTTGCAAAAGAGCTATTTGAGCTTTCTCACGTTTTAGAGCTTGCAAAATTTTTGTGCGCTTCACAGGCGAGTTCACTCCGCCCACATTCCAAGTAACTATACGCAGATCATGTGCCATCTAGCCCCCCTCTTTTTGGTTCGCTTTGCAGCTTCATACTCATTTTTGCCCAAAGTTGCCCAGCCTCAACTCCAGGCATTCTTCCCCCGTCTCCTCTCCACTACCTGCTGCACAGATCTTCTCCTTGTCACTGCTCCCTCTTTCTTGGTAAGCATATGCCTTATGACAACCACTCCACCCCTCTTATTCTTCGGATTCCTTTTAAGCCCTTCCCCCCTTCTCTGCGCAACCTGCCTATCCAATTTCCCCCCTCCCCTCCTGCCCACCCCTCCCCCACCCCCGTAAAATATTCCACCTACTACCTTCAGCCCGTCCCTGCTGAGGCCCGATCCCTTGTTAGACACTATAGGGCTGCCCTCGCAATATCCACCGTTCCCCATTCATTCTCAACAGGAGAGAGGAGTAGCCTAGTGGTTGGGGCAAGGTACTTCAGGCCGGAAGGTCGGGGGTTCAAATCCCACTAGAGGACAGCAACCTTGGGCCGGAAGGACTGGGGTTTCTAGTCCCACAGATGCTCCTTGTGGTCTTGGGCAAGCCACTTAACCCTCCACTGCCCATGTTCCCTGTAAGTATTAGTGTATGTGTCTCATATCCCCGCGTGTTAAATGTATCCGCCAATTGTGTTGTGACCGCTTTGATTGAAGGATAAGGCGGTATACAAAAACGGTCTAAATAAAATAAATAAACAGTCATCCCTCACGGTTCTAAAACATATGCCAACATCTCCCCTTTCTACTGTATTTTTTGTTTATATTCCACATTTCAAAGAATTAACCCTTGTTGTTGCCCCCGCAATATCATAACATTTTACCACAAAATTCCTCAACACTGCCCAAACATTAGAGTCTTTTCCTTGTCGGTGCTTAGGGTTCTCCTCGCCAGCCTTTTGTTTGTTTCAACTCCACCTCTGGGTCCATCACGCCGATACTGCACCAACTTCCCCTGCCTTCTCTTTCTCCAGGCCCGCCAGGAACTTTCTTTTCTCCCCTGTGGAGGTGAATGTATAGTTCTTCCCCTTGTCCGATAATCTAAGAGTTGCCGGGTACACCAATGTAAATCGCAGCTTTTTATTAAACAGCTCAGAACAAATAGGAGCGAACTCTTTTCGTTTTGCTGTGACTGCTGCCGAATAGTCCTGAAACATCAATATTTTCTGGTTTTCATACACCAAATTTCCTTTCTGGCGAAATGCCTGTAGCAGCTGAATTTTATGTTGGAAGTTTAAAATTTTTACAATGACCACTCTTGACCGGTTTCGCACCTCCATTTTAGCTCCCAGACGATGTGCCCATTCAACTTTTAAGTCTCCCACCAGAGCGGTTAGACCCAGTTCTTTCGGGAGCCATTGTTTGATTAACGGCAGCCGCATTCGGTCTGTCGTTGCCTCCGGCACTCCCACTAACCTCAGGTTGTTTCTTCGCAACCTGCTTTCTAAGTCGTCCACTTTTGCCACGAGGGCCTCAATCTGCACATGTTCCACCGCGCTCTCTCTGGCTCTTCAGCCCTCTTCGTCTTCGAGCAAGGACACGCAGTGCTCCAACTCCTCAACCCACCTCTGCCATCGTATCTTCCAACTTCTTCAAGATCTGGTCGAATTTGGGGTCCAGCAATTTTACCACCTCTCGAGCCACCTCCTCCATCGCCGAGTCCACACTCTCTGCACCTGGGGTCATCGGCTGTGCGGCCGTGGCTGCGGAAGGCCCAGGTTTGATGGATTTCTCTTGATCCCTTTTCAGCAGTGGAGGCATCTTATTTCTCGTTTTTCCTCTCCCACCATTTCTACCTTCCTTCTCCTTTAGTATTGCACTCTTTACCACTTTCCTCTATTTGCACAATGCTCAATATTGCAGGTTAAAGCGCGAGGCAGCCCTGGAGCGAGCAAGAAGCCTCCTTACTCACTCATGCGTCACGTGGGATCCCCTCCAAAAATCTTTTAAATGCGGCTATACTAACAGCTTTTCCTACATCCTCCAGAAACAAATTCCAGAGTTTGATTACGTGTGGAGTGAAAACATATTTTCTCCGATTAGTCTTAAATGTGCTACACTATAGCTTCATTGCATGTCGCCCTAGACTTTTTACTTTTTGAAGGAGTAAACAAATCTACATTTACCCGTTCCATTTGTATTATTAATTAAAGATTTATTTGAATCAGCAAGGAATACTGAACCTTTGAACCATCCCGTATGTGAAGAATCATGCTGAGCCAGCTGTACTTGAATCGTTTACTAAACCAGAGACCAAAGGTGTAGGGAATGACTGACCAGAATTGCTTACTAACTCGGAGAACAAACAAAGGCTGGAGAAGGACTGGTCAGAAATTGCTGTTTAGCAAAGGTGTATGGGGTGGAGAATATCTGTAGGGAAAACTTCACGTGAGGAGTCATGCGGTCCAGCTGTGACACATTTATTATAGCCTATAAAAAGAGCTAGAAAATCCAGGACAGGCAGAGAGCTGATGTCCGCCTGGCCAGCGCATGCCAGCGCGTGAGGAATCCCAGACTTTTCTCCAGCCTTCACTCTCCCAGATGACGATAAAGGGGCTGCGATGATGTCAGAGTTTGGTGATGCATTGTTCTATTGCCCTGCAATGATGACAGGGAGTTTGAGGATGTAATATCAACTGTTGTGTTGTCCTTGTAATATCACTAACTTATTGTTACATTGTCTAGCTAATTGTCATATTAAATAGCTTATTAAATACCATGCACGTGTGGCTGTTTGCTCTTGAATTTAATATCCTAGCGAGGCAATACACCATTCCACACAATATTTTATAGACCACTATCATATCTCCCCCTCAGCCATCACTTAAGAATATAAGAACATAAGAACTGCCACACTGAGTCAGGCCAAAAGTCCATCAAGCCTAGAGTCCTCTTTCCAATGGTGGCCAGTCCAGGTCACAAGTTCTGGCATATCCTAAAAGCCCCAAGTATAAAAGCCCTAACCTTTTCAGCCTTTCCTCATAGGAGCAACCTTACATCTTCCTTTACCATTTTGTTCACTGTTCTCTGTACCTTTTCTAATTCCACTATATCCTTTTTTAGATATGGCGACCAGAATTGCACACAATATTCAAGGTGCAGTTGTACCATGGAGTGAAACAGAGTCATTATAATATCTTAGGTTGCGTGCCGCCCTGGCGGTTGATGTAGGCCACTGTGGTGACATTGTCCGAGAACACTCTGACCACTTGACCATGCAGCCAGGACCCGAAGCTCTGCAGCGCTTGGAGCACTGCCCGCATCTCTAGCCTGTTGATGGACCAGTGGGCCTCCTGCGCGCTCCACCATCCCTGAGCGAGGTGCCCTTTGCAATGGGCCCCCCAACCTGCCAGGCTGGCATCTGTCATCAGTGGCACCCAAAACCTGCCAGGCTGGCATCTGTCATCAGTGGCACCCAAGCTGGCATCTCAAAGGGCACGCCCCTCTCCAGATTTTCCGGTCGCAGCCACTAACTCAATGCTCTCCTCATTTGCTTCGGACATGGGAGCCAGTGGGACAGAGGTTGAGCCTGGTGGGGCCATTGATGCAGGAGCGCCCTCTGCAAAGGCCACATATGTAGGCCCTCGCCCATGGGACCAAGTCAAGCATGGTTGCCATGGCTCCCAGAACCTGCAGATAATGCCAGGCTGATGACTGCGGTATCCGCGAGAACTGTCGCAGAAGACACTGCAGCCTCCAAGCCCGCTTCTCTGGTAGGAAAACCTTTCCCTCCTTGGTATCGAAGCGTGACCCCAAATACTCCAGTTCCTGGGAGGGCACCAACTGGCTTTTGTCCACCTTGACCACCCATCCCAGACTTTCTAGGAACTGCACCACCTTCGCTGTGGCCATCATGCTCTCGCTCCCGGACTTTGCCCGGATGAGTCTAGGTATGGGTGCACCAGAACCCTGTCCTTGCGGAGTGCTGCCGCCACTACCACCATAACATTGGTGAAAGTTCGTGGCACCGTCACCAGACCAAACGGTAACGCCCAAAACTGGAAATGTCCCATCGGCACCGGGAAGTGGACAAAACTTAAGAAAAAAAGAAAAAACAGCTCTTGGCCCGAAAAGTCCCTTGCAGCTTGCTTCCTCAAGTTCCGCTAATCGGAGAAGGAGGGGGGGGGGGACCGTCAACCTGCACAGGCTACAAATGGTCTGCAACCACGAGAAACAGGCTGTGCCACCCGCGCACGCCGTTTCCAGCACTGCCACGTAGCCTGAGCCGCAACAGCCTTCTGTTCCTCGCGGCCTAAGCCACGCATTTTACTGCTGTTCCTGCACTCTCCTGGCCTCAGAGGAGACCCCTTGGCTTACCTTGCACCCTGGACTGCTCCTGCTTCTCCTTTTCCCCTCGCCTTTCTGTGCTGCACCTCCCTCACGCTCAGCACGCGATCAGAGGCTTCAGCGCTGAGGGGAAAAGAGAAACTGCCCACTTCGGCTGTTCTGCTGTCGGCGGCTCTTCACCTGTTCACAGGTTTGGGAGCCTCCTGTCTTACTGCCACCGCCTCAGGTCCTCACTGTCTGCCCCGCAAATCCTGGGGAAGGAGGGAGAAAAACCCCAAGTCTCCTGGGACTTCGTTTTTTTTCTTTTTTTAAAGACACAAGTCCCTGCAAGCAAGACTCTGCACCAGAACAAAGAAGTTAACTGATAAAATCAATTGCAAAAAATAAAAGCCCTAACTGTCCTTAGTTGTTCCTTTGTGAGTCCAGCCCCTGGCTCACGACCTCCTCCAGCTGCTTGGAGACTGGGGCTGGTAGGCTGTGCCAGCTACTTAAGTACACTGGTGTCATCAGAAAAACGACATGCTCAGTCTCCAAACTGCTGGAGAAGGTGCACTACCCAGAGATTTCAGCAATGGACTGGAGGGACGATAAGGATCTTAGGCTTTATTCTTCATTCCTTTCCTTATGATTCCTAGCATTCTATTTGCTCTCTTGGTCGCTATTGCTTATTGAGCAGAGGGTTTCAAAGTATTGTCCACAATGACGCCTAGTGTGGAACCTTGCATCCTGTGACTATATTTTGGGTTGTTTTTACTTAAGTGCATAATTTTGCATTGTCCACATTAAATTGTATCTGTCATTTGCATGCCTAGTCTCCAAGTTTCTCAAGGTCCTCTTGCAATCTTTCACAATCCTCGTGTAATCTTTGAATAATTTTATGTCATCTGCAAATTTGATCACCACATTTGTTTTTCCCATTTCCAGGTCATTTATGAATATGTTAAAAAGCAGCAAGCCTAGCACAGATCCCTGAAAAACTGCACCGAGGGAACTGGCCATTTAGACCTATTTGCTGTTTTCTTTTTAACCAGTTCCCAATCCAGAATAATACACTGCCTCCTATCCCATGACTTTTTAATTTCCTCAAAAGTCTCATGACAGACCTTATTAAAGGCTTTCATATACTGTATCAACTGGCTCACCTTCATCTACCTGTTTATTCACACCTTCAAAAAACATAACAGATTAGTGAAGAAAGACTTCCCTTGGCTAAATCCATGTTGGCTTTGTCCCATTAAACCATGACTATGTTCAGTAATTTTGATCTCCAGGAACAAGCAAGAATGTAGTCTTCACATATGGATAACGTCAGTACCGACGGAGCCCATGCAGGAACGCTCCCCAATGTCAAATAGGAAAGCCTTTGAGAGCATCACACTGCGCCAGAGTAGCTGCCTTCCCAACTCTGCTTCCTCAGTTCTTTGTTTTCTGCGGAGCCAGCAGGAAGCAAATCCTGTCACCACAGAAACTTCTTTAGTTCTTGATTTTTGTTTTTTGTGGTTAGCGTCTGCCTTCCTGCCAAAGTCAGAACAGACTCTCATTGTCTGTTTTTTTCTTTCTTTCTTATTAAAAAAAAAAAAAGAACTTTTCTTCAGGTGTATTGACACCATTGTAGGCCTTAAGCCTACCATTTTGTCTACAGACACTATGGAGAAACCAACTAGTGGTTTTAAGAAATGTTCTAAATGTGGCAGTACCATCTCGGCTACTGACACTCACAACTGGTTTCTCAAATGCCTCGAGCCTGACCACCAGCCGTTAAAATGTCCCCTGTGTAAGAAGATGTAAGGAGAGGCCTACAGAATTGAGCTGCAAACTTAGGCACATTCTTTGCCTCAGATGCGGTATCTTTGGCATCGACAACATCAAGGGCATAGTCTTCCTATCAAGGATCTTAGGTATCAAACACAAGTCTTCTTTGAAGACAGACAGTCCCCCCCAAAGGTAGACCTCTTTCTAAGCATCGCGATGCCTCGCGCATTGCCGAAGAGGTGGATCATACAGCCAAACAACCCTGGTGGGAGGACTTTTCCTCCAAAGCCATCAAGGGGTCCCCAGGATGCTCCCGAGACCTCCACCTCAGAAGAGCTCCTGGTGCCATGCTCTGGGATGGTAGCACAAATCTCCGGTATCTACACCTAAGCATTGGCAGGCTCCATGGATCAGCGTATTCTGGCCATTGAGCACAGCCTGGTGGTTCTATTGGCAACTTCGGTCCCAGTTAAATCATTTCGGATGGTACCGATGCAAACTGCTTCAGGGTACATGCCGACAGATCCACTACCACCCATGCCTGCCCTCGAGTCCATTCACAGTGCAGAGGTCTCGGCCAAGCAGATCCTTCATTCTGATACTGACTTTATCCGGTATCGAGCTTTAGTGGAGCAGAAACAACATTTCCACTGATACTTAAGAGCCTTCTGATTCCGAATCTTTGGATGACGAGTCACTCGATACCCGGAAACTACAAAATCTGCTGGAAGATCCTTCTCCCTCATCGGAACAGTGCATGTCCCCTCCTGAGGGCATGTCCTTTCAAGAGTTTATTCCAGACCTTGCTAGAGGTCTCTCTATAGTGACATCCAAGAAAGAGCACAGGGTGGAGGAAATGGAGATCCTCCTATACCCACACACTTCCAATTCCCAATCCAAAATAGTACACACACTTCCAATTCACTGCATTCTCCATGATCTCATGCTCTGGAAGTGGGAGACTCCCCTCACGATTTCTCCACATACTTGACGGCTCAATACCATGTACTGATTACCGGAGTGTCCCAGCTTCCAAAAGACGCAACTTCCCCATCATTCAATGGTTGTGGAATCAGCAATGCGTCGCATTAAGAGTTCAAAGATCCATTTCTCTAACTCACTGGGTAGAAAATAGAGAATGCTCAATGCATTTGGACGTCGGTGTGTTCAGGCTTCAATGCTTTCAGCCAGGATAAACTCATACATTCTCTATATGGGTATGTTCCTCAAGGAAGTTACTAGGGATCTTGAAGCTATGTCCCCTCTTCTTCCAGATGATAAGAGAGGCGACTATCTCACATTGGTTAAACATGCTCAGAATGTGTCAAAGTTTGTTAACAGAGTAACCTTTGATTCATTTGAGTGCACTAGCAGAGCCACATCAATCTGTATCAGTACAAACAGGATTGCATGGCATCAGGCATCAGATCTTGAACGGTGGGTTCAAGATAAACTGGGCAATATTCCCTGCACAGGCGAAAAACGTTTTGGTAAAGACTGGCAGGATAAGGCTTCTCAGTTGGAATCTGAGAACACCACTTTAAATAGGCTTTCTAGAACTACAGCCAACCCTGCTAGGAAAAAGACAGCTGCAAAGAAAACTTTCTTTGACAAGAAAAAGAAGTTTTACCCTTCTTATACCCTGCTTCTCAGTATCAACCTCAGGGTCCTCAGAAGAGGCAACAGTCTCCCAAACAACAGAAGAAGCCACAAGCTCCTAAGGTTCAACCAGCTCTGCAGACTCAATCTGCGCCTGGTTTTTTACCTTTTCCCAGAGAACACAGCCACCCTGCCTCTGGAGGTTCCCCACCCCCTCCACAAAGCAGGCAGACTCTGTCATTATGCCCACAGGTGGCACCTCATCAACGCAGAGCAGTGGACACTAAGCATAGTGAGGGAGGGCTACAGACTTCATTTCCACACCCTGCTCCCTGCCACCCTAGTAGAATATCAAGGTCAGCCCCTTCTCACTGTTCTCCTGTTGCAAGAGGTGATTTCTCTTCTATCACACGGTGTCATAGAATAGGTTCCTACACCTCAGAAGAGAATGGGGTTCTACTCTCCATACTTTCTAATACCAAAGAAGAATGGAGGGTACAGGCCCATCCTGGACCTCAGAAACCTAAACAAGTTTCTGGTCCGCAAGAGGTTCAAGATGGACTAGGGACCCTCCTTCCCTACCTCCAGAGTCAGGACTGGCTCTGTTCTCTAGATTTAAAAGAAACATACATGCCTATCCTCATTCATCCAAAACACAGGAAATATCTATGCTTCATCTGTCAAGGAAGACACTATCAATGCAGAGTCCTTCTTTCAGACTCGCTTCTGCCCAAGAGCCTTCACAAAGTGTATGGCCTTAGCCGCATTAAGATCTCTAGGGATATTTGTCTTCCCTTAGACGACTGGCTCATAAAAGCAGGCACCTCCCAGGATGTCTACCTCTCTCTGTTTTGAACAATGTAGGTACTGCAACATTTGGGCTTTGTCATAAATCTTCCAAAATCCCATCTCGCTCCAACCCAAACACTAGAATTCATAGGAGCTCTCCTAGACACATAATCAAGGATATTCCTGCCCCAACCCTATTGTGCTCATCTCATGGAGCTAACATCCCAAGTGCAATTCAGAAATCATCTGACTGTCTGGGAAATGCTCCAGCTTCTGGATCATATAGCCTCAACAGTGCATGTAGTTCCATACGCCTGTCTACATATGCACACAGCCCAATGGGTACTGTGATACAGTGGCCAGCACAGAGCCCATGGATACAGGAGAAAAGGAAGAGCTTACCTTACAGTCACCTAGGCAGAAAGCATTTTCAGGTTGCAAGGTTCCAGAAAATAGCAGAACAAACTTTCCCTACACTGGCTGTGACGCAGTAGAAAGCCAGGAAACTAATCACGTCCACCTGGGCCAGGAAGCACGTACAACGTGCAGGAGCCAGGAGGATAAAAGTGGCTGGGAAATCCCAGTAGGGGGTGGTGCATTGGAAGGCAAGGGAGGAGCAGTGATTGGAGGTGCATGGAGAGGTGCTCGTGCACAGGTCTCCCAAGCCAGAGGGGGCATCGTCCCAAGGAGAGTGAGTAAGCAGCTGGAGGGCAGAGGTCACAAGCAGGAGAGCTTGCTGGGACCAGGAAGCATCGGGTGTGTCCCTGCAGTAAGGAACAGCAGAAGGGAACCCTTTCCTGAAGGTTACCACAGCCCAGGCCAGACAAGTGCAGAGGGGAACTCTCATGGCAAAGCAGGCTACATCCCAAGTAAAGGTGCCTGGTTAAGAGAGGAAGGAGTGGAAGCTGGTTATCCAAGAAACAAAGCTAAGTACACAAATTTCTCCAGAGGGCAAGAGGTGGGCTCGGCTAGAAAAGCAAAGGCTCATTGTGGGAAGGAAAACCCTTGGTGGAGGGAAAGGGGAAACCTCAGAGAAATAGGCTCCAGTACAGGTCCCCAGGACTTCCCTTGTACAGAACGGTTCCTTGCCCGAAGAGCTGATACCTCTCGAGAGAGTTCTGTGAATGATAGATGTGGAAAGTGTTACCCACTTACAAGTTTAGATGCTGAGCAGATGCAATGGGAGAGCACTAATCAGGACATTGATTATAGCCCAATGGATTGCACGCTCTGTATATCGGATGAGATTACCTCTTTATGTTGATCAAGGAAGCAAGAGCATTGTTATACCTGTTTTTGAAAGAAGGTGCATTTTTGGTTATTTTGCTGTGAAGAAACAGTTTGTTTAATCCTTTGTTTGCTGTATGAGAAAAACAGAAATCCACACGGGAAAGGGAATAAAACCTCATCATTATAATTTTGCCTTAAACAAGGCTACAGAGTTTTCTTTACAAAGGCAGCTTGCACCACACGCCCTAGGCGACTGCCTAATAAGGACAAGGGTAGCAAGCGTCTGACAGTACTTGCCTCCCAGTGGAAGCAAGCCTTGGACCATTCTCAAGGACAAGATCAGAGTCACTGCCCCTCTGGCCACATCCCTTCATATTGGTGATGTTCCCCAGAAAATCTCCTCGTCGGGTCACCTTTTCAGATGCCTCCACAGCAATGCATCCTGATGACTGATGCCTCCAAACTGGGTTGGGGGCACATTTGGGCACTCTCTCCACTCAGGGTCTCTGGACAGAACAGCTCCAGATAAATCTACTAGAACTTTGCTTTATCTCCAACGCCCTCAGGGTATTTCAGGATCATCTACGATCCCACAGGGTCCTGGTCCAGATGGACAACCAGGTGGCCATGTTCTATGTGAACAAGCAAGGAGGAAGAGGTTCTTGGCCCCTCTGCAGGGAGGCCCTTCAGCTCTGGTCCTTCACCATTGCTGATCAGATACACCTCCAAACTGTGTATCTCCCAGGGGAACAAAATGTCTTGGCAGACAAATAGAGTCTGATCCTTCTTCCCTACGAATGGTCTCTCCATCCGGATACAACCTCCATCATCATTCAGACCTGGGGGACTCCAGAAATAGATCTGTTTGGCACTATGCAGAATGTCAAGCTTCCATGCTTCTGCACCCAGACTCCTGTATCCAGCAACCAGCAGGTAGGTGCTTCCCACCTCCATTGGGGTCGGGATCTCCTGTAGGCCTTCCCTCCCATTCCCTTGTTCCCAAGATACTTTTCAAGCTCCAAGCAGACAGGGACTTCATGATCCTCATAGCCCTGCGTGGCCACGTCAACCATGGTTTCCTCTCCTGCTACATCTATCTCAGACTCAACCTCTGCGTCTCGGATCTGCTCCCGATCTCCTCTCCCAGGAAGAAGGGATGCTGCTTCATCCCAATCAGCAGTCTCTCCATCTCACAGCTTGGCTGCTGAAAGCATAGCATTACAAGATCTTAACCTTACTCAGGAGGTAAAGGAGATCCTCTTAGCTTCCAGGAAGCCATCCATCAGACGTTCATACTCTTAAGTGGCATAGATTCTCTACCTCGTGTTCCCTGAAGGATCTCAATCCCTTCTCGACTCCAGTGGAGGAGATGCTTCAGTAACTCCTCCGTCCTTATCTGTTCTCAAGACCATCTCGGTGAGAGTTCACCTCAGTGCAATTGCCGCCTCTCATCATCCCTTGGATGGGCAGCCCATCTCCTCATAACCGCTTGTAGCGTGCTTTATGAGAGGTCTTTTGCTGACCAAGCCTCCCATCAAACCACTAGCGGTGGCATGGGATCTCAATGTCGTTCTAACGCAGCTTCTCAAGCTGCTCTTTGAACCCTTGGCTACGACCTCGCTAAAGTTTCTTATATGGAACGTCATCTTTCTCATTTCCCTCACTTCAGCTAGACGCATTAGTGAGCTTCATGCTTTGGTGGCGGACCCACTCTACACCCAGTTCCACCATGACAAGGTCATCCTTAGGACTCACCCGCATTTTATGCCAAAAGTTGTGTCTCCTTTTCATTTGAATCAGTCAATTTACCTTCTTGTATTTTTTCCTAGATCACATTCGTCTAGGGCAGAGGCAACCCTGTATACTCTTGACTGCAAATGTGCCTTAGCTTTCTATCTTCAAAGGACTCAAGGGCACCGTAGAGCTTTGCAGTTGTTCATTTCCTTAGACCCCAGTCACCTGGGGTTGCCAGTATCTAAACGTACTCTCTCCATAAGAGTAGCAGATTGCATCTCATCTGCTTATAATAAAGGACTATCACTTGAAGGTCACATCACTACTCATAATGTTTGTGCCATGGCTACCTCGATGGCAAATCTGTGCTCTGTAGCCACTGATGAAATCTGCAAGTCAGCAACTTGATCTTCGGTCCATACTTTTGCTGCTCATTATTGTCTAGATAAGGACTCCCGCAGGGATGCCATGTTTAGTCAGGTTGTTCTCCAGCACCTCTTTCAGACTTAAGGGCAACTCCTACCCTCCGTCCCAGAACTTAACAATACCAGACATCCTTGAAGAATTCATGACCTCTTGAAGTCTACCCTGAGGCAAACCTCCACCGGTTCTGAGGTCATTTCTCTGGCATCTCTGAGCTAAGGAGTCCCATATATGAAGACTGCATTCCTGTTTGTTCCTGGAGATAGTGTAGTTAACTCACCCGTAAATGGTAATCTCCGGGAACAGCAAGAATTTAGTCTTCACAACCCACCCTCCTCCCCTAGGAGTTGAAGGGTCTTTTTTTACTCTCCTTTTCTCTCAGCTACAAATTCAACTGAGGAAACAGAGTTGGGAAGGTCGCCATGCAGGCACAGTGGGATGCTCCCAAAGGATTTCCTATTGGATGCTGGGGAGCGTTCCTGTGCAGGCTCCATTGGTACTGATGTCACCCATATCTGAAGACTAAATTTCTGCTGTTCCCGGAGATCACCTATTACAGGTGAGTAACTATGCTTTCTCTATAATGGTTTCTACCATTTCACCTGGCACGGACATCAGGCTCACCGGTCTGTTGTTTCCGGGGCTCACCCCTGGAACCTTTTTTAAAAAATCTGCATTACACTGGCAACTCTCCAATCTTCAGGCACCATAGAAGATTTTCATGATAGTTTACAAATTTCTAATAGTAGGTCTGCAATTTCATTTTGGAGTTCTTTCAGCACTTTGGGATCCAGTTCAGGTGATTTGTTACTCTTTAGTTTATCAAATTGTTCTATCTTTAGTAAACAGTGAAACAAAGAATTCATTCAATCTCTCTACTATGGCCTTGTCCTAGTCTTAGCCCTTTTACCCCTCTATCAATCATCTAATAGTCCAACTGACTCTCTCACAGGTTTTTCCCAACTAATGTACTTGAAAAAGTTTTTAAT
This sequence comes from Ichthyophis bannanicus, assembly GCA_033557465.1. Taxonomy (NCBI): domain Eukaryota; kingdom Metazoa; phylum Chordata; class Amphibia; order Gymnophiona; family Ichthyophiidae; genus Ichthyophis; species Ichthyophis bannanicus. The sequence continues at coordinate 124,445,107 of CM066036.1, read as the reverse complement.
ATGAGTTTTTGTTTCTATGTCAAGCTCCTTTTCAAATTCTCTCTTTGCCTGCCTTATCAATGCCTTGCATCTAACATGCCAGTGCTTATGTTGTTTCCTTTTTTTGTCATTTGGCTCCTTTGTTCATTTTCTGAAACATGCTTTTTGGCTATAACAGCCTCTCTGACCTCACCTTTAAACCATGCTGGCAGTCATTTGGCTTTCTTTCCACCTTTCTAAAGTGTGAAATGCATCTGGTCTGGGCTTTCAAGATAGTACTTTTAAATACTACCTAAGCCAGATGCAAATTCGTTTACCTTTGCACTTGTTCCTTTTAGTTTTTTCTTAACTATTTTCCTCTTTTTATCATAGTCTCCCTTTTGAAAGTTAAATGCTAGTCCAGTAGATTTCATTGTCATCCTTCCTCCATTAATTAAATCAAAAGTGAATATGTTATGATCACTAGTGCCATGAGGCCCCAATACAGTTACCTCTCACACCAGATCCTACATTTCACTAAGAATTAGGTCTGAAATAGCTTCCCCCTTGTGTCAGTTCATGAACCATCTGCTCCATGAAGCAGTCATTTATTTCATCTAGAAATGTTATCTCCCTAGCATGTCCTGATGTCGAATGGGGTAACTGAAATCACCTATTATTACTGTGTTGTTAGCTTCCCTAATTTCTGTTAGCATTTTGTCATCTGTCTGTTCATTCTACAGTAATATACTCCATCCCCCCATCCCACTGCCAGTTCTTCCCCTTTTTACATGGAATTTCTATCCACAGAGATTCTACAGTGTTTTCTGTTTCCTGCAAAACCTTTATCCTGGTTAACCTCAATGCCCTCTTCAACATATAGTGCTACTCCTCCATCAATTTGATCTTCCCTATCCTTGATATAATTTGTACCCTGTCTTATCACAGAGTGCTATTGGTTATCCTCCTTTCACCAGGTCTCTAAACTGTCAATTATATCTAACCTTTCATTTGGTGATAAATATTGTAGCTCTTCCAACGTATTTTTTTTTAGACTTCCAGTATTTGCATACAGGCATTTCAAAATTTGTTTTTTGTTCATATTAACAGTCTGGTTATCAGATAACAGAGGTAATATGGAATCTTTCAACTCTGTTTTTTACTTAAAGGCAGCTGGGTTACTTTTACTTTTATTGGAACTCTGTCAGGATGCCATAACTTCCCAATTTTGCTAGCATCCTTCAAAGATATATCAATCCAAACCATTTGCTCTAGGGCAATTGTCAGCTTTTCCCCATTATCTAGTTTAAAGGCTGCTGCCAGCCAGGGCCAGCTCGTCCATTGTGTGATAATGTTGTTCGCACAGGGCCCCACGCGAACTCCATTATTGCACAATATGGACGGCTGCAGAGGGAGCTGGGGAAGCCCGCGCGAGGCCCCGGCTCTCTTAGCACAGCCACCAGCATGAGGAGTCTTTTCCCTCATGCTGGCGGCTGTATTTGTTAAGCTGCGAATGCTGGGAAAGGTTAAAGGGCATTACCTTTAACCTCTCGGGCTCGAAATGGGCTGTGATGGGGGGCTAGGACTGCAAATGGGCTGTAATGGTGGGGGGGGGGGCTAGAACTGGAAACAGGCTGTGATGGGGGGGGGGAACCTGGACTGGAAAGGGGCTGTGATGGGGGGGGGGGGCTAGGACTGGAAATGGGCTGACGAGGGGGCTGGAAATTGTCTGATGGGGGAGCTTGGAGTGGAAATGGGCTGATGGGGGGGCTGGAATGGAACTGGAAAAGAGCATATGGAGGGCTAGGACTGGAAATGGGCTGATGGGGGCTGGAATAGGACTGGAAGAGGCCTGAGGGGAGTTGGAATAGGGCTGGAATAGGGCTGACAAGGGGGCTAGGATTGGAAATTGTCTGATGGGGGAGCTTGGAGTGGAAATGGGCTGATGGGGGGGCTGGAATGGAACTGGAAAAGAGCATATGGAGGGCTAGGACTGGAAATGGGCTGATGGGGGCTGGAATAGGACTGGAAGAGGCCTGAGGGGAGTTGGAATAGGGCTGGAAATGGGGCTAGGACTGGAAATGGGCTGATGTGGGGGCTTGGAGTGGAAATGAGCTGATGGGGGGGGCTGGAATGGAACTGGAAAAAAGCATATGGGGTGCTAGGACTGGAAATGGGCTGATGTGGGGGCTTGGGAGATTGGGAGGGTCTAGAACTATAAGGGAGCTGATTTTGGGGGAGGACTAGAAAGGGTTGGGGATAGGGAATGAGAATGGAGAGGGGAAAAGATATTTTGTGTGGGAGGGAAGAAAAGTCTACGATGGGCTGGGTATTGGGAGAGTAAGTGGGGATTGAGAATGGAAGGGTCAAATTTGAGTGGATGATAAAGGAATAAGGAAAGAAAAGGTGGAAAGAGCAAAAGGGGAAAGATCAGTTTGTTAAAGCAGATATAGAGAGAGAATGAAAAAAATCGAAGAGAGAAGAAAGGACAAATTGATAGCTCGCAGAAGACACGAAGAAACAAGAAGAAAGTGACTGGAGCAATTGCAGCTGAAAAATAAAATCCCAAACAAAAGGTAGAAAAATACTTTTTATTTTGAATTTATTAACTGGAATATGTCAGGTCTGGGAAGTGTGTATTGCTAACATCTTCGCGCTTTTGTTTAGTGCAAGCGGAAATTAATTTATAGTTTTATTTCTCTAGTGTTGTACATTTCATGTTTGGCTTTTGGGGTTCCCAGTTTAATTATCATCTTCCTATTTCTAAACTGTGATCCCTTGTTCTTTGTGTGGTGACAGTCTACATTCTGCATGTGTAACCAAGTTGAGGTATTCTGTTCATATTGTTTCTATTTGACAATTCCATTTGTTCTCTTTCCCCCAGTGAGATGTATTGGTATTCTCTGAGATGTACTGGTTTTAATATCTGCAGTGTTGTCTTTTGATAGGTAGGGTTTGGTGCTTTGTGAGTCCTGATAGTGCTGTTATGATACAGTGGATTTGCTATGGGTTCTAAATGATCAGTGTTTGTAGTACTTCCTAATGGGCTTGGTGGTTGTCACTGCAACATAGTAATGTAGAAATCTGTTAGTCTTTCTTTATTCAGACACACATTAAGAGGCATGTTTACTAAAAGCGCATGTTAACATTATGCAAATATGTACGTAAATTAGGTTCCTTATGCAAATGAGGCCCCGCAATTCATCTCTGCACATGGCCCTGCACCCCCCTTGGGCCGCCCTGCTGCCAGCAGCCTAGTTGCAGCCTAGTAAGGTGAAGCCTATCCTTTTGGAAAAGACCCCCCCCCCCTGAATGTTGTCCAGTTCCCAACAAATCTAAAATCCTCTTCCCTCCACTATCATCTCATTCATGCATGAGACTCTGGAGCTCTGCTTGCCTCTTCAGTCCTGCACTTAGAACAAGAAGCATTTCTGAAAATGCTACCCTGGAAGTTCTGGATTTCAACTTTCTATCTAAAAGCCAAAACTTGGCTTCCAGAACCTCCATCCCATGCTTTCATCTGTCACTGGTACCAACATGAACAAGACAGCAGGCTCCCCCCCAGCATTGTCTAGAAACATATCTAGGTGGTGTGTAAGGTCCAACACCTTTGCACCAGGCACACAGGTTACCAGGTGATCCTCATGTCTACCAGCCACTCAGCTATCTAATGCCTAATGATTGAATTGCCAACAATAACAGCCATCCTAACCCTTCCCTCCCTCATGGGCACATAGCGCTGGAAACACCTCTTTGGTAGGAGAGGGCATTACATCACCTAGAAGGCAGATCTTAGCTACAAGATCACTTCCTGCCGCATCAAGGTGATGCTCTGCTTTCATGTGACCTCTCTCCACCATGGCAACAGAGAGGCTGCCGAGACTGGAGGAGAGACTCCTTTACTATGCCCCTGAAGGTCTCCTCTTTATACCTCTGTCTGCCTCAGTTCCTGCATATCTGCTACTCTAGCCTTCAGAGATCAGACTCATTCTCTGAGAGCAAGGAGCTCTTTGTACCTAGGGCATACATAAGACTTTTCACCAGCTAGGAGGTAATCAAACATGTGGCACTCAGTGCAAAAGACTGGATAGCCCCCATTTCACTGCTGGACCTGCTGTCTGCATTTTAGTTATAATAATTTGTTTAGCTACTTAAAGTTGCCAGGGGAATAGGGATACTTGAACTAATACAAATATTCCAAATAAGGGATTTTGTATAATGTTCACTTCAAGTGCAAGGACCTAGAATTAATCTATTCCTAAGAACTTGCTGATGAAGATAGCCAGTTAAACATGAACGTGCAAAATTTCCCTCCTTAACTCTTGGCTTAAGAGCCTATAAATAAAAGACTGTGCCTGGAGTGGGTGGGGATCGGGGGGGGGGGGGGGTCGGGAAATAAACAGAGAATTTGTCTGTTAAAACTATACCTTGATTGACTTTATTTTCACTAAAACAGTAGCGCAGTGCTTACTCAGAGCCTCTGACGCTGTGTGCTGTTGGTACAAGCCAGTTCCATCCCTATGAAAACAGGAAGTCTGTGTCAGAATGGGCTGGTTAGAGCACAGCATCAACGGCATGCAGCATCAGAAATTCTGGGTAAGTGCTGTGTTGCTGTTTCATTATCATTGCTGCCACAGGTACCGGAGAGGGGACGGAGCAAGGGGGCAGCAGGAATGAGGGTTCGCCTAGGGAGCCTCATAGCTGTGCACTGGCCCTGTAAGGGGCATGTTTACTAAACCCCAGTAACACGCACGTGGGCAACATCACCAGAACATGGCTTCTAGCTAACAAGGGGGCATGTACATCCATCTTCCTGCATTTAGCGCAAGAATGCCACACTTCAATGTGGTGAATCGGCCACAGGAGCAACTAAAACCACAAATTTAAGGTGGCATTAGTTGCACCCGTGCTACCTACACCAACCACAGTTAGTGCAGGCCACTAACACCAGTGCTAGTCACAACACGATGGGAATGCCCATGTCCCACCCAGTCCCTGATACGTGGGTTTTCAGCATGGTGCCAAAACAGTAGTTTAGTAAACATATTCCTAGGTGAGCAGACTTACTCCCTGGAATAGCTAGAAAGTAAATGACATAGCATAAGAGATCTCACAAGTTTCATGCAACTGTCAATTAAAGCAACTATTGAAAAACAACTGTCTTCCTTGAAGATAATAAAGTTCAATAAAAGGAAACATTTCTAGGACTTAAAAGTAGAAAATACAAACAAAAATTTTAGAAACCATCATACCAGTCTCTTCAGCAGCACTTTCTTCAGGTTTAGCTGCATTCACTGTGATGGATGCAGGCTGACCAGTACCACCTGGCCCGTTCTGGATCACAGCAGGCGTCACACTCCTCACAGGTGGATCCTTGTGGTGGAATTCATTTTCAGGCACCATGTAAGTTTTTCTACCTTTTAACTGCCCAAAATAGCTGAAATTCACACAAAGCGTTAAATAGCGAGAAAAAAACAAACAAACAAGAAGGACAAAAATATTCTCTCTCTTTAAATGTATATGACTTTTTAGGCTGTGTCACACAGCTTGTTATGACGTTCTGAATTTATTATTCTAAAATTTAACTATATTATATTTATAGCTGCTTCAGGTCTTGTGTTTTGGTCATTTCTTCAAAGCTACCTACAGATTTATAGTAAGAATGGCATAGAGGAGGAAACAATTTAAAATAAGAAATTCTGTTCTTTAAAAAAAAAAAGGTACAAGGATTGACTAATGATGTGACACGTCTTCCTGGATTTTATCCATACTGATTTGATTCTAATGCAAGTGCTGCTTTATATGAAATACTTTTGAATGTTATATTCTTTTTATATATATACTTCTAGAACTATAAATATATATATTTTTAAAGGAATATTCTTGTAACAGCAAACTAATTCCAAAGTAAGGAAAGCAATGTTGCTTACCTGTAATAGGTGTTCTCTGTGGACAGCACAGGTTATAAGTTCTCAGTGATAGGTGATCACATTCAACAGAACTAAGAGTGGTAAAAATGAGTAACTAGCTCTTGAGGTTTAGAAGGGGCACCTCCGTTCTACATAGAGCTAAAAGTTGTTGGAATGCAAGGGGGTCAGGTTTATGGTATAGTTATGGTTTATTTAAAAACTTGATATACCACCACTCCCATAATCAAAGCTGTTTATAATAAAATCACAACAATAATTAAAAGAAAGAAACACCATAAAATCGATAGGACAGAAGGAGAAGGCAAATCAAGGGAGAGGGAGAATCCTAGACAGTCACAGATGAAAGGTCGTAAGCCAGTTGAAATAAATATAATTTTTTAATGCAGTCTTAAATTTTGAAAAAGAGAATTCAAGGCATAGGGAGGGAGGAAGGAAGAGAGTCCCAGAGATTAGGAGCAAGAAAAAAGAAAGCAGTGTCGGGTACTTTCTAAGTTTGCCTGTGAAGGAGGGGGTACGTACATATGATTAGTATGAACTGAACGTAAGACAAAGGGAGGGGCATAATAAATAAGGAAAGAGGCGAGATAAGCGGGAGATCCTGAATGCATTATTTTCTGAGTGAGGTTAAGTAACTTGTATTGTGACTGGTAAGCGACGTGGAGCTAGTGTGATTTGATAAGGAGTGGAGATACATGGTCTAGTATGGTAGCATGGTTTAAGAGCCGGATTGCGGTGTTCTGTACGGACTATAAACGGTTTATCTGGAATTTTGGAAGGTCGAAGTAAGTGGAATTGCAATAATCAAAAACTCTGAAATCACCAAGGACAGAAGTAAGGTAATTAAAGAAGAAGTTGGAAGAATAGACTGTATGGTGCGGATCTAACGTAAAGCGCAGTTACTCACCTGTAACAGGTGTTCTCCAGAGACAGCAGGAATCAGTCCTCACTTATGGGTGATGTCGGCACCAACGGAGCCCATGCAGAGCAATTCCCCAGCTTTCAAAGAAAGCGTTTGGGATTGCTGCCACGCATGCGTGGTCCTCTTCCTGCCCAAAGGTGCCATCTTGCTCAGTCACATCCCCTAGCTAGAGCCCTACTCAGCAGATGGCAAGGGAAGAAAAACAAAAATGGCAACTCCTAAGTGGAGGTGGGAGGATAGTCAGAACTGATTCCTGCTGTCCCTGGAGAACACGTGTTACAGGTGGGTAACTACGCTTTCTCCAGGAACAAGCAGGAATCAGTCCTCACTTATGGGACTCCCCAGCTACGGACTACCAAAACCTGCACCAAAAATACCTCCGAGAGGCCGTGAGCAGAAGTTGATGACCGAAGGAAGCCCAGGTCCTTGGGACAAGCTCTCAGTAGCTGCAGAAGGCGGCTCGGAGGGCAGGAGTTGCTTATACCCTGAACAGATTATAGAAAACAGCCTGGCCGAAGGCGCTGTCCCGGCGAGATGCCCTCACCAGGTAGTAGTGCGAAGAGAAGGTATTCGCAGAGCACCAGGTTGCATCCCAGCAGATATCCGTCAGAGGCACTGAGCGCAGCAAAGCCACCAATATCGCCTTGGCCCGGATCCCATGCGCGGTGACTCAGCAATCCAGTGGGGTCCCAGCCTTTACCTGAGCGAAGACGATGCAGTTCACCACCCAGACTGAGATGGTGCACTTGGTGACTGCGAGCCCCAGGCGATTAGGATTGTAGGCAATGAAGAGACGGTCGGACCTGCGATGACCCTGGAAGAGCTGCAGGTAGAAGGTGAGAGCCCTCTTGCAGTCGCGCGTATGAAGGACCATCGATGCCTGGTTGGCATGGGGTCTCGGGAATAAAGTCAGTAGGACGATCTCCTGGTTGAGATGGAAAGCCAAAAACACTTTCGATAGGAACTTGGGGTGAGTTCGGAGAACCACTGTTCCCGTAGAACCTTGTGTAGGGAGCCACAGCCATGAGGGTTTGCAGCTCGCTGACTCGCCGGGCTGAGGTGAGCGCCACCAGGAAGACAACCTTCCAGGAGAGGTGCCGAAGCGAGCATGTCGCCATCGGCTCGAAGGGTGGCTGCATCAGCTGCATGAGCACGATGCTCAGATCCCACTCTGCCAATGGAGGCCAGATAGGGGCTTGGAAAACAAGAGGCCCCACATGAAGCGGGAGACCAGAGGCTGGCCCGAGAGGGGTTTACCCTTGACAGGGAAGTGGTTGGCCGAGATGGTGCTCAGGTGAACTCGGACCAAAATGGATTTCAGTCCTACCTGCGAGAGATGGAGGAGGTATTGGAGAACCCACCGGGTAGAGCAGGAGAATGGGTCGATCTGGAGCTTGGAGCACCAGACTGAGAAGCACCGCCACTTCAGAGCATAGGCCCGTCTCGTCAAGTTCTTCCTCGATCTCCTCTGGGAGGTGCAGCGAGTCTAGAGACACCTGTTCAGCCACCAGGCTGTCAGGGATAGCAAGACCAGGTTCAGGTGGAGCACCCATCCCTCCTCCTGCGTTAGCAGACCTGGGGTACTGCCCGGGGGGACCAGAGGTTCCGATGAGAGCCGGAGCAGAAGCGGGAACCAGGGCTGTCGAGGCCACGAAGGAGCCACAAGGATCACCGAGGCTCAGTCCTGCTGAATCTTGCGGAGGGTCCCTGCAATGAGAGGGGTGGGAGGGAACGCATAACGAAGTCTGGAGGACCAGTTCAGGAGGAACGCGTCCGGGGCTACCCTGATTGCGTGCAGTATCGGTCCGCAAAAGCGGTGAAGCTATGTGTTCGCCGGGCTTGCAAACAGGTCTAAAGACGGAGTCTCCCAGCAGCGAACAGGTGGAGAACCATCTCTGGATTCAGGTGCCACTCGTGTGGGTAAAGGAGCCTGCTGAATCTGTCCTCGAGGACGCTGTCCTGGCCCGGGAGGTAGACCGTTCTAAGGGGCATGTCCCGGTGTACGGTGAAAGGGCAGAGGAGGATTGCCTCCCGACAGAGGAGGCAGGAGCCCGTACCCCACTCCTTGTTGATGAAGATCATCATGACCTTGTCGTCGGTCTGCATGAGCACCAACTTGTCTCACAGGTGGTGCTCGAAGACCTTCAGGGCCAGCTGGACCGACTGAAGCTCGAGCAGGTTGATCTACTGCAGAGATTCCTCGGGTGACCACTGCCCCCAAGTACGGAGGTTGCTGCAGTGGGCTCCCCAGCCCAACAGTGTTTCATCCATCGTCAAGATGAGCTCGTGTTGTCGAGTTTGGAAGGGCATGCCCCGAAGGCAGCTTTGGGGGTTCAGCCACCAATCCAGGGAACTGGAGAGGCTGCGAGAGACCGACATGGGATCCCAGAGGTGGCCCGAGGCTTGGGTCCACTGCGCACTGAGGCACCATTGGGCCACTCGCATGTGCATGCGAGCGTGGGGGACGACATGGATGGTTGAGGCCATGTGTCCCAGAAGACGCAATATGGCCCGTGCCAAACTTTGGACCAGCTTTGAACCTTGGCGACCAGAGCGCGGAGCTGCTCTCCGTACGTTCAAGGGAGGAAGGCAGTAACCCGTCCCGTTTCAAGAAGAGCACCAATGAACTCCAGGGGTCTGCACTGGCCAAAGGTGGGACTTGGAGTAGTTGATCAGGAAACCAAGGCGCTCGAGAAGGAGGACCGTGTGTGATGCCGAGAGGTGAGCCTCCTCTGCCGATGTGCCTGTGACGAGCCAGTCATCCAGGTAAGGATAGACGGATATGTCCTGCAGCCGGAGCTGGGCTGCGGCCACTGACAGGCCATGAAGACACGTGGGGCAGACGCGAGCCTGAAAGGGAGCACTCTGTATTGAAAGTGCTCCCCTTGCACCCTGAAGTGCAGGTACTTCCTTGCTTGGGGTGGACTGGAATGTGGGAGTAAGTGTCTTTGAGATCCAAGGAGCATAGCCAATCGCCCTGCTGGAAGAAGGGCAGCAGGATGCCAAGCGATAGCATCCTGAACTTCTCCCGCACCAAAAATGTGTTCAGATTCCTGAGATCGAGGATGGTGCACAGGCCTCCCATCCTCTTCAGAACGAGGAAGTACCAGGAGTAAAACCCCCGATCTCAGAGATGCAGCGGAAAGCTATCGAACCGCCTGCTGACTGAGGAGGTTGATCAGCTCTTGCTGCAAGCAAGCCCGGTGCGAGGGAAGCCAAGTAGGCTCCGCTGGGGAGAAGGGAGGAGAGAGTCTGTCCAGACGAAGACGATAACCATCCCGGATTACCTGAAGGACCCAGGCATCTGATGTAATGGCTGCCCATTCGGGGGCAAAAAGGGATAGATGCCCTCCCACGGGCGGAAGTGCCACCGGGAGGCGAGGGGCTATGCACTTGGCGTCAAAACCCTGGGGCTGGCAGGAGCGGTGCCAGTGGTTGAGCTTTGGGCCCCTTCGGTTTCCAGTGACCCTGAGCTCCTCCTTTGCCATGGCTGCTAGGCGTCGGCGCTGGGGCAGGTGGATAGGGTGGGTATCCCCGGTAAAAAAGCTGCTTCCTCTGGAAGAAAGGCTTCTTGCTGTGTTGTTTCTTTCACGGAAGAGAAGAGGTTTTACAAGAGAGACAGGTGCGGGTCACAAACTCCATCTTGATTTCGGCTGCCTGGTCCTCCATGGGCTTGCCGAACAGTTGTTTGCCGAGGCAGGGGACATGAAGAACTTCTCCTGAACTCATTGCTCCAGGTCTGGGGCCATGCTTGGCGCCAGGCTCCAACGCCGGCCACTGCCACAAAGGCAGAAGACTCAAACCCGTCATATGCAGCATGGGAAAGGTATTTCGAGCAGTTTGCGATGATCTCAGAAGGGTCTGAAATCTGAGGTGGTGTTCGCCTCCGAGGCTTGTGGAGAAACCACCGAGCTCTTTAGCGAGGTCGTGAAGGAACATCCCCATATACAGTTGGTAAGCCTGGATGCGGCACGCCAGCATGGATCCCTGGCAAGCCTTGCACCTGAGGGCATCGAGGGCAGGGACTCCCTACCAGGCAGGACCGATGAGCGCAACTTCGCGCTCTTCTGCTTCTGCATCGCGGATTCAACCATCATGGAGGTATGGGGAAGCTGAGTCTTCTGGAACCCTAGGTCATGCTGGACCCTGTACATGGCATCGGGTCTTATACTGACAATAGGGACCAAGGCGGGTGCTTCCCACATGCAGAGGAGCAGCCAGGTCAGGATGGACAGTACTGGGACCGTGAGAGACTTCCTAAGGGGAGACTCTTATTGCAAGATGTCAAGTTCCTCTGCCCTCGGCTCGTCCTCGGTCTGCATGGGCAGATTGAGGGCTCGAGCCATATCCTGCACAAACACCAAGAATGAGGTGTCTTCGGGGGGCGACCACCTTTGCGAGGCAGGAGGGATAGGGTCAGAAGGAAGGTCACTATGGACGCAGGTTTCAGGGGAAGTATCACCGTCCGATTCCCAGCCCGAGAGGACTGAGGAGAACTCTGTTGGGCTGATCCCCACGCTCAGAGGCTGAGGCCCGCTTGGAGCCAGAGGCACTGACTCTGGAAAACCTCGTCCCCCAAGGAACGGGATAGCAACCGAGAACGGTGCAGAGGACCCTCACGAGGCCCACGGCTCTCAGGGGTTTCCAAGGCAGCTTTTGGGACCCCCGTCGAGGGACCCTTGGTCTCGAGGTGCGAGCCAGCCGAGTTGGGTAAAAGCGCCTGCTGGGTAGCTAGGAAGACAGAAACACTGCGCCTTAGTGCCAACATACGGGACTCCTACACAAGAGTGGGTCCCTGTGCTGTCGATACCGGGGTTACTGGGTCTGGCGTGGAGGAGGAGAGGGGATCATTGCCAGGATGACCCTCAGGAGACTGGGCGCCATTGCTGGAGGCCTCCGTATCCATATGAGGTACCTTTTGAGGCCACTCCTTGTCCGACTCTTGGGAATGCTGAGGAGGGCTGAGGGAATGAGTGCGAGACCGCTCGCGCTTGTCTGGAGCCCCCGACAGCGACTTCAAGGTCTTCTTCTTCTTTCACCATTCCACCTCTGGCGAACCCTTATTGGAGTGATGCCTGGGGCACAGAGTCACTGCGGGGGACCCCGCAAGTGGTGGATCGGTGGGGCGAGGCGCTCCCGGGGATCCCAGGAGTGCCTTACAGAAAATGTCATCGGCCTTCAGCTTATGGCTTAGCAAGGCCTTAGCGGACATTTTCTTACAGAGCGAGCACAGCTCCGGGTTGTGATCGGCCCCCAGACACCGCAGACAACAGTAGTGGGTGTTCATGAGCGACATATTCTTGGAGCATCTGTCAAATTTTTTGAAGCCTAGAGGCCAGCAGTTGGAAAAAAGGGCACGAAAAGGGCCCGAAGGTATAAAAACCACTAAGGAGAGAAAGCACAGTTACTTACCTGTAACAGGTGATCTCCGGAACAGCAGGAATTAGTCTTCACATATGGGGTTCGTCGGCGCCGACGGAGCCCGCACGGGAATGCTCCCCAGCATCCAATCAGAAGGCTTTTTGGAGCATCCCTCGCGCCTGCACGGTAGCTTCCCGCCCTTCCCACTTCCTCTCCCCAGTTGCGTTTAATAGCTGAGACAGAAGGAGAGGAGAGGAAGGAAGAGAGAGAGAGAGAGATAGTTACAACTCCTAGGGGAGGTGGGTGGGTTGTGAAGACTAATTCCTGCTGTTCCGGAGATCACCTGTTACAGGTAAGTAACTGTGCTATCTCCAGGAACAAGCAGGAATGAGTCTTCACATATGGGGACTCCCTAGCTGAGGGTGCCAGAGGAGATCCCAGAGTGCGCGCCCCTGGACAGGGCGGCATCACCCAACCTGGATCCCCGGCATCCCCTGAGGGATGGAGGGTAGGAGTTGAGAAGAGTTGCCAAGGCACAGCAACCGAAGACTACAGGAGAGTCTTCAAAACCACGCCAAATATCATTAAACCGTTAATGATCTAGCACAATCTAGAGCTTACCTATTGGATTGTAGAAGGCAGAGCTGCGACGGGTACTGTAGATGCAGTAGCGAATTCTTCAAGGGAACTTCACCGCAGAGAGGACGAAGTTCCCAGTCCGGGCGGGCTGGAGACGCAGGTGTCAACCGGCACCGGAAAGACGGCAGGTCTTCACGAGGAGCTCCAAGAAGCTGAGAATTCCAGGAGGAGCAGAGTCCCCAATCCGGAGGACTAATCAGAAGACTGACCGATCTGGGAGAACCCAGCCCGGAGAAGAACAGAAGTGTAACCCGGGATATCGAGGGGTACACTGTCTACCCGAGCCGGCAAGGGATAGGAAGACAATGGGTGCGAAAACCAAGGGGCTGTTGACATCACAGCAAGTTTAAGCATAACCGGTCCGAGCACCCGAGCCGCAGAACGCAGGCAAGCGGGCCGGCCGGACCCCGTAAGAAATAACAAAACGTCAGTACCAACAATTGGGGGATAGTCGGTAAGACACAGGGCACTATAACATTTCCCAAAAAGCGCCCGCCTGTACCGATATATATCCAAAAACAGGTACAGATGTATATCGGGCTATAGGTGGGCCCAGGAGCGCCCACCCAGGTTACTCAACCGGTATGGACACGTGAGAACGATACCGCCAACTTGGACCAGCCCTTGGTCCACAGGAGGGTGCCTACCTGGAAGGTGGCAGGAGGAAAGGCCATCCAAGTGATGCGCCTATGTGTGTGGAGCAGGGCAGATCGGCGAGGGTAGCAGTATGGTTGCGTGACTGCCCGATCAGTTGGGGAGGAGCACATCAGGAGTACGTAGACCCCTGAGGCGTCCACCTGACAGTCACCCAAACGTGTCCTCCGTGCCACAGGGAAGGCAGGAGGATAGAAAACCCTATAGCCACGGCGTGACCGTGGGGCCATCTCCGGCCTAGATAAAAAAAAACCCTCGGGGTTAGGGCCAAGGCCCTCCGCCGCTCCGAAGAGTGCATGGAGCGGAGCCGGGGATCGGCATGGGTCAGCGGGACCCCTGTCCACCGTAACCTGACGGACCCAGGGATATCTCTGCGAGAGCGGAGACACAGACCAGGGGGGGGGGTTGGTCCGGCCCAGCCCTGTCGAGGAATGGTTCGGCCACGCTCAGAGAGTAGCGACCAAGGCCTACACTGGGAGGAGGAGATTCGGTGCGCGATCCCCTGAAACCGGGGGAACCAGGCAAAGGGGAATCCGAGGGATGTACCCGAGGGTAAGCCCGAAGAAGATTAGCATGGCCCTGAAGAGCCAGGCTAATCTAGCGTGGGAAGGTCCCCCCCCCCCCCGGGGGAGGGGGCTCCATACCTCCAATCAAGCAGCCGAACCACTTGTTACACTGAAAGAACCCCAGTGTAGAACTGGACAGTAACTTCATGTAAGTAGAGTTAAGCGCAAACTGCCTCATACCGCAGCCTAAGGCTGCCTGGCATGGGCAGCCTGGTGCGAGCCCTGGCACTGCCGACCGGTGTGAGACGTCCCTGGCATGGGCGCACCCGGCAGGCGGACAGAGGGATGAAACCTCCTCCTCTTCGGACAGGAGGGTCGGGAAGGACATTTCCTACCCTCGGGAGAGGCGGAGGGCCGTGGGCGGCCAGCGCCAAACAGGTCGGCGGAGCACTGAGCAACCTGACGCAAAACCTCGCCATTAAAGAGGTTCTCCCCGGTGCACTGAGCAACCTGACGCAAAACCTCGCCATTAAAGAGGTTCTCCCCGGTGCACGGGGAAGTACCCAGGTTATGTTGTGCCCAGCTGCACAAGTCGGAAGCCTGCAACCAGGCTGTACGACGCGCCCCTATGGCTACCGCAGAGGACCTGCTAACCGACTCGAAAGAGTCCACAGCAGCCCGAGAAAGAAACCAAGAGATATTCCTGCAATGGTAAAGAAGCAAGGAATAGTCGGGGGCCCGAGGGGCCGGCACGAAGGGAGACAAGAGAGATAACCTCTCGGTGACCTCCCGCAGCGCCAGGCTCATATAGAAGATATATGAGAGAATCCTGGAAGCCAACATGGACGCTCGGAAGGTTCGCCGCCCAAAGTTGTCCAGAGTTCTAGATGCACGATTCGGGGGGCAGGAAGAGTGCTTCTTCTTGCTTCCGACCTTCCTCAGGGCCGATTCCACCACAATGGAATGATGGGGAAGCTGGTGCGTCTGGAAACCCGGAGAGGGGGGCACCCGATACCGGGCATGCATAGCTACAGGCGGTGCCGGTACCTGTAAGGGCGAGTGCCAAAACCCGAGCAGAAGATCCCGCAGGGAAGGAGGTAAAGGAAGCATTACGGCTGCCTGTTCCGCAGTACCCGGACTTAGCGAAGGGCCCGGGATAGGAATGGCGAGCAAGTCCGCCATGTCAAGGAGGAAGTCCTGAAAAGATGGCTCTCCCAGAGGGGCTATCCCGGGGGAGGCCGAGATGGAGGGGCCCGCTTGAGCACCAGGGGGACCCACCGTGCTGGTGCACGGGAGGAATCGCTCTAAACAGAGGAGGGTACTGACAGCCCCAATTCGAGGCAGTCGGTACTGCATCGTCAGAGCCCGGGATCGACTCCAAAGGGGGCATCGAAGGGAGCGACGTCCCCGACGGGCCTGCGAAACTCGGCCTCGGCCCCGATTCCGGGGGTGGGTCCGCCCCCGGGGCAGTCCGCAAAGGCGGCTGGAGTGGCGCCGAGGCCGCTGGAGAGCAGGCGAGCGCAGCACTGCGCCGTCGGAAGAGACCGGGGTCGGATCCGAAATGCGCCGGAGCCACGCTTTCCAGACTGGAGATCGATTCGAGGCTGGGCATCGAACCGAGCGACTCCTCCTTAGGGGGCCCAGGTGTCGGCGGCTGCGCCGGTGCTGCCATTCCCGCGAATGGAGTCGGGGTCGCGATGATCGGTGCCGAGGGCAACGAGGGCTTCCCAGGCCGAAACTCGGCGAAGAGGGAAACACCTGAAGTCGGCTCCGATGTCTGGAGAGAGGGGCCCTCCTAGGCGCCGGGGTTCTGCCCGCGCCTGTTTTATTGAGCGGGAAACCCTTACGGGGCGTACCACGCGGCCTCGAAGGTACCCAGGTAACCCGCCGACGAGCCCCGGCGGGGAGCGAGACGCCCAGCCCCAGCTCCGCAGCCGCGGCGCTTCTTTGGGTCGACTCGACCGAAGGACCCGGGTCCCGCGGGCAGACTCCAGTGACAAGTGGAGCACTCAACGCCCGCTTAGATGCCGGGAGGTCGGTGGCGTCCGGGGGAGGCCCCGGCCCCGCGCAAGGTGGGGGTGCCGACCCGCCTGACCGGGATAGATCGATCGGCTCCGCAGGTGGAGCCCGGTGGCAACCCCTGGCAAAGCACGGGGCTCTTGTTCCCGAGACCGCCGCGGGAGGGGCGGGGCCGCGCAAGGCCAGTACCGCCCCCGCGGAAGCTGGGGATGAGTCGATCGGCCCTGGCGGAGCCGAGGGCACCCGGTGCCGATCCCCGGCGTGGAGTAGGGCCTCCGACGCCGACGCCGGGGACTTGGTCCCGCTCGAAGCGGTCACCACCCCCACGCATGGCTGGGGTGTGGGCACGCCATACCGGGTCAGGTTGGTCCGGCGACCCCCGGTGGCGAGTGGAACACTCGACACCGACACCAACGCATCGGCACTGCCGAAAGCAGGTACCGCCCCCGCGCAGGGCCTGGATGCCGTAGAGCCAGACTGGGTCGAGTCGATCGGCCCCGAAGGCACCGAGGACACCAGTCGACAGTCCCTGGCGAAGAGTGGTACACTCGACGCCGGCGCCGCTGCCAAGGGATCTGCACCGCTCGAAGCGGGTGCCACCCTCGGGCAAGGCTCGGGAATGTTCTGTGAGGAGCGAACCTCAGGAACAACCCGAAACCCCGTGGAGGTTCTGGAGCCCGAAGACTCCCTCCGGGGTGTAAGGGACTGGAGAGGAAGGCCGGAGCCGTCGTCATGCGGCGCATGAGACTCACCCCTCAAGGCTCGGTTAGTCTTAACAGACTGTTGTTGGGTTACCTGATCCTGGCGAGGAGAGAAAGCCGACGACCGCACCTCAGAGGGAAAGACGTCATCGAGGGACACTCGAAACAGGGAGGGTCTTCTCCCGACGCTGAAGCCCGGGGAACCGGGGGACAAGGGGTCAGGGCCCCAACAGGAGAGACACCAGGCGTTAGAGTCGGAGCAGAAGACAACGTCTCCACAGTGGGGGCACTTCTTAGGGGAAGAAGGCTCCATGCTGGAAAGCCCGGTAGGCCTCAGAATAACACGAGGAAGATGCTCCTCGAAGGAAATAAAGGAAACAAAAAATAAGGAAAAAAAGGGGGCACCAGCGGTGCCAGAGTCAGCGGGGAAAAAACCGCGACCACAAGAAACAAGAAGAAAAGAAAAGAAGAAAAGGTTTCTGCGGTGACAGGAGGTACGTCCTGTCGGCTCCGCGGAAAAACGAAAACTGGGGAGAGGCAGTGGGAAGGGCGGGAAGCTACCGCACAGGCGCGAGGGATGCTCCCAAAAGCCTTCTGATTGAATGCTGGGGAGCATTCCCGTGCGGGCTCCGTCGGCGCCGACGAACCCCATATGTGAAGACTCATTCCTGCTTGTTCCTGGAGATAAAGGGATTCCCTGACCCACAGCCAGAGCAGGGGCGACGGGGAGGACGGGAGAGGACCAGTACTACCGGAAAAAGGGTCAAAAGGCTGAGAAAGAAAACCTTTTCCGAGGGACAAGGACGTATGTCCGAAGGGCTCCGCAGAAAAAGGGAGACTGAGCAAGATGGCACCTTTGGGCAGGAAGTGGACTACGCATGCGTGGCAGCAATCCCAAAGGCTTTCTTTGAAAGCTGGGGAATTGCTCCACGCAGGCTCCGTCGGTGCCGACATCACCCATAAGTGAGGACTGACTTCCTGCTTGTTCCTGGAGAATGTAAAAAAAACATCATCTGAATATGGCACCAATGTGAGAATGAAAAGTGAGCGAAGAATCCAGAGTAACACCAAGATACTTCAAAGAGGAAACTAATGGAATCAGAAAATCATTGATGGAGGGGAATAACCCAGATAGGGAGGAAGAGCCTGATAACCCTGCTAAGACTTGCGCTGTGGTAGGCTATGGCCTATATAATAGCCTGTACATGTATGAGCCTGCAAGCTAGGCCGAAGTCCCCACCCCCACTGCTAGAAATAGTAGTGCTGAGAAAGACCAAAGTCAGTGAAGGCTGAGGATCTGCCTTAAACCGCTCTAAACTGTTTTTGATAAGTTTGTATTAATCCTTTATTCCATGCTTTTATGCTGATGCAGTGACCTTGTAGCAGGAATGTATTATGTTTAGAAATTGAGCCTGTGTTAGCAGAGCCTGAGAAGGGGGAAGAGGGCCCAGTGAGGGGGTCCCCGATTGGATAGGTGCAGGGGGCGTTGGGACCAATAGAAAGTCTGCCTGTATCAAACTGTGAAGCTTGTATTTAAGGAAGTTGTTCCTGTTCGCCATTGCTCAGTCCTTTGATGCTTGGGCCTTGTGCACAATAAATTGGTTTGGATCCTTGTACTGACTCCGGGTATTATTTATTGCATGCTATCAGTGCTGCCACATGTCTTGGTGCGTTGGCCGGGAAATGTGAGTAGTGTGATGGTATTCATGTAGATATACCACGACTTCTCGCCTCAATAGGTTTTGTCCGGCCTGGAGTCGCCCCTGGCTGAATGCAGAGGGCCTTCAGCGCCATCCATCCTCTTGCATCGGGGAGGGCTCCTCCTTGCCTCCGCTGGTGGCAGGTTCCGGCCGGCCTACACCTCGAACCTGAGGGGGGTCCAGGATCCAACCCATGATCCGGTGAGTAGAACTGTTCTGCTAATCAGTCAGTCTGTCAGTCAGTTGGGATTCTGGAATAGCGCTTGAGAGTCTGATCCCTCTCGGGGCAGTCCTAGTAAATCTCAGAAGTCTTAAAGGTATAAGCGGAGACTGAACCCACCCAACCCCCCAGTCAGTTAGATTTTTTGGGAATGTCCGGATTTTATTCTGTCTTGAATGTCTGCGTGTGTGACTGAGGTCTTGAATACAGACCAAGCGAGGTGCTGCCTCCTGACTAGTGCAGCAAGAAAGGCGAAAGTGTTTGGTGGTGTTTGTCTTAGTGTCTGTTTACCAATTAAGGAAAAGTATTACAGTAGAATCTCATCTCAGGAGTCTTTACAAAGACAGATGTCTCACTGGGTGTGAGTCTCTCTCTCTCTTGCAAGCAGGGAGAGCAGGGGGCGTGTCTTTCACACAGCCCGGAGACAAAGACAGGAATGTATCCTTTACTTAACGCTTTGATGGTTTCAATTATTCTACGCTCTGCAGCTGGGTTAATTTGTGCTTATTTCAGGAATATTGTACCTGTTTTATTCAATATGTTTTAATAGTGATGTTCCTTCTGCTATGGTCATGTATTATATATCGTTCGAGTGTTCGAGTTCCTCAATGCATTTATGGGCTTAACCTTGTCTTGTGCATTTTATGTTCCAGTCGTTAGCAAACACTGTTCAATAAGAAATGATAGAGAAATTAATGAGACTGCTTTTGGTTTCCCTTTGACCTACGAAGTAGAGGTTAAGACCCCTGATAGGACTATGAGACATCCCGAGCCAGTAACTACAAGAAATGCTTGAAATTTTGTCTCTGATATATCTGGGTTTGACTGCATAAGTATTTGTTCATAACTTACGGGAACAACAAAACGAGCTGTAACTGTATTCGTCTAGGATTTAGTGTATACAGCTGCTTTATCTAGTAATTTACGGCTGCTTTGAGAGCCGGGAGAGAGATCTACTTGTTAAGATAATGCCTGTCTTTCCCGAACTGTAAGATGTGTACTGTGTTTTGTAAGGTCTTTTAAAATCTCAGTTTCAGAAGTACAGTCTTAGTTTAAAGCTTTGAAATAGGTTTAGACATTTGTTAATTAGAATAAGCACACGCATCCATTATGCTTAGTCCACAGGGGAATGCAGCCCACCCCCTCTGTACGTCATGTGGGGGAAGGGGTGGGAGTCCGCGCTGATTCTGTTGAAATGTATGTATAGCAAGGGCTTGCTGGAGTCTACTGACTTAAGATGTCTCTGTCCCGATTAGAAATGCTCTGTGAAAGGCTAATGTTATTGTAGTTTCCCGTGTTCATCTGATTGTATGAAAAATGTTCCCCGATCAATTCCTGGTTAATTGTTTATGAAGTGTGTATTTATCCTCCTGGATACAGCGCTGCCATGAGGAACTCACCTTTCATACCACTGATTTTACTGAACTGAAAGCTGCATTATGCCTCCTACACTGAGAAACCTTAGGATTTGATGGACTAATGAACAGTATTATGCAGACCCATCAGCTTTGATGGCCCCAAGTGGAATCCAAATAGCGCAGGCAGCCCTCACTATATACCCCATGTGATCCAGCAGCCCAGGAGAATCTGCGTATGGTAAATGCAGTTTTTGTCAGTCAGTCCCAGAGAGATATAAACCAGACATTGCAGAAACTGGATGGATTTGCAGGCGTGAATACAGCACAGTTAATGGAAGTTGTTCAGAAAGTATGTGAATCGTAAGAATGGATGTGAATGCAAAATAGAAAAGAAAGCAGATCTTCTTGTAGCCGCTTTGGTTGAACGATGTGGAGGAGATTTTACTAATTGAAAGAGCAGAGGAAAATGGAAGGGGTCGTGAAAATGATTAGTCCCCTCTGGGTGCGAATCAGTGCGCCCATTGCAGAAAAGAAGAACATTAGAGAAGTGAATGCCCGCATTTTGACTGACTCCACCCCCTGGAGGGGAGGGGGGAGCATTTGGAGAACAGGAGGTTGATTTTGTTGATTTTAGAGTCATGAAAGAAGAAACCGAGCACAGTGTTCCAGCATGAGAGGGAAGCAGCTATAGAGTGAGTGGCAGCCAAAGAGGGCTACAGCATGGATGAAGACTAGGCCAGACCGGACTCCAAGTTCACCCTGAGTCCCCAGGAGCCTATGGTCTGTTTGCAAATAGGGGACCAATATATGGTAAATACAGGAACAGAACACTCAGTAGCCCCTTTGTAGTCTCGATGCATCACCATTGTCAGAGCCACTGGGAACAGGGCCACCAAGCCATTCCTGCAGAACCGCATGTGTGAACCAGGAGGACAGAAAATAGCACACCAGTTCCTGTATATGCCTGAATGCCCTATTCCACTTTTGGGCCGAGATATGCTTGCTAAGCTTCAGGCACAGATATCCTTTGCTGAAAGGGGAGAAATGCAAATGACTATGAACCCAAAGCCTGCTGGATTGATGGTGCTAACTGTTCCCCGAGAAGAAGAGTAGCGGTTCTATAGTGCATCTCCAATCAAGCCAGCTAGCTAGTTCCTGTATACCCACCAACCTTATAGCCCCACCTGGAGTATGGGCAGAAGATGATCCACCTGGCCTAGCAAAAAACATAGCCCCTGTCATTGTCACCCTCAAGCCAGGAACGGAACCAGTGCATGTGAAGCAGAATCCTCTTCCTCGACCAGCTATTGAAGGTATCCACTGCCATCTGATGCAACTGCAGTATGGACTTCTCAAGGAGTGCCCCCCCCTTCTCCCAGTTAAGTAAACTTGGGACAGGGGATTACTCCCCAGTACAAGATCTAAGGCGGGTAAAGGATGCAGTTGAGACTATACACCCAGTGGTACCAAATCCTTATACTCTCTTGGGACTGATCCCCGCTGAGGCTACTCATTTTACTGTCCTGGACCTGAAAGATGCCTTTTTCTGTGTATGCCTAGCCCCCACCAGTCAACTTTTGTTTGCTTTTGAATGGCAAGACCCCACAACAGGAAGGTGGGGCCAACTCACCTGGACTAGATTACTTCAAGGATTCAAGAATTCACCTACTTTCTTCAGTGCTATTTTAAATCAAGATCTTTCAAGCTACTATGTGAACCCAGGCGAAATGGTTCTTCTCCAGTATGTGGACAACTTTCTCATAGCCACCAACTCAGAAAGTGAATGTCTATAAGCCACCAGTGAACTCATGCACCTTTTAGTGAAGCTGGATACACAGTCTCAAGAGCCAAAGAGCGACTATGTCAAACAAGTTAAATATCTGGGATTCCAGTTGTCCAGCGGAATTAGACGCCTGGGACCAGAACGCAAAGACGTTGTATGCAATATTCCTACTACAACCACCAGGAGGCAAGTGTGAGCCTTCTTGGGTGCCGCAGGGTACTGTCGTATATGGATCCCCAAAGGAATGGAAAAGTCTCCATTGGAGTAGGGACTTGCATAGGATGCAGCCTTTCGATCTTTGAAAAACCGCTCTGATGTGATGTTAGCACCAACTCTAGGTCTACCAAATGTCCAGAACACCTTTCAGTCTCTATGTTCATGAGTCACAAGGAAATGTTCTAGGAGTGTTGACTCAATCTCTTGGATCTTGGCAACGGCCAGTAGCCTATCTGTCAAAACAATTGGATGTAGTTGCAAAAGGCTGGCCCCCTTGTTTGAGAGCTGTTGCAGCTACAGCCCTCCTAGTGAGCAAAGCTGACAAGCTCACCCCGGGACAAAATCTTCAAGTTACTGTACTGCACTTTGTTCTGACCCTCATGGAACACAAAGGAAGTTTTTGGCTCACGCATTCACGGATGTTGTAGTATCCAAGTATGTTGTACAACTGATAGCCCTCACTAGAGCACTAACAATAGGGAAAGTGTACACAGATTCCATGTATGCCCTTACAACCTTGCATGCACATGAGGCACTGTACAAAGAATGCGGTTTGATAACCTCAGGAAACAAGTCCATTAAGTATGATCCCGAGATATTAAGATTATCAGATGCATACTGCCTGCAGACCTCAGAACTTAGGAAAAAGTAGACTGTATGAATGGAATCCTGGAATCTCAGTAATCTAAACTTTGCCATGAAGTTTACCTGAAGTAGCCCCAGTTCTGAGTTCTTCCTATAGCCCTTCTCAGGATAGGTTTAGCCCCTACTAAGTCTTTAGGAGTTTCCCCTTTTGAGATTCTGTATAGGCGACCCCCACCTATGGTACAAGGAACAAAAGGCGATATGTAACAGATTGGATCTGAAATTACTAGGCAAGAACTATTGGTTTTAAGTTCTGTTTTGCAGATTCATCAGCTGCCCATCAACCTCTACATCCTCTCAAGCCTGAAGTCTCGGTGTGGATCAAAGCGTGGAGAAGGACACCGTTGATACCGCATTGGAAGGGACCTTATGTTGTCATCTTGATAACCCCAACAGCAGTTAAAGTTGCAGAGTTTGAACCTTGGATCCATCACAGTTGAGTAAAGCCAGCAGCCGCACCTGAACTTGGTCATTGAACTTCCGTAAATGACCCTGAAACTCCATTGCGGCTCACTTTGCGACGACAACCACTACTGTAAGAGACTAAGAATCTACACCCCTACTCCTGTCACACGTCGTGGGAGCCAGGGTGCAGTGGAAGCTGTGGGAGAAAGACTTTGGGCAGCCCTGGGGTCCCTTGGAATGACTTTTGCCGTACTCTCCCCCCTGTGCAGCCTGCATCACTACTACTCAGACTGGAATACAGATTACTCGTTTAAGTCTTATGATGCTACCACTAGAAAGACGTCCTGGTGGCCAGGTGTAAATGCTCATGAACAATGTTTAGCACTGGATTATTTGTTAGCAGCTGAAGGTGGAGTGTATGGAATATTGAATTTAACTAACCGTTGTTTGCAGATTGATAATGAAGGCCAAGTTGTCGAAGACATAGCCGAACAGATGCGGAAGCAAGCCTATGTGCCAGTCCAGAAATGGCGTAGACTGGAGCTTGATGGATGGTTTGGTTCCATGTTTTCAGGACTGGGTGGCCTGAAAACTCTTGTGTTAGTTGTATTCTTAATATTGGCTGTGTGCTTGTTTCTCCCATGTCTCCTACCCCATTGCTTGCGCACTATAACCTCAGTTATTGATAGCACTGTGAAGCGGCAGACAGCAACTAAAGTGTTGGCTATGTGGCAATATTACCCTATATACCCCAAGATGATGCTGTTACACAAGTATAATATGTGATTTAATTCCCACCCTTTCTAAGTTGCGGGTGAGAATAATCAAAGGGGGGAATGTGGTAGGCTATGGCCTATATAATAGCTTGTACATGTATGAGCCTGCAAGCTAGGCCAGAGTCCCCACCCCCACTGCTAGAAAAAGTAGTGCTGAGAAAGACCAAAGTCAGTGAAGGCTGAGGATCTGCCTTAAACCGCTCTAAACTGTTTTTGATAAGTTTGTATTAATCCTTTATTCCATGCTTTTATGCTGATGCAGTGACCTTGTAGCAGGAATGTATTATGTCTAGAAACTGAGCCTGTGTTAGCAGAGCCTGAGAAGGGGGAAGAGGGCCCAGTGAGGGGGTCCCCGATTGGATAGGTGCAGGGGGCGTTGGGACCAATAGAAAGTCAGCGTAGTTACTCACCTGTAACAGGTGTTCTCCAGGAGCAGCAGGAATCAGTCCTCACATATCGGTGACGTCGGCGCCGACGGAGCCCTCGCGGAGCAATTTTCCCCAGCTTTCAAAGAAAGCCTTTGGGAATTGCAGCGCGCATGCGCGGTCCTCTTCCCGCCCAAGGGTGCCATCTTGCTCAGTCAGATGACATAGCTAAAAGACAGCAAAATTAGCAAAAACGAAGCATATAACTGCAACTCCAAGGGGAGGAGGGAGGGTTGTGAGGACTGATTCCTGCTGCTCCTGGAGAACACCTGTTACAGGTGAGTAACTACGCTTTCTCCAGGACCAAGCAGGAAGTCAGTCCTCACATATGGGACTCCCAAGCTTAAAGCTACCGGAGACCCTAAGCACAAAAATGAGCTCCCTCAAGGTCATTAGCACAGAAGGAAGGAATCTTCTCTGAATATGTCTCCAACCGGTAGCCCAACATCCGGGACGGAGGGTAGGAGTTGCCTATACCTCGAAGAGGTTACGGAGGACTGCCTGTCCGAAAGCACTGTCCCTGCGGGACTCCATCTCCAGGCAGTAATGGGCTGCAAAAGTCTGACTTGCAGACCAAGTAGCGGCCCGGCAGATGTCTGCCAATGGAACAGAGCGGAGGTAAGCCACTGACGTAGCCTTCGCCCGAACACGATGAGCGGTGACTCTACCTTCCAGCATGAGGCCCGCAGCCTCGTAAGCCCAAGCGATGCAATCCGCAATCCAGATGGACAGAGTACGCTTGGAGACAGGGAGCCCCAACTTGTTGGGGTCATAAGACACGAAGAGCTGAACATCCTTTCGGTGCTCCCGCGTACGGTCAAGGTAGAAGGTCAATGCCCTTCTACAGTCCAAGGTATGCAGGACCATTTCAGCTCGGCTGGAGTGTGGCCTGGGAAAGTAGGTCGGAAGTACCATCTCCTGGTTGATGTGAAAAGGGGAAACCACTTTAGGAAGAAACTTAGGGTGAGTCCGTAGGACTACCCGGTTCTTGTAGAACCTAGTGTAAGAAGGATCAGATACTAGGGCCTGCAGCTCACTAACGCGTCTAGCAGAAGTGAGGGCCACCAAGAACAAGATTTTCCAGGAAAGAAAACGAAGAGGACAGGTAGCCATAGGCTCAAAAGGCGGACAGGTAATCCGCTGTAAAACCACATTGAGATCCCAGGTCGGGGCTGGCGGGCGCAAAGGTGGTTTAAGGAGGAGGCCTCTGAGAAAACGAGCCACCAGAGGGTGGCTGGAAAGAGGTCTACCATCCACCGGCAGGTGATGCGCAGAAATAGCACTGAGGTGGACCTTGACTGAGTTGGACTTAAGTCCAAGATTGGAAAGGGAAAGCAAGTACTGCAAGACCACTGATGTTGAACAGGAGAAGGGGTCTTGAGACTGCTGAGTACACCAGACGGAGAACCGACGCCACTTAAGAGCGTAGGACTTCCGGGTGGAAGGCCTCCTGGAGGCCAAGACGACCTCTTCCACATCTGGAGGTAGCTGGAGAGGAGCAAGGACTACCCTTTCAGCAGCCAGGCCATCAGATGAAGGGACCGAAGGTTGGGGTGCAGGAGCGTCCCCTGATCCTGCGAGAGGAGGTCGGGCTGAAACCCCAGAGGAAGAGGGGTGTCCACCGCCAGCTGCATCAGAAGCGGGAACCAAGGTTGTCTCGGCCACCGGGGAGCCACTAGGATCATCGATGCCTTGTCTCTGAGAACTTTGAAGAGCGTCCGAGACACCAGAGGCATGGGTGGAAAGGCATACAAGAGGCCTGTGGACCATGGAATCAGAAAAGCATCCGCCGCTACCCGGAGAGGATGCGGCTGTCGAGAGCAGAATCTGGGGAGCTGCCGGTTCAGAGGACTGGCGAACAGATCCATGGTGGGGAGGCCCCACCGGAGAAAGATCCGCTGAAGCACAAGCGGATCCAATCTCCACTCGTGCGGTTGGAGGATCCTGCTCAGTTTGTCTGCCAGGTAGTTTTCTTGACCTGGGAGATAGACAGCTTTGAGGACGATGTTGCGATGGACGGCCCAAGAGCAGAGCTTCTGTGCTTCCTGACAGAGAAGGAAGGAGCCCGTTCTGCCTTGTTTGTTCACGTAGAACATGGCAACCTGATTGTCTGTCTGGACAAGTAGTGACTGGTGAGAAATCAGGTGAGAGAAGGCTTTGAGCGCTAGGCGGATGGCTCTGAGCTCCAGGAAGTTGATCTGCTGAGCGGACACCCAAGGAGTCCAGAGACCCTGAGTACAAGTCCCTTAGAAATGTGCTCCCCAACCCTGGAGAGAAGCATCGGTCGTCAGGACCTGAGAATGTGTAGGGGGCTGAAAAGTCACCCCTAGCACTAGGTTTGGCAGATGAAGCCACCATCGCAGAGATGAGACCAGCTGGTCGGAGATCTGTACGGAGTCCGCTAGGCTCCCCGTGGCCTGATGCCATTGAGTGCGAAGGCACCACTGAGCAGGACGCATGTTCAGGCGGGCATTGGGGGTTACATGGACCGTGGAAGCCATATGGCCGAGCAGTCTCAGAAAGTGCCTGGCGGAGACCAGGGAATTGCTGTGAAAGCGGCTGGCGAGATCCATGAGCCGTTTGGCCCTGTCCAGAGGGAGGAAGGCCCGCGCCTGAAGCGTGTCCAATCTGGCGCCTATGAACTCGAGATTTTGAGAGGGGAGCAAAGTGGACTTTGCGAAGTTTATGACAAAACCCAAGTGCTGGAGCAGAGTCACAGTGCGATGAGTAGCCTGAGTGGCTTCTTGGGCAGACTGGGCCCTGATGAGCCAGTCGTCCAGGTATGGGAACACAAAGAGACCCTGAAGTCTCAGATAGGCCGCCACCACTGCTAGGCATTTGGTGAACACCCTGGGGGCGGAGGATAGGCCAAAGGGCAGTACTCTGTACTGGTAATGGTTTCCTCCCACAACAAACCTGAGATATTGTCTGTGGTCCGGATGAATAAGGATATGAGTATACACATCCTTTAGATCTAAGGAGCATAGCCAGTCTCCCTGCTGGAGGTAGGGCAGCAGGATTCCAAGGGTAAGCATTTTGAACTTTTCCTTTGCAAGGAACTTGTTGAGGTTTCGCAAGTCTAGGATGGGTCTGAGGCCTCCTGTTCTTTTTGGAATCAGGAAGTACCTGGAATAAAACCCTTGACCCTTCAGGTGGTGGGGCACCGGTTCCACGGCTTGTTCCTGAACGAGACTTGCTAACTCCTGAAGGAGTAAGTCCCTGTGCAGAGGGAGTCTGGAAGGCTCCCCTGGAAAGTAGGAGGGAGGTACCTGGTGAAAATGAAGAAGATAGCCCTTTTGAACTATCTGAAGCACCCAGGTATCTGTGGTGATGTTGGACCACCTGTGGGCAAAGTGGACCAACCGGCCTCCTGTGCTGAGAGAAACCAGCTGAGGGGGAGAGGCTATGCTGAGAAAGTCAAAAACCCCCACCCTACTGAGCAGGGGCTGGTGGTGCAGGCTTGGGGGCTTGCTGCCTACGGGACCCATTACCCCGTCCATTGGCCTGCTTTCCCTGTGGGGGAGCTGGTGAGGCCTGATACTGAGGGTAGTATTTATAGGCAGCACCTTTCCTCGGGTAAAAGGGCTTTTTCCCCCCGAGGCCTTCTTCTTTTGAGAAGGGGCAGAGGTCTTCCTTGAGAGACGAGTCCTGGTGAGAGTCTCCGTCTCGATTTGTGCAGCCTTCTCATCCATGGGCTTGCCAAAGAGGTTATCACCTCGGCAGGGGACATCGACCAACTTGTCCTGTACCCAGGGCTCGAGGTCGGACGTCTGAAGCCAAGCCTGGCGGCGTCCACCGATGCCGGCCGCGGCTACTCGAGCCGAAGCCTCAAAACCATCATAGGCTGCTCGAGATATAAACTTGGAGCACTCTCGAATACCAGTAGACAAGGATTGGAACCTCTGCAAAGGTTCGTCGGAGAAACCAGCAGAGAACCCGGCTATTTCCTTAGCCAGGTCTCGGAGATACATGCCCATGTAGAGCTGGTATGTCTGGACTCGACAAGCAAGCATAGAGCCCTGGAAGCACTTCCTACCGAGGGCATCCAGGCTTCGGGCTTCCCTACCAGGGGGCACCGAGGAGTGCATTTTTTGACTCTTTAGTCTATGCATGGCCGATTCCACCACCATGGAATGGTGCGGTAGTTGTGCCTTTTGGAAGCCAGGGCTCTTGCGGACTCGATAAATGGAATCGACCCGCTTGCTTAACACCGGCGACGACGCCGGGCTCTCCCACATGCGGAAGAGAAGTCGTTCCAGCATGGGAGGAACCGGTACAATAAAGGCCTCCTTCGGGGGAAAGTCATATTGAAGGGCATCGAGTTCTTCGACTCGAGGCTCCTCCTCGGGATCCGCAGGGAAGGCCAAGGCTTTGGCCATATCCCTCACGAAGTCCGAGAACCGGGTATCCTCCGGGGGGGACCGTCTCCGAGGTTCGGACTCGGGGGAGTCCGAAGGGACACACCGAGTCCGAAAGGAACCAGGTGACTCTTCGTCCTCAGATTCCCAGGCCGACTCCTCGGAGGAGGAGTCGATCGGCTCCGGTCGGGCGGGCACTGATGCCATCTGCCCCGACGCCGAGGGAGTCGGCGTCGACGACCTCGGTCCCGAACGGGAGGCCGAAGGAGACCTCGACCGAGGATCGACTCGAGCCCTCGAGGATCGGCTCAGTCTCCGGGGTCGATTTGGAGGTCGACGTCCCGGCGGTCAGGGCAGAAGCACCGGCGAGGCCAGCGATCAATGCCCGCTGCTGGTCCAAGAAGGCAGACAAACTGCACTCCAAGGCCGTCAACCTGAGTCCGAGCTCAGGAGACCCAGCAGCCCCCGACTCGGGCCCCGACGGCGTCGGGCCCGATGTCGGGTCCTTCGGAGGCGAGTCCACGAGGACAACAGTACTTACGTGAGCGGGCAAGTCCACCTCGAGTCGAGGATGTTTTGACGGCCTCTCCATCTCCAAGGACCCGGGACGGGAATCGGGGCTATGCGACCTGGCCCTCGAGGAACCAGGAGCGTCCACCGATCCCGCCCTCGCGGGTTTCTTCTTCCGATGATGCTCCCGGGTAGGAGACCCCCTTTCAGAGGAACTCCGATGATGCTCAGGACCAGAGTCCCGAGACGTCGAAGCCTCTGACGAGGTCCGAGCCCGGCCGGAGTCAGAGAAGATACGCTCCCGCTGGTGCTGCCGACTCCTCAATGCTTTTGAGGACATTTTGCCGCATGGCCCGCAGATCATGGGGTCATGATCTGGGCCGAGGCAGCGGAGGCAGAAGTCATGAGTGTCTGTAAGAGACATACGTTTCTTACAGAGGTCACACTTTTTAAAACCACTGGCAGCCATCGGGGGAAAAAGGGCCCCTGCGAGGTCGAACGACCGGGCAGAAAGGGAAAAAGGAAAAAAGCGTGAAATCTGTCACGAAGGACAAAAAAAACCCCGAAAAATAAAGGACGGACTCGCAACCGGCGTCGCGAGTCCGGGCGGGAAAAGAACCGGCGTCGAACCGAAGAAAAAATAGAGAAAAATCAACTTTTCTGCGGGGATTCACAGGCAACGTCTGTAGGGCTCCGTGGAAAAAAGAAGACTTAGCAAGATGGCACCCTTGGGCGGGAAGAGGACCGCGCATGCGCGCTGCAATTCCCAAAGTCTTTCTTTGAAAGCTGGGGAAAATTGCTCCGCAAGGGCTCCGTCGGCGCCGACGTCACCCATATGTGAGGACTGACTTCCTGCTTGGTCCTGGAGAATGCCTGTATCAAATTGTGAAGCTTGTATTTAAGAAAGTTGTTCCTGTTCGCCATTGCTCAGTCCTTTGATGCTTGGGCCTTGTGCACAATAAATTGGTTTGGATCCTTGTACTGACTCCGGGTATTATTTATTGCATGCTATCAATGCTGCCACAGCGCCATTTGGTTAAATACCAGATAGAGTGAAGCCAGATATGTATGCTAAGGACTTATATATTCTGCTGTCCTCACAACTTGCTATAGGTTAGCAAATTTGTTTTCGTCAAGGACAAGCAGAATATGGATAGCACTGTTAGCAATAGGCTGCCTAACCAAAAAAGGGAAAATGGAAAAAAGGTGTGTGCCAATAGTAGTAATTTGTTTCTGTTTTGTTTTTGCAGATTTTCTTCTCTCTTTTAATTATAAAAAGGCAACCAGAAAGATAAAGGAACCTGGGGGAAGGGAACAGTTGGATCCTAAGCCTTAGAAAGAGGACAGAGAGAACAAACCTGCTCTCATAGGGAATTCCTTTCCAAACAATAAGATTAAAATGTGTGAAGAAAAATCCATGTTGCAGCTTTTCAGATCTCCTCTTTTAAGGCCAATCTCAGGTGGGCCACTAACACTGCCATGGTTCTGACATTACATGCTTTGACATGCCCTTCTATGGTCAACCCTGCCTAGACGTAAATGAAGATGCAATCGGCTAGAAAACTGGATAGGGTACACTTGACAATGGTAGTCCAATGTTTGCTGCTATCAAAAGAAACAAAAAAATTGGATATATTTACTAAGGGCTTTAGTCCGGTACAGATAAAATGCTAAGGCTCTTCTACAGTTCAATATATTCAAGGTAAACATCGCAGACAAGTTTGACTGGGAAAAACTTTTGGAAGGGCAATGGATTGGTTAAGGTGAATCCAAACACTACCTTAGAAAGACACTTGGGATGCTTGTGCAGAACCCCCCAAACCCTGAAAAACCTTGTGTAGAGCAAAACAGTCATCAAGGTCTGAAGCCTGCTGACTGTGTGTGGAGGTGATTGGCACAAAAAGCAAGACCCTCACTATCCATAATGCTGACATACAGGGGCGGCCCAATGGGAGTGCAGGGCCATGTGCAGAGACTTATTGCAGGGCCTCATTTGTATAAATATTAGCATAATGTTAACATGCACTAACTTTTAGTAAACATGCCTCTCAATGAGTGTCTAGATAAAGAAAGACTAGCAGATTTCTACATTACTATACTCCAGTGCCAACCAACAGGCACATTAGGAAGTACTACAAACACTGCCCATTTAGAACCATAGCAAACCTGCCGTATCATAACAGCACTACCAAGACTCACAAAGCACCATACCCTACCTATCAAAAAGCAACACTGCAAATATTAAACCAATACATCTCAGAGAATACCAATACATCTCCTACTGGGGAAAGAGAACAAGTGGCACTGTCAAAACTACATTAAAGCGTAGTTACTCACCTGTAACAGGTGATCTCTGGGAACAGCAGGAATTGAGTCTTCACATATGGGTATCGTCGGTACTGACGGAGCCTGCGTGGGAACGCTCCCCAGCGTCCAATTGGAAAGCTTTTGGACGCTGCCTTCCCGCCTTTCCAACTCTCCCTCTTCAGTTGAGTTTATAGCTGAGGCAACGGAGAGAAGGAGAGAGAGAGAGAACTCCTAGGTGAGGTGGGTGGGTGGGTTGTGAAGACTCAATTCCTGCTGTTCCCGGAGATCACCTGATACAGATGAGTAACTATGCTATCTCCAGGAACAAGCAGGAATGTAGTCTTCACATATGGGGACTCCTCAGCTGAAAGATGCCAGGGAGATGACCCCAGAAAGCTGCGAAACCCAGTTTGAGATGGGTCAAGTTTCCTCCCATGAATCTCTGGCATCGAAACCCGGGACAGCGGGTAGGAGTTGTTTTAAATCTGAAAGAGATGATGGAGAGCAGCTTGACCAAACGAGGCATCCCGTCGGGCGTCCTTGTCTAAGCAGTAGGGGGCTGCAAAGGTGTGTACCGAAGTCCAAGTGGCTGCTTTACAGATGTCGTCAATGGACACTGAGCGAAGGTTAGCCATCGAGGCTGCCATTGCTCTCACATTGTGAGCTGTGACATAACCTTCGAGAGAAAGTCCCTTACTCTCATAGGCAAAGGATATGCAGTCTGCAATCCATTTAGATAATGTCCTCTTAGAAACTGGTAATCCAAGATGACTGGAGTCAAAAGCAACAAAAAGCTGGGAAGCCTTTCTGTGTTGCTTAGTTCTCTGAAGGTAAAAAGCCAAGGCTCTTTTTACAGTAGAGTATGAAGATTTCTTTCTGCATTGGAGGCGTGAGGCCTAGGAAAAAATACAGGAAGGTAAACCGATTGGTTTAAATGAAAAGGCGAAACCACCTTTGGCATAAAGTGAGGATGAGTCCTAAGAACTACAGTACTTTATCATGGTGGAACCTTCTATAAGGAGGATCAGCCACTAAAGCTTGGAGCTCACTGATGCGTCTTGCAGAAGTGAGAGCAATTAGGAAGATTACTTTCCAAGAAAGAAACTTTAGAGATGTAGTGGCTAAGGGTTCAAAGGGCGGTTTCATGAATTGCCCAAGGACAAGATTCAAATCCCATGCCATGGGTGGTGGCTTAATGGGAGGTTTTGTTAAGAGTAGACCTCTCATAAACCTTGCTACAAGTGGTTGAGAGGAAACAGGTTGTCCAGCCAAGGGCTTGTGGAAAGCTGCAATGGCACTTAAGACCAGAGGATGACAAATGGAGGAGATACTCCAGTAACGCCTCCACTGGCACTGAAAAGGGATTAAGGTCCTTTTTTGAACACCAGATAGAAAACCTTTTCCACTTAAAGGCATAGGCTCTCCTTGTGGAAGGTTTTCTTGAAGCCAACAGGATATCCTTAATCTGTTGGGAAAGGTTGATATCCTGGAATTCTAGGCTCTTAGCAGCACGCCATCAGGTGTAGAGACTGAGGATTCGGGTGCAATAGCGTCCCATTCTCCTGAGAAAGAAGATCTGAAGCACATCCCAACTCCAGAGGCCTGGCTTGAGAGAGACGTAGAAGCAGAGGATACCACGTTTGTCGTGGCCATCGTGGGGCTATGAGGATTATATGGCCCCTGTCTCTCTATGTTTCTATTCTTTTCAGAAGACTGTGTTCGTGAGAAACTAGCTCAACTTAAAGTAGACAAAGCGATGGGACCGGATAGGATACACCCTAGAATACTGAGGGAACTTGGGGACGTTCTAGCAACTCCACTGACTGACCTTTTCAATGCCTCGCTGGAGTCGGGAGTGGTGCCAAAGGACTGGAGAGAGGCTCATGTGGTGCCTTTACACAAAAGCGGAAGTAAGGATGTGGTTGAAAACTACAGGCCGGTTAGTTTAACTTCGGTGGTGAGTAAATTATTGGAAACGCTGCTGAAAGAGAAAATAGTGAGGTTTCTGGAGTCCAGCGGATTACAGGATCTGAGGCAGCATGGATTCACCAGAGGCAGGTCTTGTCAGACAAATCTGATTGATTTCTCTGACTGGATGACCAGGGAGTTGGACCGAGGGAGAGCTCTAGATGTGGTGTATTTAGATTTCAGTAAAGCCTTTGACACTGTTCTTCACAGGCGACTTGTAAACAAACTGAGCACCCTAGGGATGGACCCTAAAGTTACTGCTTGGTTAGAAATTGGTTGGGTGGGAGGCGACAAAGAGTACAAGTAAATGGAGCTCACTCTGAGGAGAAGGATGTTACCAGTGGTGTGCCCCAGGGATCTGTCCTTGGTCCGATTCTTTTTAACATCTTTGTTAGTGATATAGCGG
This sequence comes from Ichthyophis bannanicus, assembly GCA_033557465.1. NCBI lineage: Eukaryota > Metazoa > Chordata > Amphibia > Gymnophiona > Ichthyophiidae > Ichthyophis > Ichthyophis bannanicus. The sequence continues at coordinate 124,411,343 of CM066036.1, read as the reverse complement.
AAGGGCTGTCGGGTAAGGTTTGCCTCTTTGCAGATGATACCAAAATCTGCAATAGAGTAGACACCCAGGAAGGTGTAGATAACATGAGGAGGGATCTAGCTAAGCTTGAAGAATGGTCTAGAATTTGGCAGCTGGGATTTAATGTTAAAAAACGTAAGGTCATGCATTTTGGGCTGCAGCAATCCAAGGGAGCAATACAGTATAGGAGGTGGAGTACTTTTGTCCATTAAAGAAGAGCGGGACCTAGGCGTGGTTGTGTCTGATGATCTTAAAGTAGCTAAACAGGTAGAAAAGGCGACGGCAAAAGCTAGAAGGATGCTTGAGTGCATACGGAGAGGAATGGCTAGCAGAAAAAAGGAGGTGATAATGCCTCTGTATAAGTCTTTGGTGCGACCTCATTTGGAGTATAGTGTGCAATTCTGGAGACCGCACCTTCAAAAGGATGTGAACAGGATGGAGTCGGTGCAGAAGGTGGCTACTAAAATGATTAGTGGGCTTCATTATAAAGCATATGAGGACAGACTTAAGGATCTTAATATGTACACCTTAGAGGAAAGGCGGGATAGAGGTGATATGATATGATTGAGATGTTTAAATACCTCCATGGCATAAATGTTCAGGGAGAGCGCCTCTTTCAATTGAAAGCAAGTTCTGCTACGAGGGGACATGGGATGAGGGTGAAGGGAGATAGATTCAGGAGTGATATGCGGAAATATTTCTTTACGGAAAGAGTAGTGGATCCATGGAATAGTCTCCCAGTGGAGGTGGTAGAGATGAGGACAGTAACTGGATTCAAAAAAGCATGGGACCAACACAGAGGATCTCTAAAGGTAAAAAGTGGACTGTTGTAGTTGTTGATATAGAAGGACAGACTAGATAGGCCATGTGGTCTTTTTCTGTCATCATGTTTCTATGTTTCTCTGAAGCTTGATTAGAGTTTTCGGAATGAGGGGAGTGGGTGGAAAGACAGAGGAAGTCCTGACCCCAGTGGAGGTGAAAGGCATCCCTTGCCTGACAGTTCTGAGCCGGAATTCTGGAACAGAACCGGGGAAGTTTGGCATTCTGAGGACTTGCAAATAGGTCTATATCTGGAGTTTCCCAGATTTTAAAAATTCAAGCAATTTGCTCTGGATGAAGAGACCATTTGTGTGGCAGCAAGACTTGACTGAGCTTGTCTGTCAAGATATTTTGTGTGCCTGGTAAATACACCGCTAGAAGGTGGATTTGAAGATCTCTGGCTAACGCCCAGAGGCGTAGAGCTTCGTTGCACAACGCCCAAGATCCTGTTCCCCCCTGCTTGTTCTCATAGAACATGGCTACTTGATTGTCGGTCTGTACCAGTACCATCTTGTAGCTCAGGTGGGTCTGAAAAACTTGAAGAGCATAGAAGATGGCTCTGATTTCCAGGAGGTTTATATGAAGATAAGCCTCTTGCTCGGTCCAAAGACTCTGAATGGAGAGATTGTCCAAGTGAGCTCCCCAGCCTAACTTGGACGCATCTGCCGTTAAGGTGGCTTGATGCAGTGGCTGCTGGAAAGGGGACCCCCTACTAGAAGGTTTTCCAGCGATTGCCACCATTGTAGGGATGAAATGAGACGTGACGAGTTCCTGATTTTGTCCCTTAGGCGACCCGAGGCCTGTGTCCACTGAGAGGTTAGGGTCCATTGGGCTGCTCGCATGTGAAGGCGAGCACAGGGAACCACATGTACAGTGGATGTCATATGCCCCAACAGCTGAAGCATTTCTCGAGCAGTTAGCCAAGTCTTCACAGCTGCTTGAGAGGCCAACTGGAGTATTCAAAGAGAACGTGGTTGTGGCAGGAAAGCCTTTGACTGCCTTGTGTCTAGAAGAGCCCCTATGAATTCTAAGGACTGAGAAGGGGTGAGATGAGATTTTGGGAGGTTTATGACCAATCCCAGGTACTGCAGGATTTGCATTGTGCAGGAGGGAGTGGAGCTGGCTTCTGGAGCTGTTGATGCTCGGATGAACCAGTCGTCTAAGTAGGGGAAGACGAATATCCCCAGAGTTCTCAGGAATGCTGCTACTACTGCCATGCATTTTGTGAAGACTCTTGGGGTGGAAGCCAATTACTGGTAATGTCTTCCTTGAAAGAGGAAACGAAGAAACCTCCCGTGATCTGTATGGATGAGAATATGTGTATATGCATCCTTTAGATCTAGAGAATAGCCAATCCTGACTCTGAATGTAAGGAAGAAGTGTTCCAAGGGAGATCATTTAGAATTTTTCTTGGAACAGATAATTGTTCAACTCTCTGAGGTCCAGTATGGGTCGGTAACCCCCTTTCTTCTTTGGAATGAGGAAGTAGGGGGGAGTAGAAACCCATGCCCTGTTGGGATATGAGTACCTCTTCTATTGCCCCTTGGCCAAGAAGTGAGGTAACCTCTTGTGACAAGAGGGTGGTGAGAGGGCCCTGAGAAATGAACTGTCTTGTGATGGTGGGAGGGAGCATACTGTGAAAATGGAGTGTGTATCCCTCTGTTACAATAGAGAGAGTCCAGTGCTCTGATGTTATCTGTTGCCATCTTTCAGCAAAGTGACAGAGTCTGCCTGAGATGGTGAGAGGCTCCGGACCTTCCAGGGGCAGGATGACTAAGTTCTCTAGGAAGGAGTCAAAGCCCCTGAGGAGGCTGTGTCTGCTGAGCTGGTTGAGCTCTGGGGACTTGGGCCTTCCTTTGCTGTCTGGGTTGTTGCTGCCCCTTTTGGGGAGCATGACCTGGGCAACGGACAGCCTGGGTGTAAGATGGGTAGAATTTCTTTTTCTTGTTGAAAAAGGGTTTCTTAGTTGTCTTTTTCTTAGCTGGGTTGGCTGTGGTCCTTGATAACCTGTTCAAGGTGGTGTTTTCGGACTCAAGCTGATTAGCTTTGTCCTGCCAATCCTTGCCAAAGAGGTTTTTCTCCTCTGCAAGGAATGTTCCCCAGCTTGTCTTGCACCCTTTGTTCTAAATCAGATGCCTGAAGCCAGGCAATGCGATGTGCACCGATGGAAATAGCAGAGGTTCTACTAATGCACGCAAAGCAATCAAAGGTTGCACGGTTCATAAACTTAGACCCATTCTGGGCATGTTTAACCTGAGTGAGGAAGTCTGTTCTTTTATCATCAGGGAGAAGTGGAGCCATCAGCTCCAGATCTCTTGCAACCTCCTTAAGGAACATTCCCATATAAAGAATGTAAGAGCTGATCCTGGCTGATAGAATCGAGGCTTGAAAGCATCGACGCCCAAAGGCATCAAGTGTCCTCACTTCACGGCCTGGAGGGTTGGAAGAATGCATCTTAGCCCTCTTGATTCTACGCATCGCCGATTCCACAACCATTGAATGGTGTGATAAATGTGTTTTCTGAAAACCAGGACATTGTGGAACTCGATACATGGCATCGAGCCTTCGAGAGTGTAGAGACACCGTTAAAGGTGTTTCCCACATCCTTAGCATGAGGTCATGTAAGATTCGGTGAATGGGAAGGGTAACAGCCTCCTTAAGTGCTGCCGGGTACTGAAGAATTTCTAATTCTTCTGCCCTCGGTTTCTTTTCAGGGGTTACCGTGATTGAGAGGCCCCTTGCCACATCATGTATAAAATCCTGAAAGGACATGTCCTCAGGAGGAGACATCTTACGCTGAGGAGAAGGAAAGGGAACCTCTGGAAGAATCATTCTGGTACCGATGGAGTCCTCGGAATCGGAGGACTCAAAATATCTGCGTGCCGGGTGTACTTGCATTGCATGACGCCTGTATCGATCGAAGTAGACATCGGACTGTCTCGATACTGGGCCCTCGATACTGGACACGGATTCCAGGGCCGGCATGGGAGGAAGCAAGGAATGAGGCGCATCAGTTAAAGCAGGTGCAGTCGGTACTGGTATCGATGACTGCGGAACCTCCTGGAGTGGCCTTAGCGGTACCGAGGCTGCTAAGAGAGCTACAAGGATGCGCTCGATGGCCAGGATACGCTGATCCATGGCCCCTGCCGATGCCTGTGTCAGTACTGGCAGAGCCTGCCACAACACCAGAACATGGCACCAAGAGTTCTCCAGAGGTGGAAGCTTCGGGAACATCCTGGAGCCCCGTTAATGCTTTGGAGGCCGGGACTTCCCACCAGGGCTGTTTTGCTGGTATGTTTTCCTCAAGGGCAACGCTATTAGCATCTCGATGCTTTGAAGGAGATCTAAACTTTATGAGGGAGGAGTAGCCTAGTGGTTGGGGCAAGGTACTTCAGGCCGGAAGGTCGGGGGTTCAAATCCCACTAGAGGACAGCAACCTTGGGCCGGAAGGACTGGGGTTTCTAGATCCACAGATGCTCCTTGTGGTCTTGGGCAAGCCACTTAACCCTCCATTGCCCATGTTCCCTGTAAGTATTAGTGTATATGTCTCATATCCCTGCGTGTTAAATGTATCCCCCAACTGTGTTGTGACCGCTTTGATTGAAGGATAAGGCGGTATACAAAACTGTCTAAATAAATAAACTTTGAGAACCGGCTGGTCTTAGAAGACCTGGGTTTAGTTACCTGAGATCCATGGGAGGAAGATGAAGCCCTGGAAGACGTCGATGCAACAGACATTGCATCTGCGGCAAAGAGGATGCTGAGTTTTGCAGCTCTATTCTGAAGACCTCTCTTGGTCATCTTTCTACAGAGGAGGCACTCCGATGGTAAATGGTCAGGACCTAAACATTTGAGACACCAATCATGGGTGTCGGCAGCAGAAATGGTACCGCTACACTTTGAATATTTTTTGAAACCACTAGATGGTTTCTCCATTTTGGAAGAAAAGAGGGCCTAGTGCCCAAAATGGCGCCTGGCACCAAGAGGGGACAGACCCTCCCAAGAATTATTTTTTTTTTTTAAGAAAAGAAAATAAAGAAAAGACTGGTGTAACCGGTATGGGCGTCGACGGTGAAGGCAGAGGCGTCCACAAAAAGAAGATTTTCTGCGGTGACAGGGTTTGCTGCCTGTTGGCTCCGCGGAAAATGAAAAACTGAAGAGGGAGAGTTGGAAAGGCAGCAACGCAGGCGCAGTGGGATGCTCCCAAAAGCTTTCCTATTGGACGCTGGGGAGCGTTCCCGCGCAGGCTCCATCGGTACTGACGATACCCATATGTGAAGACTACATTCCTGCTTGTTCCTGGAGATCAGAATACCTCAGGCTAGGTTAAACATGCAAAACATAGACTGTCACCAAAGAACAAAGGATCACAATTTAGAAATAGAAGACAATAATTAAACTGGGAACCTCAAAAGCCAAACTTGGAATGTACAACACTGGAGAAATAAAGCTATAAATTAATTTCCTCTTGTACTAAACAAAACGCAAAGATGCGCATTTCCAAGAGCTGACATATTCCAGTTAATAAATTCAAAATAAAAAGGTATTTTTCTAACTTTTGTTGTATGGGCATTTTATTTTTCAGTTGCAATTGCACCAGTCACTTTCTTCTGGTTCCTTCATGTCTTCTGCTAACTCTCCATTGTCTGCTGCCCATTTGTCCTTTCTTCTCTCCTAATTATTTTTTCCCATTCTGTCTCTACATCTGCTTTAACATACTGATCTTTCCCTTTTGTTCATTCCTCCATTTCATTTTTTAATTCCTTTTTCATCCTTCCATCTTCAATTCACACTTACTCTCCCAATACCCAGCCAATTGTAGATTTTTCTCCCCTCCCACACAAAATATCTTTTCCCTTCTCCATCCTCACTCCCGCAGCCCCATCCCCTCTAGTACTCCCCCAACATCAGCTCCCTTCTAGTTCCAGCCCACCTAGCATCCGCTCCCTTCTAGTCCCATTCTCCCATCCCCCCGCATCAGCCCATTTCCAGTCCTAGCCCATCAGCCCATTTCAAATCCTATCCTAGCCCCCATCAGTCCATTTCCAGTCCAAGCCCCCAATCAACCCATTTGCAGTCCAAGCCGCCCCCCCCCAATCAACCCACTTCCAGTTCTAGTCCCCAATCAGTCATTTCCAGTCCTATCATAGCCCCCTCCATCAGCCCATTTCCAATCCTAGCCCCTCATCAGCCATTTTCAGTCTTATCCTAGCTCCTCATCAGCCTATTTCCAGTCAAAGCCACCCCCAATCAGCCTGATTCTAGTCCTAGCCCCCTTATCAGACATTTCCAGACCTATCCTAGCCCCCCTCAGGCAAGTTCAAGTCCTAGCCCAATCATCAGCCCTTTCCAGTCATTCCCTAGCCTCCCCCATCAGCCCATTTTCAGTCCCCTCCCGAAGAGCCCCGCGACTATCTGACTGGCTTTAGAGAGAGCCCTAGAGGCCCTGGCTCACCTCTGTACAGCCACCGAAGAGCACTGTTTTTCTTCACTTTGGTAGCTGTGTTCTAGTATAGGCCACTGGTGTGCTAAGTGCTGGGAAACAGGAATCAGTCCTCACATATGGGTGACATTGGCGCCAATGGAGCCCACGTGCAGCATTTCCCCAGCTTTCAAAGAAAACCTTTGCAATATGCTACCACACATGTGTGGTCCCCCTTCCCACTCAAGAGTGCCACCTTGCTCACTCAGATGACATAGCTAGGATGGTAATAAAAAACTAAAACAAGGTAGGGAGACAACTCCCAGGGGAGGAGGGAGGGTTTTGAGCACCGATTCCTGCTGTCCCTGGAGAACACCTGTTACAGGTGAGTAACTATGCTTTCTCCAGAAACAAGCAGGAAGTCAGTCCTCACATATGCAACTCCCTAGGCTCCAGGCTGCCGAGGACCGAACCACGACAGCACCAACAGCGACCAAGTCGGGTAGACATGAGTTGCAGGAGATGAGTCCCCACTGAGAGACTCTGCAAGACCCTAGCGTCCAGAACACTATCACTTCGGTAGCCTGAACACAGAAGGGTCGGAGGACAGGAGTTGCCTACACCCCGAGAATATTATGGAGTACTGCCTGGCCAAACGCACTGTCCCTGCGAGACTCACTCTCCAGGCAGTAGTGAGTTGTGAATGTATGAATTGAAGACCATGTGGCAGCCTTGCAGATCTCCGTCACTGAGCGGAGGTTGGCCAAAGACGTGGCCATCGCCGTCATGCGACGCACTGTGATCCAGGGCTCAAGGGAGAGACTGGCTCGCTCATAGGCGACGGCAATACAGTCCCCACCCAAATGGACATAGTTTGCTTAGTCTCAGGAAGCCCCAATCTGCTGGGATCATAAGACACGAAAAGCTGAAGAGCTTTGTGATGGGCCTGGGTCCGCTGTAAGTAGGAGGACAGGGCCCGTTTGCAAGCTAGTGTATGAAGCACTAGTTCCTCCCTGTTGGCGTGAGGCCACGGGAAGAAGGTGGTGAGGACCATCTCTTAGTTGAGGTGGAAAGGAGATACCACCTTCAGGAGGAATTTGGGGTGCTTGCAAAGTGCTACCCTGTTCTTGTAGAACCTTGTATATGGTGGATATGCCACCAGGGCCTGGAATTCGCTCACTCTTTGAGAGGACGTGAGGGCCACCAGAAAGGTCACTTTCCAAGACGAGTGGCTAGGGGCTCGAATGGCAGTCTGGTGAGCTGTGAGAGCACCACATTGAGGTCTCACTCCGCTACAGTAGAACGGAGAGGGGGTATGGATAACAGGAGGCCCCGGAAGAACCTGGAAACCAGGGGCTGGACTGAGAGGGGTTTTCCCTAGACGGAGTGGTGGTTTGAGGCTATTGCGCTCAGATGCACCCTCGGGAAGTGCTGGGCTTGGAGCTTGGCGTCAGGGAGGCTAGGGCCAAGCCGGACCTGGGAAACAGTTTTTCCTGCAAATCCGACTTCTTTTTGTTGGTCTTAGGCGTCATGGCCTGGCACAGGTCACAGAAGATGTTGTCATGGTCCAGGTCCAGGCAGCGCAAGCAGCAGTCATGGGTGTTGGTCACTGATATGGTTTGACTGCAGCAGTCACATTTTTTGAACCCACCGGGGGACATGGTGGGGAGCACCCGGATGGGTCAACGACCCCAGGGCAAAAAAAGGCATTAACACTGGTCAAGGCAAACCTCGATCAAAAAGGAAAAGGGGGCTGAGAATAGCGCCGGCTCAAGGTGGGAAGAGGAACCGGTACGCAAACTGGGAAAGCTAACTTTTAAGGCTAATAAGCAAGGACTTTTCTGGGAAAACAGGAAAGATGTCCGTTGGGCTCTACAGAAAAAAGTAAACTGAGCAAGATGGCACCCTTGGACAGAAAGGGGACCACGCATGCGTGGTAGCATATTCTAAAGGCTTTCTTTGAAAGCTGGGGAAATGCACTGCGTGGCTCCGTCGGTACCATCACACCAATGTGAGGACTGACTTCCTGCTTGTTCCTGGAGAATGCCCTTTAACCTCCGTTGCCCCAGCAGCCTACACTAGAACACAGCTCCCAAAGTGAAGAAAAATGGCTCTTTTCACTTTGGCGGCTGTACAGAGGTGAGCTGGGGCCTCACAGCATGTGCAGGATATTGTTGGCGCAAGGACTCCTGAAGTGCAGGGTCCTGTGCGAAAAACATTTTCACACAATGGACGGGCCAGCCCTGCTGACATGCAGCCAGTTTGCTATTCTTAGGCTGCTACCATAGTGTAAGTTGTCTGTCAGGGAAGACCTGTTGTAAACCACCTAGGGTGAATCTCTTCCATAATGGTGGCTAATAAATAAATGTTATATACTTCAACAAACAAGAGTCTAATTGTTCAAAAGGAACTTTCATCAGTTGAGTCAGTATCACACTGTCGTCCCAAGAAACAGCAGAAAACGCAAGACTTCAACAGAAGCAATCCCTGTATAAATTGAACTAAAGAATGTGAAATGTTTATCTTCAATATGGTGATTATAAACTCCAATAATGCTAAGGTGAGTCCTAACAGAGTTGATTTTGAGGTCTGACTCAGAAATGTAGAAGATATCCAAGCAAGTTCTGTGTGGAACAGGAAAAGAGGTCTAGGGCCTCTCTGTCATACCAGATGACAAACCTCCTCGATTTAAAGCCATAAGAATATATCTTCTAGTGGAGGATTTTTTTTTTAGAAAACAGGAGGATTAGAGTGACACCATTAGGCAGATTCAAAGCTCTAAGAGCTAGGGACCCAATGCTGGGGTGCAACACAGTATTTTGATTCTTCGTGATCAGAGTTGGGATAGTTCGCCGCTGCATCAGTTTCCTGTTGGATAACTCCAAGAATAGTGTAAACTAGATTTATCTTGATCAATAAGGGGCTATAAAAATCACAGTCCTTTCTACTGGGAGTACTGGAGAATACATGTATAAAATTATTTCCATCAATATAGGAGGAAGATATCAAAACCTAGCTTGTCATGGAATCTCGAAGCAGAACAGCGGAAACATCTTGTTCAAAAGGGATGCTATCCATCTACCACCAGGATTCTCCATTGGTGGAAAATACTATCTGCTACATTCCTTTCAAGGGACCGCTCATGTGGTTGTAGGATGCGATTTAAGCACCCTATTTACTAAGCTGCATATGCCAGTAACACACATAGTGGTCTGTTTACTAGGCAGCACTAGCAGTTTCGTGTGAAATCAGAGCCACAGTCCTGTTTTATTCAATGGGGCCATGATTCCAATATCGCAGGGAAGCCACTAGCACCGCTTAGTAAACAGACCCCATAATCTGCCAATTAACATGTTAATTGACAATAATGCGGCTTAATGCCAGAAATCCCATGTAAAAAGGGGATGGCGACGGCAATGGGGGTGTACTACCGACTACATGGCCAGAATGAACAGACGGATGACGAAATACTGAAAAAAAAAAATCAGGGGAGCTAACAAAAGCTACAACACAGTAATGAGTGATTTCAATTACCCCATTATCAACTGGATCAGTGTCATGTCAGGACATGCTAGGAAGATAACATTTCTAGATGAAATAAATGACTGCTTCTTGGAGCAGCTGGTTCATGGACAGGCAAGAGGGGAAGCCATTTTGGACATTGTCCTTAGTGGAACACAAGATCTGGTGCAAGAGATAAGGTTGTTGGGGCCACTTGGCAACAGTGATTATAACATGACCACATTTGATTTAATAAATGGAAGCAGGATGGTAAGGAAAGCATAGTTACTCACCTGTAACAGATGTTCTCCAGGGATAGCAGGAATCAGTCTTCACATATGGGTGATGACGGCACCAACGGAGCCCGCGCGGAGCATTTCCCCATCTTTCAAAGAAAGCCTCTGGGAATGCTACCATGCAGCGTGATCCCCTTTCCGCCCAAGGATGCCATCTTGCTCAGTCAGATGACATAGCTTAGGCAAAGACAAAAAGGTAAAGGAGGCAACTCCAAGGGGAGGAGAGACGGTTGTGAGGACGGATACCTGCTGTCCCTGAAGAACACCTGCTACAGGTGAATAACTACACTTTCTCCAGGAACAAGCAGGAAGTCAGTTCTCATATATGGGACTCCCTAGCTCCAGGCTTCCGGGGCCCGAACCACAACAAAAGCAGCAGCGACCCCAAGGGAGGTCGTGAGTTGCAGAAGGTGAGTCCTACCAAGAAACTCTGCAGACCCAAGTGTCCAGCATCACCACAACTCTGGTAGCCTGAACACTGAAGGGCTGGAGGGCAGGAGTTGCCTATATACCGAGAATGCTTCTGATCACTACCTGGTCAAAGGCACTGCTATGTTGGTCACCGATGTGGCCATAGCCCTCACGAGATGAACAGTGATCCGGCGCACCAGAGAGAGGCCAGCTCGCTCATAAGAGAGGGCAATGCAGTCCACCACCCCGGTGGACAGCATTCGCTTAGTCACAGGTATCCCCAGTCTGCTGGGGTCATAGAAGATAAAAAGCTGAGGAGCTTCTCGAAGGGCCTTGGTCCTATGTAAATAAAAGGACAGGGTCCTCTTGTAATCCAGGGTATGCAAGACGACCTCCTGCCTGCCAGCGTGCAGCCATGGGAAGAAGGTGGGGAGAACTACCTTTTGATTGAGGTAAAAAGCGGACACCGCCTTTGGGAGGAATTTGGGGTGTGCAGCACCACCCTGTTCGTATAGAACCTGATATAGGGTGGGGTCTGCCACCAGGACCTGCAGCTCGCTTACTCTGCAAGCGGAGGTCAATGCCACCAAGGAGGACACCTTCCAGGAGAGGTATCTCAAGTGGCAGGTGGCCAAAGGCTCAAAGGGCGGCCTAGTGAGCTGAGAGAGCACCACATTGAGGTCCCATTCTGCTGCTGGAGGATGGAGAGTGGGATTGGAGAGCAGGAGGCCCCTGAGGAATCTGGAGACCAGAGGCTGGCCTGAGAGGGGCTTCCCCCTCTATAGGGTGATGGTTAGCCACTATGGCACTGAGATGCACCCTCACAGAGTTAGACTTCAAGCTCAAGTGAGAGAGGTAGAGCAGGTACTGCAGCACGTGCTTTACCTGACAAGAGAATGGGTTCTCATTTCTTTCTGCACACCAGATGGAGAACCTCCTCCACTTAAAGACATAAGCCCTTCTGATGGATGGCTTCCAGGAGGACAGGAGGATTTCCTTGACCTCACCTGAGAGGTTGAAAGGGGCCAGTGCTACCCTTTCAGCAACCAGGCTGTAAGCATTAGGGACCCCAGGTTGGGGTGTAGCAGGGAGCCTCCTTCCTGGGACAGGAGGTTCAGGTCCCGGCCCAGTGGTACTTGGGTTACCACCGACAGGGAGAATAGTAGGGGGAACCAGGGCTGCCTGGGCACAATCAGGATCACTGAGGCATACTCACTCTGGATCTTGAAAAGGCACTTGGCTATCAGAGGTGTCGGTGGGAATGCATAAAGAAGGCCCTTTGACCAGGAGATCAGGAAGGCATCCGCTGCCACCCTCCTGCGGTGTGGCTGAAGAGCAGAATTTGGGCAGCTGCGAGTTGTCCGGAGAGGCGAACAGGTCCAGCCAGGGTCTTCCCCACAGGCAGAAAAGTCACCGAGTCACTCTTGGGTCCTGGCACCACTCGTGAGGCCAAAGGACCCGGTTGAGGTTGTCTGTCAGGCAGTTGTCCTGACCAGTTAAGTACACCGCCCTCAGAAGGATATGGTTGCACACTGCAAAGGAGTGGAGGGCCATTGCCTCCTGACAGAGGGAGTAGAAGCCCATACCCCCCCCCCCTGCTTGTTCACATAGAACATAGCAACCTGTTTGTCTGTCTGTATGAGGACCGGAAGGTCGCTCAGGTGGCGGAAGGTCTGAAGAAGGGCCAGGAAGATGGTCCTGAGCTCCAGGAGATTGATCTGCAGGACAGATTCCTCTGGGGACCAGGTGCCTTGGGTGCACTGGCTCTTGCAATGTGTGCCCCAGCGTACAAGGGAGGCATCTGTCATCAGGACCGTCTGAGGGGTCGGTGCCTGGAAGGGCATCCCTGCCCTGAGGTGATGTATGGACTGCCACCAGGTGAGGAAGGCTGCCAGCTGGTGAGTGAACTTGACTCTGTCCTTCAGTCTGCCCATTGCCTGCGTCCACTAGGAATGGAGGCACCACTGGGTTGCCCGCATATGCAGGCGGGCCAGATGCACAACGGGAACTGTCGAGGCCATGTGGCCTAGCAGGCGGAGGAATAGGCGAGCTGGCACTGAACTGCAGCCCTGCAAGTCCCTTGCCAGCTGCATCAGGCGATAGGCTCTCTCCACGGGGAGGAAGACCCTGACCGGCAGAGTGTCCAGCTGGGCCCCTATGAATTCCAAGTCTTGGACCAGGAGAGGCTGGACTTGGGGTAGTTGATGATGAACCCCAACTGCTGAAGAGTGGATAGTGAGCCTTGTGGCCCACCTGGCCTCACGAGGTGTGCTGCCTCTGATAAGCAAGTCATTGAGGTAAGGGAAGACGTTGGCCCCCTGGAGGCACACATGGGCGGCTACGACCACCAGGCATTTTGTAAAGACCCTTGGAGAGGAGACGAGGCCAAACGGCAGCACCCTGTACTGGTAGTGCTGACCCACCCACCATGAATCTCATGTAATGCCTGTGGGAGGGGTGGCTCAGAATGTGGGTGTAAGCATCCTTGAGATCCAAGGAGCAGAGCCGGTCTCCCTGGTGGAAGAAGAGCATCAGTGTCCCAAGGGAGAGCATCTTGAACTTTTCCCTCACCAGGAACTTGTTCAAGTTGTGCAAGTCCAGGATGGGCCGGAGACCCGCTGTTCTTTTTGGGACAAGGAAATACCTTGAGAAGAACCCCTTTCCCCAAAGGTGATGGGGTGCTGGTTCCACCACCCTGTCCCTGAGCAAGCCTGCGAGTTCTGAGGCGAGTAAGGTCTGGTAGAGGAGAGGCTGTGGTGGCTCTCCTAGGAAGAAGTCTAGAGGGTTCTGCTTCAGATGGAGGAAATACCCCTCCTGCACCACCCGCAGAACCCACTGGTCTGTGGTGATGCTGGCCCATCTGTGGACGAAAGTGGCCAGTCAACCCCCTCTGGGCTGAGGTGGGCCTCCCAGGGGAGGGGAGGGGAAGCCCAGCCAAAGGAGTCAAAAGCTTCCTCCTGGTTGGGAGGGAGCTGGTGTCTGGGGCTTGGGAGCCTTGGACTTCCTAGGCCCATGTCCCTGGCCTTTTGGCTGTGAGGACTGATGAGGCTGCCCCAAGTAAGGCTGGTAGTGGGCCAGCCTGGAAGTGAAATCGGCATCAATCTCCGCAGCCTTATCAGATATTGGTTTCCTGAATAGGTTTTCACCATTGCAAGAGACATTCAGAAGCTTCTCCTGTACACACTGCTCTAAGTCCGAGGTCTGTAGCCATGCCTGATGCAGGGCGCTGATGCTGGCACAGCTGCAACCTTGGCCGCAGACTCAAACCCATCTTAAGCGGTCCGGGAGAGGAATTTAGAACAGTCCCAGATGCCTGCTGCTAGGGAATGGAACCTTTGTTGAGGTTCCCCAGCGAGGCCCGCCGAGAACCCCGAGAGTTCCTGTATCAGGCACTTAAGGTACATTCCAATATACAATTCATATGCCTGTATTCGGCACCTGAGCATGGCACCCTGGTAGCATCTGCACCCCATGGCTTTGAGGGTCCGGGCTTCCCTGCTGGGGGGAAATATGAAGATTAGGTCTTTTGGCTCTTCAGCTTTTGCATGGAGGACTCAACCACCATCGAGCTGTGAAGGAGTTGTAGCTTGTGGAACCCGGGGCCCTTCCGGATGTGACAGATAGCGTCCATACGCTGACTTACCACCAGCATCAAGGCCAGGGACTCCCACATTTGGAGGAGCAATCTCTCGAGGATGGGTGGAACTGGCACTGTGAGAGTCCCCTTGGGAGGGGACTCATATTGTAGGATCTCAAGCTACTCAGTGCGCAGGTCCTCCTCCGACTCCGTCTGGATCAAGAGAGCCCGGGCCATCTCACAAACAAAGTTGTGAAAGGCTATTTCCTCAGGCAGCGAGTGGTGCCGAGGCTCCGGGGGAGACAGCTCAGAGGGGATGTCCCAGTGTCGGAAGGTCTCCAGGGAGGTCTCGTCCTCGGTCTCCCAGTCAGAGACTGAGGGCGTTGAGGAGTCAGCCCCAGGGTAGACCCAGAGGACCTGGGGGGTCAGACTCCCGGAAACTCACCAGAGAAGATAGGAACCCTGAGGAGCGTGATCGAGAGCTCAATCGATGCCGAGGACTTACCCGAGGCCGGTGGCTCTTGGTGCCAAGTTTGACGCTCAGAGACTCCCCCAAGGCCGGGGCCTGGTGTCGAGGCCGAAGATACCAGGGGGTCCGACATCAACACCCGCTGTAAGGCTAAGATGGAGGAGAGACTGCTCCATGGCCACCATACGTGACTCAAGGCCCGATGGCTGTGCAACACTCGGCCTGGACACAGAAGACCTCGGGCCAACAACAGTACTCCAGAGAGTGCGTCCTTGAGGAGGGCTACAGGTTCATGGGTCGTGACACGGTCTCCGCCTGCCAAGGACTCTTGTCTCGAGACTTTATGAGGGCACTGCTCAAAGTCGCCCGAGTCCCATCAAGGGACCTTGCCAGGTTTGATCAGAGGCACCTCCTTCAGAACCGTCTTCTTTTTGGGAGGGTCTAGGGCCACAGCGGAGGAGACACCACCATGGTACTCAGAGGACACCCGGACCTCTCTCGAAGGGCCGACTTTGGGGCTCGGTTATAAGGAAGCTAGGGCAGAGTCAGACCTCGAGAAATGCTTCCCCTGCAACTCAGACCGCCCCCTGCTGGCTTTAGGGGTCATGGCCTGGGCATTGGTCACAGGTGGAACTGTCATGGTCCGGGCTCAGGCAAAAGATGCAGCAGTCATGAGTATCAACAGATAGTCTGCTGCAGCAATCGCATTTCTTGAACCCACAGGGAGTCATGGTGGGAGCACACCCGGCCGGGGTCGAGGACCCCAGGTGAAAAAAGGCGAGAAGGCCAGTCGAGGTAGAACCTTGAAGAAACACGAAAAAAATGTAGCCAAGATCAGCACCGGTGGTGCCATCTCGAGGTGGGAAGTGAACCGGTACGCAAACCAGACAACGGGAAGGAATAAAAGAACTACTTCTGGGAAAGTAGAGGACCACGTCCATTGGGCTCTGCGGAAAAAAGGAGACTGAGCAAGATGGCACCCTTAGGCAGGAAGAGGACCATGCATGCCTGGTAGCATTCCCAAAGGCTTTCTTTGAAAGCTGGGGAACTGCTCCGTGCAGGCTCCATCGGTGCCGAAGTCACCTATATATGATGACTGACTTTCTGCTTGTTCCTGGAGAAATCCACAGTATTACCTTTCAGCTTTCAAAAGAGAGCCTATGATAAAAAGAAGAAAATAGTTACGAAAAAACTAAAAGGAGCAGCTGCAAAGGTTAAAGATTTACATCAAGTATGGGCGTTGTTTAAAAATACTATCTTGGAAGTCCAGACAAGATGTATTCCATGATTTAAGAAAAGTGGAAGGAAGGCAAAAAAACTGCCAGCATGGTTTAAAGGTGAGGTCAGAGAGGATATTGCAGCCAAAAAAACATCTTTCAGGAAATGGAAAAAGGAGCCAAAAGATGAAAACAGGAAACATAAGCACTGGCAAGTTAGATGCAAGGCATTGATAAGGCAGGCAAAGACAGAATTTGAAAGCTTGCCATGGAAGCAAAAACACATTAAAAACATTTTCAACTACATTCATAGCAAAAAAGGCGCGGGGTATGCTCCCAAAGGCTTTCTGATTGGATGCTGGGGAGCATTCCCGTGCGGGCTCCGTCGGCGACGTCTCCCACGTGTGAAGACTCATTCCTGCTTGTTCCTGGAGATAATAGTGAGATTTCTGGAGTTCAGCGGATTACAGGATCCGAAGCAGAATGGATTCACCAGAGGCAGGTCTTGTCAGACAATCTGATTGATTTCTTTGACTGGGTGACCAGGGAGTTGGACCGATGGAGAGCCCTAGATGTGGTGTATTTAGATTTCAGTAAAGCCTTTGACACCATTCCTCATAGGCAACTTATAAACAAACTGAGTACCCTAAGGATGGACCCTAAAGTTACTGGCTTGGGTTAGAAATTGGTTGAGTGGGAGGCAACAAAAAAGGGTACAGGTAAATGGAGCTCACTCTGAGGAGGAGGTTACCAGTGGTGTGCCCCAGGGATCTGTCCTTGGTCTGATTCTTTTTAACATCTTTGTTAGTGATATAGCGGAAGGGCTGTCAGGTAAGGTTTGCCTCTTTGCAGATGACACCAAAATCTGCAATAGAGTAGACACCCAGGAAGGTGTGGATTTATTTATTTATTTTATTTAGCCAGTTTTGTATACCACCTTATCCTTCAATCAAAGTGGTTAACATAGATTGTAGGAATACATTTAACAGGAAAGGGGGCCAGACATACTAACATACAGACTGTCTACATTTAGTTCTCATTTGAGTGTGGTTTTCGGTGGGTCGATTGCAGTGGAGACCAGTGCTTGGCAAATTACGTTACTTGGCTGTAGGACTCCATGAACAAGAGGGTCTTGAGAGCTTTGCGGACGTCCTTGGTGTTGTTTAGGGCCCTTAGTTCCTCAGGGAGGGCGTTCCATAGGACAGGAGCTGACAGTGAGGGAGCCCTTTTAGACGTGGCTTGTTTTGTTTTATGATATCCTGCTGGTGTGTTGAGTCTGTTACCATTGTTGGACCTCCTAGGTCTGCTAGTTACGTCCCTGATTATCAAATCCTGGAGTGCATCTGCTGAACAGTGATGGATAACTTTGAATATGTTCGGGATTGACTTGAATTTCAATAAAATGAGGAGGGATCTAGCTAAGCTTGAAAAATGGTCTAGAATTTGGCATCTGAGATTTGGTGTTAAAAAAATGCAAGGTCATGCATTTGGGCTGCAGCAATCCAAGGGAGCGATACAGTATAGGGGGTAAAGTACTTTTGTTCACTAAAGAGCGGGACCTACGCATGATTGTGTCTGATGATCTTAAAGTAGCTAAACAGGTAGAAAAGGCGACATCAAAAGCTAGAAGGATACTTGCGTGCATAGGGAGAGAATGGCCAGCAGAAAAAAGGAGGTGATAGTGCCTTTGCATAAGTCTTTGGTGCGACCTCATTTGGAGTATTGTGTGCAATTTTGGAGACTGCACCTTCAAAAGGATATAAACAGGATGGAGTCGGTACAGAGGGTGGCTATTAAAATGGTTAGTGGTCTTCATTATAAAGTATATGAGGACAGACTTAAGGATCTTAATATGTACACCTTAGAGGAAAGGCGGGATAGAGGTGATATGATTGAGACTTTTAAAATACCTCCATGGCATAAATGCACAGGAGGAAGCCTCTTTTGATTGAAAGCAAGCTTTGCTACAAGGGGAAATGGGATGAGGGTGAAAGGGGATAGATTCAGGAGTGATAAGCGGAAATATTTATTTACGGAAAGAGTGGTGGATCCGTGGAATAGTCTCCCAGTGGAGGTGGTAGAGATGAGGACAGTATCTGAATTCAAAGAAGCATGGGACAAACACAGAGGTTTTCTAAAGGAAAAAAGGGGACTGTTGTAGTAATTGATATGGAAGGGCAGACTAGATAGGCCATATGGTCTTTTTCTGTCGTCATGTTTCTATGTTTAATTCTGAGGCCCTTTTCCTCCTCTTTGAAAGTTGAAGTAATGTACGAGTCTACGATTAAAGTTTAAACACTAGTAGAGTGATTTTTGTCTGGTTTTGAGTATTTAATTTCACTCAGAAACTGACATTTATTAATGCTGTGCTGACGTCAGTACCAGGCAAAATGGTAGAAACCATCAAAAGAACAAAATTACTGAACATGTAGATGGTTAGTCATGGTTTAATGGAAGAAAGCCAACATGGATTTAGCCAAGGAAAGTCTTTCCTTACTAATCTGTCATACTGTGTGAATAAACGGGTAGACCAAGGTGAGCCAGCTGATATAGTATATCTGCATTTTCAGAAAGCCTTTGACAAGGTCCCTTCATGAGAGTCTTGGAAAAATTAAAAAGTTATGGGATTGGAGGCAGTGTACTATTGTAGCTTAGGAATTGGTTAAAAAATAGAGAGTAGGGCTAAATGGCCAATTTTCTCAATGAAGAAAGGTGAATAGTGGAGTACCAAGGGAATCTGTGCCGGGCTTGCTGTTTTTTAACATATTCATAAATGACCTGGAAATAGGAATAATGAATGAAGTGATCAAATTTGCAGATGAGACAAAATTATTCAAAGTGTTAAAACACAAGAGGGTTGTGAAAATTGCAAGAGAACCCTAATAAACTGGAAGACTGGATGTCCAAATGGCAGATGAAATTTAATGTGGGCAAGTGCAAAGTTATGCACCTAGAAAGAACAACCCAAACTAACCACAGCTACAAGGTTCCACATTAGGAACCACCACCCACAAAAAAGATTTAGGCATCATCATGGATAATACGTTCAAACCCTCCACCCAGTGTGCAGCAGCAGCCATGAAAGCAAATAGAATGCTAGGAATCATAAGGAAAGGAATGGAGACAAAACCAAGGATATTATAATGCCTCTGTATCATTCCATGGTGCGACTGCATCTTGAATATTGTGTGCAGTTCTGCTCACCATCTTATAAAGGATACAGAAATGGTACAGAGAAGAGCCACCCAAATGATAAAGGGGATGGAAGGATACACCTGTCTAGAAAGGTTTAAAAGGTTAGGGCTCTTCATCTCTAAAAAGAGACGGCTGAGGGGAGATATGATGGAGGTCTATAAAATAATGAATGGAGTGGAACCTGTAAATGTAGATCGGTTCTTTACACCATCAAAAAGTAGAAAGATTAGGGAACATGCAATGAAGCTACAATGTAACCCATTTAAGACTAATAAGAGAAAATATGTTTTCACTCAATGCATAATCAAACTCTGAAATTTATTATCGGAGGAAGTAGTAAAAGCTGTTAGTGAAGCTGGTTTTAAAAAGGTTTTGGACTAGTTCCTGGAAGAAAGGTCCATAAATCATTAGTGTTCAACAGACAAAATGCTTCGGACACGAAAGCAGCTGTTCTAAACTAATTTAAGGCTGCTGAACACAGAAATCATAATGAAAATGGCTGATTAGGTCTAGTTCCTAAGATATATGCTATTAATTAGTCATTAGGGGCCATTAACTGTGTATTATGCAACATTTGCATGAGATTGTGTAATCTCTACTTGCAACCAATATCTGTCCAAAACCAGATGATGCAATCAGTATCTAAATTTGCATCACTTGACAGTATAAATCTTAAGGTGTATTAGGCACAGAAAAATTAAAAATTAATTATTTTGCATTATTTTATGCCGATAGGTCAATCACAGCGTATTCGGCGATGCATCGTACTTGTGTTAATAATGCAGATAATTTCTGCTATATTTGTGGTGAAGTGATTTTACATCACAAAAACGGAATATGACTGTGGCAGTTAAGAAAACCTACAACTTATATTTTGGCTGCAGAATAGGAGATCAGGATAAGAGCTGGGCGCCACACATATGCTGCAATACGTGTGCAACAAATCTCAGGCAATGGATGAATGGGAAAAGCAATCAATGCCTTTTGCAGTTCCAATGATCTGGAGAGCCCACGGATCACATCATCAATTGCTACTTCTGCATGGTTCCTCCAATTCAGAAAGAGTAGTTACTCACCTGTAACAGGTGTTCTCCAGGAGCAGCAGGAATCAGTCCTCACATATGGGTGATGTCGGTGCCGACAGAGCCCCAGTGTGGAGCATTTCCCCAGCTTTCAAAGAAAGCCTTTGGGAATGCAGCGCGCATGCGCGGTCCCCTTCCCGCCCAAGGGTGCCATCTTGCTCAGTCTGATGACATAGCAAAAAGACAGCAAAAATAACAAAATAAAACATATGACTGCAACTCCAAGGGGAGGAGGGAGGGTTGTGAGGACTGATTCCTGCTGCTCCTGGAGAACACCTGTTACAGGTGAGTAACTACTCTTTCTCCAGGACCAAGCAGGAAATCAGTCCTCACATATGGGACTCCCCAGCTTAAGGCTACCGGAGACCCAAAGCTGAAAAATGAGCTCCCTCTAGAGCCTCAGCATGCAAGAAAAGAAACTTCTCTGATAACGCCCCCGAACGGTAGCCCAACACCAGGGCCAGAGGGTAGGAGTTGCCTAAATCCCAAAGAGATTATGGAGTACCGCCTGCCCGAAAGCACTGTCCCTGCGGGACTCCCTCTCAAGGCAGTAGTAGGCCGCAAAAGTCTGGCTTGAAGACCAAGTAGCGGCCCGGTAGATGTCTGCCAACGGAACAGAGCGGAGATGAGCCACTGACGCAGCCTTCGCCCTGACACGGTGAGCCGTAACTCGACCCTGCAACGAGAGGCCGGCTGCCCTGTAAGCCCAGGCGATACAGTTGGCTACCCATATGGACAAAGTACGCTTGGAGACAGTCAACCCCAACTTATTAGGGTCAAAAGAGACGAAGAGCTGAACAGCCCTCCGGTGCTCCCGCGTACGGTCAAGGTAGAAGGACAACGCCCTCCTACAGTCCAGGGTATGCAAGACCATCTCAGCCCAGCTGGCATGCGGCCTGGGAAAGAAAGTTGAAAGAACCACCTCCTGATTGAGGTGGAAGGAGGAGACAACCTTAGGAAGGAACTTAGGGTGAGTCCGTAAGACTACTCTGTTCCTATAGAACCTAGTATAAGGAGCATCTGATACTAGTGCCTGAAGCTCACTCACTCGCCTTGCTGAAGTAAGGGCTACCAGAAACAACGATTTCCAGGAGAGAAAACGCAGAGTGCAAGTAGCCATAGGTTCAAATGGTGGGCAATTAAGCCGTTGCAAGACTACATTTAAATCCCATTCAGGGGCAGGTGGACGCACTGGAGGCTTAAGCAAAAGCAGGCCTCTGAGGAAGCGAGCCACCAAAGGATGGCTTGAGAGAGACTGACCCTCCACTGGGGAGTGATGTGCTGAAAGAGCACTAAGATGAACTCTCACAGAATTTGACTTAAGGCCTAGGTTGGACAGGTGAAGCAAATATTGCAGCACCACTGGTACTAGGCATGAGAAAGGATTCTCGTTGTGTTGAGAACACCAGGAAGAGAATCTACGCCACTTAAGGGCATAAGACATTCGGGTGGACTGCCTCCTAGAGGCCAAGACCACGTCCTCCACTTCCCTAGGCAGTAGTAAGGGCGCTAGCACTACCCTTTCAGCAGCTAGGCCATCAAATGGAGGGACTGGAGATTGGGGTGTAAGAGGGATCCCTGCTCCTGAGATAGGAGATCGGGTGGCATCCCCAAAGGAAGAGGAGTGTCCACTGCTAGTTGCAAAAGAAGTGGGAACCAGGGTTGCCTTGGCCACCTGGGGGCCACCAGGATCACCGAGGCCTTGTCCCGGATCACTTTGAACAGTGTCTTGGACACTAAAGGCGTGGGAGGAAACGCATATAGGAGACCTGTAGACTATGGAATGAGAAACGCATCTGCTGCTACTCTGAGAGGATGCGGTTGTCTGGAGCAGAACCTGGGAAGTTGACGGTTCAGAGGACTGGCAAAGAGATCTATGGTTGGAAGACCCCATCTCAGAAAGATCTGTTGAACCACTAAAGGATTCAACTGCCATTCGTGCGGCTGCAGAATCCTGCTCAATCTGTTCGCCAAGTAATTCTCTTGACCTGAGAGATAGACCGCTTTGAGAAGAATGCCGTGATTGACTGCCCAGGAGCACAGTTTCTGCGCTTCTTGACATAGAAGGCGGGATCCTGTGCCCCCTTGTTTGTTCACATAGAACATAGCAACTTGACTGTCTGTCTGAACCAAGACGGACGGGTGAGAGATGAGATGGGAGAAAGTTCTCAGGGCTAAGCGGATATCTCTCAGTTCTAAGAGATTGATCTGCTGTGCGGCCTCCCAAGGAGACCACAGGCCTTGAGTACACGCTCCTTGGCAATGTGCACCCCAACCTTGAAGAGAAGCATCGGTTGTCAGCACTTGAGAGTGTGGAGGTGTCTGAAAAAACACCCCGGGCACTAGATTCGGGAGATGAAGCCACCACTGCAGAGAAGACTCGAGTAGTTTGGACACCCTTACTCTGTCCGTGAGGCTTCCTGTGGCTTGGTGCCACTGAGTTCTGAGGCCCCATTGAGCTGGCCTCATGTGTAGATGGGCATTTGGAGTTACATGGACCGTGGAAGCCATGTGGCCTAAGAGCCTCAGGAATTGTCTGGCAGAGGCCAGAGAATTGCTGTGGAACTGCCTGGCTAGATCCATCAATCTGTGGGCCCTGTCCACGGGTAAAAAGGCCTTTGCCTGAAGGGTGTCCAGTTTTGCTCCTATGAACTCCATGTTCTGTGAGGGGTGCAAAGTGGACTTTGTGAAGTTTATAACAAACCCCAGGTGCTGAAGCAGAGCGACAGTGCGAAGGGTGGTTTGATTGGCCTCCTGTGGGGATTGACCCCTGATGAGCCAGTCGCCTAGGTATGGGAAGACAAGGAGGCCTTGAATCCTGAGGTAGGCCGCCACCACCTCCAGGCACTTGGTGAATACCCTGGGGGCGGATGTAAGGCCAAAAGGCAGTACTCTGTACTGATAGTGGTTTCCTCCCACTACAAATCTGAGATATTGTCTGTGGTCTGGATGAATGAGGATGTGAGTATAAGCATCCTTTAGGTCTAAGGAGCATAGCCAATCTCCCTGCTGGAGGTAGGTCAGCAAGATTCCAAGGGTAAGCATCTTGAACTTTTCCTCGGGTGAAAATGAAACACGTCCGTCGGGCTCCGCGGAAAAAAGAAAACTGAGCAAGATGGCACCCTTGGGTGGGAAGGGGACCGCGCATGCGCGCTGCATTCCCAAAGGCTTTCTTTGAAAGCTGGGGAAATGCTCCGCACGGGGGCTCCATCGGCGCCGACTTCACCCATATGTGAGGACTGACTTCCTGCTTGGTCCTGGAGAAAATACCGCAAACACCCCTCGTCACCCTTAAGTCTTTTTGTCGGACATAAACCGCGGGAGGAAGATATGGTTAATCTTCCACACCAGAACAGTACATGTCCCTTTTAATCACTTTTAATCACCAAAAATAATAATAAACACTAAATTTTAGTCCTAAAAACGACACTTATCTGATCATGTCTCACGATGTGCACGTTTCGGGGCCATCATAACCATTAGTTACCGCGGTTACTTTCGAGGGAGTGACACTTTGGATCACTTGATACAGGGATTATGATGGTCCCGAAACGTGCACGTCGTGAGACATGATCAGATAAGTGTCGTTTTTAGGACTAAAATTTAGTGTTTATTATTTTTGGTGAATAAAAGTGATTAAAAGGGACATGTACTGTTCTGGTGTGGAAGATTAACCATATCTTTTTCCCGCGGTTTATGTCCGACAAAAAGACTCAAGGGTGACGAGGGGTGTTTGCGGTATCTTCCTTGTGGATTCTATTTCATTGATTACCGTTGGGGATTTGTTACATGTGTGGCTTATAACTTTGGTCCTGGAGAAAGGCATATCCAGAAAGAGTAAGTGAACCGTGCAATATCCAAACATTCCATCTGCAATACGCCCAGTGCCTCATGGAGAAGGGTTGCAGATTCCCAAAATGTCAGAATCATTATCATTAAAATCAAGTGAGGAAGAGGAAGAAGTTTGTAGTCATGAACCGTCAACCTCACGTGACCCAGAGTTTCTTCTGGCCACTGCTAATGAGCCACACCTCATAACGCAAGGTGAACCGAACGACCTTGTCAGGGATTTGGATCTCCCGAAGAATAAAGCTGAGCTTTTGGGTTCCAGACTACAGCAGTGGAATCTTCTGTGTGGTGACCTTCAAATTTCTTTTTTCCGGGACCGTCAGAAAGACTTGGTGTCATTCTTTTTCAAAGAAGGTGATCTTGCTGCATGCAACAACATAAAAGGTTTAATGGCAGCTCTCAATATCAATTACAATGCAGATGATTGGAGGCTCTTCATTGATTCATCCAAAGCAAATCTTAAAGCTGTATTGCTGCATAATGGCAACTTGCTACCATCAATTCCTATTGGCCATGCAGCTTTTATGAAAGAGACTTATAACAATATGAAACAACTTTTGAAATGTATAAACTATGATCAAAATCTATGGTCAATCTGTGGTGACTTCAAAGTGGTCGCCCTCTTGCTTGGTCTTCAGGGTAGATACACCAAGTACTGCTGCTTCCTGTGTGAATGGGACAGTCGTGCTAGAGATTGTCATTTCGTCAAAAGGGGCTGGCCACTCCATCAGTCACTGGACCCTGGAAGCAAAAATGTTCTGTTTCCAGCACTTGTAGACAGCAACAAGATTTTGATGCCTTCCTTGCATGTCAAGTTGGGACTAATGAAAAACTTTGTCAAGGCGATGGATAAAACTAAACCTGCTTTCAGGTATCTTAGTGGTAAATTTCCTAGACTGAGTGATGCCAAAGTTAAGGAAGGAGTTTTTGTTGGTGCTCAGATTCGTGCACTTCTTCAAGATGACGAATATCTTCGTTTATTGCATGGAAAGAAAAAGGCTGCATGGATAGCATTTGAATCAGTGACACAAAATTTTCTTGGAAACAACAAAGCAAATAATTACCAAGAGATTGTTCAAGATCTTCTCAAGGCATACAAGAACCTTGGTTGCAACATGTCCTTTAAAGATTCATTTTCTACACTCTCATCTAGAATTTTTTCTCACAAAATTGCGGAGCAGTAAGTGAAGAACATGGAGAACAATTTCACCAAGATATTGCAGCGATGGAAAAGAGGTATCAGGGTAAATGGAGTTCATCAATGCTTGCATACTACTGCTGGACAGTGACAAGGGATATTCCATTGCTTCAGTACAAGAAACAGATCAGGAAGAGTCGTGAAGCCACTGAATGAGAACAAAAATGGTTGGAATGTACTTACAAATATTCTTAATGAAAGTTAAATTGCAGACATAATTACTCCTCTGTTTCTTCTAAGTATGTTTATGAACTTTATTTTATAAAAAGGTGAAATTAGACTTACCTGCTAATTGTTGTTCCTTGAGGAACTCCAGTCTACTCTCCAACCTCTAGGTTGTGCTCCTCCTCCAGCAGCTAGGAGACTGAGAAACGTCATCCTTTTCTGATGACACTGGTATATCCTGCCAGGATCCGCCTCCTTCCTCCAGTAACCTATTGAAAAAGCAGACTCACCGGAGCAACAATTAAGTAATAAAACACTACGAACAAACTGTAACTAACCAAACTAATAACTTTCAAGGGAGAAATTATCTCTTCTTCTGATCTCCCCCTCTTCCATACTAACGTTTGTTAGAACCACTTAGGCCTACCCTCCCCCTTTATGGAGGATAGTGACCCAAACATAATCCCCATGCCTAGAAGCTCCCCTTATGGACCATAAGCCACCCAGCTGCATCTTCATCTTACCTGTTATACTTTATTTGCTTCAGGCTCTAGTCCACAGAAAAAAACAGGGAGGGATACGGGACTAGACTGGAGTTCCTCAAGGAACAACAATTAGCAGGTAAGTCTAAATTCACCTTCCTTATCGTCCCTCCAGTCTAGTCCCAAACCTCTGTGGATGTAACAGAGCAGTGAAAGAAATCAACGGGAGGGACCTGCTAGACCAGCCTGAAGCACTGCTGATCCAAAACATGTATCCTTTACCGCCTGAACATCCAGCCGGTAATGCTTGACAAAGGAATTTAATGATGACCAGGTAGCTGCCTTACAAATCTCTATCGCTGGTACCAACCAGAACTCAGCCCAGGATGCCGCTTGCGCTCTAGTTGAATGAGCTCTCAGCCCTTCTGGTACCGCTCTACCTCTCAAAACATACGCCGACGCTATGGCTTCTTTAATCCATCTGGCGATGGAAGCTTTTGATGCTGCCTCTCCTTTTCTCGCCCTTCCGAACAGGACGAATAGTCTATCTGACCTGCGGAAACACGCCATCCTTCGGATATACTTCTTTAATGCCCGATGAACGTCTAAGAGATTTAACTTCCCCGCGGAAGAACCATCCGTCTCCTCACTGAACACTGGTAATGAAACCACCTGGTTCACGTGAAACGCCGAGACTACTTTGGGCAAAAAGGACGGCACCGGCCTCAAAACTACCTTCGTATCATAAAAAGACAGAAAAGGTTTTCTACAAGACAAAGCCTGTAATTCTGAGATTCTCCTAGCCGAACAGATAGCTACCAGAAATACTACCTTGAGAGTGAGGTCCTTTAATGACGCTCTCGACAATGGTTCAAATAGCTCACGCCCCAACGCCTCTAAAACGAAAGGGAGATTCCACTTTGGTACTATCTGTCTACATGGTGGCCGCAAAAGAGATACCGCCCTTAAAAACCTCTTAATATCCAGATGCCCCCTGAGTGCTTCTCCGCCTATCTTTCCTCTATAACAGGACAACACTGCTACCTGCATCTTCAAGGATGCGGCCGTTAAGCCTTTCTCTAAACCATCCTGCAAGAATGCCAGAATCTGAGGAATTGACACTTTTAACGCTTCCAACTGTCTGTCAACACACCATGCTTCAAATACACGTCAGATGCGAACATATGCTAAAGAAGTAGTACATCTCTTCCTTGCTTTCAACAAGGTGGTAATCACCGATGCGGAGTATCCCTTCGTCTTCAGTCTAGCCCTCTCAATAGCCAAGCCGTAAGCGAGAACTGACCCACGTGAGGCATGTGCAGTGGACTCTGAGATAACAGATCTTTCCAAAGAGGAAGATGCCATGGTTTCTCTACCAAGAGTCTCATCAGATCCGCGTACCAAGGGCGCCTTGGCCAATCCGGCGCTATCAATATCACCTGCCCTCTGTGTCGCTCGATACGTTGCAACACCCTTCCTATCAACACCCAAGGTGGAAACACGTACAAGCGCTACTTCACTGGCCAGACCTGTATGAGGGCATCTAGGCCTTCTGACATCCTTTCTCTTCTTCTGCTGAAAAAGCGATCGACCTTTGCCAACTGGAACGTTGCCATGAGATGAATTACTGGTGTTCCCCAGCGTCGCGCCAGCATCTTGAACACTTCCTGATGGAGGACCCACTCCCCCGGGTCCACTTTCACTCGACTCAAGGAGTCGGCCTCCACATTGTCCACTCCCGCTACATGCACTGTCAACAAAGCCAGAAGATTTACTTCGGCCCACTCGCACAACTGTTGGGCCTCGGCTTCCAACAGGACACTGCTGGTACCGTCTTGTTGATTGATATAGGCTACAGCGGTTGCGTTGTCGGAAAACAACCGAACGGCACTCCCGTGGAGATAGGGTTGAAAAATTTGCAAAGCCAGCGATACCGCTCGCAATTCCAAACTGTTGATTGACCAGGCCTTTTCTCGATTGGTCCACTGTCCTTGGGCGAACCTTCTTTGGAAATGAGCTCCCCAGCCCAAGAGGCTGGCGTCCATCATTAGGGGTAACCAACACGGCGCTTCCAAAGGCCTCCCCCCTTTTCCAGACAGCCCGAAGTAACCACCATTGAAGACCTTGACGCGTCTCTGTCGGACAAGGCAGTCTCCAAGACAGAGGATCGTTTTGATGTGACCATCGTCTGAGCAATGGCCTCTGCAACGGCCTCATGTGGGCTCTCGCCCACGGGACCAGCTCTAGAGTCGCCGCCATGGTCCCAAACAACTGCAGATAATGCCACGCTGTGGAGTTGTTCTGTTCAGAAATTATCGGACTAGCCTCCACAATCCCTTTGCTCGTTGTTGCGGCAGAAAGACTCTTCCAGCACTCGTATCGAACCGAGCTCCCAAGTATTCTAGACTTTGTGACGGAACCAACTTGCTCTTTGACATATTGACTACCCAACCGAGACTCTGTAGGAATGTCACCTCTCTGGCTGTAGCCGATTCGCTTTCGGTCCTGGACTTCGCTTGGATCAGCCAATCGTCTAGATAAGGGTGTACCAGAACCCCCTCCTTTCGCAATGCTGCCGCTACTACCACCACCACCTTGGTGAACGTTCGTGGCACTGTAGCTAGTCCAAACGGTAACGCCTGGAACTGAAAACTAGAGGAACCGCAAATCTGAGAAATTTCCGATGTTCCTGACTTATGGGAATGTGTAGGTACACTTCCGACAGATCCAGGGAAGTAAGGAACTCCCCTTTTCTTACTGCCACGATCACTGACCGCAGGGTTTCTATACAAAAATGAGATACGTGAAGACAACAATTTACTCTTTTGAGATCTAAAATTGGCCGAAAAGTCCCTTCTTTTTTCGGGACTACGAAGCATATAGAGTACTGACCGAAGCTGCATTGGTCTGGAGGCACCTGTACCTTGAGGTTGAGCAGCCTCTCTACCGTCTCTCTCACTGCGGTGCCTTGCATGGAGACTGAATGAACGAATCTTTCACTGGCCGCTGAAACTCTAATGCATAACCTTCTTGAATGACCTCCAGTACCCACTGGTCTGATGTAATTTGGACCCAGGCAGGGTAAAAATCCCGTAGCCGACCTCCTACGGGCACCAGGTCTACCTGGGTCCCCTTAACTTCATTGCGACTTTTGAAGGTTTGAGGAGGAGGAAGAGGCCGCAAATCCTCTGCCTGCTCCCTGAAAGCCTCAAAACCCTTGGTTTCTATTGGGAAAATGTCCCTTTGCGCTTGATTAAATCTTGGGAAACGGAACCGACGAAACTCTCTCTGCTGACCCTTGGCTGTGGGAGTCGACCGCCCCTGCTTTTGTCTTCTGGAAGTCTTCCACCCTTGGATTCTCCCAGATCCTTTACCAGCTTCTCTAAATCTTCCCCAAACAAGAGCCTCCCTCTAAAAGGAAGCTTACTTAGCCTAGCTTTGGAAGATCCATCAGCTGCCCAATTGCGCAGCCAAAGATACCGTCTTGTCGCTACAACTGATGCCATGCTTTTTGATAATCCTCGAATAAGGTCATAATGAATGACGTCCCTGACTCCAGTCTGGACACTTCCTCGGTCGTGTCCTCTCCCTGCTCGCCTTGAACTCGTTGTGACCAGCGAAGGCAGGCCCTCGCAACCCATGCGCCACAAATAGCTGCCTGAACAGACAGAGCATTGACGCTGAAAACCTGTTTCAACAAGGTATCCAGTTTCCTGTCCTGGGTATCCTTGAGGGCCGCACTTCCTTCTACTGGAATAGTAGTCTTCTTTGTAACTGCTGAGATTGCTGCATCCACTTTGGGAGACTTAAACAACTACCGATCTTGGTCAACCAGCGGGTAAAAGAGGGCCCATAACTCTGGAGCCTTTGAGACCTGCCTCTGGTATGTTCCACTCCTCCTGAATCATTTCTCGAATCGTTCTGTGTACAGGAAAAGCTCTCTGAGTTTTTCTAAAGACCTGCAGGAACGGATCCTCTAACATAGCATCCTCTGCTGGTCCAGGAGACGGTATATTAAGCACCTTCAGCGTTTCTGAAATGAGTGCTGGCAACTCGTCTCTCCGGAACACGCGGACTACCCTAGTCTGGTCCTCTTTGTCCGTGAGCACTCCTTCCTCCAACTCGTCGTCTAATTCCAAGTCAGGATCCCCCTCGTCGGAGTGAAGCCCCTCCGAAGTCACCGACTGTTCCTTCTGCTCTTTCACCATCCTGGCCCTCTTTGCCAGGCTTCCTGTTGTCCCTGCACTCAGAGGGGTCGCAGGCCTCTTCTCACCCAGCTCTTCTGTGGAACTGGCTGCTAGCCTCTTCTGCGTGCCACCAAAAGCTTGCTGTACAAGTGGCAACAAACTCCGGGAAAAAGATTGCCGCCAGACCCCCTAGCAAGGCCGCCTGCAAGGAGAGAAGATCCGGAGTGGAAGATGTCCCCGCCACAGGCTCCCTAAGTGGTAAATCTAGGGAAAGTGGGTCCGGTAGACTTACCACGGCTCCTGGATCCTCAGACCCCACTTTCAAGGCATGTTCCATAGCAGCTGCTTCTTGCACGCAGCCCCTACAGACTCCTGTCTCCGACACTGCTCCTCTTCTAGTACCACAGACTACTGTAAGCACTGTGGTCTAGAAGGCATCCCGTTTGCGCGGAGACACTGTGTTTCTCCCCTGAGTAACTAGTGTACCCTGGGCCTCACCAACAGATTATGGCTGAAAAGATTTAGCCCCTTAAAAATTTTCCCTTTTTTTTTTTTAAACAATGTGGCGCCTTAGCCTAAGTACCCCAAGCCAGAATGTGAAATTTAAACTCAAAAACGAAGCTTCCCGCCGAAACAAATGAGCTTGTTCAGACCCCCATGCAGCCCCGGCGCTTCCTGCACTGCTGACACGTGGTTTGGCCTGCTGTACTCTGCGCCCCTAAATCCCCCCGACAAACTCGCCGCATCAATCCTGCCCCTCTTACCTTATCTGCCCCAAACATTTCTCTGAGCGTTCCTCTCTCCGTGCTCAACGGGCTATACTCGGTTTCAGCGTCGGGAGCAAGGCAGAGAGAGAGAGAGTTGCTACCTCAATTCGCCGGATGTCCCCTTTGACGGCCTCACAGCGCTGACAGGCACCTTCCTCTGTGTGCGCTGGCTGAGAACTGCTCCGGTTCCTCACCCATTAATGTGGGTTCGGGAAACGGAGCCCTGCTCATTTTGCAGACTGCTTCTTCGCCGAACGCACTGCCCAAATTCACCGCGGGGCGGGGCTGGGGGGAGGCCTCCAGCTAGTTTTAAAGGTACAAGCTCACTAAATTCAAATAATAATAATTTTTTTAAACCCCTATTCAAAACTACGCCCTATCTCTCCTTAATTGTTCCTCTAGTGAGCCCGGACCTCCAGGCTCACCGATCCTCCAGCTGCTTGGAGACTGAGGTAACTGGAAGAAAGGAGGCAGATCCTGGCAGGATATACCAGTGTCATCAGAAAAGGATGACATTTCTCAGTCTCCAAGCTGCTGGAGGAGGAGCACAACCCAGAGGTTCGGGACTAGACTGGAAGGACGATAAAGAACATGCTTGTTATTGTGCAAAGTTTCATTTGTAATAAGATTTTGATTTACATCTAAGGATTTAGGCTCGATTTTCACCATACATAGTGGTAAAATGTACATTCTTCAACATATCATAGAAACAGGAGCTAATTGACCAATTTCACTATCATATTTGAATTCAGCATATCAAATTCATTAAGAAATAGCACATTTAATTTCTGAAGCAAACAATTTGTGAAAATTTGTAGAACAGTTTTATTAAAGAGGACTCAGAAAATCCACTGCTTGCCTTGGGACAAGCATTGTGGAACCTGTGTGCCTTTTTGGGAACCTGCCAGGTACTTTTGACCTGGATTGGCCACTGTTGGAAACAGGATACTGGGATTTGATGAAACTTGGCCTGACCCAGTATGGCATTTCTTGTTATGTTGTTATTTTAACATAACACGTTACATGATAAACTGAAAATGAATACATAATGTCTCATTATTATGCAAACTGAATAATGCAATCTGTGGTAAATTTTAGTTGTATTATTTATTGTACATTAACACCACCATGTCAAGAGATGGTATTAATATGTGAGTCTATGTTACCAGGGAGCAATGTAATAAAAAATATTTTCCCCCACCTCTGTCTTTAAAAAAAATTATAGTCCTTCCAAATCACCTCTTGATTACTAATCCCTTGTCAAAATTGCAAGTGGTCCCCCTGAATCCATCCTCTATCTCCACTCCTTTTCAAAATTACAAGTAACCCCCCCACTATATCCACCCTCACCCCAATTCCACAGTTTGCAATCCACTGCCAAAACTGCAAGTAATCCATCCCATACCTACCTCCATAACGCTTTTCAAAAATTTCAAGTGTTCCCCCCATACCCACCCTCTGATCCCCTGTAATTTTTCAAGTATAACACCCCCTCCCCTCCAGCACCTAAAGGGGTCTGTCTCCCTGGTAGGTAAGGATGGTGATGGGGGGAGGGGGTGCAGCAGCAATTCCCAGTTGCTCCTGCATTGGCATCTCTCTCTGAAGAAATGTCAGCTGCTAATCCCTAGTGGTACCATCAAGGATGAACATCCACCTGCACAGGGGCGCTTCAGTGGAGAGACAGTGGCCATCATTACCACCATTCTTCCAGTATCATGCTCCAGCAAGGATTAATATCAGAGCTTCATAGCACCCATTCCAATTCTGGCACCAATATCTTTTGCTGGAGGCATTAAAGAGTCAGAATCCCTTGACTTCTTTGGGCAGTGTGTATGACTTCTATCAACACTCAAACTCAAGGGTGTCCAATGTCCTACTGATGTTGATGCATCCCCTATGGCTACTGCAGTTCCTGGGTTCATGTGAGTCAATGTCTCCACTCCAGTGCTGACATGTCTGGACTGGACTTACTGGAAACAAACAGCACCTCTCTATACTCTCAACAGAAAGGCTATGGATCAGAAATGTTCACAAAGCTCCAAAACAAAAAAAATAGTCAAGTGGCCCTGCGCAACAGTGACAATGCAGGAAATCCCAGAAATACATGGTTGAATGTTCTAGAAAGCCCTCAACTTCAAAAGCTAGCTACTCATTTGCATCAGACCCAGCTCTGTTGTATGTCACCCATCAGTGAGGGCTTCATACCCAGCTTGTCCTCAGAGAAAGAATGCTTCAGAGAGGAGATAAATTGTTCCTTTGGTTGACCTGATGACAATACACTTTCTTGCTGTAATGAACGACAGAGCTTAATCTATTATGCAATCATTGGGATCAAAATCTGGTAAGATAAAATTATTTTCTCTAAAACATAATATATATTAAGAACACCTAGCTTTATTTGCTTTTCCTGGTGAGCAATTACTTATCCTCAAAGAGGGCACTTGAAGGTAGCCAACTGCAGCTGGGAAAATTCATTTGTTGCTGCAACTTTGTCCATCAGGGAGGGCGGCACAAGGCTGCTGTCAAGTCCTTTAAGGCTAACAGGATTAATATTTCATTAATGTATAGTTCAGGCTTCTCCCTGCACAGTAGCTCCTCAAAATAAGTCTTGGAATGCTTTCAAGAAGCCTCATTAGAAGAATTAAGAAAGGCAACGGTCAAGATGCTATGTTTCTTTGAAGAGGGTAATTTTATTAGGGGGCACCTAGTTGAAATGTTTTTTCAAGGCATCTATTTTAAGTTTATTTTATAAAAGCAAGTATGTACCTACTTCTCTTTATATAATACTAGCCTAAGTGGCAGAAACTTCACTGTACATTAAGATGCGGACATTAACACCATTCCTAGGACTGATGTAAATGCCTGCACCTAGATGTTTGCAACAATTTTATAGTCTACATGCGTACTTGGGTGCTCCACCCACGCCCTTCCCAAAGCTCAGTCCATGTACACACCCGCCAGCAACGCCAGCAAAGCACATGCCATCAAGCAACAAGTGGTATTTTACAAGAGGCCATTAACACACATATGTGGCCATGTTAGTCTGTTAATGACTAAAATAACCCCATGGTCATAACGGTCGCTGTGGATGGATTGTTTTCAATGTTGCTTGCTCTATTTTTTAAGAATAACTCCTGAAGCAAGATCCATATATGGGCCTGAAACATGAATTAATATTGGGATTTTCTTCAGGTAGATAAGTAACATTTTTCAATTTTAAATTACTATAAAATTAAAACGTATAAAAATAATTATTGTTTTCAATAAAGCACATGTAAAGACCAATGATGGTGCCCTGGGCTATTAGATAGTGTTTTTACACACATTATCCCACTCTGACGGTCTCAATATTACTTCAGGAACCTTGTTGTATTATCTATATATATTTTTAACACTAGAAGCCACAAAAGGAATTTTACCCAGAAACCCCAAAGTGCGTCAATTGACGCATTATCACGACGACTGCATTTAGCATGAAATGCAGATGTGAATTAATGTGAAGTTACTTATTTGTTAAATACGTGTAGTATGTGACGCCATTACATGATGTCATCGTGTCTTTATTGTTTGTAATGTCGGAGTAAAACTGTAAACAGTGTTTGAGATGCGCCACCTTGTGGGAACATGAATTTATACCTAGAAGCCCCAAAGTACATCAATTGACGCATCCGAGACAATTGAGTGCGTCAATTGACATGCGTTGGGTCTTCTAGGTATAAATTCATTTTCCCGCTAAGTGGTGCATCTGTCAATTTTCGATGCACATATTTGAACATCTTGATCTTGCTAACAAAGTCATGGAACATGACTGACATGGTTCTAGCAGTGGCGCTGGTATACAACTTCAAAAAAGGCATTTGCGTCAGTTGATGCACTTTGGGGTTTCTAGTGTTAAATAACCCCTAGTCAGGCATGTGCTTGGTGCTTAAATGTTTATGCCCCCTTATAAAATTACTCCCAAAATGTACTGTCAGTGTTATAGCTGTATGATTTTAAACTCTGTTTACGTCATACATTTTGAGTTAGGGAAAAACCTAGATTCTGCCAGAATACTATAAATAATGTAAAATAAATATCGTGTCAGTTTTGTCAGAATCTTGTTCTCCTCAATTTATTACTACATTTTAAAACAATGTTTTGTTACCCCATTGCCAAAGCATATAGATCAGGCCTCTTCTCTTTCTCTTCCTTACAAATCTTGTCAACTCTTCTTTCCAAGGCTTGGCCGAGGTTCAGAACCTTTGGGTACCATGGAAGAATTTTGGTCAACACAATCAGGATATTTCTGATATGAGTATATTCTCCAGTCTCAAGGCAATGTACAGATGCCTAGAAAAGCAATAAGTAACAATTAATGAAAAACAGATAAATCCCAACACATGACAGTCTGTCTATTTTAGGCAGATAGCAATGAATTGCATCTGTGAATCTATATGTACAACTCTCCCCTCCCCAATATATCTGACTTCTTTCCCTTTTCCTACTACTGCCCCCCACAATCTTTGTCACAAGTATCCCAAAATCATTTACAGTGATGTCTCCATATCTGCTGGCAGACTATTTTAGACACTGCCACTTTCAACTGTGATTCTTATAAGACTAGTACATTAAACAAACCGCCAGATCACTTTCTAAATCTTACTACAAAATTTTATAATAATCCTCCACAGCTGCCAAAGTTACAGAAATTGCTGTGAAAAAATAAAATAAAATATAGCTTCTCCATACTCACTGTAGTTTGGGTTTTAACCCTAGTCCCCTCCATGCAGGTCAACCAGTTTTTTTTTGACAATCCAAGCTACTGCACCACTACTGTTTAGGCTTGAAATTGCTTTTCAACCCCAGTTGCCCCAATGCCTTGTTTGAAAGTCCAATAGAGTCATAACATTATGGATTTTGCGTTATAGCTATCACTCAATGCAGGTTCAAATCAGAAAACAAATTAATGATGCATACATGATTCAGGGAAAGGACTTCATAAAAATGTCTCAAAATAAAACAATCAAAAATCTTATTTTTTGGCCCAATTTACCTTTGTTAATTTATAATGCCATTTGTGAACCACATGTCTGAAGTTTTCATAATCTAATTGATCAGCTTTGTTCCCGCCATCAAATCCAGTTGCCCTCAATATGGTAAGGAATCCTGGATAATTTCCACATTCCTACAGAAAGGAAATTTTGCGGAAAACTAATGAGAACACATAATTAACTTTGCTAGCAAAGCTAAAAAACATGAGAGCTGAACAGCATTTGTCCTTATTAAACCATGTTACACAAAATTGTACATAAAAATTCTGGTCTTATAGCAATGTCCTTACAATCAAAAGTGTAGTTACTCACCTAAAACGTGTGTTCTTCGGGGACAGCAAGAATCAGCCCTCACATATGGATGACATTGGCACCGATGGGGTCCGCGTGGTAATCTCTCCTTAGCTTTCAAAGAAAGCCTTTGGGAGATGCACCATGCATGCATAGTTCCTTTCCTGCCTAAGGATGCCCATCTTGCCTCAGTATGATGACATAGCTCAAGACGGCAAAAAAGAAATGCAACTCTACGGGGAGGAGGGAGGGTTGTGCGCACACACCTCGCTGAGTGAGTGCACATACTTTACAACAGAGCGCACAAAAATTACGGTTCTGATTCTGATAGAAAACAACACAGACGTCTTAAAACTTAAAAGTTGTGATTGTAATTACTAAAAATTTTCCACTTCATTTAGTAATCATCTATTTTCATTTAATTTGATTAAAATCAATGTGGTGTACATACTGTATTCTGACGTGTAGTCAAATTTTAAAGCATATAACTCAGAGTGTCATTATGTGGCGCACAAAAATTTAACCTTCCTTCAAAAGCTGCACAGCTGATATTTTATGCACACACAGCCTACAGAAAATTAGTGGGAACATTGGTTGTGAGGACTGATTCCTGCTGCACTGGAGAACACCTGTTACAGGTGAGTAACTACGCTTTCTCTGGGAACAAGAAGGAAGTCAGTCCTCACATATGGGACTCCCCAGATATAGGCTACAAAAAAACCCCTGTAAAAGCCATAGATGATCAGAAAAAGGTGAACCATGAGAAGCAGCAATGAATCAAGGAACAGCAGACCCACAAGCAGCCCTGAGTGTCAAGGAAGGAACCTGTTCTCCTGTAGCCTGAACACCCCAAAGGGCCAAAGTTGCCTTATATCCCAAACAAATGACTGAGTACTGCCTGGACAAAGGTGCTGTCCTGACGGGACATCTCCAGGCAGTAATGAGCTGCAAAGGTATGAACCGAGAACCAGGTGGTGGCCCAGCAGGAGTCTGCCAAAGGAATGGAGCACAGATTTGCCATGGCCTGGACACTGTATGCCGTGTCATGGCACTCCAACGAGAGACCGGCCTGCTCGTAAGTGAAAATGATGCAGTCTGCCACCCAAATGGACAGAGTATGCTTAGAGACTGCTGTTCTCAGCCGATTTAGGTCCCCAGCCCAGGAGATGAACAGCTGTGAGGAGAGACGGTGGGCCTGGGTACGCTTCAGATAGTAGGCCAGGGCCCACTTACAGTCCAGATTGTGGAGAGCAGCCTCCACCCTGTTAGCGTGAGGCCACGGGAAGAAAGTAAGGAGCACCACCTCTTGATTGAGATGGAATAGAGATATCACCTTAGGTAGAAACTTGGGGTGTGTGCAGAGCACAACCCTGTTCTTGTGGAACCTCGTATAAGGTGGATGGGTCATCAGAGCCTGGAGCAGAGGTGAGCATCACGAGGAAGACCACCTTCCAGAAGAGATACTTGAGGTGGCAAGAACGGAAAGGCTCAAAAGGTGACACCGTGAGTTTTGAGAGAACCATGTTGAAATCCCACTCAGCCACTGGGAGGCGGACAGATGGGCCTTGAGAGTAGTAGGCCCCTCAGGAAGCAAGTCATGAACGGAGAGGGGCTTGCCCTCGACAAGATGGTGGTGCGCCAAGAGTGCAATGAAATACACTCTGATGGAGTTGGACTTCAGCCCTACCTGGGACAGGTGGAGCAGGTACTGCAGCACCAGCTGGACCGAACAGGAAAAGGGGTTTATCTGCATCTCCGCACACCAAACAGAGAATCTCCACCACTTGAAGGCATAGGCCTGGTGGATGGAGGTTTTGCGGGAGGCCAGGACGACTTCCTTTACCTCACTCGAGAGATTGAAGTGGGCCAAGGCTACCCTTTCAGCAGCCGGGCCGTCAGAGTCAGGGACCCCAGATTGGGGTGCAGAAGTGAGCCATCTTCCTGCAAGAGCAGGCCTGGAGCACACCACA
The DNA here is from genome assembly GCA_033557465.1 of Ichthyophis bannanicus. Classification (NCBI taxonomy): domain Eukaryota; kingdom Metazoa; phylum Chordata; class Amphibia; order Gymnophiona; family Ichthyophiidae; genus Ichthyophis; species Ichthyophis bannanicus. The sequence continues at coordinate 124,373,397 of CM066036.1, read as the reverse complement.
GCAGAACCAAGGGTGCCTAGGACAGGCAGAGGGGCAGGGGGAACGAGGAACCACCAGTATCACAGTGACTATGTTGAGATGGACCTTGAAGAGAATCTTTGCGATTAGCGACATTGGCAGGAAGGTGTAAAGGAGGCACCCCATCCATGGGATGAGGAACACATTTGCAACCACCCGCAAGGAATGTGGCTCCCTAGAGCAGATGCAGGGCAGCTGAGCATTAGCTGGGCTGGTGAAGAAGTCCATCTGCAGCAGTCATCAGAAACTGAACAGCCAGAAGGCCACCCGAGCATCCAGCTGCCATTCGTGTGGTTCGAGGACCTGGCTGAGCCGGTTCACCAGGAAATAGTCCTGGCCTGGGAGACAGACCGCCCCCGCAGGAGCATCCCGTTGTCGCTAGCCTGTAGGTGCTGAAGCTGTTGCAACCAGTTAAGGAAGTCAGCCAGAAGACAGGTCAAGACCACCCTGTCCCAAAGGCGCCCTGTTGCTTGAAACCACTGGGCCGGCCACATATGCAGATGGGTGTCTGGGGTGACATGTACCGTGGATGCCATGTGACCCTGCAGGAGAAGCAGAAGGTGGGCAGAGGCCAAGGGAGCAACCCTGGATGTGCCCCGCCAATGCTTTGAGGTGCTGGGCCCTGTCCAGAGGGAGGAAGGGGACCTGGTCTGGATGTTTGTCCAGCAGTGCCCCTATGAACTCCAGGCATTGGGCCGGATGGAGATGGAACTTTGGTAGTTTATGACGAACCCTAAATGCTCCAGTATGAGGGATGGTGTGGCCTGTGGCGCTTCAGCGGCATTGCTGCCCTTGATGAGCCAGTTATCCAGGTAGGGAAAGATGAATACCCCTTGGAGATGCAACAAGGCAGTGACAGCTTGGCACTTGGTGAATACCCTCAAGGCGGAGGCCAGACCAAAGGGTAGAAACCTGTACTGGTAATGGCAGCCTCTTACTTTGAAGCAGAGGTACTACCTGTGAAGGGGATGGATGAGGATGTATGTATATGCATCCTTCAGATCCAAGGAGCACAGCAAGTCTCCCTGCTGGAGGTATGGCAGCAAAGTTCCAAGGGAGAGCATTTTGAACTTCTCCCTTATCAGGCATCTTTTGCGGTCCACAGGTCTAGAATGGGACGAAACTCTCTGGTCGTTTTGGGAACCAGAAAGTAGTGGGAGTAGAACCCCAAGTCCCTGAGCTGGAGAGGGACGGATTCCAATGCCCTGTCTGCCAAAATACTGTGAGTCTTGTTGAAGCAGGCCCTGGGGTCAAGGGGAGTCATAGGGGGCTCTCCCGAAAAAATGCGGGGGCATCTGTTTGAGATAGAAGAGGTAACCCTCCTTCACCACCTGCAGGGCCCATGCATTCTAGGTGATGGTGGACCACCAGTTGGCTTAAAATACCAGCCCCCCTCCCCATATGCTGCAGGGCAGGACCTCCTCTTGGGGGAAGAGAGGCTATGCCAAAAGAGTCAAAAGCCCCCTCCAGGTTGCGCCAGAGGCGCCATCTGGAGCTTGGGGGTCTTAGGTTTACAAGGGCCGTGCCCTGGTCCCTTGGCCTATTGGGGAGCTGGGAAGGCAGAGTACTGAGGGTAGTTTCCATAAGCATTCCTCTTCTTTAGGCATAGGGGCTTTTTACCCGAAGGGTCAGCGGTCTTTTGTGGGAGCCTGGTCCTGGTCATGAACTTGGACTTCAGCTTGGCGGCCTTGTCTATCATGGGCTTGCCGAAGAGGTTCTCTCCCCAGCAAAGAATAGCGACCAACTTGTCCTGCACCCATTGCTCCAAGTCGGAAGACTGTAGCCAGGCCTGGCGGACTCTAAAGCCCACTGCCAGGCCAAAAGGTAGAAAAAGCGACAGCAAAAGCTAGAAGGATGCTTGGGTGCATAGGGAGAGGAATGGCCAGCAGAAGAAAGAAGGTGATAGTGCTCTGTATAAGTCTTTGGTGTGACCTCATTTGAAGTATTGTGTGCATGATCACCTTTGATTTAATTATTGTAAATATTTAAATCTGTATATATGTTTAAACTATCTATAAGAACATAAGAACATAAGAAATGCCATACTGGGTCAGACCGAGGTCCATCAAGCCCAGTATCCTGTTTCCAACAGTGGCCAATCTAGGTCATACGTACCTAGCAGTTTCCCCAAAAGACACAGGTTCTGCAGTGCTTGTACTAGGCCAAGCATTGATATCCTGGGTCCCTTTTTAATAGTGGTTTATGGACCTTTCCTCCAGGAACTTGTCCAAACCTTTTTTAAACCCAGCTATACTAACAGCCCTTACTACATCCTCCGGTAACAGATTCCAGAGTTTGATTACACGTTGAGAGAAGAAATATTTTCTCCTATTTGTCTTAAATAGTTTACCCTGTAGCTTCATTACATGCCCCCTAGTCCTTCTATATTCTGATAGCGTAAACAATTTATCCACGTTTATCCGTTCCACTCCATTCATTAATTTATACACCTCTATCATATCTCCCCTCAGCCGCCTCTTTTCTAGGTTAAAGAGCCCTAACCTTTTTAGCCTCTCTTCATAGGAGTAGCCTTCCATCCCCTTCACCAATTTGGTGGCTCTTCTCTGTACTTTTTCTAATAACTCTATGTCATTTTTAAGATACGGTTAACAGAATTGAACGCAAAATTCAAGGTTAGTTCATACCATGGAGCGATAAAGAGGAATTATAAAATCCTTTGTTTTATTCTCCATCCCTTTCCTTATGATACCTAGCATTCTATTTGCTTTCTTGGCCGCCGCTGCACACTGGCGGAGGGTTTTAACATGTTATCCACGATGACTCCTAAATCTTTTTCCTGGGTGGTGGTTTCTAATGTGGAGCCTTGCATCTTGTAACTATAGTGTGGGTTGTTCTTTCCTAGGTGCATAACTTTGCACTTGTCCACATTAAATTTCATCTGCCATTTGGATGCCCAGTCTTCCAATTTATCCAGATCCTCCTGCAGTTTTCCACAATCCTCTTGGGTTTTAACAACTTTAAACAGTTTTGTGTCATCTGCAAATTTGATTACCTCACTAGTTATTCCCTTTTCCAGGTCATTTATGAATAAGTCAAAAAGTAGCGGACCCAGTACAGATCCCTGGGGTACTCCACTATTCACCTTTTTCCATTGGGAATATTGGCCATTTAGCCCTACCCTCTGCTTTCTATCTTTTAACCAGTTCCCGATATACCTAATCTATCTTTTAACCAGTTCCCGATATACCTAATCCCTATATACCTAATCAGCATTTACTCAGCATTGTAACCCTCAAATTACCATTTTTATTATATACAATTTAATGTTCACTGTAATATCAATTGTTTGAATAAGTTTCAATGTAATGTTCAAGTTTTGTTCTATGTAAACCACTTTGATTTTTCTGAAAGGCGGTATATAAAACCGTTCAATAAATAAATAAATAAATTAGTGGAGGAGGGATAGTAAGGAAATCCAAAGTACTACCTTTTAACTTTCGAAAGGGAGACTATGATAAAATGAGGAAAATAGTTAAGAAAAAACTAAAAGGAGCAGTTGCAAAGGTTAAAGACTTACATCAAGCTTGGGTGTTGTTGAAAAATACTATCTTGGAAGCCCAGACCAGCTGTATTCCACGCTTTAAGAAAAGTGGAAGGAAGTCCAAAAAACTGCCAGCATGGTTTAAAGGTGAGGTCAGAGAGGCTGTTGTTGCCAAAAAAGCATCTTTCAGGAAATGGAAAAAAGAGCCAAACGATGAAACCTGGAAACAGCACAAGCACTGGCAGGTCAAATGCAAGGCATTGATAAAGCAGGCAAAGGGAGAATTTGAGAAGAAGCTTGCTGCGGAAGCAAAAACGCGAAATAAAGATTTTTTCAAGTACATTCGTAGCAAAAAACCTGTGAGAGAGTCAGTTGGTCCATTAGATGATAGAGGAGTTAAAGGGGCACTAAGAGGTGACAAGGCGATAGCGGAGAGACTGAATGAATTCTTTGCTTCGGTCTTTAATGAGGAAGATGTAGGGATGTTACCCATGACTGAAGTGGTATTTAAAGGTGCGGAAGAATTGAAGGAAATATCGATACATCGGGAAGATGTATTACAACTATTAGATAAACTGAAGAGTAGCAAATCACCTGGGCCGGATGGTATACATCCAAGGGTGTTGAAAGAACTGAAATATGAGAGTGCAGACCTGCTATTAGTAATCTGTGAACTATCATTAAAATCATCTCTAATACCTGAAGATTGGAGGATCGCCAATGTAACACCAATTTTTAAAAAGGGTTCCAGGGGTGATCCGGGAAACTACATACCGATGAGCCTTACGTCAGTACCGGGAAAAATGGTAGAAACCATCATAAAGAATAAAATTACTCAGCATGTAGATAGTCATGGCCTAATGGGAGACAGCCAACATGGCTTTAGACAAGGAAGATCTTGTCTTACTAATCTGTTATGTTTTTTTGAAAGTGTGAGTAAACAGGTGGACAAAGGTGAGTCGGTTGATATAGTGTATCTAGACTTTCAGAAAGCCTTTGACAAGGTCCCTCATCAGAGACTTTTGGCAAAACTAAAGAGTCATGGGATAGGAGGCAGTGTACTATTGTGGATCAGGAACTGGTTAAAAGATAGAAAGCAGAGGGTTGGGCTAAATGGCCAAATTTCCCAATGGAGAAAGGTGAATAGTGGTGTACCCCAGGGATCTGTGCTGGGTCCGCTGCTTTTTGACATATTCATAAATGACCTGGAAAGTGGAATAACGAGTGAGGTTATCAAATTTGCAGATGACACAAAACTATTTAAAGTTGTTAAAACCCAAGAGGATTGTGGAAAATTGCAAGAGGATCTTGATAAATTGGAAGACTGGGCATCAAAATGGCAGATGAAATTTAATGTGGACAAGTGCAAAGTTATGCACCTAGGGAAGAACAACCCAAACTATGGTTACACAATGCAAGGTTCCACATTAGGAAACACCACCCAGAAAAAAGATTTAGGCGTCATTGTGGATAACATGTTAAAACCCTCGGCCCAGTGTGCAGTGGCAGCTAAGAGAGCAAATAGAATGCTAGGTATCATATGGAAAGGAATGGAAAGTAAAACAAAAGATATTATAATGCCTGTATACCGTTCCATGATGAGACCGCACCTTGAATATTGTGTGCAATTCTGGTCGCCGTATCTTAAAAAGGATATAGCGTTATTAGAAAAGGTTCAGAGAAGAGCCACCAAAATGGTAAAGGGAATGGAAGGATACTCCTATGAAGAAAGGCTAAAAAGGTTAGGGCTCTTTAACCTGGAAAAGAGACGGCTGAGGGGAGATATGATAGAAGTCTATAAATTAATGAACGGAGTGGAACGGGTAAACGTAGATCGATTGTTTACGTTATCAGAATATAGAAAGAATAGGGGACATACAATGAAGCTACAGGGTAAACTATTTAAGACTAATAAAAGAAAATATTTTTTCACTCAACGTGTAATCAAACTCTGGAATTTGTTACCGGAGGATGTAGTAAAGGCTGTTAGTGTAGCTGGGTTTAAAAAAGGTTTGGACAAGTTCCTGGAGGAAAGGTCCATACACCATTATTAAGAAGGGACCCAGGATATCAATGCTTGACCCAGTACAAGCATTGCGGAACCTGTGTCTTTTGGGGAAACTGCTAGGTACGTATGACCTAGATTGGCCACTGTTGGAAACAGGATACTTGGCTTGATGGACCTTGGTCTGACCCAGTATGGCATATCTTATGTTCTTATGTGCAATTCTGGAGACTGCACTTTCAAAAGGATATAAACAGGCTGGAGTCAGTACAGAGGGTGGCTACTAAAATGGTTAGTGGTCTTCATTATAAAGCATATAAGGACAGACTTAAGGAACTTAATATGTACACCTTAGAGAAAAGGTGGGATATGGTTGAGATGTTTAACACTAGAAGCCCCAAAGTGCATCAATTGACGCAAATGCATCTTCGAAGTTGTATATCAGCGCCACTGCTAGAACTATGTCAGTCATGTTCCATGACTTTGTTAGCAAGGTCAAGATGTTCAAATATGTGCATCGAAAATTAATGACAGATGCACCACCTAGCAGGAAAATGAATTTATAACTAGAAGCCCCAAAGTACGTCAATTGACGCACTCAATTGTCTTGGATGCGTCAATTGATGTACTTTGGGGCTTCTAGGTATAAATTCATGTTCCCGCTAGGTGGCGCATCTCAATCACTGTTTACAGTTTTACTCCGACATTACAAACAATAAACACACGATGACGTCATATAATGACATCACATACTGCATGTACGAGAAATAAGTAACTTCACATTAATTCACATCTGTATTTCATGCTAAAACGCAGTCGTTGTGATAATGCATCAATTGACGCACTTTGGGGTTTCTAGGTAAAATTCCTTTTGGGGTTTCTAGTGTTAAATACCTTGTGGCATAAATGCATAGGAGGAGAACCTCTTTCGATTGAAAGCAAGCTCCGCTACAAGGGGACATAGGATGAGGGTAAAAGGGGACAGATTCAGGAGTGATATGCAGAAATATTTCTTTACGGAAAGAGTGGTGGATCCATGGAATAGTCTCCCAGTGAAGGTGGTAGAGATGAGGACAGTATCTGAATTCAAAGAAGCATGGGACAAACACAGAGGATCTCTAAAGGAAAAAAGGAGACTGTTGTAGTGGTTGATATGGAATGGCGGGCTAGATAGGCCATGTGATCTTTTTCTGTTGTCACGTTTCTATGTGTCTATGTTTCTACTTTAGTTGCCAACTTGAAGCCATCATAGGCCATCCGAGTCATAAATTTGGAGCACTCGTTGACCGTGGATATCAGGGTCCAGAACTGCTGCGGAGGTTCCTCGGAGAGACCAGCTAAGAACCCGGCAAGTTCCCTCACCAGGTCCCGCAAGTACATGCCAATGTACAACTGGTAGACCTGGATCCGGCTGATGAGCATAGAGCCCTGGAAGCACTTCCTGTCCAGTGCATCCATGGTGCAGGCCTTCCTGCCAAGGGGCACAGAGGAGTGCATTTTCTGGCTCGAGCATACGCATGGCCACTACTACTACTATTGGACATTTGTATAGCACTACAAGATGTATGCAGCGCTGCACAGACACATGTAAAAGACGGTCCCTGCTCATCAGAACTTACAATCTAGTCAAGACAGACAATACAGTAGCTGCAGACATAGGAGACATCTATGGGAAGAGGTGAGTTTTCAGCCTGGATTTGAAAAGGGACAGAGAAGGCGCCTGACGAACAGACTCAGATAGTTTGTTCCAGGCAGCAACTCGTGTTGCTTCTTATGGCCTCTGAGAGTCTTGGGGGTCATCTGCTGGTGCAGACCACACGCCAAGGCATCATAATCTGGCCCAAGGCACCGAAGGCAACAATCATGCGGATCTGTGCGCAACATATGTGCACAGCGGTCACAAGGCTTAAAGCCACTGTCCGAGGCCATGGTGGGGAATATGGCCCTCACAAGGTCAAACTCCACACCAAGAAAAGGGAAAAAAGGGGACCTGAGGAAAAATGCAATGCTGAAGGTAAGCGGACTGGGGAGGCGAGAAGGGCACCGGTATACAAACCGGAGAAAGGAATTGATCCAAAAACCGAAGTAAAGGACAAGAACAAAATCAACTTTTTCTGGGGGGGAACAGACACACGTTCGATGGGCTCCACAGAAAAAAGGGACTGAGGCAAGATGGCACCCTTAGGCGGGAAGAGGACCACGCATGCATAGTGCATCTCCCAAAGGCTTTTTCTGAAAGCTGGGAAGAGGTTACCAGTGGGCTCCGTCGGTACCCATATGTGAGGACTGACTTCCTGCTTCCTGGAGAAGAAACTAGCACTGCTGCAATTAAATGCACACTTATGTAAACATTTTTGATAGGAAAATAAAAATTCTGCTCATTTACATACTAACATAGTAAACGATGGCAGATAAAAACCATCATGGCCCATCTAGTTTGCTTAGTGAGATCGCTAGAGTTGTACCCACTGCTTCGTGTAGATTATACACCCTCTATGCCTTTGTTTAGGGTTGTACTTGCCACTCCATGCAGGTTACTCCCTCTATTTTTTTAAGAGTAAAAGTTATTCAAGTTTGTTTTCAGTCCATCCTCTTGCTATATAGGGATCCTCTGTGTCTGTCCCATGCTTTTTTGAATTCCATTATTGTTTATGCCCCCACTATCTCCACTGGGAGGGCACTGCAGACATCCACCATCTTTTCCATGAAAAAAATATCTTCTTACATTGGATTTGAGTTTACCCACTTGCAGCTTCATTTCATGTCCTTTAGTTCGACACCTTTCTGAAAATGTTTAGTTTGTTTATTAATGCCCTTTAAGTATTTAAATGTCTGTATCACACCTTCCAGTCCCTCTTCCCTTCCAAGATAGGGAGGAGTGGCCTAGTTGGGGCAAGTTACCTCAGGCTGGAGGTTCAAATTCCGCTAGAGGACAGCAACCTTGGGCCGGAAGGACTGGGGTTTCTAGTCCCACAGGTGCTCCTTGTGGCCTTGGGCAAGCCACTTAACCCTCCGTTGCCTCAGGTACAAAAACAAATTGTGAGCCCTTTGGGGACAAGGAAAAAATATACATACAGTATCTGAATGTACACTGCTTTGGACTGGTAGAAAAGCGGTCTATAAGCCTAGTTAAATAAATAATAACACATATGTAGGTCTTCTCGTCTCATACATCTTCTGGTGCTGGCCCCATATTATTTTGGTCTCCTTCCTCGGAAACATTTCAAGTCTTTTATATACTTTGCGAAGTACAGTCTCAAAAACTGAAAACAATATTCCAAGTGAGGCATCACCATCCTCTCGCCCCCTATTGCATATGCTCCTTTGGATTTCTGCATCCCAAGTGCATCACTCTGTACTTCTTTGCATTACATCTTAACTCCGAAGTATTAGACCATTCTTCTAATTATTCTAGATCTGTTTTCATGTTGTCTATTCTGCTCAGTTTGTCCGCTAAGACATTGTCCTGGCCCGGGAGGTAGACCACCCTTAGGAGCATCCCTCTGCGTGTAGCATAGGAGTAGAGGGCTACCGCCTCCTGGCAGAGAAAGTAGGACCCTGTCCCCCCTTGTTTGTTCACGCAGAACATCGTGACCTGATTGTCAGTCTGGATCAGCACTGCATGGTGCTGTAGTTGGTGGCGGAAGGCTCTGAGGCCCAAGAATATCACCCCGATTTCCAGCAGGTTGATCTGCATTTTGAATTCCCTCTGGGACCAACAGCCTTGTGTCTGGAGGCTCTCACAATGCACTCCTCAGCCCATTAGAGAGGCGTCCATGGTGAGGACCTTCTAGGGGGTGGGTGCCTGGAAGGGCATCCCAGCCTGAAGGTGACATGGGTTCTGCCACCATCCGAGGGAGCTTGCTACCTGCCGGGTCACTTGCACACTGTCCTTGAGCCTGCCTGTGGCTTGGGCCCACTGAGAGCGGAGGCACCACTGGACTGCTTTCATGTGCAGACAAGGCATTTGGTGTCATGTGGACCGTGGAGGCCATGTGTCCCAGCAGGCCGAGAAGAAGCCGGGCGTATAGTGTCCCGTGCCAATGCACCTCTGTGGCTAATTCCCTGAGATGTGCTGACTCTCCTGAAGAAGGAAGACTTTTACCTGAAGACTGTCCAACTGCGCCCCTATGAAATTTAGGCACTGAGCCGGAGTGAGGCAGGACTTGGGGTAGTTTATGACAAACCCCAGGTGCTGCAGGGCGTTTAAGGTGAGTCTGGTGGTGCACTGTGTCTCTGAAGCTGTGCCTCCCTTTATGAGACAGTCATCCAAATAAGGGAAGATGAAGGCCCCCTTAAAGCCTGAGGTGGGCTGCGACCACCGCAAGGCACTTTCTGAAGATCCTTGGAGACGAGGCCAGACCAAAGAGCAGCACCCTGTATTGGTAGTGCTGACCCCCCACCACGAACAGAAGGTATTTTCTGTGGCTGGGGTGGATTAGGACGCAAGTGTAGGCATCTTTTAGTTCTAAGGAGCAAAGCCAATCTCCCTCCTGAAGGAATGGCAGCAGTGTTCCAAGGGAGAGCATCTTGAACTTCTCCCAGACCAGAAACATGTTGAGCTCTCGCAGGTATAGGATGGGCCTGAGGTCCCCCCAGGTATCTTGAGGATGAGGAAATACCTGGAGTAGAGGCTAGTGCCCCAGAGAGGTTGTGGCACTGACTCCACTGCTTTGTCCAAGGATAGTCCTGCTAGCTTGGTGAGGAGCAGGGTCTGGTAGAGGAGAGGCCTGGTGGGTTCTCCAGTGAAGTATAAGGGTGGTGGTTGATGCAGGTGGAGGAGGTAGCCCTCCTTGACCACTTGTAGCACTCAAGTATCAGTGGTGATGGCTGTCCACCTGTGGGCAAACAAGGCCAGGCACCCCACTGTGGGCAGCAGAGGACCTCCTGGGGGAGTAGAGGTCATGCCCAAGCAGTCAAAAGCTTCCCACGGGCTGTGCCTGATCTGGTGCCTGGGCTTCGGAGCTTTTTGCTTTCTGGGACCATGTCCCTGGCCCTTCTATTGTTGGTCCTGTTGAGGCGTCAAGAAGGCCTGCAAGTGTGGAGTATTACCAAAGCCCTCTTTCTTCCTCAGGAAGAAGAGCTTTTTCTCCAGGGTTTTCTTCCAGGGTTGCACTGAGGTCTTCTTTGAGAGCCTGGTTCTCGTGACATACTCTATCTCTATCTCCGTTGCTTTATCCGCCACGGGCTTCCCAAATAGGTTTTCACTTATGCAGAGGACATCGATTAGCTTGTCCTATACTCAATGCTCCAGGTTGGATGACTGCAGCCATGCTTGGCGTTGTGCCCGATACTGGCGGCAGCCACTCTGGCCGATGACTCAAAGCCATTATAGGCTGCTTGGGACAGAAACTTCGAGCATTCTTTTACTGCCAAAATTAGGGTCTTGAACCTCTGCAGGGGTTCGCTGTCGAGGCCTGCAGAGAATCCCCTGAGCTCCTTTGACAGTTCTTTCAGGTACATGCCGATGTAAAGCTGGTAGGACTGAATTCGGCATGTTAGCATCGAGCCCTGAAAGGTTTTCTGGCCGAGGGCGTCAAGGATTCGAGCCTCCCTGCCAGATGGCACCGACAAATGGTTTTTTTGGCCCTTAAGCCTGCTCATGGCCGACTCCACAACCATGAAATTGTGGGGAAGCTGGGTCTTTTGGAATCCAGGGCTTCGGCATATCCGGTACATGGTGTTAAGGTATCTGCTAACAACTGGTACCAACGCCAGTGTTTCCCACATGTGTAAAAGGATGTAGTTGAGGATCGGTGGCACTGGGACCGTAAGGGTTTCCTTCGGAGGGGTCTCGTAATGAAGCATCTCCAATTCCTCAGTTCATGAGTCCTTCTCAGCCTCGGTATCAATAGTGAGAGCCTTGGTCATATCCCTCACGACTCAAGGAATGCCACATCCTCAGGAGGGGACGGCATCAGTGCCAGGGGAGATGGGTCCAAGGGCACGTCATGGTGATGCCTCGTGTCTGGGGACTCTTCGTTCTCGGTATCCCAGTCGGACTCGAAGTCTGAGTACGAGTCCAACGCTGCATGATCACCTCAGTCGAGGACCACTCGTTGTGGTGCATGACCTCCGGAGGATTGACTGTCTGAGCCATGTGCGCTTGCCGGAGAGGACAGGTGTCCCTAAGAATGGGACTGGGACCTCGACTGGGGGCTTTCTCGAGGCCAATGGCGCTCAAGGACTGGTTTGACATCTGAGGAAGCCCTCGATGTCGAGGGTCCCATCCTCACATTGGATGAACCAAACGAGCCGGACATAAACCTTGCTGCATGGCCACTAGGGCAGATATACTGCTCTCTAAGGCTGCCATTCTGATCTCCATGCTTGTTGGCTCCGCAGCCTTCGATGCGGGCACAGAGGACTTCGGACTTGGCGTTGGTACTGTCGAGGACAATTCCTTGCAGGGTATCTTGGTGGGATGCACCTGCTCCGACTCCCTGAACTCATGCCTGGGACTGTGGGACATGGGGTGGGATTTCACCTTCTTCCCGGATCTATCTTCCGAGGCAGTCTTCAAGGAATTTTTCTTCTTATGCTCCATCTCCGGAGATTACCACTCAGAGGAACACTGGAGATTCTGGCTTTGTGGGGCACTGAGGTATCGGAGGCAGCCCTGGAGCATGGTGTCACCGAAGACTCCGGGGCGGAGTCGGACTTCTGAATGAACTTTTCCTGCTGCTGATGGCAGCCCTTTAAGGCCTTTGGGGTCATGGTTCTGAAAAGCTCACAATCGGGTCACTGTGCTCTGGACCAAGGCATTCAAGGCAGCAGTCATGTGGGTCGGTGAGTGACATCATTTTGCAACACCTTTCACACTTTTTGAAGCCACTGAAGGCCATCGGAAAAAGTGGGTTCGCCGCCTCCTGGCAGGGATCAGAGGTCTTAGGCTGAAAAAGGGGAGGCCTGATAAGGTGGGTAGTTTCTGTAAACAGCTCCCTTCCTTGGGTAGAAGGACCTTTTACCTGAACCCTTCCATCGGGGAGGGGCAGCGGTCTTTTTAGAGAGCCTGGTCCTAGTCCTGAACTCGGTCTACAGCTCGGCAGCCTTGTCGGTCATGGGTTTGCCGAAGAGATGCTCTCCTTGGCAGTGGACATCGACCAATTTATCCTGAACCCACTGCTCGAGGTCTGACAACTGTAGCCAAGCTTGGTGGCGTGCACCGATGCCAGCCGCCACTACTCGAGCCGCCAACTCAAACCCGTCATAGGCTACCCGAGACATGAATTTGGACACTCACGGATTGCTTTGGCCAGGTTCTTGAATCGCTGCAAAGATTACTCGGAGAGACCAGCCAAGAACACGGCAAGTTCCTTTGCCAAGTCTTTCAGATACATGCCCATGTACAGCTGGTAGGCCTGGATGCGGCCGATGAGCATTGAGCCCTGGTAGCACTTTCTGCTGAGGGCATCCAGGATGTGGGCCACCCTGCCTGGGGGCACCAAGGAAATAGTAGTTACTGACCTGTAACAGGTGTTCTCCAGGAGCAGCAGGAATCAGTCCTCACATATGGGTGACTTTGGCGCCGACTGAGCCCTCGTGCGGAGCATTTCCCCAGCTTTCAAGAAAGCCTTTGGGAATGCAGCGCGCATGCGCGGTCCCCTTCCCGCCCAAGGGCGCCATCTTGCTCAGTCTGATGACATAGCTAAAAGACAGCAAAACAACAAAATGAATCATATGACTGCAACTCCAAGGTGAGGAGGGAGGGTCGTGAGGACTGATTCCTGCTGCTCCTGGAGAACACCTGTTAAAGGTGAGTAACTACTCTTTCTCCAGGACCAAGCAGGAAGTCAGTCCTCACATATGGGACTCCCCAGCTACAGGCTACTGGGAACCCAAGCTGAAAAATAAGCTCCCTCTAGCGCGTCAGCATTTGTGAAAGAATCCTTTCTGAGAACGCCCCCGTACGGTAGCCCAACACAAGGGCCGGAGGGTAGGAGTTGCCTAAACCTTAAAGAGATTACGGAGTACTGCCTGTCCGAAAGCACTGTCCCTACGGGACTCCCTCTCGAGGCAGTAGTGAGCCGCAAAAGTCTGGCTTGAAGACCAAGTAGCGGCCCGGCAGATGTCTGCCAATGGAACAGAGCGGAGGTGGGCTACTGATGCGGCCTTCGCCCTGACACGGTGAACCATGACTCGACCCTGCAAGGAGAGGCCGGCTGCCCTGTACGCCCAGGCGATACAATCCGCTACCCAAAGGGACAACGTATGCTTGGAGACAGGCAACCCCAGTTTATTAGGGTCAAAAGATAGGAAGAGCTGAGCAGCCCTTCGATGCCCCTGCGTACGGTCAATGTAAAAAGACAACGCCCTTCTACAGTCCAGGGTATGCAGGACTGTTTCAACCCGGCTGGCATGCGGCCGGGGGAAGAATGTTGGAAGAACTACCACCTGATTGAGGTGGAAGGAGGAGATAACCTTCGGAAGGAACTTAGGGTGAGTCCGCAAGACCACCCTATTCTTATAGAACCGTGTGTATGTTCTATCAGAAACCAGAGCTTGTAGTTCACTCACACGCCTGGCCGAGGAAAGAGCCACTAAGAACAACGTCTTCCAGGAAAGGAAGCGTAAATGACAGGTAGCCATCGGCTCAAACGGTGGGCAAGTTGCTGCAATACCACATTCAAATCCCACTCAGTGGCTGGTGGATGGATCAGAGGCTTGAGCAAAAGCAGGCCTCTGAGGAAGCGGGACACCAAGGGGTGGCCCGACACAGATTGGCCCTCTACCTGTGAGTGGTGTGCCGATAGAGCACTGAGGTGGACCCGAACAGAGCTGGATTTAAGGCCTAGGTCCGAGAGGTCGAGCAGGTACTGCAGCACCACTGGAACCAGGCACGAAAAAGGATCCTCCTGGCGCTGAGCACACCAGGTGGAGAACCTACGCCACTTAAGGGCATAAGATTTCCGGGTGGATTGCCTCCTAGAGGCCAAAACCACCTCTTCCACCTCCTTAGGAAGAAGTAAGGGGGCTAGAACTACCCTTTCAGCAGCCAGGCCATCAGATTGAGGGATTTGAGGTTGGGGTGCAGGAGAGATCCCTGATCCTGAGACAGGAGATCGTGATGCACCCCCAGAGGGAGTGGAGTGTCCACCGCCAACTGCAGGAGGAGTGGAAACCAGGGCTGCCTCGGCCATCTGGGGGCTACCAGAATCACCGAGGCCTTGTCCTGAAGAACCTTGAACAAGGTTCGGGCCACTAGAGGCATGGGAGGAAAGGCATACAGTAGGCCCGTAGACCAAGAGATTAGAAATGCATCTGCTGTTATTCGCAGAGGATGCGGTTGTCTGGAACAGAACCTGGGTAGCTGACGGTTCAGTGGACTCGCAAAGAGATCGATGGTTGGAAGACCCCATCTTAGAAAGATCCCTTGCACCACCAGAGGATTTAACTGCCATTCGTGAGGCTGTACAATCCTGCTCAATCTGTCTGCCAGGCAATTTTCCTGGCCAGGCAGGTAAACTGCCTTGAGAAACATGTTGTGTTTGATTGCCAAGGAGCACAGAGCCTGTACCTCCCGACACAGAAGTTTGGAGCCTGTGCCCCCTTGCTTGTTCACGTAGAACATTGCCACTTGATTGTCTGTCTGAACTAAGACAGACTGATGAGAGAGGACATGAGAGAAAGTCTGTAGAGCTAAGCGGATAGCTCGCAACTCCAATAGATTGATCTGCTGTGTGGACTCCCCAGGAGACCAGAGGCGCCGAGTGCAAGCCCCCTGACAATGTGCACCCCAGCCCTGAAGGGAAGCATCAGTTGTCAGCACCTGTGTGTGGGGAGGCGCCTCAAAAGGCACCCCCTGGACCAGGTTTGGGAGATGCAGCCACCACCATAGGGAGGCTGTCAGCAGTTTGGACACCCTTATCTTGTCTTTCAAATTGCCTGTGGCTTGCACCCACTGAGCTCTGAGGCACCACTGAGCAGGTCGCATGTGCAGGCGGGCATTCAGAGTTACATGGACCGTGGATGCCATGTGGCCCAAGAGCCTTAGGAGGTTTCTGGCGGAGACCAGAGAACCGCTCTGGAACTGATTGGCCAACGCTATCAGTCTGTGGGCCCTGTCCTCGGGCAAATAAGCCTTCGTCTGGAGGGTATCCAATCTTGTCCCTATGAACTCCATGTTCTGTGAGGGGAGCAAAGTTGGCTTTGCAAAGTTTACCATGAAGCCTGGATGCTGAAGAAGAGAACCAGTGCGAAGGGTGGCCTGTCCGGCCTCCTGTGGAGACTGACCCCTGATGAGCCAGTCGTCCAGGTATGGAAAGACAAAGATGCCCTGGTTTCTGAGATAGGCCGCCACCACCGCCAGGCACTTAGTGAAAACCCTGGGGACGGAGGTGAGGCCAAATGGAAGTACTCTGTATTGAAAATTATTTCCTCCCACTACAAATCTGAGATATTGTCTGTGGTCTGAATGAATGAGGATGTGAGTATAAGCATCCTTTAGGTCTAAGGAGCATAGCCAATCTCCCTGCTGGAGGTAGGGCAGCAGTATCCCAAGGGTAAGCATCTTGAACTTTTCCCTCTCCAGGAACTTGTTGAGATTTCGCAAGTCTAGGATGGGCCTGAGGCCTCCTGTCCTTTTTGGTACCAGAAAGTACCTTGAAAAGAAGCCTTGGTCTCTCAGGTGGTGAGGCACCGGTTCCACCACCTGCTCCTTTAGAAGACTTGCCAACTCCTGAAGGAGGCGGCTCCTGTGAAGATGGAGTCTTGGAGGCTCCCCTGGAAAATAGGAGGGGGGTAACTGGTTGAAGTAGAGCAAATAGCCATTTTGGACTATGCTCAGCACCCAGGTATCCCCCGTTATGGCTGACCACCTGTGGGCATACAGTGTCAGCCGGCCTCCTGTGCTGAGAGGAGCCAGCTGAGGAGGAGAGGCTATGCAATGGGATTCAAAACTCTGCTCCCTGCTGTGCAGGAGCCGGAGCTGATGGCTTGGGGGCTTTCTGCCTACGGGGCCCATGTCCCTGCCCCTTGGCCTGCTGACCCTGATGGGGAGCTGCAGAGGCCTGAAAATGAGGGTAGGATTTGTAGGCAGTAGCCTTCCTCGAGTAAAAGGGCTTTTTCCCCGAGCCCTTCTTCTTCTGAGAAGGGGCAGATGTTTTCATGGACAGCCTTGTCCTGGTGAGAGTCTCAGACTCGAGTTCTGCAGCCTTTTCAGCCATGGGTTTGCCAAAAAGGTTCTCACCTCGGCAGGGGACATCGACCAACTTGTCCTGTACCCATGGCTTGAGGTCTGATGACTGTAGCCAGGCCTGATGGCGTGCACCGATGCTGGCCGCAGCTACTCGGGCCGAAGCCTCGAAGCCATCATGGGCTGCTCGAGAGATAAACTTAGAGCACTCTCGAATCCCAGATGATAAAGACTTAAACCTCTGCAAAGGTTCCTCGGAGAGGCCAGCTGAGAATCCGGCAATCTCCTTTGCCAGGTCCCGAAGGTACATGCCCATGTACAGCTGGTAAGTCTGGACACGGCACGCCAGCATAGAGCCCTGGAAGCACTTTCTACCGAGGGCATCCAGGTTCCGGGCCTCCCAGCCTGGGGGCACCAAGGAGTACATCTTCTGACTCTTCAGACGATGCATGGCCGATTCCACAACCATGGAGTGGTGCGGTAGCTGTGCCTTCTGGAACCCAGGGCTCTTACGGACTCGATAAATGGAATCGACCCATTTACTGAGAATCGGCGCCGAGGCCGGCGCCTCCCACATGAGGAAGAGCAGCATCAAAGGAACTGGTACAGTAAAGGCCTCCTTAGGTGGAGAGTCATACTGGAGGGCCTCGAGCTCTTCGGCTCGAGGCTCCTTCTCAGGATCCGCGGGGAAGGCCAAGGCTTTGGCTATGTCCCGCACGAAGTCCGAGAACCGGGTATCCTCCGGTGGGGACCGTCTCCAAGACTCGGACTCTGGTGAGTCCGATGGGATGCACTGGGTCTGGAAAGTATCTGGGGACTCCTCGTCCTCCGTCTCCCACTCTGACCCATCCGAGGAGGAATCGAGCGGCTCCGGCCAAGCAGGCACCGATGCCATCCATCCCGACGCTGAGGGCACCGGCGTCGATGACCTCGGCCCCGAGCGGGAGGCCGAGGGGGACCTTGGACGGGATCGACTCGAGACCGCATCGACTCGAGGATCGGCTCGGCCTCCGGGGTCGAGGTCCCGGTGGTTGGGGCAGATGCACCGGTCAAACCGGCAATCAGTACCCGCTGCTGCTCCATGAACGCAGCCAAGCTGCTCTCCAAGGCCATCAACCTGAGACTCCGCTCAGGAGACTCAGCAGCCCCCGACTCGGGCCCCGACGTCGGCTCTCCTGGAGGGGAGTCTAGGAGGACAACAGCACTCACGTGACTCGGGAACTCCGGCTCCACTCGAGGCAACTTGGCAGGCCTCTCCGGCTCCGAGGACCCAGGACAGCGGTCGGGGCTATACGACCTGGCCCTCGAGGAGCCAAGAGCGTCCACCGACGCCGCCCTCGTGGGTTTCTTCTTCCTTCTGTGTTCCCTCGAAGGAGACCCCCTTTCAGAGGAGCCTCGACAGTGCTCGAGGTCGGACTCTCGAGATGTCGAGGTCTCTGACGAAGTCCGGGCCCGGCCGGACGCGGAGTCAGAAAAGAGTCTATCACGCTGATGTTGACGGCTCCTCAGCGCCTTAGAGGACATTTTGCCGCACGGGACACAGACCACTGGGTCATGGTCGGGCCCGAGGCACCGGAGGCAGCAGTCATGTGTGTCGGTGAGAGACATCAGCTTCTTATACCGATCACGCTTCTTGAACCCGCTGGCAGCCATTGGGTGAAAAAGGGCCCCTGCAAGGTCAAAAGACCAGACTGCCAGTGAAAAAGAGAAAAAAGCGGGAACGCTAGTCATGAAGGACAAAAACCGAAAAACTTAGCTCCGGGCTCAATACCGGTGTACTGGGCCCAGGCGGGAAGGGGAACCGGCGTCGAACCGGGCAAAAACACAAATCCACGCAGGAAAATCAACTTTTTACCGGGTGACGACACACGTCCGTCGGGCTCCGCGGAAAAAAGAAGACTGAGCAAGATGGCACCCTTGGGCGGGAAGGGGACCGCGCATACGCGCTGCATTCCCAAAGGCTTTCTTTGAAAGCTGGGGAAATGCTCCGCACGAGGGCTCCGTCGGCGCCGACGTCACCCATATGTGAGGACTGACTTCCTGCTTGGTCCTGGAGAATGCATCTTCTGGCTTTTCAGCTAATGCATGGCCGATTCCACCACCATGGAGTTATGCGGCAGTTGTGACTTTTGGAAGCCTGGGCTCCAGCAGATTCTATACATTGCGTCAAGCCGTTTGCTCACCATTGGCAATAAAGCCGGTGTCTCCCACATTCGGAGCATCAGCCATTCCAGGATGGGAGAGATGGGCACAATGAGCAAGTCCCACGAGGCGTCACCTACTGGAGGATTTCCAACTCATCCGCCCAAGGGTCCTCCTCAGACTCAGTCGGAAATGCCAGGGCCTTAGACATATCCTTGACAAAATCAAGGAAACCCATATCCTCGGGCAGAGACCGCCATCAAGACTCCGAGACTGGAGAGTCAGATGGGACGTCGTGGTGGCGATGGGTATCAGGGGACGCCTTGTCCTCTGTCTCTACTCTGAGTAGTCCGTCGAGGACTCATAGGAGGGCTATTCTGCGGGCCTCAGGCCCTGCGGCCGGTGCCCAAAAGATATGCCGGGAATGACTGCAGACCCGTCGAGCGGGACTTGGATCGCGGCCGAGGATCGACTCAAGACCTAAGGACCTCAAGGATTGACTTGACCTCTAGAGACATCTTGGACATGGAGGGTCTGGTAGTCGGGGCGGATGAACCGATTGTGCCGGACAACAGCACCCACTGCTGGTCCATGAAGACAGACAAACTGCGTTCCAGGGCCGCCATTCTGGACTCCAGACCAGAAGGTCCTGCAACCTTCGGCGCAGGCACCAAGGGACTCGAGCCCAATGCCAGCTCCCCTGAAGGGGAATCCTCCACGAGGATAGTGTCTAGGGATCGAGGACGGTCCGCTGTTGGATATTCGCAGGCCGCTCCTCTCAGATGACTCAGACAAATGTCTCGGAATAAGGGACCAGGCCTGGGGAGCACCCAGCCAGTCGGAACCATCCAAGGATGCCGTCTTCAAGGGATGCTTCTTCTTCCTGGGTTCCCTTGAGGGAGACCCCCCCACTTTCTGAGGACCCACAACAAGGCTCGGGTTTGGAAGGTTCCGCCCAAGATGTCGGGGCCTCAGGCGAGGCCCTGGCCTTCAGAGGCACTGGGGACTTGGGGAAAAACTTATCGTGCTGCTGCTGGTGGCTCTTGAGGTCCTTACTGGACATCCTCTTGCAGAGACTGCAGGCTGCCGGGTCATGGTCTGGCCCGAGGCAGTGGAGACAGCAGTCGCTTGTGTCGGTCAAAAACATAATTTTGAAGCACTGATCACACTTCTTAAAGCCACTGGTAGCCATGGGGGGAAAAAGTACCCCTGCAAGGTCGAAGACTCTCCGGGCTGCCAATAGGAGAAAAAAAGTCCGAAGATGCCTGGAAAAGAAAACAACAAAAACTACAAAAAGAGACCGAACTCGGCGTCAAGGCAATGAGGTCGGTAGGCGGGAAGAGTACCGGTGTGATACCAGAGAGGACTATAAAACTCAGAGAGAAAAATCAACTTTTGTTGGGGACAAACCAGACAAACATCTTAAGGGCTCCATGGAAAAAAGGACACTGAGCAAGATGGCACCCTTGGGCGGGAAATGGATCATGCATGCGTGGTGGCATCTCCCACAGGTTTTCTTTGAAAGCTGGGGGGGATGCTTCCGCGAGGGCTCTGGTGCCGACTTCACCTATATGTGAGGACTGACTTCCTGTTTGTTCCCGGAGAACATCTACATAAAGTATCTCCACATCACAGCCCCTCCTCAAGCTGAGTCATAGATTGTCCATCACCAAAATAGAGGCCGTCTCTGTACATTAGAGGCATTGAAATCCCAACTGAAAACCATTTAATGCTTGCATATTGTCCAAAGAAATCCCAAAATTGAGCCTCTACTACCTTCTAAATAATTTTCACTTCAATGCGGAGGGAAATACTACCTCCCATAAGGATCCATTTATCACATGGGCTAACCTCACTTTCAATCCCTCTCTGGCTACCTTAATCAGGATATAAGGGTCCAACAAGCATATAGATGGCATAGTATTTTTCAATAAATCTACAACACCCCTTAATGACAGACTCCCTTCCCATTTCACCCTTTCCCCTCTTTCTATTGATATGTTCCCTACATTCTCTCAGACAACAGAAAATAAGACTGCTCCATGACTTGTAAGAAACAAAAAAAAGATAAACTATTAACTATGAAATAAGCAACTTGCTAAATATTACTCCCAAGACAATGCTGCATGCCTGTGCAATGCAATTTAAATGCAGAATTATCCCTTGCAGAGTATGCCAGAACAGCAAGTACTTGCAGTCATAGATAGTCCCAATCATTATTGCCCCCCTCCTCCTCAAAAAAAAAATAAAATCATCAATTCATCTTATTCCTTGTTTCAATGCTTGGAACTGTAGCCCCTGAAATAGCTGTTCCCTTCTAATATTGCATAATCTTTGGTCTGTTGGCACCATATGGTGCCCAAAATACTGTTTGTTTCTTAAGAACATGGAATTCTGAGCACTATACAGTTCAGATACTTTGACAGTCGTGTAGTGCCTGTGAACACTGGGCAAGACGAGGGGGGTTTAACATGTGGTAAGGTAGGGAGTTGCTGGAGATCGATTGGTGGTAATGGGAAACAGACTGCAGAGGGGAACCAGGGGAAGCAGTGAATTGGCTGATGGGGGCAGTGAAGATGACAGAAAAGTGACTGGTGATGGGGGTTGCTGAATACTAACTTCTGGGGTGGAGTATGCATGCTGGGAGGAAGAATAAGCTAGAAAACAGAGAATGTTCAAGGAGAACAAGCTAGAGAAAGGGAGGGAATGTTAGGAGGAACAAGCTGGGAAAACAGAGAAGGAATACGGGAAGGATGAACTGAGAATAAGGGAGGGCAAATGAAAAGGAATGAGATGCATTTTGTGAATACAGAAAAGGCAGAGGTGAGGCCAAAAGGCAGTATGTAGTACTAGAAGTGATGTTTCTCAATTACGAATCCTGTGACTGGAATGTAGTGGAGTAGCAGCCTAGTGGTTAGAGCAACTACCTAGCACCCAGAAGATCAAGGGTTCAATTCCCATTGGCACTCCTTGTGACCTTGGGTAAGTCACTTTACCCTCCATTGCCTCAGAAAAATCCAAGTTATCAATGTCCCTGTTTAATGTACATTATTACCAAGTTGAAGTTACAATGTAAACTGCTTTGATTGAAATGATAAAGCGGTATATAAAAACCTGTTAAATAAAAAATAAATAAAATAAATGTATCTGTACGTGGAAGTAAGCATCCTTCAGGTCCAGAGAACACAATCTCCTTTTTGAAAGAAAG
This sequence comes from Ichthyophis bannanicus, assembly GCA_033557465.1. NCBI lineage: Eukaryota > Metazoa > Chordata > Amphibia > Gymnophiona > Ichthyophiidae > Ichthyophis > Ichthyophis bannanicus. The sequence continues at coordinate 124,351,388 of CM066036.1, read as the reverse complement.
GAAAGAGGATGCCAGGGAAATCATTCTGAACTTTTCACAAACTAGATAAGTGCCTAGATTCCTGAGGACTAAGATGGGATAGTATCTCTCTGTTTTCCTGGGTACGAGGCAATACCTCAAGTAAAATCACAGCCTTTCTGCCCTGGTGGGATTGGCTCAATGGCATTTGTGGCCTGAAGAGCAGAGCTCCTGAGGAGATATATTCTGGTTCTCGGCGATGAGAGAATGTGCTCTCAAAGAAAAATTTGGAGGGAATTCAAACAGGTGAATTTTGTTCTCCTCTTGGACTATTTTGAGCACGCAAATGTCAGAATTTATGAGGGGCCAATGGCCTGCAAAAAGTGCGAGCCTCCCTCTGATGAAAGGTTGTCCTAGAGCAGGACAAGGGTATCCTTTATATTCTATAGGAGACTATCAAAAATCCGTCCCTGGTTTTGACTCTGATGCTGGCTGGTCCTTTTAAACCTTCAGCTGCCAAGGACGAGAGTGAGGTGGTTGCCTAGTTTAGGTGGAGCAAGAGGAAAGAGGATACAGATGTCTTTGTAAGTAAATAGGATCTTTGTAGCTCCAAACTTCCTAGATGAGGAAGCCAAGTCGGAAGTGGGTCTAGAGAGGGTTTTCAAGGTGTCAGCGTTCTGCTTGATCATGGTTGAAGCCTCACGAATCTTATCTAGGAAGAGATTGTCTCCACAGTACAGCACATCAGCAAGTTGCTTCTGCACAGTGAGTTGCAAGTCTGAAGCCCAGAGGCATGAGAGACACTGGGCACCAATACTCAGAGGAGGGTCTCTGTGCCATATCCAAAATATGACATATCTCTTGGACAATATTTTTTCCACATTCCTTCCCTTGTGTTACTCAGGAAGGGCATTGCACTGCTCTCTCTGAACGGAGAAAGTCCACAAACTTGTCTAGATTGCACATGATGTTCTACAAATGTATGCCTATGAAGAGCTGATAGGAGATGACAGCACATCGTTCTGCAAGAAATTCCTTCCAAAAGAATTTGGTGTCCTACCCTCTCTCCCCAGAGTGTCTAAGAGTGAAACTTGGAACACTTGGGTATTTTTGAGAGTCGATTTAACAACTATGGAATGGTGCAGCAACTAGAGCTCCTTGAATCTGGAAGCTTTTTGGACTTTATACAGTTGACCAACTTGCTGGCTGGACACATTGGCACTCTCACCACCTCCTTAGGGGCAATGGAGTACTGGAGAAAATCCAACTCCTTGGCCCTGGGCTCCTCCTCTGTTTCCAATGGAAATGGAATGGACCTGGCCATTTACCTCACAAAACCATGGAAAGTCAGCTCCTCAGGTGAGAACATTTGTCATTTGTGAGGAGAAGTGGGATCTTAGGGATGCTTTAGATTTCTCCTCTGGGAAGTATTCAAAGTCATACTCAGATTCCCAGAAGCACTCCAATACAGACTCAGAGAGGTATTCAAAGGATGCCAGAGTCTCTGCCTAAGTCATCTTTCATCTCTCTTTGGAGGTAGATCTCCTCTAGGAGTGTCAATGTACCAATGAATTCCGATGCCGAGGGGAATGATCAGCCCTGATACAGTGAAGAGCAATATCAGTCAGGAAGAAACTGGTGTCAGGGACCTTTGAGATCACAATGTTGATTCCTCTCCCCTAAGCAGGCAGAGGAATCTCAATGATAGCCTCTATACATCGACGTGCCAACGATGCTGCAATCAAAGCAGCAGCTTCACACAGAGCAAAGAACATAGTCATTCCTTTCCTTGAGGCCTCTCATGAGCCACTCCTCAGGGGCTGCCATTGATGAAGGTATGGGGCCTGCAGCAGATTCAGCCAATGTCTGCGGAAACTGGCAAAGAATATCGGCAGGCTGGTCTCAGCCTCATGAGGCGTGGTGTGGTCCCTCCAATACTGAGGAAGATGAGTGATCCTCACATCAAAGCTGCTTCAGGGATCAGAGCTCCTCTGATACTTCAATGGCCCCGACATTGCACTCTGATGAACTTAGATTCTGATGCATCTGAGCCTCTCCCCGAGACTTGGTAACCTTGGTTCACAATGCCTTAGAAAATGAATCCCTCTCGCTTCTCGGGGTGATAACAGTGGGTAATCGATGCTGATGTGACCTACTGATGCTCGGCTCTGAGTGAGCTTGAGGACTCCACAATGTTAATGCTCCACCAGCATCTGGGTGGCTCCTGAGACCATGAAGACTGATAAAGACAATGATGGATCAGTCTTATTGGTGCCAAAAATTCATTCGCTCTGCTTCTAATGGCACTGGAGCCCTCTCCTTGCCATATGTGAACACAAAGTTAGATGAGAAGGCTCATGATCAGGTCCCAAGCACTGCAAGCACCATCTGTGAAGGTCTGTGAAAGATATGATCTTGCTGCATCAGGTGCACTTTTTAAACCTGCTGGCCTCTATGAAACATGCTGTCCCAAAAAAATAGTCGCAGCAAAATTAAACAATTTTGTAAAATAGAAGTGTAATGCGGCCTACTGCAGTGATGTGGCAAAATAAAGGAAACTAGAAATAACTGAAAAATACTTTCTAAAAGAACTAAATAAAAACTGAAGAACTACTCTGAAAGTTGCAGACCTACACCAAACACATCTATAGAGCTCCATGGAAAATGAAGACTGAGGAGATGTGGCATTCGGCAGGAGATGGGAATTCACAAGCATGCTTGGGGGAACTAATCTAAATAGGGCTCAGTCATTGATGTCACCCATACAACCACAGAGAAATCTTGAAAGTTGGAAATATGACCAGGGGAGAGGGGGACTATGGATAATGAGTTAAAACACAAAAACCTCTTTGAAGGATTGTTTAAGGAACTTGTAGCAACCATGTGGGCAGGTGGATATCTATCAGCATATCTGGTGATCCTGTCCAAAATGTAGAGATTTTGTGATGAGGTTGTGAAATATGTGGGGGACGTATTGGGTAGAACCCTGCTTAAACTTATGGGCACCTTTCTATTGAATGTGATCAAGTGTGTTCAAGGATCATTTCACACTTCTCAATTTTTAGGTTATGTGGTGATCTTCTGTTTGTCTCACAATTGCTGAGAGTTGGAGACAACCAGGACTGCCAATATTTGGGAAATTTCTGAGCTAAATGTGACATGTATCATTAATGGTTAAATTGACTGTAGCTTTCCAAGTAAGAAAAAGGTGATAGAGCTATTTCTTTCTCTATAGGTTCAGAGATTTGCCAGCTCCTGATGCAGGTATATCAAAACCTATGGCCAGGTCACATAGGAAGTATTCACTTTTATGGGTCATGCAATAAGTCTCTTTAGTATTTTTGTTAAGTATTTTAAATGAACATTGTTTAGGATTGGATGAACAGCATTTACATGACGGATGTAGCTTGCAACATTGATATTTGAAGTAGCAAACGGTGATCAGTGGTTCAACTGATTATTCACATGGTGGAAGAAGTTTTTAAAACAGAATATATGATAAAATATATATTTAAATATATAGGGCCTGATATTCAGTGGTAGCAGCTAGCTAATCTAAGGAAGAACAAAAGGAGCAAGCTGTACCAACAGTAGCAGTAGGTTTAAAGAGCTTAATTGTAGAAAACACCCCAATGTGTTTCAGCAAATGCCTTTTTCAGGGGGTACAAGCTTCAAATAAAAACATAAATATCATCAAAACTAAATAAAAACATCAAACAATAATAAACCTATAAAAATAAAATTATACATAGATATGTATTTAAGTAAATGAACCATACAACATATTGAAAGAGTACGGCTGATATTGATATGCCCTTAAAAATGGTTACAGAATGCATATTCAACACATGTCAGGAAAGAATATCTTAGGTGAAACAAATACTAAAAATGTTTGAAAGTGTATAAAACATGTGCAAGTAGCTAAAACACCAAAAGACAAACGCTGAAAAGTGGAGGAATGAGGAGGAAAGGTAATATGTATTTTCTTCCTGCTACTTCCCTGCGGGTGTGTGTGCTCCCCCCTTTGGATCTCAGCTAGCTAATCTAATGCAGCTAGCTGCCACCGAATTTTAACCCCAGCAATGCGTGTTATAGACACTTGGATAAAACCACATGTTGTAGCTGCGTGGGCAGAACGCACAACCTCCAGGTGCACAATAGTAAAAGATGCTACTAGCACGCGCAGAAAACAGCAGGAAAACCCCCACACCGTGCCAATGGTTGCCATGGTCCACCCCGAATTGCACCCTAGGCGGATGGCATCAAAGCCACCAACAAGTTGAGGTCAAGCCTTGGTACTCACTCCCTGAAAGCCCCAGGCAGAAATCCGTGCCAGGCTCAGCTGTACTCCTCTGAAACGGTTTCTCTGCTTTGCAGGCACTGCGTTTAAGGTGGTTGGCAATCAGATTCCTCTGAGAGCCTTCTGCAATCTTCAGGAGAAAGCAGGGGAACAGAGGAAGAGGAGGGAACGGGTGCTGATCTTGTGTATGGCTTATGAACTCTTCCAAATTCTTCCAATTTTCTGGCTGCTCAACAGGCCCTTAACAGGATAAGAGCAAGGAGCTGAACCAATTTTCCCTCCTCCTATGGCTACTGAAAAGATCATAGCCTAGGGGAGCCTCCCACATCAAGCTCAAGTGACAGTCCCCTCAAGGTGGTCATTCATGAGTGTTTAAACCAATCTTTTCCCCTCAATTATTCAGATTTTCTTCCAAGTGTAGAAAATCAATCCACCATCTCCTGGAGACGAAGGAATACTGAAGAGACCTCTGGTGGCTGAGGCAAATAGTGGCATGGGAGTGATATCACTGAAACTTGGGCTTTTCATTGGCTCTTTGTCTACACCAATCTGCACTTCACTTGTATGGACTGAAATAGCAGGACGATATGGAAATTCTATTAGATAGTACTACTAAGTGTTGCTGTACAACCTGTTTCATTTATTTAAAACAAAGTACAACCTGTTTCATTTATTTAAAACAAAAAAGGGAGAAAACAAGACAGGTTTGTGTTTAAACATGAAAATTATCTAAAGAAAGATTTCACATCTCTCTGAGAGGCACTGATTAGATCCTACACCAGAGCAATTTGGGGACAACAAAGTTGGAATAAGCATAAAGACAATTAAGGGTAGGTTTTACCACATTTCAATAATAGCGCGCACTAATCAAAACAATGTCAAACAATTTCTTTATGTCTCGTGTAGCTATTTACACACACATACAAAGTAATTGTAGTACACAAGTGAGACATTTTCTTTGTAGGAAGAGTCACTGTTAGTCTCAAAGACAGTGCAAGGATTGGAGGAGTTCTAGGCAAACCCTCCCATCCTGCAGCTCCCTCATCCCACTGGGACCAGCAGTAATGGCAATGGCCAGGGAACCACGATAGCGTAGTAACTCACCTATAACAGGTGTTTTCTGGGAACAGCAGGAATCTATCCTCACATATGGGTGACGTCGGTGCCAACGGAGTCTGCGCGGAGCACTCCCCCAGCTTTCAAAGAAAGCCTTTGGGAATACTACCACGCATGAGCGGACCCCTTCCCACCCAAGGGTGCCATCTTGCTCAGTCAGATGACATAGCTAAGACGGCAGTCAAACAAAAAACAGAAGGACAGCAAATCCAAGGGGAGCAGGGAAGGTTGTGAGGACTGATTCTGCTGTTCCTGAAGAACACCTGTTACAGGTGAGTAAGTTTTCTCCAGGAACAAGCAGGAAGTCAGTCCTCACATATGCGACTCCCTAGCTACAGGCTGCTGAGGACCAAAACACGACAGTATCAATGGCGTCCGGTCAGATGGCCGAGAATTGCAGAAGGTCAGTCCCCGCTGAAAGACTCTGAAAGACTCTGCAAGACCCTAGCGCCCAGCAACACTACCACTTCGGTAGCCTGAACACAGAGGGTCGGAGGGCAGGAGTTGCCTACACCCTAAGAATATTATGCAGCACTGCCTGACCAAAGGAACTGTCCCTGTGGGATTCACTTTCCAGGCAGTAGTGTGCTGCGAATGTGTGAATGGATGACCAAGTGGCAGCTCTGCAAATTTCTGTCACTGACACAGAACAGAGGTGGGCCACTGATGTGGCCATTGCCCTTGCACAATGTGCTGTGATCCGGTGCTCCAGGGAGAGGGCTGCCCACTCACAGGCGAGGGCAATGCAGTCTGCTACCCAAGAGGATAGGGTACGCTTGGGTACAGGAAACCCCAGTCTGCTGGGGTAATAGGACATGAAAAGCTGAGGTGCTTTGCGGTGGCCCTGGGTCCGCTGCAGATAGGGACAGGTCTCGTTTACAATCCAGTGTGAGGCATATGAGCTCCTCCCTGCTGGCATGAGGCCATGGGTAGAAGGTGGGGAGTACGACCTCCTGTGGCTGAGGTGAAACGGGGATACCACCTTTGGGAGGAACTTAGGGTGAGTACGGAGCACTACCCTGTTTTCGAAGAAACTGGTGCACGGGGGGGGGCCCAACACCAGCACTTGAAGCTCGCTGACTCTGCGAAATGAAGACAGGGCATCCAAAAAGGCCACCTTCCAGGATAGGTATCTGAGGTGGCAAGTGGCCAGTGGCTCAAAGGTGGCCTAGTCAGCTGGGAGAGCACCACATTGAGGTCCCATTCTGCTGCTGGGGGGTGGACAGGGGGCTTGGAAAGCAGAAGGCCCCTTAGGAACCAGAAACCAGGGGCTGGCTGGATAAGGGCTTTCCCCCTACAGGGTGATGGTGAGCGGCTATGGTGCTCAGATGCAACCAGACTGAGTTAGATTTCAGTCCTGCGCGTGACAGATGCACTACGTACTGGAGTACCAGCTGGATGTGGCAGGAGATTGGGTTTTCCTTCCTATCTGGGCACCACAGGGCAAACCTGCACTACTTAAAGGCGTAAGCCCTCCTCATGGAGGGCTTCCTGGAGGCTAGCAGGATCTCCTCAACCTCTTGTGGTAGACTGAACGGGGCCAAGGCTATCCTCTCAGCAGCCAGGCCATTAGCATCAATGACCCCACATTGGGATGCAGAAGGGAGCCCTCCTCCTGAGTCAGGAGGTCTGGGGCTTGACCAGGGGTACTGGGAGTGTCGCCGTCAGTGAGCAGTAATGGGAACTAGGGTTGTCTGGGCCACCTGGGGCCGATCAGTATCACAGATGCCCTCTCATTCTAAATTTTGAACAGAGTCTTGGCGACTAGGGGAGTCTGTAGGAATGCATACAGCAGTCCCTCAGACCATGAGATCAGGAAGCATCTGCTGCTACCCTCTGTGGGTGCAGTTGCCTGGAGTAGAAGCGAGCCAGTTGCTGCGTTGTCTGGAGAGAAAGAGGTCCATCTTGGGCCAGCCCCAAAGGCAGAAGAGCATCTCCGCCACTGCAGGGTCAAGACACCACTCGTGAGAGTGCAGGACTGCTAAGTGTGTCCGCCAGGTAATTGTCCTGACCCGGGAAGTAGACTGCCTGCAGAAGCATGCCATTGCACACTGCAAAGCAAAGGCAGGTTACAGCCTCCAGGCAGAGGGAGTACGAGCCCGTGCCCCCCTGCTTGTTTATAAAGAACATTGCGACCTGGTTGTCCATCTGGACCAGTACAGGTCTGTTTTGCAAGAGGGAGTGGAATGCACATAGGGTGAGGGATAGCGCTCAGAGTTCCAGAAGGCTGATCTGTAGTAGACACTCCTCCCTGGATCAGCAACCCTGAGCGCGGTGAACTCCGCAGTCAGCTCCCCAACCCCGGAGAGAAGCATCTGTGGTTAGGGTACTCTGCAGTGGAGGCGTCTGGAAGGGCATCCCTGCCCAGAGTAGGCCCAGGTTTTGCCACCAGTTGAGGGATCTCGCTAGCTGGCGGGAGATCCTGCCCCTGTCCTGGAGTCGGCGTGTGACCTGGGTCAACTGAGAACGCAAGCACCACTAGGCTGTCCACATGTGCGGGTGGGCTAAGGGTGTGACATAGACCGTAGAGGCCATGTGTCCCAGCAGGCAGAGGAGAAGGTGAGCCGGCACCATTCTGCAGTGCTGGACCTCCCCTACCAGCTATTTGAGGTGTTCGGCCCTGTCCTGAGGGAGGAGGGCTTTGGCCCGCACCATGTCAGCTGAGCACTGATGAACTCTAGGTCTTGCACCGAAGAGAAATGTGATTTGGGGTAGTTGATGACGAACCCCAGGTGCTGCAGGATGAGGATGGTACGTTCTGTGTCCTGACTGGTCTCTGCAGCCAAGCCGCCTCTGATAAACCAGTCATCCAGGTAGGGGAAGACAAACACTCCTTGTAGGCACAGATAGTCTGCTACCACTGCTAGGCTCTTTGTGAACACTCTTGGTGAGGAGGCCAGGCCAAAGGGAAGTACCCTGTATTGGTAGTTACCTCTCCCTATCATGAATCTCAGGTATTGCCGGTGAGATGGGTGGATCAGGATGTGGGTGAAGGCATCCTTTAGGTCCAAGGAGCAAAGCCAGTCTCCTTGGTGGAGATAGGGCAGCAGTGTCCCAAGGGAGAGCATTTTGAACGTCTCCCTCACCAGAAACTTGTTCAGGTCTCGGAGGTCCAGGATGGGCCTGAGACCCCCAGTTCTTTTGGGGTCAAGAAAGTACCTTGAGTAGAAGCCCTTTCCCCAGAGGTGCTGGAGAACAGGATCTACTGCCCTGTCCCTTAGTAGACCTACTAACTCTGAGAGCAAGAGGGCCTGGTGAAGAAGAGGTCGCACTGGCTCTCCTGGAAAATGCTTCAAAGGTGGCAGCTGGAAGCAGAGGTGATAACCCTCCTTCACCACCTGGAGCGCCCACTGGTCCGAGGTGACCTCGGGCCACCTATGGGCGAGAAGTGCCAGGCGGCCCCCTGTGGGCTGGTGAGGGTCTCCCAGGGGGAGGGAGGCCCCGCCCTGGGAGTCAAAAACTCCCACCAGGTTGAGCCAGAGCTGGTGTCTGCAGTTTGGGAACCTTTGGCTTCTTGGGTCTGTGTCCCTGGCCCTTGGACTGGGATCCCTGCTGCTGCTGGTGGCTTCGGAAGGCTTGGTAGTGGTGACTCTGATGAAAAGGCCCTTCTTCCTTGAGAAAGTTGGCTTTTTCCATGAGGTTTTCTTAAGGGAAAGGGCAGAGGTCTTCTTTGAGAGCTTCTGCCTGGTCACCACCTCGGCCTCAATTTCAGCCACAGGTTTCACAAATAGGTTTTCCCTGGTTCAGGGGACATCCAGCAGCTTTTCCTGGACCCACTGCTTGAGATCAGAGGTCTGCAGCCAGGCCTGGTGGTGAGCACCGATGCCTGCGACTGCTGTCCAGGCTGCCGCCTCAAACCCGGCCCGGGACAGGAACTTAGAGTAGTCCCAGATGGTGGCCACCAGGTCTGGAACCGTTGCATGAATGAGGCTCTTAAGATACATCCCTATGTAGAGCTCATAGGTTTGTATCCGGTAGCCCAACATGGACCTCTGAAAACACTTGTGCCCTAGGGCGTTGAGGACTCTGACTCTCTACCCGAGGGTACAGAAGAATAAGTCTTCTGGCTCTTGAGCTTTTGCATCAAAGACTCCACCACCACGGAACTGTGGGGAAGTTGGGCCTTCTGGAAGCCTGGACTCCTCTTGACGTGGTAGATGGCATTGAGGCGTTAGCTGACCACCAGCACAGAGGCCGAGGTCTCCCACATCTGTAGGAGAAGCTGTTCAAGGATGGGTTGCACCAGTACTGACAGAGTCTCCTTTGGCAGAAACTCATACTGGAGGATCTCCAGTTCTTCGTTGTGCAGGTCCTCCTCGGGTTCAGTCGTAAGCTTAAATTGGAAACACTTAAAAGACAGACAACATACTGTACAAATCTGCAGCTTATGGTACCTTTTCATATACACTTTTGTCACTGTGCCACCTTGTCACTGTCTCCAGCATACAGCATAGAAATCTGCCGTATCGACTAGCTTCATTTTCAGTACAGCTTGCCACAGTGTAAATAATATCAGAAAAAACCTATGAGAAAAAAGTAAAAATTAAATCTAATATAAACAAACTTGAATATCAATATACATATGAATATTTCATTAAAATAAAAATATTCATTGCTATTCAGATGCACACTGGAATCTCCTAAGCTATAAAAGCAAACTTGTCAAACATATACAGGAATAGATCAGATTTAATCATACGCCCATATAGATAATGCATATTGATGTTCTCATGAATACCTCTACGGGTGCCTAAAATATTTCCCTTAACACACACCACAATATGTTACACACCAGTTTTAAGCAATATAGTAAAGATACCCATATTCTAACATTAAACAGTTGCACATGAAACCATAAACAAGCATCTACAACTGAAGAAAACCAAACAATGAATGCTAAAACCAGATTTCAGTAATTGTGACTATGAATTTGGCAATCAGTAGAACAACGCTCCTTAGAATTTATGATTATGCCACTTAGAAATAAAGAACAGCCCCATCTTATCGAAAATAAATTTATGTGGTCAGGAGCACAGTATATATGAATCAAACACTATTGCTTGTCTTTTTAAATGTGATCAACAACTGGTTTGCTTATATTCTTTTAAAAAATACAAATCCTAAATGAATATCAATATGTACTGAGGAATTACATTTCTATTAAAATGGCACTCATAAGGTGGACTACCACAGCATAGTTCCTTCCAGAACTTAGCAATTACAGGCACTAAATACTGCTACTAGTATTTGTGGGATCTATCCCTTTCAGGGGCTGTGAATGCTATCTCTGCACCGCCCAGCTTAGGAAGCAGAAAACATGGACTGGGAATCAAATCTAGATCTGCCGTGACACTTCCAATAGGACATCATTAATTTTTTTTCCTTCTATTTATTAAATTTTGACATGATGAATCACCAATACAAAGAATAAACAAATCACAAAGAAAATCAGTCCACTATGCAGAAAGGTCCAAGAAAGGCAAAAGAATACAAGAAAAAACAATCTCAATTGGTAACTTAAGTGTCAATAGTTGTCACAGCAATCTAATAAATTCAAACTATCAGTCAAATATCCTCAGTATGTAAAAAACACTCATCCTTTTCAGACAATAGTTTAAAAAATGAATATATATACGATGAGGTGGTCAAGCCTTGGCACTCACCCCCCTGAGAGCCCTAAGCAGAGGAACCATGCCGGGCTCAGCTGTACTCCTATGATATTTTTTTCACTGGCTTTTGCAGCAGTGTTTAAAGGTGGCTGGCAGGCAGATTCTTCTGAGAGTCTTCCGCAATCTTCGGGAGAGAAGAGAGGAGGAGGGAGTGGGCATTGAGGTTGTGTATGAGGCTGCTGCATTCTTCCAGATCCTTCCAATATGGCTGCTCAATAAGCTCTTATCATAAGAGCATGCAGCTGAACCTATTTTCCTCCTTCTATGGCTACCAAAAAGACCACAGGCCAGTGGAGCCTCTCACGTTACATTCAAATGAGAGTGTCAACCTCAAGGTGGTCGTTCACGAGTATTTAATTAATCTTTTCCTCTCAATCCTCAGATTTTTTCCAGAGAGAAAATCCATTCATCATCTTCTGGAGACAAAGAAATACTGAAGGGACTTCTGGTGGCTGAGGCGAATGGAGGCACGGGAGTGATGTCACGGAAACCTGGGCTTTGACTTCAAACTGCTAGTAGGGGAACAAAACCCACTTGTCTGGACTGGTCTAGTAGGACGATATGGAATTACCATTTTGCTGAGATTGAAACAATCACAATTTTATCAGCGTATGGCCATTTTCCCTCACTTGGTTTGGAGCTTGTTGTGTTGTGAGGGTATGTGCTCATCAGTAATGCTGAGGGCTAAGCTATTGGTAGTTTAACTACTGGCAGGTTCTCCCAAGATGGACAGGTCTCAGCCGAGGTGCCAGACCAAGAAAAAACACCCATCTGGGCAGCAGTAGAATGGGACAGTGTTGGCGGCGGAGGATCACATTTCTGTGACAACGGCAAAAACACTAAACTTAAACTGCACGGAAGAAAGGCCTGGCAATCTACTTCTGTATCTTTCCATGAAAGCCCAATGGATAGTCACAACAAAAGACATTGTACTATAGTGCTGGAAGATGAGACCCCCAGGTCGGAAGGCACTCAAAGGAGGAGGAGCTGAAGACTTTTCAGAGTAAAGCCAGCGTTTATGATGTGGTTGGATCAAAGCACTCGGGACGTCTGACTGCTGATGAAGCTGCACATGAAATGAGAGTCAGAAGCTGCAAAGATATCTTACATATTGGGACATGGAACGTATGAAGCATGAACCAAGGGAAGTTGGAGGTGGTCAAGAATGAAATGGAACATGTACAACTTGATCAGCAAACTGAAATGGACTGGCATCGGGCACTTTGCATCAGATGATCACATGGTCTACTATGCCGGAAATGAAAGACAAAGAAGAAACGGTGCTGCATTTATAATTAAGAAGAAACTTGAAAGAACTGTAATGAAATACAATGCAGTCAGTGAACGCTTAATTTCTATTCGTCTACGAGGAAAGCATAGTTACTCACCTGTAACAGGTGATCTCCGGGAACAGCAGGAATTTAGTCTTCACATATGGGTATCGTCGGTACTGACGGAGCCTGCGCGAGAATGCTCCCCAGTGTCCAATTAGAAAGCTTTTGGAGCATCCCACAGTGCCTGCGTGCTGCCTTCCCGCCTTTCCCAACTGCCTCTCTCCAGTTGAGTTTTAAAGCTGAGACAAAGAGAGAGAGAGAGGGAAAGAAAAGAGAGATACAACTCCTAGGGGAGGTGGGTGGGTTGTGAAGACTAAATTCCTGCTGTTCCCGGAGATCACCTGTTACAGGTGAGTAACTATGCTATCTCCAGGAACAAGCAGGAACGTAGTCTTCACATATGGGGACTCCCTAGCTACAGATGCCAGGGAGAGACCCCAGAAGTTGTGTGCCTCTGTGAAAGGGTTCCACTTCCCTCCATGGATCTCTGGCATCCTACCGGGAAAGGTGGGTAGGAGTTGATTAAGTATGGAACAGATGCTGTAGAACAGCCTGACCAAACAAGGCATCCCGGCGGGAGTCCTTGTCTAAGCAGTAATGGGCTGTGAAGGTATGAACCGAGGCCCAAGTAGCTGCTTGACAGATGTCGTCAATAGACACAGAGTGTAGATGAGCCATTGAGGCTGCCATGGCTCTCACATTGTGAGCCGTGATATGGCCTTCCAGAGAAAGGTTCTTACTCTGATAGGCAAAAAAAAACTACACTGTGCAATCCAGTTGGACAATGTTCTCTTGGAGACTGGAAGCCCCAAATGAGAAGGATCGAAAGCAACAAAGAGTTGGGATGACTTTCTATGTTGCTGTGTCCCCTCTGTAAGTAAAAGGCAAGTGCTCTTTTACAGTACAAAGTATGACGATTCCTTTCTGCATTTGAAGCATGAGGCCTTGGAAAAAATACAGGCAGGTACACCGCCTGGTTTAAATGAAAAGGTGAGACCCCCTTTGGCATAAAGTGTGGATGAGTCCTAAGGACTACCTTATCATGATGGAACCTCGTGTAAGGAGGATCAGCAACTAATGCTTGCAATTCACTGATGCGAAGTGCTGATGTGATTGCAATGAGAAAGATAACTTTCCAGGAAAGGAATTTCAAGGAGGTAGTAGCTAAAGGTTCAAAATGCGGCTTCATGAGCTGCCCAAGAACCAGATTCAGGTCCCACGCCACTGGAGGTAGCCTAATGGGAGGCTTAGTTAGAAGAAGGCCCCTCATAAATCTCGCTATGAGAGGATGAGAGAAAGCACAGTTACTTACCTGTAACAGGTGATCTCTGGGAACAGCAGGAATTAGTCCTCACATATGGGTACGTCGGTACCGACGGAGCCCGCACGGGAAAGCTCCCCAGCTTCCCAGAAGGAAAGCTTTTGGGGCCTCCCACTGCGCATGCGCGCTGCCTTCCTGCCTTCCTGACCAACTCTCCTCAGTTCGAGTTTAAAGCTGAGACAATAGAGAGAGGAAAGGAAAGAGAGAGATACAACTCCTAGGGGAGGTGGGTGGGTTGTGAGGACTAATTCCTGCTGTTCCCAGAGATCACCTGTTACAGGTAAGTAACTGTGCTATCTCCAGGAACAAGCAGGAATGAGTCTTCACATATGGGGACTCCCTAGCTAAGATGCCCGGGAGATCCCCTCAAGGGTATGAGACCCTGAAAGGTTCTTCATCTTCCTATGGATCTCAGGCATCCATTCAGGGAAGGTGGGCTGGAGTTGTTCAAGAATGGAACAGGTGTCTGAGGACAGCCTGACCAAACAAGGCATACCGGCGGGAGTCCTTGTCCAAACAGTAATGGCCTGTAAAGGTATGAACCGAGGCACAGGTGGCTGCTCGACAGATCTGGTCAATGGACACAGAGTTTAGATGAGCCATAGAGGTGGCCATGGCCCTCACATTGTGAGTGGTGACATGGCCCTCCAGAGAAAGGTTCTTACTCTGGTAAGCAAAATAGATACGCTGAGCAATCCAATTGGAGAGTGTTCTTTTGGAGACTGGAAGTCCTAAATGAGAAGGATCAAAAGCAACAAAAAGCTGAGAAGACTTTCGATGTTGCTGTGTCCTGTGGAGGTAAAAGGCAAGAGCTCTTTTACAATCTAGAGTATGAAGGTTCCTCTCTGCAGCAGATGCATGAGGAGCTGGAAAAAAGACAGGTAAATATACCTCTTGATTAAGATGAAAAGGGGAGACCACTTTAGGCATAAAGTGGGGATTGGTCCTAAGGACCACCTTATCATGATGGAACCTTGTATAAGGTGGATTAGCCACTAGAGCTTGCAGTTCACTGATACGGCGAGCTGAGGTGACTGCAATAAGAAAAATAACCTTCCAGGAAAGAAATTTCAAGGAGGTAGTGGCTAAGGGTTCAAAGGGTGGCTTCATAAGCTGACCAAGAACCAAGTTTATGTCCCATGCCACCGGAGGAGGTCGAATGGGAGGTTTAGTTAAGGTTAGGCCTCTCATGAATCTTGCAATAAGAGGATGAGAGGAAACAGGTTGTCCATTGATGGGCTTGAGGGATGCTGCAATAGCACTCAAATGGACTCTTACTGAATTTGTTTTGAGTCCTGCATTGGAGAGATGCTGGAGATATTCCAAGAGAGAATTCAAGGGGAGTGCTAGAGGGTCAAAAACCTTTTGAGCACACCAAATGGAAAATCTTTTCCATTTAAAAGCGTAAGAACGCCTAGTGGAAGGTTTCCTAGAGGCATGGAGGATATCCTTCACTTGCTGCGAAAGATTGAAGTGTTGAAGGTCTAGGCCTTCAGTAACCAAGCTCTGAGGTGAAGGGACTTGGGGTTTGGGTGCCACAAAGTCCCCTCCTCCTGAGACAGAAGGTCTGGAGCCGCTCCCAAGTCCAGAGAGGGGGCTTAGGAGAGATGCAGAAGTAGAGGGTACCACACTTGGCGTGGCCAGCGTGGAGCTATGAGGATCATGGACCCTTGATCCCTTTGAAGTTTGAACAGAGCCTTGGGAATCAAAGGAATGGGTGGAAAGGCATACAGGAAGCCCTGACCCCAATGAAGGAGGAAGGCATCCTTGGCCTGAACTCCCTGACACGGAATTCTGGAACAGAACCGGGGAAGTTTGGCATTCCACGGACTTGCAAAGAGGTCTATGTCCGGGGTTCCCCATTTCTGGAAGATTCTGAGTACCTGAGCCATGTGCAGGGACCATTCGTGTGGAAGCAGAACTCGACTGAGTCTGTCTGCCCAAGAGTTTTGGATTCCTGGAAGATATACTGCCAGGAGATGGATTTGATGCTCTCTGGCGAAGGCCCATAATCTTAGAGCTTCGTTGCAAAGCGACAGAGAGCCAGTCCCTCCTTGTTTGTTTATGTAAAACATGGCTACTTGATTGTCCGTATGAATAAGGACTGTCATGTTGCTGAGGAGGGTATGAAAAACTCTGAGAGCTAGAAAGATTGCTCGAAGTTCCAAGTGGTTGATATGAAGGGTGGTCTCCTGTGGAGACCAAGTGCCCTGAGTGGAGAGATCTTGAAGATGAGCTCCCCAACCTGTTTGGGAGGCATCTGTTGTGAGGGTTGCTTGGGGCAACAATGGTTGAAAGGGGGCCCCCAACAACAGATTTTGAGTGGACATCCACCATTGGAGAGACCAAAAGAGACGTTTGGAGTTTGCTATTTGGTCTGAGAGAGCTCCTGATGCTTGAGTCCACTGGGTGGACAAAGTCCATTGAGCTGCTCTCATATGTAGGTGAGCATAGGGCACCACATGTACTGTGGAGGCCATGTGGCCTAATAGTTGTAGCATCTCCCTGGCAGTCAAGTGGTTTTCTGGACTGAGTCTGGGAGGCTAAGTGCACT
Organism: Ichthyophis bannanicus; assembly: GCA_033557465.1. Taxonomy (NCBI): domain Eukaryota; kingdom Metazoa; phylum Chordata; class Amphibia; order Gymnophiona; family Ichthyophiidae; genus Ichthyophis; species Ichthyophis bannanicus. The sequence goes on along the minus strand of CM066036.1, from coordinate 124,335,136 downwards.
AGACGTTGGCAACGGGCCTGAGGAAGATAGGCCCTTGCAGTGGTGGTATCCAACCAGGCCCCTATGAATTCCAGGGACTGAGTAGGGGTGAGTTGAGACTTTGGCAGATTGATCAGAAGTCCCAGAATGCGTCTGGTGAGATCCAGGGAAGTCTGAGCCTCGGACTGAGATGGAGCTCGGATGAGCCAGTCGTCCAGGTATGGGAAGACAAAAATTCCCAGGGCTCGTAGAAATGCAGCTACTATTGCCATGCATTTGGTAAATACCCTTGGAGCAGAGGCTAGACCGAAGGGAAGTACTCTGTATTGGAAATGTTTTCCCTGGAACAGAAACCGTAGGAATTTTCTGTGGGATGGATGGATGAGTATATGTGTGTACGCATCCTTGAGATCTAGAGAACAAAGCCAATCCTGACTCTGTAGGTATGGAAGGAGAGTACCTAGAGAAAGCATCTTGAATTTCTCCGTGCATAGGGATTTGTTCAATTCTCTGAGATCTAGAATAGGTCTGTACCCCCCTGTTTTCTTGGGAATGAGAAAATAAGGGGAGTAAAACCCTGACCCCTGTTGAAGAAGAGCAACCTCTTCTATTGCCCTTTGGGCGAGAAGGGTGGTCACCTCCTGACCTAACAGGTTCAGGAGAGATGGGGGAGAATTGAAACATCTCACCATGGTATGGGGAGGAAGGCTGGAGAAATGTAGTTTGTAGCCCTCTCTGATGATAGAGAGGGTCCATTGTTCTGATGTGATTTGCTCCCATCTGGGAGCAAAATGAGTTAACCTTCCTGGAATGGTGAGAGGCTCTGGACGTTTTAGAGCCAGAAAGGTTAAGTTCTCTAGAGTTAAGTCAAAAACCCTGAGGGGGTTGGGACTGCTGGGCTGTAGCAGCCCCTGCAGGTTTTGCCCTGGCCTGTTTAGGCTGCTGACGCTTAGGAGCAAAGCGAGCTGCAGAAGATTGTTGGCCAGTATTTGTAGCAAATCTGGCCTTCTTATAGAAAGGCTTCTTGAAAGATTTTTTCTTGACAGGGGCAGAGGTAGACTTAGAAAGTCTATCTAAAGCAGCATTTTCTGCATCCATTTGGGTGGCTTTGATTTGCCACTCCTTTCCAAACAGATTCTCACCTGTACAGGGCAGATTTCCCAACCCATCCTGGACCCAGGGTTCTAGGTCAGAGGCCTGGAGCCAAGCAATTCTGCGAGCCGCTATGGCAATACCTGAGGCTCTGCTAGGTTTAGGTTTAGGTTTATTTATTTGATATGACCGCCTTTCTGGGTAATCAAAGCGGTGTACAATTGGTAAAATACATAAAAATTCATAAAATACATAGAATAAAATTATACAAGTAAAATTATAAAATACATAGCATAATTTATACAAATCATAAAAAACATATTACATAAACTTCGGGCAACATATTACATAAAACTTTGGGCAAGCCAGAAAAGAAAGGAAATATACAATTTGTGTAGGATAGAAGCTGGTATGCAGAGAACACAAGACAGGATACAATAGGTGGGTAGGTACAGCAGGAGTAGATTCACACAAAAGGGGAAGGGATATTGAAGGCCAATGAAAAGAGATGAGTTTTAAGGTTTTTCTTGAAAATTGTGAATTGTGGTTCCAATCGGAGGGAAGGGGGAAGAGAGTTCCAATGTGCGGGACCAGCAAAGAAGAAAGCAGACAGACGCGTGAACTGAAGGTGAGCGCGGGAGGGTGGGGGGAGGGCAAGGCGGTTAAGATGGAAAGAACGTGGAGTGTAACGGGGGGAGTGAAAAGATAGGAGGTCAGACAAATAAGATGGGATACCAGTGTGATAGACTTTATGGAGTAAAGTCAACAGTTTAAATTGAGAGCGAAAAGGGACCGGCAACCAATGGAGGTGAAAAAGTAAGGGAGTGACATGATCTCGTATAGCAGAATGAGTTATGAGACGTGCAGCGGTATTTTGTATTCTCTGGAGCCGATTCACCTGATTTTTGGGGAGACCAAGAAACAAAGCATTAGAAAAGTCCACCCGTGACATAACTAAAGACAGTACTAACGTGGTCAGAGCAGAAGGGGAGAGAAAAGGGCGGATAGAACGGATTTGTCGAAGAAAAAAGAAAGAGGTTTTAGTAATATGAGAGATGTGAGAATGAAAGGAGAGATCCGAGTCAAAGTGAATGCCTAAATACCGGAAGGTAGAAACTAATGGAACTGGGGAGTTAGAAAAAGAAGGGGCTAAAGTGGGGGGGGGGGGGGGGGGGGCAGCACCATATGTGAACCAGATAGCAAGGGTCTTTGTGAGGTTAAGATGAAGACAGTTAGAGGTGAGCCAATCTGCAACAGAGGAAAGACAAGAGTTCAGAGGGGTGAGATCAGGACAGGAGGAGGAAGTGTGATGGAGTAAGAGAATGTCATCCGCGTAAAAGAAAGCTGAAATACCCGACTGTTGAATAAGAAGTGCAAGGGGAGCAAGAAAGAGATTAAACAGAAGGGGGGCAAGAACGGAGCCCTGTGGAACCCCACAGAGGAGGTGCTGTGGATCAGAAGGGGAGGAGGTAGTTGAAGAAGGAAGAACCGTGCAAGAACGAGAGGAAAGAAAGGAGTGAAACCAGTGATAGACAGTACTGCAGAGACCAGCCTCACGAAGTCGGTGAAGAAGAAGGGAGTGATCGACCAGATCAAAGGCTGCTGAAAGGTCCAGAGCAACCGCCACCGATATATCACCCCGATCGTGAGCTGTGTGTAGTGCATTAGTGAAAGCCAAAAGAACTGTGTCAACACTATGCCCAGAACGGAAACCTGATTGACGAGGATGAAGGAAGTTAATAGAATCAAGGTGATGAGAGAGTTGTGCAAAGACAAATTTCTCCAAGAGTTTAGACAGAAAGGGAAGGTTAGAGACAGGACGATAACTGGAAGGAAGGGAAGGATCAAGGGAGGAATTCTTTAAGAGGGGGCGGACCAATGCATGTTTCCAAGGAGTAGGGAAGACCCCGGTGGAGAGACTAGAATTGAACATAACAAGGATATAGGGGAGGACACCCAGGGAGGGAGTGAGGAGCCAAGAGGAGGGAATAGGATCGGATGAGCATGAGGTCTTACGAGATGAGGAGATGAGGTGGTGAAGTTCGGGTGCAGAGATAGGAGAGAAGGTAGCCCAGAAATGAGAAAGCACCCTCAAAGGAGTCAAAGGCTGCTCTGTTGGAGAACTTTGAAATATCTTGGGTATGCTTTAGCAAAAGAAGGAACTCCTCCTTTCTATCCTCTGGGATAAAGGGGAGAAAATGGTGTATTTTCAATGCAATCTCCTTCAGAAACATGCCCATATAGAGGCTGTATGAATTGATTCTGGCAATAAGCATACTTGCTTGGAAGATTTTTCTACCAAAAGCATCCAAAGTCCTACATTCTCTCCCTGGAGGAGTAGAAGAGTGTCTTTTGGTACTCTTTATCCTTTTCATAGCTGACTGCACCACAATAGAGTGGTGAGGGAGCTGAGTTTTTTGAAAACCAGGAGAAGGAGGGACACGATACATGGTGTCCAAACGACGAGAATGTGGAGATAGGGTGAGAGGAGTCTCCCATAAGTCCATCATCTGTTCTTGAAGAATTTCATGAATGGGCAAGGTGACTGCCTCTTTGGGAACCTTAGAGTATCCTAAAATATCTAATTTTTTTGCTCTAGGTTCTTTTTCAGAGGTTACTGAAACAGAGAGACCTTTAGCTACTTCAATGATGAAGTCTTGAAAGGACAAATCCTCTGGAGGAGACATTCTCCTCTTTGGAGAAGAGAGCTCTTCAGGTAGAGTAAGGGATACTTCAGCAGAGTCATCTGATGAATCAGAATCATCAGAAGACTCGAAGTATCGTCTGTTTGCTTCCAGGGATCGATAAGCGTATCGACATCGGGGGTACCCGGAACCGGATCGGTATCGGGAAAAACTTCGGAACCGGGAACCAGAATCCTGGTCAATGTGGATGCCCTGGGTACCGGTATCGGTTGTGGTACCGGAAACGGAGTCGGTACCGCTGGCTGTAGTACCGAGGGCGTCGCAGCTCTAATAAAAGCCATAATGGCCTGCTGCATGGATTGAACTGTATGATCCATAGACGCCACGACTGTCTGGATGTCGGTACCGGAAGATTGAGCCGGTACCCCAGAGCAGTCTAACAGGTGATCGGTCGAGGCCGTGCTATCGATGTCAACCTGTAACCCCATAGGAGGAGCTTTGGAAGCCGGAGCTTCCCGCCGGGGTTGTTTGGCTGGGGCAGGGTCCTCAGGGTCAAACCCGGGGGCATCTCGATACTTAGAGGGAGATTTGCCCTTTGAGGACCTGCCAGAGGAATGTTTGGTTACCTGAGATCCATCAGGAGAGGAAGACCTGGAAGATGTCGATGCTGGAGTATCTGTAGAAAACAGCATGTGAAACTTGGCTGCCTGGTTTTGTAAGCCACGTTTAAACATCAAAGAACAGGATGGGCAGTCCGGAATGGAGTGGTCAGGCCCCAAACATTTAAGACACCATTCATGGGTGTCTGTGACTGATATAGTACCGCTACACTTGGTGCATTTTTTAAAACCAGAGGCTGGTTTCTCCATGAGGGAGAATTCTGTGAAGGCCTAGAGGCCTCACAGGACAAACACACCAAGTGGGAAAAATAAGATATATATATATATTTTTTTAAAGAAATAAAGAAAAAAGACCGGCGGTACCGGTCCGGAATCGGGGAAGGCAGACACGCGGCCAAAGAAACAAATTAAAATAACAACTTCTTCAGCGGTGACAGGAACATGACCTGCTGGCTCCGCGGAAAAAGAAGAACTGAGGAGAGTTGGTCAGGAAGGCGGGAAGGCAGCGCGCATGCGCAGTGGGAGGCCCCAAAAGCTTTCCTTCTGGGAAGCTGGGGAGCTTTCCCGCGCGGGCTCTGTCGGTACCGACGTACCCATATGTAAGGACTTATTCCTGCTTCTTCCTGGAGATAATAGGTTGTCCATTTAAAGGCTTTAAAGAAACTGAAATAGCACTGAAATGGACTCTTACTGAGTTAGTCTTAAGTCCTGCATTAGATAAATGCAGGAGATACTCCAGTAATGATTCCAGAGGTATCGCAGAGGGGTGAAGACCCTTTTGCAAACACCATATGGAAAACCTTTTCCACTTGAAAGCATAAGAGCGTCTTGTGGAAGGTTTCCTGGAAGCACAAAGGACATCCCCTACTTGTTGAGAAAGGTTAAGAACATGAAGGTCTAGGCTCTCACCAACCAGGCCCTGAGATGCAGAGAGTGGGGATTGGGATGCCGCAACATCCCGTCCTCCTGAGAGAGGAGATCTAGAGCAGATCCTAACTCCAGAGATGGAGCTTTAGAGAGATGCAGGAGCAGAGGGTACCACACCTGCCGTGGCCAATGTGGAGCTATGAGAATCATGTGGCCTTTGTCTCTCTGAAGCTTGAATAGGATCTTGGGAATTAGAGGAATGGGTGGAAAGGCATATAGGAAGTCCTGACCCCAATGGAGGAGGAAAGCATCCCTGGCCTGAGAACCCTGAGCCGGAATTCTGGAACAGAACCGGGGAAGTTTGGCATTCAACGGACTTGCAAAGAGGTCTATGTCCGGAGTTCCCCAAATTTGAAAACGTTTTGCTAACTGGTCTGCATGGAGAGACCATTTCATGTGGAAGCCGAACTCGACTGAGTCTGTCTGCCCAAGAGTTTTGAATGCCTGGCAGATACACTGCCAGGAGATGAATTTGATGCTCTCTGGCGAGGGCCCATAGTCGCAAAGCTTCGTTGCAAAGCGACAGAGTCTGTTCCTCCCTGCTTGTTCAGTTAGAACATAGCTACTTGATTGTCCGTCTGAATTAGGACTGTCTTGTAGCTGAGCTGGGTATGGAACACTCGAAGAGCAGGGAAGATTGCTCTGAGTTCTAGAAGACTGATATGTAAGTGGGTCTCCTGTGGAGTCCAGGTGCCTTGGGTAGAGAGATCTTGCAGATGAGCTCCCCAACCCACTTGTGAGGCGTCTGTTGTTAGAGTGACCTGGGGTAGGGGTTGCTGGAAAGGGGACCCCACCAACAGGTTTTGGGTTGACTGCCACCATTGTAGAGACAAAATAAGGTGACTTGTGTTTGCTATTTTGTCTGATAGGCAGCCTGATGCCTGAGTCCACTGAGTGGATAGAGTCCATTGGGCTGCTCTCATATGGAGGCAAGCATAGGGAACCAAATGCACGGTAGATGCCATGTGGCCTAATAGTTGTAACATTTCCCGAGCAGTGAGATGAGTTTTTAACACTGCCTGGGAAGCTAACTGCACAATGCGAAGGCAGCGGGCCTGTGGAAGATAGGCCCTTGCTTTTCTGGTGTCCAGTAAAGCTCCTATAAACTCTAGAGATTGAGTGGGATTTAGGCTGGATTTTGGGATGTTTATGACCAGGCCCAAATACTGAAGGATATGCATTGTGCAAGATAGGGAAATTCTGGCCTCTGACTCTGATGGGGCTCGAATGAGCCAGTCGTCTAAGTAGGGGAAGACGAATATTCCTAGAGTACGAAGAAATGCTGCCACTACAGCCATGCATTTCGTAAACACCCTTGGTGCTGAGGCCAGGCCAAAAGGAAGCACCCTGTATTGGTAGTGCTTTCCTTGAAACAGGAAGCGAAGGAACCTTCGGTGAGTTGGATGGATGAGAACATGAGTGTATGCATCCTTGAGATCTAGAGAACAAAGCCAATCCTGACTCTGAAGGTATGGCAGCAGAGTTCCCAGAGAAATCATCTTGAATTGCTCTTTGAACAGGAATTTGTTCAGTTCTCCGAGGTCTAAAATGAGTCTGTGTCCCCCTGTTTTCTTTGGAATAAGGAAATAAGGGAAGTAAAACCCTGTACCCTGTTGGGAAATGGGTACATCTTCTATTGCCCCCTGGGCAAGAAGTAAACTGACCTCTTGACTCAACTGAGTGTTGAGAGAAGCCTGAGAATTGAACTGTCTTACCACTGTAGGAGGGGGCATGTTGAAGAAATGAAGCTTGTACCCCTCTCTTACAATGGAAAGAGTCCATTCTTCTGCTGTTATCTGCCCCCATCTGGGGGCAAAATGACACAACCGTCCTGGGATGGTGGAAGGCTCTGGCCCGTTCAGGGCCAGGAAGGCCAAGTTCTCTAGATGGGAGTCAAAGCCCCTGTGGAGGCTGAGTCTGCTGGGCCGGTTGAGGCTTAGCAGTCTTTGATTTCCTTTGCTTTGGGGGCTGCTGTCCCTTTCGGGCGGACTGACCTGCAGAATGCACCTGCTGGGTGTAGGAGGGATAAAACCTCTTCTTTTTAGAGAAGAATGGTTTCTTGTAGGATTTTCTCCTTGCAGGATCAGCTGTAGCCTTGGATAGTCTATCCAAAGTGGTGTTATCAGCATCCAGCTCATTAGCTTTCTCTTGCTAATTTTTGCCAAAGAGATTTTCGCCTGTACAAGGGATATTCCCCAGTTTGTCCTGTACCCAGAGTTCTAAGTAAGGTGCCTGGAGCCAGGCAATCCTACGAGCACCTATATCCAAGCCTACGGGAATGGGGAGAGGTGGTAAGAGATGTTTCCCACATTCTTAACATGAGATCATGCACGATCTCATGAATAGGCAAAGTAGCCGCTTCCTTGGGAGCTTTAGGATATTGTAAAATCTCCAACTCCTTTGCTCTGGGCTCTGTTTCAGGAGCCACTGTGATGGAAAAGAGTAGTTACTCACCTGTAACAGGTGTTCTCCAGGAGCACCAGGAATCAGTCCTCACATTTGGGTGACATCGACGTCGATGGATTTCCCCAGCTTTCTTAGAAAGCCTTTGGGAATACACCCATGCATGCGCGGTCCCCTTCCCGCCCAAAGGTGCCATCTTGCTCAGTCAGATGACATAGCTAAAAGACAGCACAAAAAAACCCAAATTGAACTATGTACAACTGCAACTCCCAAGGGAGGAGGGAGGGTTGTGAGGACTGATTCCTGCTGCTCCTGGAGAACACCTGTTACAGGTGAGTAACTACTCTTTCTTCAGGACCAAGCAGGAAGTCAGTCCTCACATATGGGTGACTCCCTAGCTCTGGGCTACCAGGAAACCAGGCTGAAAAATAGAGCTCCCTCTGTGAAGCCACAGCATCAGGGAAAACATTTTTACTGAGAAGGGATCCCACCGGTAGCCCAACAAGAGGGCTGGAGGGCAGGAGTTGCCTAAACCTCAAAGAGATTCCGGAGTACTGACTGACCAAAAGCACTGTCCCTATGGGACTCCCTCTCCAGGCAGTAATGGGCTGCAAAGGTCTGGCTTGAGGACCAAGTTGCAGCCCTACAGATGTCTGCCAATGGTACAGAACGGAGATGAGCTACTGATGCAGCCATTGCCCGGACATGGTGGGCTGTGACTCGACCCTGCAAGGGAAGGTCTGCTGCCCTGTAAGCCCAGGTGATACAGTCCGCCACCCATATGGACAAGGTACGCTTGGAGACAGGCAACCCCAAGTTGTTTGGGTCAAAGGAGATGAAGAGCTGAGTAGCTCTTCGATGACCCTTAGTATGCTCAATGTAGAAAGACAAGGCCCTTCTACAGTCCAGGGTATGCAGGACTTCCTCCGCCCGGCTGGCATGGGGCCTAGGGAAGAATGTTGGAAGAACCACCTCCTGATTGAGGTGGAAAGAGGAGACTATCTTCGGGAGGAACTTAGGATGAGTCCTAAGGACTACCCTGTTCCTATAGAAACGAGTATATGGCCTGTCACAGACCAGGGCTTGAAGTTCACTCACTCGCCTGGCCGAGGTCAGTGCCACTAGGAAAAGAGCCTTCCAAGAAAGGAAGCGAAGAGGACAAGTAGCCATCGGCTCAAAGGGAGGGTGAGTAAGCCACTGCAAGACCACATTCAACTCCCATTCAGGGGCTGGCGGACGGAGAGGAGGCTTTAGCAAGAGCAAGCCCCTGAGGAAGCGGGACACCAAGGGGTGAACCGATAACGAGTGCCCTTCCACCAGTGAGTGGTAGAATGCCCTTCCACCAGTGAGTGGTAGAGTGCCCTTCCACCAGTGAGTGGTGGGCTGCCAGAGCAGAAAGGTGTACCCGAACAGAATTGGACTTAAGACCCTGATTAGACAAGTGGAGCAGGTACTTCAGCACCACTGGCACAGGACAGGAGAAAGGGTGCTCCTGGCGTTGGTCACACCACAAGGAGAACCATTTCCACTTCAGGGCATAGGTCTTTCTGGTGGATTGCTTCCTAGAGGCCAAGACCACCTCTTCGACTTCCTGAGGCAGGCCCCAGGGAGCCAGCACTACCCTTGCAGCCTCCAGGCCATCAAATTGAGAGTTTTGAGATTGAGATGCAGAAGGGAACCCTGATCCTGAGAAAGAAGGTCGGGTTGCAACCCCAGAGGGAGTTGAGTGTCCACCGCCAGCTGTAACAGAAGCGGGAACCAGGGCTGCCTCGGCCATCTGGGGGCTACCAATATGACCGAGGCCCTGTCCCTTTGAATCTTGAACAAGGTGCGGGTCACCAGGGGCATGGGAGGAAACGCATACAGGAGGCCCTTTGACCATGATATCAGGAAGGCATCCGCTGCCAATCTCTTGGGATGTGGTTGCCTGGAGCAGAACTGAGGCAGCTGCCGGTTCAGGGGACTGGCAGAGGTCTAGGGAGGGAAGTCCCCATTTCAGGAAAATGTTCCGAACCACCAAAGGGTGCAGTTGCCATTCGTGAGGCTGCAGAACCCTGCTCAATCTGTCTGCCAGGAAATTGTCGTGGCCAGGAAGATAGACTGCCCTGAGCAGCATAAAGTGCAAAAGAGCAGAGAGCCTGTGCCTCCTGACACAGGAGTCTGGACCCCGTGCCCCCTTATTTGTTCACATAGAACATGGCCACCTGGTTGTCTGTCTGCACCACGACGGATTGGTGGGCCAGGATGTGAGAGAAGGCCTTGAGGGCTAAGCGTATCACCCTGAGTTCCAGGAGATTGATTTGTTGCTTGGCCTCCCATGGAGACCACAGGCCCTGTGTGCACTTGTCCAGACAATATGCACCCCAGCCCTGCAAGGAGGCATTGGTTGTGAGTACCACAGTGGAAACACGTACCTGAAAAGGAATTCCCTGCAGAAGATTGGGGGGGGGGGTGTAGCCACCACTGCAGGGAGTTCAGGAAGGGTTTGGACACCCTTACTTTGTCTCTTAGACTTCCTGTAGCCTGCCTCTACTGAGTCCTGAGACCCCACTGTGCAGGCCTCATATTCAGGCGAGCATTGGGAGTCACATGTACGGTGGATGCCATGTGGCCCAGGAGCCTTAGACAGAGTCTGGTGGAAACCAGTGGGTGGTGTAGGAACTGGCTGGCCAAGTCCATCAGTCTTTCCGCTCTGTCTGCTGGCAAGTAAGCCTTTGCTTGCAGGGAGTCTAACCGTGCTCCTATGAACTCGAGATTCTGAGAGGGGAGCAAAGTGGACTTTGCGAAGTTTATGACAAAGCCTAGTTGCTGAAGGAGAAAGACAGTGCGGCGGGTGGCATGCCTGGCCTCCTGGAGAGTCTGACCTCTGATGAGCCAGTCGTCCAGGTAGGGGAAAGCACAGTTACTTACCTGTAACAGGTGATCTCTGGGAACAGCAGGAATTAGTCCTCACATATGGGTAAGTCGGAACCGACGGAGCCCGCGCGGGAAAGCTCCCCAGCTTTTCAGATGAAAAGCTTTTGGGGCTTCCCACAGCGCATGCGCGCTGCCTTCCCGCCTTCCTTACCAGCTCTCTTCAGTTCGAGTTTATAGCTGAGACAATAGAGAGAGGAAAGGAAGGTAGATAGATAGAAGATACAACTCCTAGGGGAGGTGGGTGGGTTGTGAGGACTAATTCCTGCTGTTCCCAGAGATCACCTGTTACAGGTAAGTAACTGTGCTATCTCCAGGAACAAGCAGGAATAAGTCCTCACATATGGGGACTCCCTAGCTAAGATGCCTGGGAGATCCCCCTCCAAGGGTAAACCATCTTCGTATGGATCTCAGGCATCCATTCAGGGAAGGTGGGCAGGAGTTGCTTAAGTATGGAACAGGTGTCTGAGGACAGCCTGACCAAACAAGGCATCCCGGCGGGAGTCCTTGTCCAAACAGTAATGGGCTGTGAAGGTATGAACCGAGGCCCAAGTGGCTGCTCGACAGATCTGATCTATGGATACAGAGTGAAGATGAGCCATAGAAGTAGCCATGGCTCTCACATTGTGAGCTGTGACATGGCCTTCCAGAGAAATGTTCTTACTCTGGTAAGCAAAAGAAATACACTGAGCAATCCAATTGGAAAGTGTACGTTTGGAGACTGGAAGTCCCAAATGAGAAGGATCAAAAGCCACAAAAAGTTGGGAAGACTTTCGATGTGGCTGAGTCCTGTTGAGGTAAAAGGCGAGAGCTCTTTTACAGTCAAGAGTATGAAGGTTCCTCTCTGCACTGGATGCATGAGGAGCCGGGAAAAAAACAGGTAGATATACCTCTTGATTAAGATGAAAAGGCGAGACCACTTTGGGCATAAAGTGGGGATTCGTCCTAAGGACCACCTTATCATGATGAAATCTGGTATAAGGTGGATTAGCCACCAAAGCCTGCAGTTCACTGATGCGGCGAGCCGAAGTGACTGCAATAAGGAAAAGAACCTTCCAGGAAAGAAATTTCAAGGAGGTAGAGTCCAAAGGCTCAAAAGGTGGTTTCATAAGCTGACCTAGAACTAGGTTCAAATCCCATGCTACCGGCGGAGGTCGGATGGGAGGTTTAGTTAGGGTCAGGCCTCTCATGAACCTTGCAACGAGAGGATGAGAGGAGACAGGTTGTCCATTTATAGGTTTTAAGGATGCTGCAATAGCACTTAAATGGACTCGTACTGAATTCGTCTTGAGGCCTGCATTGGAAAGATGCAGGAGATAGTTTAGTAGAGAATTCAAAGGAAGTGCCAGAGGGTCAAGACCCTGTTGAGCACACCAAATGAAAGCATAGGAACGCTTGGTAGAGGGTTTCCTAGAGGCATGAAGGATATCTTTCACTGATTGAGAAAGATTAAACTCATGAAGGCTTAAGCCTTCAGTAACCAAGCTCGGAGATGTAGGGACTTGGGGCTTGGGTGCCACAAAGTCCCTTTCTCCTGAGACAGAAGGTCTGGCGCAGCTCCCAGGTCCAAGGAGGAGCCCTGGGAGAGCTGTAGAAGTAGAGGGAACCACACTTGGCGTGGCCAGCGTGGAGCTATAAGGATCATCGACCCGTGATCCCTCTGAAGTTTGAACAGAGTCTTGGGAATCAAAGGAATGGGTGGAAAAGCATACAGGAATTCCTGACCCCAATGCAGGAGAAAGGCGTCGTTGGCCTGAGCTCCCTGACACGGAGTCCTGGAACAGAACCGGGGAAGTTTGGCATTCCACGGACTTGCAAAGAGGTCTATGTCCGGGGTTCCCCATTCTTGGAAGATTCTGAGTACCTGATCCATGTGCAGGGACCATTCGTGTGGGAGCAGAACTCGACTGAGTCTGTCTGCCCAAGAGTTTTGGATTCCTGGGAGGTATACTGCCAGGAGATGGATTTGATGCTCTCTGGCGAAGGCCCACAATCTTAAAGCTTCGTTGCAAAGCGACAGAGAGCCAGTTCCTCCTTGCTTGTTTATGTAAAACATGGCTACCTGATTGTCCGTATGAATGAGGACTGTCTTGTAGCTGAGCAGGGTATGAAAGACCTTGAGAGCTAGAAAAACTGCTCGGAGCTCCAAGTGGTTGATATGTAGAGAGGTCTCCTGTGGAGACCAAGTGCCCTGAGTGGAGAGGTCTTGTAGATGAGCTCCCCAACCTGTTTGGGAGGCATTTGTTGTGAGGGTTGCCTGGGGCAACAACTGTTGGAAGGGGACCCCAGCAACAGATTTTGGGTGGACATCCACCATTGGAGAGACCAAAAGAGGCGTTTGGAGGTTGCTATTTGGTCTGAGAGCGCTCCTGATGCTTGAGTCCACTGGGTGGACAAAGTCCATTGAGCTGCTCTCATGTGAAGGCGAGCATAGGGTACCACATGCACTGTGGATGCCATGTGGCCTAGCAGTTGTAGCATCTCCCGGGCAGTTAAATGGCTCTTTGACTGAATTTGGGAGGCTAAGTGCACTAGGCGTAGGCAACGGGCCTGAGGAAGATAGGCCCTTGCAGTGGTAGTATCCAGCCAGGTCCCTATGAACTCTAGGGACTGAGTAGGGGTGAGCTGGGACTTTGGGAGGTTTACCACAAGTCCCAGATACTGCAGAATGTGCCTTGTGCAGTCCAGGGAAGTCTGGGCCTCTGACTGAGATGGAGCTCAGATGAGCCAGTCGTCCAGGTATGGGAATACAAATATTCCGTAGAAATGCAGCTACTACTGCCATGCATTTGGTGAACACTCTTGGAGCAGAGGCCAGACCGAAAGGAAGCACCCTGTATTGGTAATGCTTTCCTTGGAAAAGAAAATGGAGGAACCTTCTGTGAGATGGATGTGTGTACGAATCCTTGAGATCTAGAGAACAAAGCCAATCCTGACTCTGAAGGTATGGAAGGAGAGTGCCTAGAGAAAGCATCTTGAATTTCTCCTTGCATAGAAATTTGTTCAATTCTCTGAGATCTAATATGGGTCTGTAGCCCCCTGTTTTCTTTGGGATCAGAAAGCAGGGGGAGTAAAACCCTGAACCTTGTTGAAGAAGAGGTACTTCTTCTATTGCCCCTTGGGCAAGAAGGGCAGCCACCTCCTGACCTAGAAGGTCGAGGAGAGATGTTGGAGAATTGAAATGTCTCACCATGGTGTGAGGAGGAAGGTTTGAGAAATGAAGTTTGTAGCCCTCCCTTATGATGGAGAGGGTCCACTGCTCTGCTGTAATGAGCTAACCTTCCTGGAATGGTGAGAGGCTCTGGCTGTTTCAGAGCCAGAAAGGCTAAGTTCTCTAGCATCAAGTCAAAAACCCTGAGGAGGCTGGGTCTGCTGAGTTGCAGCAGCCCCTGTAGGCTTAGGCCTGGCCTGTTTAGGTTGCTGACGCTTAGCAGCAAAACGACCTGTAGATGATTGTTGGCCAGAAGCAGGATGGAATCTGCCTTTCTTGAAAAAAGACTTCTTGAAAGGTTTTTTCTTGGCAGGAATGGAGGTTGACTTTGAAAGTCTATCCAAAGCAGAATTTTCTGCATCCATTTGAGTGGCTTTTATTTGCCAATCTTTGCCAAACAAGTTTCCTCCTGTACAGGGAAGATTTCCCAAGCCATCCAGGACGCAAGATTCCAGATCAGAAGCTTGGAGCCAAGCAATTCTGCGTGCAGCTATGGCAATGGCCGAAGCCCTGCTGGCACCCTCAAAGGAGTCAAAAGCTGCACGGTTGGAAAACTTTGAAATATCTTGAGTATGCTTAATCCAAATAAGAAATTCTTCCCTTTTATCCTCTGGAAGGAAAGGGAGGAAAGTGTGCAGCTTATCTGCAACTTCTTTCAGAAACATACCCATATAAAGACTATAGGAGTTGATTCTGGCAATGAGCATACTGGCTTGGAAGATTTTCCTACCAAAAGCATCCAACGTCCTGCATTCTCTTCCTGGAGGTGCAGAGGAGTGTCTTTTTGCACTCTTTATCTTTTTCATAGCTGACTCTACCACAATAGAATGGTGAGAAGCTGTGTTTTATGAAACCCAGGACAAGGAGGGACACGGTACATAGTGTCCAACCTACGAGAATGAGGAGAGATAGTGAGAGGAGTCTCCCATAAGTCAATCATGTGATCATAAAGAATCTCATGAATTGGCAAGGTGACTGCCTCCTTAGGAGCCTTAGAATAACCTAAAATATCCAATTTTTTAGCTCTAGGCTCTGATTCAGAGGTTACTGAAATAGAAAGCCCTTTAGCCACTTCTCTGATGAAGTCTTGAAAGGACAAGTCCTCTGGAGGAGACATTCTTCTTTTTGGAGAAGGCGGCTCTTCAGGAAGAGCTATAGATACTTCAGCAGACTCCTCCGATGCATCAGCGTCTTCGGAGGAATCAAAGTATCGACTGTCAGGGTGCTCTTCCAAAGCTCGATACGTGTATCGAGCGGTATCAACATCGGGCGTCATCGGGACCGGTTCGGTACCGATGGGCATCCCTGGACAGGGAACCGCTGCAGTCGGCATCCTGGTCGATGTCGATGCAGTCGGTACCAGTACCGACACTGGTGCCGGTACTGGAGCCGATACCGACAACGGAGTTTGTTGTGGTATCAGCGGCGTCGCAGCTTGAATGAAGGCCGTGATAGCCTGCTGCATGGATAGAACATTCTGATCCATCGACGCCATGAATGCCTGGAATTCGGTACCGGAAGGTTGCGCCGGTACCCCAGAGCATTCTAAGAAGTAATTAGATCTTACCTGCTAATTAGTGTTCCTGAACACAGTCCAGTCCCTTTACTTCTGGGTTGCGCAACCCTTCCAGCAGCTTGGAGGCTGAGCCCAACCTTTTTGGAGGTGGGGCGGCATAAATACCACTGGGACCACCCCCCAACTCCAGTAATCGAATGAAAAAGCAGACCTAAAGGGCTTCCATTAACAACCTATCTAACATTAGAACTTATATACCAAAACATTGTCTATCTATGTATAAACACTTTTTTTTTTTTTTTTTTTTTAAATATAGAGAATGGATAGTCTGAGGGGAGAAATGGAGACGGTCGGAGGTGGTATGTCTGAGGTTGCCCGATCTGACTTTCTCCCGTGTCCCTTCACCCCGAACTGGCCCCACGCTCGGTCCAAAGCTTCCTTCTGACTGATAGGTCCTAACCGGGTGGGATCAGGGACTGGACTGTCGTTCCTTCAGGAACACTAATTAGCAGGTAAGATCTAATTACTTCTTCCTTATCGTCACTCCAGTCCAGTCCCTTTACTTCTGGGATGTAAAAGAGCAGTTCAATCCTGGGTGGGATCCGGCATACCGGACTGAAGGACCACCAGACCAAACCGAGCGTCCGCTGCACTCTGGATGTCCAGCCTGTAGTGCTTGGTGAAGGTATGCAGTGAAGACCAAGTCGCTGCCCTACAGATATCTAACGGAGGAACTAAGCTGAACTCTGCCCACGATGTAGCCTGTGCCCGGGTGGAGTGCGCCCGGAGGCCCGCTGGCACCTGTTTCCCTTTCAGGATGTAGGCGGAAGCAATCATTTCCATGATCCATCTGGAGATAGAGGCCTTGGCCGCCGCTTCCCCCTTGTGTGGACCCCCAAACTGAACGAATAGTCGCTCGGACCTCTGAAAGGGGGCTGTGCGGGAGAGGTAGCGTTTCAAGGTCTTCCGGACATCCAAGAGCCGCAGTTTGTTATCCCTACCTACAAGCCCCTCGGCGGGGAGGACCGGGAGGTTAACTGCCTGGTTCATGTGAAAGGGAGAGATGACCTTGGGCAAGAATGAAGGGACCGTTCGCAGAACTACCTTGTCCTTGAGAAACAGTAGGAAGGGGGGCTGAGAGGACAACGCTTGTAGCTCGGAAACCCGCCTTGCCGAGCAGATAGCGACCAGAAAGGCTGTCTTCAGGGTTAAGTCCTTTAAGGAGGCCCTCTTCACTGGTTCAAAGGGTTCCCTGATCAGGGCGTTAAGCACTAGGTTGAGATCTCAAGGGGGGACGACCGACCTCCGTTGAGGGCGCAGGCGTCTCACCGCTCTTAGGAACCTGGAGATGTCCGCGTGCGCCCCTAGGGACTTGCCGCGGACCTTACCTCTATAGCATGCGATTGCCGCCAGCTGAACCCGCAAGGAGCTGTGCGCTAGTCCCTTGTCAAATCCTGCCTGTAAGAATTCTAGAACCTTAGGGACTGAAGCGGAAAGGGGTTTCCGTCGGCGCTCCGCACACCACGCTTCGAAGATGCGCCAAGTCCTAACATAGGAGAGGCAGGTCGAGCGCTTCTTAGCGTTCAACAGGGTCGAGATGACAGCCCCTGAATAACCTCTCTTTAGGAGCCTCGCCCTTTCAATAGCCAGGCCGTAAGCGAGAATCGATCCATGTGAGGCATCCGAACCGGGCCTTGCCTCAGAAGATCCCTCTTGCAAGGGAGCCGCCAAGGTTGGTCGGCGATCAACCTCATCAGATCCGCATACCAGGGGCGGCGAGGCCAATCCGGAGCTATGAGGATTACGTATCCCTGGTGAGACTCCACGCGTTGGAGAACCTTTCCGATCAGAACCCAGGGAGGGAATACATAGAGGAGGCCCTCCGGGGGCCACTTCTGGGACAAGGCATCCAGGCCTTCGGACATTCTTTCCTTGCGCCGGCTGAAGAATCGGTCCACCTTGGCGGACGAGAACCTTGCCTTGAGATCCATCACTGGGAGTCCCCAACGGGCCACTATCTGGTCGAAGGTCTCCTGCTCCAGCTCCCACTCTCCGTGGTCTATCTTGCACCTGCTGAGATAGTCTGCCGTGACGTTGTCCGTGCCTGTCACGTGCTGGGCCGAGAGTGCTTCCAACCGAATTTCCGCCCACTGGAACAGAGTGCTCGCCTCCTTCTCTAAGGCGGGGCTGCTGGTGCCGCCCTGGTGGTTGATGTAGGCCACCGCGGTGACATTGTCTGAGAGAACGCAAATTGCTCTCTTTAGCACTAGGGCCTCGAGAGCTCTGAGCGCTAGGCCAACGGCCCGCAATTCTAGTCTGTTGATGGGCCATTGGGCTTCCAACGAAGTCCAGCTGCCTTGAACGAACTGGTCCTCGCAGTGAGCTCCCCAGCCTGCCAGACTGGCATCCGTCGTCAGTAATAATCACTGGTGAGGCTCGAGGGGCATCCCGCGATCCAGATTCCTTGGGCGCCGCCACCAGCGCAGAGACTGTTTGGTCCGCGGAGCGCAAGGTAACTGCATTGACATGGGGTGATGTTGGGGCGACCACCGACGCAATAGGGCCCTCTGCAACGGCCGCATGTGGGCTCGGGCCCATGGTACCACCTCTATTGCCGCTGCCATTGTTCCCAGAACCTGAAGATAATGCCACGCAGTGGGGTTTCTTCTGCTCAGAAACTGAGTGACCAAGAGTCTCAGTTCTCTTCATCTTGATCGAGACAGAAACACCCTGCCTCTGCTGGTGTCGAACCTTGCTCCGAGGTACTCGAGTTCCTGGGAGGGAGTCATCCTGCTCTTTGCTCGATTGATGACCCACCCCAACTCTTCTAGGACTTGAATCACTCTTGCCGTCACGGAGTGGCTTTCCTCCTCCGACTTTGCTCGGATTAGCCAAACGTCCAGGTAGGGGTGTACTAGAATTCCCTCTTTCCGTAGGGAGGCCGCTACTACCACCATCACCTTGGTGAACGTTCTTGGAGCCGTAGCTAGGCCGAAGGGTAGGGCCTGGAATTGAAAATGGCCCCTTGGCACTGCAAATCTCAGGAATTGTTGATGGGATGCCCTGACCGGGATATGTAGGTAGGCTTCTGTCAGATCGAGGGACGTTAAGAACTCCCCGCCCCTTACGGCTGCTATGACTGAACACAGGGTTTCCATCCGGAAATGCGGAACCCTGAGGCAGCGATTGACCTGCTTTAGATCTAGTATCGGGTGAAAGGACCCTTCCTTCTTTGGAACTACGAAGTAAATCGAGTACCGACCAGAACCGCGCTGGTCTGGTGGTACCGGGACAACGGCCCCGAGCGTTATTAGGCGGGTGAGGGTTGTCTCTACCGCCGCCCTCTTTGCAGAAGAACCGCAGGGAGACTGAAGAAAGGCTGGATGTATTTGTTTTGCAAATTCGAGAGCATAGCCCTCTCTGATAACCTCTAGAACCCATTGATCGGACGTGACCCGGGACCAGGCGGGAAGAAATCGCCTTAGGCGTCCGCCCACCGACGGTTCTTCCCCCTGGACCCCCGTCACCTCATTGTTTTCTATTTCCCTGAGAGGAGGAGAAGGACGCCCCGAAACCTCGGCCTGCTCCTCGAAACCCTCTAAAACCTTGTCCCTTCGAGGGAAAGCGGCCCCTGGGAAAGGGGTTTGTCCTGGCTGGACGGAACCTTCGGGCGTCCCTGGGCTGGTTACGCACTGGTGCTAGGGGTCGCCCTTGCTTTGGTCTATCTTCAGGCAGCCTGCCCCCCTTAGACTCGCCAAGGTCCTTTACCAACTTCTCCAAATCTTCTCCGAATAACAGCTTCCCCTTAAATGGGAGGCGGCTCAGGCTTGCCTTTGAGGATGCGTCCGTTGCCCAATTCCGTAGCCACAGATAACGCCTAGCCGCCACCAACGAGGCCATGTTCTTGGCTAGGCTTCTGATGAGGTCATACTGACTATCCGCCAGGTAGGCTGCTCCGGATTCCAGCCTAGCAGAGTTGGCCTGAGCCTCGCCAGTTGGTCCCTCTGCTGCCTGCAGCTGTTGTGACCATCTTAAACAGGCTCTCGCCACCCAAGCTCCTGACACCGAGGCCTGCAAGGCAAGGGCACTCACATCAAAGGCTTGTTTCAGGAGGGTATCTAGCTTTCTGTCTTGAGAATCTCTTAAGGCCGTGCTGCCCTCAACTGGGATAGTAGTCTTCTTAGTAACTGCTGATAACGCAGCATCCACCCTGGGAGATTTCAGCAGCTCTTTATCTGCCTCTGGAACCGGGTATAGGCGAGACATGGATCGGACTCCCCTTAAACTAGACTCAGGTTGATCCCATTCCTCCTGGATCATCTGACGCACTACTCTGTGGATAAGGAAAACCTTCTGGGATCTCCTAATGGCCTGGATTAATGGGTCCTCCAACGCCTCCTCCTCTGCTGGCGTGTCTGAGGAGACATTAAGGGCTTTTAGGGACTCATTAATTAGTGCCGGGAGCTCCTCCTGCCGAAAGACTCTAATTATCCTGGAATGATCTTCTTCAGGGATCTCTCCTTCTTCCAGCTCCTCCTCTTCATCGTCCCAGTCTTTGTCAGAGCTATCCTCCTCCGGGGTGCCCTGGGAGAGGGACGCGAGAGGTTCTTCACAGCCCAGCCGGGGGCGTTTAGATGGAATGCCTGAGTCTGGGTTGCTTGCCCTCTTGGGCTTGGCTTCGGCAGTCGGGCCAGTCTCCCCTGTCCCTGCGCCCTGCTTACGCAAGCAATAGGCCTTGTGGAGTAAAAAAATGAAGTCTGGGGAGAAAAAAATCCCCGGCGCCCCCTTCCCCGGGGGGAGGGGGCGAAGGGGGGCGGAGGAGTGGTGGGTAAATCCGAGGACGTGGATGGAGGGAACTGGGACCCCCCTTCCCCTTCTAAGGGGTCTCCAGACCCCTGAGAGGGCTGGATCATGGCCAAATTAATTTCTTGTTCCACGGAGGCAGCCACTGCAGCACAACCCCTGCAGACTACTGCCTCCGAGGAAGTGCCCCTGCGCGTGCCACAGGAGGGGCATCTAGGCTTGGCCGCCATGCTCTTGATCCCAGTTATCGAAGCCCTTCCTGCTAAGAGGTTTATGCAATGGGCCTAAGTCCCAGCTAACTGTACAGCTAAAACCGCTGTGTGTGGGTGTGTGTGCTCTCTCCTTCAGCGGGCTAAAAATATCCCCAAAAAGGAGGGCAACTAACAGGCCCTCTTTCTTTTATCAAACAATCCTCATTAACAAAACAGAGTCTAAGTAAATTAAAACCAAAATTAAAGTCAAAATTAAAATGAAATTAAATTCAATATAAATTAAAGTAGATTAAAATAAGCTGAGATAAGCTCCTTTTTGTAATGTACTTGCGGTTTGCAGCTTCCGTCTGGTAAGTAAAGAAGAAATAAAGGTAATAAGAGTAATAAAGGAAAATCTTTTTAAAGGAAGACTCCAGTAAGCCCTAGGCTTACGGAACCCTCCAGCTGCTTGGAGGCTGAGAATACTGGAGTTGGGGATGGTCCCAGTGGTATTTATGCCGCCCCACCTCCAAAAAGGTTGGGCTCAGCCTCCAAGCTGCTGGAAGGGTTGTGCAACCCAGAAGTAAAGGGACTGGACTGGAGTGACGATAAGGAACAGGTGATCGGTCGAGGCCGTGCCATCGATGTCAACCTGTAACCCCATAGGAGGAGCTTTGAAAGCCGGAGCTTCCCGCCGGGGTTGTTTTGCCGGTGCGGAATCCTCGAGGGCAAGCCCGGAGGCATCTCGATGCTTGGAAGGAGATCTACCCTTCGAGGACCGGCTGGATTTATGTTTGGTTACCTGAGATCCATGGGAGGAAGTAGAGGCCCTGGAAGACGTCGATGCCACTGAAGCTGCATCAGAGGGAAACAGCACATGGAGCTTAGCTGCTCGGTTCTGTAAACCTCGTTTAGACATCAAGGAGCAGGACGGACAATCCAAAATGGAGTGGTCAGGACCCAAACATTTAAGACACCATTCATGGGTGTCGGTGACAGAAATAGTACCGCTGCACTTAGTGCATTTTTTAAACGCGGAGGCTGGTTTTTCCATGAGGAAAATTTCTCGCGAGGCCTAAGGCCCAAAGAGGAAAAACACACTAAGTGAGGGAAAAATATGTTCTTTTTTTTTTTTTTTATATAAGAAAAGAAAGAAAGACCGGCGGTACCGGTCCGACGTCAGGGATGGCAGACGCGCGACCAAAGAAATAAAATAAAACAAAGAACTTCTTCAGCGGTGACAGGAACACAACCTGCTGGCTCTGCGGAAAAGAAGAACTGGGGAGAGGCGGTTAGGAAAGGCGGGAAGGCAGCGCGCAGGTGCTGTGGGATGCTCCCAAAAGCTTTCCTTTTTGGGAAGCTGGGGAGCGTTCCCGCGCAGGCTCCGTCGGTACCGACGTACCCATATGTGAAGACTCATTCCTGCTTGTTCCTGGAGATAGGAAAGATATTGGAGCATGGAGCTTCAGGGATACCTAAACCTAGGGTTAAGGTAAGAGCTGTTAGTACCACAGTAGTGGTTGTGTGCATAAAACCCCAGACATACTGTGGGACAGTATGAACATATGCAAGCCCACTGTCTGGAACCTATAGGAAGATAAAACCTTTATAAGGATAAACAGTTAGAGCGATAAGTATGTAAATACATATCTACCTATAAGGAAGCATTTAGACAGATACACATATATATATATATATATATATGGGTATATATATATATGTCCATAGTGAGATCTGGAGGGGTATAACATATGCACACGCAGCTTACAGACATATGTATCTATAGAGAAGTATATAGAGATATATACATACATGAATATATATGTCTAAAGATAAATGTCTGCAAATAAGCAGATAGAGATATGCCCATAAGAATATTCACATGGGAGATGTGAAGAGGAAAGATTCATCTAATAACAAGAAGGTGGAACCTACTTGAGAAGATATATAGAGAATCTATTTCCCCTGGCTAAGATGGTGCAGGAATGCTACCCAGTGAAATAACCAGGATGGTTGCGTGAAAAAACAGAGGATAATATCAGTCTGTAAACAGCAAGTCCTGAGTCCTGTAGAACTCTCGCATGGTAAATGGACAGAAAACGCATAGGATGAGATACCAGGTTGACCCACAAAGGGGTATCATGCGTCATTAGTTAAATATGTGATGTCCATGAAGGAGTAGGATACCATGAGGACAAGCTGCAAGGAAAAAAAAGAGCATATTCCTTGTAGGAATTGAAGAACTCTTTAGACGTTCACGTAGAAAAGGCTTATGCCCTGTATTATAAAAGGAACCCTCACAGTCATGGAAAATGACTGAGGAAGCCTTTTCCAACCATATAGGATAGTCATTAGAGACAAAACCCCATGCTCTCTAGCAAGGGCCCATAGTAGAAAGCTTCTCTGTAAGATTGCAGAGAGCATTATGCAGGAGAATTGGGAAATAAAACTGGCTGTTGGAGAAAAACCAGCTTCCACGTCAACTATGCTGCCAAATCCAAAGGAATTGGGGATGGCAAGAAAAGAAGATAGTGTGATAAGTCTGAAGTGATAAGGATTATCCAAGACAGATGAAAGCACTATCTTGGAATCACTACTAAGGCCAGACAGAAAGTAGTGGAAGACAAAACTGGAAACTTGAGGAAAAGTACCAGTAGTCCAATCACTGGAACTCCTGCATGGGCAGCTGCTGAATAAGACAGCAGAGAGAATCTTTCTGTGTAAAACAGAGAGAACAGACAGAATAAGAGGAGAAATTCCTGTCCCTGTCTGATGAGCTGCCCAGACAAAAGAAGGGAGTTTATTCAGAGAAAAAACTCCACACTGGAATGAAAGAAATGACTAGAAAGGCTAAGAGGGAGGAGTAGCCTAGTGGTTGGGGCAAGGTACTTCAGGCCGGAAGGTCGGGGGTTCAAATCCCACTAGAGGACAGCAACCTTGGGCCGGAAGGACTGGGGTTTCTAGTCCCACAGATGCTCCTTGTGGTCTTGGGCAAGCCACTTAACCCTCCATTGCCCATGTTCCCTGTAAGTATTAGTGTATGTGTCTCATATCCCCGCGTGTTAAATGTATCCCCCAATTGTGTTGTGACCGCTTTGATTGAAGGATAAGGCGGTATACAAAACTGTCTAAATAAATAAAAGAAAGAAAGAAAATAAAATAAAGAAGCCCTGCAGTGGTATGGTACCACTCTTTCAGGGGAAACCCTGGATAAGAGGGTAGAGAAACAGGAGCTGAAGGGTGACTTACCATATGGTAAGTCTGTGAAAGGAAAAAATTCATGTTGGAACAAAAACTATCATGGGATAGTTGTTAAACCTCTCTTCTTGGTAGGAAGAAGAGGAGAAACCTGTGAACCATAGACATGAATATCCTGACAGCTCAGCATACCTAGGAGCAACTGGATGTCCTGAGAAAAGGAATCCATGTGTAGAGTTTTGAATGAAAAAACAGTGAAAAAACTTCTACTGAAAAGAAGTCAACTGTAAGTTGTAAACTTCAGGACCCTATGGTTGCTGGGTTTGTTCAGCCTGGCTAGAGTTCGGATTCTTCAGACCAGGGCGAGGTTTCCCTTGTTTGGGAACATCTGTATGATGGGCAGGAGAAGGGTGAAACCTTCTTCTCCTAGGGAAAGAAGGTTTGGTAGGGCATTTCCTACCTACTGGGGAAGGAGAAGGCTTAGATTAGCCTACAGAAACAGAAAGGTCAGTGGACCACTGAGCAACCTGATGTAAAGACTCCTTATTGAAGAGATTTTCCCCAGTGCAAGGAGTATTACCCAGTCTTTGTTGTGCCCATCTGCTTAAGTCTGAAGCTTGGAGCCAGGCTCTACATCGTGCCCCTATGGCTATAGCAGACGTTCTGCTAACAGACTCAAAGGAGTCCAGGGAAGCATGAGTAAGAAATCAAGAGATGCTTTGAATATGACTAAGTAGTAAGGAATAGTCTGCAGTCTTGAGCTCTGAAAGAAAAGGAGTCAAAAGATATAATTTCTTTGTGACTTCTGGAAGGGATAGACTCATATAAAAAAATATATGAGAGAATCCTTGTTGACAGCATAGATGTCTGGAAGGTTTGACATCCAAAGGCATCTAGTGTCCTAGACTCACGACCTGGTGGGTAAGAAGAGTGCTTCTTCTTACTTTTCACCTTCCTCATTGCTGATTCCACCACAATGGAACGATGGGGAAGTTGAGTCTTTTGAAATCCTGGAGAGGGGGGCACCTGATACAGAAGATCAATTGCTCTAGAAGGTGAGGGAACCCTTAAAAGTGCTTCCCACATTCTTAGAAGAAGATTCTGCAAGGAATGATGTAAAGGAAGCATTATATTTTCCTTTTCTCCAGTAGAAAGAGAGCCTTGTGTAGGATCATAGCCAGGGATAGGAATAGCAAGAAATGTTGCCATATTCAGGAGAAAATTCTGAAAAGAAGGATCTCCAAAGGGAACCGTCCCTGGACAGGCTAGACCTGAAGAACTAGCCTGGGCACCGGAGGATCTACTTGAGAATATAGGAATATAAGATCCTGCACGGTGCAAGAAAGGATCCCTAAGGGATGGATGCTGGTACTGGAGGTCATGACTTGAGACAGTCAGTACTGCATCGTCCATGCCAGGTATCGACTCCAAACTTGGTATAGAAAGGAGCGACCCTGGTGAAAGAAGCATGGAAGGAGCTGGCCCCGATGCTACTGCGGGTACCGGTACCGATACCGATAGCGGTATCTGTGTCGGAATCGAAGGCGACACCGACATCGAAGCAGTCATCGGTGGCTGCTCAATCGGTACCGAGGTAACTGAAGGCTTTTGGTAATCACCCTCCGTACCGAGCATCTGGAACCAGTAAGCGTCAGTACCAAGACGTGTCGGTACCCAGTCTTCCAGACTAGAGATCGATTCCAGACTCGGCATCGAAGGAAGCGAGTCTATCGATGCATGTCTAGAGGGTACCGACGTCGGTGGTAGTATCGGCATAGATGCCGATACTGGAAAGTCAATCTGGGGCGTATCGAGCGGTCCTGAAGGTACCGAGAAAGCCAGATGACAATCCCTGGTGAGGAGTGAATCGCTCAACACCAGTGCCGATGCCGGGGTATCGGTACCGCTCAAGCGGATGCCACCACCGAGCATGGCTCAGGTATGTTCTGTGAGGGGTGAGCCCCAGGAACAACCTGAAACCCCTGATAGGCTTTGGAGGCCGAAGACTCCCGCCGGGGTTTTGAAGCCAATGGACCCTTGAGGGCAAGGCCGGAGCCGTCATCATGCTGTGCATGAGACCTACCACTCAAGGGTTGGCTAGTCTTAACAGACTGTTTGTGGGTTACCTGATCCTGTGGAGAAGAAATGGTCGGTGCCCTGACACTGGAAGGGAACGCGGTATCGAGGGAAACTCGAAATGGAAAATCTCTTCTCACAATATTGTAGCCTAATGGCTCCGGAGGAAAATGGTCAGGACCCAAACAGGTTAGACACCAGTTCTTGGAGTCTAAAAACAAAACTGTACCGCCACAGCTTAGGCACTTCTTAGGAAAAGAAGGTGGCGGCTCCATGATGGAGAGGCCTGGAAGGCCCAAAAGGTTTAAGGCAGAAACTGAGGGAAAAAAATTCCCTGAATTTAAGAAAAAGAAAAAACACCGGCGGTACCGGTGGAGTCGGGGAGACAGCCGCGACCACAAGAAAAACAAAGAATTAAAGAAAAAAATTTCTGCGGTGACAGGAGGAGGTCCTGCCGGCTCCGCAGAAAAACAAAAACTGAGGAGAGACAGTTGGAAAGGCAGGAAAGCAGCACGCAGGTGCTGAGGGATGCTCCCAAAAGCTTTCTGATTGGACGCTGGGGAGCGTTCCCGCGCAAGCTCCGTCGGTACCGACGTACCCATATGTGAAGACTCATTCCTGCTTGTTCCTGGAGATAATGGCCAGAATTTCCTGCCCCCACCACCATCCACAGCTCTCCCCTGCACGGGGATAGAGCCTCCGGCAGAGAGGGCAGCAGCCGAGCATCTCCCGCCCAATCCGGGCGCACCGAGGACGATTTAAAGAGCGCGCCATCGGGCGCGTGTCCTTTCCTGCCCCCACCACCATCCACAGCTCTCCCCTGCACGGGGATAGAGCCTCCGGCAGAGAGGGCAGCAACCGAGCATCTCCCGCCCAATCCGGGCGCACCGAGGACGATTTAAAGAGCGCGCCATCGGGCGCGTGTCCTTTCCTGCCCCCACCACCATCCACAGCTCTCCCCTGCACGGGGATAGAGCCTCCGGCAGAGAGGGCAGCAGCCGAGCATCTCCCGCCCAATCCGGGCGCACCGAGGACGATTTAAAGAGCGCGCCATCGGGCGCGTGTCCTTTCCTGCCCCCACCACCATCCACAGCTCTCCCCTGCACGGGGATAGAGCCTCCGGCAGAGAGGGCAGCAGCCGAGCATCTCCCGCCCAATCCGGGCGCACCGAGCACGATTTAAAGAGCACGCCATTGGGCGGGCCCGCGCCTTACGGGCCCGCGCCTGAGGGCCTCGCCAGAGGGCCCTTTGGCGTGGCCCTTAGGCGGAGACCTGGCGGAGGCCTAGAAACTCTCGATTACAGAAACTGGAACATACAACAACAGTCTCTCTCCTGTCGTTTACAATAACGAAACTCTAAACGCATTGCAACTTTCATCTCCTACATTGATTTAAAACGCAAGACACCAGCAGCAACTAGGGTTCAACACGCAGACAGAAGAAATACCCTCACCGACTACCATCCTACACCAACAGACCTGTGATACCAACATACAGTCAACCAGCTGGAGCTCCCTTGAAGTAGAACTACATCCCTTCACAAAGGAAACAGACCATCCATCGATCTCAGCAAGTATAACTCTCCCTAATGATCTAGATATAACAGAGACTTCCAACATACCAAACTATAAAGATATACTGTTGTCAGTAGACCTTTACTGTTATTGATAGACCTCACTGTTGTCAGTAGACCTTACAGTACTATTTACAGCCACATTTACTGTTGTCAGTAACCCACGTAATATTACCTTTAATCTCATATACTGTTGTCAATAACTCTTGATATCAGTAACCCAAAGAACATAGTCAGTAGCCTCATATACTGTTTTACTACTGCCAGCAACTATATAACACTGTCAGAAGATCATATCACACTGTTAGTAACACATTTACTGTTGTCAGTAAACTACTAACTCTATTAGTCGCCTCATATACTGTTGCCAGTAGCTTAGTGTAATACTACTAGTAGAAGACTCATATATTGTTGTCACTAACCTATATAGCATTGTTAGTAGCCTCATTTACATCTCCTCAACCGCAAGTATACCTCCTACAACCATCTAAACAGCCTCTCCACACTAAAAACAAAAACTGAACTTTGTAACTAAATAGTTTTAAATCCATTGCATCAGGATAAGAAACAAGGCCAGCAAATAGCTCACTGCACCTTAAACGATATACTATCCCCAGTAGTCTACATTTAGATTGCTGTTAACCAGAGACCATTGTACTGTTACCTATACTCTATTGTTACTGTTGCCAGTATTATATACTAAGAAATACCTCACGGTAACCAGCCATACTACTATATCCAATGCTAACAAAAGTATCAAACAGGCCTCTTCCTACTTGTTACTGTTTAGCTACTTACTTACTATTGTTACCTATTCACTTGATACTGTTTAGTTTTGTAACACTGTACCAGTACCAGATCTAAACTGACACATACAACAAAAATGCTTCTAAAAGTGGCTTATATCTGCATCCTCCTAACAATCATAATTAACCTAACACTAAGTCTTAACATTAAAAACTACCAGACAATTCCAATCATACATACACCAAATCGGAACAACTTCCATATTGGTCATTATTCTCCACACAATCAGACTAAAATAAACTACCACAGACTCATCCAAATAAAACAAATTAATCTACAACATACCACACAGCTTAACCACCATCACAAGTCTACATCTTTATCATGCACCCTTATAAATGCCCGATCATTGAAAAATAAAATCCCTATAATTAATGATCTACTCACTGACTCAAAACCAGATATTCTATGCATAACAGAGACTTGGCTCACAGATACAGATACAGTTCTCCTAAATCAACTGCACAACTCAAACTATGATATCTCCTACTCACATAGAACCAACAAAAAAGGAGGTGGTGTATTGATTATGACAAATAAAAACCTAAAAGCCAAAAAAATACTAGCTAATTCAAACAACAACATGGACACGCTCATAATAAAAATAGATCACCTCAGAATCTGTTTAATTTATAGACCCCCCAACCAAAATGCTGATAGCCTCCAATCATTATTTGAACTCCTCAACTTATCTTCAGAACAGAGTCCTCTAATTGTCCTAGGTGATTTCAACCTTCCCTCACTACCAACGAATGACTCTAACCTCTTTCTTGAAACAATTCAAGATCTCGAATACCATCAAGTAATAAACATACCTACCCACACCAAGGGTGGTACCCTTGATCTAGTACTACTACCTAACTTATGCTTTAAACTGTTTAATCCAGACTCTATAGAATGCTCTCAAATACCGTGGTCTGATCATCACCTTATCAAACTAAATCTCAATTACAATACCATCGACACCATAAAACACAAAAGAAATGACCATACAATTAAATTTAAAAAATTTAACGAAACTGAATTTCTGGATGCCACAATCCCTCTCCTTGATCCTTCTCCAACAACCCTGGATGAAGCAGTCAAAACTGGCATACTACCATAAACAATGCAGCCCAAATACATCAAACTAATAAAAAATCAACCCACTCAAAAACCAACGGCACCCCATGGTTTAATAGCACTTTAAAACAAATGAAAAGAGAGCTAAGAAAACTAGAACATAAATGGCGCAAAACCAAATCCACTATTGAGAAAGAAATATACTACAACCACCTCAAAAACTATAAAGATGCCATAGATAACTCAAAGAAAAATTACTATGCTACAATCCTATCAAAATCATATAACAGACCAAGAGAACTATTTTCCATAATTACCAACCTAACAACCAACCCTCAAGATTCTAACAAGGACATCACTGACATCTCTGCACAAACTCTAGCCAATTATTATCAAAATAAATCAAAACACTCACCAATGACCTTAGATCCTATCTACAAACCTCTCCATATGCTAAATGAATGGCCAGAATTTTACCCTTTATCCAAAATATCATTAAAGAATATCATTATCAATCTTAACACCACAACATCCTATCTAGACCCTTGTCCAGTAACCTGGATAAAAACACACTACCAACACTTCTTTCATTCATACTTCCTATGGTCAATTTATCACTACTCCAAGGTTACCTCCCACCCACCCTTAAACAAGTACAAATCAGACCAATCCTGAAGAATAATACACTTGACAAAACCTCCCCAAAATCTTACCGACCTATCTCAAGTATACCATTCTTAGCAAAAGTCATCGAAAAAACTGTACAAATACAAACACAAGAATTTCTTGACTCATCCTACCCGCTAGATGACCAACAATATGGATTTCGCCCCAAGCATGGAGTTGAAACACTCCTGACTGTTTTTACCGATACACTACTAAGAGGAATAGACAACCACAAAAAAGCTTTTATCCTCTTATTTATTGACATATCAGCCGCTTTCGATAGTGTTAACCATTCAATAATGCTTAACTACTTAAGACACATAGGAATATACTCTACAGTTCACAAATGGTTCACCTCTTATCTGAGCAATAGAACGCAAAATGTTAGAATAAGCAATCAAACTTCTGAATCATATAAATTTGAAACAGGATTACCACAAGGCTCAGCGCTTTCAGCTCTACTATTTAATATATACATAAAACCAGTTTGCAATATCTTTAAGAAATATGGTGTACTCTATCATCTATATGCAGATGATATTATGATGTACATCCCATTCACTATCCCTATCATAACCGTTGCAACTCCTTTCGGATTGTTTTAATGAAATAACATTATGGCTAAATGCCCACAATCTCCTAATAAACCATTCAAAAACTGAAGTGCTAATAGTCACCAAAAACCAAGATTATACCCCACCAACACATATAACACTTCAAAACCAAGAAATTAAAATAAAGAATGAAGTGAGATACTTAGGAGTCATTTTAGACAAACATCTCACTCTAGATACCCATATCAGAAATACCACAAAGAAAATTTACTACAAACTTAAAATACTTAAACAACTTAGACCTCTTGTTTACATACATGATTTTATCAGTATAATCCAAGCCACTATAACCCCCCACTTTGATTTTGCGAACCTTATATTATTAGGTACATCAAAACAAAACATCAAAAGACTGCAACTCGCACAAAACTCAGCAGCTAGGATAATAACAAAAACACACTCTCATCAACATATAACACCAATTCTAGCATCCCTTCACTGGCTTCCAATTCAAAACCGAATAACATATAAAACACTAATAACAGTATTTAAATCACTATTTGATTTGACACCATCTACCGTATTTTTCGGACCATAAGACGCACTTTTTCTTCACCAAAAAGTGGGAGGAAAAGTGCCTGCGTCTTATGGTGCGAATAGAAGAAGTTGCAGAGCGGCAGCGGGTCCCCCGGGACCTTCCGTGTCCCTGGGGACTGCATCATCCCTCCCCCGCCCCGTGTCACCTTGCATTAGTGGGCTGTTTCGTTGTTAATCCTCTCTTGTCCTCCGGTCTCGCATGCTCCCCTCCTGAGTCCCGCCCCCTTACTTGCCTATCGGATCACCTTCTCCAGCCGCCCTCTCCGCTCTCTGAATCCTCGCTCTCAGCAGCTCTCCCGGCTCCTCGAACCCCGACGCTCCAATACAGGCCTCGATCCCGGATCCAACGACGCCTCCGGCCCCCTCCACGCTGCCTGCAGAAGAGGTTCCCGCACGGGCTCCGCGCTCCCTTCTCCCCTCACACGGCTTGCTGCAATTGGCTCCCCCGCCTGCCCTCCCGCGGCGGGAGCTAATCAATTCAAATGATGCCGCTCCTCAGCCCGCCCCCCAGCAGCTCTTCGCCAGCATGCTCGCAGGGATGCTGCCTCACCGCCCCCTCCTTAAAGGCTGCCGTCGGGGACTGCGCCCCGCGCCTTTATCGTTCTCCTTTTCGGTTCTACAGAAATCCTTCAATTCCATATACCGGTATTTAAAATATAGGGAGCAATTAATCTATACACAATCTCTACTTCTTTAAATTCTTAGTTCACTATGTTCCACCTTAAAAGTTTTTTTGGTGCCGAGAAGAACAACATTTAAATAGTTCATAAGTCAGCGTGCAGACTCGTTTTGAGCACTAGTGTAGAGTGTATGATTCTCTCTGGTGACGTTTACATAAGTTCCCTCTCCTTGGGATAATCCTTATGGCATTTTGACGTTCCTAATGGTTTGCTCTGCTGGGTCGGGCTTTTGAAAGCAAAGACTTAACCATGAATAGCAAGGAGCTGGCAAAAGACCTCCAAGACAAAGCTGTGAAAAGACCCAAACCAGGGGATGGGAAAAGAATGGCAAACTCCCCGATTGTCCTTCAGAGCAAAGTCAAGATGGTTATTAAAAAGTGGAAGGTCTATGGCACCACTATGACCCTGCCTAGATCAGGTCTCCCTCTAAACTGGATGACTAAATAAAAAGGAGACTGATCAGGGAGGCAACCAAAAGACCAATGGCAACTTTGAAAGAGCTACAGGCTTCTATGGCCAAGACTGGGTGAAATATTTATGTGACAGCAATATCCCAAGCACCCAACAAATCTTACCTGTATGGGAGGGTGGCAATAAGAACTCACAAAAACCCAACCTGAATCCCATTTGAAGTAGGTTCAGAATATTTTTTTTCCTATTTTTCTCCTCTAAAAACCAGGTGCGTCTTATGGTCGGGTGCGTCTTATGGTGCGAAAAATACGGTACTTTAAGTAACTTAATTACCAAAGAACATCCAAAACCTACTCAAAGAAAAAATCAACTAAACAAACTTAAAACCCCCATAGATTTCATAAAAACAAATAAATCAACAAACAACAGAGCGTTCTCACATGCAGCCCCAACAGCCTGGAATTCCCTCCCTGTTGAACTAAGAATATTAACAGAGATTAATGAATTCCGAAAAAAACTGAAAACACACCTCTTTACAATGCACTACAACACTATAGAACAGCCATCAAAAGAATTAGACAAAGGCTAAACAGTTTTATCTACATATCACTATAACAGAAAAGAAAACCTGCCCTATCTGCATCTGTACTACTCATAATGATTATATCCCACATAACTTGTATATGTATTTAATAATATAATGTTAATGTACATAATGTATATAGTGTTGCACTGTTCAGTGCTATCTGTTCAACATTTCTGTTTACTGTACATTGGTTATAGTTATATGACGTTATATGTAAAACAAATCCATGATTTGTTGCCTGTTGTTATTTGTGAACCGCAGCTGATCTTAGGAAGCTGCGGTATATAAGAGATTGTTAAATAAATAAATAAATAAATAAATCCTGAAAGGACATAACATCTGGTGGAGACATCCTACACTGAGGAGAAGAATCATCCACAGGAAGAAGTACTCTGGTATCGGCAGAGCTCTCAGAGTCTTCAGACTCATCCGAGGATTCAAAGTACCTCCGATCCGGGTGATCGTGCAAGGCACGGTACCAGTACTTATCGAAGTCGGCATCGGAGGGGTCCGGCACCAACTTGTCGATACCGGATGGATAAGCATGACTTGGTCCCAGTAGAACACCTGCCGATGTCGATGCAGTCGATACCGGTACCGGAATTGAATTGTCTGAAGCGGTTTCAAGGGCATCAAGGCCATGAGAAGAGCCGCCAGACTGCGTTCAATAGCCAAGAATCTCTGGTCTATCGACGCTGCCGATGCTTGGGTATCGGTACCGGACGAAGCGGCCGGTACCGCAGAGCATGGCACCAGTAGTTCTGCCGAGGTTGAGGCCTCGAGAACATCCTGGAGCCCCGTAAATGCTTTGGAAGCCGAAGCCTCCTGCCGGGGCAATTTTGCCGGTGAAAGCCCCTCAAGGGCAACGCCAGAGGCATCTTGATACTTAGAGGGAGATCTATCCTTTGAGGACCGGCTAGATTTATGTTTAGTTACCTGAGATCCATGGGAGGAAGACGAAGCCCTGGAAGACATCGATGCCACAGAGGCTGCATCGGAGGGAAAAAGGGTGATAAGTTTAGCAGCTTGGTTCTGCCGGCCCCTCTTCGACATCATCCCACAGGCAACACACTCCGAAATAGAGTGGTCAGGACCTAAACATTTGAGGTACTACTCATGGGTGTCGGTGACGGAAATGGTACCGCCACACCTGGAACACTTTTTAAAACCCGAAGCGGGTTTTTCCATTTTAAAGGAAAAGTTGGGCCTAGTGCCCAAAATGGCGCGTGGCACCTGAGGAGAAAAAACCTGCGGTGACAGGATGTGCGATCTGTCGGCTCCGCGGAAAATGAAGAACTGGAGAGGGACAGTTGGGAAAGGCAGGAAGGCAGCATGCAGGCGCTGTGTGATGCTCCCAAAACGTTCCTATTGGACGCTGGGGAGCGTTCCCGCGCAGGCTCCGTCGGTACCGACGATACTCATATGTGAAGACTACATTCCTGCTTGTTCCTGGAGATATAAATAAATAAATAACAATTACTGCCAATTTCAGGGTTAAACAAAACCGCAATTCAAAATAGATGCGATCTGAAAGAGCAAAGAGAAACCAAAAGTAAACAAAGCCAGACGTTCTGCCCCCCACAGCTGCCTCCTCGCAAACACTGAAAGGAACGCTGAACAAACTGTCAGGCCTGAACTTCAACTGCCATTAAGCTGCCTCGCTGAAGTAATTCAATCATTGGATCACAGGAAGCTGTCTAAAATTTGATCTCCTCCCCGGCAGAGCCCTCCCCTGACTCAACAGGATCATGCTACTCAGCAAACATCAAGCCAGAGAAACTTCATTGCTCTAGGGCAGACTTCTGCACTGCAATTGACAGCTTCAGGTAAAACCCTGCTGACATTAGTAGTAATCTATTCTATTTTCTTTTCTTTTTTTTAATTGAATGAAATTCTCAAAATGAGGAGCCTAGCTATGCATGGCTCATCCCCTTCCTGCTTGGAGACTGAAAATACTGGCTAGGACGGTGATAGCAATGTGTTCCTTTTATGGAATGACATCACTAAAGCTTGGAATTCTCAGTCTCCAATCGGCTGGTAGAGGGTGAAAACCCAATAGTATGGACTCTACTGGAGAGATGCTAAGGAAGTAGTGGGTTCATGGTCAGGATCCAAACATTTTAAACATCAGTCATGTTTATCAGTGGCCGTTATGGCACTGGCACACTTGGTGCATTTTTTTTTTTTTTAAACCACTGACTGGCTTTTCAATGATTGAAAAAATTGTCTTTGAGGTTGAAGACAAGGCTATGGAGGCCTAGAGGCTTAGGCTAGCACTGAGAACCGTGGTGAAAATCAATAGAAAAGAAAAGAAGAAATTGAAAATAAAAAAGAAAGAAATAATCGGGACTAGTGTCAGATTCGATGGAACCAGCATCGATGGGAAGGCAGAAGCACGATGTACAACGAAGGGCATAAAATGGAAATTACACTTACCTGGTAATTGATGTTCCTTGAGGGAGTACAGTTCAGTCCTCCACCACTGGGTAGTGCACCTCCTCCTGCAACATGGAGACTGGACAAGTCAAACTTGTGACATCACCGGGTATATCCTGCTGGTCTTCTCCCATGATCCCCCAGTGACCTACTGTCAAAGCAGACTCAAAGGAGCAAACAAACAACCAGTTAAAGTACTAAATACAAAGCTATGCTCAAACTTCAACTTTAAAATCACAGGGTCCCAAAAAGAAAGGCCGAAAACACCCTCCTCCGTGCCCCTGTCCCCCTGCGCACCAAACAGCGGAAGACAGAGAGCTAGAAGGAAGGAGAACTAAGGAAGAGTATAGGCAGAAAAGGTTGCTCTCGCGATTACCTGCCAATCAGAGCCCGTTGCCGACGCTAGGATCCGAAAGCACACTCGGAACTGACGCCTCGCGTCTGTAACATCCATCCCCGGGCGGGAATGAGGACTGAACTGTACTCCCTCAAGGAACATCAATTACCAGGTAAGTGTAATTTCCATTTCCTTATCGGTCCTACAGTTCAGTCCTCCACCACTGGGATGTACCAGAGCAGTAATCATTGGGAGGGACCTATCCAGTCGGCTCGGCCCCTAAACGAACAGAGCAGGCACAGACGCCAGCCCGCTCCTCACGTCAACAGGCGGTAAGCCAACCAGGAAGACACGACTGAGAGCCCACTTGGATCCTCTTCACTGGTGAAAACAGCACAGAACTCTGCCCCAAGCAGTGCTAGTGCTTCAGAAAGACAAACTTGCCATCGCAAACACACTGAACGCCCTAGAAACAGACCTACTGAGAAGGCTACCGGAGCTCCGCCTGAAAAATCCGCTTGAACTCCCCCTTGGCTCTCGACCCCACCAGGGTGTCAAGTGTTAGCAAACGCTGCTCTCCCGCAGAACCCGCCTCCACGGAGGGACAGGCAGCGAAGAGACCTCCCAGAAAGCGACGGAACCTTCACCTAAGGTCAAAGAAACGCAGGTTACAAGCAAAGTGTTCTTGCGTAAGTCCCAAACCGACAACTAGAAAGGCACAGCCGGATTCCACGAGGGAGAACGGAACCGAGGTCCACCCAGACAGAGGTGGGAAGCAAAATGAGGGAAATGGAAAAACCACCAGCGTCAAACACCCTATTTGTCACACCTCTTAAGGGCTTTATTCTTTGCAACACAAAGTAGCTCTACAGCTATGTCCTGGACCAGTTGGAGTCTTTTTAATTGAGAATGTGAAATGCAGCTAAGCAATGAGTTGCAATAAACCAAGCGTGATCCACCAAGGGCATATAAGAGGGTGTCAAGTGCCCCAGAGTCCAGCGTTGTTTCAGAAGATGTGGAGTCTTACATGGTGTGACAAAAAAGAAAGGAGACTCTGGTAGCCACGCCCACGACGCAATGCCAGTAGGCCAACCGCTTACATCACCTGGATATGCCCTCCGGAATTGGAGGAACCATGCAGAAGTAGCAATCGCCGACGTGATCCATGGGCCCTCTCCAGATCATTGGAACCGCAAAAGACTTTGATGGTCTTTTCCCATCCATCCACAGCCTGAGATCTGCTACACATGTATTGCAGCATATGTGTGGTGCCTAGCTTTTATCCTGATCTTTTATTCTGCAGCCAAAATATAAATTGTAGGCTTTCTGAACCGCCACAGTCATATGCCATTTTTGTGATGTAAAAGTCACATCACCACAACTAGAGCAGAAATTATCTGCATGATTAACACCAGTACGAGGAATCGCCAAATATGCTGTGAGTGACCTATCGGTATAAAATAAATATGTCTTTTTTTTTTTTTTTACTGTCAAGCGAGGCAAATTTAAGTAGTGACTGCATCAACTGGTTTTGGACAGTTATTTCGATTGGTTGCAAGTAAAGATTATGCAAGCTCACGCAAATGTTGCAGAATACACTGGTAATGGTCCCCACTGACTAATGAAGAGCACATATCTTAGCAACCAGACCCAGTCGGCAATTTTCACTATGACCTCTGAAAGGCATAGAATGGACCGGGCCACGGCCCCGTACCAATGCGTCAACGCTATCCAGTATCCTCATATGTCCTCTGCTAAACATCGACCTGTCGCCGCAGACTGACAGGTCGCCATGAGGTCCAATATGGGCTGACCGCATCTGAGCACACGCGGCGCGCACACCGCCTGATGCAATCTCACTCCTCCGGCAAACACTCGGACCCCGCTAAGGACATTCGCCACCACAGTGTCCCCACCGAAACGCAGGCCGCCAAGGCTTCAACCGCGCATGCTGTCCCTTCGCTCGGGCCACCCTGACCACCCGACCGACTCCACCCTGCCAATCGAAATAGGCCACCATCCCGGAGATCTCAGACAGCACCTACAGCGCTCGATCCGCTACCGTGTCCGCGAACGCCTGCCACGGCTGACGTACCGCGTACCGTTCCAGTCAGACGATGGAACACTGGGCGTGCTGCGTACACTAAAATGCCTTGTACATAAAGGATCCCCAAAATGTAGCTGAGTCTAACCACGCTCCGGCCAAGCTCCCGGAAGAAAGGGACAGAACCTTATAAAAAAGAAGTGGGGACAATTAGGAAGGCTTTCCTGTTTGATTATTCTTTTTTTTTTTTTTTCCCTTTTTACAACTCCATAAGGGCCACAAGGCACACAACCGAACAGGGCATTGTCCAGAGAACGCAAGGCCCCTCCTCCAGGCTGACTCTACATCCACAGCCTAAACTGGCAGTCACCTTGGCTGATGCCGAGCAGCGCGGAAGCCAACTTGTAAGCCCAGCATATGAAGTATGCCTACTAGTACAGCATTCCAAAATGGAGGGACATGTAACCGGACGGCTTTGAATATGAACCTACAGATATCCCGCGCTTGCTCCAAGACAAGCACTGTGCAGCCTACTGGTCTTCTCGGAGCACCGCCATGACCCGAAGACCTAAACCGGCCAGCAAAAGACGACGTACGTTGGGCTCGAAGGAACCTGGTTGAACGGATCCCAGCACTCCCTGTATCGTTAGGATCGGAGCCTCCCCCCAAGGACTCAGCCCTGGCTGGAATCGGCTGAGCATAACTCCAGGCCCTGCGGCGAGCCCCCACGAAGAAGTGGGACGCAACGATGCCTTGAGGAAAGGGAAGGCGCAATGGGTGAAGCAAGTTGCTAGCCGACCAAGGGAGTAAACCCCACACGCGCACCTCAACGGAAGGACCGAGGATTCTGGTCCCACAGGTGCGCCTGCTAGCCTTTAACAACATACACCTCCGCAGGTACAAAAAACTTAAATTGTGAGCACCTTCAGGGGTAAGGGGAATAGATGACAGCCTCTGACTGTGGACCACCTTGTCTTGCACAACAGACAGCAGCACCCCACCAAACAAATGATTGGGAATATATGACCTCAGAACCCCAAGGCAGAGGTAAAACAGTAGAACGTGCAGTGGACGTGAATTTCCAGATCTGCCAGCCCCCCTGCCCACATTGAGAAGAGGCAGAGAAGAACTGGACCGGCGGATCTGGAGGGGTGCCTCCTGGACAGCCGGGCCACCGAAGGGAAAGCTGATGACTGAGGCCCAAACTCCTCAGGATGGCCCCGTCTTGCATTGGCAACCCCATGCAACACCATGACAACCCCGCTCACGATATCCCAAGCGATCTCTGTCATTGCTGCAACAATCACCTGAGCATGAGATCACAGACGGAACACGGACATGCAGACGCACTCAAGGAGAGTGCACCTAAGTAGTATGAGCCTATCCAACATACAGCACCACATGTCCAGGTGTCCCACTCCTGTCACCCAAAACATAGGACGCTTGAACCTAGGTGACCGTCATAGCAAAGACAGGGAGGCCTGACTGCCGCTCTCAACCCTTCCAGGACCCTGGAACACTAAGCCCCGGACTGTGCCATCCAGCAACACTTCTCACGATCCCCAGCAGGGGCCTTTCCCCAGATGGCCCAGATGGGCAGTGTTCCCGCCAAATGGGCAAGCTGCGCTCTGATAACAGTGCAGAAAACCAAATCAAAGTGTCTTAACCTAGCTAATTTTTGTCTAATAGTGATAATTCATAATATCAGCCAGGCTCAATCATAACATTAGTATTAATGATCTCTAAAGATTGAAGAGTTACTAATGTAACACTAATTGTTTTCTTTTTTTTTTTTCTTTTTTTTAAAAGAGCTTCAAAGGCAATCTTGGAAACTGCAGACCAATGAATCTGAGTTCAGTGCCAGTTAAATGATAGAACTTGTTCTGAAAAGCAGCACCAAGCTGCCTTTTCAAAGGGTTAATAAACATGTGAGTAAGCCAAATGATATGGATCTGGATGTTTTAGAAGGTACTTGGGGAGGAAGTGACGTCACCAGTGTAGATGGCAGCCTGAGTTCAGGTCTCCGGAGTACCCCTCGTAGTTTGTGGAAACATTGGGACCCCAAAGGAGGTGACTGCACATCTCACCGCAGAAATAGGTGGTGGTAGTAGCGGTGACCCGATCAGGCGGGATGACGACTCGCAAGAAGGCGGCGGACTTAAAAGAATTCGCCTACAGTGGCGGGATAGCTGGAGCACGCGATGCAAAGATGGCGCCGGGTGAAAGGACACCCCGGGACGCAGTGGAGAAATTGGCACCGCGTGCGTTGGAGGGGGACAAAAGCACGATGGTGGTGAATGGAGTGTCCCGAGAGGAATTGAAAGCCTGGTTCGGGGAGCTGAAAACTGAATTGGCAGCGGTGAAAAGTGGAGGTGGGTGAGGTCTGCAATGAGCTGAGAGAAGAAGTGAGCGAGCTGGGAAGGCGAACAGAGGCTCAGGAGCAGCAGCTGGCACAGGTGCAAAAAGCGCAGGGGGACATGGCGCGCTCAATGAGTGCGTGGGAAAAATGGAAGGAGCAAATCCAGTTTAAGCTGGAAGACATTGAGAATCGCACGAGGCGTAACAATCTGCGCATTAGGGGAGTACCGGAGGAGCCGGAATTTGAAGACAGTCGGAGAGTGGCTGAGGCTATCTGCACAGCGATACTGTTGGAGGGAGAGGAGTCCTTAGAGAGTGTGAAGGTGGAATTGGACAGGGCGCATAGGGCGCTGGGGCCCAGTAGGCCCAATCGGCCACGTGACATTGTCATCTGCCTTCGGGATTATCTGGTAAAAGAGAGGATTGCTGCAAAGATGCGGAGAGCACGAGAGTTTATGTGGCAGGGATACAAAATAGCCCTCTATGCGGATTTGGCGGCGGGTACCCTGCAGCGCCGGCGAGAAATGCAGCCTGTGACTATAATTTTGCGACAGGAGAATGTACGTTATCGCTGGCTGTATCCCTTTGGATTGTGCTTCACGGTGGGTACTCGTAGCTGGAGGGTGAAGAACAGCGGGGAAGCGCAGAAGGCGTTGAGAGAAGCGGGCTTGCAAGTTCAGCAGCAGCGACGGCAGGACTCACCGGATAAACGGCGGGAGCGTGCAGAAACATCGGAGACTCTTCCCAGCCCTGTGCAGCTTTTACATGAGGAGGAAGCGAGCAGAGGATGAGTGGCTAAGCCATGCGGAGACTGTGCTGTTCCCGGGATTGTGAGGGGTATAAATGGACCTATGTTTTTCCCAGTGACTATGCCATGCGAGTTGGAGGGAGAGGCATGTGGGGTGGGGTGGGGAGGCGGGGGGGAGGAGTGGGGTTTGGGGAATATTGTTATGTTGGTTATGACTTTACCCTGTGGCACTGTGGAATGGGTTGAGGGGTGGTAGGGGGGAAGGGAGGGGACGTTGGGAAAGTGTGGGAGGGGGGAGGTGGGTACTATGGGAGGTTGGGAGAAAGAGACGGGGAAAGGGATGACTGGGCAGGGGAGGGGGCCAATGGGTTGAGGAGGTGGAAGATCTGGCGGTGGGAGGGCGGGGTAGGGGGGGGAGGGGCACCTTCCCAGAGCGGGTTTTGGGTTGGAAAAGCTGTGGGGGGGGGGAACTGGAGAGGGGAATCTTTAGGGGTGTAGGGGGAGGGGTAAGGTGGTTGGGGCGGCGGGCCACTGGGGGGATATTTCCTATAGGAGTTCTTGACTGGTTGATGGGGTCATAGGGGGAGCGGGAAGAGATGAGCGGGGGGCTGGAGGGGACTTGGGTACATCTGCACTGATGGGCACTACTCTGACGGAGGCCTCCAAGGGAGGGGGGATGGGGGTGGTGGGAGGGGGGGTGGGGGGAAGGGTTGGGGAATCTGACAGAGGAGGGGGAGGGGGGGAGGTGGGACGGAAGAGGGGGGGGAGGTGGGACGGAAGAGGGGGGGGAGGGGGGTGGGTGGTGGGGGGGGGAATAAGGGGAGGGGGAGGGGGATTCAGCAGGGGGTAGTGGGGGAGCAAAAAGTGCGGTTAGTAACAATCAATGCTAAGGGTCTGCGAACCTGGCGCAAGCGTCGATTGGTGGAAAAGGAGGGGATACGGACTCGGGCGGATTTTATCTGTGTTCAGGAAACGCATTTAAAGGTGGGACAGGAGAGGCTGCTGGAGACACGCAAATACCCCAAAGTGGTACTGGCAGGACAGAGGGCAGAGGCGCGGAAGGGGGGGGTGGCTATTCTGGTGGGGGCAGAGCAGCGGGATAACGTAATGGGGGAGTATAGGGATAA
Source organism: Ichthyophis bannanicus (assembly GCA_033557465.1). Classification (NCBI taxonomy): domain Eukaryota; kingdom Metazoa; phylum Chordata; class Amphibia; order Gymnophiona; family Ichthyophiidae; genus Ichthyophis; species Ichthyophis bannanicus. Next base: position 124,293,576 of record CM066036.1, on the reverse strand, counting down.
GAAGGGGAGGTATGTGGGAGTGAAGGTACGACTGGGGGATGATTTGGTCTGGATATTTAGTGTGTATGGGCCAAATGAGGGGCAGGGGGAGTTCTATGAGTCTATGAGGGCGGATTTGGAGAAATTGGGAGATTTGCCGATAATTGTGGGAGGTGATTTTAACTTGACTCTCAACCCCCGTCTTGATAATGGCCAGGGCATAGGGGCAGCGAGACGTCGGGAGCGTCAAAGGTTGTTAGAGATGAAGGCGGGTTTAGGGCTAGTAGATGCATGGCGTTGTCGAAATCCGGGGAGGAAGCAGTACACCTATTACTCGGCACCACACGGGAGTTACAGTCGTATCGATATGATTTGGGTGGATAGTAGCTGGATGGGTAAAGTTGAGGAGGTGGAACAGGGCTCTATTACTTGGTCAGACCATGCCCCAGTGAGTATTGGATTTAATTTGGGGTACAGGGATACAGGTGTGAAGTTTTGGAGGCTCAATGATTCTATATTGGATGACCCCGCAGTAGTTGAACGAACAGTCGGGGTTCTCTCTGAATATCAAGCTTTTAACATGAATGGGGAAGTAGAGCTGGGTATGGTATGGGATGGTCTGAAGGCGGTAGTACGAGGTCACTTACTGGGGGAAGCTGCGAGGAAATGTCGGGCGCAAGGGGAAGAGGAGAGACGATTAATGGAGGTGATAAGGACGTTGGAGGGACATCATCAATGTGATTTGCAGGCAGATGTTCTTAGTGAGCTGCAGAGAGTACGGGGACAACTTAGTCAGATAAGAGCTAGTAAGATGGCCCATGAATTGACTCTCCTTAAGCAGGCTATGTTTGAAGGCGGGAATAAAGCAGGAAAACTTTTGGCCAGGCGGTTGAGAACACACGTGGCCCACTCCAATATTGGTAGTATAAGGAATGGGAAAGGGCAGTTGCTGACGGGGAATAATGAGATCCGCAAGACCTTTCGGGAGTATTATAAGCAGCTTTACAGTGGGGAGGTAATAGAGGGGCGAGAAAAAAGTAAACAATATTTAGAGGGGTGTGTGTTACCCCGGTTGGATTCGGAAGTGCAGGGAACGTTAGATCGTTTGATTACTGGGGAGGAAGTGGCAACAGCTATTACGACATTGAAACTGGGTAAGGCGCCTGGGCTGGATGGACTGACCGGGAAATTTTACAAAATTTTTAGGGGGGAGCTTCAGCCATTGTTGGTGGAGGTGTTTAATAGTGTACTTCTGACAGGAGCGGTTCCCGATACCATGTTGGAAGCGGGAATCACTGTTCTCCTTAAGCCGGGGAAGGATCCTATGGTCTGTGGTTCCTATCGGCCCATCTCGCTTTTAAATGTCGACGCCAAGTTATTGGCAAAGATACTGGCCACTCGATTGCAGCGGGTCATGCCGTCTCTGGTGCATGTGGATCAGACCGGATTTGTTGCGGGACGGCAGGGGGGGGATAATATCCGTAGGCTCTGCAACCTGACCTGGGAGGTTCAAAGGACGGGACAGAAGGCGGTGTTTGTATCCATTGACGCTGAAAAGGCGTTTGATAGAGTAGAATGGGAGTTTTTGTTGATGGTTTTGGAAAAAGTAGGGTTGGGGGAAAACTTTATCAAGTGGATACGAGCGTTTTATACGGCTCCTAAAGCCCGCGTGCGAGTGAATGGGAGTTATTCGGAGGTGTTTAATTTGGGGAGGGGGACGCGTCAGGGGTGCCCGCTCTCGCCCTTATTATTTGCTCTAGTTATCGAACCGTTGGCGGATCGAGTGCGCAGGGCGGTTGATGTTAAGGGGGTAGTTATGAATACCTGGGAGTCGAAAATAGCGTTATTTGCGGATGATGTCATCTATACCCTTAGGGATCCTCTTATTTCGCTCCCGATTTTAATGCAGGAAATTGCCCAATATAGTAGGGTGTCCGGTTATAAAATCAATGGGAGTAAGACTGAGATTTTGGGGTTTAACTTAGGGGAGAGGTTGGAGTCCAGTCTCCGTAGTAGTTTTCCGTTTCGCTGGGTGAAGGGGGAGTATAGATATTTGGGCATACAAATTGGTAAAGACTGGCGGAGGGTGTGGGAGCAGAACTTTAGCCTTCTTCTGCAGGCGGTACAGGCAGACATGGCTCGTTGGCGAAGGGTATATTTAACCTGGCTAGGTCGTATAGCGGTCATAAAAATGAATGTTCTACCGCGTTTTCTATTTCTGTTTAGCTCTGTCCCGGGTAGGATACCTCCTAGTTACTTGCGACGAGCTCAACAGTTGATCTATGATTTCGTTTGGGCGGGGAGACGATCTCGGGTGTCCAAAGGCACTCTGTACCGGGAGCAGCGGGAGGGGGGTTTGGGAGTTCCGTGGCTGGAAAAATACTACTTAGCGGCGCAGTTGAAAGCGGTGGTGAGTTGGCATGGAGGGGAGGAAACCCCCATTTGGGTGGAGCTGGAGCAGCTGCGAGGGAACAATTCGAGCCTGCAGCGGTGGCTATGGGATCCAGGGGGGGGGAGGGGGGGAGGGGGAGAGGACAACCCCTTTCGGGATTATACGCAAGTATTGTGGGGGAGGCTGAAGGGGCTATTGTTAAGGGGGAAGCGGTACACTAGGGCTACTTATCTGCAGGGGATGCAGGATTTTAGTCCGGGGCGGGAAGGCGGGGTGTTTAAGGAGTGGGGGGGCCTGGGTTTACATACTTTGGGGCAGTTATTGACCGATGGGGGGGAGCTCCGGACGTTTGGAGATCTGCAGGGGCTGTATGGGGTGAAGAAGGAGCATTACTTTGCATATCTGCAGATAGTCTCTTATGTGCGGCGGAAAGGGGTATTGGCAGAGCTCCGGAAGGTGGCATCACCCTTTGAACTAGCCCTGAGGAGGGGAGGAGGGAGGAGAGGGATCATCACGCTTTTGTATGGGGAGTTATGTAAGCAGGGACGGGATAGGGGGCAGGAGGAGCGGAGTAAAGGGGAACTCAAGTGGGAACAACAGTTGGGGGGTGATTGGGGGGCAGAGCGCTGGGATCACATCACTCGTTGGTCTCGACGCCTAGCCCCGGGTCCATCCTATTTTGAAAATAGTTTGAAGATGCGGCACCAAATGTATTGGACCCCGGGGAAGTTAAAAGCTTTTTGCGAGCAGGAAACTGGGGAATGCTGGCGGGGATGTGGGAGCTGGGGGGATTTATACCATATCGTTTGGGGTTGTGATAAGATACGGATGATGTGGAGGGGACTCGGGGATTGGTTACAGAAGGTGTTGGGAGGAGAAGTGATATTTACGGCCTCCATGGTACTATTGAATGATATGCCGGAGATGGGTGAGCGAGAGACCCTAATGTTGGTGGGTAGTTGTATTGGTGCGGGGAGAGGGGCGATAATGGCCCGCTGGCGCTGTGAGCAAGCCCCGACCTTGGGGATGGTGCTGCAACGCATTGATTCTTTGTGGAGTATGTGTGCCATAGCAGCTCATAGGAGACATACGCTGAAGGCCTTTAAGGCAGTCTGGGGCCGTTATGAGAAGTGGCGCGAGGCTTAAGGGGGGGAGGAGGGGGGGGTAGTACCCAGATGGGGGAATAGAGGGGGGAGGGGGGAAAAATGCTTCGCTAAAAAATGTCTAGATCTGAATGTTTAGTTTTGATTGCTTAAGTTCGGCCTGATGTTGAGCTCTTCCGGATGCTGAGGTTTTGAAATTGTGTTTACTTACTGCCTGCGTTGTAAAAGTGCTTTGAATGGTATGAAAATAAACAAATTATAAAAAAAAAAAGAAGGTACTTGACAAAGCCCCTTATGAACTTCTCCTGAGGAAGGAGATGATGTGCTATTATAGAATGGGAAATGGATCAAAAACAGGAACACAATAGGACTAAATGGCCAGTTTTCTCACAGGAGACCCGTAAATAGTGGAATGTCTCGGGATCTGCACTGGAACTGGCATCTGGTAACATCTACTGCACTGAAATGATCTGGAAAAGAGATCAGCAAGCATGGCGATCAAATTTGCAGATGGCATAACGACATTTAGAGGCTGTCTGCACAATTTCCAAGTGTATAAACATGGAAATAGCATCCTTATGTAAATGACAATTTCAGAAAGGGCTCAATTTGTAGGTGGTTGTGCCGCCGATGACCCTGAATGGCCAAATCCTAGCACGGAAACCTGCTGCTGACAGACGTCGCTAACTGCCAGAATGCAGACAAAGGTAAAGGCACCCCCCAAGAAGTAAAACCCAAACCAATCACATTGCATTCAAAGAACTATAAACTATCATGAAATTAAAAGGAAATTAAAATTAGAATTAAAATTAAAAGTAACAGCAAAAGGAAGTCCTTATCTGGGTGTAGCCGCGTGGAACAGCGTTGTCTGCTCAAACGCGGGGCTGCTCCGCTCTCCGCCACGAGGCCTCAGCCCTGCCGAGAAAATAGCGTCAATCCGAAGCAGGCCCGTTTGGCGCCAGACACCACAGAGGCGGCAAGAGCTCAGAGCCCCTCCATGCGGACTCGAGAGACTCCCTTGTGGCGTCGGGATGCAGCAGTTACCCCGCTGTAGCTGCGGGGTGAAGAGCTGTCCAGACACGCTGCTGCCTCGCGCCACCAGAAGTAGCAGACGCTGCGAGCCCTGGCCCACTGGCTAAAGAACCTCGAACGGCCTGAGGCTCCCGCCGCGATGGGAATCTGCCACATGGACACTGCCAAAATGCAGGTGTTCCACAGAGCTCTCCCCCGTACAGTCCTGGGGGAGAGATCATCACCGGGCACAGAGACCGAAGAATCCCAAGCAGAGAGGCTAGCTGGCAGCGTGAACTTTGAAAAGGGACAGAATCCCCCTTTACACTAAGGCAGACTAGGAGAAAATAAATAAAGTAAAAGTAAATGAAATTAAATGAAAATGAAAATGAATACAATTTACAGGATTACACCTAAAGAAGGGCAAAAGAAATGCAAGGTAAATCAAATCCTGACTAACTGCTCCTAAACTGCTTCTCAAGTGAGCCCAGCACCTAGGCTCACTACGTCCTCATGCTGCATGGAGACTGGACACACTGTGGGATTATGGGAGAAGACCAGCAGGATATACCCGGTGATGTCACAAGTTTGACTTGTCCAGTCTCCATGTTGCAGGAGGAGGTGCACTACCCAGTGGTGGAGGACTGAACTGTAGGACCGATAAGGAAAAATAAGTTTTTCAGGGGTGAAAGGATGATGCATCCCACTGGCTCCACAGAAAACAAAGAATTGAGGAGAGGAGTTGGGAAGGCAGGTATGCAGGAGCAGTGGAGTGCTCCCAAAGGTTTTCCTATTGGACACTGGGGAGTATTCCCATGTGGGCTCCATAGGGACATTACCCATATGTGAAGACTGCATTCCTGCTTGTTCCTGGAGATAAGTGTGTTGTGTTAATATAATTGTTTAAGTTTGTAAAAAGATAGACTATTTTTAAGGATATAGAGTTGGGAAATGACTTAGATCTCCCTGTGCTGCTTTGTACCAGTTTGCAAATGTTATTTCAAAAGCTTGACTTCTTTGGAAAATACACATCCCTAGTGGAAACCTTTTTCACTAGCCCAGTGAATACAAAAATAGTCCAGTTTGTTCCTGCAGCACAAAAGAAGATAAACAACACATCAAGCAACAGACTACTTACTCTATCATAGCAGAGAAGCGTGGAAAAATTAGGAGTTTTCTGTTGATGGACTAACTCTACAAACCGAGCACAGTAAATGGCATCAATGGCCGAAAAAATGCAGCGAGGAAATATACACAACTGTAGAAATTTTGTGATTGTCTCATTTTTGGTAGATTCTTAAAAGAAAAGAGAGAAAAATTGTTATAGCAATGCAATTATAAGCTATTTACATCAAATGATGCATTCAATTAAGTGAAGGAACAAATCAAATAAAGTGCTCTGTAGCCTACAAATTGAAGTTAAAAAGTATTTTTTGTCTATTCTTTTTTAGCTCTCAGACCACATTTCCATGCTGAAGATCACCCAAGATAATTTATATGTATAAAAATGGGGCACAAATAAAACGTTACTCACCTGCAACAGGTGATCTCCGGGAACAGCAGGAGAGTAAGCGTAGTTACTCACCTGTAACAGGTGTTCTCCAAGGACAGCAGGAATCAGTCCTCACATATGGGTGACATTGGCACCGACGGAGCCTTCGTGTGGAGCAAATCCCCAGGTTTCTAAGAAAGCCTTTGGGAATTTCATCACGCATGCGCGGTCCCCTTCCCGCCCAAGGGTGCCATCTTGCTCAGTCAAATGACATAGCTAAAAAGACGGCAAAAGAATAAAAATTAATAACAGGACTACAACGCCAAGGGGAGGAGGGAGGGTCGTGAGGACTAATTCCTGCTGTCCTCAGAGAACACCTGTTACAGGTGAGTAACTACGCTTTCTCCAGGAACAAGCAGGAAAGTCAGTTCTCACATATGGGACTCCCCACCTATAGGCTATCGAGAACCCACAGCTGAAAAATAGGCTCCCTCTTCAAGAGCCGCAAGCAGCCACAATAGGAATCTAACAGAGAGTAATGCTCCGGTAGCCTGCTACCAAAGGGCCGGAGGGTAGGAGTTGCCTAGACTTCGAAAAGGTTACAGAGTACAGCCTGGCCGAAAGCACTGTCCCGTTGGGACTCTGTCCAGGCAGTAATGGGTTGCGAAAGTCTGGCCCAAAGACCAGGTGGCGGCCCAGCAGATGTCTGCCAGAGGAACCGAATGGAAGTGAGCCACTGATGCCGCCTTAGCCCTGACCCAGTGGGCCGTAACACGACCCTGCAACGGAAGGTCAGCCGCCCTGTATTCCCAGGCGATACAGTCCGCCACCCACATAGACAGCGTACGTTTGGAGACAGCCATCACAAGCTTACTGGGGTCATAGGATACGAAGAGCTGTGAAGTCCCTCTATGGTCATGCGTACGCTGAATATAGAAGGCCAGCGCCCTCTTACAGTCCAGGGTATGCAGAATTGTCTCTGCCCGACTGGCATGCGGCCTGGGAAAGAAGGTAGGTAGTACTACCACCTGATTGAAGTGGAACAAAGAGACCACCTTAGGGAGGAACTTGGGGTGAGTGCAGAGCACTACCCGGTTCCTATAGAACCTTGTATAAGGCCTATTGGACACTAGGGCCTGAAGCTCACTCACTCGCCGAGCTGACCTGAGTGCCACCAAGAACACTACCTTCTAAGAAAGGTAGCGTAGATGGCAAGTTGCCATCGGTTCAAATGGCGGCGGAGTAAGCTGCCCTAAGACGATATTCAAATCCCACTCGGTCGCCAGAGGGCAAACCGGGGGATTCAGAAGAAGTAGGCCTCTTAGGAACATGGACACCAAAGGATGTGCAGAGAGAGGCTTTCCCTCCACTGGGAAGTGGTGTGCCACTAAGGCACTGAGGTGAACTCTGACGGAGTTGGACTTAAGGCGCAAATCCGAGAGATGGAGAAGATATTGTAAGACCACTGCAACCTGGCAAGAGAAAGGATCTTCTTTCTGCTTCTTGCACCACACTCCGAACTATGCCACTTGAAAGCATAGGTCCGTCTAGTTGATCGCCTCCTTGAGGCCAGCCGAACCTCTTCTACATTTTTGGGAAGGAGATATGGTGAGAGAACTACCCTTTCAGCAGCCAGGCCATCAGGTTGAGTGATCTGAGGTTGGGGTGCAGAAGAGTGCCCCCCTCCTGAGACAGGAGGTTGGGATAGGATCCCAGAGGGATTGGGGCCTCCACCGCCAGTTGAAGTAGAAGCGTAAACCAGGGTTGCCTCGGTCATTCTGGGGCTACCAGAATGACCGAGGCCCTATCCTGGAGAATTTTGAAAAGGGTTTTGGCCACCAGAGTTGTTGGAGGAAACGGATACAGGAGGCCCACAGACCATGAGATGAGAAAGGCATCGGCAGCCACTCTGTTTGGATGTGGCTGTCTGGAGCAAAACCTGGACAACTGGTAGTTGTGTGGGCTTGCAAACAAGTCCAGCTTTGGCTGTTCCCAGAAGTGAAAGAGCCATTGGGCCATATTCGTATCCAGCTGCCACTCGTGGGGCTGGAGAATCCTGCTGAGTCTGTCGGCTAAGTAGTTTTCCTGGCCTAGCAGATAAACTGCTTTCAGATGCATGTCGTGCTGGACTGCAAAGGAGCACAGGTCTAGAGTTTCCTGACACAGACTGCAGGACCCCCGTGCCTCCCTGTTTGTTCACATAGAACATTGCTAATTGGTTGTCCGTCTGTATTAAGACAGATTGATGAGCCAAAGTTTGGCAAAAAGCTTGCAGAGCTAGGCGAATGGCACGAAGTTCCAGGAGGTTGATCTGCTGTGTGGTCTCGTGCGGAGACCACATTGCTTGAGTGCACAGTCCCTGGGCAATGGGCTCCCCAGCCCAGCAACGATGCATCTGTGGTTAGGATCCTTGTGTGTTGAGGAGCTTGGAAGGCGACTCCCGCCGCCAAGTGTTTTGGTTGAAGCCACCAGGCCAAGGCTTTTACCAGTCTTCTGGACACTTTGACTCTGTCTCGGGAGTCTGCCTGTGGCTTGTGTCCACTGGTCCCTGAGACACCACTGAGCTGTTCTCATGTGGAGGCGGGCATCGGTGTCACATGTACCATGGAGGCCATTTGGCCTAGGAGGCGCAGGAAATGTCTTGCTGATATCTGAGACCTGTGGCTCACTTGATGTGCCAGAGAAAGGAGTTTCTGTGCCCTGTCCACTGGCAGGTAGGCCCTCACCTGAATGGTATCTAGTTTGGCCCCAATGAACTCTAGTTATTGAGTGGGGACTAGGGTAGACTTTGGATAATTGATTACAAATCCCAGGTTTTGGAGCACCTGAATGGTGCGATCTGTGGCTTCTTGGACCTCCCAGGCTGACGTGGCTCTGATGAGCCAATCGTCTAGGTAGGGGAAGACGAAAACTCCTTGCATTCTGAGGAAGGCGGCCACCACCACCAGGCACTTTGTGAACACCCTGGGGGCAAAGGCTAGGCCAAAGTGAAGCACCCTGTACTGGTAGTGTCTTCCACCTACCACAAAGCGTAGATATTGTCTGTGGTGTGGATGAATTAGGATGTGTGTATATGCATCCTGTAGGTCTAAGGAGCATAGCCAGTCTCCCTGGCGGAGGTAAGGCAGCAATATTCCAAGGGAAAGCATTTTGAATTTCTCCCTCACCAGGAATTTGTTTAAGTTGCACAGGACAAGGATGGGCCTTGGGCCTCCTGTCCTTTTTGTTATTAGAAAGTACCTGGAATAGAAGCCTTTGCCCTGCAGGTGATGGGGCACCGGTTCTACCACCTGGTCCTCGAGGAGACCTGCTAACTCCTTCAGAAGAAGGTCCCGGTGAAGGGGGAGACCTGAAAGGTTCTCCTGAAAAGTAGGGAGGTGGCACCTGGGTCAAGTGAAGCAGACAGCCCTGATGGACTATCTGAAGAAACCAAGTGCCCTGTGGGCATACAGAGCGAGCCTTCTCCGCTGTGCACTGCCTTTCTCCTAAGGTGAGAGGGGCTATGTTCTGAGAGTCAAAAGCCACTACCAGGCTGGGCCGGTGCCTGGGCTTTGGGGGCTTTCTGCTTACGTGGGCCATGCCCCAGTCCCTTGGCCTGCTGCCCCTGTTGGGGAGCTGGGGAGGCCTGAAATGGGGAGTAGCTTCAGTAAGCAGCACCCTTCCTCGGGAAAAGGGGCTTCTTAACCGAGCCCTTCTTTTTAGAAGGGGCAGAAATCTTCTTCGAGAGCCTTGTCCTGGTCAGGTACTCGGACTCAATCTCAGCAGCCTTCTCGGTCATGGGTTTGCCGAAGAGGTTTTCACCACGGCATGGGACATCGACCAACTTGTCCTGAACCCATTGTTCCAGGTCTGACGACTGTAGCCATGCATGGCGGCGTTCACCAATGCCAGCCGCAGCCACTTGGGCCAACGCTCTGAACCCTTCGTAAGCTGCTCGAGTCATGAACTTCAAACACTCACGGACTCCGGTGGACAGGGTTTTGAAGCGCTGCAAAGGTCCCTCGGAGAGTCCAGCTGAGAACCCGGCGATTTCCTTCGCCAGGTCTCGCAAGTACATGCCCATGTACAGCTGGTAAGCCTGGATCCGACATGCCAGCATAGAACCCTGGTAGCACTTCCTGCCGAGGGCGTCCAAGTTGCGGGCCTCCCTGCCAGGAGGCACCGAGGAATGCGTCTTCTGGCTCTTCAGCCGACGCATGGCCGATTCCACAACCATGGAGTTGTGCAGCAGTTGAGCTTTTTGGAACCCAGGGCTCTTATGGACTGGCTACATCGAATCGAGCTGCCTGCTGTTCACCAACGTCTCTCACATCCGCAGCATCAGTCATTCCAGGACTGCAGGCACTACTACAGTAAGGGCTTCCCGAGGGGGAAAGTCATACTGGTGGATCTCGAGTTCCTCGGCTCGAGGCTCCTCCAAGGACTCCATAGGGAATGCCAAAGCCTTTGACATGTCCCTAACGAAGTCCAAGAACAAAGTGACCTCCGGGGGGGGGGGGGACCGTCTCCGAGGTTCGGACCCCGGGGAAATCAGATGGAACATACTTGGTGGTCTTGTAGGTGTCCAGGGACTCTTCGTCCTCAGTCTCCCAGTCCGACTCCGAAGAGGAGTCGAGTGGCTCTGGCCTCGAGGACTTCGGCCTGACTGCCCCGACACCGGTCGCGCCGGCATCGACGACCTCGGTCCCAAATGGGAGGTCGATGGGGACCTCGACCAAGGATCGACTCGAGTCCGTATAGTTTCGAGGATCGGCTCGGCCTCCGGGGTCGACTTGGACATCGGGTACCCCAGTGGTTAGGGCGGAAGGACCGGTAAGACTGACTATCAGCACCCGCTGCAGGTCCATGAAGGCAGACATGCTGCGCTCCAAGGCCACCATTCTGAGACTGAGCTCAGAAGACTCTGCAGCCCCCGGGTCAGGTCCCGATGCCATTGGGCCCGATGCTGGTTCTCCCAGAGGAGTCCTCAACAAGGACAGTGGTTACCTGCCTTGGCTGATCCGGGTCCCTTCGAGGAAGTTTCGCTGGCCATCCAACTCCGAGTATCCCGGCCGACGGTCGGGTCTCCGTGACCAATCCCGCGAGGAACCAGGTCATTCGGAACCATCCAACGACGACGCCTTCGAGGATTTTTTCTTCCTCTGATGTTCCCGTGAGGGAGAACCCCTCTCTGAAGACACGACGCGGCTCAGAAAGTGCCTGAGATGTCGAGGCCTCGGATGAGGTCCGGGCCTGGGAGGGTACGGACTCACCAAAAATCCTATCGTGCTGCTGCAGGCGGCTTCTCAAGGCCTTCGAAGACATTTTACTGCATGGGCCACAGACCTTCGGGTCATGGTCGGGCCCGAGGCAACGGAGGCAGCAGTCATGTGTGTCGGTGAGGGACATTAACTTTGTACACCGATCACACTTTTTGAACCCGCTGGCAGTCATCGGGGGAAAAGGGGCCCGGGCTGCCAGTGAAAAAAAAAAAAGAGCACTAACGTTAGTCACGAAAAACAAAAACAAAAAAAATTGACCGGACTCGATACCGGCATACCGAGCTGAAGGTGGGAAGGGGAACCAAAGGAAAAGAGAAACTTTTCAAGTATTTTTAAACACTTTTTTCACGATGGCACAAGGACCACGTCCAAAAGGCTCCGCGGAAAAAAGGAGACTGAGCAAGATGGCACTCTTGGGCAGGAAGGGGACCACGCATGCGTGATGCAATTCCCAAAGGCTTTCTTAGAAAGCTGGGGATTTGCTCCGCACGAGGGCTCTGTCAGTGCCGACGTCACCCATATGTGAGGACTGACTTCCTGCTTGTTCCTGGAGAAACTACGCTATCTCCAGGAACAAGCAGGAATGTAGTCTTCACATATGGGACTCCCTAGCTTGGAGATGCCAGAGAGATGAACTCAGCGAGCTGTGGAACACAGGGCTAAGTAGTAGATCATATATCCTCCAGTGATGTCTGGTATCGAAACCCGGGATGGATGGTAGGAGTTGATCTAAGTCTGAAAGAGATGCAGGAGAACAGCTTGGCCAAACAAGTCATCCCAGCGGGAGTCCTTGTCCAGGCAATAGTGAGCAGCAAAAATATGGACAGAGGACCAGGTTGCTGCTTTACATATTTCATCAATCTCCACAGAGCGCAGATTCACCATGGAGGCAGCCATTGCCCAAACATTATGTGCAGTGATGTGACCCTCAAGAGAGAGTCCTGACTGTCATAAGCAAAGGAGATACAATCTGCTATCCATCTGGAGAGAGTTCGCTTGGATACTGGTAGTCCTAGGTGACTGTAGTCAAAGCAATGAAAAGTTGGGAAGCTTTTCTGTGCTTCCGAGTTCTCTGGAGATAAAAGGCCAAAGCACATTTGCAATCCAGAGTATGAAGGGTTACTTCCGCCCTAGAAGAATGAGGTCTAGGGAAGAAAACAGGGAGGTACACCGACTGGTTTAAGCGAAAGGGCGAGACCACCTTTGGCATAAAGCGAGGATGAGTCCTAAGGACTACCTTATCATGGTGGAAACATGTATAAGGAGGATCAGCCACCAAAGCCTGAAGTTCACTGATGCGCCTTGCTGAAGTGAGGGTAATAAGGAAGGTGACCTTCCAGGTAAGAAACTTCAGAGAAGCAATGGCTAGGGGTTCAAAGGGCGGCTTCATAAGCTGTCCGAAAACAACATTAAGGTCCCATGCCACTGGGGGTGGCTTAATGAGAGGTTTAGTTAATAGAAGATCTCTCATGAAGCGTGCTACAAGCAGCTGAGAGGAGATGGGTTGACCATCCAAGGGCATGTGGGAAGCCGCTACGGCAATTAAGTGGACCCTTGCTGAATTGGTTTTGAGTCCAGAGGAAGAGAGGTGGAGAAGATATTCAAGTAATGCTTCCATGGCAGCTGAAAAGGGGTTAAGATCCCTTTTCGAACACCAGAGAGAGAATTTACGCCACTTGAAGGCATAGGAGCACCTTGTGGAAGGTTTCCTAGAAGACAAAAAGATAGCTTTCACCTGTTGAGAGAGGCTGCTGCCCTGGAATTCTATGCCTTCAGCAGCCATGCTGTAAGGTGAAGGAACTGCGGATTGGGATGCAGGAGTGTCCCATTCTCCTGTGAGAGGAGATTTGGAGCAGACCCCAAATCTACTGGTTGAACTTGAGAGAGACGTAGAAGCAGAGGATACCACGGTTGTCGTGGCCAACACGGGGCTATAAGAATCATGTAGCCCTTGTCTCTCTGGAGTTTGAAAAGCGTTTTGGGGATGAGGGGAATGGGAGGGAAAGCGTACAGGAAGCCTTGACCCCAGTGAAGGTGAAAGGCATCTACCACTTGGTTGTTCTGAGCAGGCATTCTGGAGAAGCAGCAGGGAAGTCTGGCATTCTGAGGACTTGCAAACAGGTCTATGTCTGGTGTTCCCCAGATCTGAAAAATGTGAGCAACCTTGTCTGCATGGAGAGACCACTTGTGGGGTAGTAGTACCCGACTGAGCTTGTCCGCCAAGAGATATACCGCAAGTAGGTGAATCTGATATTGTAAGGATCATAGGTGTAGGGCTTCGCTGCAAAGTGTACAAGAGCCTGTTCCGCCCTGCTTGTTCAAGTAGAACGTGGCTACCTGATTGTCCGTCTGGACTAGAACTGTGCGGAAGCGAAGGTGGTCATGGAACACCTTGAGAGCATTGTGGATGGCTCTGAGTTCCAGCAGATTTATGTGGAGTTGCGACTCCTGATGAGACCAAAGACCCTGAGTGACGAGGTTGTCCAGATGAGCCCCCAGCCCAATTTGGACGCATCCGTCTTCAGGGCACATTGATGTAGAGGCTTCTGAAAAGGTGATTCTATGAGAAAGTGTTCTGGGGATTGTCACCACTGGAGAGACGAGATGAGACGTGTAGAGAGTATTATCCTGTCTCCCAAACGACCGGATGCTTGAGACCACTGAGAAGCAAGGGTCCACTGAGTTGTACGCATATGTAGATGAGCGTATGGAACCACATGTACAGTAGATGCCATATAGCCTAGGAGTTGCAGCATTTCTCAAGCAGCGAGAAAGTTTTTGAGGCATGCTTGGGATGCAAGTTGGATGAGTAGAGCACGGCGGGCTTGCAGTAGAAAAGCCCATGACTGCTGAGTGTCTAGGAGGACTCCTATAAACTCCAGAGTTTGAGAGGGAACGAGCTGGGATTCTGAAAGATTTATTACAAATCCCAAGTGTTGCAGCACTTGCATGGTGCGCATGATAGAAACATTGGCCTCTAGGAATGTGCTTGCTCGAATGAGCCAGTCATCTAAGTAGGGGAAGACAAATATCCCTAGAGTCCTTAGGAATGCAGCTACAACTGCCATGCACTTTGTAAAGACTCTTGGGGCAGAGGCGAGGCCAAAGGGCAGGACATTGTACTGATAATGTTTCCCCTGAAACAGGAAGCGCAGGAACCTTCTGTGTTCTGCGTGGATAAGAATGTGAGTATATGTGTTTAGATCTAGAGAACAGAGCCAATCCTGACTCTGGAGATAGGGGAGAAGAGTATCTAGGGAGAGTAGATACTTGTTCAGTTTTCTGAGGTCCAGGATAAGCCTGTATTCCCCCCCCCCCCCCCCCGTCTTCTTTGGAATGAGAAAGTAAGGAGAATAGAAGCCCAGTTCCTGCTAGTAGAGTGGCACTTCCTCTACTGCACTCTGTGAGAGAAGGGAGGTGACCTCCTGCAATAACAGAGGGTGGTGAGAGGGGGTTGAGAACTGAACTCTCTTGGAGGAGACTGGGGGGGGGGGGGGTAGACTTCGGAAGTGAAGTTTGTACCTTCCCTTACTATGGAGTGAGTCCAGTGTTCTGATGTTACAAGATGCCACCTGTGGGCAAAGTGACAGTCTGCCTGGAATGCGGATGGAATCTGGAAAATCCAGAGGCAGGACGGCTATGTTCTCCAGAAAGGTGTCAAAGACCCTGAGGAGGTTGGGTCTGCTAGGTTGGCTGAGAACTGGGATTCTGAGCCTCTTTTTGCTGTTCTGGTTGTTGCTGCCCTTTTTTGGGGAGCATGGATGGGACAGTGCACCACCGGGATGTAAGAAGGGTAGTACTTCTTTATCTTATGGAAAAAGGGTTTCTTTGATGTCTTTTTCTTATCTAGGTGGGCAGTAGATCTAGAGAGTCTATTAAGAGTGGTATTCTCGAATTGTGGAGAATAAACCAGAGTTCAGTCTCTCCGCCTTTCTTGAAGGCTCGCAAGATATTATAAATACTAGAGCTGCTTTGGTGGTTTCCTTTATGAATGATGGTGATAAAGCTTTAATTTTGAGATGTTACTTTAGACATAAAGATGTTGCCTTTTGTGGGGAGAAACTTCATGTTCATGTGTTCCCAGATGTCTCCAGAGTTACCCAAGTGAGGAGGAAAGCCTTTTTGTTATTTAAATCTCGAGTGCTGGGTTTATCCGGCATTTTTTATTTAAGATTCCCCTGTAAGTGTTTAGTTACACTGCTGGGGGTGAAATGTGTGTTCTTTACCCTTCTCACTTGGAGAAACTTTTGGTTAGTAAGGAAGTGACTGTACCTATGGTTGAGGGTTTATGGCGATCATGTAAGTCACATGGTCTTCATTTAGGAGTTTAAAAAATGTTTTCGCAGCTTATTGTGAGGTTAAACTGCCTCTTTCTTTCCTTTTTCTTGTTTTTCTTTTCTTTTTTGCTCCCTTGCAAATGCAAATGCAATGTGTGCCTTCGAGTCAGTCCTGACACCTAGCGACCCAGAAGCTCCTGGGTTTTCTTGCCAGTGTCACCGGAAGTAGATTGCCAGGCCTTTCTTCCGAGGCAGTGGAGGGTTAAGTGACTTGCCCAAGGCCACAAGGAGTGCTAGTGGGAATCGAACCCTGGTTGCTTGGTTACCAAGCCAGTGTTCTAACCACTAGGCTACTCCTCCACTCCCTTGATGTGGGCTATTATCCATGTTTTCTGGTGTTACTTAATATTACTGGAAACGTTAATCCTGTATTTATGGAGATTTTACCTTTGTTTATGTTTTTTATGTATATTGTGTAAACATCAATAAATATATAAATCATAAGAGTGGTATTCTCAGATTCTAACTGAGAAGTCTTATCCTGCCAGTCTTTGCCAAAAATGTTTTCACCTGTGCAAGGTATATTACCCAGCTTATCTTGAACCCACTGTTCAAGATCAGAGGCTTGGAGCCAAGCAATCCTTCATGCACCAATGTTCTGCTGATGCATTCAAAACAGTCAAAAGTTGCCCTGTTAACAAATTTGGAAACATTTTGAGTATGCTTCACAAGGGTGAGATAATCAGCTCTCTTGTCATCAAGGAGAAAAGGAGCCATCAACTCCAAATCCCTAGCCACCTCCCTAAGGAACATACCCATGTAGAGTATGTAGGAACTGATTCTGGCCAATAACATACAGGCCTGAAAACATCGATGACCAAAAGCATCGAGGGTTCTCGATTCCCTGCCTGGAGGGTTCGAGGAATGTGTTTCGGCACTTTTAATTTGACGCATTGCCGATTCCACCACCATGGAATGGTATGGTAATTGCATATTCTGGAAGCCGGGGTACTCCAGTACCCAGTACATTGTATTAAGCCTTTTGAGTATGTGGAGAGATGGATATCGGTGTCTCCCACATTCGAAGCATAAGGTCATGAAGCATTCAATGAATAGGGAGAGTAGCAGTTTCCTTTGGGGCTGCAAGGTATTGAAGAATTTCGAGCTTCTCAGCCCTAGGTTCTTTCTCCGAAGTCACCATAATGGAGAGGCCCCAAGCAACATCGCAGATAAGATCTTGAAAAGACATGTCCTCCAGAGGCGACATGCAACGTTGTGGGGACGGAGATGGATCCTCCGGGAGAATTCTCATTTCCCGTGTACCGGCTGATTCGTCATCTGACAAATCGGAATCAGAAGACTCAAAGTATCGATGACAGGGTGCTCGTGCTCTGCCCGTACTCGATACTGCTCAAAACTAGTATATGAAAGTTTCAGTGCTGGAATCTCGGTACTGGAGACAGACTCGAGGGTCGGCATGGGTGGTAGCGTGGTAAGCAGCAAAAATGTCGTTGCAGGAACTGTCGATACTGATGGCTGAGGAATCAGCTGTAGAGGCTTTACCGATATGGAAGCCGCTAGCAAGGCCGCTAAGCTCCACTCAATAGCTAGGATAGGTTGATCCATAGAGTTTGCTGATGCCTGGTTATCAATACCGAAGTTGTGGGCTAAGATCCCTGAGCATGGCACCAAGAGCTCTCCGGAGGCCTCAGGAGCATCCTGGGACCCCATTAAGGCTTTGGATGCAAGGACCTCCCGCCGGGGTTGCTTGGCCGGTGTGTCTCCCTCCAGGGCATCTCGATGCTTAGGAGATATACCCCTGGAGGGCCGGCTAGTCTTCGACGAAGGCCTGGGTTTCGATACCTGAGATCCCTGGGAGGAAGATGAAGCTCTTGATGACGTCAATGCTACCGACATTGCATCGGTGGCAAAGAGGGTGTGATAAAGCACAGTTACTTACCTGTAACAGGTGATCTCTGGGAACAGCAGGAATAAGTCTTCACATATGGGCATCGTCGGTACCGACGGAGCCTGCGCGGGAACGCTCCCCAGCGTCCAAAAGGAAAGCTTTTGGGAGCATCCCACAGCGCCTGCGCGCTGCCTTCCCGCCTTTCCTAACCGCCTCTCTCCAGTTCGAGTTTTAAAGCTGAGACAAAGAGAGAGTGAGGAAAGGAAAGAAAGATAGAGAGATACAACTCCTAGGGGAGGTGGGTGGGTTCTGAAGACTTATTCCTGCTGTTCCCAGAGATCACCTGTTACAGGTAAGTAACTGTGCTATCTCCAGGAACAAGCAGGAATGAGTCTTTACATATGGGGACTCCCCAGCTAGAAATGTCCAGGAGATCACCCAGGTTGTGAGTCCCTGGGAAGAGCTCTACCTCCACCCATGAATCTCAGGCATCCAGCCAGGGATGGAGGGTAGGAGTTGGTTAGGTATGGAACAGGTGTTTGAGAACAGCCTGACCAAACAAGGCATCCTGGAGGGAGTCCTTGTCCAAGCAGTAATGGGCTGTGAAGGTATGAACCGAGGCCCAGGTGGCCGCTCGACAGATCTGGTCGATGGACACAGAATTTAGATGAGCCATAGAGGCTGCCATGGCCCTCACATTGTGAGCTGTGACATGGCCCTCCAGAGAAAGGTTCTTACTCTGGTAGGCGAAAGAAATGCATTGAGCAATCCAATTGGAGAGAGTTCTTTTAGAGACTGGAAGTCCTAAATGAGAGGGATCAAAAGCAACAAAGAGCTGAGAGAACTTCCTATGTTGCTGTGTTCTTTGTAAGTAAAAGGCAAGAGCTCTTTTACAATCCAGGGTATGAAGATTCCTCTCTGCACTTGAAGCATGAGGTCCTGGAAAAAAGACAGGTAAATAAACCTCCCGGTTCAGATGAAAAGGTGAGACCACTTTAGGCATAAAGTGTGGATTAGTCCTGAGGACTACCTTGTCATGATGGAACCTGGTATAAGGAGGATTAGCCACCAAGGCTTGCAGCTCACTAATGCGGCGAGCTGAAGTGACTGCAATGAGAAAAATAACCTTCCAGGAAAGGAATTTCAAGGAGGTAGTGGCTAAGGGTTCAAAGGGTGGCTGCATAAGCTGGCCAAGAACCAGATTCAAGTCCCATGCCACAGGAGGTGGTTTGATGGGAGGTTTAGTCAAAAGAAGGCCTCTCATGAATCTTGCTATAAGAGGATGAGAGGAAATAGGCTGTCCATTGAGAGGTTTAAGGGATGCTGCAATAGCACTCAAATGGACTCTTACTGAATTTGTTTTAAGGCCTGCATGGGATAAATGCAGCAAATACTCTAGTAAAGAATTCAGAGGTATTGCAAGAGGGTTAAGACCCTTCTCTGCACACCAATTGGTAAACCTTTTCCATTTAAAAGCATAGGAACGACTAGTGGAAGGCTTTCTGGAAGCATAAAGGATATCCTTTACTTGCTGAGAAAGATGCAAATCTTGAAGGTCTAGGCCTTCAGCAACCAGGCTCTGAGGTGAAGAGACTGGGGATTTGGGTGCCACAACGTTCCCTCCTCCTGGGACAGGAGGTCTGGAGCAGATCCCAAGTCCAGGGAGGGAGCTTGAGAGAGATTGCAGAAGTAGAGGGTACCACACTTGGCGTGGCCAATGTGGTGCTATGAGGATCATAGACCCCTTGTCTCTCTGAAGTTTGAAGAGTGTCTTGGGAATTAGGGGAATGGGTGGAAAGGCATAGAGGAAGTCTTGCCCCCAGTGGAGGAGGAAGGCATCCCTGGCCTGAACTCCCTGACACGGAATTCTGGAACAGAACCGGGGAAGTTTGGCATTCAACGGACTTGCAAACAAGTCTATGTCAGGGGTTCCCCAAATTCGAAAAATCCTGGCTATCTGGTCCCCATGGAGGGACCATTCGTGTGGAAGCAGAACTCGACTGAGTCTGTCTGCCCAAGAGTTTTGAACCCATGAAAGATACACTGCCATGAGATGGATTTGATGCTCTCTGGTGAAGGCCCACAATCTCACAGCTTCATTGCAAAGCGACAGAGAGCCAGTCCCCCCCTGCTTGTTCACGTAGAACATGGCTACTTGGTTGTCCGTGTGGATAAGGACTGTCTTGTAGCTGAGCAGGGTGTGGAAGACTCTGAGAGCCAGAAAGATTGCTCTGAGCTCTAAGAGGTTGATATGTAGAGATGTCTCCTGTGGTGACCAGATGCCCTGGGTGGAGAGGTCTTGTAGATGAGCTCCCCAACCTTTTGGAGAGGCATCTGTTGTAAGGGTTGCTTGGGGTAGCAACTGTTGAAAGGGGGACCCCAGCAACAGATTTTGAGTGGACGTCCACCACTGGAGGGACCAAAAAAGGTGACTGGAGGTTGCTATTTTGTCTGACAGGCATCCTGATGCCTGGGTCCATTGGGTGGATAGAGTCCACTGAACTGCCCTCATGTGCAGGCGAGCATAGGGGACCACATGCACGGTGGATGCCATGTGGCCTAACAGTTGTAACATCTCTCGAGCAGTTAAATGGGACTTTAACTGAATCTGGGAGGCTAACTGCACCAAGCGTAGGCAACGGGCCTGGGGAAGATAGGCCCTTGCAGTGGTGGTATCCAATAAGGCCCCTATGAACTCCAGAGATTGAGTAGGGGTGAGATGAGATTTTGGGATGTTTATTACAAGTCCCAGATACTGAAGGATACACTTTGTGCAGGCCAGGGAAGCCTGGACCTCTGACTGGGATGGAGCTCGGATGAGCCAGTCGTCCAGATATGGGAATACAAATATCCCTAGAGTGCGTAGAAATGCAGCAACTACTGCCATGCATTTTGTGAACACCCTTGGTGCAGAGGCCAGACCGAAGGGAAGCACTCTGTATTGATAGTGCTTTCCTTGGAAAAGGAACCGAAGGAACCTTCTGTGTGTTGGATGGATGAGGACATGGTTGTACGCATCTTTGAGATCTAGAGAACAAAGCCAGTCCTGACTCTTGAGGTATGGAAGGAGAGTACCGAGAGAAGTCATCTTGAATTTCTCCTTGCATAGAAACTTGTTCAATTCTCTGAGATCTAATATGGGTCTGTAACCCCCTGTTTTCTTTGGGATAAGAAAGTAGGGGGAGTAGAACCCTGAGCCCTGTTGATGAAGGGGTACTTCTTCTATTGCCCCTTGGGCAAGAAGGGTAGCAATCTCCTGACCCAGAAGGTCGAGGAGAGATGTTGGAGAATGAACTGTCTCACCATGGTGTGAGGGGGAAGGTTTAGGAAATGGAGCTTGTAGCCCTCCTTTATGATGGAGAGGGTCCATTGCTCTGCTGTGATTTGTTCCCATCTGGGAGCAAAGTGAGCTAACCTTCCTGGAATGGTGAGAGGCTCTGGATGTTCTAGAGCCAGAAAGGCTAAGTTCTCTAGTTGTAAGTCAAAGGCCCTGAGGAGGCTGAGGCTGTTGGGCTGTAGCAGTCCTAGGAGCCTTAGGCTTAGCCTGTTTCGGTTGTTGCTGTCTCTTTGTAGCAAAACGACCTGCAGAGGAGGCCTGCTGACCATAAGCAGAATAGTATCTGCCTTTTTTACGGAAAAAACCCTTTTTGAACAACCTTTTCTTAAAAGGAGCAGAAGTAGACTTTGAAAGTCTATCTAAAGCCGAATTTTCAGCATCCATCTGGGTGGCCTTTGCTTGCCAATCCTTGCCAAAAAGGTTTTCACCTGTACAAGGAAGGTTACCTAGGCCCATCTTGAACCCAGGATTCCAAATCAGAAGCCTGTAACCGAGGAACTCTATGTGCACCTATGGCAATAGCCAAGGCTCTGCTGGCACCTTCAAAGGAGTCAAAAGCTGCATGGATGGAAAACTTGGAAACATCCTGGGCATGTTTGAGCCAGGTGAGAAACTCCTCCCTTTTATCCTCTGAAATAAAAGGAGATAAAGTTTGCAGGTGATCTGTAATCTCCTTAAGAAACATCCCCATATAGAGACTATAGGAGTTGATTATGGCAACAAGCATACTGGCCTGGAAAATTCTCCTGCCAAAGGCATCTAGGGTTCTGCATTCTCTTCCTGGAGGAGCAGAAGAGTGCCTTTTTGTACTCTTTATCTTCTTCATAGCAGACTCCACCACAATAGAGTGGTGAGGAAGCTGAGTCTTATGAAAGCCAGGACAAGGAGGAACACGATACATGGTGTCCAACCTGCGAGAATGAGGGGAAATGGTGAGAGGAGTCTCCCATATGCCCAACATGTGATCATAAAGAATTTCATGTATTGGTAAAGTGGCTGCCTCCTTAGGAGCCTTAGAATATTGTAAAATATCTAATTTTTTGGCTCTAGGCTCTGTTTCAGGGGCCACTGAAATGGAAAGGCCCCTGGCCACTTCCCTAATGAAATCCTGAAAAGACAAATCTTCTGGAGGAGACATTCTCCTTTTTGGAGAAGAGGGCTCCTGAGGATGGATCACCGATGCTTCGACAGAGACCTCTGATTCATCAGAGTCCTCAGAGGAATCGAAGTATCGCCTGTCTGGATGCTCTTGCAGAGCCCGATACACGTACCGGGTGGTATCAACATCGGGAGTGATCGGTACCGATTCGGTACCGATGGGCATCACAGAACAGTGTACCGCTGCAGTCGATACCGAAGCGGATGCCGATGCAATCGATACCGGCACCGGAACCAATGTTGGTACCGGTGCCGGAGTCGGTACCGGCAACGGAGTTTGTTGCGGTACCGAAGGCGTCGCAGCTTGTATGAATGCCGTGATGGCACGCTGCATGGTCAGGATATTCTGATCCATCGACGCAACCAATGTCTGGATGTCGGTACCAGTGGGAAACACCGGTACCCCAGAACATGGCAACAGGTGATCGGTCGAGGCCGAGCCATCGATGTCAACTTGTGACCCCATAGAAAAAGCTTTGGAAGCCGGAGCCTCCCGCCGGGGTAACTTTGCTGGTGCGGATTCCTCGAGGGCAAGCCCGGAGGCATCTCGATACTTAGAGGGAGATTTACCCTTCGAGGACCGGCTGGATTTAAGTTTGGTTACCTGAGATCCATGTGAGGAAGAAGCAGCCCTGGAAGACGTCGATGCAACCGAAGCTGCATCCGAGGGAAACAGGGTACTGAGCTTAGCTGCTCGATTCTGTAGACCTCTTTTAGACATCATGGAGCAGGACTCACAATCCGCAATGGAGTGGTCAGGACCTAAACATTTTAGACACTATTCATGGGTGTCGGTGACAGAAATAGTGCCGCTGCACTTCGTGCATTTTTTAAACCCAGAGGCGGGCTTTTCCATGAGGAAAAATTTCCTAGGCCTAAGGCCAAAGAAAAAAATGCACCGAAGTGAGAAAACAGTAGTTTTTTGGGGGGTTTTTTAGAATAAAGAAAGAAAAAAACGGCGGTACCGGTCCAGCGTCGAGAAGGCAGACGCGCGACTAAAGAAATAAAATAAAATAAAGAAATTCTTCAGCGGTGACAGGAACATGACCTGCTGGCTCTGCAGAAAAGAAGAACTGGAGAGAGGCGGTTAGGAAAGGTGGGAAGGCAGCACGCAGGCGCTGTGGGATGCTCCCAAAAGCTTTCCTTTTGGACGCTAGGGAGCGTTCCCGCGCAGGCTCCGTCGGTACCGACGATACCCATATGTGAAGACTCATTCCTGCTTGTTCCTGGAGAATGACAAATATTGAACACTTGAAAATGAATATCAAGGATTAATCCTCACATGTCAAGCACCACTTCAAATCTCTTTATTACTCCAATAAAATTTCACTTTCAGTTGTGATGGTTGTACCGGTGTACATGAAATCCTAATTTAACAAAATCCTGTCAATTTGATATGGAAGACTATTTTTCAAGTTTCATGATATGGAAGACTCCATGAAAACTGGGGCCACTGAATTTACTTCAACTGCTAGTTCATCTGCAGACTTGAAAAGAAGGATGTGAGGACTCCAAGAAGTATGAGCAGATATGTATGTATGGCATTCAAACCCCATGTAATATTTCTTATTAACTGCACAGCTTTTCAATCAACCGTGAAAGTTAGAGCAACATTTTAACACAACCAATTGAAAGTCAATCATGTTGAATGCATTATCTAGGCATACACAGTGCCTTTCATAATATTACACACTTCATAAGTGTAAAACTTATTTTTTCATTTTGACGTACTGTACAAGATTACTGATTAAGCAATCTCTTCATAACAGAGGCAGCCATTCAAAATTGTTTCTCCTCCAGTTGCATACTCACTTGCCAGAAGCCAGCTATCTTTTTCCAATTTCATTCTCTGCAGAACTCTGCCCACATGCTCCATCTGCTTCTTCTCCTCTTCCTGAAGCTTGTCCTGAAGGGCAGTGCAACGCTCCTTTTCCTTCTTCTTTTTGTTTGGTGGCTAAGTATTCAAACACAATCAACCTAAGTATTCCATACTCGTCTCAAGTTATCCGTTTCATTATCGCCTTGCGATATCTACTCTAGTAGATCTGATACATCTCCATGTATTTAAACTAATTATGCCATGGCAAACACTACCACTTTTAAACAAACATTACTGGGGCCAAACATTTGCCCTTTTTGCCTCAGGCACTTCAGAATTAGCACCATACAGCCCGATATTTAACAGCGGCAATCAGCCTCTTTTTTTTTTTTAAAGCATCAGCCACTGTGGTTAAATAAAATCTGGATATTCAGCACTAGATCTGGATGGTGGCCAGCACTAAATATCCAATTCTGCATTGAGCAAAGCAGCAACCAGATGGCAATTATATTCAGCTGCTTTGCAGCCAGCCTATCCGCATAGCACTTAGTACAGCTTTTATGCTGATGCTGTCCTAAGTCATGTGGCTAGCTATTTAGAGAGCAATGCTGAAAATTTCCATTATCCAGTTAATTTTTGGCACTGCCCATGCTCCACCCCTGGACAGCTCTCGTACTATCTAGATAACCTGAAACAGTCAGAGGAAATACTTAGTGTCACCATCCAGACAGTGGTGAATATCCCTCTCAATACTGGGCCCATATCTTATTTGGCACATAAAATTAATACCCAGGGATTAGGAATATCAAGTGAAAAATAAATTCCCGTGTGGTGGTAAACTGAGCTTTTGCTGTTCTAAGTCAGAAATACAAAGTGTTTCTTGACCAACATGTTAAATAAAAATTTGATCTTACCTTCTCACATTCTTTCCTTGAGTACTACCAAATCAGTCTAGCACAAAGGTTTCACCCCCCCCCCCCCTTACAGCAGATGAAGAAAAAGAAGACAAGCTTGCGGACCACACTGTAGATAGAGCACTGTGCAGTCTGTAGCCTCTCGATATTTCTATAATAAAAACACAACTAACAGAACCCCCCTTCAGAGAGCGGAGGGAAGGACACCTACAACCTTTGCAGTGTCCAAAACCTCAATGCAGGGGAAGATCACCAGGAAAAACAACCTCAATTGGAGAAAGACAGCATTTGTGCAGGACATCTGAGCTGATGCTCCTACCTTCTGTTCTCCCTTGAGAACCCTTGCCATTAGAGGGCAGAGAAAGACAAAGTCCAAGAAACCTCCCACTGGTTCTGAACATGTCTTACAAGGTGTCACAGGTGACTTGAAAATTTTGGACTGTGATTCAGTAGGTTGAGTGTG
Organism: Ichthyophis bannanicus; assembly: GCA_033557465.1. NCBI lineage: Eukaryota > Metazoa > Chordata > Amphibia > Gymnophiona > Ichthyophiidae > Ichthyophis > Ichthyophis bannanicus. The sequence continues at coordinate 124,268,461 of CM066036.1, read as the reverse complement.
AGTTACAACACTGGACTAAGCGAAAATGGGTTTCATTACCCTGACCTGAGAAATGCACTGCCGCAATCCAGAAGCACAACCCGCAAGAGCTTTGCACTCTCTCCAGCAAACCACACTGGTTTGCTGCAGGGTTTGTAAACAGAGGGAGCTCCTGCCGCATCTTCTTCCCCTGTGGAGATGAAGGTGATACATGCCATTTCAACAGCAAGCCGGCATGGAGAGTACAGCATTACCTATGGGGTAGATAACTTCAGTGCTCCTGGACCTTGGCCAGATGGAGAGACCTCCAGTGGTGATACTAGATGCATTTTAGGACACCATCAAAGATTTGATTTCTTCTCTTTTGTTAGTGGCTGGAAAATTTAAGGAAGATTAATCAGTTGTTTCTGGAACAGTGGAAGGGCTCTCTTGGGAACAAACTGAGCATGCTGCTAGCTGGCACTCCTGGAGGCTTGTTTAGCAAAGCAACAAAGTTTGAGTGTTGCACAAGCTGAGGACAAATTAACTAAAATGTCTGGCTTCTATGACAATCAAAATATAAAAAAATCGAGGATATTAAATTTTCCTCCTAAGTCTTCAGTTCTAGTTCTGATGGAGGTGATACAGAAATATATACAGGAGGTTCTTAAAATACCTTTGGAGAATTTGGCTCCCATCATACAGGCACTATATTTGTCCTTTGGAACAGAGGGTAGAGGTCAAATGCAAGATCAGCCAACTGGAGGGGGGAAGGGATAATATGCTCTTTCTGGCTTTACCACTTATCTGTGTCTCCCGAGAATACTTGGGGGGGGGGGGGAAGTAATCCTAGGAAGAGAATGCAATTTTCCTGTTTTCACTCCAGGGTGGTTACCCTGATCACGGCGGTGTTGTAGTGCATGACCATTTCAGCGGTATGGCGCTACAGATCTTCTGAGGCAAGGGTGGAAGTCCTCCTCAAGAACTCCTCTCCTCCCTGGTAGCCCATCGCTCTTCTGGTGACACTAGGGAAACTCTTACCCTGCTGTCTGATTAAAGAATCCTCAGCCCTGTTTCCAATGATTCATGGCTACTCCTCTGTACAACTGCCACATACTTTTCCATGCCTAGAGCTTCTCTGACATCATACACACACAACAGCACTAGCATGTTCATGTCTCTCTGTCCACTAAGGCTGCCACGTCCAGTGAACCTGCCAAAACCCTCCTCTGCTGCTGCCGCCACAGTTCTTCTGCTTCACTTCACATCAGTCGCAACTTGCACTCATCTTTTTCTTTGCTGCTTCTTAGTTTTGTCTTTCAAACTGTTTTTGCCAGCTGCCTTCAAAAAGAACAGCCCCAAATGCTGAGAACTGCTCTGCTTTCACAGCTGTTATTTTCCCTGTGCTTTCCTTTTAATCGTGTTATATTTTTTCCAGAAGGGCTTAGATGGAGAAAAGGCAAGGTGAGAAGGACCCAGTCACCTCTGGGTATCCTGCCCTCCTCTTGAGACAGTGATTACCACAAGGCAGACCCCCCCAGGAACCCCCCTTTACACACACACATATACTCAACTGGACCAACATAGTTCTTTAAATAGTCTCCAGGAGCTTAGTCAACCTATACTGCAGTCACACATCTATCATCTGCTGGAGATGAAGGATACTGTGAAGCTCGAGTGCAAGTATCCTACATAAGGCAATGTCTGCAGGCTTGTTTTCTCTGTCTTCATCTGCTGGTAGAGGAACAAAACACATGTGTCTGGACTGATCTGATGGGACGATAAGGAAGACTTGTTTTCGATTTGCAAACAGATGGATTTTAACAGTAAAGTTCTATATATAGTAAAACACTTATTTCCATCTTTTTTTTCAAACTATTTAGATCAAGTAATTTCCCAGTGAAAGCATTTATATTTTTATAGGTAGCCATCTCACAGAAGTGATGACTTGTGTCTTCTTTAAGATGTACTATGAAACTAATTCTTCAACACTTTGCACATAATCATACCTAAGGGTCCAGGCATCAGGGTTGCTCAAAATTCAGCTCTAGGTATTTTCCAATGAGTGGGGAAGTCTGAGATAGGGTCATGGAGGTGCAGGGCTACCCTGGAAATGGATAGGACAGTGGCTGCTGAGGCGCAACGTCTCTGGACAAGAAGCAACAGCAGCCAGCAAGGTGATGAAGAGGGATCAACAAAAAGAGTTCAGTGTTCTCCCCAGAAGGTTCTGCCAGCTGGGTGGCACGAAGTAGTTGTTGGATGGGCCGCACTATAAACTGGCTGGCAGCAGACAATATAACTAGTTATCTTTCATGAAGTTCCCTATAAGATGCTTTTATTATTTGTGACTATTTCAAATTCATCAAAGTGGTTTATGCATATTATAGTTACATATGCTGTTATGCTCATTATTTTGCCATATCAGTTCATCAGTAAAATCAGCCCATTCAAAGGGTCTTGGGGAGAACACTGGAGTTGCCACAACTGCCATGGCTGAGAGAGAACAGAACTGGTTGCTGGAATTGGGAATATTCTCCATGCTGAAAGAGAGAGGAGAAAAAGGGGGGGGGGGGGGGAAGGGCCTGGATAAAAAGAGAAAACTTGGGACAGAGTAGCAGAGCAAAAGTTAATTCTCCCTTGGTGTTTAAATATTCTAAAAATAAATTTCTAACTGATCATGTGTAATAACTTCACCAGAAGGTTTAACTTTAAAGACAACTGTTAAAATGTTTGCATTTAATGACAAGACATAAAACAAACCAAAAGTACAATTTCAGTTAGGTTGAAAGACATACCATCTCTTGATTGTCATCAATGGCTTTCATTTGGATTTTGAGCTTATTGACTTCTCTATCATAGCTACTGCGTGGAACAGCAAGGTCATACATGGTCAGGGACCAAAAGGTAGCATAGAATTGTGGACTGATGTCATCCCAAACCTTAGGAGGATGCAGTGAGATCACAGCTTCATGGACAGGGGCCATTACCAGCTCACACGACGTGATGTACTTCTGAACCTTATGCTGTTGCTGCTTGCTTCCCTTTTCAGCCTTTTTGAGTTCATCGTATTTAGACTGTAGATAATAAAAAATGTAATTAAGCAATATACCTTGCTTCATATAAAAATGAATTGCATCAACGGTATCTCTCATTCATGATGCCACCTGAGTACACAGATTAGTATATTAAATTGAATTCCTTTTATCAAGATAGTAATTTAATTAGAAGCTCTTCTGGCTGGGGCAGCCCTGTAATTAACTGTCCACACAAAAAAAGTTACTGCTACTACTACTGGTCATTTGTATAGCACTACAAGGAATATGCAGCGGTTATGTTTTGAGAATACATTATGAGCTATAAAACCATGGTAAGACATAAATTAATGTTTACAACAGGCCTTCAAGAACTGTAAAACCTTATGTAGCTTACTTTTTAATTTTTAACAATTTGTGACCCATCCAGTGAAAGCAATAAAAAGAAAATTTAGTCTGTGCGTAATATAAAAAGTTTTACTTTTTACTGGAACTAAACACTAGAAGGCATAAGACATCTCACTTTTCATATTGTTAGGAAAACTCAAGTATATGAAAAGGAAATGCAAATAAATCATGTTTCTACTTACTGAAATGTGGTGTGCATACATAGGCCTAGACAAGAAGAACGCTGCATCATGGGGTGTGTGAAATTCATTACACAGGACATCAATTGAAGGCACTCGTTTAATATAATCTTCTGTGCTTAGGTTGGATGCCAAAAACCCACCAAACTGCACCAGGGTATCATGACACTAAACAAGGAGGAACAAAAAAGTATTAGGTTGCCATTCATATTATTTAGTACAAACACATTTTACATTTAAAACAAAAAATCACCTTCTTTTCAACTAGGTAAATATATTATTGATGGTCTTACTCTTAAATAGTCGAGTCTATTTAGTAAAATAAGAGAATATTCTAATACTTGGTTGTTAGAAGGCTAATATTTTCCCCTATGAAAATCAAATTATTTCTGAACCATTTTATCTATTGAGAGTGGCTCACACATTATTTAAAAAGGTTTGGTGGGATGCTATTTGTTTTTAAACGTTTTAATGAACTTTGTCATTCTCTGACTCCACTAGAAGCACTCAAATACAACCCATCCCAGATATAGCGTTATATAAATGATTAATAGTAGTAGTAGTCGTCTTATGAGAAATGCTCAAAGAGCTAGTCTGGAATTCATAAATGATTAAACAGGAAGCAAAATGAAAACATTACTACAAAGTTAGCAGAAGTCCTGACTCTGCAAGTCTGTTACATTTTTGTTCTTTTCAATGGTAAGGGACAGCCACTTGTCTCATCAAAAACAGCGGTATGTCTTACCTAATAATTCTGGTTGTGAGAGCCTTCAAAAGCAGTTTGGACTGCTGAAGCTTTCACAAGGCACACAACTATAAGGGTAATTTTCAAATTATTTTCCAAAATGTAGAACTGTGTATTACCCAAGTAAATATAATGGACTGCCCAATACGAGTGGCAGTGCAGAGGGTAGGCTTTTTACTGATGTGCCTACTTTTAAAAATTCAAGCCTATGCATGTAAATTAACCCTGACATTCTGTGTCGCCAAAAGAGCATCTGTAAAAGGAGTTAATGTATAGTTTTCCTGGGGTACTTTACAAAGCAAACTCTGCACAAAGAAAGCACAGTTACTTACCTGTAACAGGTGATCTCTGGGAACATCAGGAATAAGTCTTCACATATGGGTACGTTGGTACCGACGGAGCCTGCGCGGAAACGCTCCCCAGCTTCCCAAAAGGAAAGCTTTTGGGAGCATCCCACAGCGCCTGCACGCTGCCTTCCCGCCTTTCCTAACCAACTCTCCTCAGTTTGAGTTTAAAGATGAGACAATAGAGAGAGAGAGGAAAGGAAAGATAGAAAAGAGATACAACTCCTAGGGGAGGTGGGTGGGTGGGTTGTGAAGACTTATTCCTGCTGTTCCCAGAGATCACCTGTTACAGGTAAGTAACTGTGCTATCTCCAGGAACAAGCAGGAATGAGTCTTCACATATGGGGACTCCCTAGCTGAGATGCCTGGGAGATCCCCAAGGATATGAGACCCTGAAAGGGGTCTGCGTCCTCCTATGGATCTCAGGCATCCATCCAGGGAAGGAGGGCAGGAGTTGTTTAAGAATGGAACAGGTGTCTGAGGACAGCCTGACCAAACAAGGCATCCCGGCGGGAATCCTTGTCCAAGCAGTAATGGGCTGTGAAGGTATGAACAGAGGCCCAAGTGGCTGCTCGACAGATCTGGTCGATGGACACAGAATTTAGAAGAGCTATAGAGGTGGCCATGGCCCTCACATTATGAGCTGTGACATGGCTCTCCAGAGAAAGGTTCTTACTCTGGAAGGCGAAAGAAATACACTGAGCAATCCAATTGGACAGTGTTCTCTTAGAGACTGGAAGTCCCAAATGAGAAGGATCAAAAGCAACAAAAAGCTGGGAAGACTTTCTATGTTGCTGTGTCCTATGTAAGTAAAAAGCAAGAGCTCTTTTACAATCCAGAGTATGAAGATTCCTCTCTGCACTTGATGCATGAGGAGCTGGAAAAAAGACAGGTAGATATACCTCCTGATTAAGATGAAAAGGTGAGACCACTTTAGGCATAAAGTGTGGATTTGTCCTAAGGACTACCTTGTCATGATGGAACCTTGTATAAGGTGGATTAGCCACTAAGGCCTGCAGTTCACTGATGCGGCGAGCAGAAGTGACTGCAATGAGGAAAATAACCTTCCAGGAAAGACATTTCAAGGAGGTAGTGGCTAAGGGTTCAAAAGGTGGCTGCATAAGCTGACCAAGAACCAAATTTAAGTCCCATGCCACCGGAGGAGGCCTAATGGGAGGTTTAGTTAAAGTTAGGCCTCTCATGAATCTTGAAATAAGAGGATGAGAGGAGATAGGTTGTCCATTGATGGGCTTAAGGGATGCTGCAATAGCACTCAAATGGACTCTTACTGAATTTGTTTTAAGTCCTGCATTGGAGAGATGCAGGAGATAGTCTAACAAAGAAGTTAAAGGTAGTGCTAGAGGGTCAAGACCCTTTTCAGCACACCAAATGGAAAATCTTTTCCATTTAAAAGCATAGGAACGCCTGGTGGAAGGTTTCCTGGAAGCATGGAGGATTTCCTTCACCTGATGAGAAAGATTCAAGTCTTGAAGGTCTAGGCCTTCAGTAACCAAGCTCTGAGGTGAAGGGACTTGGGGTTTGGGTGCCACAAAGTCCCTTCCTCTTGAGACAGAAGGTCTGGAGCAGCTCCCAAGTCCAGGGAGGGGGCTTGGGAGAGATGCAGAAGTAGAGGGTACCACACTTGGCGTGGCCAGCGTGGAGCTATGAGGATCATAGATCCTTGATCACTCTGGAGTTTGAACAGACTCTTGGGAATCAAGGGAATGGGTGGAAAGGCATACAGGAAGCCCTGACCCCAATGAAGGAGGAAGGCATCCCTGGCCTGAGCCCCCTGACACGGAATTCTGGAACAGAACCGGGGAAGTTTGGCATTCCACGGACTTGCAAAGAGGTCTATGTCCGGGGTTCCCCATTCTTAAAAGATTCTGAGCACCTGATCCATGTGCAGGGACCATTCGTGTGGAAGCAGAACTCGACTGAGTCTGTCTGCCCAAGAGTTTTGGATTCCTGGGAGATATACTGCCAGGAGATGGATTTGATGCTCTCTGGCGAAGGCCCATAATCTTAGAGCTTCGTTGCAAAGCGACAGAGAGCCAGTTCCTCCTTGCTTGTTTATGTAAAACATGGCTACTTGATTGTCCGTATGAATAAGGACTGTCTTGTAGCTGAGGAGGGTATGAAAAACCTTGAGAGCTAGAAACACTGCTCGAAGCTCCAAGTGGTTGATATGAAGAGAGGTCTCCTGTGGGGACCAAGTGCCTTGGGTGGAGAGGTCTTGTAGATGAGCTCCCCAACCTGTTTGAAAGGCATCTGTTGTGAGGGTTGCTTGGGGCAACAACTGTTGGAAGGGGGACCCCAGCAACAGATTTTGAGTGGATATCCACCATTGGAGAGACCAAAAGAGACGCTTGGAGGTTGCTATTTGGTCTGAGAGAGCTCCTGAAGCTTGAGTCCACTGGGTGGACAAAGTCCATTGAGCTGCTCTCATGTGTAGGCGAGCATAGGCTACCACATGTACTGTGGAAGCCATGTGGCCTAGCAGTTGTAGCATCTCCCTGGCAGTTAAGTGGCTCTTTGACTGAATCTGGGAGGCTAGCTGCACTAGACGTTGGCAATGGGCCTGAGGAAGGTAGGCCCTTGCAGTGGTGGTATCCAACCAGGCCCCTATGAATTCCAGGGACTGAGTAAGGATGAGCTGGGACTTTGGGAGGTTTACTACCAGTCCCAGATACTGCAGAATGCGCCTTGTGCGGTCCAGGGAAATCTGGGCCTCTGATTGAGATGGAGCTCGGATGAGCCAGTCGTCCAGATATGGGAAGACAAATATTCCCAGAGTGCGTAGAAATGCAGCAACTATTGCCATGCATTTGGTGAACACTCTCGGAGCAGAGGCCAGACCAAAAGGAAGGACTCTGTATTGGTAATGTTTTCCCTGGAAAAGAAAACGTAGGAATTTTCTGTGAGTTGGATGGATGAGTACATGTGTGTACGCATCCTTGAGATCTAGAGAACAAAGCCAATCCTGACTTTGAAGGTATGGAAGGAGAGTGCCCAGAGAAAGCATCTTGAACTTCTCCTTGCATAGAAATTTGTTCAATTCTCTGAGATCTAGAATGGGTTTGTATCCCCTTGTCTTATTTGGAATGAGAAAATAGAGGGAGTAGAACCCTGACCCTTGTTGAAGAAGAGGAACTTATTCTATTGCCCTTTGGGCAAGAAGGGTAGATATCTCCTGACCTAAAAGGTCGAGAAGAGATGTGGGAGAATTGAAGTGTCTCACCATGGTGTGGCGAGGAAGGTTTGAGAAATGAAGTTTGTAGCCCTCTCTTATGATGGAGAGGGTCCACTGCTCTGATGTGATTTGCTCCCATCTGGGAGCAAAATGAGCTAACCTTCCTGGAATGGTGAGAGGTTCTGGCTGTGTTAAAGCCACAAAGGCTAAGTTCTCTAGCATCAAGTCAAAAACCCTGAGGGGGTTGGGACTGCTGGGTTACAGCAGCCCCTGTAGACTTAGGCCTGGCCTGCTTAGGTTGCTGACGCTTAGCGGTAAAGCGACCTGTAGAAGATTGTGGGCCAGAAGTGGAAGGAAACCTGCCCTTTTCGAAAAAAGACTTTTTAAAAGTCTTTTTCTTGGCAGGAATGGAGGTAGACCTTGAAAGTCTATCCAGAGCAGAATTCTCTGCATCCATTTGAGTGGCTTTAATTTGCCACTCTTTGCCAAACAGATTTTCACCTGTACAGTGCAGATTTCCTAAGCCATCTTGAACCCAGGGTTCTAAATCAGAAGCCTGGAGCCAAGCAATTCTGCGAGCAGCTATGGCAATGCCTGAGGCTCTACTGGCACCTTCAAAGGAGTCAAAGGCTGCTCTGTTTGAAAACTTGGAGATGTCCTGAGAGCGTAGTTACTCACCTGTAACAGGTGTTCTCCAGGAGCAGCAGGAATCAGTCCTCACTTATGGGTGACGTCGGCGCCGACGGAGCCCTCGCGGAGCAATTTTCCCCAGCTTTCAAAGAAAGCCTTTGGGAATTGCAGCGCACATGCGCGGTCCCCTTCCCGCCCAAGGGTGCCATCTTAGCCAGTCAGATGACATAGCTAAAAAAGACAGCATAAAAATTTGCAAAAAAAACTAAAGCAGATGATTGCAACTCCACGGGGAGGAGGGAGGGTTGTGAGGACTGATTCCTGCTGCTCCTGGAGAACACCTGTTACAGGTGAGTAACTACGCTTTCTCCAGGACCAAGCAGGAAGTCAGTCCTCACTTATGGGACTCCCAAGCTCAAGGCTACCGGAGACCCTAAGCACAAAAATGAGCTCCCTCTAGCTCAGCAGCACAGAAGGAAAGAATCTTCGCTGAATTATTACCCACCGGTAGCCCACATCCGGGATGGAGGGTAGGAGTTGCTCAGACCTCGAAGAGATTACGGAGGACTGCCTGTCCGAAAGCACTGTCCCTGCGGGACTCCCTCTCGAGACAGTAATGGACCGCAAAAGTCTGGCTCGAAGACCAAGTAGCGGCCCGGCAGATGTCTGCCAGCGGAACAGAGCGGAGGTAAGCCACTGACGTAGCCTTTGCCCGAACGCAATGAGCCGTGACTCGACCTTCCAAGGAGAGTCCGGCTGCCCCATAAGCCCAAGAGATACAGTCCGCAACCCAGATGGACAGAGTACGCTTGGAGACCGGGAGCCCCAATTTATTGGGGTCAAAAGACACAAAAAGCTGAGCAGCTTTACGGTGCTCCCGCGTACGGTCAAGGTAGAAGTTCAAAGCCCTTCTACAGTCCAGGGTATGGAGGACCGTTTCAGCTCGGCTGGAGTGTGGTCTGGGAAAGAAGGTTGGAAGTACCACCTCCTGATTGATGTGAAAAGGGGAGACCACTTTTGGAAGAAATTTTGGGTGAGTCCGTAGGACTACCCTATTTTTGTAGAACCGAGTGTAAGGGGGATCAGACACGAGGGCCTGCAATTCACTTACGCGTCTAGCGGAAGTGAGGGCTATCAAGAACAGTGTTTTCCAAGAAAGAAAACGGAGAGAACAGGTAGCCATAGGTTCAAAAGGCGGACAGGTGATCCGCTGTAAAACCACATTCAGGTCCCAGTCAGGCGCTGGCGGGTGCAGAGGTGGTTTAAGTAGAAGGAGACCTCGGAGAAACCTCGCTACGAGAGGGTCGTTGGAGAGAGGTCTGCCGTCCACCGGCACATGATGCGCTGAAAGAGCACTGAGGTGAACTTTGACGGAGTTGGACTTAAGTCCCAGATTAGAGAGGTAAAGCAAGTACTGCAAGACCACCGACACCGGGCAGGAGAAAGGATCCTGAGACTGTCGGGTACACCAAACGGAAAAGCGACGCCATTTAAGGGCGTAGCATTTTCGAGTAGAAGGTCGCCGAGAAGCTAGGACGACCTCTTCCACCTCTGCCGGCAGGAGGAGGGGAGCAAGGACTACCCTCTCAGCAGCCAGGCCATCAGATTGAGAGACCTGAGGTTGGGGTGCAGCAGAGACCCCTGATCCTGAGTGAGGAGATCCAGTTGAAACCCCAGAGGGAACGGATCCTCCACCGCTAATTGCAGCAGGAGTGGAAACCACGGCTGTCTGGGCCAGCGAGGAGCCACCAGGATCATGAAGGCTTTGTCTTGGAGAACCTTGAAGAGAGTCCGAGAGACTAGCGGGATGGGAGGGAAAGCATACAGAAGGCTCCCCGACCATGAGAGTAGAAAAGCGTCCGCCGCAACCCGGAGGGGGTGTGGCTGACGAGAGCAGAAGCGAGGAAGTTGCCGGTTGTGAGGACTGGCAAAGAGATCCAGCGTGGGGAGGCCCCACTTTAGAAAGAGCTTCTGAACTACCAAGGGATCCAGACGCCACTCGTGCGGCTGGAGGATCCTGCTGAGTTTGTCCGCCAGGCAATTCTCTTGGCCTGGGAGATAAACTGCCTTGAGGAGAACGCCGTGACTGACGGCCCAAGAGCAGAGCTTCTGTGCCTCCCGACAGAGGAGGAAGGAGCCCGTGCCCCCCTGCTTGTTCACGTAGAACATGGCAACTTGATTGTCCATCTGGACAAGGACGGACTGGTGAGAAGTCAGGTGGGAGAAGGCCTTGAGAGCCAGGCGGATCGCCCTGAGCTCCAGGAAGTTGATCTGCTGAGCAGAATCCCATGTGGTCCAGAGGCCCTGAGTACGTGCCCCTTGGCAATGCGCTCCCCAGCCCCGGAGGGATGCATCTGTTGTCAGCACCCGGGCCGGCTGAGGTGACTGGAAAGGCATGCCGAATATCAGGTTCGGCCGCTGGAGCCACCACCGGAGAGACAAGATCAGCGGCTCGGAGACGCGCACTAGGTCTGCTAGGCCGCCTGTGGCTTGTCGCCACTGCCGGCGGAGACACCATTGAGCAGGCCGCATATTCAGGCGGGCATTGGGGGTCACATGGACGGTGGAAGCCATATGGCCGAGTAGTCTCAGGAAGCGCCTGGCGGAGACCAGGGGCTGGCTGCGAAAACGGTCGGCTAGGTCCATGAGCCGTTGAGCCCTGTCGAGCGGTAGGAACGCTCGTGCCTGAGGAGTGTGCAGCCTTGCGCCGATGAACTCGAGATCCTGTGAGGGGAGCAAAGTGGACTTTGCGAAGTTTATAACAAAGCCCAAGTACTGCAGAAGAGTCACCGTGCGGCGTGTGGCGTTGGTGACCCCCGGAGCGGACGCTGCTCTGATGAGCCAGTCGTCGAGGTACGGAAAGACATAGAGGCCGTGAAGCCGGAGATGGGCCGCCACCACCGCAAGACATTTTGTGAAGACTCGCGGTGCGGAGGACAGGCCACAGGGCAGTACTCTGTACTGGTAATGATTTCCTGCCACCACAAACCTTAGGTATTGGCGGTGGCTTGGGTGGATGAGGATGTGCGTGTAGGCATCCTTTAGATCCAAGGAGCATAGCCAATCTCCCTGCTGGAGGTAGGGCAGAAGGATTCCAAGGGTAAGCATTTTGAACTTCTCCCGCACGAGGAACTTGTTGAGGTTGCGCAAGTCCAGGATGGGTCTGAGGCCTCCTGTTCTTTTTGGTATTAGAAAATACCGGGAATAAAAGCCTTGACCCTTCAGGTGGTGGGGCACCGGTTCCACCGCCTGATCCCGTAGAAGACCTGCTAACTCCTGAAGGAGTAATTCCCTGTGCAGAGGGGGTCGTGGAGGTTCTCCCGGAAAATAGGAGGGAGGGACCTGGTGGAAGTGGAGAAGATAGCCTTCTCGCACGACTTGAAGCACCCAGGTATCTGAGGTGATGCTGGACCACCTGTGGGCGAAGTGAACCAGCCGGCCTCCGGTACTGGGAGGAGCCAGCGGGGGGGGAGAGGCTATGCTTAAGGAGTCAAAAACCCCCACCCTGCGGAGCAGGGGCTGGTGGTGCCGGCTTGGGGGCTTGCTGCCTACGGGACCCGTTACCCCGTCCCTTGGCCTGCTGGCCCTGTTGGGGAGCTGCAGGGGCCTGATAGTGGGGGTATTGTTTGTAGGCAGTCGCCTTCCTCGGGTAAAAGGACTTCTTTCCCGAGCCCTTCTTTTTCTGGGAAGGGGCGGAGGTCTTCCTAGAAAGCCTAGTCCTGGTGAGAGTCTCTGTCTCAATTTGTGCAGCCTTATCAGCCATGGGCTTGCCAAAGAGGTTTTCGCCTCGGCAAGGGACATCGACCAACTTGTCCTGCACCCAGGGCTCAAGGTCAGACGACTGAAGCCAAGCCTGTCGGCGGGCACCGATGCCGGCTGCGGCCACTCGAGCCGATGCTTCAAAGCCATCATAGGCTGCTCGGGACATGAATTTTGAGCATTCCCGAATGCCAGTGGACAAGGCCCGGAACCTCCGCAAGGGTTCCTCGGACAAACCAGCGGAGAAACCGGCTAGCTCTTTAGCCAGGTCTCGGAGATACATGCCCATGTATAGCTGGTAGGTCTGGACACGACAGGCGAGCATAGAGCCCTGGAAATACTTCTTACCAAGGCCATCCAGGTTACGGGCCTCCCTGCCAGGAGGCACCGAGGAGTGCATCTTCTGGCTCTTAAGACGATGCATGGCCGATTCCACTACCATGGAATGGTGTGGTAGCTGTGCTTTCTGGAAGCCAGGGCTCTTGCGGACTCGATAGATAGAATCGACCCGCTTGCTCAGGACCGGCGAGGTGGCCGGACTCTCCCACATGCGGAAGAGTAGTCGTTCCAGCATGGGAGGAACCGGTACAGTAAAGTGTTCCCTGGCGGGAGAGTCATACTGGAGGGCGTCGAGCTCTTCGGCTCGAGGCTCCTCCTCGGGATCCGCAGGGAAGGCCAAAGCCTTGGCCATATCCCTGACGAAGTCCGAGAACCGGGCATCCTCCGGGGGGGACTGCTTCCGAGGTTCGGACTCAGGTGAGTCCGAGGGGACACACCGAGTCCGAAAAGAATCAGGCGACTCTTCCTCTTCAGACTCCCAGACCGACTCCGACGAGGACTCGGTGGGGTCGGCCCGGGCAGGGCGCGGCGCCTGCCGCCCCGACGCCGAGGGAGTCGGCGTCGGCGACCTCGGTCCCGAACAGGAGGCCGAGGGCGACCTCGACCGAGGATCGACTCGAGTTCGCATCGACTCGAGGATCGGCTCGGTCTCCGGGGTCGACTTCGACGTCGACGTCCCGGCGGTCGGGGCAGCGGCGCCAGCGAAGCCAGCGAGCAGTGCCCGCTGCTGGTCCATGAAGGCAGACAGTCTGCTCTCCAAGGCCGTCAACCTGAGTCCGAGCTCAGGCGACCCAGCAGCCCCCGACTCGGGCCCCGACGGCGTCGGGCCCGACGTCGGCTGTCGCGGAGGCGAGTCCAGAAGGACCACAGGACTTACCCGAGCAGGCAGCTCCGACTCCAGGCGAGGTCGCTTCGTGAGGTGCTCCTTCTCCAAGGACCCGGGGCGGCTATCGGGGCTATGCGACCTGGCCCTCGCGGAGCCAGGAGCGTCCACCGACGCCGCCCTCGCGGGTTTCACCTTCCGTCGATGGTCCCCGGAGGGAGAACCCCTGTCGGAGGAACTCCGGCGACGGTCCGAGCTGGAACCCCTGGACGCGGAGGCCTCCGACGAGGTCCGGGTACGGCTGGGGTCAGCGAAGATTCTATCCCGCTGATGCCGCCGACTTCTCAACGCTTTGGAGGATAGTTTGCCACAAGGCCCACAGATCATTTCTTCATGATCCGGGCCCAGGCAGCGGAGGCAATTGTCGTGTGTGTCAGTTAGTGACATATTTCGGTCACACTGACCACACCGCTTGAAACCACTGGCAGCCATCGGGGGAAAAAGGGCCCCGGCGAGGTCAAAGGACCGGGCTGCCAGGGAAAAACCGAAACGAAAACTGACTAAGTCAGAAAAACCGAAAAATAAGAAGAGGACTCGTGACCGGCGTCGCGAGTCCGGCGGGAAAAAGACCGGCGTCGAACCGAATAAAAAAACAGAGTAATTCTAAAGAAAATCAACTTTTTCGCGGGGACACGACGGGTACGTCTGTAGGGCTCCGCGGAAAAAAGAAGACTGGCTAAGATGGCACCCTTGGGCGGGAAGGGGACCGCGCATGCGCGCTGCAATTCCCAAAGGCTTTCTTTGAAAGCTGGGGAAAATTGCTCCGCGAGGGCTCCGTCGGCGCCGACGTCACCCATAAGTGAGGACTGACTTCCTGCTTGGTCCTGGAGAATAAGCTTAAACCACATGCGGAAGTCTTCCCTTTTATCTTCTGGAATAAAAGGGAGGTAAGTGTGCAGCTTTTCTGCCACTTCTTTCAGAAACATACCATATGAAGGCTATATGAGTTGATTCTGGCAATAAGCATACTGGCCTGGAAGATTTTCCTACCAAAAGCATCCAAGGTCCTGCATTCTCTTCCTGGAGGAGCAGAAGAGTGTCTCTTTGTATTCTTTATCCTCTTCATAGCTGACTGCACCACAATGGAATGGTGAGGAAGCTGAGTTTTCTGGAACCCAGGACAAGGAGGGACACGATACATAGTGTCCAACCTGCGAGAATGAGGAGAGAGAGTGAGAGGAGTCTCCCATAAATCAATCATGTGTTCATGAAGAATCTCATGAATTGGTAAGGTGACTGCCTCTTTAGGAGCTCTAGAGTATCCTAAAATATCTAATGTTTTTGCTCTAGGCTCTGATTCAGAGGTTACTGAAATAGAGAGTCCTTTAGCTACTTCTCTTATGAAGTCTTGAAAGGACAAGTCCTCTGGAGGAGACATTCTTCTTTTTGGAGAAGTCGTCTCCTCAGGAAGGGCTATGGATACTTCAGGAGACTCATCTGATGTATCAGAATCATCAGAGGAATCGAAGTATCGCCTGTCAGGGTGCTCTTCTAACGCTCGATACGCGTATCGAGTGGTATCGACATCGGGCGTCCCCGGTACCGGATCGGTACCGAGAAGTAGCCCTGGACAAGGAACCGCAGCAGTCGGTATCCTGGTCGATGTCGATGCCGTCGGTACCGGCATCGGTGCTGGTGCCGGTACCGGAGCCGATACCGACAACGGAGCTCGTTGCGGTACCGCCGGCGTCGCAGCTTGAATGAAGGCTGAAATAGCCTGCTGCATGGACAGAACATTCTGATCCATCAACGCCATGAATGCCTGGAGGTCGGTACCGGGAGAAAGTGCCGGTACCCCAGAGCATTCTAACAGGTGATCGGTCGAGGCCGTGCCATCGATGTCAACCTGTAACCCCATAGGAGGAGCTTTGGAAGCCGGAGTTTCCCGCCGGGGTTGTTTGGCTGGTGCAGGATCCTCGAGGGCAAGCCCGGAGGCATCTCGATGCTTAGAGGGAGATCTACCCTTCGAGGACCTGCTAGGTTTATGTTTGGTTACCTGAGATCCTTCAGGAGAAGACGACCTGAAAGATGTCGATGCTACTGCCGGTGCCTCAGCGGGAAACAGGACATGGAGCTTAGCTGCTCGGTTCTGTAACCCCCGTTTAGACCTGGTGAAAAGTGGGATATAAATGCAGTTAAATAAATAAAATAAATAAATAAGGGAGCAGGACGGATAATCCGGAATGGAGTTTTCAGGACCCAAACATTTAAGACACCATTCATGGGTATCTGTAACAGAAATAGTACCGCTACACTTAGTGCATTTTTTTAACCCGGAGGTTGGTTTTTCCATGAGGGAAATTTTCTTGTGGGCCCTGAGGTCTTAAGAAGAAAATACACCAAGTGAGGAAAAAATATCGATATATTTTTTTTTTTTGAAAGAAAGAAAGAAAGAAAAGATCAGCGGTACCGGTCCGGAGTCGGGGAAGGCAGACACGCAACCAAAGAAATAAAATAAAATAAAGAACTTCTTCAGCGGTGACAGGGCTCGACCTGCTGGCTCCGCGGCAAAGAAGAACTGAGGAGAGTTGGTTAGGAAAGGCGGGAAGGCAGCGCGCAGGCGCTGTGGGATGCTCCCAAAAGCTTTCCTTTTTGGGAAGCTGGGGAGCGTTCCCGCGCAGGCTCCGTCGGTACCGACGTACCCATATGTGAAGACTCATTCCTACTTGTTCCTGGAGATAAGTATGAATACACTTTTTACCCGTGTGCACATTTATAAAATTATGACTAGTGAATAAGTGCCCTTTTATTTCTTGTTTGCCTACACTGAACATGTCATATCTGAGCCTGCCAGGTCAACGTCTTGCTCAGCAGATAGGAAAAATGGGTTAATCCAGAATGCTAGTTGAGCGCTTACAGAGCCAAAATTTACAGGTAAGAAATTTTCTTTTCTGGCTTCTCTTAATGGATCATTAAACATAGTTACTCACTTGTAACAGGTGTTCCCCGGGGACAGCAGGAATCAGTCCTCACATATGGGTAACATCGGCGCAGACAGAACCCACGCAGAAGCATCTCCCCAGCTTTCCAGGAAAGCCTTTGGGAGATGCACCACGCATGCATGGTCCACTTGTAGCCCAACGATGTCATCTTGTCTCAGTCTAATGACATAGCTAAGACAGCAAAAATATATTGCCAAGATAGCCACAAAGGGGGAAGTGATCATATTGGGTGATTTTAATCTACCCGATATGGATTGGAGTACTCCTCCTGCAAATCTGGCAAGAAGCAGAACAATTGTGGATTCTTTCCAAGATGTGTCACTTAAACAAATGGTGATGGAACCAACCAGGGAAAGCTCAATGCTGGATTTAGTGCTCACCAACAGTGAGAGCGCGTCGAACGTCTGGGTGGGTGACCCTGTGAGCAGCAGCGATCATCACACGGTGTGGTTTGAGATAAAAGCCAAGGTGCAGTCCAATCATAGCAAGCTCAAAGTCCTAAACCTCAAAAACACTGACTTCAGTAGAATGGCCAAGTACCTAAAAGAGGAGTTGGCAGGGTGGGAGGAGATAAAGAAAGTGGATCTGCAATGGGCTAAACTAAAGGTGGCAATAAAAGGGGCAACGGATAAATATGTAAGGAAAGTAAATAAAAACAAGAGGAGAAGGAAACCTATTTGGTTCTCCAAAGAAGTGGCTGCTCAAATAAAGGCAAAAAAACCCACAGCTTTCACAAAATTCAAAAGCTTGCAAACAGAGGAACACAGTAAGGAATATAGGAGCAAACTAAATGAGACAAAAAGAAAAATAAGGAAAGCAAAATCAAAGGCAGAGGAAAAGATAGCTAAAGATGTGAAGTGTGGCAACAAAACTTTCTTTAGGTATATTCGGGAGAGGAGGAAAATCAGAGATGGAATTGCAGGACTCAGAAGTGCTGGGAACGGATTTGTGGAAAATGACATTGAAAAAGCAAAATTGCTCAACAAATACTTCTGCTCTGTTTTTACTAAAGAAAATCCTGGAGAAGGACAATCTGTGACTCCCAAATATAAAAATGGGAATGAAGTAGATACCACACCATTCACTGAAGATGATGTGTTAGAACAACTTGCAAAACTGAAAGTGAACAAGGCCATGGGACCGGATGGGATTTATCCCAGGATACTATAAGAGTTCAGAGAGGTTTCTTGCAGGGCCGTTAAAGGATGTTTTCAACAGATCCTTGGAAACAGGAGTAGTTCCTCAGGACTGGAGAAGGGCTGATGTGGTACCTCTTCACAAAAGTGTTGACAGGGAAGAAGTGACAAACTACAGGCCCGTGAGTCTTACCTCGGTGGCGGGAAATGTAATGGAGGCGCTTCTGAAAGAGTGAATAGTGGACTTTTTCAAAACCAACAGGTTGCATGATCCCGGGCAACATGGTTTTACCAAAGAACGATCTTGCCAAGCAAATCTGATTGAGTTCTTTGACTGGGTGACCAGAGAACTAGATCAGGGGCATGCGATGGATGTCATCTACCTGGATTTCAGCAAAGCCTCTGATACTGTTCCTCATAAGAGGCTTATCAATAAACTCAGTAGTTTGGGGATGGGCCCCAAGGTGGTGAACTGGATCAGAAATTGGTTGACTGACAGACGACAGAAGGTGATGGTAAATGGAGCTCACTCGGATGAAAGGAGGGTGATTAGCAGGGTGCCCCAGGGTTCGGTCCTGGGCCCGGCACTGTTCAATGTATTTGTGAGTGATATTTATTTATTTATTTACATTCTCTTATATACCGCGCTATTCTGCATCAGTGCGGTTTACATTGAACAAACTGAAATTACATTGAACAGGGCATTATAACTTGGAGATAACTATTTTACAGGGAACATGGGCTATGGAGGGTTAAGTGGCTTGCCCAAGACCACAAGGAGCACCTGTGGGACTAGAAACCTCAGTCCTTCCGGCCCAAGGTTGCTGTCCTCTAGTGGGATTTGAACCCCCGACCTTCCGGCCTGAAGTACCTTGCCCCAACCACTAGGCCACTCCTCCATTCCACATTGCTGAAGGACTGCATGGAAAAGTCTGTCTTTTTGCAGATGACATGAAAATTTGCAACAGGAGAAGGACCTTGGTGTGATTATTTCTGCAGATCTCAAGGTGGCAAAACAGTGCAACAAGGCAGTGGCAAAGGCCAGGAGGATGTTGGGTTGCGTACAAAGAGGAATTACCAGCAGAAAGGAAGAGGTACTAATGCCACTGTATAAGTCACTGGTGAGGCCTCACTTGGAATACTGTGTTCAGTTTTGGAGACCATATCTTACAAAGGATATAAAAAGATGAAACTGTTCAGAGGAAGGCGACCAAAATGATTTGGAGCCTGTGTCAGAAGCCTTATGAGAAGAGACTTGAAGACATAAATAAGTACACTCTGGAGAAGAGGAGTGACAGGGGAGATATGATTCAGACCTGTAAATACTTAAAGAGCAATAATGAACAAACATCTTCCAAAGACGGAGAAACTGTAAAACTAGAGGGCATAACACGAAGCTGCAAGGGGGTAAATTGAAAGGCAATGTCAGGAAATACTTTTTCACTGAAAGGGTGGTGGATGCTTGGAGTGCCCTCTCGATGGAAGTGGTGGCGGCAAATACAGTGACCCAATTCACAATGGCATGGGACAGACACAGTGGATCCCTTCACAGCAACAGGATAAAATCAAAATAAGCTTAACTAACTAATTTCTCAACATACAGGGGTATCCTACACGGAGAGGTGGGTTCACCCCTAAAACAAAGACATGAGGAGGGTTCACCCCTAAAACAAAGAGATGGAGAGGGGTGGTCTGCACAGAGCGGCAGGGGCACCTACTCTTGCCATCTTACTGGGCAGACCAGATGGACCATACTGGTCTTTATCTGCCATCATTTACTATGTTACTTGCAGATTGGAGAATGGCTAAAGTAATGCCAATTTTTAAAAAGGGTTCCAGGAGTGATTGGGAAAACTACAGACCAGTGAGCCTGAAGTCAGTACTGGGCAAAATGGTAGAAACTATTATATAAAATAAAATTACTGAACATGTAAA
This sequence comes from Ichthyophis bannanicus, assembly GCA_033557465.1. Classification (NCBI taxonomy): domain Eukaryota; kingdom Metazoa; phylum Chordata; class Amphibia; order Gymnophiona; family Ichthyophiidae; genus Ichthyophis; species Ichthyophis bannanicus. Next base: position 124,248,978 of record CM066036.1, on the reverse strand, counting down.
TAATCACGGTTTAATGGGAGAAAGCCTACATGGATTTAGCCTAGGAAGGTCTTGTCTTTCTAATCTGTTATTTTTTTTTGAAGGTGTGAATAAACAGGTAGACAAAAGTGAGCCAGTTGATATAGTGCAGGACTTCCAAAACCTGCCACCCAGCCAGTCAGGTTTTCCAGATATGCACAATGAATATGCATGAGATTTGCATGCACTGCCTCCATTGTATGCAATTCTCTCATATGCATATTCATTGTGGATATCTGGAAATCCCGACGGGCTGGGGAGGCCCCAGGAGAGGTTTTCAAACCCCTGATATAGTGTTATCTGGATTTTCAGAAAGCCTTTGATAAGATTTATTTATTTATTTAATCAGTTTTATATACCACCTTATCCTTCAATCAAAGTGGTCAACAAGACAACAGAGGGACTACATCGAGGGGGGGGAAGACAACAAGATAGTACATTACAGTAAACTACAGTACATTACATTAAATTATACATAAACTACAGCAAAATTACATTTCATAATTCATTACAATTACATTAAACAAATAACTGCAATCTTACAAAATGTTAAAATAATTTAAACATTATAGGAAAATTGAAATTCAAAGGGTTAAAACATTTTGTTCTATTGGAATTAGATTAGTTGCCATATGCTTCAATAAATAGGTACATTTTAAGGGACTTTCGAAAATCTTTGATATCATACTCATTTCTTAAATCACTAGGAACAGGATTCCATAGTTGTGATGCCATAAAGGAGAAAGCCCTATTAGATGTCACTTGTTTGGATCTATCAAACTTCAAGTGGGAATTAAGTCTTTTAGTAGACTGTGAGCGTCTGGCCTTGAGCTTATGTCCTTAGAAATAATAGTTGTTAGAACGTTTGCTGATGACTCATGTAAAATTTTGAAAATATTCATGAGGTTCTTGTATTTCGATCTCATAATGATTGGAAGCCAATGCAATTCTTGAAGCAAGGGAGTTATATGATCAAATTTTGGAGAATTCATTATAGTTCTTGCAGTTGTATTTTGTGCCAATTGGAGGGGATGGGTAGTATGTTTTGGAAGACGTTGATAAAGGATATTTCCAAAGTCGAGGAGTGGTGTAATAACTGCTTGACATACCGTTCGAAAGTGATTTAGTTGTAAAACTGGCTTGAGGTTCCTAATGATCTTTAAACGATGGTATACTCTAGCTGTAATTTTATTTATATGGGATTTTAAATTAATATGTTGATCTATGATTATACCAAGGTATTTTACTTCCTCGCTGACCTTTATGGGTTTGTTTAGTATATTGATTTCTTTAGGAGTTATTAAGTCTTGATTATTAAAAATGAACAACGCTTCTGTTTTATCTGGGTTTATTTTAAAGTTCTTAGCTGTGAGCCAATTGTTCATATCAGTCAAACAGTTATTAATTATTTCTGTGTCAAATGTATTCTGGTTAACTGCGACGTAGATCATATCATCATCAGCATATAGATGGTAATTTATGCCATATTGTTGAATAATTTTACATATAGATTGAATATAGATGTTAAAAAGGATTGATGATAATGCTGACCCTTGTGGTACGCCTTGTGTAATTGGGACTTGAGATGATTTTTTGTCTCCACATTTTACTATTTGCATACGATTGTTCAAGTAGGATGTAAACCATTTAAGTGTGCTGTCGCATAGTCCAATATCTTCTAAACGTTGAAGCATTAAAGGATGAGAGATTGTGTCAAAGGCTGCTGAAATGTCAATAAATATTAAAAGAAAAACACTATTTTCCTTATCTAGACCCGTTAAATAAAGAAATAAGAAGAGTTTCTACATTATGAAATGGTTTGAAACCATGTTGGTGTAGATCCAGTGGAGCATATGAGTCTATGTGATCTTGTAATTGCCCCTGTACTACTTTCTCTATAACCTTGGAGATAAAAGGTAAACTAGAAATTGGACGGTATGATTTAGGTTCAGAGGTGCTTAATGAATTTCCTTTATAGATTGGTCTAATTGAGGCTCATAAGAGACTCTTGGTAAAATTAAAAAGCCATGGGATAGGAGGCAGTGTACTATTGTGGACCAGCAACTGGTGAAAAAAATAAAAAGCAGAGGATCAAGTGATGAGGGAGTAGGAGAAAGTCGTGTCTCCTGGTCTTCCATCCCTGTTGGAAATGAGTGCTGAATAACTCACTCAGAACGCCATAAAAAGGCTTCCCCCAACAGCCTGCCGCGATGACCAGCAAACCGGAGCAATGAAAGCAAGGAAAAACAGTAGGAGTAGCAATGAAAGTGGCAAAGGTGATGAGGCAACAAACTATGGTGCAGTATTTCCCTCAAAAAGATGGTGGCTGCACGGGGGATCTGGTGGCATCCCCAAGGAGTGAGGAAAGCACAGTTACTTACCTGTAACAGGTGATCTCTGGGAATAGCAGGAATAAGTCTTCACATATGGGTACGTCGGTACCGATGGAGCCTGAACGGGAACGCTTCCCAACGTCCAATCAGAAAGCTTTTGGAAGCATCCCACCACGCCTGCGTGCTGCCTTCCCGCCTTTCCCAACTGCCTCTCCTCAGTTAAGTTTTAAAGCTGAGACAAAGAGAGAGAGAGAGAGAAGGGAAAGATAGAGATAGAGAATACAACTCCTAGGGGAGGTGGGTGGGTTGTGAAGACTTATTCCTGCTGTTCCCAGAGATCACCTGTTACAGGTAACTGTGCTATCTCCAGGAACAAGCAGGAATGAGTCTTCACATATGGGGACTCCCAAGCTAAGATGCCTGGAGTCCCAGCATGTTATGGATTGGAACATGCTACACCTCATATGGCCAGGCATCCTCAGGATGGTGGGGAGGAGTTGAAACAGAAAGGTGCTGTAAAAGACAGCTAACCTAGCATAGGACTGCAGACAAGAAGTCCTTGTGTGGATGACAATTATCATCAAATATATTGAAAATGAAATATTGCAATATGGACCTCCCCTAACAGGATTGTACAAAAGTATGGAGGTTCATGAGATCTACTGGGAATCCAGTAGAGGAACCTCAAGGAAGACCTCACTGCAAAGTAGAGGTAATAAACCTGTAGGAAAACACAATGGAGGTCAAAAAGTCTGAAAGGTAAGAGGTAACCCCAGGGATAAACTGGGGTACTACAAAAACTGTAAGCCGTCAGCGGAAGGCTTTATGAAAAAAGCCCAAACTCTTTTGGCTACGGAGTGGCTCACTCATAGGAGCAAAAAGAGGAAAAGGCTGACTGATTTGGACAAACAGGCCTAATCCTTGTGGGAAGAAGGGGTATGGAAAACCCTTATATCCCAAAAGAAAGGACAGATGCACGAGGCGTTAGCCTCAGAATGACTGAAGATCTGCAATGTCTTTCCTAACTGATGTCAGGTAGGAAAGATACTGGAACATGGAGAGCTTCATGGGTACGTAACCTTTAAGGTTATGGTAGAAAAGTTGTTAACTACCACTGGAATGGTTGTGTGTGTAGCACCCCAAACATGCTGGAACAGCATGGTATGGGTAGAGCCCAACTGTCAGAATCATATAGATATATTTATATCTATATGAGCATAGACAGTCAGATAGATAAGTATGTAAATACATATCTACCTATAATAACACACAAATGACAGACAGATATATATATAGATATAGATATATATATATATATATATATATATATATATATAGATATATATAGATATAGATATATAGATATAGATAGATAGATATGAATATATAGGCCTATATATAAGTGTCTGCAATTAAGCAGACAGAGAAATGCCTATAGAAAGTATATTCACATAGGAGATGTGAAGAGGAAAGATGTATCTAATAACAAGAAGGTGGAACCTACTTGAGAAGATATATAGAGAATCTATTCACCCTGGTTATGATGGAAGGAGTCAGGGGAAAAATCTCCCTGACAATGAACAGACTAGATTACTGCAAGAATGCTAGCCAGTGAAATAATCAGGATGGTTACGTGAAAAGCAGAGGATAATATCGGTCTGCAGGCAGCAAGTCCCGAGTCCCTCAGAACTCTGGCATGGTAAATGGACAGAAGACGCATAGGAATGAGATACCATGTTGACCTACTTGAGGGGCAAAGGGTATCATGTGTTCTTTAGCTAAATATGTGCTTTTCATGAAGGATTAGGATACAATGAGGACAAGCTGCAAGGGAAAAAAGAGCAAATTCCCAGTGGGAATCCTGAGGATCAAATGAGGGAATTGAACAACTCTTTAAGCTTTCACGTAAGAGAAAGTCCATGTCCTTTGCTTTAAAAAGGAGATAGTAGGGTAGGAGAACCCTTCCAGTCATGAGGGGCATGACTGAGGGAGCCCTTTCCAACCATCTAGGACAGCTGTTTGAGGAAATCCTAATGCTCTCTAGCAAGGGCCCATAGTGGAAAGCTTCTCTGTAAGATTGCAGAGAGCATAATGCAGGAGAATTAGGAGATAAAACTGGCTGCCCAGCACCCAGTTCGACTATGCTGCCAAACCCAAGAGAATTGGAGATGGCAAGAATAGAAAACAATCTGAGAAGCCTGTAGTGATAAGATTTGCCAAGAAAGATGAATCCACTGCCTTGGAGTCACTACTAAGGCCAGAAAGAATATAGTGGAGGACAACTCTGGATGCTTGTGGGGAAGAACCAGTGGTCCAATCACTAGGGCTCCTGCATGGGCAGTTGCTAGTAAGACATCAGAAAGAAACTTCCTGTTAAAAAAAAGAAAGAACAGACAGAACAGGAGTAAGAAAACTCCGGACCTGTCTGAAAGCTGCCCCAAAGCAAAAAAGAAGAAGGAGTTAACTCAGAGAGGAAAACTCCACACTGGAATAGTGACAAAACTAGAAGGGCTGAAAAGAAGCCCTCCAGTATAATAATACCACTCTTACAGGGGAAATGCTTGAAAAGAGGGTAGAGAAGATGGAGCTGAATGGAGACTTACAATGTGGTAAGTCTATAGAAAGGAAAAATTCATGCTGGTACAGAAAACTATTATTTGATAGTTGTTAAACCTCTTTCCCTAGCAGGAAGAAGAGGAGAAGCTGTGACCTATAGGCATGAACATCCTAAGAGCTCGTACAACACAGAAAAATGGATGTCTTGTGAAAAGAGATCCATGCCTAGAGTTTAGAATGAAGCAGTGGAAGGCTTCTACCGAGAAGAAGCCAACTGCAGGCTCTAAACCCCAAGAGACACAAAAAATATGTGATTAATCAGAAACCCTGCAGATGCTGGGTTTGGTGAGCCTGGTGAGAGTTTGGATTCTTCAGACCAGGGCGATGTTTCCTCTGTTTGGGAACATCTGTATGATGGGCAGAAGATGAATAAAACCTTCTCCCCCTAGGGGAAGAAAGTTTGGTAGGACATTTCCTACGTACTGGGAAAGAAGAGGGCGTAGAACAGCCCTTAGAAACAGGTAAGTCAGTGGACCACTGAGTAACCTGACGTAAAGACTCCTTATTGAAGAGATTTTCTCCAGTGCAAGGAGTATTACCCAGTCTTTGTTGTGCCCATTTGTATAAGTCTGAAGCTTGGAGCCAGGCTCTACGTCGTGCCCCTATGGCTATAGCAGAGGTCCTGCTAACAGACTCAAATGAGTCTAGGGAAGCACGAGTAAGAAACCAAGAGATATTTTGAATATGACTAAGCAGTGAGGAATAGTCTGCACTCTTGGGTTCTGAAAGAAAAGGAGTCAAAAGATGTAATTTCTTTGTGACCTCCTCAAGAGATAGACTCATAAAAAATATATGAGAGAATTCTTGCTGAAAGCATGGATGTCTGGAAGGTTTGACGTCCAAAGGCATCTAGTGTCTTAGACTCACGACCTGGCGGATAAGAAGAGTGCTTTTTCTTACTCTTCACCCACCTCCATTGCTGATTCCACTACAATGGAATGATGAGGAAGTTGAGTCTTTTGAAACCCTGGAGAGGGGGGCACCTGATATAGGAGATCAGTTGTTCTGGAAGGTGGGGGTACCCTTAAAGGTGCTTCCCACATTCCTAGAAGAAGATCCTGCAAGGAATGATGCAAAGGAAGCATTATGTTTTCCTTTGCTTCGGTAGAAACAGAGCCTTGTTTAGGATCATGTCCAGGGATAGAGATGGCAAGTGATCTTGCCATATCCCAGAGGAAACTCTGAAAAGAAGGATCTCCAAAGAGAACCTCCCTTGGACAGGTTAGATCTGAGGAACTAGCCTGGGCACCGAAGGATCTATCTGGGTATATAGGAATATAGGATGCTGCACGGTGCAATATGAAATCCTTAACTGATGGACGCTGGTATTGGAGGTCAGGACCAGCGACAGTCAGTAGCAAATCGTCCATGCCAGGTATCGACTCCAAACTTGGTATAGAAGGGAGCGATCCTGTTGAAAGAAGCATGGAAGGAGCTGGCCACGATGCTACAGTGGATACCGGTAGCGATACTGGTACCGATGTCGGAACTGAACCAGACACAGACATCGGAACATCCATCGGTGACAGCTCAATCAGTACCGAGGTAACCGAAAACTTTCGGCAGTCACCCTCGGCACAGAGCCTCTGGTACCGACAGGTCGCGGTACCAAGGCGTGTCGGAACCGCGTCTTCCAGACTGGAGATTGATTCCAAACTCGGCATCGAGGATAATGTAGACATCGGTACCGTGTCTGATACCGATGGATGTAACGTAGCCGGTGGCAACCCAAACGACATCGGAGGAACCGAGAGTTGTGGATCCAAACCATCGGAGCCGAGCCTTCGGTACCGACGGGAGCCGGTACCAAGGTGAGTCGGTACCCAGTCCTCCAGACTGGAGATCGATTCCAGACTCGGCATCGAAGGAAGCGAGTTTATCAATGCATGTCTGGAGGGTACCGACATCGGTGTAGTATCGGTGCCGGTACCGATAGTGGAAAGTCAGTCTGGAACGTATGCACCGGTCCCGTAGGTACCGAGGACGGCAGACGACGATCCCTGATGAGGAGTGTTTCGTCCAACACCAGTGCCGATGCCGGGGTATCGGTACCGCTTGAAGCGGATGCCACCACCGAACACGGCTCAGGTATGTTCTGTGGGGGGTGAACCCCAGGAACAACCTGAAACCCCACATAGGCTTTGGAGGCCGAAGACTCCTGACGGGGTTTTGAAGCCAATGGGCCCTCGAGGGCAAGGCCGGAGCCGTCTACATGCTGTGCATGAGACCTACCACTCGAGGGTTGGCTAGTCTTAAGAGACTGTTTGTGGGTTACCTGATCCTGTGTAGAAGGAGAAATGGTCGGTGCCTTGAAGTTGGAAGGGAACCTCATATCGAGGGAAACTCGATGTTGAAAACCTCTTCTCACAATACTGTTGCCCGAGGGCTCCGGAGGAAAAAGGTCAGGACCCAAACAGCTTAGACACCAATTATGGGAGTCTAAAAATAAAGTTGTACCGCCACAGTTTGAACATTTCTTGGAGAAAGTGGCTGGCGGTTCCATGAAGGACATGGAGAGGCCTGGAATGCCTGAAAAACCGTAAGACACTGAGAAGAAAAAATATTTCCTAAAAGGAAAAAATCTTACAAGAAAAGAGAAAGAAATACCGGCGGTACCGGTGGCGTCGGGGAGACAGCCGCGACCACAAGAAAACTAAAGGATTAAAAGAAGAATTTTCTGCGGTGACAGGAGGACGTCCTGCCGGCTCCGCGGAAAAACGAAAACTGAGGAGAGGCAGTTGGGAAAGGCGGGAAGGCAGCACGCAGGCGTGGTGGGATGCTTCCAAAAGCTTTCTGATTGGACGCTGGGAAGCGTTCCCGCGCAGGCTCCGTCGGTACTGACGTACCCATACGTGAAGACTCATTCCTGCTTGTTCCTGGAGATTGAGAGAAACAAAGCCAAGCAAAGAAGTGGGAGATTAAACGCATGGAGAACCAGCAGGAACTCCCTGAGACAGCAGTAATTTTGGCCGCGATAACAGCAAGTAAGGCAGAACTCTCGGGGAAACTTGCTGAAATACAAATAGATCTTAAGGGGGTGTGCTCCGAACTGCAGGGTGTAATAAAACAGTTGGATACAGCAGAGGCCTGAATCTCTGGCACAGAAGAGGATTTGCTAACTATTAAAAAAGATTCTGCAGAACAGCAGCATATAATAAAAAGGATGATGGCGAAATTAGATGATCTCGAGAACAGGTCCAGGCAATCGAATCTGAGAATTACTGGAGTACCAGAGGGTAAGGAGGGCCGCAGGATGGAGAAGTTCATGGAAGGACTGTTTCCAGACTTATTTAAAGACCCACTATTCCCACATCTTTTGTGGTAGAGCGAGCGCATCAAGTGCCTGGGGCCCCCCAAGGGAAGGGGCACGACCCCGTCCTATAGTGGCTATTACTGAATTACAGACATCATGAGTGGATTCTAAGGCAAGTACGCAAAGTGGAGGCATTGGAGTATAATGGACCTAAGGTGTGGATATTTCCGGATTACAGCACCAAACTCGATAAGCGCAGGCAAGCATTTCAAGAGGTGAAGAGGGGGCTATATTCACATAATATTCCTCAGCTACAAATCGTCTTGCAAAAAGAAAGCATTTTCTTTAATAGCCCATAGGAAGCTAAGAAATTCATGCAAGCCCATTTCCCGGATGACCCTCCATGGGATGCCAACAGACACAACGGGAAGGAGGGGAGCTCCAGAGCGCCGAGCAAATCTGCGACATCACGGAATCTGGGGGATCTGCATCAACAAATTGTAGGCTCATTTATCTTTATCTGTCACATTTGATATACCGCCCCTTACCGGGGTATTAGGACAGTGCACAATACAAAATATCATGGCTGCAGAAAAGAAAGGTAGAAAGGAACGCCATTGAGTGGATAGGAAAGCAGTTAAGAGAACAGAAAGAAAAGAGCAGCAAAAGCGGTAAACAGCATAATAAACGACGGGCAACGCAACAACGGACGAACAACTTAACAGACAATGGACAACATAACAAACAACAAATTTGCACAAAGTGATGAGGAAGTGAACACCCCAGACTGAACTGTGACAAGCATCTGGGTCAAATCAGGTGCCAAGAGGAGACTGGGCAAATTTCAGCAAGTCTGATGTTTAAGGGATGCAAATTACACACTGAGAACAATGCTAAACATAGCCTGTGAGGGCTACATGAGAGTGTGAATGAGACACACTGTATAACTGAAGGATGGGAGGGGAGGGGAGGGGAAGACACCTTTGATGGGGTAAGACACTTGGTAGCTGTTCTCCCGGTGGCAGAGTTCAGCAAGAGGACAGAGCAGACAACAATCCAGAGATGGAGAGCTGGAGCAGAGGGATGAGAAGCACTCAAGTTCACATTACTGGGCTATCTTCTTGGTCCTCCTGGAGGATGTCCTCGAAGAAACCGGCAAGAGGCGATGTTTTTACTGTTTGAGGTTAATAATGTTTAGTATACTTGTCATCCTGGGGGAAGGCGGGGTAGGGGGGAGGGAAAGAAGGCTAGCAGTTCAGAAATATGGGGCCTAAAATTAATATTGCATCAGTGAATGTGAGGGGTCTGTAAACTTAGACGAAGGAAGATGGTGTTAAAAGAACTAGGAAGCATGAAGGGGGACATATACTTATTACAAGAGATGCACTTTTCGCCTCCGATGTGGGGCTGTTGCAGGCCCAAAAGACTGGGGAGATAGTGCACTCCCCCGGACAAGCTAACAGCGCAGGTGTGGCTATAATTCTTAGAAAGGGGTTTGTGGGCAAAATACTTAGGAAATGGAAGGACACACGGGGGGGGGGGGGGGGGCATTCTGGGGTGGAAGTGCAATATGTGGACCAACGGGTGTGTATTATTAATGCATATGCCAACAAGAGCCAGGTTCCTTTCCTTAGAGAAACATTTAGGAAAATAGAGGGCTGGACAGTCTGGCCAACCCTATATAGAAACAGAGAAATATGACGACAGAAAAAGACCACATGGCCTATCTAGTCTGTCCTTCCATATCAACAACAGTCCCATTTTTCCTTTAAAGATCCTCTGTGTTTGTCCCATGCTTTTTTTTAATTCAGTTACTGTCCTCATCTCCACCACCTCCACTGGGAGACTATTCCACGGATCCACCACTCTTTCCGTAAAGAAATATTTCCACATATCAATTCTGAATCTATCCCCCTTCACCTTCATCCCATGTCTCCTCGTAGCAGAACTTGCTTTCAATTGAAAGAGACTCTCCCCCTGAACATTTATGCCACGGAGGTATTTAAACATCTCAATCATATTACCTCTATCCAGCCTTTCCTCTAAGGTGTACATATTAAAATCCTTAAGTCTGTCCTCATATGCTTTATAATGAAGCCCACTAACCATTTTAGTAGCCACCCTCTGCACCGACTCCATCCTGTTCACATCCTTTTGAAGATGCGGTCTGCAGAATTGCACACTATGGGGGAGATTTCAACATTGTACCTCAAAGTAAGAGGGATAGTACATCGGGGAGAAGTGTGTGTGTGTGGGGGGAGGGGGGTCATTAGGGCTCCTGGCCAAGGAGTATAACCTCGTAGATATTTGGAGAATGAAGAACCCTACTTCCCAACAATACACAAATTACTCCCAAGTCCTATTCGAGGATTCATCTATTTCTGCTAAGCCCAGTCCTCTGCCCGTTGGTTGAGGAGTGCACCATAGGTAACAGTGTGGACAGATCATACACCAGTGAGGCTGATAATGAAGTCAACAAAAGTGGAAAGGGTAGTCTGCAAGTCATGGAAGTTAAACATGTCACTACTTTCAGATCAAGGGATAGTCCGGAAAGTAGACAGAGCTATCAGAGAATACTTAAGAGACAACGACATGGGAGAGGTCTCTCTGGGAACACTGTGGGATGCAATGAAGGCAGTGATCAGAGGGACTCTGCTGGAACTGGGGGCGAGGAGGAGGAAGAAAGAACAGAAACAGAACAGGCACACGATAGAGGGAACTTCATACACTAGAACCGGGACATATGAGGGATCTGGCTGGAGAAGTGGAGGAAAAGATGGCTTTACTTAAGGAAGAGCTGAACACATTACTTATGACAGATTTGGAAGTACTGCTTAAAACAAACAGCACAAACTTACTACTATAAAGGAGGGAAAATAGACAAACTACTGGACTCTACCTAAAAGAAAAGAAAAAAAAAAGGCAAGCACAGACAACTATTCTGCAAATGAGAGACCCAACAGGTCGAATCTGTTCCTAGTGGGAAGATATCGAAGGGGTATTTTTGCAATACTATCAAAGACTATACTCATCTGAAGTCTCAGATACAGCAAAGCCGTCCAAGCAATACTTGAGGGGGAGGGTTGGCTAATCACTTTCCTCAGGAGAGCTCAGAATGGCTAGACAGGCCGGTAACAAAAGCAGAACTAAGGGAAACCATAGGAGGCCTCCCAAAGGGGAAGGTCATGGGGCCTGACGGGCTCCCAGAATTCTACCAAACCTTCGTGGAACCACTTCTGCCACTATTATGCCAAGTAATCAATGGGACACTAACAACGGGAGAAGTCCATCCTTCCTCCTTAGAAGCACATATCACCCTAATTCACAAGCAGGGGAAAAGGTCCATTGGCCCCTGGATCCTGTAGGACAATCTCTCTACTTAATGCTGATGTGAAAATGTTAAAATTTTTGCGCAGCAGCTGAACCAGCTGATCCCTGTCCTAGTACATAGAGACCAGATAGGCTTCATTAGAGGCTGTAATTTGTCTGTTAACGTACGAAGAGTTTTAGATTTGGTACAAGAGTGCACTCTAAGACCCGATGAGGAGGTGGTATTCCTAGCGTTGGATGCCAAAAAGGCATTTGATTGTATGGAGTGGCCATTTCTTCTGAGTGCTCTAATGGCATATCGTGTAGGCCCTGGCTTCCTGCGGGTGGTCCACACGTTATACAATGCACCCACGGCTCTTTTTCATCTAGATTCCAACTGGCCAGAGACACGAGACAAGGGTGCCCGCTCTCTCCACTCCTATTCGCATTGTTATTAGAACCATTTGCACAGTCCTTAAGAGACAATGCTGAGATGAAAGAGGTCCAGATAGGCCAAACAGAACATAAAGGTGGCATTATATGCCGATGACACTTTGTTATTCCTGACAAGCCCTGACCGGTCCCTAGAAGAGTTTGAGGTGAAATACAAGGCCTTTGCGGTAGTCTCTGGCTATAAACTTAATGTAGGAAAGACCGCCATTCTTCCTTTCAATGTGGAAGGGGAGAGGGAGCAGAGGCTGAAATGCAGATATCCTTATATTTGGGAATCTGAATCAATGGCATATTTAGGGGTGCATATCCCTAGGCATTTAGATAAGACATTTGCACTGCATTATTCCCCCCTGCTAAAGAAGATTAGAGAAGATTTAAAGAGATAGGAGTTTACTGCCATCCTCATTAACAAGAGTGAATGTTATTAAGATGAATATGGCTCCCCAGATTTTTGATGATGCTCCTCTGCTTGATTCCAGAGGCTTTTTTCAGGGACTTGCACAAACAAGTGAGTCAATTTTTGTAGAGTGGTAGGAGGGCCAAAGTTAAATTAAGGATACCCATGTATTCTAGAGATAAGGGCAGTCTGTTGTATTATTGGGCGACCCAAGGCAAAGCGGTTTATTATTGGTGGATCCACTGCCCGAGACAACACTGGATAGCTCTGGAGTCCTCATAGGTAAGGGAGGCAGATATAGGTAGCATGCCTTTTGCGGGGGGGGGGGGGGGCACGAGACGGGAGGAACTAGTGCGGAGGCATCCAGTGGTACAGAGTACACTTAAGATAAGGGATAGCGCAGTGCAATGGCTGGACTTTGTACCGCAACAGTCACGACTAGCGTTTTTGATAGACAAGAGTATCTTCCCCCCAGTGGCAGAAGATAAGCAAATATTTTATATGGCTGGAAAGGAATGAAATGCTTAAGGTTACAGATTTCATACAAGGCAGACTTTTGACCAGACCAGAGATAATGGAGAGATGTTTAGTTGTGACCCCTAGTATTTTTTCAATAATGCAACTAGAGCATTTTTTTTGATGACATATAAAAAAAAATAGTATTTAGGACCCCTCAACTGCTGGAAGGTTTCTTTGTGAGACCAAAAATGAGTAAAGGACACCTTGCTCAAATATATGATTTGTTGACAGAGGCCCACCCTCCTCCTCTTAGGTACCAAAGGGGGTGGGAGGTAGACTTGGGCAGAAGATGGTCAGAGAATCAGTGGCTCAAGTTATGGACAGACACATGTAAGATCTCTAACTCCATGACCCATTTAGATTCCCAATTACTATTTAGAATATACATAATACCGAAAAAGATGTGGAGAATAGCACTTAATGCCACAGCACCATGCTGGAGAGGCTGTGGAGAGGAGGGAACACTACTACATATCATATGGGCTTGTCCTATGCTGCAGCCACTATGACAAAAGGTGATTAGGTGCAGTGGGCATTTAATGGAACGGCTTTATCAAGCTGATCCAGCTCCGATGCTGTTAGGTTATACAGATATTCCTGAAGAGATATGTCTAAACAGGCAGGACCTTGCTATCTATTTTTTCCTGGCAGTAAGGCTATGTGTAGCAGCTCGGTGGAAGAACCCCACGCCCCCTACAGTAGGAGATTGGGTTAAAAAATTACTTGTTTTGATGGAGATGGAGAGAGGCATAGCTAAAATGAGAGGACAACTGGAGAAATTCAGTAAAATCTGGACTCTGTTACAAGAGACAGTGTAAAAGGGTTGGGATAGGGAGGGAATTGGATGAACTCAGATAATGGCATGCAACCAGGTGTGAAAATAATCTATACAAGCCACAGCCCCAAAAGGCTGGGCAGAACAACATAGAAAGTATCCAGGGGATAAACACAGGGCACACCTGGACCCATGGATTGAGAGCTGAGAGATGTATCAGGGAATGACTGCCTCAATAGCTTGCCCCTGGTGACAGAAGGGTTAGGAAAGGTAACCCCTGACATTTTCTTGTGGACCTTGGACCCTTCCCATAAGCCCTCCCCCCCCCCCCCCCCGCCCAACAAGAGGGTTATCAGCATGCTCTCTGACACACCTAAGGGCTGTACAGCCACAAGAGAAGTTTAATATGGTCAAAGTGGCAGAGAGAAAGAGGATTTTCAAGAACTGGGGATCAGATCAAAAGATAGGAGAGGGGCACCTTCATCCTCAGGATGACTTTTGTTATTTGATAATTGTTGTTTATTGGTAATGGGGGATTTTTTGTTGTTGTTATTAAAGCTACAGAAACAAGAAAAGGATGTGGTCAGGGATTACTGACACGGAATTCACTGGGCATATATAAGGAATGGATATAACTCTTGGTCACTGTTATAACCACTGACAAAAACTGTAGCAAAATGGTTTTGAAATGTATGGACAAAATTGAAAAATGAAAAATAAAGAAAAATGAATAAAAAAAATAGAAAGCCGAGAGTAGGGCTAAAAAGCCAATTTTCTCAATGGAGAAATGTGAATAGTGGAATACCCCAAAGATCTGTGCTGGGCCCCTGCTTTTTAACATATTCATAAATGAGCTGGAAATGGGAATAACGAATGAGGTGATCAAATTTTCAGATGACACAAATTATTCAAAGTTGTTAAAACACAAGAGGATTGTGAAAAATTGCAAAAGGACCTTGATAAATTGGAAGATTGGACATCCAAGTGGCAGATGAAATTTAATGTGGACAAGTCCAAAGTTATGCACTTAAGAAAGAACAACCCAAACTTTGGTTATAGAATGAAAGGTCAACATTAGGAACCATCATCCAGGAAAAGGATTTAGGCATCAATGTGGATACTACGTTGAAACCCTCTGCCCAGTGTGCAATGGTGGCCAAGAAAGCAAATAGAATGCTAGGAATCATAAGGAAAGGTATGGAGAATAAAACCAAGGATATTATAATGCCTCTGTATCGTTCCATGGTGAGTCGGCATCTTGAAGATTGTGTGCAATTCTGGTTGCCATATCTTAAAAATGATACAACAGAATTAGTAAAGGTACAGAGAGGAGCCACCAAAATGTTTAAGGGGATGGAAGTATAACCCTATAAGGAAAGGCTTAAAAGGTTAGGGCTCTTCAACTTGGAAAAAAAACGGCTAAGAGGAGATATGATAGAGGTCTATAAATTAATGAATGGAGTGGAATGGGCAAACGTAGATCTACTGTATAGCCACCAAAAAGTAGAAAGACTAGGGGACATGCAATAAAGCTACAATGTAACCCATTTAAGACTAATAAGAGAAAATATTTTTGCAATCAATGTGTAATCAAACTCTGGAATTCGTTAACGGAGGATGTGGTAAAAAACGTTAGTGTAACTCGGTTTAAAAAAGATTTTGAAAAGCTCTTGGAGGAAAGGTCCAGAAAAGCGTAGTTACTCACCTGTAAAAGGTGATCTCCGGGAACAGCAAGAATTTAGTCCTCACATATGGGTATCGTCGGTACCGACTGAGCCTGCGCGGGAACGCTTACCAGCGTCCAATAGGAACGCTTTTGGGAACATCCCTCAGCACATGCGTGCTGCCTTCCCGACTTTCCAACTGTCCCTTTTCAGTTAAGTTTGTAGCTGAGTGAAAGGATAGAGGGAGAGAGGAAAGAGACAAAGAGAGAGAGAGACAACGCCTAGGGGAGGTGTGTGGGTTGTGAGGACTAAATTCCTGCTGTTCCCGGAGATCACCTGTTACAGGTGAGTAACTACGCTATCTCCAGGAACAAGCAGGAATGTAGTCCTCACATATGGGGACTCCCTAGCTGAAGATGCCAGGGAGATAATCCCCAGGAAGGTGCCACCGTCGAAGGTGAGAATCCTTCCTCCCATGGATCTCTGGCATCCCACCAGGGTTGGTAGGTAGGAGTTGGTTTAGGTTTGAAAGAGATTTTGAAGA
This sequence comes from Ichthyophis bannanicus, assembly GCA_033557465.1. Taxonomy (NCBI): domain Eukaryota; kingdom Metazoa; phylum Chordata; class Amphibia; order Gymnophiona; family Ichthyophiidae; genus Ichthyophis; species Ichthyophis bannanicus. The sequence continues at coordinate 124,233,097 of CM066036.1, read as the reverse complement.
ACAGCTTGGCCAAAGAAGGCATCCCGACGGGAGCTTTATCTAGGCAGCAATGGGCTGTGAAGGTGTGTACTGAAGCCCAGGTGGCTGCTCGACAAATGTCATCGATAGACACAGAGCGGAGATTAGCCATAGAAGCTGCCAATGGCTCTCACATTGTGAGCTGTGACATGGTCCTGAAGAGGAAGACCCTTACTCTCATAAAGAGTAGTTATTCACCTGTAACAGGTGTTCTCCAGGAGCAGCAGGAATCAGTCCTCACATATGGGTGATGTCGGCGCCGACGGAGCCCTCGTGCGGAGCATTTCCCCAGCTTTCAAAGAAAGCCTTTGGGAATTGCAGCGCGCATTCGCGGACCCCTTCCCGCCCAAGGGTGCCATCTTGCTCAGTCTGATGACATAGCTAAAAGACAGCAAAAAAATTAGCAAAATAAATCATATGACTGCAACTCCAAGGGGAGGAGGGAGGGTTGTGAGGACTGATTCCTGCTGCTCCTGGAGAACACCTGTTACAGGTGAGTAACTACTCTTTCTCCAGGACCAAGCAGGAAGTCAGTCCTCACATATGGGACTCCCCAGCTTAAGGCTACCGGAGACCTCAAGCGGAAAAAATGAGCTCCCTCTAGCTCGTCAGTACGTAAGGAAGGAATCTTCTCTGAGAATGCCCCCGAACGGTAGCCCAACACCAGGGCCGGAGGGTAGGAGTTGCCTAAACCCCAAAGAGATTATGGAGTACTGCCTGTCCGAAAGCACTGTCCCTGCGGGACTCCCTCTCAAGGCAGTAATGGGCCGCAAAAGTCTGGCTTGAAGACCAAGTAGCGGCCCGGCAGATGTCTGCCAACGGAACAGAGCGGAGATGAGCCACTGACGCAGCCTTCGCCCTGACACGATGAGCCGTGACTCGACCCTCCAACGACAGGCCGGCTGCCCCATAAGCCCAGGCGATACAGTCAGCGACCCATATGGACAAAGTACGCTTGGAGACAGGTAGCCCCAACTTATTGGGGTCAAAAGAAACGAAGAGCTGAACAGCCCTCCGATGCTCCTGCGTACGGTCAAGGTAGAAGGACAACACCCTACTACAGTCCAGGGTATGCAGGACCATCTCAGCCCGGTTGGCATGCGGCCTGGGAAAGAAGGTCGGAAGAACCACCTCCTGATTGAGGTGAAAAGGGGAGACAACCTCAGGAAGAAACTTAGGGTGAGTCCGTAAGACTACCCTATTCCTGTAGAACCTAGTGTAAGGGGGATCAGACACTAGTGTTTGCAGTTCACTCACTCGCCTAGCAGAGGTAAGAGCTACCAAAAACAAGGTTTTCCAGGAGAGAAAACGGAGAGGGCAGGTAGCCATAGGTTCAAAGGGCGGACAAGTAATCCGCTGTAAGACCACATTCAGATCCCACTCAGGGGCTGGTGGACGCAAAGGAGGCTTAAGCAGAAGGAGGCCTCTGAGAAAACGAGCCACCAAAGGGTGGTTGGAAAGAGGCCTTCCGTCCACCGGCGAGTGGTGCGCTGAGAGAGTACTGAGGTGAACCCTGACAGAGTTGGACTTAAGGCCGAGATTGGAGAGGTAAAGCAAATATTGCAATACTACCGCTACCAAGCATGAGAAGGGATTCTCGCTGTGCTGAGCACACCATACGGAGAATCTACGCCACTTAAGAGCGTAGGATTTCCTGGTGTCCTGGTGGATTGCCATCTAGAGGCTAAGACCACATCTTCCACATCTCGAGGCAGTAGTAGGGGAGCCATGACTACCCTTTCAGCAGCCAGGCCATCAGATGAAGGGACTGGAGGTTGGGGTGCAAGAGAGTCCACTGATCCTGAGACAGGAGATCGTGCTGAAACCCCAGAGGAAGAGGGGTGTCCACCGCCAGATGCAGCAGAAGCGGGAACCACGGTTGCCTCGGCCACCTGGGGGCTATCAGGATCATTGAGGCCCCGTCCTTGAGGACTTTGAACAGTGTTCTGGACACTAGTGGCGTGGGAGGAAACGCATACAGTAGGCCTGTGGACCACGAGATCAGAAACGCATCTGCTGCTACTTTGAGAGGATGCGGTTGTCTGGAACAGGATCTCGGGAGTTGCCGGTTCAGAGGACTGGCGAAAAGATCCATGGTGGGGAGGCCCCACCTGAGAAAGACCTGATGAACCACCAACGGGTTCAACCTCCATTCGTGTGGTTGCAATATCCTGCTCAGTCTGTCCACCAGGTAATTTTCTTGACCTGGGAGGTAGACAGCCTTGAGGAGGATTCCGTGATTGACGGCCCAAGAGCACAGCCGTTGTGCCTCTTGACATAGAAGGAAGGAGCCTGTGCCTCCTTGTTTGTTCACGTAGAACATGGCAACTTGATTGTCCGTCTGGACTAGTACAGACTGGTGAGAGGCAAGGTGGGAGAAGGCTCTCAGAGCTAGGCGTATCGCCCGTAGCTCCAGGAAGTTTATCTGTTGAGCAGCCTCTCAAGGGGTCCACAGACCCTGAGTACATGTCCCTTGGCAATGTGCTCCCCAACCTAGAAGAGAAGCATCTGTCGTCAGCACTTGAGAATGTGGAGGGGATTGAAAAACCACTCCGAGTACCAGATTCAGAAGATGAAGCCACCATTGCAGAGAGGAGACTAGCAGGTCGGATATTCTTACTGAGTCCGCTAGGCTCCCTGTGGCCTGATGCCACTGAGTGCGAAGGCTCCACTGAGCAGGCCGCATGTGCAGGTGGGCATTGGGGGTGACATGAACCGTGGAAGCCATATGGCCGAGCAGTCTCAGGAACTGCCTGGCAGAGACCAGGGAATTGCTGTGAAACTGCCTGGCCAGATCCATCAGCCTGTGGGCTCTGTACATTGGCAGAAAAGCCTTCGCCTGAAGAGTGTCCAGCCTTGCTCCTATGAATTCTAAGTTCTGGGATGGGAGCAAAGTGGACTTTGCGAAGTTTATGACAAATCCCAAGTGCTGAAGCAGAGCCACAGTACGAAGGGTGGCTTGATTAGCCTCCTGGGAAGACTGGCCCCTTATGAGCCAGTCGTCCAGGTACGGAAACACAAAAAGACCTTGAAGCCTTAGGTAGGCCGCCACCACTGCCAGGCACTTGGTGAACACCCTGGGAGCGGAGGTCAGGCCAAAGGGTAGTACTCTGTACTGATAGTGGTTTCCTCCCACAACAAATCTGAGATATTGTCTGTGGTCTGGATGAATAAGGATGTGAGTATAAGCATCCTTTAGATCTAAGGAGCATAGCCAATCTCCCTGCCGGAGGAAGGGCAGCAGGATTCCAAGGGTAAGCATCTTAAACTTTTCCCTCTCCAGGAACTTGTTGAGGCTGCGCAAGTCTAGGATGGGTCTGAGGCCTCCTGTTCGTTTTGGTACCAGAAAGCACCTGGAATAAAAGCCGTGACCTCTCAGGTGGTGGGGCACCGGTTCCACAGCCTGTTCCTTTAGTAGACTTGCTAACTCCTGAAGGAGTAGGTCCCTGTGCAGAGGGAGTCTTGGAGGCTCCCCTGGAAAATAGGAGGGAGGTACCTGGTGAAAATGGAGAAGATAGCCCTTTTGGACAATATGAAGCACCCAGGTATCTGATGTGACGGCTGACCACCGGTGGGCAAAGTGGGCCAGCCGGCCTCCTGTGCTGAGAGAAGACAGCTGAGGAGAAGAGGCTATGCTTTCTGAGTCAAAACCCCCCACCCTGCTGAGCAGGGGCCGGTGTTGGTGGCTTGGGGGCCTTCTGCCTACGGGGCCCATGACCCTGCCGCCCCTTGGCCTGCTGACCCTGTTGGGGAGCTACAGAGGCCTGATAAGGAGGGTATTGTTTATAGGCAGATGACTTCCTCGGGTAAAAGGTCTTTTTTCCCGAACCCTTCTTCTTCTGAGAAGGGGCAGAGGTTTTTCTGGACAGCCTAGTCCTGGTCAGAGTCTCGGGTTTTGCAGCCTTTTCAGCCATGGGCTTGCCAAAGAGGTTTTCACCTCGGCAGGGGACATCGACCACCTTGTCCTGTACCAATGGCTCGAGGTCGGATGACTGTAGCCAAGCCTGTCGGCGGGCACCGATGCCGGCCCCGCCTACTCGGGCAGAAGCCTCGAAGACATCGTAGGCTGCTCGAGAGATAAACTTCGAGCACTCTCGAATACCGGAGGACAAGGCCTGGAACCTCTGCAAAGGTTCCTCGGAGAGACCAGCAGAGAACCCGGCAATATCCTTTGCCAGGTCTCGGAGATTCATGCCCATGTAGAGCTGGTATGTCTGGACATGGCAAGCAAGCATAGAGCCCTGGAAGCACTTCTTACCGAGGGCATCCAGGTTCCGGGCCTCCCGGCCGGGAGGCACCAAGGAGTGCATCTTCTGACTTTTCAGTCGATGCATGGCCGATTCCACAACCATGGAGTGGTGCGGTAATTGTGCCTTTTGGAACCCGGGGCTCTTGCGGACTTGATAGATGGAATCGACCCGCTTGCTTAACACCGGCGTCGAGGCCGGGGTCTCCCACATGCAGAAGAGCAGCCGCTCCAGCATCGGAGGAACCGGTACAGTAAAGGCCTCCTTTGGGGGAGAGTCATACTGGAGGGCCTCAAGCTCCTCGGCTCGAGGCTCCTCCTCGGGATCCGCGGGGAAGGCCAAGGCCTTGGCCGTATCCCGCACGAAGTCCGAGAATCGGGTATCCTCCGGTGGGGATCGTCTCCGAGGTTCGGACTCCGGCGAGACCGATGGGACACACCAAGTCCGATAGGTGTCGGGTGTCTCTTCGTCCTCCGTCTCCCAGCCCGACTCCTCGGAGGAGGTGTCGAGCGGCTCTAGTGGGGCGGGCACCGATGCCCTCCGCCCCCGACGCTGAGGGTACCGGCGTCGACGACCTCGGTCCCGAACGGGAGGCCGAGGGAGACCATGGCCGAGGATCGACTTGAGACCGCATGGACTCGAGGATCGGCTCGGCCTCCGGGGTCGACTTAGACGTCGATGTCCCGGTGGTCGGGGCAGATGCACCGGTGAGACCGGCGATCAATGCCCGCTGCTGTTCCATGAAGGCAGCGAGGCTGCTCTCCAAGGCCGTCAACCTGAGTCCGAGCTCAGGAGACCCAGCAGCCCCCGACTCGGGGCCCGAAGTCGGCTCCCTTGGAGAGTCCACGAGGACTACAGCACTCACGTGTCCAGGAAACTCCATCTCAAGACGAGGTTGCTTGGCAGGCCTCTCCGACTCCGAAGACCCGGGACGGCTATCGGGGCTATGTGACCTGGCTCTCGAGCAACCAGGAGCGTCCACCGACACCGCCCTCGCGGGTTTCTTCTTCCTGCACTGTTCCCGCGAAGGAGACCCCCGCTCAGAGGAACCTCGACGCTGCTCGGGGCCGGAGTCCCGAGACGTCGAGGCCTCTGACGAGGTTCGGGCCCATCCTGACGCGGAGTCAGAGAAGATCCTATCCTTCTGGTGCTGCCGACTCCTCAACGCCTTCGAGGACATTTTGCCACACGGACCACAAATCATCGGGTCATGATTGGGTCCGAGGCAGCAGAGGCAGCAGTCGTGTGTGTCGGTAAGAGACATAAGTTTCTTACACCGATCACACTTTTTAAACCGCTGGCAGCCATCGGGGGAAAAAGGGCCCCTGCGAGGTCAAAAGACAGGGCTGTCAGTGAAAAAAGAAAAAACGGCGCGAACGCTAGTCACGAAGGACAAAAACCGAAAAGGAGAGAGTGGGCTCGATACCGGCGTACCGGGCCCAGGGAAGGAGAAGTACAAAAAATAGGGAAATCAACTTTTTCCTCGGCGAAATACGAACTATGTCCGTCGGGCTCCGCAGAAAAAAGAAGACTGAGCAAGATGGCACCCTTGGGCGGGAAGGGGATCGCGCATGCGCGCTGCAATTCCCAAAGGCTTTCTTTGAAAGCTGGGGAAATGCTCCGCATGAGGGCTCCGTTGGCGCCGACGTCACCCATATGTGAGGACTGACTTCCTGCTTGGTCCTGGAGAAGTAAAGGAAATGCATTGGGCAATCCATTTAGATAAAGTTCTTCTGGAGACTGGAAGTCCCAAATGACTAGGGTCAAAAGCTACAAAAAGTTGCGAGGACTTTCTATGTTGCTGTGTTTTTTGAATGTAAAAGGCTAAGGCCCTTTTACAATCCAAAGTATGAAGGTTTCTTTCTGCATTAGAGGTGTGAGGCCTCGAAAAAATACAGGAAGATAAATTGATTGGTTTAAATGAAAAGGCGAAACCACCTTTGACATAAAGTGTGGGTGAGTTCGAAGAACAACCTTATCATGATGAAACCTAGCATAAGGAGGATCAGCCACTAAAGCTTGCAATTCACTAATGCGATGGGCAGAGGTAATTGCAATCAGGAAGATGACCTTCCAAGTCAAAAACCTAAGGGCTGTAGTGGCTAAAGGTTCAAAAGGCGGCTTCATGAGCTGCCCGAGAACTAGATTTAGATCCCATGCTGGCTTAATGGGAGGTGGTGGTGGTGGCTTAATGGGAGGTTTAGTTAATAAAAGGCCTCTCATAAATCTTGATAGGAGTGGATGAGAGAAAATTGGTTGTCCATTTAGAGGCTTATAATTGCACTAAGATGGACTCTTACCGAACTGGTCTTTAACCCAGAATTCGATAAGTGAAGTAGATACTCTAGTATCGATTCTAAGGGTATGATCAGGGGGTTTAATCCCTTTTTGGAGCACCATATAGTAAAACGTTTCCACTTGAAGGCATAAGATCTTCTTGTGGAAAGTTTCCTAGAAGCCTGAAGGATATCTTTTACCTGCTGGGACAGGTTGAAATCCTGGAGGTCTAAGCCTTCAACAACCAGGCCGTGAGGTGCAGGGACAGGGGATTTGGGTGCCATAGTGTCCCGATCTCCTGGGAAAGGAGATCTGGCACATGCCCTAACTCCAGAGGTGCCGCTTGAGAGAGATGCAGAAGCAGGGAATACCACGTTTGGTGTGGCCATCGTGGTGCTATGAGAATCATGCGACCCCTGTCTCTCTGAAGCTTGAAGAGTGTCTTGGGGATGAGGGGAATGGGTGGGAAGGCATAAAGGAAGTCCTGACCCCAGTGAAGGAGGAAGGCATCCCTTGCCTGACAGCTGTGCATCGGAATCCTGGAACAGAACCGGGGAAGTTTGGCATTCAGTGGACTTGCAAAGAGGTCTATGTCTGGAGTGCCCCAGAGATGAAATATCTTTGCCACCTGATCTAGGTGGAGTGACCACTCGTGAGGTAGCAGTACTCGACTGAGTTTGTCTGCCCAAAGGTTTTGAATGCCTGGAAGATATACCATTAGAAGGTGAATTTGATGCTCTCTGGCAAGGGCCCATAGTCGTAAAGCTTTGTTGCATAATGACAGAGAGCCTGTCCTGCCCTGCTTGTTCACATAGAACATGGCTACCTGATTGTCCGTCTGGACTAGGACTGTCTTGTAGCTGAACTGGACGTGGAACACTCGAAGAGCTAAATAAATTGCTCTTAACTCCAGGAGGTTTATGTGTAAACCAATCTCCTGTGGAGTCCAGGTGCCCTGGGTAGAGAGATGATTCAGGTGTGCTCCCCAACCCACCTGTGATGCATCTCGTTAGGGTGGCCTGAAAGAGGGGTTGATGGAAAGGAGACCCTATTGTCAGATTTTCTAATGATTGCCACCATTGGAGGGACAAAATTAGTTGTTGAGAGATTGTTATTTTGTCCAACAAATGACCCGTGGCCTGTGTCCACTGTGTGGAGAGAGTCCACTGAGCTGCTTGCATGTGGAGGTCAGCATATGGGACTACATGAACTGTGGATGCCATGTGTCCCAGTAACTGCAGTAGCTCCCGAGCAGTGAGGGAGGATTTGCCTGCTGCTTGGGAAGCTAACTGCATTATGCGAAGACAGCGGGCTTGTGGAAGGAAAGCCCTTGCCTGTCTGGTATCCAGACAGGCTCCTATGAATTCTAGGCATTGGAAAGGAACTAGTTGAGATTTCGAGAAGTTTATTACCAATCCCAAGTATTGGAGGATTCGCATTGTACGAGACAGTGCAGTGCTGGCCTCTGTCACTGTGGAGGCTCGGATGAGCCAGTCGTCTAAGTAAGGGAAGACAAAAATCCCCAGGGTTCGTAGAAATGCAGCTACTACTGCCATGCATTTCGTGAATACCCTTGGTGCTGAAGCCAGACCAAAAGGAAGAACCCTGTACTGGAAATGTCTTCCCCTGAAAAGGAAACGTAAACACTTCCTGTGATCTGGATGGATAAGAATGTGAGTGTATGCATCCTTTAAGTCTAGAGAGAAAAGCCAGTCCTGGCTTTGAAGGTATGGCAGAAGAGTTCCCAGAGAAATCATTTTGAATTTCTCTCGAAACAGATATTTGTTCAATTCTCTGAGGTCTAGAATGGGTCTGTGCCCTCCTGTTTTCTTTGGAATAAGAAAATAGGGGGAGTAGAACCCTGCACCCTGCTGAAGAACGGGTACTTCTTCTATTGCCCCTTGGGCAAGAAGTGTGGAGACCTCGTGATCTAGCAGATTGTCTGTAGAGGTTTGTGAATTGAACTGTTTTAGAATTGTAGGAGGGGTTAAGCTGTGAAAATGAAGTTTGTACCCCTCCCCTACAATGGACAAAGTCCAATCTTCTGCTGTTATCTGATGCCATCTGTTGACAAAGTGGCATAACCTGCTGGGAATATTGGGGGGTTGAGCACCCCTCGGAGGCAGGAAGGCAAAGCTCTCTAGGAAGGAGTCAAAGCCCTTGAGGGGGCTGAACCTGGAGAGCTGGTTGGGCTCTCGGGCCTTTTGGTTTCTTTTGTTGTCTAGTTTCTCCCTTTTGGGCAACCTGACCTGGAGTCTGAGTTTGGTGGGTATAAGAAGGATAAAACTTCCTCTTTTTGCTAAAAGAGGGGTTTTTATAAGGCTTCCTTTTGGCTGGAGTGTCTGTAGACTTTGACAATCTATCTAAGGTAGAATTGTCAGCATCTAACTCGTTAGCCTTCTCCTGCCAGTTCTTGCCGAAGAGATTCTCTCCTGTGCAAGGAATGTTGCCTAACTTGTCCTGTACCCAAGTCTCCAAGTCTGATGCCTATAGCCAGGCAATCCGTCGTGCACCAATGGCAATAGCAGAGGTTCTGCTGATGCATTTGAAGCAGTCAAAGGCTGCACGATTGACAAACTTGGAGACATCCTGAGCATGCTTAACCAGAGTAAGAAAATCTTGTCTCTTCCCATCTGGGTGAAATGGGCTCATAAGTTCCAAGTCTCCTGTGATTTCTTTGAGGAACATTCCCATATATAGGATATATGAGCTGATCCTAGCTGAAAGCATGGAAGCTTGAAATGTTCTGTGTCCAAAAGCATCCAGAGTCCTGTATTCATGACCTGGAGGATTGGATGCATGTCTTTTTGCACTTTTCATCCTACGCATGGCTGACTCCACTACCATTGAATGGTGTGGCAGCTGAGTTTTCTGAAATCCAGGACATAGTATCAAGTCTCCTAGAGTGAGGAGAAGTAGTCAGAGGTGTCTCCCACATTCTGAGCATCAAGCTATGCAGAATTTCATGGATAGGCAGAGTAGCTGCCTCCTTAGGAGCTTTAGGATATTGGAAGATTTCCAATTCCTTTACTCTGGGTTCCTCTTCAGGAGCTACTGTGATTTAAAGACCTTTAGCCATATCACGGATGAAATCCTGAAATGACATGTCCTCTGGAGGTGACATTCTGCGTTGAGGAGAAGAGAGATCTTATAGGAGAAACCCTCTAGTGCTAGCAGACTTGTCAGAGTCTTCGGAATTGGAGGAATCAAAGTATTCCTGACCCCGATGCTCCTGCAAAGCATGATCCCGGTACCGATCGAAGTCGGTACCGAGGTGACCCGGTACCACTTTATCCCCTCCAGCCCGAGGTGGAATGGGAAGAGTTACCATCGGGGCCAGTACCGTCGGCACCGGCATCTTCGGTGTCTGTACCGGTGTCGGTACCAGCACCAGTGTCGGCATCGGCACCGGTGCCGCAGCCGAGAGAAGAGCTGCGATACTGCGTTCGATAGCAAGAAATCTCTGGTCTATCGACGCTGCCGATGCCTGGGTGTTGGTACCGGTAAGAACAGCCGGAACCCCTGAGCATGGCACAGGTAGTTCTTGCGAGGTTGAGGCCTCGAGAACATCCTGAAGCCCCATCGATGCTTTGGAAGCCGAAGCCTCCTGCCGGGGCTGTTTTGCCGGTTTGGTTCCCTCAAGGGCAATGCCAATGGCCTCTCGATGCTTAGCAGGAGAGCTACCCTTTGAGGACTGGCTTTTGTGTTTAGTTACCTGAAATCCATGGGAGGAAGAAGAGGCCCTTGACGATGTCAATGCAATGCAATGCAATGCATGCGCGGCGTTTTTAACTTTCATCTCGGTGAACATAATATTGAAGAACGAACATCTTAAAAACTTCTCTACAAAACGTGGGCAGCTATTTGATTGATACCCCATCCCCTGAAGAACCGCATCAGGAGAAACGCTCTGAAGCGCTGAGGGGAGGCGTCGGGAACGGGGGCAACTTGAACACTTGAATGAATTTAAGTTTTAGTGTGGCAGACGTATTTCAACGAAGCCAATGCTGTGAAAACTCCTGGGTTCGATTTGTTCAATATGTGCTGTTTCAGATTATTATAAACAGAAGTCTTCTACATGAACAAAGACAACAGGATGTGAATATTTAGGCTCTGAATGATTAATGAGCTGTGGACATTAGATTTAACTTCAGCATTTGCTTCTCATAGTATAACCGCACGACGCTATTGAGGTCATTGATGCTAACTAGCAAAACTGTTCCCTATAATTGGCATTTTAGCCAAAGGGACGGTTGCTATTGTAAGTCTGAGACCTCTTCACCTAGTTAAAATAATTTTATTCCTTGAGAGAGAATAAGCATTGTCTCTAAAATTGTGTTTGAAATTATCATACTCAGTTACATTGAACGTTTTTCTTTTTAGTAGTGAATGCAATGGATCTGGCATCTGAAGAAAAGAGGGTACCGAGCTTTGCAGCCCGGTTCTGTCTTCCTCTTTTGGTCATTCCCATGCAGGAGAGACATTCAGTTGGAGAATGATCAGGTCCTAAACATTTTAGACACCAATCCAAGGGTGTCAGTGACGGAAATGGTAACGCCACACTTAGTACATTTTTTAAAACCACTAGTTGGCTTTTCCATGATTTTGGAAAAATGGGGCCTAATGCCCAAAATGGCGCCTAGCACCAAAACAGGAAAGTTTCTGAAAAGAAACAGTCTAAGTCTAGGATTTTGGGGGGGGGGGGGTTTAAGAAAAGAAAAAAAAAAGAACCGGCGGTACCAGTAGGCGTCGTGCGGTAGGCAAATGCGACCACAAGAAAGAATTTTAAAGACGGAATTTTCTGCGGTGACAGGGAATAGGTCCTGTTGGCTCTGCGGAAAACGAAGAACTGAAGAGGGACAGTTGGAAAGGCGGGAAGGCAGCGCGCATGTGCTGAGGGATGCTCCCAAAAGCGTTCCTATTGGACGCTGGGGAGCGTTCCCCCACAGGCTCCGTCGGTACCGACGATACCCATATGTGAGGACTACATTCCTGCTTGTTCCTGGAGATCCATTATTAAAGAGGACCCAGTAAATCTACTGCTTGCCCCAGGACAAGCATTGTGGAACTTGTGTGTCTTTTTGGGAACCTGCCAGGTACTTGTGACCTGAACTGGACACTGCTGGAAACAAGATTCTGGGCTTGATGGACCCTGGTCTCACCCAGTGTGGCATTTCTTATGTTCTTAACTTTTGTACGTCGGAGGCCACCTGGTTCACCCAAGAAGGAAATAGGGGGAAAAAGAACCCCAGCAAGATCAAAGACTCTTTGGGATGCCAGCGGAGAAAAAAGGCGCGAAGACGTCAAGAAAATCAAACTTAAGTAAAAAAGGAATTGACTCCGATACCGAGGCACTGAGGTCATCAGGCAGGAAAGGTACGGGGGTGCAAAACTGGAGACGAGTAAAAAAACTCAAGAAAAAATCTACTTTTTCTGGGGGAAAACAGACAATGTCTGGTGGGCTCCGTGGAAAAAGGAGACTGAGCAAGCTGGCACCCTTGGGCAGGAAGGGGACCACGCAAGCGTGGTAGCAATCCCAAAGGCTTTCTTTGAAAGCTGGGGATTTGTTCTGCATGGGCTCTGTCAGCGCCGACGTCACCAATATGTGAGGACTAACCACCTGCTTGTTCCCGGAGAAATGATAAATATGACCTTCATTATGCAGAAGCCCTCCATTCAGAAAGGTTACATAAAGATACTACCAAAAGAGCAAACCCTAGCCCAATCGGTGAAGATATGAAGTAAACTGAATGCTCAAAGCATAGAAAAGACAGTTCAAACAATGCAAATTACTGAAAGACTTTTTTTGAGCACTCCAACAAAGCTAATAAAACTTATTTTGTGGCAATTAAACAGAGTAAAACTTAAAAAGCACATACAGAAAATCAGGGTTGAAAAGGGTAGAGCTTTACAAAGCTGATCAGATAGATATCATGGACAATTTAAATCATTGCAGTTGTCCACAAGACCTGAGGAACTAGGGTGTTGAGTAAAGGATAGAAAACCCCAATAGTCAGACGAGTCGCTCAGTAGGTACACTGAGCAGCCCTTTAACTATGCTGAAATTAACCAGGCTATTGCAGCATTTAAAAATTATAAAGCTGTGGGGCCAGACCATCTCCCAGCAGAGTTATATAAGCATCTAAAGGAGTAGATTGCACCAGTGCTCCTTGCAAACTCAGGAATTCTGGTAGGGGAGAGGGGGGAGGCATACAGTATCTCTATACACCAATGATATCATGAAATTTATGCAAGGCCCCCAAAATTCTCTCCCTTTTATTATGGACATAAATCAAGAGTTCGGCAAACTCACAAGGTATACTGTGAATTTTTAGAAATCGGCTTTACTACCATGCAAAGCAAAAAGAAGTGGAGCTGTGCAGCCTGAGGCGATGCCAGACTTCCTGATAGTTCAGCAATTTAAATATTTAGGGATGGTAATCTCTAATGATCTCTCCCAGCATTTTAGGTTAAACTATGAGGTCATCTTACAGAAAACAAAAGCTGAACTGCAACGCTGGCAGACACTTGGCTAGGACATATGAACATTATTAATATGCTTATTCTGCCTAAGTTAGGAAGTTGCATAAATGAGAAAACTATCAGCATGCCCCTACATTTCTTTGAAGAATTACAGAAATCCTTTTCATGGTATATCTGATAAGGAAAAACCTAGAGTAGTCTATCGGTTATTGTCCATGCTTAAGGACCTAGGAGGGGGAGGGCTGCCTAATGTGCACTTCTATTATTGGAGTGACTGCTTGCAAGCACTTTGATATTAGTACAGCACTGGGGGTTCCACAGCATGGGTTAGACAAAGTGAGTTGGGTAAAACATATATCTCCGACGCCCTACATATTTACAAATGCCTCTCAGATGTGAGCTGAGGTGAAAGAGCACTCATTTTTGGGAACTCTGCAAAAGTGTTGGCATCATCTTTATAAGTTGCAGGCACATCCCCTTATTTCTCTTTTACTCCTTTACCAAAACAGGCCTTTGTTAGAAACATAGGTAAGGGTTTCTGGGAAGTAGGGGATAAGAAAATGGTGCTTATATGCTGCTCAGAGATCGTTGAGAAAGCGTAGTTACTCACCTGTAACAGGTGTTCTCCAGGGACAGTAGGAATCAGTCCTCACTTATGGGTGACGTCGGCACCGACGGAGCAATTCCCCAGCTTTCAAAGAAAGCCTTTGGGATTGCTACCACACATGCGTGGTCCTCTTCCCACCCAAGGGTGCCATCTTGCTCAGTCAGGTCCTTTAGCTCGAGCCCTACCAAGCAGATGGCAAGGGAAGGACAAAAATTCAGCAACTCATCAGGGGAGGCGGGAGGGTGGTGAGGACAGATTCCTGCTGTCCCTGGAGAACACCTGTAACAAGTGAGTAACTACACTTTCTCCAGGAACAAGCAGGAAGTCATTCCTCACTTATGGGACTTCCTAGTTACAGGCTACCAAACCTGTAACCAAAAGACGCCTCCGCGCGGCCGTAAGCAGAAGCCGAAGCCCGAAGGAGCCCTAGTCCTCGGTGCAAAGCCCTCAGTAGCCGTGAAGAAGGGTTGGAGGGCAGGAGGTTGCTTATACCACGAACAGATTACGGAGTACAGCCTGGCCGAAGGCGCTGTCCCGGCAGGACTCCCTCTCCCGGCAGAAGTAGGCAGCGAAGGAGTTCTTAGAAGACCATGTTGCCACCCGGCAGATGTCCATCATGGGCACAGAGTGCAGTGATGCCACCGGGGCCGCCTTGGCTCGAACCTTATGTGCCCGCCTCCGTATGAGTGAACGCAATGCAGTCCGCCACCGAAACAGAGAGGGTGCGCTTGGTGACTGCTTGTCCCTGCCTATTGGGATCGAAGGTCACGAAGAGCCGGTCAGACTTGCGATGAGTCTGGGTACGCTGCAATTAGAAGGTGAGGGCCAGCTTGCAGTCGAGGGTGTGGAGAGTCACTGATGCCTGATCGGCGTGGGGCCTCGGGAAGATGGTCAGGAGAACTCTCTCTTGGTTAAGATGAAAAGCCGACACAACCTTAGGTAAGAACTTAGGATGCGTCCGGAGAACCATCCTGTTCCAATAAAACTTGGTGTAAGGTGCGCCAGCCATGAGCGCCTGAAGCTCACTGACTCGGTGAGTCGAGGTCAGTGCCACCAGGAAGGCTACCTTCCAGGACAAATGCCGGAGCAAAAACGTCACCATTGGCTCAAAGGGTGGATGAGTGAGCTGCGTGAGCACCACGTTCAAGTCCCATTCCGCCAGAGGGGGACAGATGGGCAGCATGGATAACAGAAGGCCCCGCATGAAGCGGGAGACTAATGATCGCCCCAGGAGAGGTTGTCCCTCGATAGGGAGATGATTAGCCGATATGGCGCTCAGATGAACTCTAACAGAGTTCGACTTCAGCCATTCCCTCGAGAGGTGGCGGAGATATTGGAGAACCCACCAAACCGGGCACGAGAAGGGGTCAATCTGGTGCTCTAGTGGAGTCCTTCTTCGAGGCAAGGAGGACTTCCTCGACCTCCTCTGGAAGGGCCAGAGAGACCCATTCAGCCGCCAGGCCATAAGGGATAGGGAGGTTAAGTTCGGGTGTAGTACCTGACCCCCCTCCTGCATCAGCAAGTCCCTGGCAGAGCCCAGGGGGATCAGAGGCTCTGACGACAGCCGGAGCAGGAGTGGGAACCAAGGCTGCCGAGGCCATGAGGGTGCCATGAGAATCAGTGATGCCCCGTCCTGTTGAGCCTTGAACAGAGTCCTTGCGATGAGGGGGAAAGGAAGGAATGCACAGAGAAGGCTGGAAGACCAGTTCAGGAGAAATGCATCGGGGCCTTCCCTGCCTGGGTGCGGCACCAGGCCGCAGAAGCGAGGGAGCTGTATGTTCTGAGGGCTGGCAAAGAGGTCTATTGCTGGAGTGCCCCAGCATAGAAACAGCATCCTGCCACTCTGGGATCGAGGTGCCACTCGTGGGGGCGAAGGATTCTGCTAAGCCTATCCGCCAGGCCATTCTCCTGCCCCGGGAGGTATGTGGCCTTGAGGGACATCTTCCACTTGGCGGCAAAGGAGCAGATGAGGACTGCTTCCCTGCAGGGGGAGGCGACCCTGTGCCTCCTTCCTTGTTGATATAGAACATCGCTACCTGGTTGTCGGTCTGCAGCAGAACCGACTTCCCACTGCGGACATTCTCGAAGGCCCTCAGGGCCCAACGGATGGCCCGGAGCTTGAGAAGGCTTATCTGCTGTTGAGCCTCCACCGGCGACCACTGTTCCTGTGTGCAGAGAGACCCGCAATGGGCCCCCCACCCTATCAAGGAAGCATCCATGGTCAGTACCACATAGTGTTGTAGGGGCTGGAAGGGCGATCCCCGCAGGAGGTTGCGAGGATTTTGCCACCAGTTCAGGGACAAGCAGAGGTCGGGAAGAACCCTAACTGGGTCTCTGAGGTGCCCGAGGGACTGGCTCCATTGGGTACTGAGACACCACTGAGCTGTCTGCCATATGCAGGTGGGAGTGAGGGACCACACATGCACGGTCGAGGCCATGTGGTCCAGGAGACGTAGCATGGACCAAGCAGTGACCGGGTGAGCGCTCTGGATGTGAGCCACCAGAGTCTGGAGGCGGGTGGAGCGATCCACTGGCAAGAAGGCAATGGCTTGCCGAGTATTGAGGTGCGCCCCAATGAACTTCGGATCTTGCGTCGGCTTGAGGTGAGACTTTGGGTAGTTGACCAAGAACCCCCAAACTCTCCAAGAGGAGGACAGTGCGCGACATCACTTGCCAGGCCTCTTTGACGGAGGAGCCCGTAACGAGCCAGTCGTCGAGGCAAGGAAACACCGACATGTCCTGGCGCCGAAGGTGAGCGGCGGCCAAGACAAGACACTTCGTGAAGACCCGTGAGGCGGATGCAAGGCCGAAGGGGAGCACCCTGCACTGGAAGTGCTCTCCCTGGACCCTGAAAACGCAGGTACTGCCTGTGTTAGGGGTGGGTCAGAATATGGATGTAAGCGTCCTTTAGATCCAAGGAGCACAGCCGGAGGAAGGGCAGCAGCACGCCAAGAGATAACATCTTGAATTTCTCCCACACCAAGAACCTGTTTAGCCTGCGGAGGTCGTCTTTTTTGGAATGAGGAAGTACCGGGAATAAAAACCCCGACCTCGAAGGTGGGTAGGGACCTTCTTGACTGCCCGTTCGGCGAGGAGAGAGTGTAATTCCCGCTGCAGCAGAAGCTGGTGTGCGGGGAGTCGAGGAGGCTCCGCTGGGGAAAAAGGGGGTGGGAGCCTGTTGAAATGGAGGCGATAGCCCTCCCGGATGACTTGGAGGACCCAGGTGTCTGAGGTGATAAACGCCCATGACGGGACAAAGCTGGACAGGCGTCCCCCCACGGGCTGCTGTAACATCAGAGAGAGAGGGGCTATGCCGCTGGCGTCGAAACCCCTGAGGGGGTTGTGGGGGAGCTGGCATCTGAGCCTTCGGTCCCTTTGGTTTCCAGTGACCCTGGCCAGGCTTTTCCTGTGCGGGAGTGGTCGGCACGGGGGGTAGCCAGGTACTGGATGCTTTTTCTGGGGAAGGGGGGCTTCTTGGTAGGCTGCTTTTTCCGAGGCAGCGTGGAGGTCTTACAGGAGAGACGGGTCCTAGTGACGTACTCCGTCTCGATCTCAGCCGCCTTCTCCTCCATCGGCTTACCAAAAGGTTGCTCGCCAAGGCAGGGCACATCCAGGATCTTCTGGCTTCAACAACATGTGGAACTTATCGATGGGCTCGCCCTCAAAGAATCCTCCAAGTTCTTTTGCCAAGTCGCGGAGAAACATACTCATATATAACTGGTATGCCTGAATGCGACAGGAGAGCATGGAACCTTGATAGGCTTGTGGTCGAGGGCAGCAAGGGCTCTGGACTCCCGGCCCGGTGGGAATGAGGCGTGCGACTTCGGGCTTTTCTGCTTCCTCATGGCTGATTCCACCACCATTGAGGTGTGTGGAAGCTCAGTCTTACTGAAGCCTGGCCCTTGCTGCACTTTGTACATCATGTCAAGGAGCTTGCTCACGATGGGGACCGAGGCCGGGGCCTCCCACATGCGGAGCAATAGCTGGGAGAGGATCGGCGGTACCGGCATGGTAAGGGATTCCCTGAGCGGGGCCTCGTACTGAAGGATATCGAGTTCTTCAGCACAAGGGTCTTCCTCGGCCTGGGTGACCAGGCTGAGGGCCCAAGCCATATCCTGAATAAACACCAGAAAGGAGGTGTCCTCGGGTGGTGAACGCCACTGGAGACCAGGGGGCGAGGGGTCCGACAGAAGATCCCGGTGGGGTGAGGGTCTCTGGGGATGTCTCCCCATCGGATTTCCAGTCTGAGAAATTGGTCGAGGGATCCGAGCCGGGCGGTTCTCCCTGTCCGATGGCCGGCGGCCTGGAGCCAGAGGCCCTGGACAATCTCGCCTCCGAGGAACAGGAAGGAGAGCAAGCGAGAGAGACCAACGTTGAGGACCTTCACGAGGCCCATGGCTCTCGGGGGTTTCCTGGACGGACCCGTGGTCTCTGGGCGCAAGTCAGTGAAGCTGGCCGTGAGCGCCTGCTGGGAAGCAATGAACTCAAACACTGCGTTCTAGCACCAGCATACAGGACTCCCACGAGGGTGTGGGGCCCTGGGACACTGACACTGGGGTCACTGGATCAGGCGTCGAGGAGGAGAGGGGGTCCTCACCGGGACGGCCCTCAGGAGACTGGGCGCCTTCGCCGGAGGCCTCCGTTTCTCTGAGAGGTACCTTGCGGGCCCGCTCCTTGTCCAACTCTGGGGCTAAGCGACCGGGGCCCCAGACAGCGACTTCGAGGCCGCCTCCTTTTTTTGCCGTTCCACCTCGGGGGACCCCTGGTCCAAATGCTGCCTGGAACGCGGTGCCACAGGGGGAGAATCCACTGGAGGGGAGACGACCGAGGGTGCCACCGGGGACTCCAAAGCAATCTTTCAAAAAATATCTTTGGACTTCTGCTTGCGGCTGAGCAGGGCCTTAGAAGACATTTTCTTACAGAGCGAACAGAGTTCTGGGTCATGGTTGGCTCCCAGACACTAGACAGCAGTCATGAGTGTCAATAAGCAACATGTTCCTAGAGCATCTATCACATTTTTTAAACCCAATAGCCATGGGAGCGAAAACGGCCCCATGCGAGGTCAAGACCCATGCGGTCAGCGGTTGGAAGAAAAAAAGGGTGCGAAGCACGAGAAGAAAATAATCAGGAAAAGTATCCCTGCAAGCCCCAAAATGGAGCAAGGGGAAGACGGGTAGAGGACCGATGCAACCGTAAAAAAAGAGATATAGCCTGTTAAGGCGAAAAAGCGAAACCTTTTTCCGAGGGACGAGGACGTGCGTCCGAAGGGCTCCGCGGAAAAAGGGAGAGCAAGATGGCACGCTTGGGCAGGAAGAGGATCACGCATGCGTGGCAGCAATCCCAAAGACTTTCTTTGAAAGCTGGGGAATTGCTCCGCGTGGGCTCCGTTGGTGCCGACGTCACCCGTAAGTGAGGACTGACTTCCTGCTTGTTCCTGGAGAACAGGTAGTTGCTCATCTGTAGCAGGTGTTCTCCATTGACAGTAGGAATAAGTCCTCACGTAGAGGTGACATCTACAATGGAGCCCTGTGCGGGAACAGTGCCCAACTTCTATTGAAAGCTTTTGGGAGGCTCCACTGCGTCTATGTGCCTCCCTCCCCACCTGACGCAGTGGCATCATCTTCTCCAGTCTAATAACAAAGCTGTAGCAGAATACAACTCCTCGGGGAGGTAGTAGGGTTGTGAGGACTTATTCCTGCTGCCCATGGAGAACACCCACTACAGGGGAGTGAGTAGTAACTACCTTTTCTCAGGGAACAAGCAGGAAATAAGTCCTCACGTAAGTCCTCACCAAGTCCCAAGCTACAGGCTACTGAAAACTGAGGTGGCTGCCGAGAAGCCCAATAGGGAAAATACAGAACTAAAAACTGGAGGCTCAACTATGTACAGTAGTAGTAGTTCATAATAAGGAACTCATCTGATTCAGCTTCTTCACCGTTTTTTCTTTTTTTTTTTGTAGCCTGGATGAACAGAAGGGCCCATGAAGAGAACTGCAGAACTCTATATTCACTCTGTGCATTGTTGAGTTGGCAGGCTCATGTTTTATATTTATTTTTAACCCCTTCATTATCAATATGATTTTTCCCCTGATGCAGGTAAACCATGCCTAAACACAGCCGTGTTGGACTCAATGTTTGTCGCTGATATTTTTGTTTCCTCGCTTTTTGTTTTTTTCTTGCTCGTCTTTGCTACAGGGGTGTCCCTTGTTGTTTTGTTTTTCTATTCCTGGATTTTTGGTGAGCCTTTGTCCATTCTAAGTAGAAGGTTAAGGCTCGTTTGCAGTCCAACATGTGCAGTGCCGTTTCCCTTCTGTGGGTGTGATGCCTAGGGAAGCATGCTGGCAGGACAACTGACTGATTAAGACGGAAAGCAGATATTACATTTGGAAGGAACAGAGGATGAGCGTGCAGGACAAAATGCATAAGATTACTCTTCAATTTCCCACTAAATCTTCACCCCCTATTCCCCCTCTCCATTACCAACTTTTCCCCTCAACCTCTATCACCCTTTCATCCTTTTCTAAAATCTGTGTTGAGGAAACCTCTCTTCTTTCCTTATCTAAACTCACTACCTGTTCTCCTGATCCTATCCTCACCCATTTCCTCAGCTCCATCTCCATCTCACATATTCTCAACCTTTCACTTTCCACTGCAACCTTCAACCATGTAGTAATCACTCCTCTCCTAAAAAAACTCTCACTTGAACCTACTTATCCTTCTAATTATCAACCCATGTCCAAAATTTCCAAAATTCTTGAACGTGCATTCTCTGCCACTGTCTCAAATTTCTCTCCTTGATCCACTTCAATCTGATTTTCATCCATTTCATTCTACTGAAACAGCTCTTGCCAGAGTCTCCAGTGATCTGTTCCTTGCTAAGTCCAAAGTCCTTTACTCAGTTCTCATTCTTCTCAATCTTTCTGCTGCTTTTGATAATGTTGACCACCTCCTCTTCCTTGACACTTTATCCTCTCTTGGTTTTAGAGGCCCTGTACTGTCTTGCTTCTCTTCTTATCTCTCCAATTGCTCTTTCAGTGTTTGCTCTGGAGGTTCCTCCTCTACTGCATCCCTCTCTCAGTTGGTGTACCTCAAGAGTCTGTTGTAGGCCCTTTCCTTTTCTCTCTCTATACAGAGTCCCTTGGTGCCCTCATCTCTTCCCATGGCTTTCAGTATCATTTTTATGCCGATGACTTTCAAATCTATCTACACCTGTCGTCATCTCTCCTTTGCTCCAAACTCATATCTCTACTTGCTTATCTGACATCGCCACCTGGATGTCTCACCACCACCTAAAATTTAATTTGGCTAAAACTGAACTTCTTATTTTCCCCCTAAACCTTTCTCCCCCTTCCTTCTTTCTCTATCACTGTTGATAACACTCTTCTTCCTGTTTCCTCAGCCTGCAACCTAGAGGTCATCTTTGACTCCTCCTTTTCCTTCTCCTTACATATTCAAATTATAGCTAAAACCTGTCATTTCTTTCTCTTCAACATTATCAAAATCCGTCCCTTCCTCTCTGAGCACACTACTAAGGCTCTTGTCCACCTCTCGTCTTGACTATTGCAACCTCCTCCTTGCTGATCTCCCTCAGTGTCATCTCACTCCTCTTCAATCTATCTAGAACTCTGCTGCGCAGCTACTCTTCCGCAAGCCCAGATACACTCAAATAACCCTTCTTCTAAAATGACTTCACTGGCTTCCCTTCCATTTCTGTATCCAATGCAAATGTTTCCTTATAACATATTAATGCATTCACGCTACTGCCCCTCATTACCTTTCCTCTCTTCTCTCTCCCTACACCCCTCCTCATGAACTCCGCGCCTCCTCTGGCTTTCTTCTCTCTATGCCCTTTTCTTCTTCTGCAAAGACCAGACTTCAATCTTTTCACCTTGCTGCTCCTTATGCATGGAACAAATTTCCTCTATCTTTACATCAAGACTCTTCTCTCCCTCTCTTGAAATCCATACTAAAGGCTTACCTATTTGAGGCCAGATTTGGATCCGAATCCCTTGTTCTCCTTCCCTATTGG
The DNA here is from genome assembly GCA_033557465.1 of Ichthyophis bannanicus. Taxonomy (NCBI): domain Eukaryota; kingdom Metazoa; phylum Chordata; class Amphibia; order Gymnophiona; family Ichthyophiidae; genus Ichthyophis; species Ichthyophis bannanicus. The sequence continues at coordinate 124,211,437 of CM066036.1, read as the reverse complement.
AACCCCTCTTGTTTCTCTTGTATTATTCTGTCTTGATGAAATTGTAAGCTCTATGAGCAGGAATTGCCTTCTTTATATGTTTGTACAGCGCTGCATTTGTCTTGTAGAGCTATATAAATGATTAATAGTAGCAGTAATAGTAGTAGGACCACTCTGTGGAACCTGGTATACAGCAGATGAACTACTAGAGTCTGCAGTTCACTTACCCGGCAAGCTGACATAACCGCCACCAGAAACAAAACTTTCCAGGTCAGGAACTTCATAGGGCAGGAATCAAGTGGTTCAAAGGGAGTTAACATGAACTGCGCCAGAACCACATTGCGGTCCCAAGCCACCGTCGGGAGCTCGAAGGGAGACTTTGAGAGAAGCAAATCTCGTATGAAGGAAACCACTAAAGGCTGAACCAAGATGGATCTCCCTTCTACTCTGTGATGGTATGCCCCAGTCTCGCTGAGGTGGACTGTGACAGCATTGGACTTGAGATTCTACTCTGAAAGATGTAGGAGGTACTCTAGTAGTCTGTCAGTGGGGAAATTTAAAGGATCTAGTGCTTGTTACGCGCATTAGAAAGCAAAGCTCTTCCACATGAATAAGACCTCCTCATTGAGGCCCTCCTAGAGGCTAATAGAATATCCGTCACTTTGCCGGACAAGTTAAGTTCCAATAGGACTAGCCTCTCAACATCCATGCAGTGAGAGTCAAGGACCGGATGTCAGGATTTAGCATCCTCCCATTTTCCTGGGATATGAGTTCTAAAGTAGAGCCCAGCCATAGAGGTTCCCACAAGGAGAGATGAAGCAGAATTTATTTATTTATTTACATCCTCTTATATACCACGCTATTCTGCATCAGTGCGGTTTACATTGAACAAACTGAAATTACATTGAACAGGGTATTATAACTTGGAGATAACTATTTTACAGGGAACATGGGCTATGGAGGGTTAAGTGGCTTGCCCAAGACCAGAAGGAGCACCTGTGGGACTAGAAACCCCAGTCCTTCCGGCCCAAGGTTGCTGTCCTCTAGTGGGATTTGAACCCCTGACCTTCCGGCCTGAAGTACCTTGCCCCAACCACTAGGCTACTCCTCCACCACTGTCTGGACCAATAAGGCACAATGTATATCACTGTACTTGTCTGGGATTTCAGCAGGGTCTTTCCTATGAGAGGTATGGAAGGATACACGTACAGTAGGCCCTTCCCACAGTGCAGGAGGAAAGCATCCAGCACCAGCTTGCTGTACGAAGCAAATCTGGAGCAGAAATGATACACTTAGGCATTTTGTGGGGTGGTGAATAGGTCTATCAAGGGGTTACCAGTTCAAACCTCTCCTTCTGACCTATAAATGCATTCATTCTACTGCTTCTCACTACCTTTCCTATATCATCTCTCCCTATACCCCTCCTCTTGAACTCCACTCTTCTGGTGGATTGCTTCTCTTTATGCCCTTTTCTTCCACTGCCAACTCCAAACTTCAATCCATTCAACTTGCTGCTCCTTATGCCTGGAAGAAACTACATATGTCTGTACGTCAGGCTTCACATCTCTACCCCTTTTCAAATCCATGCTAAAAGCTCACCTCTTTGAGGCTGCTTTTGGATTCTGCTCTGCTTAATCTCTTATGTGTCTCCATACCTTTCCCTAGTTGTACTCTTATTTTTCAGTTGTTGTATTCTTTGTCTTAACTAGATTGTAAGCTCTGACGAGCAGGGACAGTCTTTTTACATGTTTCTGTGCAGTGCTGCATATACCTTGTAGCACTATATAAATGATCAATAATAGTAGTTACCCCACTTCTGAAAGATGTGCGTCACCACGCCCTTGTCCTGTGCCCACTCGTACAGCTGGAGGATATGACAGTTGGTTCACCAGGGTATTTTGTTCCCGTAGCAGATATGTGGCTCTTAGTTCTATCCCGTAATAGATAGTGAACCTCCATAATTGGACTATTTCCCAACAGAGGAGATATGAACTTGTGCCTCCCTACTTATTTATGTAGTACATTGCGACCTGATTGTTGGACTGAATCACAATAACCTGGTTGGCCTGCCGTTCCTGGAAAGCCCTGAGGGCATTCGCTATGGCTCTCAATTCCAAGAAATTCATCTGGTGCAGGCTCTCCTATACAGAGCACACATCTTGAGTGTGGAGACCATCCAGCTGCACTCCCCAACTCAGTCTGGATGTTTTCTGGAGTGAAGACTTCTGGAACAGGAAACCCCTGAGCAAGTTCTGATGATCCATCCACCAGTGCAGGGACTGGACGAGAGGACCGGTGACAGACACCCAGTCCCAAAGGCGACCTGTGGCCTGGTTCCATTGAGTCCTCAGTATGCATCGAGCCTGTCTCATCGAAAGATAAGCCATGGGTGTGACGTGTATCGTAGAGGTCATGTGGCTGAGTACAGTCAGCATCCTGTGAGCCATCACCTGCCGACTTTCGCACCAGGGCCATCAATTTTTGGAGTCGGTGTAAAAGAACGAAGGCCTTCGTCTGGGTTGTATCAAGGAGAGCTCCTATGAACTCCAGATTTTGAGCGGACTGAAGGTGTGACTTTGTGTAATTGATTACAAACCACAACAGCTCTGGCACCCAAATGGTCACCCATGCTAATTGCTGGACACCGTCCAGAGTGGTGCTTTTTGTGAGCCAGTCATCCAGATAAGGCAAGAAAAAGACCCCTAGTGTTCTGAGATAGCCCGTTATCACAGCGAGGCATTTCATGAAGACTTGGGGCACTGAGGCCAGCTCGAAAGGTAGTACCCGGTACTGAAAATGCTGTTCTCCCAGGATGAATCTGAGATACCTCATGTGAGCAGGATGGCTCAGTATGTCGGTATATGCATCCTTTAGATCCAGGGAGCATAACCAATCGTCTTTCTGAAGCTAAGGGAGCAGCGCACCTAGAGATTCCATCTTGAACCTCTTTCATACCAGAAAGGTTTTAAGGTTTCTGACGTCCAGGATGAGCCGGACCCCCCCACCCCTGTCTTTTTGGGGACCAGAAAGCACCTGCAGTAAAATCCCTGCCCGATCTGCTCCTGCGGCACGAGCTCGAAGCAACATGTAGCTGCTCTGAACTATCTGTAGCACCCATGAGTCCAAAGTTATAAGAGGCCACCCGTGCACAAAAAGAGTGAACCTTCATCCCCACTGGCGGTATCCCCTTTGTGGGCACTGCAGATTTGCTATACTTAGGAGGAACAAATCAAAGCTCCCCCTTCCAGGCATTGGCTGCAGGGCAGGCTGGGCTTTTGAGGCTTCTTTAGATGCTGTGGGCAAGGAGTCAGTGTTTTCTGTAGGGAGATTTGAATTCTGGGGAATTACCTGTGCTTATGTGGGTAGTAGGTCCTTTTCTGACCTCCACTTTGGTAGGTAGCTGGCTCAGACGTGCATCTCAAGAGCCTGGTGAGGGTGATGTGCTGCTTCTCTATGATGCCAGCCTTCTTCTCCACTTGCTCCTGGAAGATGCTCTCTCTATGGCATGGCATGTCCACGAGCTTATTCTCTACAGACTGTTCCAAGTTGGAGGACTGAAGACAGGTGACACTGCAGGCTCCGATGGCCCACTGCTGCCATTCTGGATACTGCTTCAAAGGGGTCATAGGTCGCCCGGACCATAAACGTCAAGCAGTCCTTGCCGAGGGCCACCAGAAACCTGGCTCCTCCCAGATGACAGCATCTGTCGCTGCTCTCTGTCATGGTGGTTATCAGTTCTCCCACATGCCTCGTCCCACTGGCTGTGGAGGTGATGTTGAGCTTCTACTTTCTCCTTCCTGCCAATTCCAACCCTTCCTGCTGCCTCAGTCTCTCCTTTCGCTCCTCTAAAGTCCACTCCATCTGCCTTTTCACTCCACTACCTCTCTGGGTAGCTGTTATTTATCCTTCTGACAAGTCTACTTCTACCTTTCTCACTGACTTTGATACGTGGCTTTCCTTCATTCTGGATTCCTATTCCCCCCACTCTTATTCTCGGGGATTTTAACATTCATGTTGATAACCCCTCTGATCCTTATGCTTTAAAGCTCCTTTTCCTTTACCTCCTCATTCGACCTCCAGCTTTTCTCTACTGCCCCCACTCACCAGCATGGCCACTGCTTTGACCTTGTATTTTTCTCTAATTGCTTACCATCAAACTTCTATACCTCAGTTCTTCCCTTATCTACCACCACCTGCTAAGCTTCACTCTTCATCACCCGCCGCCTAAACCTCATCCTGTCTCCTCCAACCTCTTTAGAAATCTTCAGGCTATTGACCCTTTGGTTCTCTCCTCCACTGTTTCATCATCTCTTTCCTCCACTATGTCATCAGAGTCTGTTGATGAAGCAGTAGCTTCCTATAATGCTGCACTCTCCTCTACTCTGAATGCTCTCGCTCCGCCCATGCCATGTCCTGTGAGGCATACTGCATCCCAGCCCAGGTTTCATCCACTACCCGCTATCTACGCTCCTGTTCCCATTCAGCTGAGTGTGCTTGGCTCAAATCCTGCTCCCTTGCAGACTTTCTACACTTCATGCTTCTCTCATTCAAGTCAGCCATAGCACTTGCCAAAGAAGACTATTATTTCCATCTAACTCTCTTGCCTCTGATTCTCGCTGTCACTTTATTATCAGCTCTCTCCTCACGCTGCTACCGCCTCAAACTCCTCCCTCAATTTCTGCCCAAACCCTGGCTGACTATTCCCATGACAAAATCCAGAAGATCACCATCCAAGTCCCCAATAAAGTTAGCTACTTTCCCTCCTCCCCCTCTGCTATCCTCTCTTCCTTTTCTGTGATTTCTGAAGAGAAAACTGCACACCTTTTTTCTTCTTCCAAACTCACTACCTGCTCCTCTGATTCTATCCTCACCCATCTCCTAAGACCCATTTCCTCCACTGTTGTCCCTTCCATTTCTCATATTCTCAACCTATCGCTCTCCACGGCAACTGTCCCTGCGGCCTTCAAGCATGCTGTAGTTACACCTCTCCTCAAGAAACCTTCACTTGATCCTACCTATCCTTCTAATTGTCGACCCATCTCCCTCCAACCCTTCGTTTCTAAATTACTTGAATGTGCGGTTCACCGCAGTTGCCTTTTCTTTCTCAAGCCCTCCTGGATCCTTTACAATCTGGCTTTCGTCCTTTACACTCTACTGAAATGGCTCTTGCTAAAGTCTCCAATGACTTGTTCCTAGCAAAATCCAAGGGCCTTTACACTCTGTCCTCATCCTTCTTGACCTCACTACTGCTTTTAACACTGTTGACCACAACCTTCTCCTTGATACCCTGTCCTCGCTTGGTTTTAAGGGCTCTGTACTATCCTGGATCTCCTCTTATTTCTCCCATTGCTCTTTCAGTATTTGTACTGGTGGATCCGCCTCTGCTGCTATCCTGTTCTCAGTTGGTGTACCCCAAGGATATGTCTCTCTATACCCAGTCCCTTGGTGCGCTCATCTCTTCCCATGGCTTTCAGTACCATCTTTATGCTGATGACTCCCAGAAGGATTTTTTACCCAAGCCCTTCTGTCGGGGAGGGCCAGCGATCTTTTTAGAGAGCCTGGTCCTCGTTATGAACTCGGTCTCCAGTTTAGCAGCCTTGGTGGTCATGGGTTTGTCAAAAAGATTCTCTCCTTGGCAGGGGACATCAATCAATTTGTCCTGAACCCACTGCTCAAGGTCGGACAACTGTAGCCAAGCTTGGTGGCGTGCACCGATGCCAACTGCCACTACTCAAGCCGCTGACTCAAACCCATCATAGGCCGCACGAGACATGAATTTGGAGCATTCATGGACTGCTTTGACCAGGTTCTTATACCGCTACAAGGGTTCCTCAGAAAGACCAGTCGAGAACCCAGTGAGTTCCTTTGCCAGGTCTCTCAGGTACATGCCCATGTACAGCTGGTAGGCCTAGATGTGGCTGATGACCATTGGTAGCACTTTCTTCCAAGAGCGTCCAGGGTATGGGCCTCCCTGCAGGGGGCGCCGAGGAATGGGTCTTCTGGATTTTCAACCAACGCATGGCCGACTCCACCACCAGAGTTATGCGGCAGCTGTAACTTTTGGAAGCCCGGGCTCAATACATCGAGTCGAGCCGTTTGCTCACCACTGGCACTGAAGCCGGTGTATCCCACATTAGAAGCATCAGCCATTCCAAGATGGGAGGGATGGGTACCGTGAGCAATTCTTGCGGAGGGGCCTCGTATTTGAGGATTTCCAACTTATCCGCCAGAGGGTCCTCTTCCAGCTCGGTCAGGAATGCCAGGGCTTTAGACATGTCCTTGACAAAATCAAGGAAACACATATCCTTGGGTTGGGACCGCCATTGAGGCTCCAAGACAGGAGAATCAGAAGGGACATCGCGGTGGCGATAGGTATCGGGGGATTCCTTGTCCTCCGTCTCCCAGAATAGTCCGTCAAGGACTTGTAGGAGGGCTGCTCTGCAGCCCTCGGGGCCCCCGATGCCCTGCGGTTAGTGCCCGGTAGACATGCCGTGGATGACCACAGTCCCATTGAGCGGGACTCAGATCGTGACCTCGGCCAAGGATCAACTCGAGGCCTAAGGACCTCGAGGATTGGCTCCGCCTCCGGGGACGTCTTGAATGTCGAGGGCCCAGTGGTCGGGGCAGATAAACCGGTCATGAAGGAGAACAGCGCACGTTGCTGGTCCATGAAGGCGGACAAATTGTGCTCCAGGGCCGCCATTCTGGACTCCAGACTAGAAGGCTCCGCAGTCTTTGGAGTGGGCACCGAGGGATTCAGGCCCGACGCCGGCTCCCCGGAAGGGGAATCCTCACCAAGGATAGTGTCTGGGGACCGATGCTGGTCTGCGGTCAATTCTTTGTGGGGGACCTTCGCAGGCCGCTCCTTCTCCGATGCCTCCCACGAATGTCTCGGACTGTGGGACGGGGCCCAGGGAGCACCCAGCTGGTCGGAACCGTCCAAGGACGCCGCCTTTGATGGTTTCTTCTTCTTCTTCCTGGGTTCCCTCGAGGGAAACCCCCTTTCTGAGGACCTACAATGAGGCTTGGGTTCGGAAGGCTCCGCCCGAGATGTTAGGGCTTCAGACGAGGCTCTGACCTTCGGAGGCACCAGGGACTCAGGGAAAAACTTATCATGTTGCTACTGGCGGCTCTTGAATGCCTTAATGGACATCCTCTAGCAGAGGCTGCAGGCTGCTGGGTCATGGTCTGGCCCAAGGCAGAAGAGAGAGCAGTCATGTGTGTTGGTCAAAGACAAGATTTTGGAGCTCCGATCACACTTCTTAAAGACACTGGTAGCCATAGGGGAAAAAAGTACCCCTGCAAGTTCGAAGACTCTCTGGGTTGCCAGTGGGCGAAAAAAGGCAAGAAGATACCAGGAAAAGAAAAGAACGAAAACTACAAAAATAGACCAAACTCGACACCGAGGCCATGAGATCGGTAGGGAGTTAGAGTACCGGTGCGATACCGGAGGCGAGTATGAAACTCAGAGAGAAAAATCAACTTTTTCCAGGGACAAGCCAGACGAACACCTGAAGGGTTCCGTGGAAAAAAAGGAGACTGAGCAAGATGGCACCCTTGGGCTGGAAGGGGATCATGCATGCATGGTGGCATCTTCCAAAGGCTTTCTTTTAAAGTTGGGGGTTTGCTTCTGTGAGGACTCAGTCGGTGCCGACATCACCCATATATGAGGACTGACTTCCTGCTTATTCCCGGAGAACTCTCTACTCCTCCCTGTTTCCTCAGCTCGCAACCTTGGGGATGTCTTTGACGTCTCTCTCCCCCCCCCTTCTCCACACACATCCATTTGATAGCTAAGACCTGCCCTTTCTTTCTTTATAACATCAACAAAATCTGCCCATTCCTTTCTGAACACACAACTACGACACTTATCCACTCCTTAATTACCTCCCATCTTGACTATTGTAACCTACTTCTCACTGGTCTCCTTTTGAATCACCTCTCTCCCCTTCAATCTGTTCAATACTCTACTGCACGGCTAATCTTCTTCCAGCCTCGTCATGCTCATATTACCCCTCTTCTCAAGTCACTTCATTGGCTCCCTATCCATTTCCGCATCCAGTTCAAACTTCTCCTGCTGACCTATTAAGTGCATTCACTCTGCAGCTCCTCACTACCTTTTCTCTGTTATGTCTCCCTACACCCCACCTCGGGGTACTCCGCTCTTCTGGCAAATCACTTTTATCTATGCCCTTCTCTTCTACTGCTAAATCCAGACTTCGCTCCTTTCAACTTGCTGCTTCTTATGCCTGGAACAAACTAACTGACTCTGTACGTCAGGCGCCTTCGCTGACCCTTTTCAAATCGAGCCTGAAAACTCACCTCTTCGCTGTCGCTTTTGGATCGTGACTGACCTGATCTCCTTGTGTTTCCCTTGTGTTGTCTGTCTTGATTAGATTATAAGCTCTGATGAGCAGGGACTGTCTTACATGCCTGTGCAGCGCTGCGTACGTCTTGTAGTGCTATACAAATGCTCACTAGTAATAGTAGTAGTAGTAAGAGTGCACGCGAGCTGCGAGCATTGAGCTTTGGAAACACCTTCTCCCAATGGAGTTCAGAATCTGTGCCTCCCTACCTGTGGACGTCAAGGAATGAGTCTGATGCTCTTAATCCCCCTTAAGGGCAGACTCTACCACTAAAGAGTGGAGCGGAAGCGAAGGTTTCTCAAACCCAGGAGCTTTTTGAATCCTGTACTTCAAGTCCAATCTCCTAAAGATAGGTAGCACAGTGAAAAGGTTCTTCCACATACTCCTCTGTAGCTTCTGTAGGATGCGGTGCACGGCACTGTCACTGCTTCCTTATCTTTATTGTCATTTGATATACTGCCCTAGGCAACAAGGCATCAGAGCGGTTTACAATTATCAAAAAGCATCAGAACAAAAGGAAAGGAACGCTAATTATTGACAGGTCAGTTAAGATGGGAAAGAGACAGGAGAGGAGGGGAAACTAGTCAGGGGGGGAGGGAGGAAGATCATAAGCCAGCTGGAACAGATGCGTTTTGAGCAGGGATTTGAACCAGGGGTGTGAAGGCTATGTGCGGAGGGTGGTAGGTAATGAGTTCCATAAAGTGGGGGCAAGGAAAAAGAAGGCAAAGTGGCATGTCTGTTCTAGGTATGCGTGTGAGACTGCAAGAAGGGCTAAGCGATGGATGTGTAAGGACCTGAGAAGGCGATGAGGGGAGTAAAACTGGAGAAGATCCACTAGGTGTTGTGGAGTACCTGTATGAACTGCCTGGTGAGCTAAGATAAGGATTTAGGGGCCAAGGAGTACTGGAGGATCCCCAGCTCCCCTGTCCTGGGCTCATCCTCTGTCTCCAGTGAAAATGGAATGGCCTTCATCATATCCCTCATGAAAACCTGGAAGGACATGTCCTCCAGAAGAGACCTCTGTAGTTTGTGCAGTGGGGAGAGGTCAGACGGGAGCTCAGGAGACCTACCTTCCGACAAGTTCTCCGATTCCACATTGGTCACCAAACCATCAAAGTCAGACTCCGAGAGGAAGACGAAGTACCTCCGAGTCTCTGCCCAGAGCTCCCTCGGGGAGTGAGAGCCTCTATGGAATCAATGATGCATTGAGGGCTTCCAGCATTTCACCAGGGCATCGGAACAAGAGACACTCCAGAGGGAGATGGCCTACCAGGAACCAGTGTCTGATCTCCACAATGCCCCAACATTGTCCTGTTGTATATAAAGATCATGCCATAGTCAGCACGCTTTCTTATCCAGTATCTAGAAAGGCATCTGGGTCATTTTTCTTTCTTCAAATTATTCTGAGAGTTGCCTTCTTTACAGAAATATTACAACCATGCATTCTAAGCAGGAACTAGACACTCCAAGCAGGAACTCTGTTGCAAGCAAAGTACCAAAGCTCTACCAACTGACACATGGCAGAGAAGAATCGTGTTGCCCCCATTACAGCCTCTGCCTCTGTCCAGAGATCCCTATGCCAGTTGAAGGACAGATTCCATGTGCAGGATGCCTGCATGCCAAAGCCCTCAGAAAAGAAGTGGAGTTGCTGAGAGAAAAGGTGGCAAGGCTGAGGATCATTCAAGACAATGAGAAGTACATTGATGAGATGCTTCTTGAAGCATCCAAGCTCCTCAACAGAGGTGAAGGGGGAAGCCCGCAGAATGATGAAAGCTGGACATGAGTCACCAGGGTCTGCAGAATTCCCAATCCAACTCCTCCAGCCCTTGAATTGAAGAACTATTATGCAGCCCTAGAAGTGGAGGAGGTGAAAGCATCCCAGGAAAGGGGAAGTGCTATTGATAAATTTCAATATGCTGGATGTTGATTGCAACATCCCTGCTACGGTATCATCAAGAAGAACCTGGATTGAAGGGAGAACTATTCAGGCAACTGGACTTGGTGCTTACCAATGGGGAAAGTGCTTCTGATGTTACAGTGGGAAATTATCTCACATCCAGTGATCACCAGATCGTGTGGTTCAGCATTAGGACTAGGGCTGATAAAATTCATCAAAAGCAAGGGTCTTAGTTTTTAGGAAAACTAATTTTGCCAAGATGGGCCAATGCCTCAAGGAGTCGTTAGTGGGACGGGAACAGCTGGGGGATGTAGAAAAACAGTGGGCAAAACTCAAAGGGGATACTTTAAGGGCAACAAACCTTTTTGTTAGAAAGGTAAATATAGATAAAAGGCAAAGGAGGTCGCTATGGTTCTCAAAAAAGAAGTAGCTGAAAAAGTGAAGAAGAAGAGGAAGGCCTTCATGAAATACAAGAAATCACAGCGACCATAAGACAGGTTTCTATATTTGGAAAAACTTAAGAGAAGCTAGCAAAGCAGTCAGAAAAGCAAAGATACAAAAAGAAGAAGAAATAGCCAATGCACTAAAATGGGGGGATAAGACATTTTTCAAATATGTTAGTGAGCAGAAGAAGGGCAAAAGTGATATTGTCAGACTCAAGGGTAAAGGAGAGGAATATGTAGAAGCTGATCAGGATAAAGCTGAATTGCTTAACAAATATTTCTGTTCTGTGTTCACAGATGAAGGGCCAGGAGCAGGACCTCAGAAAACACCCACAAACAGGAACAGAAATGACGGGGATCTCAAACTATTTTCAGAAGACCGTGTTCAGGAGGAACTAGCTAAACTAAAAGTAGGCAAAGCGATGAGAACGGATGGGATATATCTGAGGATTCTGAAGGAACTTGTAGAAACATAGAAACATAGAAATATGACGACAGAAAAAGACCACATGGCCTATCTAGTCTGTCCTTCCATAACAACTACAACAGTCCACTTTTTGCCTTTAGAGATCCTGTGTGTTGGTCCCATGCTTTCTTGAATTCAGTTACTGTCCTCATTGTAGATCTTCTAGTGGCTCCACTGACTGACCTTTTCAATGCTTCTTTGGAGTCGGGAGTGGTGCCAGAGGATTGGAGAGAGGCACGGGTTGTCACTTTACACAAAAGCAGAAGTAAGGACATGGTTGAAAACTAAAGGCCGGGTAGTCTAACCT